>CM066330.1:204609281-206093031 GCA_033807585.1 Hydrophis major | reverse complement strand
GACGAAAGAAAGAGTTCGAAGAAATTTTAAATATTTAGTGATTCATATTGCACCAAGATGTAATACACTGAAGGAAGATAACTATGTTAAACACAAACAGCAGATTGCAACAGATTTGATGAAATGGGAAAAACTGCAACTATCATTGATTGGGAGAATATCTACAATTAGGATGAATATATTGCTTAGAGTTTTATATTTATTCCAGACAATTCCTATTCGATTAGGGAAAGAGTTTTTTGAAGATTTAAGTAGAATTGTGTTGAAATATATTTGGCAGGGTAAAAAAGCAAGAATAAAATTAAAACTGTTACAAGATGCAAGAATAAGAGGAGGGTTCGCCCAATTGGGAGCTATATTACCAGGCAACAAGTTTGATGTGGTAAAGGAATGGATAACACTAAGGAACAGTAGATTATTGACTTTAGAAGGCCATGACTTGCTGCTGGGATAACATGCCTTTCTCTGGTATAACTAAAACTAAAACACAGGGGTACTTCAGAAGACATATTCGTGAGGCATTGTTTTTGAACTGGGAGAAGATAAAAAGACAATATTACTTAAAAATTCCAACATGCAGGTCATGGTCTCATCACCTGTATGATCGGGCTCTCTCGTTCCAGCTGACTGAAACCTCCCCCCCATGGACCTTTCCCCCCTCTTTAAGATTTCTTTATTCTCATTCCCTCCATCAGTTCCCTAAGAATACAGACTGGCCAGGCAGCTTCCTCCCCCCCCCCCAGCAGTTTTAAAAAGAGAACCATCTATCCACTTTGCCCTTCGAGCAGAGGCAAACCTTCCAATCCAAACATAAGAGAAAGGGAATCACCATGGGATTGCCAGGAGAAATCCATAAGGTGGATTTCCATCCTATTTCTATCCTTCAAGGAGATGAAGGTGGGGAATGCATTTAAGGGGGTGCTAAGGGTCTGTAGGATGATTCTCTTTCTATTATGTTTGGATTGGAAGTTTTGCCTCTGCTCAAAGGTCAAAATGGATAGATAGTTCCCTTTTTAAAACTACTGGGAGTTGGGGAGGAATCATCAACCATCCCCCACCCGAGAAGTGGCTGAAACGCTGCCGGCTGTGGTGCGATGTCCAGCAGGGACTCTGGGCTCTGTGTCTTGCCCACTGGCAGCACTCCGAATGCGGCATAAGTTGCGGTGAAGGCAGAAGGGAAAGCAGCGGCGGCAGGCGATAAAGTTCCTGCAACATAAAGTGCTCTGCCACCAACATAAAGTGCCCTGCCAACATCCACGCCGCTGCCGCCCGCCCGATGACCCAGCCTGCAGCCAGCACCATACCCAGGTCTGCAGCAAAGGCGGTTGGCAGGGGGAAGGGCTCTGCCATGATTGGCCGTTAGGAGTGGCTGGTGACGAAGCGTGGCTGCCTGCAGGCCACTCCTAATGACAAGTTTCCCCCCCGCCCTTCCCCCTATTTCACATGTTTTAAATAGGCCCAAATTTTGGGGGGAGGGGCTTAATTTCACCTCATGACTATAAAACATGCTGGGCCTTCCTATTGGGGAGGGCGTGTTGTTGGAGAAACACAGTTTCTATTTTTTTAAGTATGCATCCATATTATGTGTGAACAGTATAATTCCTATTAATCCAATTTACCACAATATTAGTATTCTTTATCAGATTTATCAAATTTAAATAATCCTCTTATATTATTTAAATATACATTTTAAAAATACCTAACATCTAGAAAAAAATTCTCCTGCCTGCCTGCCTGCCTGCCTGCCTGCCTATCTATCTATCTATCTATCTATCTATCTATCTATCTATCTATCTATCTATCTATCTAATCTATCATACTGCCCAAGGAGCTGCTGATCCAGTTCTACAGAGGAATTATTGAGTCTATCATCTGTACCTCTATAACTGTCTGATTTGGTTCTGCAACCCAACAGGACAGACACAGACTTCAGAGGATAATTAGAACTGAAGAAAAAACAATTACTACCCACCTGTCTTCAGTCGAGGACCTGTATTCTGCACAAGTCAAAAAGAGGGCTGTGAAAATATTTACAGACCCCACACATCCCAGACATAAGCTGTTTCAACTCCTTCCCTCAAAACAACGTTATAGACAGGGCTGTGAAATCTCCGATTTTACGCGGAATTCCGATTTTTTCCCTCAAACACCAATCTACATTTTCCGCGTTTTTTTCTCAGCTCAGGCATACCGTATATACTCGAGTATAAGCCAAGTTTTTCAGCCCATTTTTTGTGCTGAAAAAACCGCCCTCGGCTTATACTCGAGTCAGCTGCTACGGCACCATGCCTGGCCTGCGCTGGCGTGGCTGCAACTGATTGCGCCTCCATGGCAGCATCGCCGCCGCGGCTGTCTACCCACTGAGGTACTACACAGGCGACCCCAAGCGGCCTCTTCTTCCCCATTAACGGGCGCCTGGGGCCCCCGCGAGCTCCTGTGTTGCGCGCTTCCAGCTTCGCAAAGAAACTGCCAGGCTCAGGCAGCCTCCCCCACCCCCTAGCCTAGCAGCGAAGAGCTGCTCCGGGGGCAGCGAGACAAAGTGCCTGGCTGCGCCGTGGCGGGAGCCCCCGGAGCAGCTCTTCGCTGCTTGGGGTGGGTGGGGGAGGCTGCCTGAGCCTGGCGACCCCAAGCGGCCTCTTCTTCCCCATTAACGGGCGCCCGGGGCCCCCGCGAGCTCCTGTGTTGCGCGCTTCCAGCTTCGCAAAGAAACTGCCAGGCTCAGGCAGCCTCCCCCACCCCCTAGCCCAGCAGCGAAGAGCTGCTCCGGGGGCAGCGAGACAAAGTGCCTGGCTGCGCCGTGGCGGGAGCCCCCGAAGCAGCTCTTCGCTGCTAGGGGAGGGGGTGGGGGAGGCTGCCTGAGCCTGGCGACCCCAAGCGGCCTCTCCTTCCCCATTAACGGGCGCCCGGGGCCCCCGCAAGCTCCTGCGTTGCATGCTTCCAGCTTCACCAACAAACGGAGCTGCAAATCTGGTAATCGCTTGCGGAGCCTCGGCATGAACCCCCTTTCCCCGCACTCCCCCCCCCGCACTCCTCTGGCGGCAGCAGGTGGAGAAAGCCCCTCTTCCCCCTGGCTTTGATGGCACGCGTGAGTTGGCTTCCCACTCTTTTTTTTTTTTAACTCTCCTCTTCCTCCTCCTTCTCTCCTCTCCCCTTGTTGTCTGGTCTTCCCTAAGGAAACTCGAGGGCTCACACTTCCAGGTGTTTCTCCCTGTCTTTCTCCCTGTCAATGATCTTTTCTTCCCTTCCCTTCTCTCAGCCCCATCCTCCTTCACCTTTGTCACCACAATCCTGAACAGATGAAGTTTGTACTTCTCAAGAAAGGTTGGATGTTCCTTTTGAGGAGGGAAACTAGTGTGACATCTGTATGTTGACCTACTACTGAGCCATGGCATGTGTGCACATGCAATGGAGGCATGAGGGAGAGCTGTGAAAGAGATGGTGGCTCTCCAAAACAGGATGTACATGCAGCACATGCACATGCTTTTTTCTTGCAAGGGAGAGAGTGACTCTGTTTGGACATACAGAGGAGGAGGAGGAATCCAGTTTTGAAGGATTTTAACTCTTGTGTTTTAGCTTGGTTGCTGATTGAGCTAAGGTTTTTGTACTTTTAAAGTTATTGTTGATACCATATTGGTTTTGTTGGCTCACTTTTCCACTTACAGAGCTAGTTTACTTTATCATAGCCAAGCAAATAGTACCGCGTAACTGACTGCAAAGACAATTCATACGGCTGTACATAGAGTCTGTGCACGTGCGCGCGCTCGATCGTGCACGCGCTGGACCCCGGCCTAAGGGACTTCGCGCTTCGCGCTCGTGATGTGCGCTTTGCGCACATGCGCTTCGCACACCTTATTCACTTCAGATTTTTTCAGACTTTTTTTTTAACCAGCTCTCACACCCCTGTATAGAGCACTGCATACCAGAACAACAACAGTGTTTCCCCAAAAGCCAACATTCTGCTAAACAAATAATTCCCTCAACACTGTCCAACTATTTACATAGTCTGCACTATTATTACTGTTAATCTTCTCACCATTTCTTATCACCCATCCCCTCCCACTTGTGACTGTATGACTGTAACTTTGTCGCTTGTATCCTTATGATTTATTTATATTGACTGTTTCCTAGTATGATTTGATTGCTTATTGTACTCTATGACTATCATTAAGTGTCATTATGATTCTCGACTCTTGACGAATGTATCTTTCCTTTTATGTATACTGAGAGTATTTACACCAAGACAAATTCCTTGTGTGTCCAATCACACTTGGCCAATAAAGTATTCTATTTTATTCTATTCTATTTGGTTAATGCCTATGTTTTCCCAATTCTCAAACTTCAACCTTTCTTTTTCCTGCAGCTGCAAGTCAGCCCGTCTACACAAGATTCCAGCCATGGTTTTTCAACCACAGCTGTAGAAATATCATTCCTGTCAGAGAATGAAAATGATGATCAGTGTGAGAGAAGAGAAGAAATTGAGCTGGTATTAAATTATTGTTTTCTTCTTGTTGCATAAATATTAATTTTAAAAATGAATAAGAAATTATATTCTACAGCTGTAGTGTTTCTGCTTGTACCTAGATTACTTGTACCTAGATTTCTAAGTGAGAGATCTCCCTTGAACTATGCCAATGAATACTGTATTTGTTGAATCAGAATAAAGCTGGAAGGGACCTTGGAGGTCTTCTAGTCCAGCCTCCTGCTCAAGCAGGACATCCTAAACCATTTCAGACAATTGTCTGTCCAGTCTCTTCTTAAAAACCTCTAGTGATGAAGCACCCACAAGGTCTGAAGGCAAGCTAAGCTGTTCCATTGGTAAATGTCCTCACTTAATTGTTAGAAAGTTTCTCCTCAATTCCAGGTTGCTTCTGTCCTTCATTAGTTTCCACCCATTGTTTCTTGTCTGCCCTCTAATGCTTTGGTTGACCCCCTCTTTTTTGTGGAAGCCTCTCAAATACTGGAATACTACTATCATGTCCCCCCCCCCCAGTCCTTCTTTTTTCTACCGGTAGATTAGCTAAATGTAAATCCTTCAACCATTTTCAGAATGCAGCCGAATTTGATGCTTCACTCTAGAGAAGAAAGATATGCAGTTGGGTTGAAAGCATTCAGGAATTGAAAGAACGTACAAAAGAGTAAATTCTTAAAGGGATTGAACAATGATCCTCAAAATGAGCAAACTGATGATCCAGGTCTGTGTAGTAACAGATCCATTCATTCTGCTTCCGAAAATCTTCTAATCTCCATTTTGTTTTAAATTGACATAGACTAAAACTTCATCCAAGCAGGATGATACAGATGACTCTCAAGCTTATGTTGCTGCTCCAGCTCTTGATTCTTCCAGCCTTCCAAGTACCCTCAATGATATTCACCATGAGTCTCTGCTGGTCAGAGAAAAAGATAATGAATTGGTAAGTATGGGAAAAATCCTTGTATATATTTTCCTTGGAAATATAAGTACGTTCCATTTGGAATCTGGAATTTATTTATGATTATAGCAATTTTGGTTGTTCGATTCCTCTTGTGTCTGAAAATCTGCTTCCCAAAATGTTCTAATCTCCATTTTGTTTTAAATTGTCGTAGACTGAAATTTCAGCCAAGCAGAATGATACAGATGACTCTCAAGTTTATGTTGTTGCACCAGCTCTTGGTTTTTCCAGCCTTCCAAGTACCCTCAATGATATTCCCCGTGAGCCTGTGCTAGTGAGAGAAAAAGATATTGGACTGGTAAGAATGGCAAAAATCTTTGTATATATTTTCCTTGGAAATAAAAGTAAATGCAGTTTGAAATCTGGAATGTATTTGTGACTGTAGGAATTTTGGTTGTTCAATTCCTCTTATGTTTGAAAATCTGCTTCCCAAAATGTTCTAATCTCCATTTTGTTTTAAACTGACATAGACTGAAACTTCAGCCAAGCACCAGAATGATACAGATGGTTCTCAAGCTTATGTTGTTGCACCAGCTCTTGGTTTTTCCAGCCTTCCAAGTACCCTCAATGATATTCCCTGTGAGCCTGTGCTACTGAGAGAAAAAGATACTGGACTGGTAAGAATGGGAAATATATATTTCTGCATATATTCTGCATATATTTTCCTTGGAAATATTGGTTGACTTCTGGTAGCACTTCCGTTGAAGATGGATCAGAATCCACAATTGTGCCCCACTTCAATTCGTGCTCTACCCATTAGAGTGTCTCAAACAGGGCCGGAGCCACCTTGTAGGGATGGTTAAAAAGGGGGAGACTGCTTGCCAGGTCGAGGGAAGAGCTGCATCACCCCTCCCTGGCTAGGAACTCTCCCTCCAAAGATGGGCTGTAGCAGTGGTCTAAAATGGCCATTCTGAAGATGGAAGGCTGTCTGCGAAATAAGGTTGTGCTGGAGCGGTGAAGCTGTGAACAGTGTGTGGATCAGGGCAAATATCTGGATATTAAAAGGTAACCCTGGAATTATAGGGAAGAGTTATTATGAAAGACTGTAGAAGTGGTGACTGAAGAGAGAGAGGAAAATTGGAAATTCAAGAAATTGGACTTTGGACTTGAAAAGAATTTAATTGGATATGGAATAAATTTACCAGGAAAGCGTGTAACTATAACAGACTTGGAAATTGAATTGGATAACTATTTGGATTTTGGCACTAAATAGGCATTTTAAATGCTAGAATTGACTGTATTAAAAAGAAATAATAGCTAAAAATTGGAATTAGTGAAATTAATAAAAGCTTAAAAAATGGAAAAAGTGAAAAATAAATGGTGGAAAGTGGAACTGAACTAAGAGCACTACCTAATGGTAAAGGAAAAATTTAATTGACTTTTTGAAAAGAGCTTGAAATGAAATAAGAAGAATTTTATTTTAATAAAAATCCAGAAAAGTGGAACGTTAAAACATTACTGTAAAGGGATTATGAAGATTTTACTCCGGAATTGATTGTTGGCTTTGAAAAGGAGCTTGAAAAGAAGCAAATATGTAATCGTGAATATGTAATCGTGGTTGCGTTTGTATTGAAATGTAAAAACCTGGAACCAACTTGTTCACCTAAAGAGATCTTTTTTAAAATATAAACATAAAAAAATTACCGCAAAAACAAAAAAGGAAATATAAATATGTTCCATTTGGAATCTGGAATTTATTTGTGACTACAGGAATTTTGGTTGTTCAATTCCTCTTATGTCTGAAAATCTGCTTCCCAAAATGTTCTAATCTCCATCTGTTTTAAATTGATGTAGACTGAAATTTCAGCCAAGCACCAGAATGATACAGACGACTCTCCAGCTTATGTTGTTGCTCCAACTCTTGATTCTTCCAGCCTTCCGAGTACCCTCAATGATAGTCCCTTTGAGCCTGTGCAAGTGAGAGAAAAAGATACTGGACTGGTAAGAATGGGAAAGCCCTCTGTATATATTTTCCTTGGAAATATAAGTATGTTCAATTTGGAATCTGGAATTGATTTGTGATTACAGGAATTTTGGTTATTCTTATGTCTGAAAATCTGCTTCCCAAAATGCTCTAATCTCCGTTTTGTTTTAAATTGTCATAGACT
This sequence comes from Hydrophis major, assembly GCA_033807585.1. Lineage (NCBI taxonomy): Eukaryota > Metazoa > Chordata > Lepidosauria > Squamata > Elapidae > Hydrophis > Hydrophis major. The sequence continues at coordinate 206,085,494 of CM066330.1, read as the reverse complement.
GAAACTTCAGCCAAGCAGAATGATACAGACGACTCTCAAGCTTATGTTGTTGCTCCAGATCTTGATTCTTCCAGCCTTCCAAGTATCCTCAATGATATTCGCTGTGTACCTGTGCTAGTGAGAAGAAAAGTTATTGAATTGGTAAGAATTGGGAATATCTTCATATATTTTCCTTGAAAATATAGGCAGATCCAATTTTGAATTTATTTGTGACTACACAAACATTGGTTGCTCAGTTCCTTTTATGTCAGAAAGTCCCCAAGAAAGCTAATTCCCTGGGAAAAGTTGAAGTTTAAACATATATGGAAGGCAGCAAGCTGTAAAAGATTATTCTGTGTGTCCTCCACTTCTGTTTTTTTTTTTTTTGTCCTAATCCATGTGTTTTATTTCATTTATCTCTATTTGTTTACTTGGGAAAGTTCTCCTTTTCATTCACTTGTTCAATCATTCATTCATACCCTGTCAAATACAAATAACTCAAGGCAGTGAACATATCCAACACAACTTCTTCCTATTTTCCCTACAACAACAGGCTGAAAACCAGAGAGCATGGGCACCTGAAGATTATCAGGAACCACCCTGGAATGTGAACCAAGCTGACCAATATCTCAAAGTCTCTGAATGTTACAAAGACTCCGTAAGTTGATTCTGGTCATAATGAAAATAATTGTTAGTTGGTTGGGGGGGCAGACTAGGATATGAGTGAAGAGTGAATGAGGGTTATAGAGAGGAGGCGAAAAAGTTGCTTCCAAGAAAAACAAAGACCTGCTTTGACACTTTAAAGTATCTACAACTTGGTCCCCCATAGATATAGATATAAATATAATTCCTATAGTTCACATAGTCTGTTATTTTGAAAAATTAGAGGATGATCTCAGTATGTTTCAGAATAGAAAAAGAGAGAATTCTTACATTCTTAAATTTGAGCTATGGGTGGAGGGGGGAGAAACATAATGTGTCACAATTATATAGTGGAATTAGATAATGTAGCATTCAGAGGCCAGGACGCTGAGAGATTAACATTTTAGCCTAGAGTTTAGTATTAATGACATTTTGAATTTTTATGAGTGGTTCTGAATTTGAAATTGGAAAAAGATGGATTTCTCTTGATTTTTTTATTGGATGGTTTCATTCTCTTTTCAGGTGTCTACTTCTATTTCTTCTAATGGAAATCATAATATTGAAAGCCTGGTAAAATCCAAGTCTTGTTCTCCAAGGATTCATCACAGCATCAATTCCAAGCATTCTAGTACAAATCAGACCTCAAGAGACTTACATTGTCAAAGTCCAAAATCCTATGTCAGGCAAGAGTGTAGCTCAAGATCTTTTGGCAAGCGAGAGCTGTCCACTGAAAGACAGAACAGAAGTTCAAAATTATCCTGTAGGCAAGAACGTAGTTCAGGATCTTCCCTCAAACAAGAAGTCTCTCCTGAAAGAGAAAAGCATACATCAAAATCTCCTTACAGTCAAGAACAGTCTTCTCAGAAACGGGACCGTAACCCAAAAATCTCTCTCATGCAAGAATATAGTGTGAAATCAATGCACAAGCAAAAGCGTAGTTCAAGTTCTCCTCCAAAAATGAAAGAAAATTCAAAATCTCAGAAGCTGGATAGGTACTTTGGATAGCTAATTGTGTGTATTTTTTAAGGAATCAGGCAAGTAAGAAAAAGTAGGGCCACATGGGTAGGACAAATTAAGAAAAGGACCATGAAAAAACAGAAATTATCATAATAAAAAGGAAATAATAGGTGGATATACTCAGCTCTTAAAGAATGTTCTAAAGGACATCAGACTGAGATACAGACATTTCCACATAAGCACTAGCTTTGCCCTCAGACTTTTTTTCTTTCTTTTACTTCATTGCTGCATCTTCACTGCATTTTGACCTCACCATTGAGCCATTAGTACTTCATTCAGGTGGCATATGTCTTTAACCAGTGAATATGTATATTTTAATTTGGGAGAGTAAGACTTAATCTTACATTCTTAATCAGTACTTTGAATTTTAAATGTGACATATTAGTTGAGTCAGATTCCTGAGGTTGAATTGAGCCAGAAGGTTTCTGCCACTCAAGTGAGTCTTTTTCTCCCTTCAGGTGGAAAAAGAAAAAGTCAGGAAGAAGTTGTTGCTGCCATTGTAATTACCATTGTCAACAGAGCTGCAGTCCGTCCCGAGAGAGTTTGTGGCACAGATGTTGCTCTCATTCTTACTTAACTTGCAAAATAGAACACCTCAATGTTTCCAAAGGTTTGCTATTCCTGAGGATTTATGTCAGAAATAGCTCAGAATGTGACCTATTCTGTTCTTGAAAGGACTGAGTTTTGGTACCTTTAGGATATTTACTTAACAAATTATTGCAGCTTAGCTTTTTCTCTTAAGCTTCAACCAGATGTTATAATTGAATGCTTTTTTCTGGATAATGTGATTTCCAGAAGGAAAACTATGGTGTAGCTTAGTATTCAGTTAATGGAAGTGGCCAATAAGATGCCAATGGGAAACCCAAAAATTATCAAGCAAACTGAAAGGCATGTGCCATGAGTTTATTGAAGTGCCTTTCAATGTTGGCAGGAATAACTACCGTATATACTCGAGTATAAGTCGACCCGAATATAAGCCGAGGCACCCAATTTTACCACAAAAACTGGGAATATTTATTGACTCGAGTATAAGCCGAGGGTGGGAAATGCAGCAGCTACTGGTAAATTTCAAAAATAAAAATAGATACTAATAAAATTACATTAATTGAGGCATCAGTAGATTAAATGTTTTTGAATATTTATTTCAAAGAAAAACAGATTAATCAATTTGGGAAACGATGTCACTATCATGAAAGGTTTAATTGATTCACTAACCCAAAAGAAGATGACGATGACAGTGGGAGGCAGGAGTCACTCTCTCCCTTGCAAGAAAAAAGCAAGAGCCATTCTTATGATATCTCTCTCTCTCTCTCTCCCCGTAATACAGTCAAGCCCTTTCCGATCTGCCGCCGCTTTGCACTCTGCAAATGCAAAATCCCGGGGTTTTTGCATTTGCAAGGTGCAAAGCGGCGGGGGCGGATCCCGCGTGCTGGAAAGGGCTTGACTGTATTACGGGGTGAGAGAGAGAGAGATCATAAGAACGGCTCTTGCTTTTTTCTTGCAAGGGAGAGAGTGACTCCTGCCTCCCACTGTCATCAACATCTTCTTTTGGGTTAGTGAATCAATTAATTTGGGAAATGATCTCACTATTATGAAAGTCAGTGTTCTCTGCCAGTGGGGCATTTGGAAGAAAATGCCCCGCGGCATATCCACGCACGTGTAAGGGGAATCAGAAATCCCCGCGTTCAATGCCTAGCACAGCAGAAGAGAAAACGCAGCTGTGAGTAAATACTAGGAAAACCTGATTGATCAGAAGGAAGGAGGCAAAAGAGGGAGGGGTGGTGGTGGACGGAGGTCCCACTGGTATTTGTGAAACACTTGGTCGGCAGCGCTTAAAGTCAATGTCCTCGCTCCCACCAACCCAAAGCCACAAAGTCCCCCAATTGCGCAGCCCAGAATCACCCTCCCCTCGGGGCAGTAACGACGCCCGGTATTTCCCGAGATGAAGCTCCGCCGTGCAATGAAAGCGCCCTGGCTCTAGGCTCGCGGGTTCAGAAAACAATGCGAGGCGAGGTCGCTTCGGCTTCGCTCAGCTTCCTTTCCTAGCTGCTTTCAGTCCGCTCGGGAGGAGGGGGAGGAGGTGGTGGCGGCAGCTTGCGTTGTTTTCTGAGCTCTAGGCCACCACCTCCTCCCTCTCCTCCCGAGCGGACTGAAAGCAGCTGGGAAACGAAGCTGAGCTGAGCCTAGAGCTCAGAAAACAATGCGAGGCGAGGTCACTTCGGTTCCGCTCAGCTTCGTTTCCTAGCTGCTTTCAGTCCGCTCGGGAGGAGGGGGAGGAGGTGGTGGCGGCAGCTTGCGTTGTTTTCTGAGCTCTAGGCCACCACCTCCTCCCCCTCCTCCCGAGCGGACTGAAAGCAGCTAGGAAACGAAGCTGAGCGGAACCGAAGTGACCTCGCCTCGCGTTGCTTTCTGAGCTCTAGGCTCAGCTCAGCTTCATTTCCTAGCTGCTTTCAGTCCGCTCGGGAGGAGGGGGAGGAGGTGGTGGCCTAGAGCTCAGAAAACAACGCAAGCTGCCGCCACTACCTCCTCCCCCTCCTCCTGAGCGGACTGAAAGCAGCTAGGAAACGAAGCTGAGCGGAGCCGAAGCGACTTCGACTCGCGTTGTTTTCTGAGCTCTAGGCTCCGCTCAGCTTCATTTCCTAGCTGCTTTTAGTCCGCTCGGGAGGAGGGGGAGGAGGTGGTGGCGGCAGCTTGCGTTGTTTTCTGAGCTCTAGGCCACCACCTCCTCCCCCTCCTCCCGAGCGAACTGAAAGCAGCTAGGAAACGAAGCTCAGCGGAGCCGAAGCGACCTCGCCTCGCGTTGTTTTCTGAGCCTAGAGCCAGGGCGCTTTCATTGCGCGGTGGAGCTTCTTGTCTCGGGAAACACCGGGCGTCGTTGCTGCCCCCTGAGGGGAGGGCAATTCTGGGCTGCGCAATTGAGGGACTTCGTTGCTTTGGGTGGGTGGGTAGATGGGAGCGAGGATGGACGGAGTCCATGAAGTGGGGCTTGCCTGCAGGAAAGCGACTGCCCAGCTCTGGAGCTCCACACCATTTTTTTTTTAGAGGGGAATCTGACTCGAGTATAAGCCGAGGGCGGTTTTTTCAGCACAAAGAATGGGCTGAAAAACTCGGCTTATACTCGAGTATGTACGGTATATCTTGTAATGAATTAAATAGATTGAGTAAACTTTTTATACTTCCTTCCATGAGAATATGATTATATTTTGGAAAAGAATGTTTCCTAAATTAAGAACAAAGCTAATAGTTAGGCCCTCTTGAATATCTTTTTGGATAGAGATTTCCAAAATTATATGGAAGGATATACAATTTAATTTAATTTAACTTATACCATGCCTTTATAATTTTTATAAATAACTCAAGGTGGTGAATATATCCAACATAACTTCCTCCTCCTATTTTCCCCACAACAACAACCCTGTGAGTTGAGTTGGGCTGAGAGAGAATGACTGACCCATAGTCACCCAACTGACTTTTATGGCTAAGGTGGGATTTGAATTCACAGTCTCCTGTTTTCTAGCACAGTGCCTTAACCATTAGACCAACCTGGTTCTATACCAGATTATTATTATTATTATTATTATTATTATTATTATTATTATTATTATTATTATTATTATTATTATTATTATTATTATTATGTTCTGATATTGTTTTCTCCTTCATTGTTTGCATTTGTATTGTTTTAGTCTTTGGAATAGAAAACCAAGCATCTCTATGAAGAAAATAATAATCTGTTTAATAATAAATTTGTTTTTATTTCACAGAAATAGGAAACGTCTATGGAATGCCATACCACCTTTCTCCAGAGAAGTCCATTGCGGTAAGAGAATATGGTTTTATCCTGATTCTGACAATGCTAAATGAGGGCGAAGAGAAACTAGTAAATTATATCATACCCGAAGAGATGATGCAAAGATGAAAGTTATATTCCCACTTCTTCCATTACAATGAAAGGAAGTTCAGACTGTCTTCCTTAGGAATTAACATAGAGATTATATTATTTCTTGGGTATCCAGCCCAATTTTTCTCATTTTCTTCTCTTTTCCCTAGGAGAGGCAAAGCTGGTATATTCTGGTTTGCTTCATTATATAGGAGAACACTTCTAAGCTGCAATTAATATTTCATTATCAATTTAGTAGTCTACATTCAGGAATCTCCTGGAAACTTATTTGATAACAATCACATACATTGTTTATATTTTGATTTGTTTTTTTGGCATTTAAGTCCTATTCCCAATTTTCATGTGTCTATTGTATTATTAGTAATACATTTAATATTAAGTACCTAATTTTACCACAAAAACTGGGAAAACTTATTGACTCGAGTATAAGCCGAGGGTAGGAAATGAAGCAGCTACTGGTAAATTTCAAAAATAAAAATAGATACCGATAAAAACTTTCACTAGGACAGTTGAGAATAAGTTTGATGTTCACAATTTCCTCTTTGAAAGAGACCAGTAAATAAGGAACAAGAAGATGAAGAAAAAGAAGTGTGTTTTTTCACACTTTTCACACTGCAGTGAACAAAAATGGCATCATAGGAACAGGCTTATTCTCAGTCCAAAGGTTTGTTTCTGATTTCTTCCCTGATTTAAGGGAAATTTGGGAAAAGATCTCACTATCATGAAAGGTTTAATTGATTCGCTAACCCAAAAGAAGATGATGATGACAGTGGGAGGCAGGAGTCACTCTCTCCCTTGCAAGAAAAAAGCAAGAGCTGTTCTTATGATCTCTCTCTCTCTCTCCCCGTAATACAGTCAAGCCCTTTCCAGCACGCGCGATCTGCCGCCGCCGCTTTGCACCTTGCAAATGCAAAATCCTGAGGTTTTTTCATTTGCAAGGTGCAAAGCGGCGGGGGCGGATCCCGCGTGCTGGAAAGGGCTTGACTGTATTACGGGGTGAGAGAGAGAGAGATCATAAGAACGGCTCTTGCTTTTTTCTTGCAAGGGAGAGAGTGACTCCTGCCTCCCACTGTCATCAACATCTTCTTTTGGGTTAGTAAATCAATTAATTTGGGAAATGATCTCACTATCATGAAAGTCAGTGTTCTCTGCCAGTGGGGCGTTTGGAAGAAAATGCCCTGCGGCATATCCACGCGCGTGTAAGGGGAATCAGAAATCCCCGCGTTCAATGCCTAGCACAGCAGAAGAGAAAACGCAGCTGTGAGCAAATACTGGGAAAACCTGATTGATCAGAAGGAAGGAGGCAAAAGAGGGAGGGGTGGTGGTGGACGGAGGTCCCACTGGTATTTGTGAAACACTTGGTCGGCAGCGCTTAAAGTCAATGTTCTCGCTCTCACCCACCCAAAGCCACAAAGTCCCCCAATTGCGCAGCCCAGAATCGCCCTCCCCTCGGGGCAGCAACGACACCCGGTATTTCCCGAGACGAAGCTCCGCCGTGCAATGAAAGCGCCCTGGCTCTAGGCTCGCGGGCTCAGAAAACAATGCAAGCCGAGGTTGCTTCGGCTCTGCTCAGCTTCGTTTCCTCAGCCCTAGGTGCTTTCAGTCCGCTCAGGAGGGGGAGGAGGTGGTGGTGGTGGCTTACGTTGTTTTGTGAGCTCTAGGCTCGCGGGCTCAGAAAACAACGCAAGGCGAGGTCGCTTCGGCTCCGCTCAGCTTCGTTTCCTCAGCTCCAGCTGCTTTCAGTCCACTCAGGAGGAGGGGGAGGTGGTTGCAGTGGCTTGCGTTGTTTTCTGAGCTCTAGGCTCGCGGGCTCAGAAAACAACGCGAGGTGAGGTCGCTTCAGCTCCGCTCAGCTTCGTTTCCTCAGCCCTAGCCGCTTTCAGTCTGCTTGGGAGGAGGGGGAGGAGGTGGTGGCGGCGGCTTGTGTTGTTTTCTGAGCTCCAGGCTCATGGGTTCAGAAAACAACGCAAGCCGCCACCACCACCTCCCCCTCCTCCTGAGTGGACTGAAAGCAGCTGGAGCTGAGGAAACGAAGCTGAGCGGAGCCGAAGCAACCTTGGCTCGCGTTGTTTTCTGAGCCTAGAGCCAGGGCACTTTCATTGCGCGGCGGAGCTTCTTGTCTCGGGAAACACCGGGTGTCATTGCTGCCCCCTGAGGGGAGGGCAATTCTGGGCTGCGCGATTGGGGGACTTCATCGCTTTGGGTGGGAGCGAGGATGGACGGAGTCCATGAAGTGGGGCTTGCCTGCCCTTGCTGGCTGCCTCTGCTTTCTTAGGGGCAGGGAAGGGGGCTCATCTGGACCAAGGGTGAGTCTCCCCCTCAGTTTCCCCTGAAGGATCTTCTGTCGCTTTTGCCTTCTCCCTACATCTTCCCTCCGTTAAAATTCCACCCCCCCCCCCACACACTTATTTTGGTCAGATAGATTTCGTGTCTGAGCATTCTCACAGGCGGGTGGGTCTTCCCCCCCCCTAAAAACAGTTAAAAAAAGAAAAAACAATATATCCTCATGCAAGAACTTTTCTGCTTCCAATTACCCCCATGCTTAAAAGTTGCAAAGGAAACACGGAAGCAGGGAAGCGGCTGCCCAGCTCCGGAGCTCCACACCATTTTTTTTTCAGAGGGGAATCTGACTCGAGTATAAGCCGAGGGCGTTTTTTTCAGCACAAAAAATGGGCTGAAAAACTCGGCTTATACTCGAGTATATACGGTATGTTTGTTGTCTTTTTTTCTACATTTATTCCTTATGTTTATAAATTGTTCATTTAATCTTCCAGGAAATTATCTCACCAAAAAAATCATTCTAGGAAATTGGATACTTAATTATCTATTAGGTACTTATCATTAGTATAGATAAACACTAGGCTTAATATCGTTTTAGTTTGCTGTTATTAACTAAGCATATCTCCCAGTGGAATCACCTGCATCCCTATCCAGATGTCTTTGGACTGCATTGTTGCAACTATAGTTTGTTTAATTAACAAACAGTGCAGAGTTATTCTGCTGTGCAGCTGTAGGATTTGTACAGTATCTGTACTGTACAAGTGCTGTTTACCAGTGGCAATTGGTTGCTTACAACCACTCGCTATAAATGTCTATTCATTCTTCATTCGCATATTATGACAATTACATGACCCCAAAGTGTGAATAATTGTTTTGTAAAAAAATTTTGTAATTTTTTTGTTTTTTGTGTATATAATTTTTTGTCCACATCCATACAATTGGCCATGTAAATTATTATAGCACTGGTAGAGAGGGCCCAAGTCTTGCGAAAAAGTTCAATAAAAATCCTCAATAAAAATTCAACAAAACTTTAATTTTAGAATAAGGCATAAGTGCTTAGCTTGTGAAAATGTAACCCCAAATGTAGTATGAGACAAGGCATAAGGCACAAATAGGAAAGGTTTGCATATATTAGAGCTAAAAATGGATTCCAGAAATGGACACTCACTGGAAGAAGTTATGGAATATGTAGAAATGTTGTGGTTAGCCTTATGTACATGTTAGGAATAGTTTTGCTGAATACAGATAGTCTTTGATTTACAACAATAATGGAGCCTGCCCATTAAGGTTAGGAGGTGATGGCCATTAAATGAACCACCTCATTTAATTATCCCCATCCCTGCTCTTCCTAATGCAACATTAAACAAATGTGCAAGTTGTTAAAGTTGGTTCTGGACCACAGACATGCTGTCTAGGGATATCAAGGGATGGGGCAGCTCACTCTCATTCCCAGTGCAATCTGCAGAGCTTCCAGAAAAAGGTGTGTGTGAAAAGATAAATGAGCAATTGGTGATGGAAACAGGGAGGAATGTGTGGGACCTGTTGGCATGGCAAAGCAGGCCCAGTGACAATGGGGACTAAGTTGGATGGGATGGATGGGGAGTAGATGGAGGACATGCTGCAGGAGCTTTGTGGTCAGTCATAAGGTTGAACAACCATGAGAGCACTACAACTGCCATAACTTTGAAACAAGATTGCAATTAACTTTGGCAGAGTCCATCATAACTTTGAACCATTGATAAATGACCCATTGCATGTTTTGGATAACCTGTATTGCATTATATGTATGTAGAAATGATGAGGTGTTGGTGTTAGGACACAAAAAACATTTTGTGGCCCTGTGACATGAAATATGCTGTAAATTGGAGAAGATGCTGTATAAAATCCAGCAGTGGGCATTGAGAGGATGTACAAAGTTGAAGAATGATCTCTTTGTGATCTTTCTTCTGCAGAATAAAGTCTAGTTTATAAATCCCACTTTGGTGTGCTCAAAGGCACACGAGTATTGGATTGGGACAACAGGGTGAATAATGTGTATTTTAGTAGTGTTGCAACTCTTAGAATTTCCAGCCACAGGAACCTAGCTGCCTTTCTTCACATCTTCCATATGCTTGTATGCAAATAATTAGGTGAAATTGGTCATTTCAGTAAATCTGTAGGTGAACATATGCTAATTTCCATATGGTGCATACTATAGTTAACATGATATTTTTCTGCTTAGCTACCTGCAAGCTTGCTATTTATGTGCAGTTGTTTAGAAAAGAGAGAATGTAGGTACAAAAGTCTAAACATCCTTTATAACATCTTTTTGGGGAGAAGTATTTCTAAACATTTCTTATAACCAGTTAAATGTCTTTCTGTTCTTCCTTTGAAATGTTTATGCTTATCTTCATTTTTTGTGCCTTTTTAAAAAAAACTACTCTTTCTTAACAGAACAAAGAAACTGTTCTAGCTCAGAAATATGCCTTATTTCTGCTGCATGTTTGAAATCCCCCCACAAGTTGCAGTAATATTCAAATCTGGGGACTGTGAAGTCTATTCCAAAACCTTTATCTGAAGCATATATTTTAACCAGGGATATCTAAATTTTATAACACAGCTAAATATCTGTTAAATTTTATTTACTTGTCTTTGCTGGGCAATAAATGTCGGTGGAAAATACACTGCTCCATTTAAAAAAAAAAAAAACAAGTAGCTTTCTGACATTTTCTCAGTACTTCCCTTTCAGATCCTGACACAATCTTTTCTCCTTCTGGGCCTGTAGAATAAAAAGGAAATAAGAGAGAGCAGACAAGTGGTGGAACCTAAGATACCGGAAATTGAAAAGAAAAGAAAAAGAGCAACATCAAGGACTGGAAGAAAGCCTTTGAAGGTAATTTATAATACGTATTTCTGTATGCTATGTGAAATAAGCCATATCTTAATTATATACATGTTTTTGATTGTGTGAACATTCAGAAGTATGCATAGATATCTGTGGGGAGTAAATGTTGTCACATGTCATAACATCATCACAGGAATGATGAGATTTAAGTATTGTACATCATTCTCATCATGCAACTGACACAAATTAGTTCATTTGCACAATTGTCAATGAAAGTTAACATCCAAAAATTCCCTTTATTCTACATCTAGCTTCTTGCACTACAGGTCCTTGACTTGCAACTAACTGGTCATTTAACGATTATTCAAAGCTAAAAACAGCTCAGAAAGGATCTTTTCAGTCCATAAAGCATTTCCAGTTCTCATAAAACATTGTGCTGCTCCATCCCTCAGGTCACATGATTGTGATCTGGGTGCTTGGCAACCATTCACACTTATAGTCGATTGTCAAGCAGCCCACAATCATGTGATCTCCATTGAACAATCTTCTCCATTGAATTCCCTAGAAAGTCAGTGGGGAAGCCAGCAGGGTAGATTGCAAGCTGCTGCCATCTGCAAAAGGATTTCCATCTCCATGCACGGAACAGAATTCTTGTGCTGGGCTGGAGAAATGAAGCTCAGAAAGATTTGAGCTTTGTTTTTCCAGCCCGCAGCAAGCTCTCAAAGGTTAGGGAACTGTTTTTTGTTTTGCACCAGAAAGGCAGGGGCAACTTGGCAGGACAAAGGGCAGTGGCAGAGTCAAGAAAGGCAGGGGAGCCCAGTGTTTTCCTTCCACATTGTTTCTTGCTGGCAAAACAGTTGTTCGGTGGGCATGTGTGACAGCTACTTGAGAGATGGGAAGCAGAACATGGGGTATCTTGAGATGGGGGGAAGCCTTGGGAGACCTGAGGCAAGTGGGTTTGGCCTTCAAGGATATCTCCTCCCCGACCCCACCCCCAGGCCCCCCGTGCTGCACTTAAAGAACTGTCTGTTCATTTAACAAATATATTGGAAAGAGCGGAGATGGCTGGTCATTACTTGAGGCAGTTCATTCAATGTTTGTCCTGCCTGTGAGAAGTAAAAAAGAAGAAATGATTATTCCTGTAAAAGAAAAATGTAAAAGTATCAACATATTTCTTTTCTATATGTTTCTCTTCTATATAACCTTAAAAAACCCAGTGAAATATTAACACAGACTGTTGTGCTGATGTCGTAAAATCCATTCAACAGAAGTTTAAACAGTAGTCTATTTGAGGATAGGTGTCATGCTGACCCAGAAGAGAATCCAGTTAGTGTAAACAGAGCAGGATGTAGCAACTGCTGAACAAATGGTAACTAAATTATTAATTGTTAAGCATGTCACTATGGCTAGATTGTGAACCCAGGCATAATTTTAAAAAATCATCCGAGAATCATCCAATATTAATTTCAACAATTTTAGCCAATGGGGCAGCAGAGAAGGTGGGAGGTGGTGGGTCTTGGCGTGTATAAAAATATGTAAAATTGTCTGTTTAATTTCCTTGGTGCCTCTACCCAGAAGGTGCCGTCTTTTGTGCAAAAGTCAATAAATCCTGGAATTGTTCACAATGTACCCTGTCAGTTGTTTTAGCTGAAACTTTGGAGTCTCACATGCCTTTCAACCCTAATGGGCAGGCTTCGTTACAGTCATAATTTGAGGACTACCTGTACTGGAAAGTTAGGTCTAGTTTGCAGCAAAATTATTATATCAATAAAGGAGAATATTTGTAGGTCAGAGTTGAAATGAGGGGTCCTTAGTGCTCTCTGATCTTGTTTTCTTGCAGATGTTTCATTACCCTAACTAGGTAGTATCATCAGAGCTAGTAAGGAGTGCTGTTTGCTGTCAGTTTATATTCTGGTGTCTTGCCTGTCTGTGTGGTTTTAGAGATTCTTTGTGGTTAGGCTGTTTACTGATGGCTGTTTGGCAGTTTTTTGATTGGCGATTTGTTTATTTGATTGTTGGTCTGAAGGAACCCTCATATTATTACAGATCTCCTTATTATAGACCTGCTTTTTCCTAAGTATTCAAAATGTGAATATTTTATTGTTGTGACTCCGGGTTTGGAATCTGCTCCTGTGGCAGATATGAGTTCAAGCGATGAGGATATGGCAGCAAAATATGAGCCGGCATTGCTTAGTGACTTGGATAGTAACCAGGATGAGGAGATGGATTTAACAAGGGGAGGTAAACCTGATTTAATGGAGTTGTCAGGACCTTCAACCTCCTCTAGTTCTTTATCTGAGCAGCAGCTGGGAATGGCTGTCAAGGAAGGCATGAGAGAGTTTTCCAGTGGAGAAGAAAACTTGGAGAACTTATGGCTTGACATCCGAAACAGAAGGAGGCTCAGATGCCAATCTCAATTAGGGAGGAGGCATCGAGCCAGTAACTAATTAGGGAAATTAGCATGCTCCATAAGTGGATAAAAGGACACAGCTGAGCTGGTGAAACTCGCCAGAAGCAAAGTGTCTAAATGGAGTGAAGACATGCAGCAAACTCTCTGAGGCTTGTGAATTACTGCTATGCCAGGATTGCTGAACAGAGTGTGGATTTATTGCTGTGTTTTGGAATTACTCCAGCCGTTCTCTTGTGGTGGTTTGTTTTTGATTTGAGTTAATTCTGAAACGGCTGAATTTTGTTTTGCTCGCCTGAAATTAAAGGGGAGACATAACATTTTATACAGTCTATTTTTACACAATGCTTTGCAGCAAGAGTTTCTTTAAATTTTGGGGGGTGTTGTTAGCCTTGTTAAATGCATATCTCCTTGTGAAATTTATTGATACAGTCATCAACCAAAAAGAAGAGGACAAACTCTCCTTGCCACCTTAATGCTGAAGAAGAAACTTCAGTCCCATCCTGGACTCCTAAAGACCGATCTGCAGCAGTGCTGGCAAGAAAAGAAGAGCTTGAACAGGTAAGGAGAAGTTGAGCTTCTTTCCCACTGGCTCCCAAATATGACTGATGAAGATAACAAAAAGAAATGGGAGAGAGGAAAGAAAGAAGACCACCTCAGAAAACTAGTTTTAGAGTCAGAGGACTTAGCTTGTACATTTCATCTGGATTGGCCTTCTTTGCATTCGTTTATTTATTTTCAAGCCATTTGTAGCTGACACTATAATCAAGAACTACAGAATCAGGGAACATAAGCACACGTTATGAACCCTAAATCTTAATTTATAAATTGGAATTTGAGAATTCATGGTTTGTTTATAATGAGTATGAGGAAGATGACCCCGATGAAAATTATGCAAGTAATATTGCAAGTTTCACTCAAGGTCATCTTTCTTACTCGATACACCTGCCTTATCTAGAAGTAGCTGAACAATAACCATCAAAATTCCACAATTAGCCATGAACTGTGGCTGCTAGAAGAGATTTTCAGAAGGCCTAGCTTTGCCCCCCCCCCCCCATTTTAAAGGAATAACTTTGTTTTTCAGTACCTAGTTGAGTCTTTGTTTCAAAGAATTTATCTTCTCTGCCCAATTAGCATACATTCTCAGTGTTACATCCATAGTTGAGCTCAGTGATGTTCCAAATGTAGATAGGGCTGTGACACAAGGGGAGCATTACTGAATTCATTGTGGTTCAACACTAGTGTGTATTGTAATCATTTGAAATACTACTGCTACTATCCACATGCATACCATAGCCAGTTTATTCCAGGAAAAAACAAGGACAAAAATTGCACATATGGATGTTTTGTACATTCTCTACTTTGATTTGTTTACAAAAGATACATATTTACGTTCATATATTATTGGGTGTCCCATCCCCCCCCCTTTATGCTCTTCTGATCATGGCCACAGCCCCAATGATTATAGATGGAGTATTCAGTGGTATGGTTTTAAAAATACATTGCTTGTTCTTTGGCCTGATGGAACTTGGTGTTTCACTTTAGGCCTACTTGCAGGTCCTTCTCAACTTTGGAGTAATAGCCATCATGCTGGTGGAAAAGGAACCCTGCATGATAGAAGCAATGAGCTCAGCACTACGAGCTAACCTGAGAAAGATTGGTGACTACTATGAATGCCTGCTAAAGAACTACATTGACAGCTTAACTGAAGCCAATTGAGAAGACCTCACATTGGCAAATCTACCTACTGTACCTGAAACCTTTTCTAAGACAGTTAATGAGAGGAAGCTTTCTGTTCTTCAGGCCCGGGATAAATGAAACCACTTTCTCCTGCAACAGCCGCAGGGCGCATAAGTGACAGCTAGAAGATTTGAAAGTATTATTGCAATATCAATCCAAGGACTTTGGAAGAGAAAATTGAGAGGAAGGAGGCACAAAGGATAAACAGAGGAGTGTGATGCCTAACGAATTCGGAATGGCTTTGGTAACTCAGGTCAGGTGGTAACTGGAACAGGAATAGAATCTATTAAGTTTTATACTGAGTTACATGGAAGCATCGCATGTTCTTGGTAAGAGGGAAGAAGTTCTTAATTTAGATTATTAAAAATATTGTTGAACAGTTTTGAATGTTGGACTTTGTGCAGAAGCAAGCTGGAGAAGGTCCCTGTTCTGTGTGGTCCAGTAATACTCAAGAGCAGCGCTGATGAAAATAGTATTTGCTCCTTTCAAATCTATGAAGTAATTTTTTTTTTAAAAGAATAAAATCATTTTGAAACAACTTATATCTCAGAGCTGCCTTTATTGGTGAGTTTGCCTTCAAGGTGTTGTCTCTATTCAGACATATTTTTTTAACTTCTGGTTGAGGTTAGCAAGTTAAGTATTCAAATAAGATAATGAAGGTAGGCTTTCAGTCTATTTTTCTTTAGCATCTTTTCAATATATCTCTATGTGGAACTTTGGACAGTTAATAAAGATCCACCATAGGGTTTTAAAATTGCATGTGGACCAAAGAAAGGAGCTATTATTTACATTATGTTTCTTATTCTCTGCATTAAAATACAGAAAGTATGTTGTTCCTTCTTTTATTTCACGTGGTACAACTACAAATGACCGTCTGCAATCTTGCATCTGCAAGATTTGTTGGGCTGGCAACACGGCTTAGAGCTAAAAATGTCTGATCTCATTTTTGGAAGAAAATTGAATGGCCTACCATAGCTCCCTGCCCTGATTTTGACACATCAGCTAAGGGACCCTTCACACAAGGAAAGATAGCAAAAACAAATGTGTGGATGATAGGTGGGACAAAAGGACAACCCCCCAAAATGGAATAGCATCGAATCCATATTCAGCTTCTTAGCAAGACCCAAAGTAAGTAATAATTGCTATCTAACCTATCTTATCATCTTCCTACTGTTATTCCCATAGAAGCAGGGTCTGCTTTTCAAATCAACAAACACCATCTTGCACAATCAAGTGCAGCTGGGTCATATCTGCATTTTGATGGGAGATGGCTGTAAATCCATTAGTTGCAACAAAACACCTAGGCTTGACATTGGTTTGGTCTGTGTTCAATTTAACACTTCCTTGGTGGGCAGGCAGTATCCAATAATGGCACCACTAGGGAGAGCAGACCTCACTGCCTACTGTTCTGCAATTGTTCTCCACCTTCCCTTAAAATTTCTTCTTGTCTTACAGCAAGTTTGAAGCAGTATTAAAAACTGATCATATACTGACCATAATTTAGCTCAAGAAGAATCTGTTTCTGATCCTTTTTTAGTGGAACAGTTGACTGCACTCTTGATTTGCCTTCTAACTCACTGTTGAAATAATTGACTATGCAAATGACTATAGGAGAGATGATGAGAGCTTTGGCCTATATAGAATATTATTTCATGGTGTTTATGTCTCAATGACAAAGGATTTGTCAAGGAGATACTAACCATACATGTTGAGAAAAGATAGTCCACAATGAAAGGATAATTTCTAATTTGACAAAAGCACTGGAAAAATATTTTCTATTTCTATTAAAATCCAACAAGATGCTCCACGATTTGGTATATGAGCTTCCAGAAACATTTACCATAATAACTCTGTTAATGCTTTCCATCCTCCGATTATTGCAAATCCTGTCCAAGGGAAGAAGGTTTATAAATAGCTATAGAGATTCATCAGATAGGTTATGTATAATATTTATTCAGAAGTTAATTTTCTGATACTGAATGTGACATAAAAAAAAATTGAATTTATCTCAATTTGTATGCAAATTTATCAAGCCTTCACTTCAAGAAAGCATTTTCTTAAAATAATGAATGAAAATATTGATTATGCTATAAAATCACCATCATTTTGTCTTCCTTCAGCCTAGCAAAATTGAAGCAAAACAACATTCCTCCTTTTTGATTCCTGACCACTTCTCAAATCCTGAAATGAGAATTTGGTTTTGATTTAACTGACTTAATTCCACAAGAGAAGTATAAAAATGGCTATCAACAATTGACTCAGATGAAAACCCTTCTTGCTTTTCTTTTTTTTAATTCCAAGAAGCTGCACCAGCTTCCAATGCATTAGGGATAAACCTTAGCCTAGACTTCCAAAGGAAAGGTGATTATTTTCCTAATTTTTGCCTCTTCTTTTTCAGTTAAGAAATCATCTTCTCATATTAATCTTCCCCAAGCAAAGTGTTACTATACAAAAGGTCCTCCCTTTTAGTAGAATAAATGTGCATGTGGTGTGTATGAATGTAAACATTGTGCCTTCATGGTTGTAACAATCACCCTTGATACATTTGTCCTTCCATAGTCTGACAAGAGACCTCAATGCCACATCTGATATTTTTCTCTTTCCTGTCTACAGTTGAACTCTGTATGCGCCACCAAAAGTGAATCATATCTCCAAACCACTTATTTCATCCACATTTTTTTGAACTCGCTCTTAGCCTGTCATTGATTTGAAGACATTAAAATCTCTAGAGACTGTTGCTTTAATTCCTGACCCACTAATTTCACTGAATGACATTAACCTCAAATCTCATTTGAGAAATTGTATTTTATTTCATTGTTTTAACTTCCAGAACATACAAATATGTGTCATAACATAGTAAGCAACATCCAATCAGAACTCCTGCTATAGGAAGTCTGTTTGTTAGTGACTTAATGTTCCAACCACAAGTGTGTGTTTAATTACAGTCTTGATGGGGTGTGGGAGTCAGCTGCAGACATTCAAATGAGGCTGTATGCGATGCTGAGATAGGAAATCTGAGTCAACATGAAAATAAATCCTATAGCAGAATGTTTTGGAAAAATATCTTAAGTACAGAAAACAAGTATAAGATCAAATCTGTTTCTGTTACAGGTGAAAGAGCATTAAGTGGTTAGTTTCTTCAGAGCAAACGTGGAGTAATCGTGTCAACCTGAAATACTCCCAGTACTTGGCAGAGCCAAAGTTGAATACCGTAGCTTTATATCTTCAAAATATCATCAAAACTAAACACATATATCATCAAAACTAAACACATATAGTCTGAGAAGCAGATAGTATTTTTTTCTTTCTTCAGCATCTAATGTGATGAAGAAAATTTAAGAATTAATTTTAAACTCTTGAGTGATACAAATAAAAGTGGTTTTAGAGATTTTCTTATAGCTAAGATGGAAGCTATCTTTATTTGATTTTAATAAAAATGTGCTGACTCATTAGAAATAATTCTCCCTGGCATCCAAAATTAAAAAACAAATGGTGACTTTTTAATCTGCTTTTTGGATTTAGAATTATCAGCCTTGCAGCAGGAAAAGAATGAAATATTTATGCATGCATGCATGCATCTTTAAGCAAGTTTCTGATACTAATTTTAATCTAGTCATTGCAGAAGATGATCTGTTTTCATTATTGTCTCTTCCCCCTTTTGCTAATCATTGCCTGTCTGCTAGGATATACTACAGTGTTTGCTGTTGGCTCTTGCTCTGGCAGCCCACCCTATTCCTTTCCCAAGTGTTTCCTGCTCCATGTTAGCAAAAGCTACACATCTGGAACCAGGCTTTGGAATTGGCTTCCCAAAGAAGAAACCTTCTGGCTCAGAGTCAGAAGAGGATGAGGATGAGGAAGTGAGATACTTGGAATCATCTAGTTCCCCAGTAGCTTCCTGTTCCTCAGTGCTGCCTTCATGTATTCTGTCTGGAAAATCCATAATTAATACAGATGCCTGTGAGGCCACCGAGTGCCTGCTTTTGAAGTGGAAGTCCGCTTGTGGCTGAGATGTTTCTTGAAAATAAGTTTTCAAGTTGCAATTATCCCTCAGAACTGAGGTGCTCCAAGCTGTGTCCATAGAATGAGAGATGGAGATTTGCACATCCTCTTGAGGTGAAACAGTCAATGAGTCAAATACATGAAGCTGTGGGGTGATTGTTCTATTTCTGAAAGAAACTGATTCCTCCTGACTGTCAAACTCGGCACACACTGAAGAATTCCCACATGAGTGAAGTTTTTCAGTCACTGCAAAAGGAATTAAAGGTTAGCATTTATGAGAAGTGGGAATGATCCTGATTACTGAATAATTCCTAGAAAACATTCCAATAACCATTTGCTGATAACAATGAGATAGCAAGAGGTTGAAATTTCCATACAGGCTTGTTTACACATTACTTTAAATTATAGTTTGTTGGTTTTTTTACCCTGGTTTGTTGTATTAACTATAAAAGCTTGATTCACAGAATCTGCTAAGACATAAATCATGCCTTAGAAACTACAGTGTCTAGGCTCATGTACCACACAGAATCAAAATCAGACATTATGGCTTTGCATTTTATAACTCAGCTAAAAGTTGCAGTTATTCTTTGAAGCCATTTCACAGATTCATTGAGTTGGAGTCATTTAAGTTATGGTCCCGCTCATTGTAGGAAAGTCAATATAAATTGAAACACAGTCAAAGGAAAACTCACAAATTTTTCCTCTCTAGTTTAAACCGGTATTTAATTTTGATTACCATTCAATTACAATCTACTAATGTGACTGTGTAATCTGCCATAGAATTTTGCCTGGTCTGTAGTTTGTTGGATTCTTCTTTCTTCAGTTTTTCAAGATAGAGATAACTACCCTTCGGTAGTCACGTTTGCTAAACTAGTTCTGCAGGATTTCTCAAAGAGAATGTGTAATCATATCATACACAAGTTATGTTGACCAGACTATTTGCAAAGTGCTTTGTATTCCAGTTGAATTCATTCAAATTCAGTAGGCAATTCCTTATATTTTTATCAAGCTAGAACTGGAAATCTGTTCCTCCAAACAGCTCTTCTCTTAATTGGCTGAAGAAGATACTGAGTGAAAATAGGAGTCAATTAGTTCCACCTTTTTTGTTGTTATTCTGTTAGTTTTATCTACTATTCATGGAACTGGAACACTGCTTCTTTTAAACATAACTGATTGTTCTTAGCATCTTTAATTATGGTTTTCTCATCTACTTGGTAGTTTTCCCTGTTTGCAAGCTTCTCTTCCTTCTCTCTTAATGAGTGTCCTTTTTAACTTTTCAAATCTTCATTAAGCTTTTTAGGAAATTATATTGGCTTTTTCTGCTATCTACATTTTTTTCCTCATTGGAATTCTTTGCAATTGTGCTTTTAAGAAATTGGGTTCTATAAATTACTTATCTTTCCCAATTTCTCCTGATATTGTTCTTAATTCATTAAAATCTGCTTTTTTGACATTTAAGATATGTAATCAACTACACCCAGTATTTGTTTCCACTAATTACAAGAATTCCAGTATTATATGGTCATTTTCATCCAAAGATACAATTTCTACTATTATTGCCATTGTTGTCTGCATTGGAACCTACCATCAGTCCAATGATTGATTGGCTATTTCTGAAGCCCTAGAACACGGTTATCAAACTCACCATGTCACGTTATGTTTTGCAATGTTTTTACCTTTCGTGGAGCTGGGGTGTGCATGGGTTGCACATGACAATCCAGCCATGGGCCACCAGTTTGACACCCCTGCCCTAGAACCTCCTATAATTGATAATAGTTGTCAGCTGCCTTCTTCTTACAATACACTGGCATAGATTGCCTTCAAATGTGCAATGATGATAGATGTTAGTTGGAAACTAGGTGGAAGTATATTGAGGTTATATTACCTACAGAATCTTAAACAAAACTGCAAGAGAAATTCAATAATAGAAAATCTTCATCTGGGCAAGCATCTGTCCCACCCAAAATTCTAAAGGATGATATTCAAGACCCTTACCAACTGCACTTGCCCTTTCCTCAAGGCCATCTCTTTGAGTTCTCGCAGTTTCAGAGGAGCCATCAGGGCTGCTGTTTCTAACTCTTGAAACTGGGGTGGAATCCGGGGATGGAGCAGAGATGAAAGCAGAGTCAGAGGAATCTGAGCCACTGGAAGACAAAGCTGATTCCTTTTCCAAACTACAGGCCTCAGAGCAGAAGAGAAGACCATTGCGAATGGTGATTGGCTGACCCAGCAGTGTTTTATGGCAAAGGCTACAATAGAAACACGAGTCTTTGCTGTGCCAATGTTGACCTTGTAGTACGATCTGTTTACTATTGACACCTGTGAGAAGAGAGTAATCAACAAGCATTTCACCACGTGCAATGTTGCTGGAATACTATTTATGTCCTAACTGTCTGTCCATTATGTTGCAGACTTTTAAAAGACAGAATAAAAATTCAAGTTTCAAAATGTGTAAATAAAAGACAACACAAGCTTAACATTAAATCACAATTTTTTATAAACATGAAGTGGCATTGCATATTAAATTAAATTTTAACATTGTGAACCTTGTCCAAACTTCACAAAGCTATATAGCAGCACTAGTAATATTGATTCTATATTACTTTTTTGCTTTTTACTTTTCTTGGTTCATATCTTGGGACAGAACCTCTGGCCTTCCAGCTGTTGTTGAACCACACAACTTCCAGAATTTTGTATTTTCAGGTGGCTTTGAAAACAGATTAAATTCCTACGGTAACACTATTTCACATACAACCACTCACTCATAACCATAGATTTCAATGGAACTTATTCTTAGACAGTAAAAATAGGATTCCAGCCACAAACCAATGGCCAACAGCCACAAAATCCACTGAATGAACCCCAGTATCAGCATTTATCAAATCCAGAGAAAGCTTGTTAATGAACTATAATTTAGGTAGTCATCACAAGCAGTTAACCATTTATTTATTTAAAGGTACAATAAATATAACATTACTATATGCTTGACATCTATAACTCTATTTGAAAGCTCCTCAGTGATATTTTGAGTTTACTGAAATTTTCATTTGATCCAACGAAGAAAAATACATGTTTAACATTACAAGTTTCGCATTATCTAAGATACTTTCAACATCTTTATAATTCTGATGACTACTACTACAACCGTTATTATTTTTGCACATTATATGACCTGATCCTAGCAGCTATAAATGAAGCTAACACCTTGAGTTGCAAATATAAGAATGGAAGATCTTGTCATAGCAAACTGTAATAGATTTCTATATTTGCAACTATAAGAATTGTAAGGAGAAGTTGACCTAATTATTATATTAGACACAAACTGTATCTGTTGTGGTGATAAAGGGCATATTAAAGCTTATTAATTTGCTTTGTAAAGGTTTAGTTTGTTGTGTAGCTTGGTAGCAATAATTTGAACTTAGAATGTAATACCTAGTGGTGTGGTCTTAAAATGGAGACAGCTAATATAACACAGATGCTTGCCCTTAGACCCCTAGAGGTAAGTCATAAGAAATCAACACTTAAACACTGATGTTTATGGTACATGTTGATAATATCATGAAGAATATTAGAAGTGTGAAAAGTAACAGTAAGGTCAATCTAATAGCTTATCAAAACATTCCATAGGAAAAGGTGCTGTATAATTGCATTAATGTTTTTATCTCATCTCAATACTGATATAATCTGGAGAATAGGGTTACTGCAGAATCTCTTCCCTCAATTTGTTGGCAGGGAGCCCAGTGATCACTACAAGTAATTTCTAATAAGTTGATACTTCTGAAAAACGGGAAAGGCCGTAAACTCTGTGCACATATTTTGCTTGCAGGAACATGCCAATTTCACTCCTTATTAGGCAGCACTGATCTAGATGGAGTGATGATCTGAGGCAAGTTCATACTTTTCTTCACAAGTCTACAGAAGGATTCTGGACCTACCAACAATCTCTCCACAGGCTTGACAGATATCTGCATAAAAACTCTCAAAGCAAGCACAGCAGTAGGATTGTCCACCTTTCATCACATATTGCTGAATGCGCAGGGGCAAGTCACACTCGAGACAGCAAAAGTGTTCTTCATGCCAGCGCATGCCTTCTGCCTCCACGCACTCAGAGGTGAAGATCAGCTGAAGAGACATAAGCGATGAAAGTTCATACTTCTTTGAACTAGATATGAAGGTGAAGTATGCAGTGTTCCAAGTTCAATTTTCTTTCTAAGGTAAGAGCACAGGCTATACAACTATTATTTACTGAACCCTTTGCAGTGACCTTATTCTATAAATCAAGCTTTCTGCTTAAAAATACACCATATTTATCCAACTGATAATATTCTCTTCATATATCTCAAAAAAGTCATAATCTATTCTTTAAATATCTCCAAAGCCATCAGGCCTAACGCCATGTTAAATATGTACACTTTGTTTACTTTTGCCTGTTTTATTTTGATATTTCTATGACAATTATCACTACCCAGCTCTGTCAAGAATTCTGAAACTCCACTAGTAACACATTGGTCTCTGCATATTCTAAGTGTTTTATCTTCCTATACCATGTACCTAATTATCTTCTTATTCCCAATTACAAGATCAAAAAACTGAAGGAACTAAATTTAGGAATTTCTACAGGGGATAAGAGAGATATATGGTTAAATCTCCTCCAAAATAAAATCTCTCCAATTATAATGGGAGAAAAAATTAAAAATCCCATTATATCATGAATGCTCTCCTATGGGTAACAGGATTCTAGCTCCAGTCTATCAATCTCCATATGGAAATGGCCAGGCTAGATATATCAGTTGATTTAGTTACAAGAATACAAACATACCTACCTGATCACATGAAGCACAGCGAGGGCGGAAAAATTCTGCATGGTGCCGACCACAAAAAATCTTCTCATCTTGATAGAAGTAAATTAGATCTATGAGTGGTTGCTGGCAAATATGGCAGACAAAACAGGTAGGATGCCACCAGCACTGTTTGCCCAGCTTAGAGACAAATACACCTTGGTCTCCTCTGATTATATTCTTATCACACTAAAAATCAAGCAGAAAGAATTTATTTTATCTAAGAGCCTTAATTATAACTTTCTTCCTTCTGTAAACTATTAAGACTGCTATACATGCTTTACTTTAATAATTAAAATCAAATTATTTTACCCAATTTAAATTGTGAGTGAAAGGAACATGCATAATGCAATGTTAGCAAATTGCATTTGTTTGCCTAGATGTTTTTTTCCTCTGTATAGTTCTATAGTATTTGCTGTTTTGTCTAGTACAAACACGCAGTGTCATGTTGTCACATGACGTATTGTGACTTTTTTCCTTCGCTAAACCAAGTGTGGGAGTAATCAGCATGCAACACATGCAGGCTTTGGGCCGCGAGTCTGACAACCCTGGTCTAGTATATATTGGTTTTCATAACAGGAGTCAACCACTCTGTGTTCCTTCAACCATTACAAATATTGTATAGTCGTTTCTTGGATTACTAAGATTTCAGTAAACATTGCCTATATCTTTTCCAAATATACTTTCTCCAACATAAGGACCTACAACTTCCATCTGCACCTGTTACCCAGTGGTGGGATTCAAATTTTTTTCACTACCAGTTCTGTGGGCATGGCTTGGTGGGCATGGCAGAGGAAGGACACTGTAAAATCTCCATTCCCTCCCCACTCCTGGGGGAAGGTTACTGCAAAATCCCATTCCCTCCCCACCCTACTAACCTGCTTTCCAGCTCCCTTCTCCTGTGCAGGCCAAAAAAACAACACCCAGCTGATCAACTGGGACTTGGGAGGCAGAGAATAGATGGAGGTGGGGCCAATCAGAGGTGGTATTTGCTGGTTCTCCAAAATACTCAAAATTTCCACTACCGGTTCTCCAGAACTGGTCAGAACCTGCTGAATACCACTTCTGCTGTTACCATATCCAAAATTAGTATAACTGCAAAGATCACACTAAGCAGGAAAAACAGGGCTAGAGATCAGTCCAGACATCTTCATAATATGTCCAATATCATGGTAAGAATAGCTCACATTTCTGCATAAGTACTCCTCAGCTGTGAGAGGCAGATGACGTAAAACTCCCTGTCCCAGGGATTCCTGTCGCCGCCATGCAGCAAAGGTACGGAGTTGTTTTCTTTCCTCTTCCCCGATGAATGGACAATATCTCTCCTTAAATTTAAAAAAAGCAAAAATGGTGCCAAGATCGAAAAGAAGCAATTAGATAAATATGTACATTTGAGATACAGGAACAAAACAGAGATAGGTGTTGATCAACTTGCAAATATTTTTGAAGTTTTATTGTAATCCCCAAAGATCCTTTTCAAACTTTCTTCTTGTTTTTTGTTCCTTGAAAACATTTCATTTCTCATTCAGCTACTTAGATGAGAAGCAAAATGTTTTCAAGGAAAAAAAAACACAAGAAAGTCCGGTTGCCTTTTGAAAAGCACCTTTGGAACAACCATGACCTGGATGATTGAGAATCTGCATAGACATTCATTATAACATAATTTTATTTTTACATTTGCATTTTATTCAGCTTGGTTAAAAAAAAAAGGCTTGTAAATATATAAATGAAGCTCTTGCTGCATATAGTTATCTTATTAGTTAAGACTGTATCATGTAGAAATAGGTCTATAATTCTTAATTTGCAGTGGGTCAGTCTCTTCCTTCGGTATAAGTGTAATATAAGCCTCTGACCATGTTTTAGGTATCATCTTTTTTAACATAACTTCATTCATAACTTCTAACAATTGGATGCTCAATGATTCTTGAAATGTTTTATAGAATTCTGCTGGAAGCCCATCTGGATTCTTTATTGAATGCAGACTATAAAATCTTTGCTTCAATCTTAGCAGAAAGACTTAAAAAATATTTAAATAATTTTATTCACCCAGATCAAAATGGATTTCTGCCAAAGAGACAAATTAGAGACAATATGAGAGTAATCTTGGACACTTTGGAATACTATGAGGCTCATCCTGAAAAGCAAATGGCTTTGATATTCCTAGATGCTCAAAAAGCATTTGACAACGTGAACTGGAGATTTATGTTATTATTATTGGAGCAGATGGGTTTTGCTAAAAAATTTATTCAAGCAATAGAAGCCATATATAATAAACAGACAGCAAGGGTAATGATGGAGGGGGAACTTACAGATTTTATTAATATAAGGAAAGGTACAAGACAAGGATGCCCCCTATCTCCTTTGCTATTTGTGTTGACCTTGGAAGTGTTGAATAGAAATATTAGGGATGATAAAAGCATAAAAGGAATGAAAATTAAGAAGGAAGAATTTAAGCTACAAGCTTTTGCTGATGATTTAGCTTTTATTTTGGAAGACCTGCTAGAAACAGCTCCAAAGTTATTGGAAAGGATAGAGACATATGGAGAGGTGGCTGGTTTGAAAATAAATAAAGATAAAACAAAGATTTTGACAAAGAATATGCTATTGAGACAGAGAGAAGAACTGGCAGATCTTTTGAAAATTCAAGTTACAAATAAGGTTAAGTATCTGGGGATATATTTGACAACAAGATGTAGCACATTAAAGGAGAATAATTATATTAAACTTAAACAACAACTACAGATTTGAAGAAGTGGGAAAACTTGCAATTGTCATTAATAGGGAGAATTTCAACAATTAAGATGAATATTTTACCTAGAATTTTATTTTTGTTTCAAACAATACCAATTAGGCTTGGAAAAGACTATTTTGAAGATTTAAATAAAATCATGTTGAAGTTTATATGGCAAGGTAAAAAAAGCGAGAATAAAGCTAAAGCTTTTGCAAGATGCTAGAATTAGAGGAGGTTTTGGCCTGCCTAATTGGGAATTGTATTATCAAGCTGCAAGTTTGATGTGGGTCAAAGAATGGATAACATTAAGGAAACATAGGTTGTTGACATTAGAAGGGCATGACTTGCTGTTGGGCTGGCATGCTTTTTTATGGTATAAGGGAACTAAAACACAGGGTTATTTTAGAAGACATTATGTACGGGAGTCTTTGTGGTTAAATTGGGAGAAGATAAAAAGACAATGTTATTTGAAAATTCCAGTTTGGTTATCGATCATTGAAGCATTTTCCTATCCTATAATCTACAAGAAGGAACAAACAGTTAGATATGGGGAACTTTTGGATGAAAAGGGTGAACTTAAATCGATCCAAAACTTAGAGGAACAAGGTATAAGGATGAATTGGTTTTCATATGCACAAATACATTCAAGGTATGATGAAGATTCCAAAACGGAGGGATTTTATGATAAGCAGACTGATTTAGATAAGATCTTGATGGGTACTGATGAGAAAGTGATTAAAAAATTATATGGTTATTTACTGGGAATGAAATTAGAGGAAGAACAAGTCAAAGAAACTATGATTGTTTGGGGGAAGAATTTTGGATATGGGATTGATTTAGAGAAATGGCAGAAATTGTGGTCTCAAAATTATAAAATGACAATGTCAACAGCATATAAAGAAAACTTGCATAAGATGTTTTACAGGTGGCACTTTCCTCCGACAAGAATAGCAAGAATGTTTAAGAATAAATCTGAAAAATGCTGGAAATGTCATCAGATACCCGGCTCGTATTACCATATGTGGTGGACTTGTGAGGATGCTAGAAAATATAATAATATTATATTTCGCATGTGGACTATAATTCGCATGTGGTTGGAAAAAATGACAAAGAAACATATAGACTTGAAACCAGAGATCTTCTTATTGGGAATTTTACCTGATATATATAGTAAAGATTTGAAATACCTGATTGTAAATGTATTAACAGCGGCCAGGATTGTATTTACTAAAAATTGGAAGAATGAGAAAATACCATTACAGGAAGAAATTACTAAGAAAATATTGGAATGTGCTGAGATGAGTAGATTGACATTTGAAATCAGAGAGCAAGAGGATAAACAATTTTATGAAATTTGGGATCTTTTTTATAAATGGCTAGATGATAAAATACGATAATAGAATATTTTAGATAGTAAGAAATATCTTTATTTTGCTATTTTGCTATTATTTTGTTATTTGATATTATATTTATAAAGGTTTTTTTTTTTTAGGATTGATTTGGTATGATTATATGATTTGTTGAATAATTTGGTTAAAGTATTGTTAGCTCATAAAGCATGAATGATTAAAAGCATAGTCAAAAATTTCTTTTTTTTTTTTGTTTAGTGATTATAGGATATATAAGTTTGGATTGATAATATGAGTTGTTATGTAACATAATTGTAACTGGGACTACAGAATGAATGCACAAAAATGATGAACCAACTGACACACTGGATGTAAATATGAGAGTTGAATGTTTTAATGTTTTGTTTGTCTTGTCTGTTTGTAGAAAATTAATAAAATTTTCTTTCAAAAAAAAAAGACTGTATCATGTACAGTATATGTTAACAATAAATCTCAATGCTATATTTAGTTGGCAGCTCATTTCTCTTAGCTCTTTTTCCCTCTTCGCTCTTTTTCTCTAACATGATTCTGGAATACTATGCACATGTACTCAGATGAAATCCTACTGTCAAATGTGGCTAACTCCTAAGTGAAAAGACAGAGGATTACGGCTTGGCTTTTCTCTAAATCCTATTTTTGTCCAATACATGTTTGGAAGGAAAAGTTTTTGAAAGCCTGGGCAGTGTGTTGCAATTTAGTGATCTCTTTAATATCCAAGTACTAATTTTGACATTAATGTGAGAGTCAGTCCTGCCCATATGGAGGGTACCAAATTGTGGGAGAAAGTGCTAGGAGTTGGCTAGGTCATTAGAACAGCATTGCAACAATAGCTTTAATCAAAGCTGGTTACTAGTGGATGTGAACCCAAAGAGGTTATTTGTAAAGATAGCATATTCTGGGTAGACAGAAAGAGACATTAAATCTATCTTTACTTCAGTGGGCCAGAAATCTCTTTCAGTTGTTTATTCTTGGGAACAGCAATAAAATCCTAAGTCAACTTTCTGACTGGAGTATCCTTGAGCAGGTGTTCCCAACCCATGGTCTATGCACTGGCACTGGTCCACAGCATGCCAGAAACCAGGGCACACAAACAAGCAAAACCCCATCCACGGATGCAAGCATCACATGAAACCACACCCTGTCCAGTCCATGGAAAAACCTCTCTCCACAGAACTGGTCCCCAAAAGGTTGGGGGGGAGGGGGTTGTCCTTCATGGGAACATGAGTTGCAAATAAGTTTGGTGATGGACACAAGGGGCCATAGGGGCCGTACAAAGGTATCTTCCAAATCACAGTGATGTCAAAATTACAAAACATGTCATGATATGCAATGCAATTTTGCACTGCATGTAAGAACACGAAGAATAAAATTGTGTTACTATGCACATTTCATTACTTGTCCCCTCTCTGTTAATCTTCTCATCATTCCTTATCACCCATCCCCTTCCACTTGTGATTGTAGGACAGTAACTTTGTCGCTTGTATCCTTACGATTTATATTGACTGTTTCCTAGTATGATTTGATTGTTGATTGTACTATCATTAAGTGTTGTACGTTATGATTCTTGATTCTTAACAAATGTATTTTTATTTATGTATAACTGAGAGTATTACACCAAGACAAATTCCTTGTGTGTCCAATCACACTTGGCCAATAAACTATTCTATTCTATTCTCTTTTCCAACAGGCACTTGAATCACCAAGTTAGTGCATTTTTATTGTTTATTTATTAATTTCTATACCACCCATCTCACTTAAATGATTCTGAGCTGTTTAGAACATTTGTTTGGTTACCTTTTCTCCTTGTTACCATATAGATTCTCTTTTGCTGTTTTTTTTTAGAAATATCATGAAACTGAATGACTAGAATTTGAAAAGAACGGACAGCCCAAATAACTTTTTCAGTGCAAACAAGGGTCATAAGAAAATAGTTTCAGCAGGATTCTTCAATCAAGTGATGCACTAGTAAAAAAAAGACCCAGCAAACCCTGGGTAAGGTTTTAAGAAGCTTACATCGCAGTCTTGTGGAGGCAGCTGGTAGAGGAGAATTTTGATACGGAGCTGATTGTGAATAGAAGCAGGTACCACAGCTGATGAAAAAGAGCTACTGCTTTGTAATACCTGTAAAAGTAAATGAGATGGAAATGAAACAGTGATATGTCTGTGTACTGGAGGAAAAGAGTTTCCTGCACTATCCTTTGTTTTACAGGTCATCTTCTCTAAGCTTGATAAAAGAATCTGAGGTCCTTCCCACATTAAGAGATGAAGGTATAATTAAAACAAACCAACAGGAAGAAGAGAGCTAATTTACTTTCCATTTATTGTATAGCACATAAACTAGGAAAAGTTTGACAAAGGCTACACCTATCCTCCTGCATATGAATTTGATCAAGCAGTTAAGACTTGACATGGGAAGTCTCTTCACCAAAAGAACAGAAAAATTGGGCAAAAAAGTTTTTTTTTAAGTTTGTTTCCTGCACTTTTCCTTAGCCTTTTTCCTGAAAATTAAAAATACTGGAAAAATATATTTCTTAATACATTTATTTATATTATATGATAAAATTGTTAAGATGAATTGAAATAAGTTTATACAAACAGAAACATTTTTTGGAAATACAGCAAATTAAGAAATAAGTGAAGACTCAAGGCAAAGTGAAGCTTTCTTCCGTATAGTTTTAGTATGAAAATGATAAATTATCAGACATAGAAAATACTGATAATTTCAAATTCAGAAAAGAAGACTGATTAAACAATATTTCATAATTCTGGAAATTATGAGTAGTCTGTCTTTCTCACATTTTCATTAAGTTTAATAAATCAAATTATACACGAATCATTTTATAGAGCAATAAAATTGTTTTATATCTATAAAGAGCATAAGTATTACACATATTTCAATTTTCCTCCCTGTTAGTGTTTCCTCCCCAAAATGGAAAGGGGATCTTTGTTTTTCCCCCACTCCTTCAAACTTGCCAGAGTGTTTACTTTACATCTTCAAGTGATTTTATTTTTTCAAGTTGTAATTATCTACTGATTACAATCCACCTGTTTTCAAATTCTTTTCTTTCTCTGGAATCAAGCTTGAAAATAACAAAAGGACATGCGTGCCATTTTGACATATACACAGATTCGTGTGGTGTAGGCTTGGTCCCAGATCCAGAGGCAGCAAAAAGCAGTAGCCAACCTTGTTATTGTCCTAACTCCAAATGATTGTCAAATGAAAACACTGTTCACTAGCCGACCTGGAAAAAAATCTCAGCAGGGTTAAACCTTGTGAATATTTAAATAGGAAATCAAAATAAAATCCCTGAACTTTAAACTTGTCTGTGAAATTGAGGGGGAAAAACATCCTGGAGTAAGGCAGTGACAAACCATATTGTTTGAAGAAGACAAAAATGACCTTCTGCACATAGTCGTCAAGGAGTCAGACCTGAGGGAAATTTTACCTCATACCAAAAATAATATATCACGCAGAGATGTAGATCTGAAAGTGTCTTACTGGCTCTGATGGAGGAAATCCAGTGGTTGGACCAGGATAATCTTCCAGGGCGCAGCCAGAATCACTGTCTGAAGATGAAGCAAGTGGTAGAGAAATTACAGTTCTATTACATGGAGACCTCTCTCTCTGGGACCAAATATGGCTTGGCTGGGACATCCGCAGAAAGGAAGCGCTGAAAAAAAACAACCCAAGTCTATTAAAAAAAGGCCAATTCTTTCCCTTTCCCTTACAGTCTACCAAGAACACTGTTAAACACTAGTATGGCACCTCTCAGATGAGATAGACTTTGGCTACCAGTTATACAGGATTGCTAACATATGTTTAACATAGATTACTAAGATTTTCCACTATATCTGTGAGACAGAGGAGTAACAGAAGCAAATATTAATTGAAGCAAATATTTCACAGGATCATTGCAATGTGGTGGGTGGGTGGGGGTGAGATTTGTAGTCATGTGGCCTTTTAAACCAAAAGGATACTTACTGTGGGGGATTTTCCTTTGGACCTACATATATTATATTAATCACATTAAGAGTTCTTGTTAGAAGAACAAGCATAGTCATGTTCTATAGACATAAATTATACTGCTAATCACTTTGAATATGACTAATTTCTCATTCACATATGGCTAAGGGGTACAGTTTCATTCTGCTCTATTGCACTCTTTATATTGAATGCCTTATATTCACAAGAAACCCTGTTATAATTTTTAACTTTTGCAAAAAGGCTGTAGAGATTCTCAGTCATCCAGGTCATGGTTGTCCCAAAGGTGCTTTTGTTTTAAAATGGTTGCTATAGCCAAATATTTACTTGAAGTATGTCCTGCTTCCTGCTCTAACAAGACAGGGGAAAGATAAGTAGTATCCTATGAAGT
Source organism: Hydrophis major (assembly GCA_033807585.1). Classification (NCBI taxonomy): domain Eukaryota; kingdom Metazoa; phylum Chordata; class Lepidosauria; order Squamata; family Elapidae; genus Hydrophis; species Hydrophis major. The sequence goes on along the minus strand of CM066330.1, from coordinate 206,053,375 downwards.
TAGCTTAAATGGGAAGGAACACCCACACCAAATTCCCTTCTGATATGGCTATTTTGTGAATAGTTATGTCAACCTTTTTGTGAGACTACCCAAATCAAAAGTGCCCATCATTTCCAAAATCTGGGGATTTTTGCTTTAAATAACTTCCAGATTTACAAAAAATATACTGGAAAAAAAAAGTACTAGAAATAAAAATTACTGGGTCGCTTAACAGGGCTGAAATTGAAAGGTTTAATGCTTCAAACAACTTGGTATTGTTTCCACACTCCTGATCCCACAAAGAGCATGCTCAAAGAGCCCAGTGAAGTAGCTTTGGTGAAAATTCTGATGGTAATTGATACTGATGTTAATTCTAGGCTTTTTTCATTCCAAAGATGCACATTTGTATTCCAACAACTTTTTAAAGCAAAAAACCCGTAATTCTTCCATAAAGTACTGGGATATATCCGAATTTATACCTCTGGAAATGATTTCAATCAAAATATCTAAGTGCAATCTTTCTAATTCCTAACTTTATTTTGTGAGTCTGGATTTCTGGAGACAAGAGGTCTAGATCACAATATTTGCATTATCAGCTAAATTGAATTTATCCCCCTTGTATTTGGCTCCATTATACTTACAGAACCCTATCTTCTAACAACCACGTTAGATGTATGGTTTCTCTCCAGAAGACCTTCTCAATACCAGGATTAAGGAGTGGCAGAGTCCCCTCTAAGCAAGAAATAAGGGATATTTCATTGATTACAAGTGATTGCAATTTGAATGGAATAAGTTGCTCTTTGAAACCCATTGATCATTTTTTAATAAAACAATTCACAATTATAGAATAGCCTTCTTATTAGTAAGATTCAACCTTGCTCTTGATACTTGTATTTGGGAAAACATATTATGTGAGAGTTCATTCTTACAAACAGAACATGTCTTTCCAAGCTTATTGTGTATTTTATAAAGATACTTTGTCCCACTTTTCTCATTTTCCTGCTTCTACAGTACTTCCAATATTATTACTAAAATGCATTGAAACCACATTTTTCTTTACCATCAGATCTAAACACACACATAAATATTACTTATTCACTCAAACTGCCTTTATTTTTCATTGTGAGTCACATAAAGCTTGGATGAAACACAGTGGCAAAGATATGCAAATAAACAAGGAACGGTACCAGACATATGCTTTTCCAAAGAATAGTAGATGATTTCACATAATCCCTAATTTGTTACAAATTGCCCACAGGTGCTTGTTAACTGGAAGAGCATTCATTTTCTCCTCCTTCTTGAGGCTATGACTATTTCATAAATGGTTGACATAATACACATTTAAAGTCATACCTGTTAGTATAAAAGTTGGCTCTTGTTCCATTTATGTCTACCACTAGTTAAAAATTCATATCTGAAAAGTTTTTGCCAGCCACAAACATAATCAACTAGTGTGATATCCTTGTTGTGATGTGATTATTGTGTGGGTGCATAAATTGATAGCAATAACTATCAATTATTAATTTATAACTCTAAAGCCTAACCCATTTGGCAGGAAGAAAGCACATTAGTTGAAATAAGTGGACATAATTGATTGGTGCTTGAAACTTACTGAGGACCAAAAGGTTTTGGTGGGCAAAAATAAAAGCCCAAATATTTTATCAGCTAGTGCTAGCAAAATTAACAGTGTTATTTACAACAATGCTTTACTCATTTTCTGAGAAAATTTTCTCTATACGTATAACCTCTTATTGAACATACATTCCAAATTTCCAGAGATTCTGGAATGAAACAACCATAATGGACAGACATCTTGTCAAACTAGCTGAAGAAAACAGAGGCTTTGTGGTTTCAGCAGTGAAGGGCACTGCTTCAATTACTAACCTTGTAGGCCACACACTATTATATATGCAAATAAATGTACTTGCATTTGAAGTTAAGTAGCGACTATTGCCAGTCAAGGAATGAAGAACTGTATCTGCTATTTTGCTGTCCCCATTCTGATACCTATTCTGACTCTACTGTATTTGTTCTGAATCGATACTTAATGATGTTGTCTTCATTATCTCTGTGCAATGCATAAAATACAGAGTGTGATTGACGATTCCCCCAGCCCCCGAAAACCAAGTTTCAGATTACTTTGGGTTCTGTTTGGGAGGCAACAGGAAAGGTTTGGGCCGATCTTCCCCTTTGTTACACAAAACCACAAAGGACCATGGAATTAAAGCACTTGTAGCACTGCACTATTGCATCATTCATCTAAAGCATTCACATTCAAAAGTGAACCATCTTGTATCAGTGAAAGTAGCAATGCTTTAGTGGAAATATCTCAGAAACTATGCTGTAAATGAGACACAGTAAATGTCCATGAGAAATGGACAGAATCAGAATCCAATGGCTCTGCTGAAACCATCCCATATTCCATGGACCATCCCATATTCCATGGCACATTCCACAATCTATGGCTGCATTGTTAGTCTTCCCTAACTTGGTACCTTCAGATAGGTTGAACTTCAACTTTAATCAGTTCAATCCAGAAAGGGAACACTTATCAGTTATTTGTTATAAGTTAAGGTATTATTACTATGTAATTAAAAAAAGTGGATTAAGTGTGTAAGTATATAATTAACATCTAAAAATAACTGATACAAATGAATCCAGAAACTACCATCTTGCATGTTGCTTGAATTTTAATTTCAGAATTTGGGGAGTCTTAAATATGGATTTATCAGTTATAACACAGTACACACCCCTGCAAACTATAAAAAGCAGAACATTCATTGGATCTTCTTAAATAACTTGCATGAAGCATTGTTGGCATTGTTTTTAGGGGAGCCCTTTTCTAGTCTTCGGACCCTGGTATATGCCCAACTTTGCCACTACACAATTGAGGACTCACACACCCTGTCTGTGAAAAAGCCTGACAATGGCCTTTTAGTCTTGCCCTGGGCTTCATTTCCTTCCTGACTCTCCTGAAAGCATTGTGGAGATTTGCCATTTTAGATAAACTTTTCAAAATGTCACCCTTTTATTTTTGCTACTTTACTGAGTTTAAATATAATTATGTTGTTTAATGCTGTTTCTTGTAACTTTAAAAAAAATGTTTCAAGGCTTCACTACTTTAAAAAGCAGAACAGACATTTCATTCAACACACTTGGACTGTTCATGCTGTGACTAGTTGAATTAATAGGCTTGGCATGTGCCCAGATTAGCAGCAAATCTGCTGCCATTGTGTGCAAATTGTTATAGTTACTGATACATAAGTTGGCACTTGGGTGTGTGGCAAACCTATCAACACTACCCAAGACTTAATTCAAACTGAGTTGATGTAATGAGTCCAACTTCCTAAAGTTATGAGTCAACTCCATTTTCCAAAAAAACATTTTCCATTCACGCAGCCATATATTTACATGGCAGGGATGCAGATATTGTTCAACAGTTTATTTTCAGAGATATGGCAATTTTTTGGTTCTGAAGTTAGACTCAGTTTTTATCTACACTGGCTGTGGGACATTGATTTTTCCCTTCACGCCTTCATAAGCCTGCAGCGTTAATCATTCCCAGATGCTTGGGCAGGGGGTTCACATACTGGGCAACTTTCCTGGTTAATGGTTATGGAAAGAAACAGGCTGATGTTATAACTCCCCTTTTCCAACTCTTTCTTGCTGACTTCCTTCCTCTTGTCCGTTTCCAAAACAAAAGGGGTTTTGATGGCAGTTTGATAGCTCAGTTTAACTTCTGTAACGACTTGGATACCTTCCCAGAGACTGGTTCTCTCTTGTTAACTTTCCTTTTCCAATACTAAAGTGAGCAGAGAAAAAGGGGTGGTTTTGAATGTGACTGAGGAAGAATGAAGATGCAATAGCCTGACTCTAGCAGGAACCATCAGTGGTTATAGTTTTAGTGGCAAGGTGGTGATCCAATCAGATGCTGTTTCAGCATGTAGTTATAAAAAGCTTTTCTGTTCAACCGGCAAGTAGCCAGAGAGCAAGTACACAAGTTCTACCTGATTCATTTGGGACATTTCACAATTTCTGAAATTCACCTCAGAACAGAACTACTAATATAGAGGGACATATAGTCAAAGTCAAATATAGCATAAATTACTCTAGCTTCAGCTACCTATGTTTTAGGTTGGGAGAAGGAATGGACACTTCTGTACATTGCCATTAGATTGCAAACAGCTCTCCCAAAATCAAACTTTCTCTTCCTTGATTTCTGATTTTCAACACACATGGCTGGATATTATTCGTACCTCACTACATAATGGCAATTACACAATTAAAACTCTTCAGCAGATAGAAGGCAAAGCAACTGGAAAGTGTAAAGATCAGCAACCAATGACCAATTCTTTTCAAGTGCTTCAGAAGCATGCCTCATTTTGGTTTTGTAGTTTTCTTAAATATAATTAGCAAAGAAAGCACAAGTTGTTTAGTTTGCATCTGGATCAATACTTACGGTAACTCAGCAAATTAACTCAACACATTAGGAGGAAAAATAAAAACAATACAGGTAATCCTTGAGTTATGCATGTAATGCTTACATTTGTAACCCGAGAATTCGTTGGAGTGAATCACATCAAACAAACATGATCACTCCCTGCTTTCATCCACCCATTTGCTAATCAAATGTGCTGGTCATTAAGTGCACATGAGGTATCTCCAGGTGGGGAAGGCCATGGGGGGCAGGGCTAACAATGGAACAGGCCACCTGCTTCAGACCCACCCAAGGCCTCCTCTGACCCACTGAGATACCTCATGCTCCCTCCCCTGGAGCCCCCACAATTGCTCCTTCCCCATATCCTGCCATGCCAGGTCCTTTACCCTGTGAAGATCTACAAGCTGTCTCCTCTCAGCCTCTCTGCTGCAGTTTCTTTGCTTGTTTGCCCTCTTGGTGCAAAAAGCATTTGCAAGCTGATGAGACTTGAGGCAGTGAAAATGCACTGCTTCAAGCTCCCATTGGCTTGCAAACGTTTCTCATGCCGAGACTGGAAACTTCTGGGGGCTGTGATCTTGCACTACAGTACTTTAGGCCTCTGTTCTCTACTAATGGAGGCCTGTGGCAGATCTGCAGCAAAAGGCTTTGCAAATGTAGGGAAGGCCTTGCGCAGATCTCTTGCAGGCTTTGGTGCACAGAGAACAGAGTCCTACAGTACTATAGTGAGAACATGCAAGTTCGGTAGTGTGAAATCACACACTACTGATCTCACGTTATCTTGTGCTACTTTAGGTCTCTGTTCTCTGAAAATGCATTGAAGCAGGCAAAGGAACTGATGGCTCACTAAATCGTCACAAAGTAAATGACTCTCCACAGGCCCAGTTCCTGTGGGGACCTGGCAAGGGGTGGGTGAGGTGAAAATAGGCAGAGTAAATGTTGCAGTACCTCTGTGGTCTTTCATAAGTGTGAACAACTGTCATGGTGCAGCAACATTCGTAACTTCGGGACTGTGTCATAAATACATGGGGGGGGGGATAGAATGTCGTAACTTTGAATGATCGCTAAGTGAACTGTCATAACTCGAGGATTACCTATAGTTGATTTTATCAGATTCCAATAGCTTACTTCCCAAATGTAAGACAAATATAGATAACTAGTATAGATAAACATTGGAGGAGAAGACTATCTCTTTAGCAAGGTTTCCAAGAACAAACGGCCACGTGAATAAAAAGTAATTGTGTAACAGCAGAGTGGTGGGAAGGAATTATTTTTCTTTATGGCCTGTACAAATTAAGAGGTTGAATTAAGTTCAACTTTACCAGTGATATCTAAATGGACTATCATCTAAAACAGATGAAATGGATCATGCAAGTGAAACAAATCCAGCACCAGAAAATTCCTACCTAGTGAGGATTCAGGAGGTCTAGGTGAAATTCCATACTACACATATGATCAAAACACATATTATCACTATTTTAACTGAATTTCACAATATTTAATTTATTTGCATATTAGCACAGATTGAATGAAGGCAGTAAAACTTACCCGGGTTCTTGTGAATCCTTAAGAATTTGTACAAATCATAACTTGTGGATTTCAAAACCCTAATCAATTGTAATCTATTCAACAAACTGTGGTTAAGATTATAGTAATTTAAATTGCATTGAGTAATTCAAATTCCACTTAAGTTGGATCTAATCTATTGCATTTCTCTCTGCAAACAAAATATTTATAGAAAAGAGACTGACCAAAATGAAATGCTGAGGATACCTATTTCAATTAAACTAAAAAGATGCAAATGGCTTGAATCAGTTTCAGATGTCTTGTTTTTAAAGCAACATTTGTACCGTATGCATGTTTCTCAAATGAATTATTGCAAGAGTGTCAAAAATTCCATACTGTATATACTATGGAAATTTTTCATCCAAGTTGTTGAGCCTTCACTTTCACATGACAGGTAGACTACTTGCAGTAGTACTCCAATTTTAATTTTCACCAGTATATTTAGGTTCAAAAGCCAACAGGTAAATTAAACAACAATCCATAAGCAATAATTGGGATAGTAGTATCTAGTAATATATTTGTGATTTCCCTAGAACATCTTTACTGGAAATTTCCAGGCAAGAGGACCTTAAGACCCCTACCTATAGCACTGAAAAATGCATGTTTTCAGTAAGCCAATTATATCACAAATTATTTCATCAGAACAGGCAACCAACTACCCCATCAGATGACTCAAGCTAGAGGTGATGATTGAATAACACAAAAACTGTCTCTTCCAAATGAGAAGCAGCAATCCGTTCATATCACTGCCTTCATTAAAGGCTTTGTCAGTAACCCTGTCAAATTAGCTACTGCATGGCCGCTCTCATTAAAAACAACCTTTTTCAAAACTCTGCACAAGTACTATGAAAATATTTAGATTTGCAAGACGTTTTAAAAGCCCCACCCGAAAATTACTGGCTGTCTCCCTCCCATCACGATATACTGTTTTGGCCTGACTCCCTTTCCAAATTACCGTAATTGCTCTTGTGAGGAGAGCTGGCTTTTTGTGCCTCAAAATCAGGTATGAAGGACCAATTCTTTGCAATATAGAAAGTTCTCCTCAGTTTAGTTATTCTCTAAATATGCAGGGGTTCATCTCCCATAATCCCTACTATCAGTGGAGAATTCTGGAAGTTGTGGGCTCTGGAGTACAGCAGCTGAGATAAAAATCAGTGTTCTTCCAATCAGGTTGGCTCCTGGTGAATGCATCCATGCAGTTTTCTTAGCAATTTTAAGTGGTTCCCCATTTCCTCTTCTACAGTATTTTCCCCCAAATTTCATCAGAAGGCAAGCTGCAAACAAAGATATTACTACAGAGCCACTAGCCTCACCCCAATGACTGCTACACTTTGTGCCAACATGAAGATTTCTGAGTCTATTTCTTAGGGCCTCCATGAATGAGAACAAACAATGCCAAGGTTTACAGGACTAGGGAGACCTAGACTCAGCCTCGAAAATTCACTGGGTCTGTCACTCTCTCTACCCAATGTATCCCAAACACAATTGTTGTAGGAAATTGGTTAAAAGGATTACTGTGGAGGGAAGGTGGTTTAGATATCAAATGAATAAAGGCCAGGCTGTTAAACAGTAGGGAAATGGAAAAGTCAGTGTTCCAGCCAGGGACCTCTTCTCATTTCCTCATCTGTTTTCTTTAGCAGTCAAAGAAAAAGAAGACGGTTATCTAGGGGTAGAGACAAAAGCTCTCCATAATGGCTTGACTCCGGACATGAGATTGGAAATCTGGGAGGGAGAATGAGGCAACCATATCTGCCACTAGAGAATCTGTCTATACCATAGTTCCAGAAACGCACAGTGTTAGATGTTACAGCCCTGTAGAACCCTGTAGTAAGGGTGCAAGAAGCAGCTCCAATCAGCTTAGATTGATACTAACCCATGGGTAGAAGAGACCTCAGACTGAAACATGGCAAAGCAGGAATGTCTGTAGCATTTTCCTGCATCTCTGACTATTACTGGAACCATATAACGGCTGTCCTCCTTTGTGTAACCATGGATGGCTCAGTAAAATGCTGTATTAGTAGAGATACTATTAGAATGGATTGTCCTTGCCTTTATTCATTATGGATCACTGCAGAGCCATATAAGAGTTATTTGCTGGGTCATAGGAAACAAGAAAAGGTGAACTGTAGAAACTATTTGTAACTACATGCACTGGAAGCTGTATGCTATGCCCATGGTCACTTGCAACATAAACATTTAAATGAAAAAAAAAAGGTTACTTTAAAGCTGAAACATCTGCTTTCACCTTTATTCATGTGGGACCATGAGCCTAAGATTAAGCTTCTGGCTTGATAATGTGGATAGCAAAGTTAATATCCACCATAAACCGTATCAGGAAATACAGTAAATACAGTGTTATATTTACCCATATCTCATGCATCATTTCAAAAAGATCCACACAGTTACAGCTGCAGTTAGCCTAGGTGTGGTATTGAGAAAGTCTTATCTCATGCCAAACTGTACCTCTTCAAAGAGGAATGAACTTTCCCCAAGGCACATGGAACATATTTGTATAAATCAGAAACAATGATGTCTGCAATTAAAAATAAAAGCAGAGTGATGTAGTAGTAAAAGGAAACAGGAATCTACATCAAACAAGGACTGTTGAAATTTTTTACATAACAAACAACATCTGGCAGCTCATTTGCTACCTAGGAATGAAACTGGAGCCATGAGGTAGGGGAGGAGAGGGAATCTGCATTTCCACGAGATTATGAAGTTGCAACTATGAAAATAATTATACCTTCAGGGATCTTTCTACACTCACAGCTGTTTCGTGAGAATAACCTCTGATCACATTCTAACATTTATTTTGGGAGGGAGGGGGGGGGAATACTTATTTAGGCAATAGATCAGATGAAATTACTTTGATGAAAGAGAAGATGTAAGTCCTGCTGATAAAAGGCTTTTGATTCCTTTCCATTTCAAGTGGATTTGTTTCCCCACCACCAATTCCACTGCTAACAAAAAGAAAGCAAGATTATGTCTTTTGACAGTTACAAAAAAAGGAATATCAGTTTTTAAAATTATTCCTTGATTAACAAGACATAATCTCCCACCACACATCCTGTTCCCTCCCTGGACATCTTTTCATATTACTGAATTTTCAGTGTTTATTGTTTTATTCGTTACATTTTTTAATTTTACATTGTTACTGTTGCAAACTGCCCAGAGTAACCCCAGGGTGAGATAGGCAGCTAAATAAATAAATAAACAAACAAATAAGCAAGCAAGCTGCAGAAGCAGGTAAACTTGTAATTCTGTATCTGAAGTATGTAACAAGATGAAGGCTGGGAATTATTATCTTTGAATTCTAATTCAGTGAACAACCAATAGTGAAGCAGTGTATGCCTGCTACTAATTAACTGCAGTGTTTGAATACATAGTACTGTTAAAAAGCTGATCTGGAGAACAGATTCAGAAAACAAGAGCTAAGGCTCTCTTCTTTCTCTTTTTAAGACCTCCCTATAGAAGAAGGCAAGCACATCCAAGAGATAAGGTATCTTTCACAAATCCTGGAACACCAGGGAATTACCTGAGGACTGATTCCCATCTTCAAAAAAAAGGGGGGGGGTTGGAGGGGGGACAGATCCAGGAAACTACAAAGCAATCAGCCTAACATCAATACTGAGAAGATACTGGAAAAGATAATAATTAAAAAACCCAGATCTTTGAACCTCTAGAAATAAATAAAGTTATAATTAAAAGCCAGCAGGGATTTGTTAAAAACAGATCATGCCAAATCAATCTTATTTCATTCTTTGACAAAGTAATTCAATTAGTAGCCCAGTGAAATGTTGTGGACATAGTATACATAGACTTCAGCAAGGCATTTGACAAAGTAGACCACAACCTTCTTGATAAGCTAGAAAAATGTGGGATAGACAGCATCACCATCAGATGGATTTGCAAACTGGTTGACAAACCATACTCAGCAAATCGTTCTTAACAGTAATATATCTACATGGAGAAAAGTAAGCAGTGGAGTACCATAAGGTTCTATCTTAGGCCCAGTACTCTTCAATATCTTCATAAATGACTTTGATGGGGAAATAGAAGGAGAACTCATCAAATTTGCAGATGACACTAAGCTAGTAGGAATAGCCAACATCCCAGAAGACAAGCTCAGGATCCAAAAAGATACTGGCAGACTTGAACAATGTGTCCTATCCAATAAAATTAAATATGCGGAGAAAAGCAAGGTTTTACACTTTGGCAGGAAAAACCAAAGGTATAAGTACAGATTGGGCAAAACCTGACTCAAAAACAGTAATTGTGAAAGGGACCTTGGAGCCCTAGGGGATTATCACTTAAGTATGAGACAGCAGTATGTAGCAGCAACCAACAAATGAATACAATCCTTGATTGTATAAACAGAGGCATAGAATCAAAATCATGTGAAGTATTAGTACTGCTTTATAAATCCTTAGCAAGTCCAAACTTGGAATACTGCATCTAATTTTGGTTACCACGTTACAAAAAAGATGGGAAAAAGTGCAAAGAAGGGCAACTAAGATGATTAAAGGCCTGGAGATTAAAACATATGAAGAACAGTTGCAGGATTTGGGTTTGGCTAGTCTAGAGAAAAGGGCTAAGGGGGACATGATAGCCGTATTCCAGTGTTTGAGAGGCTGTCACAAAGAGAAGAGGGGTCAACTTATTTTCCAAAGCATCAGAAGGCAGGACAAGAAACAATGGATGGAAACTAATCAAAGAGAGAAGCTACCATTAAGGAGAAACTTCCTAACAGGGAGGAGAATTAACCAGTTTGCCTTCAAAAGTTATGGGTGTTTCATCACTGGAGGTTTTTAAGAAGAGACTGGATAGGGCCTCTTGTTTGAGTGGGGGATTGGACTAGAAGACCTCCATGGTCCCTTCCAGCTCTGTTCTTACTGAAAGTATATTATTATGTGTACTTCAACACAATCGGCCTGTAAGACAGGGCATAATATTCATGGCCATAATTGTGCTGTTCATTATCCTTGCTTAGCACTGATACCACAGATCTTGCCAGACCTCATAGCCATACAAAAGCATAACATGTCAATATTGTTCCTTCTTTGCTATAAAGTAGAGATCTGCAAACTTGGCAACTTTAAGACTTGTGGACTTAAACTCCCAACTCCTATGCTGGCTGAGCAATTCTAGGAGTTGAAGTCCACCAGTCTTAAAGTTGCCAAGTTTGAGGACCCCTGCTATAAAGTATTTGAATCATGAGGGTGTGAAAGAGAAAACGCAGTCTCTAGAACTGCATTCACCAACACTCTTTTAAATGTTCTTATTGTAGGCAAATTTCACAAAACACAAATATTTACATGAGAAATCAAATATATTAGGGATACCAATTATGGGCTGCAAAAATTCAGAAAATTCTACACACCAGCAAACAAGATATAGAAAATTCTAATTGTTGCAATTGTCTAGCAATTGTCTGGATTGTGCAGTCCAAATCTGATAACATATGTTTCACATAATTAATGACCTAGGTAATGTTTAGAGCAGTAATAATTTGAAGTTATCAATTAACCAGCCTCTAATTGTAAAGATGCTCTCTATACAGAATTACATATGACAAGATTTATTTTATTTATCAAATTTAGACACCACTCATCTCGCTCATGAAAGTAGAAGCAGGTTCCTAATTGTTCAGGTGATGAAACAAATACAGTCCAGTTGGAATGTGGGTGCACCGTTTTGCAGATTCGTAGAAGAAATGTAGTGGAACATGAAGAAGTATTTTTTTACATGTTTATTTATTCAGAGGATGCATCATTAAGAACCATTTTGCTCTCATCCAAATTATCATTAACTGACTCTAATTTCAGTATTTATTTACAATAAACACCCTCAAACATCTAAAACAAACACCCTCTCAACTCATGAAAGTCCTCATTGGGGATTGCAACCACAAAATTAAAGTAAGAGATAATAGACCTTAAGAACTACTAGCAGATTTTTTGGGAGGGGGGGGGAAGAATTGTCTCACCCTCTTTGTTTTTTTTTCGTACCCAAAGGGGTATTGGAGTGATTGGAGTGATTCAGATTCCGCCAAGTCAACAAGGTTCGCGCTGATTTGAGCACAACTAATTATACCCTCTTCCTGCAGCAACGAGGTATGTGTGGGGTTGGGGTGGCTGCAAGGGGAAATGTGATTTTATTTCCCCTCCTCTTGCTGGGCAACAGCACCGGGACCCTCAAATTTTGGGTTGTGATGTCCACTCCAGAGGTCTCCAACCTTGGCAACTTTAAGACTTGTGGACTTCAACTCCCAGAATTGTGTATATGTTGTAGATCTGTTTTTTTTTTAATTGCAAAATTAATTTAAAAAAAAAATTTTTTTTTTTAAAGACTTGTGGACTTCAACTCCCAGAGCTGGCTGGAGAATTCTGGAAGTTGAAGTCCACAAGTCTTAAAGTTGCCAAGGTTGGAGACCTCTGGTCCACACAAAGAATCACCCTCGTCCTTCGCTGAAAAGCAACCCGAGATCACTTACCTGCGGTTGGTGCTCCTATTTTTTCCCCCCACCGTCAGGAATTTCCTGGCCAACTTTCCTTCGCCGGGCGAGCAACTTTTCAGGCAATAGGGCGCGCTCCTTCCGCCTCTGCTCAGGGTTGTCTCCCCCGCTTCTTCCTCCTCCTCCTCTTCCTCGGTGTCGTCCACTTGCCTCGAGTGCAAAACTCCGGGCTCTGGCCGAGAACAAAAAGCCTGCGAAGCGAAACCAACTCAGCTCGGTTTAAAGCGGCGAGGCTGGCGGCGCCCGTCGTCGTCGATTGGACTTTGCCTTCTTTCTCCCGCCTTCCCCCTTTTCTGCTTACCCAGGAAACGGGATCCGTGTCAGCCCGGGTCCTAATTAGAGAGCTTTTTTGCCCTTAAGACTCCAGACAGCCAATGAAAGGGAAGCAAACCAGAAGGCAGGGAGGGGAAGAGAGCGGCCGCGCTGCGGGGAGGTGAAGGTTAACCCTGTGGGGAAGGCCCCGCCTCTGACTGATCCTTTCCCTCCCTTTTGTGATCTGGAGCTGTTATGGAAACCCGCAAGGGACCGCAGGGAGGCCATTTCCACATTACGGACGTTTATAGCGTTGAATGTCATCCAGCCGGTGCCGTAATACATCACGAATGAAGCCAGGCAGGCCATCGCAGGGAGGGTTTGAAGCCAGGCTCTGCGAACTACTCAGTAATTAACCGGCAGGTATTCTGGCACGTGCTTTTGTGGGCTCCGTTTAAGCAGATGCTTGGCTCGTTAATCAATTATGAAATGGGCTTGTGCAATAACGAGGCTGCAAATTCACACAACCGAGACCTAAAAACCGACCAGTGGCATTTTAGCTTAGCCTGTTGTGTAACTAACAGACTTGAGTAACCCAATGGAAATTGGGTTCAGTTAGTGGCGGATTTCTTTATTTGTATGCTGTCCGTCCCCAAATCTCCGAAGGAATACACATTTAAAAAAGTCATTAAAATAACCCTTCTGAAAAAAAAAAAAAAGCATTAAAAATATCCAAAATGTATGGCCAGGGTTCATAATATGCCTCCTTTCAGGGCTAGATACTAGAAAAGCCAAGTCTCAAATGCTTTCCTGAAACCCAAGAAAGAAAGGGTAGACAGGATTTCTATACAGTGCGATTGAAAATACAGGTAATCCTTGATTTACAACAGTTCGTTTAGTGACCATTCAAAGTTACAATGGCACTGAAAAAAGTGACTCATGATTATGACCGTTTTTCACAGTTACAACCTTTGCAGCATCCCCATAATCATTCAATGAAAATTCAGAGGCTTGGTAATTGGTTCATACTTATGACCTTGCTGTGTCCCAAGATCATGTGATCCCCTTTTGAGACCTTCTGACAAGCAAAATCAACAGGGAAAGCAGATTCACTTAACAACCAGGTGACTAACTCATCAACTGCAGTGATTCACTTAACAATGGAAGCAAGGAAAGTCATAAAACAGGGCAAAAATCACTTAACAAATGTCTCACTGAGCAACAGAAATTTTGGGCTCAGTGTGGTCATAAGTCAAGGACTACCTGTACCTGTAAGTCAGATGGTATTTTTGAAGAGACATGATCTAAAGGGAGGTCATCTGATCCGGAGAAAGTAGTGTCATAAATAACCTGGTCCAGCAAGGTGCAACCAACAATTTGAATTGCATTCAGAAGACAGCCAGCAACCAGTAAAAGCAAATGAAATCATGTTGGCCATAAACAAGGATCCCAAATCTGTACTCTGTGCTCTATCTTCAGTCTGCCATTATACTTTCTGGGCAGTACTGTCCTTGTTTTGTAGCAAAATGGTGGTAGCTATGATCTTGACTTTTTGGCCCCTCTATAAATTCCTCTACTCAAGTAAGTTTGCAGGAGGAAAACTATGATGCTTCTACTTGACAAAACTGCCATGATATTGCAAGCTCTTGGCTCAAACAGAGTAAATGTGTAGTTATCATGGTACAAAGGCTTCTCTGTTGCAGGCATTAGTATGAGTGTCCAAAGGAGGTCTTCCTCTAATAAGGAATCAGTGGAGATTGAAGCATTCCTGGAAAGGATTCACTGTAAGAGTTCTCAAGTAAGAACACCTGAATACCATGAGGTTAAATAAGTTCAGTTGTGTGAACTTGATTCTGATCTTTACAAAGCGACCTAGTATTTATAGTATCCAGATTACAGAAGTTACTAGGTACTTATTGTTCTGCCAAATAAATACTTTTTAAATTAAAATTCCATAACCAACTCTAAAATGTATATTTCTAAGTCCATGTACTCTCCCCAGTATTTTCTTTTATCCTCATGATTTTTACCTAATTAGATCTACCATCATAGAACATTTGTTATATCTTGGCATCACATAGACCATCACATGACCACATAAAAGCAAATTCTGACACGTATTAATAGAAGTGCATATTTTATTTTAAAATAACTACTTTTAAGCAACCAATAAAAGAAAAAGCAAATACCTGATGGTACAAAATTTATCATATATTTTCACCTTCTTAATTAAAGGCAAGTGTGGGTATGTTGGCCCTAGGGAAAAATCCCACAATCAGTACTATGATATATATTTTCTGCAGTTTTTTTTCACAAGGATTTTTTGTTTGTTTGCCATTACCTCCTTCCTAGGGCTAAGAAGAGACTGGGGTCCAAGGTCACTCAGTGGGCTTTGTGCCTGAGATAGAATTCACGGTCTCATGGTTTCTACCTGGATGCCTGTAACTGAATCTGTCTATCTTGCTGATGATCATTCTCTTTTCTCTTTCCTTGCACCTTTCCTAGCACTAAAGTGAGAGAGTTAGGTTTTCCCAGGATGTGTCCAAAGTAAGGTAATTTGTGCCTTGGGTGAGAATCCTGAGTCAATTTATTCAATGATACATTTGTTTGTTATGTGGCTCATCCATGTGTTCTGAAGAATTTTCTGCAACATGAAAGTTAAAAAGCATCAATACTTTTTCTATACTGTTTTTTTCAAAGTCCATGAAGTCCTGGACTTCTGCTCATATGTACAAGGCTCCCAGAGACTATCACAGCTTTGAAGGACAACCAGATATTACCACTGCCTTTTGCAGGCGTGCTGACTGTGAGATTCATTGACCCCTTTATAACACAGAACAATTGTTGGGAGTCTCTGGACACACCGAAGGAGTATGAGAACTCATTAATTTATCCTTAATTGTCTCTTTAAACTATTAGGGTCAGAGTTTGAAAGCAAGTATTGATTCATTTGAAAGCTTCAGTTTGTTACACTATTAATGAAACTGTAATTTTCAACTATAATGTCCAACTAAAGAGATAGGTCATTGTGACAGCAACAATAGGAAGCTTGGAAATGCCAGCTTCAGCTGAGAAAATCAGCTGTGAAAAGGTTTAGGGAATTTTTTTTTAAGTAACTGGTTCCTTTGCTTCCTACTTGGTGTTCCTCATACCTCTGCCATGGAAGTGAGCTCTTTCAAAGCCAGATTTCTTGAAGGGTTGGGTTTAAAGTCCAGCGGCAGTTTCTTCTTGCCTTTTACTTTCTCTCTGTAATCAGCTTAAGCTTCCTATTTCTCTTATCCTTTCTTTTCCTGCATCTTCAAAAGCTCTTTTCTCCCAGCCTTCCAGTTGTTCAGGCTCATTCATGGAAAGTATGAAACTACGCCCTCCCTGATAATGAAGCTTACTCCCAAGGAAGCTGGCATTTTCCTTTCACCACACTGATTAAGTAAGGTTTTGTAGTTTAGCTCCTGGGCAAAATGTATTAGAGGGGTAGGATTCCTGGCATCTCTCTCATGTTTCCTGTACATATATGTTTATGTGTATGCATATTCTTATTCTATATATACTGTATAAATGTGAAATACCACTCACACATCATCACAAAATCTCCAGAACCATAGCGCCTACAAACTTGAATTTTGGCACATATGTTCCTCTTGGCTTCTAGGTGCTCACTAAGAAAGGATTTTTCAAAATAACCATCACAGCATTAGTATTTTGTATATTGTTATTAACACACTCTGATGCTAAGGAGTTCTACTCCCCCTCCCCACCTGAAAAAAAATCTGTCCCAAATGCAAAACACAAGCAGAGGAGAGCAGTTTCAAGTTTCAGTTTTAGTTTCACAGCACCAAGCAGCTTTAGTACAGAACAGTTGAGCTAAGCCACGCCCAGGCTCCTTGCTGTCTTCTTGCTCACACAGCAAATACTGTTTCAGTGTCCAAACAGCCCTCAACTCTCTCTCACACTGACAGGATGCTAGCCAGATGAATACTGATGAATACTGGTAGGCAGGGGCAGATTTCCCCCCCCCCCTTATTTTCCTCCCCAAAAACTAAGCCCGACCACATAGTTTCATAGAGAAGCATGGGTGTCGAGCTAGTGTTCTTATATATATGCTTATATATATATATGTAAAAGTCTATTAAAAATTGTAACAGTTGCAGACAAGATGAGTAATCTTGTCATCTTATGGTGCTTGAACCCATAGAAAATCACTGTCCTGCTGTCTCCTCATGAGGGGTAGCTGTTCAGAGCAGGGGTCTCCAACCTTGACAGATTTAAGCCTGGAGGACTTCAACTGCCAGAATTCCCCAGCCAGCTGGCTGGGGAATTCTGGGAGTTGAAATCCTCCAGGCTTAGAGTTCCTAAGGTTGGAGACCCCTGGTCCAGTCACTGAGAGCAATTTGCCATCCTCTTGGGTCTACTCTTCAATTCCTTGGTCTTTACTACATGGTTGACTCCCCTTTCAGAGTCATCTTCAGTTCATCATACGTCCTCCAGAAGTTGGAATACTCTGAACTTAGTTTAGATTCAGGTTCTTCTTCCACTGATCTCTCTTTCAGATTGCCAATTACATTTAGCTGCCAAACCAGCCATCTTATGCCTGGTATAGTATTGTATATTATTGTCATTGGTACTACTTGTTACTGGGATCCTATTCTGAAAGTGCTCTGCAATAGTTAGGACAGCATGCAATATATAACTGTATCCCGCACTTAGATATGTAGACTTATTGTTTTAATTTCCTAAATGATGTAATCTAAAAAGCATATTTGCATGCCATATTAAATCTCTGGAACATTCCATAATATAACTTTGCAGGGACTTCTCTCCATGTTTAGCAGAATAAGTCAATCCTACATTTTGCTGATACATGTATAGCATGGTAAACATACAGCAATTGTGAGTGTAACTAGATAATGCATGGGTGTCAAACTCTCATCATCATGGTGTCATCATGTGACATATCGCGACCTTTTTTCCTCTTTGCTAAACTGGGCGTGGGCATGGCCAGCATGTGACACATTTGGTCCACAGGCTGCAAGTTTTGATAGCCCTGAAATAATAGATGTCTTATTTTTTCTGAAGCTATAAAAACCATTTCATTTTAGTTTGAAGTAGTAATGTACACCTGAAACATAAATGCTTGCTGTGCCATGAAGATTTCTATTATTTGCAAGAAATAATCCTTTGAATCACTTTCAAACTCTCCTATCTCATGTTTGCCAGCATTCTTATTGATAACAAGCTATTCAATGAATAGCTATTAATACTGCCAACTGAAAGACATTATGCTCTTTGTTCACTGATTTATATACATGTGTGGTTAAAAATAGTTTAAAGCTTATGGGGAAAATGAAAGAATCACAAATAAAAATGAAGCCTCCTCAATATCCATTGTTTCAGATTCATTATGGTCACCAAGGAAGAGTGCATCACAATAACCAATCAAGAGTAAGGACAAAGTGGCCATGGGCAAAATGCCCCAATCCAGGATCATATGCAACTGGCACACAATAAGATGCTCTGCGAAGGCTGCCTTGGTTACAGTTTCTACCTGTTCTTCAAGCAGGAACTATATGTCTAGTAGGCCCCAGATTGCACATGGATTCTGAGTGAGGCAGTGCAACTCCTCCTAAATTCAACAACATAATATCCATAATATTCTGGGAACTGGGGGGGGGGGGGGGGGGGCTACAATCATTCAGTGAAGTTCTTCCCCATTCTGACCCCCACAGCTTTTAAACAGTGGGATAAAATCTTAGTGGCCTCTCTTGAATAGTCAGGATTAGAAATCTAATTGATCAGTCAACTTTGATGAATGCATGTCATCAAAAAAAGGTCAGAAACTTTAAATAAAGTCCTCAACCTATTGAGGACCTTATTGCCAGTAGAATCATTTATCATTTTAAGGATGCCATGGCAGCATTCTAAAGACAAGTTCTTAATAGAGCCTTGCCCACTAACTACTACTTTGTTGTTTAAATATTATGTGCTGCTGGAGACTTACCATTATTATCTCAATTATGGACTTTGCTCTTGCTGTTGGTGGACCTCTTTCTCTCAATATATTTTACGTCTGAGTAGGGCTGTTGTACTTGTTATAGATAAGTTTTCTTTCTGTTATTTTACTTCACACAAGCAGTAAATTGTATTTTGTGTATTAACTAAATATTACTATTAGACTAAAAGTATGTATTTTACATACTTTTACAGAACACGTCATTACTCAACAATAAGCAAATATTCTTATTACTATAGGATTAGATGTGTCTGTATGCACTTAATGTTTCTAGACATTTATATCTTTGGACAAAATGGGAATGTTAATGTGTTTAGGGGAGAAATTTAAAATCCCCCTTTTCTGATCACATATTAGGTTTTCTTGTTGTACAAGGTTAGGTTAAGGAAACATAGTCGGCAGGTATCAAAGTATCCATGAACAATTTGTTTGATGCCTGCCAGGCTTCATGTCACATCTGTCATTTTTTAAAAACACATTTTGCTTCTAAAAGTGTGGGAAATTGTCATGCTTCTTGCCCACAGACATTTTTAATAACATAATATAATTTATTATTATTATTTTTTTATTATTTATTATTATTTTTAATAACATAATATAATTTTTTATAACACCAGAAAGTAGTTGTAGCACCTTGCTTTCTTTGGAAGTATGCGCACCACCTAGAAAGAAGACAAAAGTAAGTTTGAAAGGATTGTCTAAAAGAGTTGGTAATAAGGAATTACTTTGCTTATTTGTATGTTGAATGCCCACAAAATGTTTTTAAATTTCCAATAAATTTATCAGCTCCAGAAGACTACTAACTGGAATCCTGTGTACTAGTCAGTGCACAAATATGGAAATTAAGATATTTTATCTTTTATGATTTATATTACCAAGTTCTAAATTCTTTCTTTATAAGTTCAACATTACTATACTGTGAAGATTAAGCTGAGAGTCATGATACCAAACTGTATAATTCAAAAGTATATATAGAATGTCTTGGAATGACAAATCCAAAGGTGCTTTTTAATTGTGTGTGTTCTTACTGGGAATTGTCTGGCTAATTTGCACCTACTTGGAAAGAGTATTTCAAACTTACATTTAAGAAAATAATAAGCATATTCTATATAGTAAGTTTGGGCTAAAATGAGGCAGTATACTTTAGAGAAAAAAACTAATTCTTGGGCTATGATGAGATCTGAATTAAAAGGCCTCCACATTTATCTTTAAAATTTGGCACATGTAGAGCATTAGAAAAGTCTCTGTAAAAATATGGTTTTATACAATCTGCTTTCTGGAGCGTGTGAGTGAAACTTTAATTACAGTAGTGCTAAAAGCACATTTGGAGCAGGAAAACAAGGGCACACCTTATTTTAACAGAATTCAAGGATGTGGAGCTCCCCCTCCCTCACTTTAAAAGGAAAAATAAATATTTTGCCTGCACAAAATGATTTAAATGATAGCCCAATGTAGCAATTGGCAAAATAGCATTGTTTGTGTTGTGTTCATGTGGCGCTCCATCTGTGTTGGAAGAATTCATGTCAGTTATTTGACAAATGTTTTGGTTGGAACTGGATGTATTATGCTATGAATCCTGATGAAGTTTCCAAGTATCTTTTTGTCATCCCACAGAGTTAAAGTTGTATTCATAT
Organism: Hydrophis major; assembly: GCA_033807585.1. NCBI lineage: Eukaryota > Metazoa > Chordata > Lepidosauria > Squamata > Elapidae > Hydrophis > Hydrophis major. The sequence continues at coordinate 206,032,988 of CM066330.1, read as the reverse complement.
GAGCCATCCGTTTTTTTTTTCCTGCTGGTAACAGGTGTTTTAACTTGGAGTCTTAATGAGATTTTCTTGCAACATAGAACATGCCACTGATGTTTGTAAACTACAGTATAAGGATCTCTTCCAATCTACTGACTTCATAATGTGTACCTGGGAGTTAAAAGTCCAGTAGGTTCTTGCTGATAATCTCTCTTCTTCCTTTCTTTAATGCTGTCTTTTACCATCAAGAATTACAATACTGTACTTTCTTTCAAAATAATTTGGAATTGTTTCTTAGAGGTGGCAGGAAGGGCCAACTTGGTGTAGGCAGGGGCTCATTCTACCCCTCTTTTGTGTTCCTTGCCCAATCAACTTCAGGGGTAGGACACAACATTTCTGTCAGAGATCCGACTAGTCATTTGATAGTGCTTTGAAATTCAAGCAGAACAGTCACCTTTCCTAGGCAGTCTATCTTGGATGCTTAGATGGAAAGTTTTCAACACAAGAAAATGTGAGACACTACAAATGTATACAACAACTTGCCTCATAAATGTCGTATTACATATTTTGCTCTGGAAATGTTCTTTGATCTAAAGCCAAGCACTTAAGGAAGAATTGTTTAGGGTTTAACCTTATTCCTTGATGATAAGATACCAGAGTGTGACCCCAGAAAAACTAGTTTGGAATTCAAAAGATCATTATGATAGGATAAGTGTTTTACAGATCTTCATATAATCACTGAAATGTGATGGCCATTAGATGCTAAAAGCAAGAGTGTTTTTATTTGTAGCTCTATTTGCAGTTAACTATTTGCCTTCCAACCAACAATATATGGAGAGAACCCAAACCCTAATCTGAGGATTGTCATGCATGGTCTCAGTATCAGGGGTGGGATTCTACCAGTTCGCACCTATTCACTAGAACTGGTTGTTAACATTCTAACCACTTCGGAGAACTGGTTGTTAGAAGAAATTATTGGGCTAATCCTGTAAAGAAGACAGGAAGGAAACATTCTGGTATTGCTTACAGAAACTGCCTCTCCGTTAACCCTTATTACATTCTTGGCAGGACTAGACTTCCTGTCTCAGGAACGTCTCTGGAGTTTTCTTTCTCCTCCTTTGCTGGTACTTTACTTGTGTGGAGTGACCATTCAAAGTTACAATGGCACTGAAAAAAGTGACTTATGACCATTTTTCACACTTACGACTGTTGCAGAATCCCCACAATCATGAGAGGCCAGGTGAGGAGATGCATGCCTCGATATGAGTGATATTGAGTTGGCCACGCCCAGCCAATAACATGACCACCAAGGCACACCCACCAAGCCACGCCCACAGAACCGGTTGTTAAAAAATTTGAAACCCACCTGCTCAGTATCCATGTATGAAAGGGGAAAGGAAAACTAAATACAATTAAGTGTACAGTCTTCCAAACGTACACATAGATATACACAGGTCACTCTGAAAGCAGAGAAAAAAGAAGATACTTGAAGAGAGCGGACAGATAATTGCCCCCATTCTTTGGATGGCTTTGGAGGTTTTTGCAATCTATTTTATTTTTCTATGCAGTTGGATAGGAAATGTTGGCTTAAATGGGAGGATTGGTCCAATTCTATTACAGTACTTGATCTATTTTAGCACCAAATTCTGGAATTCTGAGTCAGTCTGCTGTTGTCACCACATTGAAATCAAACCTGGCATCGGGGATATGAGATGCGCAAAAGGAGTACAATTCCCAAGATTTTTTGCATTGCCTATTACTCTCTCTAGTTTTAACGGACACCGACCACCTCGCTTTCTGCGTGCGGTAGTTGGGATGGGTGCCTTTTTCGGACCCACCAGCTCGAGCCGTAATGGGCCAAGTCAGAGGCGCGTAGCTCCACCGACTGGGTATGACGTGAACAGCCACTTCCTATCCCGTGCGGTTTTGTTTTATTTTATTTTATTTTTTTGCACCTACACCGGGAACAACGCATCTATGTGCAAGGATGTGAAGCATTCCTTCGGGTGGTGGGAGTGGAGGTTGTTGCATTTGCTCCAGAATAACATTTGCAGCTGCGCCCAGGCTAAACGGCGCCTGAGAAAAGCCACCACCGCTTGACGTACAACTCATCCATCCGTTCCGCCACCTGCAGGAACTCAGATGATGCACTGGGTAACTTCTCTGCGACCCACAGGTGCGGCACAAGACAAACTGCGGCGTCTCCAGCCCGGAAAAGGTTACCCTTTGCCCGATGGAAGCGGTTAGCAAACTGTGGGTCACGCTTCATTTGCAACCGTGGGATGGCCGTGGACTGAATGGGTGTTGGCCTGGCGATGTATTTGGCTGCTCAACGTTTTCAAAACCCTTTCAAAGGCATGAAAATTAGAATGAACACGTTTCCCCGTCTTTGGCGACCGAAGGCTGGCGGACCCTCTGCTGCCCGATCAGACCTCCGTTAAAATCTAAATTTACACCCCTCTTTGAAAGAAAGCAGCCGTCCCTTTGGCCGCTTAATGAAGTAGGGAAAGAAAGGGGAAAAAAAGCCATTGAAACAAGCCCCCTCGTTTGATCACGGCTATCTACCAATCATAAAATCTGTGGTTGCGGTCTGCCGTCACTTCGCTCCTGGCCCGTCGAAAGCCGAGTCCTCCTGACGGTGAGCGACGCTCTAGGCTGCCTGATGTGCTCTTCGCTGCTCCCGGCGGTCTCAGACCCGGGCTGGACTTGGGCAAAGGGACGCGGCGGCGGCGGCAGCAGCGGCTGCTTCCGTCATTTCTATCCCGCGCCGCGCCTGGACGGTGCCGCAAGTATTGACCTCTCAGGCTTCCCCCTGCCCAAACACGCGCCGTCCTCCTAAGATCCGGCGACCAGCTTATCTCTTATCCTGACGGTGCTTTCGCCGTCCTCTGGCCTCCTCCTCCTGGCGGTCTTCCCGTGGCGCCGGCGCTTGCAAGCCCAACCCGCTCCCACCCTTTCCCCGGCCAAGGACGGCAGTTCTCTCCCAGTTGCTTTGCACCCCTCGTATTTATTGCCGTTGTTATTCGCTTGTTACCCATCAGATTCTAGCAGTTTCGTCCCCTTCCTATTTTATACCTTGAAAATTATTTTCTTGTCTTTTAATCTGCAGTCCCTCCGGGGGATGGTGGTGGCTGGGAGAGCAATAGTCTTTCGTCGTGATTTTCCTTTTCTGGCAATAGTTTTGGAGAAGTATCCTTTGAATCCATTGCAGTAAAAGCAAGGGATTTTGGTGGCACTAAAGACTAAAATTATTTATTCGGATGTTGGCTTCATTAGATAGCAGTTACTACTAGATTGCAGTGCTATCACACACATAATTGGCAAATCTAATTTTGATCATGTGCCAGTCAGTGAACATAATTTGTATGCGTTGTGATTAGCTTTAATTCTCTGTAGGCTTCTGTCTTCCTAGTAGTAGTAAATGCCTTAAGAATAATCACATTGTACAAAACTGCAGTGTAGCCCTTTTTGTGTGAAAGAGCTTTACTTGGTCCAAAAAGACTGTAATTGGAATAGTTTGCATTGTCTTCATTTGTCATTTATAGAAAATTGGTAGATTTTTTCATGTGTTATGTAGTTTTTGTATTTTTTGCCTTAGGTGTATAACTGACTAGTGATAGAGATGTAGAAAGAATAGGAATTGATTAGAACTGAAATCTTTCCCAAACCTAATATTTTTCAACCATTTTGAGCATGATGTAGTCCCTAACATCTTGGTTTTAACCACAGTGAATGAAAATTATGTTAGAACAACAATATATGAAATTATTTGCTGCCAGATAGAAAAATGAAGTTGTCCTAAGTGAAATTGCTTCAGTTTTAGGTATGTATAACACAATAGATAAAAAACTCAAACCAAACTTGATTGCAAGAAATACGATTTCAGCAACAAAGTGGTCAGTGTCTGCAATACTCTACTTGACTTTGTGGTTTCTTCCCCAAACCCCAAAAACTTTAACCTTAGACTGTCTACTATTGACCTCACCCCTTTCCTAAGAGGTCTGTAGGGGCATGCATAAGCGCACCAGCGTGCCTACCGTCCCTGTGCTGTTTTTTTTTCTTATATGTATCCATTTCATGTATTCATAACTATGTTTATACTTATACCTGTCATCTTATAATCACTTGACAAAATAAATAAAAATAAAAATGTAATAATATAGATAATAATGTAGGACTTGATGTTGGATAGCATGTTTCAGAAGAGTCTTCCTGATGATTGGATTGAAGGCTATCCAGGAAGGAGCCCCTGAGCTGGCAGAAAACTATACCACAATAAAATTGGCTTTCCTCTATGGCCATTCTTATGCTGCTACAGGCATGATAGCAACAAATGCTACTGCTCTTAATGTGAGCTTGGTACAGATTTAGCCATCTGGCAGAACTTGCTGTGGTTTTGCACAGGTGTTTTATGGAAGGGGCTTAAAGGGAGTCTGACTATCAGCTGATGTCAATTGGTAAATGGACTCATTTTAGGCATTAACTAAAGTGCCATTTAAGAAGAGTACTGAACTTGTGCTCAAAAACTGATCAACTGACAAAGCATGGGGAAAGTTGCTCTTTTTCTCCTGCTTTATTGACAGACATCACTGGTGTCAGCTCAGAGATCTGTCAAGTAGAAGAGTTTGAAAGAATGAGGCTATCCTACCCAAAGTGGAATGGAGGACAATGCCCAGGACTATATTCGTACTAATCTCAATGGGCCAGTGGGGTCAGTCTAATCTACTGCCCGACCCTCCAAGGGATTACCTGAGTGTACCAATTGTATCTTCAACAAAACCTACAGTATGTTGGGATAAAGAGGGAACTATTTTAACAATAGTACAACTAAGGACAACTCAAGGCTGCTTCAGATGTAGAAATCAGATAAAGGCAATGCCAGAAAAAAAGGTTTCTGGAATGTGTTTATGCTATAGTTAGATACAAGTGAATAACAACTCTTAAAATATAATGTTTATTACATATTAGTAAGCAACAGTAAGGCTTAAATTGAAGGACAGATAATGCTAGTTCTCTGGAAACAAATGTTTGTAAATAATATCTAATGTTATGAATACTGTATGCTTCCATCTTTATATTTTGAATGACTTCTTCCTTTCCCTATATCAGCTATGATTTTGCACTAGCATCTGTACTATCTTAGTTTCCTCGAAAATCAGAAATTTGAAATTTGTGCACAAAGAGAACTTGTGCTTTTGCTCTTTGTTTAATATACAACTATAATTAAATGCTTGTAAGAAAAATATTGTTCTGAAATGAATGTGTTTCTGATTTGCAAACTAGTTTGCAACCTGCAGCAGTTTGCAGTAATTCTTATTGTATTGAGTTGAAGTATTTGAAGGCAAAAACAATATTTGTGCATCCTCAAAACAAAAATTCATCAGTGTTGGATAAATGTTCTGTAATCTTCTGCTTGAGGCCTGTTTGCTTATATTGTTATTTAGCCTTTCCCCCTAATCCATACCTTGACTATGCATTACGGCTCATACAAAGCAGCAACTTAAAATCCATGGAGTGCATAGTATATGTACATTGAAATCATAATACAGATTTCATTAGTTCTGATCGGTTTTTTGCCTGTTCATTTGTTGCAGTCATATTTATTGCTTCATGCAAGAAAAATGCTCAAAATAATGATAAACATTATCACTGAAAACAGGCATAATTTATTTTAGAATTGGTTGAGTCTTGATGCTCCTTACAGAAATAATAAATTGCATTTGTTTTAATTTAATGTAAAATGGGCCTTCAGCTTTGGGGCAAGCTATTCTTTAATTGCATATCAGGAAATCGGGAATTGTATCATGAAGGAGAGACTGTTGCCTAGGTTAATAGTTACTGCTATATTGATACAGTTGCAGCTTTCTTCTGTACTGTTTTTGTGAGAAGAAACAGACCCCCTTTGGGAAATTTAGAAGTGGTACAAATTTTGTGTAGAAGCACCTTAAAAGCTTAAATAATTCATTTGAATAGCTCTTGGTTATCTTTTATGGTTATTCTGCTGGCATATAATGTTTATAGAAATGAATTAGCTATTTCTGTTCAGAAAAATTGTTAATACATTGAAATGACTTTTGTATGTATTTTTTTTTCATTCTGCATTAACAATGAGCAAAATTTGTTTTGTATAGGTTATTCCTGTAACTATATTATGGCGCAACTGCAAGTTTTTTTCTGTAAATTATTGTTTGTTGATTAATTGCAGAATGTTTGGCACTCCAGGCCTGCAGAAACGAAGTGTGATTTATAGCCAAGCTGGAAATAGCCAGCAAAACTGCCAAATACGACATGGAAGACAGGTGAACTTCCTGAGAACTGAAGTATGTTAGATTTCTAATAACTTTTTGATTAATTAAAATGGTTAAAATTAATCTTTGTGCAGGAGAAGTAGGATTTTTCATTCACTGCCAGGGAAAGAGATACTCTAGGAACATCTGGAATTCAGAATGTTTTAAAACAACAATAGTTGATAAATAGCTAAAGAATTATTGGTAGCTCTTGAAGATAGTCTCTATTAATCTTCTCGTTTAATTTTTTACACTCTCAGTACAACTCCATTGTTCATTAGTTTTATTACCAAATCCTATAACAATCTGGGAAGTGGACATTTTCTACCTCTCAAATATAATCAATATTCTTTTAAGTAGATGTCAAAATTCCTGTCTTGAACAATCATTTTCTGCACAAATTTCTCTGAAGGAATCCCTGATTCCTTGGATGTGTTACAAGACAAACAATTTCAGATATGCCTGTTTAAGCCCTCACATTTAAATTCATGTACAACGAGTGCATGTCTTAAACATCTGGATCTCCTTTTGGACAACAATGTATATAGTACTAATAAGCAAGATGCCTTTCAAGGATGTTTGTCATTAACTTGTTTTCTCACTAGGTAACAGAGGAATACCCACAGTTCTCCAAAATGGAAAACTTAATTATTTTAGGCTGAGGAATCTTTATTATCCAGTGTCGAGATATATAAATTATTACCATTGTTTCTTTGTTGATGAATTATGTTAACTTTTTTACTTTTCTGTTTTGTAAAATAGAATACCAAATTATCCCAGAAGGCTGTAAAATAATACTTTAATTAAACTTTTATGAATGGAAGCTTTCATTTTAAAGTAAATTTCTAATTCTCCTTGTGACATAGATAAAGAACAGACTTTCTGTTGTATTTCTGCCAGAGAGTAAAGAAGTTTAAAATGATTTGTTCATGATACTTGACCTATATGAGTACAAAAAGAGACTGTAAAATACAGTTGATAATTTGAGGGGCTTAGTCATTTCAAGTGTTTTTATCTATTTCTCTTCTTCATAGGTGAAAGTTGACATAGTTTCTATGAAACCATAAATGACTTCTTGGCATCTTGATTGCCATGACACCCAGCACAGGATTATGTGAAGAATGTGGGAATCCTCCCCTTAAAAAACTGCTCACAGCCATGGCTAAGTAAGGTTTAAGCAGAAGCATGATGGTTTGTCTGAAATCCCATCATTGAGTTTTTGAAACATTGAAATATTTTTTTAGAAAGATGCTGATTACAGTTTGGTCTTCAGTATTCTGGTTTTCCTTAAGTTCCAGGGTTTGCCTGTTGTTTTGACACCATGGGAACGTGCTGCAGTAGCCCATGCCGAGACAGGGTTCCAGATAATCACCCTACCAAGTTTAAGGTAAGTTATATGGGTTTTTTTTCTTTTATAATATGTTTTTCTACTAGTATTGATCACTGTGAGTTAACCCAAACAAAATTTCATCTCAAGACTGAAGTCGGATTAAGAAACTCCTTTTTACAGATTTTTTTTTCCAGTCTTCTTGCTGTTTTCTTCAGTTAAATATTACTGCCTTTAGCTAAGAAAATTTATCTTCTTTGTATATTTCAAGGAATTCTATCTCTCAATAAAACAACTAAATGTTCTCCCTTTTTGCTTAACATTCAGTCTGGAGATTTGAAATATTGACAATTTTCTTTTGTGCATGGTTGGTAAAGCATGAAATTCTTTCAAGGTGAATCATTTAACTTGGGTCAATTAGTTGATGAGTGATGCTAGACAGTAATATTATTCAGCGAATCTTAGATAGCATGCCCAAAGTAGAAGCACAGCAATTAATGCATTCTTAGTATTATTATATGCTAAGGCTAAGAAAACACTCCTTATGTCACCAGAGGGAGCAATTTCCTGAACAGTTGAGGTCTTATTGATGGACTAACACTGACTTTAGGTGTACCTGCCTGAAATATTTTTTCTGGTAAGGAAGTATTTCTCTTATGCAATGTTTCTCAATCTTGGCACTTAAAGATAGAGTAGAGTAGAGTAGAGTAGAGTAGAGTAGAGTAGAGTAGAGTAGAGTAGAGTAGAGTAGAGTAGAGTAGAGTAGAGTAGAATAGAATAGAATAGAATAGAATAGAATTCTTTATTGGCCAAGTGTGGTTGGACACACAAGGAATTTGTCTTGGTGCAAATACTCTCAATATACATAAAAGAAAAGATACATTCATCAAGAATCACTAAGCAATCAAATCATACTAGGAAACAGTCAATATAAATCGTAAGGATACAAGTGACGAAGTTACAGTTATATAGTCACAAGTGGGAAGGGATGGGTGATAAGGAGTAAAGAGAAGATAAACAGTAATAATAGTGCAGTCTTTGTAATAGTTGAACAGTGCTGAGGGAATTATTTGTTTAGCAAAGTGATGGCTTTTGAGAAAAAACTGTTCTTGTGTCTAGTTGTTCTGGTGTCCAGTGCTCTACAGTGTTGTTTTGAGGGTAGGAGTTGAAACAGGATGTGAGGGGACTGTAAATATTTTCACAGCCCTCTTTTTGACTTGTGCAGTATGCAGGTTCTCCATTGAAGGCAGGTTGGTAGTAATTGTTTTTTCTGCAGTCCTAATTATCCTCTGAAGTCTGTGTCTGTCCTGTTGAGTCATTGGTATATAGGAAGAAGAGAAGTGGAGAAAGCACACAGCCTTGGAGGTGGGGCTGTGCTAATTGTACAGGTATCAGATGTGATTCTGCCTAGCTTCACCTGCTGCTTCCTGTCTGTTAGGAAGCTTATGATCCACTTACAAGTGCGTAGGTATTTGGAGATTCAAGGTGTTGTAGGATGTAATGCAGAACTATGTTAAGAGCATCATCTGTCAATCTATTTCCTTGGTATGCAAACTGCATGGCATCTAATAGTGGATCCATGATGGTTTTCAGGTGGGACAGGACAAGCCTTTCAAAGATTTTCATAACTACAGATGTTAGAGCAACTGGTCTGTAGTCATTCAGTTCCTTGATGGAGGGCTTCTTTGGCACTGGGATGATAGTAGAGCATTTGAAGCAGGAAGGAACATAGCACATCTCTAGTGATCTATTGAAGATTCAGGTAAAGATGTGGGCCAATTGGTCAGCATAGACTTTTAAGGAAGAAGGAGTTATGTTGTCTGGCCCTGGTGCTTTTCCTGGCTTTTGTCTGTGAAATAGATCTTGCACTTCTTTTTCTGTGATCACCAGAGGTTGTGAACCCAATGGGTTGGGGCCAGTTGTAGGAGGCTTGGCTATTGTTGGTGTGTTTGAGATGGGGGTTGTGGAAATGGGTGGCTGTAGTTTCCTTTCAAACCTGCAGTAAAACACATTCAGGTCATTTGCAAGTTGTTGATTTCTTTCTGCCTGGGAAGGAGGTTTGCTGTAGCAGATGATGTTTTTAAGAGTTTTCCTCATATTTGCTGGTTCATTTGTTGAGAACTGATTCCTTAACTTTTTAGAGTAGCTTCTTTTTGCTACTCTGATCTCTCTTGTTAATATGTTTCTGGCCTGGTTAATAGCATTCTGTCACCTTTTCTGGAGGCTTCCTCTTTGGAACAACGTAGCTGCTTAAGTTTAGCTGTGAACCAAGGTTTATTGTTACTATATATTTTCAGATTCCTTGTTGATACACATAAGTCTTCACAGAAGCTGACATATGATGTTACAATATCTGTGAGCTCATCTAGGTCTGCAGAGGCATCTTCAAAAATATTCCAATCAGTACAATCAAGGCAAGCCTGGAGCTTCAGCTTTGCCTCATCAGATCAAGTCCTCACTGATTTAATTGTTGGTTTCATGGTTTTAAGTCTTTGTAGGCAGATACAAGGGGAATCATGCAGTGGTCAGAGTGTCCCACAGCTGCTCGTGGTAAAGACCTATAAGCATCTTTTACTTTTTTACTTCTTTTTTAAAAGATGTGTGGACTTCTACTCTGAGTCCACTAACTGGGGAATTCTGGGACCTGAAGTCCACACATGTTAAAATTGCCAAGGCTGAAAAACATTGCTCTAAAGCAGGAGTGTCCAACCTTTCACCTTCCCTGGGCCACATTAGAAGATGAAAATTTGGTTTGGGCCGCACATAAAATAAATAATAATAATAAAATAAAATAAAATAAAATAAAATAAAATAAAATAAAATAAAATAAAATAAATAAAATAAAATAAAATAAAATAAAATAAAATAAAATAAAATAAAATAAAATAAAATAAAATAAAATAAAATAAAATAAAATAAAATAAAATAAAATAAAATAAAATAAAATAAAATAAAATAATAAAATAAAAAAATAAAAAAATTTTTATTATTAATTATTTATTTAAAATTATTAATTTTTTATTTTATAATTTTCTGGCCAAATTTTGCAGGGGGGGGGAAAGCTTGCCCGCCTCGCGCCTATCTCTCCTCCTGCAAATGCAGCAGCGGTGGGGACAGAAACAGCAGCGGGGGCAGCAACGGCGGGGGCAGAAGCGGTGGCGGTGGCGGCAGTGGTGGCAACAGCAGGATGTGGCGGGGTGGGACTTTTGGGCTGTGCTGCCCGCCTTTTCTGTTGCTCGCCTCACCCAACCTCGTGCCTACATCTCCTCCTGCAAATGCAGCAGCGGCGGCAGCGGGGGCAGAAGCAGGAGGTGGCGGGGCAGGACTTTTGGGCTGTAGCTGCCCGCCTTTTCTGTTGCTCGCCTCTCCCCGCCTCGCGCCTACCTCTCCTCCTGCAAATGCAGCGGCAGCAGCGGCTGCAATAGCAGGAGGTGGCGGGGCGGGACTTTTGGGCTGTGGCTGCCCGCCTTTTCTGTTGCTCACCCCGCCTCGCACCTACCTCCTCCTGCAAATGCAGCAGCGGGAGCAGAAGCAGGAGGTGGCGGGGTGGGACTTTTGGGCTGCGGCTGCCCGCCTTTTCTGTTGCTCGCTTCGCCCCGCCTCGCGCCTGCCTCTCCTCCTCCTCCTCACTGGATCTTTCACGAAGTTTGGGGTGGGCGTTAGGCCGCATTACGAGGCGACCTGGGGCACATGCGGCCCGTGGGCTGCGGGTTGGACAAGCCTGCTCTAAAGCATTTCACCACTGAATAAGAAAAAAATGACGGCCTCATGGAGATGTGATTGGGTTGGTGTACCTTCCTGAATAAGTCACACTACTAGTTTATAACTCCACTGTGACTATATGTGTTTATACTAGTAGCTCCTGACAACTGGCTTTGGTTTCTACAGGTGACAAATGTTGATGATGAAGGCAAGGAGCTGGGCTCAGGGATTATGGAACTGACACAGAGGGAGCTTGTTTTGCACACTCATAAACGCGATGCTGTTCGGTGGCCATATCTTTGCTTGCGTCGCTATGGCTATGATTCCAACCTCTTCTCCTTTGAAAGTGGACGTCGCTGCCTGACTGGACAGGGTATGTAAATTTCTCTCCAAGTAGCAGGACAGCAGCTGTTAACTTGGGATAATATCTAGTTTCTCTCCTCATAGGATGTTGTAAATCTGATTCAAAAATGAAAACAGTCTTCTAATATGACAGTTAAGAAAATTCACATTTTTGTTTTCAGATAAATATTAGTGAGAGCCTTATTTAATCCAGTATTCTGTTTCATAAAAGCCTTATTTAATCCAGTATTCTGTTTCATAAAAGCCAACCATATATTAATGGAAAGTCTAAATACCTTGTATTCAGGTTTCTAACATCTTTCGCATTAACAGCATTGCAACAATGTTCTGGCCAATATTCTCTGATCGTTTTTTAAATCCATATCATTTTGTCTGTGGTGAGATGGGCAAGACTGGGAATAACTCTGAGATCATTTAAGTCTTTGTTGCATTAAGAATAGTTAGACTATATTAAGAATAGTAACATTTTTAAAAACAGAAGTATTTTAATCCAAATTAAAATTCCAATTTAAATCTAACAGGATTAAAGTTCTAGCTAGATCTCTTGAGCTGATATAACAAAATAAATTTTATATATTTTTTGTTTATTTTGTTATTAAATTTAGGTACTGCTGCATCTTGTGGTATAATATGGCATTGACTTTCTCTTATAACATTATAATGCCATTTTTTGCATTATCTATGCTATGCATCATTTCACCTTTGTTGATAGTCCTCAAGTTATGATGGCTGTTAGGACCAGTATTTCTTTCACTAGAGATACAGTTGTAAAGGTCAAGCTTTAAGTAATGCAGCCATAAAGCGTGGCCCCCATTCCTTTGCAATGGCAGTCCTAGCACTTCCTATTGTCATGGTTAACAACCTCCACTTGTTAGCCAAGGACCTATCCCAATCCAAGCAATTCCCAGCTTCGTCCCTTCCAGCCCCAACCTTTGGTTCTTCCAAGGTAAGGGAATGCCTCCCCTTCAACTCCCCCTAACTGCCTATTCCCCCCATTTCTGCCCTTTTAGCCCTCTGTACTCTGCCTTGCAAAGCAGCAAGCCACCCTAAAATTGCACAGCTTTTGTCATGCTGCTGCTCAGAAGTTACTTTGCACACCACAGCTCTGGGGCTGTAAGAAGCCCCAACCTAAACCAGCCCCAGCCACTCTTGCCCCCCTGCATTCTGAGACCCTTACTGCTCTCACCCCACCCCCCCGACTGACCTTCTCTGTCTTGCTCCCAATTCTGATGAGGTTAGCCTGGCCCCTTTGCAAGGCAGTGCTGGCCACATGAGGACTTCTTCCCCCAGGTCCTCACATGAGGAAACTGCCACATGTGACCTCAGAAAGGAAGCCTTGTGTGGCCAGCAGCTGCCTTGCAGAGCTGTGGGCAAAGATAGGGAAGTAGGCAGGGGAAGGAGTAGACAGGCAGGCATAAATACCATTTGTTCAGTGCCACTGTAACTTCATGATTGTTGAACATACGGTCATAAGTTGCGGCCTATCTATAATGTGACTTTGGTAGGAATATTATCTAGCTGGCTGCCTATTTGTAACCCATGGTTTGATCACCGTTTGGCATTAGTTTGTGCCAGCAGTGTGATCTTTTATGTTACCGATGAAATAGTAAAAAAATATGAAAGGCCTTGAGTCAAAGCAGTGTGGATAAAAAAGACAGATTTGATTTTCAGTGGTTGTAAGTTTGATTATTTCCTTGCATTATGTGAATGTTCTTTGATTCCTTTCACATTCCTTTCTCTCATGGTTGGATTTTAAAGCTTATTTCACTTGAATGATCATTCTTAATATCAGGAAGTTAAGACAGAAAATGTGTAGGATCTATTGACGTGTGTGTGTGTGTGTGTGTGTGTGTGTCTTAGAATATTTTTATTCAGAATTGCAGCTGTTGTTGCCATGTTCTTGTCCTTGTTGCTAGGGTTTTTGATTTATGTCTGTGCATGCCGGTATCTGATTGGTCAGTTCAGAATAGAGAGTCAATTGATAAAAGTATTTATGGGTGGTGGGCAGGTGTTGCAGTTTAATAGAAAAGCAAATTACTGTGCTTCCCAGACATGTACCAGTACAATCCTGTTAATTACAGATGATTTGCAAAAAAGGGTCTAACCTCAACATTGAGCTGGCAAATTTAAATGGAAACAGCTTGTTAGATTCTTTATGCAGGCTCATGCTGTTGCAGGCTTACTTTTTTGCCCAAACAAGATACAGATAATGTTTTCCTTAAATTTCTCATGGGCAGCATAGTTGAACATTTACCAAGTAATACTAGTAACAATAATAATAACTTGTTCTTTTTCAATTCCCATTCTGTTTCTTACTTTCATTGGAATATGGAAAGTGCAAGTGAATAACAGTGGAACTGTAGAAAAAAAATCAATTTCAATTCTTTCTCTTTATAATTATTTCAAAGCACAACAACAATAAATAGTAATGTAAATGTACTACCGGTATTTCATGGTTAGCAGTTCTAAGTTATGTTCTAACTATGTATATCTATACCATCTGGGTATGTTGAAATGCATTCAAATTATAGAACACTTTTATTCTTGGCCAGAATGTTGCACAAATGAAACCATAATTCCACTTTATGTATAACCCAGTAGATGAAGATAGCTGCCTAATTTGGTTCAATAACCAAATATCTTTGTTTTGATTTTGAAGTCCTAAATAGTTTGAGCTCAACTATTCTTCAGAAATTATGGTTTCTTCTTCCCAGCTTCTTGCAATTTCAGTGGACTTGAAATTTCAGTGGTCCTGAAGCTCTTCTCTAAAGAGACAGTCTCTTTCAATAAATATATCATGACAGTATCACCTTTTGATTCATTTTTCTGCTTCCCTTATTAATTTGTATAACTAATTACACAATTAGCATTTACAGTAATATTTATAATTTTGAAGACTTGTCCTCATGTCCAAAGATATAAATTAAGTTGGTAAGCAGTCAACATATTTCTAAGGGGCTCTAAATTAAGGTGTAATCTCAGGACCAGACCTTTGGCTTCAGTGTGCATTAATCACATGTTACACCTCAATCCTATCCTTTTGATTTGTCCAAATATCTTTGCAATCATATTGCTTTCATTGTATTTAGTAATCTGCTAATGTTTAGAATAGAGGTATATGGCTGGAGTAATGGTGCATTTTGTTAGCGTTGCTTTATCTTTATTTGAAATGCATTTCTTGTTTTAGAGAGTGTGAACATACTAGCATTAAAATAGACCTTCTCTTTTTCGCCTAGGAATTTTTGCATTCAAGTGCTCAAGAGCTGAAGAGATATTTAATTTGCTGCAGGATCTGATGCAGTGTAATAGTATCAGTGTGGTGGAGGAACCTGTTGTCATTACAAGGAATGCAGCTGAACTGGAACTACCCCGGACTCCCCAGACACCTGAGAGTGAGACCCTCTTACAAACTGGATAGGGGAATGAGGCCTATGTTGGCCTTTACTCTAGATCATTTCTTCTTGGTGTCTCAAAGGTTCTTTTTTCTTCAAAAGACAACTGGACTGTTTTTTCCATGTGGAAGAAGAAGAAAAACCTTTTGCTTTTCATCCAATGAATGCTTTTCATTCATCAGTTCTGATGGCAGGGGGATGGAAGGATAGGTATTGACAGTTGAGACTGGATAAGGGAGGGAAATCGAAGGATAGATTCTGATAGGATGGTGGGGGATGGAAGGATTGTATTTCTTTGCATTAGCGCTCTTTGAGAGCTGTAGAGGCCACTTGGGAGATTATGTGTGCCCTCAGGATCACCTGAATCAGGGAGCAATTGGTTGTGGAACCTTTCATCCCTTTGCCATCAGAACTGATGAAGCTTCTTGGATGAGAAGCAAAATATCTTCCTCAAGGAAAAAAACAGTCCAGTTGCCTTTTAAAGAAAAATGCACCTTTGAGTCAATTATGACCTGGATGACTGAGAATCTCCACAGACATTTCTTCTTGGTTAGAATATTTTGTTTTGATAGGAATTGGAATATTTGTATGAGGTGAAACCATTCTAAGCATGTGCCAAACATTTATACCCTACTTTATGTAAAATGTTATTGTAACTTGGCCCTGTTTTGAGTCAGTGTTGAGTTGCCAACATTGTCATCTCACAGTTGAAACCGTAATGACAATCTACTTTTATAATGCAGTTGTAATATGTTTATAGTATTGGGCATTTCTAATTTATGCAAGAGAATCATTGCCTTGTTTCCATATACATTTCTCTGAACTGGGGATACTTGTAGGGATCAGTACATTTGCAACAGTTGTATCAACCTATTTCATTTCCAAGTAGATGTTGTTAATTACTTAATCATCTGGTCCCATAAAATCAGCTCTACTTTTCATTCATGTTTTTTGCTTATTGTAAAGTTTTAAGTTTTATGTGAGCTTGTTGCTTTATTTCTAAGGCAACCAAACACAATGATCAGATATGTTTAAGTTTCCAGTAAAATATCACCAGAACTACTGTGGAAAGTATACATGAGAAGTAGGAAGATTATTATTTGATTTGGTTATCTTGACTTTTGATTTATTTTGCACTTAGATTTGAGGTACTTTAGCGTAATTTTTATAATTGTTCTGTCTCGTTACAGTAGAGAACTTCATCATACAATCTGGGTCCATTGGTCTATTAGCAAAGTATTTGGGCTATTTTTGCTAAATGTGTTTTTGTGTAAAGCTAATTGTGCTCCCATTTCTTCATTTTTTGAATATATAGTCCCAGGCTTTCTTAATGGGTTCCACAGCTTTCCTATGGAACCCTCATCTTGCCCTGCAGCCTGCCATGCCCCCATGAGTAGTCTAAGGCATTCTTCCATTGGGGAGGACGGTACACATGCTCTTATTATCCCTGATGGGCAAGTAAGTATTGCATATGAAATAGAACACTGCATCAATTAATATGAACTGTGCCAATCAATTTTAACTATGCCAGTTAATATTGTTCTAGGAAAATAGGCACCTGTTCTTTTTTTACTTATGCATGAACTTTCTAAGTTTGATTTTCAGGAAAAATTGCTTATTGAGAAGATGTATTCATTTCCAGTTATGAGAAAGTCACAACAACAGCAACAACAACAACAACAACAACAACAACAGCAATAATAATAATAATAATAATAATAATAATAATAATAATAATAATAATGCCTTCTTATTGCACCGGGTATTGATCATTTTACCTACATCTACCCTCAAATAAAAATAAAAATAAGACTAGGATGGGTTTTTCATAACCGTGCACATTTTTTTCTTGATTAAACTAGAATTGTGGTGGTGTAGTCTTTTTTTTTTCCTGCATACAGGTAGTCCTTGTCTTAAGACCACAATTGAGTCCCAAACTTCCACTGCTGAATGAAACTGTTATTAAGTGAATTTTGCCTCATTTTACAACCTTTAGCACGGTTTTTAAGTGAATCACTGCAGTTGTTAAATTAGGAACACAAATGTTAAGTGAACCTGGATTGACTTTGCTTGTCAGAAGGTCGCGAAAGTGATCACATGACCCAGGGAAGCTGTCATAAGTACATGCCAGTTGCCAAGCATCTGAATTTTGATCATGTGACTACAGGGATGCTGCAACGGTTGTAAGTGTAAGTCACTTTCTTCAGTGCCATTGTAACTTTGAATGGTCACTCAAACAAATGATTTTGAGTCAGGGACTGATTGTACAAGATTTGATTATGTAAAATAATATCGTGTGATAGCACAGGTGTTATCTGATAATGATAAGGATTTGTAAAAAGTATTTTCAGTCAGGGAACATGTTTAGAATTATTAATAACAGAATCCAAGGTTAAGATGGGACTATATTTCTTTTTAATATTGTTGCTGTTAAAGATTTATGCATTTTTAAATGCTGTACAGATTCTTATTAATCCTATGATTCATAATAAATAATGCAGGATTTCTAGACAATATTTATTCTCAGCACCTGCTAATATATTTTTTTTGCAGTCCCACACCTACGTAAACACAGCCAGTGGTGAAGGTGAAATAAGGGGCCATCATTGTATGCACTCCTTACCTGAAGTTCATCCTCCGATTGCTCATTCCAACCATAGCTGTTCCCTGGAGGACCGGAATCCCCAGGTTTACCTTCAGCCAGGAGAAGTGAAGTTTGTTTTGGGCCCAAATCTGGCTTATAGGCACAGGATGAAATGTGAAAGCTACTGTCGACCCCACTGGGAGTGCTCAAGACATTTCTGTACCCCTCATAACAACAACAACAACGATTACAAAGAAGAGTGCCTCGCCGCCAAGTGTGTTTATGAAAACCTCAACGGTCTTCTGCCTTCACGAGGAACCTTACTTCGTCAGGGTAGCGGGCGCTTGAAAATTCCTCGTGAGGACCTGAATCCTGCCAGTTGCTCCCATCGCCGGACCGCCCTACTGCACTATGAGAACCTACCATCATTGCCTCCTGTGTGGGAGTGTCAGCCCCTAAGACGGGGCCAGGATGACGAGGACTCCAGTGATGCAATGACACCTTCCTCTGTTGGTTATCCAGAAATTGAAGAAGATGACCCTTTACGAAGTTACATGAATTCAGAAAGGGTTGCCCTACATGGAGGCATGCGCAGGGGAGGTTGCTTGCAACGGCGCCGCAGTTGTACCCCAAGTGTTTTCAATTTCGACTTCTGCCGGCCCTATTTGGAGCAGCCAAGGCAACTCAATTATATCCAGGTAGAATTGCAAGATGATCCTTGTAAAGGGCACCAAAGCATACCAGTCCCCCATGTCCCATGTGCGGTTGCCCATCCTGCCCACAGGACCAATTCCTATGCGGTAATTGACCATAAAAAGACAGCAGCCATGTCCAGCTTGCAGAGAGCACTGCCTAAGGACGATGGGACTTCCAGGAAAACACGACATAACAGCACTGACCTGCCTCTGTAAGAAGAACATTCAACCCAAGCACCTCACTGTGGCTTTTGTATCTGCTCTTCAACAAGTCATGTTACATAACTGCCATTTTTTCATTGTGCTCCCTGTTACTCTGTGTGAGTCACTGGAATAGTTTCATCAAGCTAATTTAAGAAATGTAGCCTATCTGTGCCTCTTCCGAGCCTCCTATTCCTCTACCATGTACTTTCTGAAGCCCTGCCATGTGCTTGATTACTTGACGGGGCTGATGACAGGGTGGGTAATGGTGCAGTTGGAGTGTGAAGGCTAGGGAAACTCTGTTTAATATTTATTTTTGAACATGCACAAATGATATTTATTTTCAAATTTTGCATTAATTTATTTTTCAGAGATGCTGGTATTTGTTTGTTTATTTATTCATGTTAAAGTGCCCAGTAAATGTAACACTGAATTGCTTTGCAATTAATTCTTTTCTCCATGAGAATCAGGAAAGCTCCAAGAGGGGAGGAGTTGAATCATTTTTTAAAAGCAAATGCAAGGCTAGCCACCAAAAGGCAGAGCAGAGGAGGAGATTCAGACTATCAGAGATAGTAATGCATGCAAGAATGGTTCTAAACCCATGTGGTCCCAGGGATGGCTCAACACGCTGGCAAAGCTGATCTTCCCAGCTCCAATTTCTGACTGTGGTATATCTCATAATATGCCTCCCTTCACCCTCAGAGTAGGAAAAAACATGAAACTATAAATTCCCAACAAATCCTTGGTAAATGTTTTTAATTGTTGCTGTTTGCCTAACAGTTTTGGATAGTCTCTTAAGATAGAGGTCTCCAAACTTGGCAACTTTAAGACTTGTGAACTTCAACTCCAGCTGGCTGGACAATCCTGGGAGTTGAAGTCCACAAGTCTTAAAGTTGCCAAGTTTGGAGACCCCTGCTCTAAGAAGTTAATATTCTGATGTTATGGTACTACAGTAGTTCACTAGATTCATGTAAAAGCTTTCCTTCTTCTATTTTACTTTATTGCCTCAAATCCAACACTCTAATATTGTCCCAGACATAGTTCAATATGTCAGTGAAATCCAGGCCATTATTTGCAAATATTTGATTTTGGGGGAGGGGGGGAAGGGGAAACCGGAACATTTTGAGCAACCTTAAGGACAAGCAAAGCTTTACTTATTTGGGACTTTCACATTTATGTTAGGGTTAGTAATAAACATACAATAGGGATTATACATATGGCGGACATTATTTTGCATAGCTGTTGGCCTTCTCAGGGATAGCCCTTCCAGGAATAACTATATTTGACCTAAAGTTCAGTCAGTTTATTCTGAAAATCTGTTCTACTGAAGCCATTTTTAAAATTCACTGTATGCAAAACAAGCATTATAGAATTGGGGATTAGGATTTGGTAGAAAGATATCGTTTCTTTCCTTTCCTTTCCAAATCTGTTAAGAGCTGTCCTTATCTAACAGTTTTTCAAAATGCTTTTTGTTATTTATTTATTTTTTGAAAATAGAATGTTTACCTGTTTTGCTTTGAATTTCTCATGTAATTCCACCTCAAGGAGTCCAAATTAGTACTAGTATTTCAAGTGATAAGCTCAGCAAAACCAATCTTAAAGTATTCATAATTTGGATAAATATTAATTCTAACTTTTACGTATGGATCCATACCATTAAAACCTTACCCAAACAATGTAGTGCAGAAGTTTTAAAACTGCTTCAAATTATGTTTATTATTGTTAATTATTGCTCACCATATTGTCATGAAACACATGTTTTGCATGTAGAGTATCCCAGATTTAAGAGTAAGAATTTCTCATCTGAAATATAAGGTATTACTTATTAGCATAGATGATAGAGACTTAAATGATGAATACCATGCTCCAGCATGTCCTTTATTTTTCAGTTTCCGTTCCACTATTCCTTCATAGTTCTATTGTAGACTCATAACTAAAAGAGAGAAAATGCATTGAAGGAACAAGAGAAGAAATGGTTGCATATATAATTAGTCTTGCTTTCATTACATGTATTTCATGTCACAGAGGAGTTTAGCAATTAGTGCATTGAGATTTAAGATTGACTTTTATATGATAACTGCATTGAGGATGTGACTTGGAAAGTTTTGAAAGTGGCTGCTATTCTATATGGTTTCAGTATCACAAGCAGGTATAAAAATGTCAAATTTCAGCATTTTTTCCTCTATTCCTTTCATTGCAGTCTTATAAATGATGTTCTAAAATTCATAGCTGGAAGGGGAAGATATACAGATTTAGGTAGACATCAAGATTTCCTCACTGTGGCTCATTGTCATATAGTTAGGATTGTCAGGAGGGCATTTATTTGATGAGTGATCTTATATTCTTGCTGTATAAATTGGGCTATTTCTGATTTTAACCAGTTACTATAAAATCATTTTGCTTATTCAGCACTGCCTTTTTAATTGTTGTGCATAATATGTTGAAATTTATTAGTAGACATTAACATTAGATGGTCTTTTATGATCATTGACCTTTGTGGTGTTCCAGTGTCTAATCAAAATCTATTAGAATTAATCGAAGAGTTTCTCTGTCCTCTATTTGTACTTTAAGTCAACTCAGTCCAAATATATCATCATCATATTTTTATTCTTCAATTTTTATATATAACTCAAGCAGATGTGGTATTCTGCAGGTTCTGACCAGTTCTGGAGAACCGGTAGTAGCAATTTTGAGTAGTTCGGACAACCAGCAAATACCACCTTTGACTGGAGGTTTTACAGTATCCTTCCCCTGCCATGCCCACCAAGCTACGCCCACAGAACCAGTAGTAAAAAAAATTGAATCCCACCACTGAACTCAAGAACTGATGCTCTTGGCTTCTAATTTTCCTGACAACACACCTGTCAGATGGATTGGGCTGAGGGGGAGTAACTGGCCCCAAAACACAAAGCTGGCATTCATGCCTAAGGGAAGACTAGATTTCTATTTTCTAGCCCAGTACCTTAACTGCTACATGAGACTTGTTCTTGAGCCATTATGGACAGTTTCAGTATGCAGAATTCTTCCAGTGTCATCATTTGCCTTGTCATCAGTTTTACTTCACAAATCCACAGGTTGCTCATTCTAAAACAGGGGTGTCAAACTGGATTTCTTCGAGGGCTGGATCAGCACTGTAGTTCACGGGCTGGCAAGGTTGAGGGTAGAGACCGGGAGAGGGAGGGTAGATGGGATCTCCCCTGTTTTTGGCCGGCAGAGTGCTGTAGGAGCCGGGGAGGCCTCCCCGTGGCCTGTTTTGGGCGGCAGAGACACTGTGGGCCAGTCCTTTGGAATTTCCAAGCGGGCTCCATGGACCAGATTCAAGCACCCCATGGCCCAGATATGGCTCGCGGGCATTAACTTTGACACCCCCCTGTTCTAGAACATCAAATGAAGGCTTCTATATAACTGGTGATGGGAAGGCTGGAGTCCAGAAGACTCGAGCAGCTTTTTGTCACCATTCAGTATTGATCACAAAGCTATGTATAGGTGGTCTATTGATCTATCTTAGATATTCAGTTAAGATGGAAAAAAATAGTTTATTTTTTAGGTGTAATGGAACTCAAAGGGTAATTAATGAAACAACATTGATTAAAAAGAAGGACGTGGGATTTAATAGGGAACACTCTCATTCAAGGATTATGTTTACTCTGAGAGATACTTAATAAAAATGAAGGACTTCGAATACTTTCTGGTTGCTATTGTCTCAGAGTCAGCTAAAAATACACTTTTGTATGATGCCCTAAAAGTATGGTTTAGTTTTAAGTGCTAAGAAATGTGTTTACCATGGTACAATTAAATCAGTGCCAAAAATAAATGTTTTATCAAATTGAGCCACTATACGGTTTCGCTGTTTGACTTTGGTTTAGTGTTTGGATATAGCCATTTTGGTTTTTAAATCAGGTTTATGGCTTAGTGTACTTTATGAATTCAACCAGTTTCGGCTTAGTTTTACTAAGCCGTATTTAAACAGTAACTTATTGTGTTATGTGAATCTATCCATTGAATGAGATGCAATGAAACATATGAAGCTGGTTGCCTGCTTATGTCTTTTTGCAGTTTATATCCATTGCTCATTTAACTGCTAAAAAGGTTCAATGAACTTTTATTTCTATTCATTACTGTTATTTTTCAGAGACCTTTAAGGAACATTTTCTAATGTGCCAAGAATGGTGCTTTTGCCAAGCCTTTGTAAAGGTTAGAAAAGTTCCAGCTAGTAGAGGCAGATGAAAAGCAGAATCGCACTTGGTGTACTAGCTTCTCATAGAGTCAGATTGATAGCCACCATCAACCTTCAGGCTGATTAAATTGGTCCTCTGCAAGCACCTGATGGGTCTTTTTGGTTTCTAATGGTGTTTGGGTAGTGACCTAACAGGCAGCTAGCTCTATGGGGCATTTATTCAAATCTGTCTAATGGTAGTAACAGGTTTTTATTGATAATTTTGTTAATCGTTAATAGTATTTATTAGTTTTAATGGCTTGGGGTTGTTGTTTTTTTGAGTATTTTATACGTGTTTTATCGTGTTTGTTGTAAGCTGCCTAGAGTTGTAAGAACAAGGCAGCATACTCATGGTAAATAATAGTGGTAAATAAATAGATAAATAATCGTTCAGCAATCCAGTGTCTCCTTTACAGGTGGTGCTTGTACTGTTCCTTCATTGGCACTATACCCCCATGGATTGCACCTTGCCTTAATTGGGGGAGACAGAGCTGATTTGCTTCTGAGCTCAGCAGCAGGGCAGGAAGAAGTGCTGCAGATGCTGAAATTGAAGTGATAGAGCTGAGAGGTGGGAAATTTTCCTTTAATGGGAATTCTTGCCCTCATCCTGGTTCCTGAGTTTTCCATTCCCCCTGCTTGGGTTAAGAAACTATGGCACTATAGTGCCTTTTTATCAGTCTTAAAATACATAAAGGAGCAATTTTGTAGCCGCCATCCTTGTAGCTGATCTTATTTTTGTATGTCAACAGAAACATTGTAAAGTTTGAGGGGGTAAGTGCATTGTGTGGCTCCATTATTTTTTTTTTTTTTGCACACTCTTATTGGTGGGGAACACTATTGCCAGAATTCTGGCCGTGAATTGCAGGACACTGAATTCCTTGGAGTGAGGATGGTATACAGAAACAATTTCTGATATTCTCAATAGAATTTAGCTCTTATTCTCACTTTCTACATGTGTAACATTAAATTTAATATTGGCCAAGCAATCAAAAGTGAAAATGTGACTTTTCTGGCACTAGTCATAAGTCTCACAGAGTTGGAGAGTTGATAAACATGATTTTTCCTATCTCTGAATATATTGTGCTCAGCATTGCATAAAGTTATTTATTTGCTTTTAAATGTGCAACTGGAAAGAATTCAGTGCAATTGGAAAGAATAATTCAACAAGTCCCATAATAAATTGCTATTAAAAATAACTACATTTAAGAGATTGTTACTTTTTACTTGTTTTATTTATTTTTGTTTTTTTTAAGCTATAAAAGATCAATAACGTTTATTTTTTATAAAAAACTACTACATCCAAACTAAGTTGGGTGTCACCTTTTTTCTCCTCATGAAAACTCCAAGCCATTAACAACCATCATAGTCAAAAATCTAGCATATTTCTAAGCATAGCTGTGTTGTTATTGCACTAGCTACTGGTAGTATATTGAGCCGTTCTAGAGAAAAAAAAAAGTCAAATTAAAGTAGATTGATGTTTTATTGCATCCTTAACAACCTTTCCATGTTAGTCATCTTTTAGGATCAGCACATTAAATATACTTTGCAATCAGGGGATTGTTGTAGCCTAATTTTCTTTAGGCTTTGCTGTCAAAATGGGGTATTTAGTTCTCTTGGATAGTTAAAGTAAAATGGACCGTATGTACTTCATAGCCCCTTTTAAAAACATTGTCAATGAGTATGTCTACAGCTACACTACATCCAGCGGCTTTTAAGAGCAGGTACTTGTAAACTCACTGAATGGAATAATGTTAGTGGAATACTTTCTCATGTCTCAAGGGCATTATGAAGATTAAGGTTTGAATATCATAAATGCCAAGAAACATTAGTACTGTACTTAACTTACTTTGCACATCAAATGGAATCCCATATTAGTTGATGTTGTGTTTAGTGTGAAAGGGCATTATCTATAACCCAATTCCCAATTCCCCATCTCATAATAGTTATCTGTGTCTTCTGATTGGTCTCTGGGGAATCTTGTTCTACATAAGATAATAGGTTTTTATTTATGTTTTAATATTTCTTTAAAACTTTTCGTAGTTCCAAGTCCTTTCATGAGAGATCATCTTTTCAAGCATTTTGGATTCTATAAAAGCAGGGAACTGTTGCCTCTGTCTAGTGATAGAAGAATATGAATCTGCCTTCATTTTCCCATTAAGGGAGGTAGGGAAGAGAGAAGAACTCTAAATATGAAATATGTAACCAGCTTATGAGTTTTCCTGGAACTTTCAGTCCTCAGATGTATGAAATACTTGAAATGTTAGAAATGGTCCTGTTCTTGAATTAATATTAAAAAGTAACCAAATTGGAGCCTGGGATTGTGAGACAGCAACTTTCAGTGGGTAGATTTTTTTTTCTGTAATTCATTTTGAAAAGCCTGGATATAGCTAGGTAGATCTCAGTGTCTTACATTGTGCTGTTTACTTCATAGTTATTTGTACTGACGATTTTATTTTGTTGTTTCTGACCTGGCAGAAAAACAAGGGTATGGGGATGCTCAGTTGTTCTGGCCATAGAAGTTGCTTTGTGATTTTTATTCAGTGGTTTCTGCCGTGTATCTCTGTTAATTCCTATTTGTATCTTATCCTGTGTAGCCTTCAAAGTGAAGAGCATTAGCAGTGCCATGTGACTGAGGAGCACTAATATGTTACGTTAATGTGCACAAAGAATGTATCTAAAATAAATTAATTCTGATGCTTATCTTATGGAAAGTGTGGTTTATTTGATAACTTGTAAACAAAAACTTTGTAATTACCAAGGTACTCTGATCTCTGACAATTTTGTTTGCTCAGCAATCTTGAATTTTTTGTATAATACCTATATTAATCTCCAGCATAAGATCCTATAGATGTCTTGAGCTCCAGCTGTGTAGCAGCCATGATTTTGATCATAATTCTGAGAAATTAATTAAGGTCTAGGAGATGTCAAGATAAAATCGCAGAATAGTTTCCAGACCATAAAGTTGGTGCTTTATTGATTATTCATAAAATAGTGGCTGTGAGGGTCAATAATATAAAAAGTATTCTTAAAAGTCAGAAATAGAAGCTTCTAATGGGAGATGTTTTTTCATACTAAGAAGTATATATAAGAATAATATTCCTAGAAAATGTGGGTTCATTGCAATTAAGGATACAGTGGCCAAACGTGTAAAACCCAAAAGTCAGTCTTTTGATTAGGGCAAACTATTATTCAATGTTGAACAGTTTACTGAAAAAGATACAGGCCTTTTAACTTTAATTTGAAATTTTTAGAACCCCATCAGATAATGTGTGAGAATCAACTATTATCCTCTTATTTAAAGATAATACTCTAGGCTTACTTATCTGTTGCATGAAAGTGACTATGAAAATCATGCTATAAACTATTTTATTTTATTTTGATCAAGCAAAAAAAGGGAATTTGGCAGAGAGTCTCTAAAATGTGAAGTACAACTCTTGTTTGTTCTGGTCCCTCTAAATGTATTCCAGACTTTAACAAAACAATATTGTGTTTATACATGCATACATTGATCAATGTATGATCAATCACTTTATCAAAACTTGAGGTTGTTAATAAGTGCAATAATAATAAACAATGACTAAGGTGCTCTGAGACTTTAGAGTTAAACATGCAAGCACCTGCCTGATAACATCCCAGACTTAATTGTTGGTAAGAAAGGCAGAAGTCTTGATGGTGAACATTGCAGTTTCTGGAGACAGCAGAATAAGAAGCTAAAGAGCTGGAGAGAATCACAAAATAGAAAGACCTGCAAATAGAAGTAGAATCACTGTGGCAAAAGAAAGCAAAGATTAGTAACTGGTACCTTGGGTGCAAACACCTGGAGCACCATTCAAACACTATCAGCATTGATACAATCACCGTCAGTCAATTACAAAAGGCACTTCACTTGAAACAGCTTACTTTCTGCAATGATTCCTCTTACACCACTATTTGCCTATCCTAGGTCCTTGGGAAGGACTTGATTGGTGAATAAAATCGAGCTTAAACATCTGGCTGGCTGTCACCAAACATAATAATAAATGAACAACCATCCAGTCTAAACTAATCAGGCAGCCTAAGTAGCATCAATGATCAAAAGCTTAGTAGAATAAGAGCTTTCCCAAGCCTTCAGGATGTTTTGACTCAGGGAGCAAGGTATTCAATAGATCAGGCTCAACCCCGATCAAGAAGCAAAGCAAAGCGTCTGAGTCTTGGCTAACAAGCCCTGCCCCTTTGGCTGTAGCTTAGGAAAGCAAACGGTGTATGCCCAGTCTGTTTTTAAGTGTAGGTGGTCTTTTTTTTTTTGCCCTTTGATACAACCACATCAAGTTTCAATGAACTCTTAAATTTGTGAAGCAGCGTTTAAAAACTCCTATTATGGTAGTTTACATGAGCTGTGTCTAGGTCACTGACAAATCTGTGCCTGGGCATCTAAGTCTAGAAAGGACTCTTAATTGGTGCACCAATTAGAACTGATGAAAGATGCCCTTCCACATATCCCCTCTATCTGCTGCAGGAGCCATGAGTTCAGGAGGAGTGCCCAACAAAGAACTAAGATGAATTAGAATAGTGAGATATTTCTTATCAATGAATAGTAGATCTGGACTCTGTAAGAGACTAGATATATTAAAACAAGCTCAGATTAAATCTTTAGACAATTACTTTTTATTGGTATTGATAGAGATGTAAATACAGATTTACTGATGATTTCCACAGCAGCTTCATGTAGACATTAATCAACCTGGGAGAAAGAACTGTCTTGTGTGGAACCAAGTGAAATACTCTTAATTGTGTAAACCTCATTAGTTTACACAGTGCCTCTAATCAGACAACGTTGATTATACAACACGCGGGAACGGACTGAGCCCTGTGGAACACCTTGTGTTACCTTGATATATTTTTAATTGCATAAGTTTCATTAGCAATGTTGATTAAGATCTGAATACCTGAGACCTTGTTAGTTCTAAATGAGTTCTTTGACTAGTTAATGGAGGACAATGCATTAGCATCCAATATCTTGTTTCTTAAACCTGCCCTCCTGCTTCCTGATTTAAATTGGTTCTGAAACAGGAATGGAGAACTTCTGGCTTGTCAAACTAATTCAGGTTGCTGAGGTTTCTCATCTGGTCCCTAATTTGGTCCACAGCTCTCATTTATAGGTGTTTACCTATATAAGACTTCTTAAAGCTCTCTTTGCAAACAGACACTACAAAAGAGAGAAGGGCCAAGTAAGGAGTTCTTTCAGTCCCATATCCCCAAATCCCAGAAAGTAGACTTCATAGACACTCTTAGCTTAATTCTGTATAGTTTAGGAATAACAAGGTTACCTAACTTAGTTTGGGTAAAATAATATATATAAACTATGATAGTAAATTTAAGTGTGTGTCACTTTAAACTGCAAAGCATGTAATTTTGGGTGTGGCTGTAAAACCGCCATAAGAGGGAGCAAGAGAACTTACTGGCTTACTGTATTGCTGGCTTACTGAATTGCTTGCTGACTATGATGGATTGATGGTTTGATAACTGCGTGTTCCCTGCTGCTGTTGCTGAAGGAAGAAAGGAGGTTTGACTTCTTCATATATCTCTACTGCAAGGAGATATATTACTGGACTGATATTTGTAAGTTTACTGACCTCTTTTTCAACACTGGACTTTGCAACTGAATAATCCCCGGACGGACTGAACTAGTGAATGATATATGGACTGTTTTTGAGTATGCTAAAACTCTTACTGGAATAAACTATTTAACTAGCACAGTGTATCTGTTTTTACTGAGTGTAAGCTACAAAAATGTTTATCTCATATATTTGCCTGCCTGCCTGACTGCCGTGCAGATTCTGCTAGGGTGTATCCCTAACACTGGTTATGGCTCCAGCTGCACAGTCAGACTAACCAGGATATAACAGGCTTATATAAAGTGAGTGTTACTGTGGTGACACAATACTGTAAACAGACAGTTGTGTTTTATTAATTATAGTTTAATATCCACAGAAAGATGGCACAAGTCAATTTACCAAGTTTGTTTCTAATATCCAAACTGGATGGAACAAACTATGTTTCATGGTCTATGAAATGCAGCCTACTTCTACTCAGAGAAGGTTTGTGGAGTATAATTCAAAACCCACCAGAGGTAGATGCTTGGGATCCGGAGGATGATGCCCAGAAAATACAAGAATATAAACTGAAGAATGAGCAAGCTCTCTGTATAATAGGACTGACACTCTGTGACCAGCAGCTTGTCCATATTCGTGGAGAAGAAACAGCTGCGAAATGTTGGGAGAATTTAAAGAAGATTTATGTTCGAGACAGTGTAGGAGCACATAAAAATCTTACACAGAAACTGTTCAGAACACATCTTCAAAAGAATGGAGACATGTTGACTCATATAAACACTATGAAGAAAATTTTTCAGGAACTGCATGAAAAAGAACTTATCTTCACAGAACTACATCAGGTTTATATAATTTTGTCTTCATTAGATGAGAGCTATGACGACTATGTAACTTCACTGGAAGTACTGCCAAAAGATAACCTCACATTAACTGACATTACTGGCAGATTAATTGAAGAAGCCAGGAGAAGACTTGAAAGGGATCAACTCAGAAAGGAACCACAAGAAGAATCTTCGACAGCCTATACAATTAGAAAATGTTTTAATTGTGGAGGAAAAGGACATTTGGCTAGATTCTGCAAGAAAGGAAAATGTCACAATGCCAGCCAGAATGCTAAAAGGCTTCAAAAGGATGAAAAATGCATAGAGTTAGCCATGTATAGCAACAAAACTGTGAATAATAATTTATGGGTTGTAGATAGTGGAGCATCGCACTGTATAACAAAAGATAAGAAAAGATTTGTTAAGATGTCTACGAATTCACAACAGATATCGTTAGCTAATGGCTGGAAAATGAAAGCAAAAGATGAAGGTTTTGCACATTGTTCTTGCATAAAAGAAAATGTAAAAATGTTATATGTACCACAACTTAAATTTAATTTGCTTTCGGTTAGAGTTTTGATTAAACTAGGTTATGTAGTTACCTTTAGGGGAGAAAACTGCATAATAGAAAAGGAAGGTAAAAAAGTGACTGCAAGTTTAAAAGGTGAATTGTATGTGTTAAATGATAATCAGTTAGAGGTAGCTAACACAGTGTATAATAATGTTAAACCTCATAATGAATGCATACATTTGTTACACAGACGTTTAGGGCATATACATTTTAAAATGCTCAAACAAACGGTTGAATTGTCTGAAGGTATAAAACTGAAGCCTTGCAGTAAGTATTTGCACTGCAATGCTTGCAGTCAAGAAAAAGGCAAGGTAATACCAGCAAATAGAATTAATGGATTTAAAACTAAAGAGCCTCTAGAGGTCGTATTTGCTGATATTATAGGTCCTAAAAAACCAAGTGTGGGAGGTGCTCGTTATATATTAAGTATAATGGATCATTATTCTAGATATGGTTTCTGTTATTTAATGAAGAGTAAAATGGAAACATATCAAAATTTCTTTAATTGGTTGAATTTTGCAGAAAGAAAAACTAAAAGGAAACTGGTAACTCTTGTAACTGATAATGGTACAGAATTTATAAATAATAAATTCAAAAATAGACTGAAGATGGCAGGTGTTGAACATAAAAAGTCTGCACCATATAGGCCACAACATAATTCCTTTATGAAAGATGAGGCCAAACAATACAGGCAATGGCTCATACTATGTTGTCGGATTCAGGATTACCTGAAACTTTGTGGGGAGAAACAATAATGTATGGTAATCATATATTGAATAATGTTGTTAACTCAACAACAGGTGAATTACCATTCACACAGTGGTAGAAAACCTGACCTAAGCTACATGCACAAATTTGGAGCACCAGCATGGGCGCATATTCCTACACAACTGAGACATAAGGGGCAGCATAGGGCTAAAAAGTTATTCTTTGTAGGTTATGAATCTAATCACAAATCATACAGATTCTGGGAAAAAGGTACATCTAACATTTACTGTAGTGCTAGTGCACAATTCCTTGAACATGTAGGATGGGAAAAACTGGAGCAAGATTCAAGTAAGGAAGTAATCATAGAAACCTACAAAAGACCAAAACAACATATCAGTAATAAGAAGAGTACAATTAAAGAGGAAGTACAGGAAGAGCACATAGGACCAGAACAGGAAGAAATAGGTGAACAGGAAGAAATAGATAACCAGGAACAGGTAGTACATGAAAGTCCACCTGTAAGCCCTGTAATACCTAGACGTTCAACATGTGAAACCAAACCATCTGACAGGTACCAAGCAAGTGTAGTTTGCAAAGTTAGTAAAGTTCCAACTACTGTTGAAGAACTTAGAATGTATCCTGCAAAGGATCAAGAAAATTGGCATAGAGTGATGGAGAAGGAACTAAATTCACTGAAACAAATGGAAGTTTATGAAAATGTTAAATCGCCTCCAGGTGAAAAGTCCATTGTCTGTAAATGGATATTTAAATTAAAAACAAGTAAAAATGGGACTGTTACCCATAAGGCTAGGTTGGTAGCTCAAGGATTTAATCAAACTGCATGTGATTATGATGAAGTATTTGCACCGAGTCTAAAAGCAACAACCTTGAGAGCAGCTTTAGTGTGGGCAGCTAAGAAGAATTATATTATAAATCACTTAGATGTAGAAACTGCCTATCTGCATGCACCATTGCAGCACACTATATACCTAAAGAAACCTGTAGGAATTAAGGATGATAAAACAAATAATGACTGTTGGAAGCTTAAAAAGAGTCTCTATGGATTAAAACAATCTGGTTATGAATGGAACCAATATATTGTTAAGGAGTTAAACAATATAGGGGTTAAAGCAGGTTTAGCTGATGCATGTGTATTTAAGAAAGAGACAAATGGAATAGTGTCATTATTATTGTTGTTTACAGATGATATTGCCTTAATTACAAAAACTAATAATGAAGCTACTGAAATAATATCATTATTAGGTAAAAGGATAAAATTAAAGCAATTAGGAGAGATAAAACAGTATCTAGGATTAACAATAAATAAAACCAAAGGTGGCTATAAGATATCTCAAGAGGATAAGATTTATCAATTACTAAAAACATACAAGATGGAACTTTGTAAACTGACTAAAACTCCAATGAGTCAGGAATTTGGCCACATTGATGCTCAAAGTCCAAAATTCGATAAGAATATTTATCAATCGCTAATTAGTAGCTTATCGTACATTAGTAATTGGTCAAGGCCAGACATTGCCTATAGCGTTAATCAATTGGCAAGATTCAACGTTGAACCCACTAAACAACACTGGCAGGTGACAAAACGTATCTTAAGATATCTTAAAAGGATAATGCACTATGCATTGTATTTGGAGCCAAAAGATGATCTGATTTTACGTGCATATGCTGATGCAAGTTTTGCAACAGACATAAACACTAGGAAATCAACTTCAGGTACGGCTATACTGTTAGGAAAAGCACCGATCAGTTGGAGGTCAATTAGACAGCAACACATAAGTATGTCCACAATGGAAGCAGAATTTTCATGTCTATATTATGTACTGATTTAATTTTGTATAAACAGTTGTTATTGGATATGGGAATAACTGTTAATGATCCATTGTAGTTTATGAGGACAATCAAGCAGCCATACAGTTGGCTACAAATATTGCTGTGAAAACGAGATCTAAGCATACAGATCTTAGATATCTGAATGTAAGGCAATCTGTAAAAAATGGTTTAATAAGATTGGAATATTGTATGACTGAAGAAAATATTGCTGATCAGTTTACAAAAGCCCAAGGTTCAGTCAAACACAAAGAAAGATGTGATGACTATGGCTTAAGGTTGTAAATAGATATATATATATTATTATATTACCCAAAAGGGGAGTATGTTAGGAATAACAAGGTTACCTAACTTAGTTTGGGTAAAATAATATATATAAACTATGATAGTAAATTTAAGTGTGTGTCACTTTAAACTGCAAAGCATGTAATTTTGGGTGCGGCTGTAAAACCGCCATAAGAGGGAGCAAGAGAACCTACTGGCTTACTGTATTGCTGGCTGACTGAATTGCTTGCTGACTATGATGGATTGATGGTTTGATAACTGCGTGTTCCCTGCTGCTGTTGCTGAAGGAAGAAAGGAGGTTTGACTTCTTCATATATCTCTACTGCGAGGAGATATATTACTGGACTGATATTTGTAAGTTTACTGACCTCTTTTTCGACACGGGACTTTGCAACTGAATAATCGTCGGACGGACTGAACTAGTGAATGATATATGGACTGTTTTTGACTATGCTAAAACTCTTGCTGGAATAAACTATTTAACTAGCACAGTGTATCTGTTTTTACTGAGTGTAAGCTACAAAAATGTTTATCTCATATATTTGCCTGCCTGCCTGACTGCCGTGCAGATTCTGCTAGGGTGTATCCCTAACACAGTTCCTCGAGTACCAATAGCCACCTAGAGTCTCAAGATTGGGGTGATAAATAAATACATAGAAACTTGAATGTAATCACAAAAGCCCAACTGTATCAACACTGAACTGAACTCATGGGGAGAAAATACCATTCCCAATGACACAAAGTTGTGTTGGGGTAGAAAGGTGAGAACTTTGCTACAATCTAAGAGCAGACATGTCTGCTGGTTATATAAGCTATTTTTTTTTTAATTGAACCCAAACTGTCATAATAAGGTAATGTAAGTTATATGGCAACATGGCTATTTTCATTTTTCATTTTTTTCATTTTTCATTTTCATTTTTTTGTTTGCTTTTTAATGAGCAGGGGAAAGGAAGGATAAAATACACAAGAGAAGGCAGGAAAAGAAAATAATAACAGCAACAGCGAGACAGGTCCAGACAGAAATACGAGCTGCAAAAGAAAAACGGCATATACTTGGCTCAGAGGTGAATCCTAATTTTTTTTTTAAAAAAAACCTCTACAGTATTAAAGTAATAGATATATACTGTAAAAACATTTCTAAACCGCTTAAGAAAATATTTGTTCTTCAGTATACTGGATGAGTCCAGAAATATGCAAGATGTAAAGTGTGTGTGTGTGGGAGGGGGGGTTGTGAGGAGTGAGGAATTGGATGAGAATTCTTACAAATATCAGAAAAGAACGACTAGGTTCTTTTGCTGTTGCACAGAGCAAACGAGCACAGTTCAGAAATTACCAAAAAATAAATGTTAGGGTTCAAGTGGGGAATGAAAAGAATTGATTTAGAACTCCATACAACTTGGTAACAAAGTAATTCTTTCAAGAGAAGCAACAGAGAGGAAAATGAAATTGCAATGTGTGTTAAAATATCATCCACAAAGTTGGAAAGCCAACTGAATGGATTTGACAATAATGTTGACAGGTTCTGGACAGAAAAAGAAAGAAAGAAATCAAAGAAGAAAACATGGGTGAGAAAGTGGTGATTAGTAAGAGCACTGAAGGAAAGTAACATACTGCAGTTTATTCTGAATGTAAATGAATTCTGTTTTGAAGAAAAAGACACATTTTAATAAATAAAAATCTGAGCAATGGCAAACGGGATTTTACAGCAGGTGAAGCTAATGTAAACAGGAGCTCAAGATAATTAATAGTTCCTGAAAAAAAATCCAAAACAACTTTGCAAACAATTTTAATGAAGGGGGAGGAAGAACATTCCCCCCCCCCATTTCAAAACAAGAATTCATGCAGGAAATATAAGGATATGCCACCAGGATGAGTACTGTACATACAGTACTGAAGTGGAAGCTCCGTTCAATAAAGATACTGCTAGAAAAACTAGAGCTCAGAATCTGTGGTTGGTGAAAGATGTGACACACAACAAAAATGCCTTCTATAGGTATATTTGTTTAGTTATTTTACAATTTTAGTAACTTGTCAAAATCTGGAAATTCTAAAGAACATATAACATAGCAAATAGAGGAGAAAAGAACTGGTATACCAATTGCTCAGTAAAATATCTTATTTCAACTAACATTGATAAAGTGCCCCTTAATATTTTAAGTAATACACCCAGTTAAATGTGTGCCTAGATAGGATAGGATGAAGATGGCTGACTTATCTATAGTACTTATGAAAACAATCTTAGAACAGCAGTTGGTTATCATTTCTATACTACAAAATCTGCCAATGAAGTTGATAATTGATCCATTAAACATTCACCATATAAATTCAATTAAAATATCCATGTTACCTAAACTCAAAACATTTAAATGTAAGCATAGCTACAATAATTTAATATAACATTAATACAATGATAAAAGTCCAAAGCAATAATAACAATCATAACAAAACTATGATGGAAAAACTACATCATCATTAATGCCCCATAAGACTTCATCTTTGTTATCTTCTTAAACTTTAAGGCAGGGGCTAATCTTACTTGAAAGGTTCACTATAAGGGACATTTCCATAATACTGGGACCAAAATCAGGAAATGATGTTTAATATCATGGAAACAGAGAGGAACTGCTAGACCCTTTTAGGACAACTGTACAGGATTAGCCACTTCTGGTAGAAGACTATAAGAACTGTGATACAGCATCAAAAAGAAAGACAAATACAAATACTTCATTAATAGGAGTAGAGTTTTCAGATTATTCAATTCAATTTTATCCTGCACTGGTTGGGAGATATCTTGAATATTGTATCTACATCTGTGTGCCTTATTTTGAAAAGGATTCAGGCAAATGGAATAGGTTCGGTGAAGGGTAGCATAGATGATCAAGCACTTATAAAGAAAGAGCACATCTGTGCTTACCATTTATTGTATTGCTCCAGACTTATGAGGAGGCCAGCTTGATTCTGAGCCTGTTCAAAAATTCCTATCTTGACCGAGATAATTTAGCAACAGCTTGCAATGTATTCAGTTCAAATTGTACCCAAGCAAATCCTCCTGTTGGACTTTCCCCCTGATGCTGTGCCCTCCCCATTTCTCTGTTGCAGGAAAGCAATTGCTGGTTGCTTTTCTTCTCATACTTTTGTAAGTTAAATACATGTGCATATTTATTGCTTTTATATATGCAACATTAAAATATCAAAATGTACAAATATATAGGTCCATCTTGCTTTTAAAAAAATTAACCTCATTCTTATTGCACTTCTTTCAAATACCTTTGAGACCAGATGTGGTATTCTACCTGTTTGGCCCGGTTCTGCCAAGCTGGTAATGCTGATGAGAAGTGGAGACCAAATTGACGCTCTGGCGTTGGACCCACCTGCCCACCCGGACTCTCATACTAACCTTTATGTCCTGCTTTTGAAGCACAGCTGCTTTGCATGGCAAGCAGATTGCCACGCGGCAGCTACTGAAGCAACAGGGAGAGTGCAGGCTTGCATGACATGTGTTTGGTGTGTGCACATGCAAACTGTGTGCGTGCGCACACAAAGCGTGCCCACCAAACCATACCTACCAAATCGGTGGTAAAAATATTTGAAACACACCACTGCTTGAGACCTATCCTTACCATGAGCATAACTGCTGCCTTGTAAAAGGAAGGTTTGAAACCCAATAGTAAAATGTTTTGATTTCTTCATTACTTCCTAATTTTCTTTGTCCTTTAAAAAAGCAAACGCAAAAGCAAAACAAAACTCCAATAGTGGTGCACCACATTTCATCTCTATCACCTTAATATTTTTTTTCTCAAGTTCCAAAACAGCCCTTAGTTTTTCAGCTGTTTTGGAAGCTGAGAGTGAAATCATTATGGGACCAACAAGTACAGACAGTCACACATATTAGCTGCACCTTCACATGATCTATGCTGTCATCTATCATCAGTGTCCTACTGGATTGTATATAGATCAAATGGGACAAAAGAATAAATGAACATAAGTTTAATATCATGACTCAAATCAAGGAGAAAGTAACATCAGACCATTTCATCCTTCCAGGATAGTTTATTTTATTTTATTTTATTTATTTATTTGTCAATCACTTACAAGTTAATAGGTATAAGTATAAACATAGTTATGAATACATGAAATGGATACATATAAGAAAAATAAAAAGAATCAACGGGACAGGGACGGTAGGCACGTTGGTGCGCTTATGCACTCCCACTACAGGCCTCTTAGAAAGGGAATGAGGTCAATAGTAGACAGTCTAAGGTTAAAGTTTTTGAGGTTTGGGGAAGAAACCACAGAGTCAAGTAGAGTATTCCAGACATTGACCACTCTGTTGCTGAAGTCGTATTTCCTGCAATCAAGTTTGGTGTGGTTTACCTTGAGTTTGTATCTGTTGTGTGCTCTTGTATTGTTATGGGTGAAGTTGAAGTATTCATTGACAGGTAGGACATTGCAATGTATGATTTTATATACTATACTTAGATCAGACCAAAGGCAGCATAGTTCTAGGTTTTCTAGGTCTAGAATTTCAAGTCTGGTGGCATAAGGTATTCTGCAATGAGTAGAGGAGTGGAGAACTCTTCTTGTGAAATATTTCTGGACTTTCGGAACTGGGTTAATATCAGATATGTAATGTGGGTTCCAGATTGATGAACTGTATTCAAGTATTGGTCTAGCAAGTTTTGTATGCTCTAGTTAGTAGTGTGATATTACCAGAGAAAAAGCTACATAGGATTAAGTTAACAACTCTTAATGCCTTTTTGGCTATGTAGTTACAGTGGGCTCTAGCACTTAGATCATGAGAGATGAGTACTCCAAGATCCTTGACAGAGTATTCATCTCTTCATAACAGACATCATTCATATTACTTCATTACTTCATAACAGACATCAAAGTGAATGTTTCAAAAGAGCATGACTTTAACAGCACCATTGCATAAAAAATTGTTGAACACATATCAAAACATTTCAGGCAACCTCTGAAGTTCTCAAGAACTATGATGGATATTTAACATACTATTAATTAGTAACCTACTGGTAATCTGTGACATGTGTAACCTGCATAACCATATCTTTCCCTTCCTTCCACCCTCATTTCTTTCCACCTCATTCCAATTTAAATCTTCCATCAGCTTAGCCACTCTTCCACTTTGATGAAATAAACTAAAGCTCACAAAATCTTTATAATAAAATCTGTTAGTCAGAAAAAGTGTTACTAGATTTCTGATTTTTGTTACCATAGACTTAACACTTTTTTTCTCCTACAAAAACATGTGTCTCCAGTGAAAGAAAAAAACAAAACACACTGCTGGAGTTTTGGAGGGGTTTTTTTTGGGGTGTGTGTGTTTATGAAAGGGGACTTAAGAGAAAGAAATAATATTTTTTTAAAATCTACATTTCTACCAGGTTTCAAATCAACAACCTGCTATTTTGAAAGCAAGAATTCTACTTATTGTAGTGCTATAGCATTGGTGATAAAAGGCAGTTTTAAAAGACTGCCACAGACTAGAGTAAGCTTTGACTTACCCAGAAAATGATTAAAATGTATTCTGTATTGTTTCAGAGTGTAACCCACATAATACATGATTTAAGATACAAGAAGGCAAATTAGTTTTAAAAGACAGGAAGATCAATTTCATTTGCTAGAAAAAGAACACTCCTAAGTAGTAAAAACAGTCAAGGGTAATGAATTCCTCTTCATTGAATGCATTCAAAGCTAAACAACAGGAATACTTTAATCTGAAGGGGATTCGACCAGATGGCCTAAATAGCCTCTTCCAACTTATAAATTTAAGAAGATTGTGAATGTTCCATTGGTTAAACTGAAAATCTTGCAAGTGTCAATAAAACCAGAGCATACATGACAGCTTTCCCATGCAAGTTATATTTTATATTCTGTAACTAAGAACCTTGTAGGGCCTCTTTCCACTGTTTATCCAGTAGGATAAATCTCTGTTAAGCAAAAAAGTTGTTCAATGCCTTCTTTTATGTAATTAAAACTGTAAAGGGCATTTGATTTGCTACATGACATTTACTGGTGAATTGAATTGCCACATTCTGTCCAGGTGAATTGGGTATCTATAGTTGCTTATCAGTCATTGCTTTTGGCGGATCACTCAGTCCCTGCTTTTGGCTGACTTTACATGGTCAAAATGCAATTTGTTATCCACCAAGATAAGATTTCTAATTTTCATGAAGGTTAATAAAACATAAGTCTATGTGGGAAAATGGCTCTTTGATCCAATAGCTGAATTAAAAACTAATCATATACTAAAACTGACAAGTAAAATTTCAGAAATAAGGCAGAACCTAACTGGACCACAAAGAGCCTTTGTCCTATCCACAAAAGAGGGGAAAAAGAAGTTTAGAGAACAAAAGTTCTCTCAAGGTAATGAATAATACCAATAAAGTTATTTTGAGCTTGAAGTCAAGTGCAGGGTTCTGGCCCTGCACTTCTGATTGGCTGTTAATGGCAGGATCGGATTGGTCCGTTCAGGAGCATCTGATTGGCCATTAACAGGCCATTCCCATTGGTTAACGGAGCTAGCGCTCCAGGATTGCTATTGGTTGAATAGTTAATAAGTTGCCTATATAAGAAAGGCTATAGCAGCCCTCCAGTTTGAGCTGTCACACCATGTAAATAAAGAGTTTGAAGTTCACTGTTTCTACCGGCTCGTCTCCATCATTCGCACCCATGCTCCAGACTTAACACTGGCGACGAGGGTGGGATTGGATGACATCAGAGCCAACTAAGACAACTAAGCATGTGGCTGAAGCGCACAATGGCGGAACCATGTCTGGCGGCGTAGTACCACCCGCTCCGTTCGATCCAGCTCAAGAGGACTGGGAGTCCTACATGGACTGTTTTCAAATGTTTTTGGAAGCGAATAATCTGAAGGATGCCACAACCTGGAAGAAACGGGCGGTATTCCTAACGCACTGCGGCCCGACGGTATTCAAAATGGCTCAGGCATAAGCAAAACTGGCTGAAGTGAAGGCCATGGACTGGGACGTCCTCGAACCGCTACTAAGGGCCCATTATACACCAACTGTTCCAACGCTTGTAAGACGACACGAGTTCTATCAAAGGAACCAGCGGAAAGGAGAAAGTGTCGCCGATTTCATTGCAGACCTCCGGAACTTGGGAGGCCTTTGCGATTTCACTGACCTAGAAGAGGCCTTGAAAGACCGAGTAGTCCTTGGTTTAGATGCTCTAAACATACAGAGCAAAATAATGGCAAAGGGTGACATCACCCTTAAAGACGCCATAGCTGAAGCTACAGCAGCGGAGGCCACCAAGAAGTCGGCTGCCCAACTATGCTAAAATCGCGC
Organism: Hydrophis major; assembly: GCA_033807585.1. Taxonomy (NCBI): domain Eukaryota; kingdom Metazoa; phylum Chordata; class Lepidosauria; order Squamata; family Elapidae; genus Hydrophis; species Hydrophis major. The sequence continues at coordinate 205,993,093 of CM066330.1, read as the reverse complement.
TCCAGCACATCAACCGGCTGGTGAAGTTTCACCAAACACAGAAGGGCAGCTGCAGACGGCCCACCATGAGGACCTCTCTTCGTCATCAGACAGCGACGAAGAAGAGGTCCATCTCCTGCGGTCCGATCGGGACCATTACCCAAAGTTCCAGCAACTGTGCGCTGGCTGCGGGGCCAACCATTACTGCTCCAATTGCAAATTCCGCGACACGCTCTGCCACGAGTGCGGGAAATGAGGCCACATCGGACGGGTCTGCAGAAGTCTCCTCGGGCCCAGCCAGACCTCGAAGGGTACCAATCTCCACCAATCGACAGGGAATCGCCCTGTATGGCAAGAACCAGCAAACCACTTCCACAAAAACCGACCCATGAATTGCCTAGCGAGATGGGAAGAGGCCCACCAAACACTCACTATCAGTCATGCCTCTTCACTAGATGCTAAGAAAATTCGGATCAACGTGAACATTGAAAATCAGCCTTGCCAAATGGAAGTTGACTCAGGATCGTCTCTTTCAATGGTCTCATGGAAGACCCTCAAGCAACTCATCCCCACTATCTGGCGCCAAGACCTTCAATTCCAACGGCTCATGTTAAAGGACTACCAGGGGAACCGGATTCCAGTCATGGGATCCAGTCGAGTCCGGGTTACATTCAAGAACTGCATGGCCTATTTACCCCTGACAGTGATCGACAAGGACCGGCCTATCCTGTTAGGCCTGCAATGGTTCGCACCACTTGGCATTGAAGTGGCAGGCATTAACCGAATCGGCGGCAGTGACTAGGAGGAAGACCTCGCCCATGAATTCAGGGACATCTTCGAGGAAAAGCTAGGCGAGTACAAGGGGACCCCGATATCCTTTAGCCTTAATCCAAAGATAACTCCCATCCGCCTTAAGCCTCGTCAAGTTCCGTTCGCTCTAAAGCCGAAAATCAACGAGCAACTTGATAAGTTGATAGCCCAGGGAGTTTTAAAGCCAACCGACCACTCCCCTTGGGAAACGCTGATTGTGACACCAATTAAGCCAGATGGCTCCATTAGAATTTGTGGGGACTACTGAGCCACCCTAAACCAAGCCCTGCAACAAAATCCATATCCGGTGTCGGTGGTGCAACACCTCCTCCATTCCCTGGGGGGCGGAAAAGTCTTCGCTAAACTAGACTTAGCTCAGGCTTATCAGCAACTGCCAGTTGACGAAAAAACGGCACAGGCACAGACTATTGTAACACACCGAGGTGCCTTTCAGTGTACGCAGCTTCAATTCGGAGTCAGTGTAGCCCCAGGAATCTTTCAGAGCCTAATGGAGAGACTATTGCAGGGGATCAAGGGCGTTGTCCCATATTTTGACGATGTGCTCATTGCTGCCCCCACTCCAAAAATCTTACGGGAGCGTTTAAGACTGGTATTACGAAAATTCCAGGAAGCAGGCCTGAAAGTTAAAAAAAATAAGTGCAAACTGTGTACAGATCGTGTTGAATTCTTAGAGTACTTAATTGACAGTCAGGGTATTCACCCTACCGATAGCAAATTGAGAGCAATAAAAAACACTCCCAGACCCCAGAACAAGACCGACCTCCAGGTGTTCTTAGGCCTCATCAATTTCTATAATGTATTCTTGCCGCACAAGGCGACTGTCGCTGAACCTTTACATCGTCTATTAGATAAAAAAGCAATTTGGGTATGGGGTCACAAAGAAGAGCAGGCGTTCCATAATGTGAAGAAACTACTGACTTCAGACGCCGTGCTAATGCAGTACAATGAGACTTTGCCGATAAACATTACATGTGATGCATCGCCTTTTGGAGTGGGTGCCATTTTGAACCATGTGTTACCTAACGGTAATGAAGCCCCTGTTGCTTACTTCTCAAAAACACTTTCGAAAACCGAGCGAAATTACAGCCAGATTGATAAAGAAGCCCTGGCAATTGTATCAGCTGTTAAAAGATTCCATGAGTACGTGTACAGCTGGGTTTTCACCATTGTAACTGACCACAAACCATTGCTGGGGATCATCGCTGGGGACAAGCCAACTCCCTACATACTTTCTCCCATAATAACCCACTGGTCAGAATTCTTGGCTGCCTACAATTATCAGCTTCAATATCGTCCTGGTAAAGCCATTCCCCACGCTGATGTGCTAAGCCGTACACCGCTCCCTGAAACTATCAACGATCCTGCACCAACGATGACAGCGTTGCAGATCGAGACACTCCACATGCTGCCATTAACTGCCCGTGACATCGCGAGAGAAACAAAACGCGACCCCATCTTAGCACGAGTCCTCACATGGGTGGAATACGGATGGCCATTGGACCAAGTACCAGATGACTTTACACCATTCAAAAGTCGTCAAACAGAGTTGTTCTCAAAGAAGGGTTGTGTCATCTGGGGCGATAGAGTCGTTATCCCAGAACGACTCCAACAGACATTGCTAAGAACCTTGCACGATGGCCACCCTGGCATCGTGCGCATGAAGGGCCTCGCACGAAGCTATGCATGGTGGCCAGGCATCGACAGACAAATCGAATCGTGGGTTAAAACTTGCAAGAGATGCCAAGAAGTAAACAACGCTCCACCAAAGGCAACCCCAACCGAATGGGAGACGCCGTGGGGACCCTGGTCCCGCATCCATCTGGACTTTGCTGGGCCGACCAAAGGCCACACGTTTTTGCTAACCGTCGATGCCTACTCAAATTGGCTCGAGATTCACTGAATGAGCAACACGACCACTGACGCGGTCATCAAAAGACTGGAAAGACTTTTGCAACCCACGGATTACCAGACGTTCTGGTATCCGACAACGGACCCCAATTTACCGCGCTGTCTTTTGAGCAGTACCTGGCTGACCGCAGTATCCGACATGCGCTCACTTCGCCTGCGCACCCGGCGGCCAACGGTAGGGCTGAGCGCATGGTACAATTCGTAAAAAAGACTCTCCAAAAAATAGACTACGACAACATCGATGAGAAAATCAACCGGATCCTTTTCCTACAGCACATCACACTGCACAGCGTCACCAACAAAACTCCTGCCGAGCTGCTAATGGGACGAAAACTCTGCTCCCACCTCGATCGGTTACACCCAGCCTACGAACCGGAAAAGCCACTCGGATCCAGCGGCCGATGCCGTACCTTCCAGGTAGGCCATTTAGTATTCGCTAAAAACTTATTGGGCGATCCGCTGTGGGTAGAAGCGACCGTAATCCACGTAACCTGCCCAAGATCATACCTCGTTCAGTGCCCTGACAATAGACTTTGGAAGCACCACATAGATCAACTACAATCGCGGCTACTGTCTCGCACTTCCAAACTCCCTTATGACCAAACTGAGGGGGGGGGGAGACACAGAGGAAAACAAATTGCAATTAGAGGGAAATCTTTTTGAAGAGACTGATAATGGAACTGAAACGCATGAACAGGAACCAGGGACCAGAGTGAGTTCACCTCAGGGAGTGGCCAGTGATATTGGTGACGATGGGAATGCGAACTCGGAACCAGAGGCACCCCTGTCGTTAAACAACGATCTACCTCAGTAGAAATGCAGCCAACCACCAGGCACTTTGCGAAAATCGAAAAGACTAACAAAACAGTCGTCCTACCTTAAGGACTATGTAACCGCGCCCCATGGGCAGAAGCCAGGGGAAAGGGGTGTTGTGAATGAATAATACCAATAAAGTTATTTTGAGCTTGAAGTCAAGTGCAGGGTTCTGGCCCTGCACTTCTGATTGGCTGTTAATGGCAGGATCGGATTGGTCCGTTCAGGAGCATCTGATTGGCCATTAACAGGCCATTCCCATTGGTTAACGGAGCTAGTGCTCCCGGATTGCTATTGGTTGAATAGTTAATAAGTTGCCTATATAAGGAAGGCTATAGCAGCCCTCCAGTTTGAGCTGTCACACCATGTAAATAAAGAGTTTGAAGTTCACTGTTTCTATCGTCTCGTCTCCATCATTCGCACCCATGCTCCAGACTTAACAGTAATAGAGTACTATTAGGAGCATGAATACTTCTAGAGAAGTGGTATGGTTGTAGATTCCCTTTATTCAGAGGTAGATACTCTTTAGGCCTCCCATTTCATGTTTTCAGGGTTTCAGTCATTAACAGCTGAAAGGTAGGCTGAGATTTCCTTCATTTGGAGGTAAGAAACAAATGAAAATCTTCTTATAAATCCTACAGAATGCAAATATACTCTTAAGTCAATTCCTAGTGTCTTCACCCGTTGCAATTTTTTGGTCAGCATTGTGGAAGTAGGCTCTCACTGTCTTCTTTTGAAATGTTCTGAGACTTCCCACGTTCAAAAACCATTCCTAAATTCATGTTAACATTGTCCCAACTATCTGGCAACCAAAAAATATTAGTTGAAGCCTTTCCCTTCAAAGGTTTCCAGTATAAAGGCAGTTTGTCATTAGCATTTATTTATATTTAAACCTGAACATAGTATAATGGAATGTAGAATTGACCTTGGGGAAATATGAGAAAGCCATAAAAGTGGGGAACAGGGGATCATTTCCAGAAAATATTAAATAGTCTGGGGATAGAGGGGAGTGTGAGAAAGAAACTTCAAAGAACCCCACCAAAAAGGGACATGGTCCCCCAAAATATTGTTGCTAGCTGGTTATTTATGAATGTGATAAGAATGGAGACATAAACCCAGGGGTGGGATTCTACCAGTTCACATCTATTTACTAGAACTGGTTGTTAACATTCTAAGCAGTTCAGAGAACTGGTTGTTAGAAGAAATTACTGGCCTAATTCTGTAAGGAAGGCAGGAAGGAAGCATTCTGGTATTGCTTACAGAAACTGCCTCTCCGTTAACCCTTATTACATTCTTGGCAGGACTAGACTTCCTGTCTCAGGAATGTCTCTGGAAGTTTTTTCTCCTCCTTTGCTGGTACTTTACTTGTGTGGAGTGACCATTTAAAGTTACAATGGCACTGAAAAAAGTGACTTATGACCATTTTTCACACTTACGACTGTTGCAGCATCCCCACAGTCATGAGAGGCCAGGCAAGGAGATGCGTGCCTTGATGTAAGTGATATTGAGTTGGCCATGCCCAGCCAATAACATGACCACCAAGCCATGTCCACCCAATCATATGACCACCAAGCAATGCCCACCAACTAAGCCATGCCCACAGAACCGGTTGTTAAAAATTTTGAATCCCAGCCCTGCATAAACCTGTTATTGTCAAAAGAGAAATCCTAACAAGAAAATCAAGGAGGTACCTGGGATTCACAAACAAAGAATCTGCACAGGAACAATTTGATCCAAGGCCATTGTCACCTGCTCAATTCTAGCTGCAATTAAGTTTTCAATTGGACCAGGCAACAGTGCTTCAGGAACAATACCAAGTTCCCTTTGGAATTCTGATGGGCTGACCAGTCACCTCAAGGACAGCTGCCCCCTGATTTTGACATATTTCTTTTGCCCTAGTGTTCTTTTGCCCTAGTGTTCCTTCTGTTCTCTTCCCTCTAGCAAAATCCAATCACTTGCTTTCCTTTCTGCCCATATCAAAGGGACCAATTCCAATTTCACTAAGCCATTTGGCTAACAAATTCCAGAACTTGAGTGCTTCTGCCTAGCATTTAGCAGCTGTGATATAAGGAACCTATTCACCACCCACTCAACATCATCCCCTGGGTATCCCACTCTCACCTAGATAGCCAAAAGAAAAAAAAAGCTCCACTTTCAATATGGCAGGTAAGCCAGATTCACCTCACCCCATTTCTCACCCAAGAATGAAAGCTGTTACTGTTCCCCTAGGTCCCTTTCCCAAACCATCTTGAAGTCATTAATCCAATCCTCAACTCTATTTTATTTATTTAGTTTGTCAAGCATGTATAAGAAAACAAGTATAAGTATGAACATAACATATATAAGTATAAACAGGTATAAGTATGTATATAATAAATGAGTACAAATAAATGGATAAATGGGAACAGTAGGACAGGGATGGTAGGCACGCTGGTGCACTTATGCATGCCCCCTTACAGACCTCTTAAGAATGGAATGAGGTCCACAGTAGACAGTTTAAGGTTAAAGTTTTGGGGATTGGAGGATGTAACAACAGAGTCAGGTAGTGAGTTGCAAGCATTGACCACTCTGTAGCTGGAGACATATTTTCTGTAATTGAGTTTGGAGTGGTTTACTTTGTGTTTGTCTCTATTGTTTGCCCATGTTGGAGTTGAAGCTGAAGTAGTCATTGACAGGTAGGACATTGTAGCAGACAATTTTGTGTACTAAGCTTAGATCAGACCATAGGCGGTGTAGTGCAAAATTTTGAGCCTGGTAGCATAAGGTAATCTATTGTGAGCAGAGGACTGGAGTACTCTTCTTGTGAAATACCTCTGGATTCACTCAATCGTATTAATGTCCACTATACAGTGTGAATTCCAGGAAGATGAGCTGTATTTGAGAACTTTCAGTTCTCTGGAGGCAATGTCTATGGAGAATCTCAGTCATCCAGGTCATGGTTGTCCCAAAGATGCTTCTTCGAGAGGCATGAAAAGTCCAGTTATTTTCTGATCTTGCACTTTTATTTCGAGTTTTTCTATGCTCTGATTGGTGTCACTTTGGTAGTGTTCTTTGATCGCCTGGTTCCCTTTTACCACTAACTCTTCCAACCATAATTGCTTTCTCCAGTGAATTCTACCACATGACATGAATGACATGACATTCTTATTACAGGGAATGAGATGATGTGGTCAGAGACCAGAGAAGGGAAAAGCTGGGAAATGGATGAATCTGTAGTCAGATGACCCAAACTCAGTGGCTTTCATCTGAAGTTAAAGTATTCAGGCAAAAACAGACAATCGGCTGATCTTTTCCTGAGATGAGAAGTGTTGACAATAAAGATAAACAATATTATGTTATAAATTAGATGCTTGAATAGTCTCATTTAGAAGAGGAAAACTTCCTGGGTCTCTTCACCCCACCCCCACTATCAGCTGCATTACAGTATAATGTTCTATTCACTCTCCTATAACTTTATTATGGCTGACTGAATCCAGGGATGGCCACCATTTTTACCTAGGCTAACATATTTTGCATTTCTTTATTTCAGCTGTCAAGGATGACAGAGAAGGGATGCTACTAACAAAGTGAGTTAACTAGTATGTGTGGTTTGAAGGTTTCACATTTAAAAGAAATGAGTTTGATTTTTTGAATGATAAAAATATCATTTTTTTAAATAAATGGTAAAAAATACTATATTTTCTTTATTTGTAAATTACTGTACCATGGATACTTGCCATTGTGATGCTGGGCTTTGGATTATTCAGGGCGTTGCCAAAATAGGGTATGGATTCTGCTTGCTTATTCCAGTATTTCAAAATGGATCTTCTCTGAAATAAATGTAACCTTTCCATTTAGAAGACAACAACATGGAATTGCTGGGCTGCTGATATGCTGTAGATAGCCCTTGGATGGAAACAATATACTGTAGATTACTTATCTGATTTCAGTGTGACCATGTATTTTTCCATTTTAAATTCAGACTTATAAGCAAAAAGTTTCCTTCAGCTTATCTTTCAAAACACACATCAAAATTATTGTCACATGTACAAGTGGAAATATTGTAATTGAGAGAACTGAAGACATGATGATAAGAACTAGTACCAATCTCTGCTTTTAGAACATTATGTAAACTTTAGTATTTACTTTACTGATTAAATAGGTTTACATGAGATAAATTTTACATGTTTTTCAGAAGAATCCTGATATGAAGTATTATGATCCATTGATAAGGACTCATATATGACTTTGTAGAATATATTCATGAAAAAAAAAGCCAATTCAGGGTATAAAAGAAAGGCACCAAGCACATCCATCCTTACCCAGTGTTCCAAGTCCTGGCAGGAGCTAAAAAATTCAATTTAGCAATTGCCTGTAGGAAAAGAGGACCATGAAGTGGCTAATTCTTGCTCTAGTGTGCCTTCACCTCAGTAATGCTATTGTCAAGTGAGTATAGCATAATTAAATAATAGTTTCAATTGCCTTTCAGCTTCAGTTGCTCTCTTAATAAAAAATTTGTTACAATTTTTCTCTCTCTCCTAATTGTTTTCTTTCTTAAATGATGCCTACTTACCTAGCTCCAAAAAAGGTTTGGATTGATTTGTGGAAGTCATGGGGACTGTGGACATTACACGTGATGTACCTGCCTTTGAAGACCATCTGGTGGGAAAGTCATGGATTTCCTTCAGCAGTTGGTTGGACACTGCTGGACTAAATGAGTCAGGGATTTGACCCAGCATTTCTTATTACGTTTATGCTCTTAAGCTCATTGCATTTCTGTATTAGATGGATGTCCTTTTTCTAAATATTCAGACATTTTAATGCCTTTTGGCCATAGTTTCTAGAACAATGTATGCCTTTACTATTTGTATGCCTTTGGGTATGCTATCTTGCTGTACAGTATTGTTACTTTTTCAGAGCATTTTTGCTGAAGAATGGCATCCCCAAGTTCAGAAGTCTATGCTGAAGAATAACTGGATTCACTTTATGTTTTGGCTCAAAAGTAGACAATTAGGTAGCATTTTCTTAGGACTACTGCGAAAGATATATACACTAGTCATTACAACTCCTAGGAGACCCTCAGATGCACTGTTAAAATTAGGAGTAAGAACCATTCTGTGTAGCTTTGATGATAAATAACACCTCTATTTCCTATGTGGATATTTTCAGGATGATATAATATATTTTTTGTGTTATATTAGGTAGATAATTCATTCCATTCAATTCTCTCTTTGCAAAAATACCAGCACTTGATAGAATAGAACAGAGATCCCCAAACTTGGCAACTTTAAGACTTGCGGAGTTCAACTCCCAGAATTCTGGCTATGCTGAATGGAGAATTCTGGGAGTTGAAGTCCACAAGTCTTAAAGTTGCCAAGTTTGGAGACCTCTGGAACAGACAATATTAAAGTGTTGTTATTATTCAAATTTGTAATGCTGTTGTAGAATAGTAGATTTGATAGGAGGACATTGGAGTCCCTCAGTCTGATTTCCTGCTCAATTAAAAAAAAAAATTAACCCCTGAGAGTATCAAACAGGAGTTAGCACAACTAATTAAATGATACTGAGTTCAGTCCAGGTAACCCCTTAGATCAAGTACACAATCTCAATGAAAAAAAACAACCTCAATATGGGATGTATCTAGAGCTGCCAGTTTGATTCTCTGCTTAACTGCTTACCTCACAGAGTACCCTTAAAAAGATTCAAGTCTATGCGGGAACTGATGAAAGAAAAAGGTGTCAATGGACCTCTCCTATACAAGTATTATGATCCAGCCAGCAAATATACCAACAGTTTTGCCATTGCTGATGAGCCCCTTGCTAACTACATGGATGTGAGTATCTGGTTAGTTAAAGGCAAACTATCACAATTATGTAAATAAACACTGTACTGCAAACCAGGGCATACAAAACCTTCACCAGACCAATTCTCGAATACAGCTCATCTGCCTGGAATCCACACTACAATTGAGCAAGTCCAGAGGCATTTCACAAGAAGAATACTCCACTCTTCTGCTCGCAATAGAATACCCTATGCTACCAGGCTCAAAATTTTGGACCTGGACAACCTAGAACTACGCCGCCTACAGTCTGATCTTAGCTTAATACACAAAATTGTCTGCTACAACGTCCTACCTGTCAACAACTACTTCAGCTTCAACCGCAATAATACATGGGCAAACAATAGATACAAACTCAAAGTAAACCCCTCCAAACTCAATTGCAGAAAATATGACTTCAGCAACAGAGTGGTTGGTGCCTGGAACTCATTACCTGACTCTGTTGTTACATCCTCCAACCCCCAAAACTTTAACCTTAAACTGTCTTCCGTGGACCTCACTCCATTCCTAAGAGGCCTGTAAGGGGTCTAGCATAAGCACACCAGCATGCCTACCATCCTTGTCCTACTGTTCTCATTTATTCGTACTCATTTATTATATACTGTATATACTTATACTTGTTTTCTCATACATGCTTGACAAACAAATGTCAAGATGAAAACTGGACAGGAAAAGTTTACATTAATTGAGAAAATCATTGGCCTGGTTCCAACTGCAAATGTGTTATAATATGAAAATCTTGCTAACATAAAACACAGTTACATGTACCCAATTAACCATGAAGCAGGTATGAAAACCTAATTGAATTGTAAGTGTACTTATGTGGCTATAGAGAACCTACTAAAAAAACAACTATTACGAATCAGTTTGAATTCTAAAGCCACGTTTCTGAAATTTTTATTTCTTCTAAATTTTTGCCTATAGATATTCCTAAAAGATATTGAACAATATGTTTTAAGCGTGTACAGAATGTTCTGTGGGATGTGTAAAGTCCTTCCATTATAAACATTCAAGTGTGAAAGCCCTGAATGAAGACCAGGTTTTCCTTTTTCTAGCTGACCTATTATGGACAGATCAGTATTGGAACTCCACCTCAGAACTTCATGGTTCTCTTTGACACTGGGTCGTCCAATCTCTGGGTGCCATCTGTCTATTGCCAAAGTCAAGCTTGCAGTGAGTATTCTTTCTCATTCATTTAAGAATAAAAAATACCCAATTTGTGGAATGCCTTTTTGTCCTTCATATCAATTATACTGTTATTAAACCAGGTTTTGTTATTGATTCAAAAGTAAAACCTTCTCTCTCCCACTCTTGTATCTATCACCAGAGAACCATCCATTATTTAATCCGAGACAGTCTTCTACTTATTCCAGCAATGGACAAACTTTCTCTATGCAGTATGGAAGTGGTAGTCTCACTGGGGTCTTTGGCTATGATACTGTAACGGTATGTAGCAGTTCTCACCAAGTGGAAAGTATTTGTTTGATGTGATACTCCTAGCACAAGGCAATATTATTGATGTTATACAGTGGACATTATTGGTTTGGTCAGTGACTGAAATCAAAATGATTATGATAGTAATGAACTGAATCTTGAAAACATTCAAGCCTGCAAAGACTTAAATCTCATAGAAAGAGATTGGGGCATTTTCATTGGTCTTACCTTCTGTTGAAGTATCATGGGGTTTAGTTAAAGTCTTCATATTGCAGCCTAGGGCTTTGATGGATGAAGAAAGGATATTTTTAGTATTTAGTATTTATTTGATTTGTCAATCGCTTACAAGATACAGGTATAAGCATAAACATAGTTTTGAATTCATGAGATAGATACTTATAAGAAAAAGAAAAAACAATAGGACAGGGACGGCAGGCACGATTGGTGCGCTTATGCACGCCTCCTACAGGCCTGTTAGGAAGTGGGTGAGGTCAATAACAGACAGTCTAAGGTTAAAGTTTTGGGGATTTGGGAAAGAAACCACAGAGTCAGGTAGAGTATTCCAGAGATTGACCATTCTGTTGCTGAAGTCGTATTTTTTGCTAGCTGGTTGATCAAACACCTCCCGATCCTTTCCAAAGAATAGTCGCCTGGGCAACACAACACCTTCACTGTTGTGAGAGGGAAAATAGTAGGAGCTGGTGGGGATACAGAGTAGGAATTCCTAAGAGGTCCTTAAAGATCCTTAAAGATGGCGTGCATAAGTGCACCAGCGTGCCTACCTTCCCTGTCTTTCTGTCCCCATTTATCTGTATTTTAGTTTAGTTTACTTTATTGTATTGTACAATGCACCTCTTACAATGAAATTAAACACTTCTTTTGTTCTTGCTTATGTTCATACTTATACTTGTTATCTCGTACTTGTTTGACAAACAAATAAAATAAATAAAATAAGATAAGATCTGAGATTCCCAAATAACTAGCCTTTTCTCTTTTCCACAGCCAAGTATCTATTTTGGTACTCCTATTCCTTGTGAACACCCTTCTCATAACATTAGTTCTTCCAGTTGATTGCATATTTATGTGTTGAACATTTGAGAATATAAGAAAGTCTGAATGAGAGGTTCTCTTGTTGAATTTATCTGTTTATATAAAAAAGGCTAACTTTTTGAAAATCTTTTTAATATATTTCATGATCAACTGACCATAATGTTAGACAGGTTTCCCATCCTCAAATACTCTGCACAGTGAATTATTCCTCCATCACAACCAAATAGATTAGCTATCCATAATTTCAATTTTCTGAACTTCTGTTAGGCTATTGGGCTGTATACTTTTCCTATCTTTTGACGTGTCCTGTTCCTTTGTAGATCCAAGGCATTCCTATTACCAATCAAGAATTTGGCCTAAGTGAAACTGAGCCTGGCACTGCTTTTCTCTATTCAAAATTTGATGGCATCCTGGGTCTGGCCTATCCCTCCCTTTCCGCTGGTAGTGCCACCACTGTAATGCAGGGAATGATCCAGGAGAATCTGATTGATGCTCCTGTTTTCAGCTTTTACCTGAGTCGGTGAGGTCTTTTCTACCTTTCTTGTTTTTAATTTGGCGGTTTCCATTTACTACAATGCTTGTTTCTCAATTGTCGTCTATACTTTGTACACAGCTTACAACCTATGTCAACAAGAATTATGGAGAACATTTCTATGGTTGGAATTTTGAGATGGACAACTTAAGATCACAGGGCCTTTTTAACCTTTGGATTTTCACATTGCGTAATTGTTTGAGAAAGCTATCCAGTTAAAGTTTCTGTAAGATACTTATAGTAGATTCTCTTTGGATTACAGATTTCAGATCCAAGAAAGCACTTCACATTAATTTAAAAGGCAAACAGAGAGAGGGAAGATTTTGAAAATATCAACTTTACATTGTTACGTAGTACCAATATTTAGGTAGGACTGAGGAAGAATGATTGTTCTAAAAACACCCTATCAGTTTATGGCAGGATAGATATTTGAACACATAGCCTTTTGGCAGTGCTTACTAAAATCTCAGCCTCTCTAAAGTATTACTGAATCCTAGCTATGAAATGTTGCCCATGCCTTTTTCTTAAAATTATGAGAAAAATGCTCCTCTGGTTGCTTCATAATTTTTTTCCTGTTAAAATTTTTTTCCCTGTGGTTTAGGATTTCTTTAAAGTTTTAAAAACGATTCTTGAAATTACTGGTATAAGATAGAGAGTAGTATTTTTACCTTATCGTATTTGCCCTTTACTCTGTGCACCTCTTGATTTGCCGGATGATCTCACCAGACTCTTTAGCACTTTTCAGGATAGACACAGAGAAATGAAAAGACCTGTTACCTGTCATCCTGGTAGATTTAAGATATCAGAAACAGATTCCAGATTAGTATTTTTAAACATTTCCTAATTGGAAGAGCAGTTTGATAGTTAACCAAATACCCAGAGAGGTGCTGTGCTCCTCTTCAACAGATTTGTTAAAGAAGATCATAATGAGTGACCATTCATGGCTGGTTTAAACCAATGTTTTTCACGCTTGGCAACTTTAAGGTGGGTGACTTCAGTTTCCAGCATGCTAGCTGAGGATTTCTGGGAAGTCTACCCAACAGAAATTGCCACGTTTGAAAAAAAACTGGCTTAAACTGAATTCTACTCCAGATAGTGAGAATGGATTATCTAAACGGCCGCTTCAATTTCTGGGGTTGCATAATACTGAATTTTGACACTAGGCAGCCCTTCAAGGTGGGTATGATTTCACAATGAAAAGGTCCTCACACAGAGAACCTTCAGTCAGCTAAAAAGAAAACACTGGTATGAACCAGCAATATAATCTCAATAAGATTGTCCTTCTCCATTGATCTTATTAGGCAGCCAGATTTCCAGAATGGTGGTGCACTTATACTTGGAGGAGTCGATTCCAGTCTCTACACTGGTCAGATTTATTGGAGTCCAGTTACCCAAGACTTATATTGGCAAATTGCGATTGAAAGGTAAGGCTGTTTTCAGTAGTAATATTTACCGAAGAGCCTGATGGAAAACCAACTTAAGTATTACATGACGAATAGTCTCTTGGAGATGGGATTTTGAAATCTCTACGTCAAAGGACACTAGTGGGGCCTCAGAACCATTCTGAATGTTGCAATTGGTAGTTTTTAATATGTCAGAAGGCAAAAATATTAAATGGAGAAGTATCCAATTGAATGTAATATTAATAGTGCTTAGACTGATATACCGCTTTACAGCCCTCTCTAAGTGGTTTACAGAGTCAACATATCACCCCCAACAATCTGGGTCCTCATTTTACCAACCTCAGAAGGATGGGAGGCTGAGTCAACCTTGAGATTTGAACTGCCAAATTTCAGCCAGCCAGCAGTCAGCAGAAGAGTCTCTGGCTTCCTACACCAAGGCAACTCTGATTCTACTAGCTGCAGCTGGTCAGCAATCATTAATTTTATACTCTACAAATATACCTTTCCAGCTTGCTTTTATTTCTGGGACAATAATCTTTTTTTTCTCTTTGGAAACAACCCCCCCCCCACTTAACTCTGGTGGTCCAATGACAAAACCAGGGCAAGAAAACAATCTGATTTTATACGAAAATAACCACAGCTGCTTCCTTTTTGGTGATGCCATTGAATATCTGTTGACTAAGTGTGGAAGAACAATGTAACAGCAAATATCTCTGGACTTTCTTTCTCTAGATTCTTGGTTAACAACCAGGTCAGCAATTGGTGCAGCCAGGGGTGTCAGGCAATTGTGGATACCGGAACATCCCTACTCACTGTTCCTGGGCAGTACTTTGACCAGCTGATGGAGAGACTTGGAGCCCAGCAGAGCAACTCTAACGAGGTAGGGGAAACCTGCTATATGTACGGACAGGGAATATTGAGTGTAACTAGCATGCTAAATATCAGCAAAAGACCTGGGATACTCTTATTGTGGGTGTGAAAATATTTCCCAAATTAATCCAATATAAGATGATGGAAAAACTGACTCCCTTAATACTCATTTCCTTTATCCAGGCAATGGGAATTGTGAGGTAGAGTGGGAGGTTGCCAGAAAATGTACAGCTACCTGGCAAGTGGGAGGTTGCTAGTTCTTAGTTTAGCTTTTGTCAAACCAAACCAAACCAAACAAGATGCTAGTGGAGGTTCAATTCCCATCCATCTGCCAGTATAGGGAAGAGTTGGCTTTTTCTTAAGAAGGCTTAAATACAAAAGAGCGTTTTCCATTCTAATGCATCTTGATATTGAATTAAGCCAGTATGCTTGTACAGGAAAGTAAATCAAAATGAGAAGGGAAGCAGGATGCTGTGTAATCTACTTACTTATTTACAGTCTAGTTTATCCCTTAGAATATTATACTTATGGTGTTTGTACGTTTTCTCTCTATCTTCTTTCCCATTCTATAGTTTGTGGTTAACTGCAATAACCTTCAGTCCATGCCGACCATCACATTTGCCATCAATGGAAATTATTTCCCCCTGACTCCATCTAACTATGTCTTTCAGGTAGGTCATTCTTTTCAACAGCTTTTTTCATGTTGGTCTTAGGAATCTGAAATTACCTTGTATCAGTCATTTACAATTGCTGTATAGAAAGGCATAGTACAGCTGGATCTCTTCATGACATTATATTCTCCTCGCTGTCCCATGGAAAAGCAGAGAGCATAACTTTGAGATGCCCTCATGGGAAAGCTGAAGAAAGGAGCTAAAAAGGTTGGCAAGATGTTATATAAAAAAGATAGGGGGCACCAGAAGGTGCAGTATGGTGTAAAATATGGTGCCATTAAGAAAATAAATATTTGAGAGGCTTGGGTAATTGAAGACAACAATTTGTCTCCTGGTGACCCACATATTGAAAATTAGATCACATTTTTCTTGTAGGGAATTGAGTAATAATGAACTGAGCAGGCCTAAAAATGTATTCTTTAAAATGCAGTTGCAGAATAACGGATAGTTTTGTGGTTAAAAATCTTGGCAGAGTGTTATATGCAATTACAATGGTAGAGTGTTTGAATACTGAAAGTTAAATTTTGCTCTCTCAAGTTAATTGTCTCAGGTTATTTCTGATATTTTTGCCTTAGTCCAAGAGTTTTAATGCAGTCTATATCTTTTTCTCAACAGTATTCTGAAAACTATTGCCGGGTTGCCATTATGCCTACTAATCTGCCATCCCAGAATGGGCAACCTCTGTGGATCCTTGGTGATGTCTTCCTCAGGCGCTACTACTCTGTGTATGACTTGGGCAACAACCGGGTTGGCTTTGCAACAGCAGCATAAACATATCCAACAGTTTTGTACAGGGCTTTTCATCTGCAAAACTCTTCTACTAAAATTGATAATAAATCAAAGTTGGTTTCCTCCCCAAAGTAACTGGAAGCAAATAAAGAATGATTATGCAAAAGACAGCCTTATGTGTGAATTTTTACTTGGCCATCTGTGAGAGCATGATACAGGAAAGATGTTTGGAAGAAATATGGCATCTCAATGTTTTCTTTGAACAACAGAATTCCTCTATTTATTTATTTTTTTAATCTATGCCTATTCCAGGAGCTAAAGAAAGGCTATATAATATTTTGTTAATATTTCTTTTCACATCATCTTATAATTACATCCTTTGTGTAGTTGCCTTGAATAGACATAACTGCAAACAAAGACTGCCTTTTTAAATATAGACATAAAATTAAATATGGGTCTTAATTACTCATTTATATTCAATAAGAAAGAAGGAAAACTGATAAGGTAGCTTTCTGTGGGGATCGAATCTGGAGAGCACATACTGAGCATATAACAAGCCAAGCATCAGCATATCATCGATTTTGCTAGAAAATTATGGCTTACTTTATTGATCTATCATTTTAAGAAGATGGCTGTACATTGTGGTCTTCATGCAACCCTTTTCACATTCTTTTATACATCTAGTGCACTGATTGCTTCTATGAAAGTATGCAGTGAGAGATTATAATACTGAAGAGTCTTCAGTATGGAGAGTATTCCACATCAACACCTTTTCATGAATACTCACTTAAATGGGATCACCTCTAAAATGCTCAAGATTTCACGGAAACATCAGTAAACATAATGCAGGTTTCTCTCCACTTAATGCAGTTCACTGAGAGTTAGAAGGAAAATAGTGAGCGATGTGCTTGAATGTACAGATGTATGACTGATTTATTACTCAAAGTGTGGTGGGAAGAAAACAAATTAAAGAATTAAAAAACGGTTAAGACTAACTTTATAAAAATGAAAAACATGACCGGAGGTGTCTTCTTAACTTTAAAAAGATGCTGAAGTAGAGTTGCCTTTTCTCTTCTATTTGAAGCTATCTTAGGCATATTTATTTATTTGTTAAATTTATTTGCTGCCTATCTCGCTGCAGAGTTATGCTAGGTAGCTTACAACAGTAAAAACAATGAAGTATAAACCTAACAGTAGCAAAAAAGTGAAACAATGAAATAAACAGCGAAAATACAGTAATATGAGATTTAAAAATGGGAAGGAGGAAGCAGGGAATGCAGGAGAGAGAGGTGGATTTGCTACCAATCTAGTAGTCACCTCCAGTGTGTTATTCCCTCGTTGGATCCCCAGCCCATTTGGCAGAATTAGGTCTTGCAGAAGGATAGGAGGGTGGGGACAAATCTCCCCCTGGGGGAGAAGATGGGTGTTCCAGAAGATGGATGATAGGGCACAGAAGTGTCTTCTGGATCCCAACAGTCAAGAATTCGTTGACTGACAGGATTCAAAGCAGCTCATATGATGCACACACTACATCATATGGTTATGGTTTTGAATAATCTATGAGTAGTTTTCCTGTCTAGTTGCTCATAGTCCCTTAGTATTGTTTTCAGGCTCTTTCTTGTACCTTTTGTCCCAACGTGAAAGAGGAGAAAAGGATTATAATCTGTGGGTTTGGTTATTTTGGTAAGCCTGTCACATTGAATTTTGACTGATGGTGGCTTGCTGACATTTTCCCAGGGTCTCTGCAGAAAGAAGCAGACCCGCTGGGAAAATCCCCCCCAAAAAGTCTTCAGGAAAATTCCCCACCCCATTTTCCTACTGTTCAATCATTCTTTATTTGGGATTGCAGGATACTGTCTCCAGCTCCGTTCTCAGGGGGAGAGAGAGAGAGACTTTTGACTTCATGCAAGGAAAGCAGCAGAAGCAGCAAAAGTCTTTCTTTCTCTCCCCCAAACTCTGCCAGAAATGAGTCTTTGCCAGCACAGCCTCTTGGAGCAGGAGGCCTTGCAGGGTCCCAAGGACTCATTTCTGGTGAAGTTTGGGGGAGAGAAAGAAAGACTTTTGCTACTTTCCTTGTGTGCAACCAAAAGCAGAAGAAGAAAGAAGCGGAAAGAAGCAGCCCGGTGGCCAGGCCAGGGATGTGGGGTGATGGGGGCAAGTTCCTCCACCTTCCACCATTTCCCCCCTCCCCTCACTACCTTGTGTTGTTCACAATGCAAGCAACACAAGCCTTGTGTTCTTGCGGGCCATGTGGCTGATGCAGCCTTGTGTTCCCGCGCAGCCTGGATTAATTGCTTTGGGGGGTGACATTTCTCTGTGGACCACCAAAATTTTCTCATAGACCACCAGTGGTCCCTGGCCCACTGGTTGGTGACCACTGATCTAGAGCCTTCATTTTTTCTTCCAGTATTCTATTCTAGTTTACATTTGGTGCAGGTATTTTGGGTCCCCTATGAACATACATTTATGGCACATTGCAAATTGAAAAGATTGCTGATGCAACCTATTAAAAACCAAGATTAAAAACACATGCACAGTAAAGTATACATAATATACAAAAGGTTTCCTGGATATCTAAAAGCATCTTATTGCAATTGATGGGGGAAGAACTATCATAGTAAACTATAATACTGAAGGATCTATTAAAGAACCCAATTCCCAAGATTACTGGGAGATCAAACAAGTTCCTGACATGCCTAGCTGACAACTTTGTCATCCAAAAGGCAGAGGAGGTTTTTAAAATTAAAAAATAGCACAGTAAATTTGATATCCAGTACAGGTTATTCATGGCTTTTCAGGACTGACTACAAGTGCAGTAGGATTTCAGACCAGCAAAAAACATAGCATGGATAAAGTGCAGCGCTTGTGATTCAAGAAACTTCAGAGCAGGAATTGAGAAAGCATTTCCAATTGAAATTAATCTTTCTTGCTTCAGTGCAGCAGCAGCAGCAGCAGCAACAGCAACAGCAACAGCAACAGCAACAGCAACAGCAACAACAACAACAACAACAGAAGGCATAAGGAATGAACTTCAAAGAGATTGAAAGTATAGAGACTAGTGGGGAAAAGAATTACTTCAAAAGGAGCAAGATTGCCACATGATGGCCATTAAATGTGACAACAGAGAAGAAAAAATAGAAATCTAAGAGAAACAAAAAGAACATGAGAAGAAATCGTCAATATATACTAAATAAATGTTGTCAAGTGTAGATAGTGTTCCTCAATGTGGTCAGTATTAACTCCTAATGGGTTAGTGGGACTATTTTCTTATTTGTAGCGCTTTATTTAAAGTAATATTTATTACATTGTTTAATTATGAGTACAGTATCCCAAAACTATCCCATACAATCAAAGACCTTAATAAAGCAGGATTCCAATTCACAGAATGAAGTTTACAGTATGCACATTGAAGCAAACATGACAGTATGTTTTGCAGATCTCCAAATGAAATATATGGCAATTGGACAGGTATCTTATAACAGTTTCTAAAACTTGTGCATTGAAATAAACACTGAGCAGGGCTCTAAAGTCAGAAGTATTTAAAAGACTTAAACAATTAAAGTGTGGCTTTATACTCTCTCTTCCTCTCTCATTATGTACTAATCAACACATTAAATAAGATATCTCGACTTTCAAACTTGTATCAATCAGAAAGACGAGGGTTGAACTTAGCACAATTTAATATCAAAATTTACAATAAAATGCTTTGAGATTTGTTTTAATGAAAAGGCATTTATTAACAGTGCATTAGTGAATGAATTGATGGTTTCAGACTCAAATTAATGGGATTTAGTAAATTAAGATTTCAATAGTTTTATTTATGCTTGGAACCAACTCTATTAGCATAATTCCCAAGGTTATCTGTTAAAATGAGCCAATGTTTTAAGGAAATTAAGCTTTGACTTACTTATTTATTGATAGTTGTTGAACTCAAACAGAAACTGAATTTGCTAAGTGCTTATAACAACAGTTGAGATTGCAAACTTGTCCTCTATTACTTCTGAAACATTTGAGAACAGCTTTCAAGAAAACTGATTATATTATGATTGATTGATAACTTATCACTGATTTTCTTTGCTATTTTCTTAGCAAAACTTCAATAATCACTCAACTTCTTTAGTTTTGTGTTTTTAAATCAAGGGCATATAGTATTTAAATCTAATTAAATATTGCCCTTCTGTCCTACACAGTAAAACAAACATTGATTTTTGGTATGAATAATGATATAGGTTAGTAGTCGCCAACCGGTGGGTGGCAGCCCACTGGTGTTTCGTGAGAAAATTTTGGTGGTCCACAAAGAAAAGTCACCTCCATATCACTCCCCCAAAGCAATTAATCCAGGCTGTGCCAGAACACAATGCTGCGCTGCCCACATGGCCTGCGAGTACCCTCCCCGCCCACTCATTCCTTTCCTGGCAAACTTGCCTGCTAAGTTGCTATTTTTCCATTTTTTACCCCCAACCATCAGCTGTTCTGCTGTGCCGGGAGATTTAAATTAGCTAGAAAGCAGGAAATAATCGGATTTCTTGCTTTCTATCTAATCTGAAAGCAAAGCTGAGCCTGAAGCTTCTATTCAGTGCAGACTCAGAGATGATGGTAGAAACACAGATCTCTAAGTGAATCTGTGATTCTGTGAGCAACTCAATCTGCCTGCCTGCTCTGCCTGATTTTGGTAAAGTTGCTCTTTTTTTAAATAAAAAATTCAATATTTACATACATGGTATGTTGACAGTTAATTTTGTGAGTTTGCTTGCTAGCAAATTTTATGGGTTTGCCTGCAAGCAAATTTTATGTGACAGACTCAGGTAGCCAATGGCAGATAGATAGATCTCTGAGTTAATCTGTGCTTCTGTGAGCAACTCAATCTGCCTGCCTGCTTTGTCTGATTTTGGGTAAAAGTTGATCTTTTTTATAAAAAATTCAATATTTACAAAAATATTTATAATATTTACATACAAGCCATGCCCAGCCAGTCACATGACCACCAAGCTGTTAAGTGTGGAGCATGGGTGCGAATAATGGAGACGAGCCGGTAGAAACAGTGAACTTCAAACTCTTTATTTACATGGTGTGACAGCTCAAACTGGATGGCTGCTATAACCTTCCTTATATAGGCAACTTATTAACTATTCAACCAATAGCAATCCTGGAGCGCTAGCTCCGTTAACCAATGAGAATGGCCTGTTAATGGCCAATCAGATGCTCCTGAATGGACCAATCCGATCTTGCCATTAACAGCCAATCAGAAGTGCAGGGCCAGAAGCCTGCACTTGACTTCAAGCTCAAGATAACTTTATTTAACATTTATTCATTCACAACACAAGCCACACCCACAAATTAGGCCACACCTAACCAGTTAAGAAATTTGAATCCCACCCCTGCCTCTGTGTGTTTGTGTGTGTGTGTGAGAGAGAGAGAGAGGGAGGGAAGGAGAGAGGGAGGGAGAGAGAGAGAGGTTAGATCAGATTTCTCTCTCTCTTTCCCACCAATGCACCCTCAGTCAAAATTCATATTAGTGGTCCTCTGGAGTTAAAATTATGAGTTTGGTGATCCCTGAGGTCCAAAAGGTGGATCAGTGGAGGGCAGCTATTGGGAATATAAACCTAGGGACATGCCAGTAATAACTCTGCATATAATTTTTGGGTCACATTGATGAAGACCTTGTACACCAGGGGTCCCCAAACTTTAAGACTTATGGACTTCAATTCCCAGAATTCTGGCTATGCTAGCTGGAGAATTCTGGGAGTTGAAGCCTACAAGTCTTCAAGTTGCCAAGTTTGGAGACCTTTGCTGTACATCATGAAGTGGGTGAGTCTGACACTGATGTATCTCCACCTATCAAAGGAAGTGGAGAGGGTGTGCGTTTCAATCAATTGTGATAGAACTAAGGATCTATCAAGGTTGGCTAATCAAAGTCATAATCTTCATTTTTTATGTCACAATTAAAGCATAAGACTTTGTGAATGTGCTTCTTCTATTACACACAGTTCCTTGCTTTAATAGCAGCTAGCAAGTTTTTTCATTAGTAATTTTCAGTGACAATGTAAAGTGACAAAAAGGATGCAAGAGTAACGCAGAAAGGATAAGAAATATATGCTTCCAGCTGATCATGAAGGGTTTTTTTTTTTTTTTTTATCTTGTGGAAAAGAAAGGAGAATCCCTCTGGGACCCCTTGAAGAAAAAAGGGATGATGGAGAAAGGAATGAAGAAGGATGGAGGAACCTTTCAAGAAAATGTGAAGAGAAAAGATATGTTGGAGTAATTGCTGGAGAAATAAATGGTTCTTCCTACTTTAAAATACTACTGAATCTGAACTGGCATTTCTTATTAACTAACAACAAATGTTTGTGAATATTTAAAAAAAAATACAAATGCATACCCTCTTTGAAAAAAAACAATTTTTGTGATTTAGGAAATAAATGTTAATTAGTTGCTGAACTCACCAAAGGTAAGGCATAATTTAACAGCTCATTCATGAGATAAGATTTTCCAAGCTGACAGTGTCCAGATGAGTTAAACAACTAATCAGCCACTGATTGTTAGTTTTCAGAAAGATGAATTGAATAACCACTGCATGCATTCAGAGACTGATGTCACTAGAACATCTTTTCTTCATTCATTATACCAGTGATATATTTCCCCCCATTACACTCCAGCTGAGGTTTCTGACTCTGATATTATATGAATAGTCAGATTGACAGACAGGTAACAGACAATGTCAAAAATGGATTTAATTTCCGTATTATAATTTGTTCTATTAAAAATGTTATGTTCCTGGATATTCTTGATATGCATGGAATTATTTTCCCAGTAGATCTTTTTGAACAACAGCTATTCTAGAATTGAGAGCAATGAGGCCATGCTCATAAAGAAAGGTGGTGAGACAATAATTTCCATTAAAAATGGAAATCATATAATTATATAAATAAACTGACTTTATAAGTCTTCCCTGAATGTTTAAGCCTCTCAATTGTTAATCCCTTCAGAAAGAACTCCAGAACTAGTTTTCTGTTCATCTGTTTCTATAGTCACAAATCTTTTAAAACTTTAGCATATTTATTTTGTAAAGGAAATCAAGCCTTACTGTTCTTTAGAAAGACAGATACTGAAGCTGAAGCTCAAATACTTTGGCCACCTAATGAGAATTGATATCTCATTGGAAAAGACACTGATGTTGCAAAAGATTTAAGACAAATGGAGAAGGAGACAGCAAAGGATGAGGTGGTAAGATACCATCAGCACAATGAACATTAATTTTGGCAAATTCCAGGAGACAATGGAGGACAGGTGGGCCTGGCATGCTATGGTCCATGGAGTTGCGGAGAATTAGACATGACTTAGCAATTGAACAATAACAATAAAAGTAAATAACATTTGTACTTTTGTTTGTCCCTCCCCTCCCAGAAAAATTCTTTTGTATATTCAGTAAGAAGAAATTATACAAATCCATTTCCTGGTTCAATACTTGTAAATCTCCTTTAGGAAATAAATTATCCACCTATTCCATTTCACGTCCATATCTTTCTCCATTTTATTGCTTGTGATGGTTAAATCCCCCTTCAAAGTAATTTCAAAATTATCCATTGCAGCTTGTCCTTCATGTATAAATTGATTACTTACAACAGGATTTGTCCATTTTATCAAGAAGTTCATCTATTTCCCGCCCAAAAAGATAGCCAATAGAAAGCACAATAACTTCTGTTATGGAATTCTGCTCCATTCTTTCCTTATTTATTTAATCCATATTTATTTTTTCATATTCATTAGATTTTTATGAATGAATGAACAAACAAATGAATGAATTCTTTATTGACCAAGTGTGATTAGAGACAAGGAATTTGTCTTGGCCGTTATCCCACTTTTATTACTTTATTAAGATTTACATTTTAATTAACTTTCTGAAATCCATATTCTGGGCACCCTTTTATTGTATAATTGAAAAACTCATCTATTCCAAAGGTTCTTAATATCAAATTTGTACCATTTTCCTCTAAGGGTGAAGGGGACTCATCCAATGAACACATAAAAATCTTGCTGATCTGAGAGATCCTTTATCTCTCCAACAGAAAAACAGCAATAAAAAAAGAAATCCAAAAAGTGATTAGGAAACGAAGCTTGGTAGCACTTAATGTCCATCAAAAGCTGTGTTGCAGGAGTGAGCTTGGTAGCATCCTAACTCCCAACTGCTCATAAGCCACTCACAAAATAACAATTTCTGTGGTTGACTCAAGAAAATTGATTATCTGAAAATGTGAATCATCTCAACAATCTCTCCTTCCTTTGGAGAGATTTGTCTGGACTGGATCCTGCAACCAGGAGAGATTTCCTTGCAAATGCAATCTGGTAATTCAGTGTGATGTCAGCTCATCATGGGGCTCAATGGAAGTCATTGTGTGGTTTACTAATCTATAATTGCTAAAGAAAAATGTGGAAATCTGGAAAGGTATTTCAGCTTATGTTTCTCAAAGATAAATGAAATGTGAAAAATGTTTTTATAAAATATATGAAGCACTAGCAGAAAATGTTAATTGAAAACATCTCAAGCACATTGCTCCAGTTAAGAATCCGGGACTCTTTTACTTGCGCAACTGGAAATGAAAGGATGAATGGACACAGTCATATTCTGGAATGTCAACATTCATGCAGGACAGAACCACTGTGCAGTTTACCAAGATTCAACAAAAAAATAGCAATCATAAACTGAGAATGCTAAGACATAATTTGCGGTATCTGCCATCCCGCATCTGATGGGCGGCTCATGAAAGGGAGCGAAGGGAAGAGAAACGACAGGAAGCGAAGTTTCCTCTTGATGAGCGCGCCCCGAATGTCTTGGCACACGCTCTTTTATTGTGCTTTTTTACAAGAAAATGATTTAATTAAAAAGCTCAAGTCAAACATGTTAATCTCATCAGGATGTGCATGTTTACAAAGCTGCATACCGGACAGATTATTTACAAAGTGGATAAGCCTATTAACAAACGTCTATCTCCTTGTCTCTTGTACGTGCCTTGCAAAGGTCACTGAAGAGATAGAAGTTAATGATTACACGTGAAAGATACAATGTTGCAAACGCTTGAATGATACATAGTTGCAATGATACATAGTTGCAAACACATGAATGATACATAGTTACAACATCTCCTTTGTTTTTATTATTTATGACGAGTCTTCTTCCTCGTCCAAGAAGACAGGAACCATTTTTCTGAAATGTTCGCCGTCCCCGTCATCTAGGCAAGAGTGTGACCCGTCAGCTTCAGGGTTGTCCAAGGAGCGGTAACTCAGCAATTACATTTTTTCGTCCGGTGTTGAGGATATAACATGAGCTTGCAATAGCACATTAACATCAGCAGAGGATAATTAATTTTTAAAAATTGTAATATTCTATTAAAACAATAAGGTCCTATAATACAAATCAATATAGTGATTATTAATGATCCTGCCAATGCAGTTAAAAAGGTTGTAAACCATGGCGAATTAGAAAACAAGCCCCCCCCCCTGCTATCAGCATAAAGACAACATTCTTCTTTAAGCATAGCACACAATCCCCCTTGTTTTAAAAAAATAACGATCTAAATCTTTACAATTTTGCAAGAGAGGGGGTGTTCCATGGGTACCTGTAGGGATATAAAATCATCAGAGTTATACACACAAGCCATACTTGAATGCAAAAGGATTTGGATTTAACAATTTCATCCCCGTGGATACATGCCATGAAACCAGTGGAACAAGTTCAAACAAAATTATTGCCAGGGATAAAATACATTCCTTTCAGGTGTGATGTTAAAGTTCCTCCTGCAGTGGTGTGGATTGCAGGATATCCCCTGGTTGTGTGGGTGCGTCTGCCAAATCGAATTGAAGTGGTGGGTAGAAGTCTTCTATGCAAGAGAAATTGGTTGTAGAACTTAAACAAACTTTTTGAAAGTCAGTTATAGTCCAGGCAATATTATCTCTTTTATGAGGCTTCTGCGGATCGTCATGGACAGTTCTTTTGAAGCGTCGTTTGTTGACAGGATCAGAGTTTGGGTATATAAAATCATGACAAGTAGGAGAGAGGGCTATGGACAAGTTAGTTGTAGAACATTTACGAGATGAGGAGGGAATTCAATTAGTAGAAAAAGGGTAATAATTACAATAATGACAATAAAGATTAATTTGGTAATTCATCAAGGATGTTAGTTGGGGTGGGGAAACCCATGATACAATATAAGGACATTTAGGTCCCTCTAAATTTAGATTGAATAGAGGAAAAGATTTTAAGGTTCCTTTCCATAGGAAGAGTAAAGAAGGAACAAAAGAGCGAGTGGTAGAGTGTTCTTTAAGTAGGATACGAATAAGGTAGAAATTGCAAAGAAGATATAGGCAAGAATATCAGGAAAGAGTTTTAAGATACAGATGTAGCAGAGGAATTCCCATGATAGGGTCTTACTGCCCGACCAGGGATCCAACAAGTGGTTTTGTCTGGCAGTAAGATCGCAGCGTAGCCTCGTCCCCAAGTGAGAAGCTCAGCGGGACCCTGCCAGGCAGGATCTGGCAATCTGCGATAATATACCAGAGGTCTGTTAGGCGGGGGTGAGGGGGAGGAAAAATGATGCAAAGCAGCAGAAGTGGGAGGAATGCCAGTCAGATTGAGAAAGTTTAAAGTGTAAAGACAAATGTTAAGAGAATTTTGCAATGCTGGGAGGTTCGGGGTTTTTTCCCGCAACGAATATCGATCAAGAGCATTTTTCAGAGACAAGTTCGCTCGTTCAACAATAGCCTGCCCCTGGCTGTTGTAGGGAATCCCAAACTTGTGGGTTACATCCCATCTGTTACAGAAGTCCTGAAAAGCAGAACTTATATAGGCAGGTCCATTGTCTGTTTTTATTTCTTTTGGACTTCCCAGCGAGGCAAAGGTACGAATTGAATGATTGATGACATGTTTTACAGTTTCTCCCCTTTGAGGAGTAGCCAGAATAAACCCTGAATATGTATCTATGGAAACGTGCAAATATTTCCAAGGGGCAAAAGGTGGATACTGAGTTACATCCATTTGCCAAATTTCACAAGCTTTTAATCCTCTAGGATTTACTCCTATGGGAATGGAATGTCCTTGCTTACTACATGTGGGGCATTGTTGAATAATGGCAGCAGCTTCTGCCTGAGTTAGAGAAAATTGTTTTTGTAATGCTTTTTTATTTTGGTGAAAATAATCATGGCTTTCAGCTGCTGTCAGATTAAAAATTGATTTACCGGATGCAGCTGCTGCAGCTGCGTCTGCCACCTTGTTTCCCTCCTGTAATATACCAGGAAGAGGTTGATGGCTCCTGATATGTGCTACAAAAAATGGATGTGTGCGGTTGTTGATACATTGCTGTAGAGGAAGCAACAACTTTAACAAAGAAACAGATATGCTAGGAGATAAATAGGCTTGATATATATTTTTCAAAATCTGAGAAACGTATAAGGAATCTACTATTAAATTAAAAGCAGCTTTTTGAAACTGTTGAAACGCAATAAGAGATGCAGCAAGTTCTGCCTGTTGAGCAGAAGATTGTGGAGGGGTAATTTTAGTTTTCCACTCTCCCTCCTGGTACCATGCACAAGCACCATACATTTTCCCCCCATCTGCATAAAGCGTAGGTGCATCTACTAATGGAGATATTGAGAGGGGAGAATGCCATTCAAAAGGGAGAGTTTTAAGAAAAGTGAACCATGGGTCAGCTGGTAAATGGCAAGAAATTTGCCCTGGCCACTCTTCTAAAGCGTATTGTAGTTCTTCTGAATTACACCATGGCATTTCCCATGTAGTCAATGAACAAGGAGTGAATATTAAAACAGGCTCACATCCCATAAGTTGTTTACATCTTTGTCGACCTTTAAAGATCAACTGGGAATATGCAGAGGCTTTACTAGTGATTGTGGTCCGTGGGGTGTGAGACAAATGCAGCCATTCTAAAATCAAAACCTGTGTCTGATGAAATTGCATAATGACAGCTGTGGGTCTCTGAACAGTATTTAATAAAGCAATTGATAAAGGACAATTTTCTATAGCTCGATCCACCCATCTAGTAGCCAGTAAATGGGAAATGTCTTTTAATGCCTGCAACTGCTCTTTATTTAGAATGATAACATCGGACGGGGCTTTACTTTGCGTGAGAGCATTAAAGAGAGGAGCTAATGTAGCTGTAGTCAAACCCAAATAAGGACGTGCCCAATTTAAGGTTCCCAGGAACTGTTGTAAAATCATAAGTGTTGGTTTTGGGGGAAGTGTTGGGAGGGGAAGGGAAGGAACAGCAGCTGAAGCAAGTAACTTGTGACCTAAATAGGAAAAGGGAGGTTTGGATTGTATTTTTTCTGGGGCTATAATGAGCCCTGCTTTACCTAAAATGGAGGTCAGACACGGCAGAGTTTTTAATACCGTGCCTTTTGGACCAGGTGCAGATACCAATATATCATCCATGTAATGATAGATTAAAAAATGAGGATATTTGTCCCTGTATGGTTGCAAGGCTAAATCCACAAAAAATTGACACATAGTTGGATTGTTTAACATACCTTGAGGTAAGACCTTCCATTGATATCGTTTGGTAGGTCTTTGATTATTTAAAGTTGGTACTGTAAAAGCAAATAATTTTCTATCTGACTTGTGTAATGGAATGGAGAAAAAGCAGTCTTTTAAATAGATAATGACAAGGTCATACTCTTGAGGAATTATATTAGGATTTGGAAGACCACATTGCAGGGGTCCCATTGGAAGGAGGATCGAATTCACAGCCCTTAAATCCTGAAGGAGACGCCAAGCGCCGTTTTTCTTTTTGATAACAAAAACTGGGGTATTATATGGACTCAATGAGGGTTCTAGATGACCTCTATCTAATTGTTCTTGAACAAGAGAATGTAAGGCTTCAAGCTTTATAGAAGGGAGAGGCCACTGATCAATCCACACAGGGTTATTGTTAGTCAAATATAAGCGAAGCATGGTTAATGGAGGGTAAGTTGCGCATTAAACTGTGACATAAGGTCTCTTCCCCACAAATTAGTATACAGAGGAATTACAGCTGGTTTAATATAAGCAACACATTGAGACTCAGGGGAATGGGCTTTTACCCAGTTTCTGCTAATGCGAGTCTCCTGGAGTCCCCCTACTCCTCTCACAGCTGGTGCCACATCTGCAGGCCAGGTGTCCGGCCACTCAGCGGTTCAGATGATGGAAATATCCGCTCCAGTATCTAAAAGACCAAGAAAGGATCGACCATTCAATAAGAATGTCACCGTAGGTTTCGGTTGACTAATTGGTCTTTCAATTGCATAGAGTTGCTCTTGTTGTTGGTCTAAGAGCACAATCTAAGAGCACAACATCCCCCTCATTTATAGTAACTTCTGTATTAGCTACTACAGACAGACAGACATCAGACAATACAGTGGGGTCATGCAGAAAAGGAGAGGCAAGAATACCTTGTTCAGCTAAATCCCTTACAGGAAAGACTAGCACTGGAATATCGGGGGGCATATGAAAAGGCTGAACAGGATGTACAAAGAGAAAGTCAGCGACACCAGGGAGATAAGTAACAGTTTCATTAGCAACAAGATTGTAAGCGAAAGAAGAAAAATTGCAAGTTTCAGCAGCCTTTGTTGTGGGGCTAGCTGCCTGCCCCGTTTCTAGTTTCCCTGATTCAAAAAAGGTTTTTGAATGATTGCAGGGTTATTCTGCTGTTCATTCTTTTGGACTCTGCACTGACTAGCCCAGTGATAGCCCCTTTTACATCGAGGGCATGGCATTTTTGGGTGAGCTAACTGGTTTTTTGAAATATTTACTCCCCCACCCGGGGCTCTGCATTGTCTCTTAAAGTGACCTGGCTTGCCACAATTAAAACAATTACCCATTTTACGAGTATTTTGTTGGGAAATGGGAAGAAGAGAGCCCATGTTCTGCTGCATGCCTTCAGTAATGGCTGTAGCCAGAGTAGACATGGAATGAGATGTGGTTCCTATGATTCGGCAGGCTGTAAGATAATCTGCCAAGGTAACATTTTTCTTATTAATTAATGGTTGCAAAACTTTCTGACAATCAGCGTTTGCGTTTTCAAAGGCAAGTTTTAAACTTAATTCATTACAAGCCTCCTCATTATCAATTTGTCTCTCTAAGGCTTCTGTGAGACAGTTTATAAAGGAGGAAAAAGGCTCAGAAGGTCCTTGAATAATCTTAGAGAAATATTTGGGCATGCATCCCGCATTATCAATTTTTCGAGCTGCGGCCAAAGCACAATCCTGTAATATAGGGAAAGCAGCTGCGTCTGTGGCAGTCTGCTGGGCAATGGTAAGCATAGTGCCCGTACCGTTAAGCATATCTAAAGTGACATTTGCCGGCAAGCCTCTAGCGGCTGCGGCTGCGGTACGTTTGTGAAATTCAGACTCCCAAACCAAAAATTGTGAAGGCGTGAGGATCATGGCAAATAATGTACGCCAATCAGCATTTATCAAGTCAGCGCCTGGTTGGGTTATTGATCCTAAAAGACCCTGTACATAACGAGATTGAATACCATTTTCCTTGCAAGCTGCTTTTAAATCCTTAATTATTTTATACGGCATTGGGGTATACTGAGGAGCTGGGGGATTGCCGGCTTGTATGACAGGATAAAGGGAGGCAGCTGCAAGGGTGTCCTCATCCATTTCCCCTTCATAAAAGGCTTGTTGAATGGCTTTTACAACACCCCCTCCACCTCGGGAGGGTGGTGGAGGACACAGGGGCTCTACATTTGTGGAAGTGGATTGAATGGAGGGAGGCTCCCGTAATGACTTATGATCATCGGGAGCGGAGGGTTGAAGGATAGA
This sequence comes from Hydrophis major, assembly GCA_033807585.1. Lineage (NCBI taxonomy): Eukaryota > Metazoa > Chordata > Lepidosauria > Squamata > Elapidae > Hydrophis > Hydrophis major. Next base: position 205,962,244 of record CM066330.1, on the reverse strand, counting down.
AAATTTATCATAACTTGGCGGGGGAGATTCAAACACACTCCCTGCTTCTATTTGATAATGGACTTTTAAAGCCTCCATAATTTTCCTCCAAGTGACCAAAATGCCAATAGGTGCACGAGGAGGACTATGGAGATGTTCACCAATTTTTTGCCAAACGGAAATTTTTAAGGACCCTTTCTCTGGATAATTGGGACAATGTTGCCACACATAAGCCAATAATGTAGCAATAGGTTTCTTTTTTACAGGAGAGCCCTTTAAATTAGCAGAGTATTTAGAAGAAGAAGCGACTAACTCCCTCAATTCCTTCAGATGCTGCGTCTGCTGTTGAGAAAAGTTTCCACCCATACTTACGAAAAGTCGAGACCATGTTTCAGATCCGATGAAGTGCAATTCGCTTCAGGCCTGGCGATGCACAGCTCCCATTGAGCGGATAAGATATGGGCGCGTCGCTGCGTATCCCCCTTAGGGAATCACGTCAGGGTGACCATAATGCGGTATCTGCCATCCCACATCTGATGGGCGGCTCATGAAAGGGAGCGAAGGGAAGAGAAACGACAGGAAGTGAAGTTTCCTCTTGATGAGCGCGCCCCGAATGTCTTGGCACACGCTCTTTTATTGTGCTTTTTTACAAGAAAATGATTTAATTAAAAAACTCAAGTCAAACATGTTAATCTCATCAGGATGTGCATGTTTACAAAGCTGCATACCGGACAGATTATTTACAAAGTGGATAAGCCTATTAACAAATGTCTATCTCCTTGTCTCTTGTACGTGCCTTGCAAAGGTCACTGAAGAGACAGAAGTTAATGATTACACGTGAAAGATACAATGTTGCAAATGCTTGAATGATACATAGTTGCAATGATACATAGTTGCAAACACATGAATGATACATAGTTACAACAATAATTCAATCAAAAGTAACCTTGTCCAACCTTACTAGAGCAACTGATAGTAGAGCAAGTGGGATTGTTCTTTCATTTTCCATTAGTTCTTAAAACAATGGGAGCAGTTCCAAGGAAATTGATTATAGTTTTCCATTTTGATATATTATCACATATTGACTTTGCTAGCAGGTGATGCTTTGTGAAGCCAAATTCTATTAGTCTTTTATTTAACATCAAGGGCAAAAATTCAATCGAAAGTCATTCAAACAGAGGAAAGTTAATTCCTATTATCCATAAGAAAAGGTATATTGGTATTAGCTTAGTATCATAAGATTAAAGAGAGATAAAGGGCACAAGAACAAAGATTAAATAGCAAAGAACAGCTGCCTTGGATATAAAAGTAGAATCACAGCAGCCTAGTTGTTGGCAAAATTTTTGGATTCCCTGAAATAATTCCTCAAGATGCACAGTATCATGAAGTGGTTAATCCTGGCATTAGTTTGCATCCACCTGTCAGAAGGTTTTCATAGGTAAGTATCTCAGACTATACATTAAATAAAAATAGAATTGAAACAATCTAAAGCATGTCATTTTTACTTAAAAAATGATGGCAAAATTATGTTTTCATCATTCCATGGCAATCCTCGGTATTCCTGCTTCTTTGCTTAATCTCTTGTTTGTGTAGTATTTGTTTGATGGGATATTATTGTTTTTAGTAACAAAAATATTTTTTAAAAATGTGCAGATAGTTGTGATAGAGATATTCTGGCTATCTTTCTTGGTATGTAGAATCATTCTGAAGAAAGGAAAATCCACTCGTGAAATTATGAGAGAAAATGGAGTGTTGGAAGAATTTTTGGAAGAATACCATATTGACCCTGGATTAAAATATCAATTCAATAAATTCAGTGCTACATATGAACCAATGACCAATTATTTGGACGTGAGTATTTAAACCACAGAAAATTTGTATTTTCCTTTCCTTCATCTGACTTTGTAACTCTAGCATTTAAGTTTATTATTGACACCAAGTGATAGCTCTTCTCAGAACCAATCAATAGGATGCTATTTATGCATAAGTATCACTTAGTTATGTCATCTTTCCTTTCCCCTATTAGCAACTGTAAATTGACTGATGATGTTTGAACTCAGAAAAGAACACAATCCATTTATTTATTTAAGTCAATTTTGGATGCTACCTGATTATTCAGCAACATATTTGGCAGATTATTTTTTTTTGCTGATTATTTTTTTTTGCAGATTATTATTCAGCAAAAAACAGCTTTCTATATTTTTTTAGTCTCATGTGATTGGATCATCGTTTCTGACAATAATACTCTGATATCCCATCTTGTTAAAGAGCAACTTAATGTAATATGTATTTGGGATAGTTTTGTTTACTATGACTGGTGAGCATTCTGGGTTTGGGCTGCAATTTCTCTTTATAGATTTACTCCAGTTGAATAAAAGACAGCAACCTGGCAAGCAGTCCATGCATAACTTACTCCCAAAGAAGTGAGATATACAACTGGAATAATAAATCAATTTACTTCTGAGTAAGTCACATTGGATTCAAACACGATGTTTGATAGTAACAAGTAACCTTGGTTTAAAGCATCACCTAGTATAGCGTACCCTCTTCAATGAACACGTAACTGAAGTTTAGTTTATTTGTTCATTTCATACTTACCAAAAAGACAAATAACCCCTTTTTCATGGAGAATGGGCAAGGTGAGAATAGAAAAACAACTGTTTCCTAGGGCTGCCAAATTTGGGCTGCCAAAATCTGGACATTGTAAGATGGCGGAGAACAGCGCACTGTGCCTCTTTGCTGTCATTTTGTAGTCATCCCAATGTTTGTATCCCTAGAACAGGTTCTTGTAGTCATAGAGATACTTTTGAGGTCTTACCAGATGGCAACATTTCAGAGAAGGGACTGGAGGATGTATCCGCTATTTGATCTCAAGGACGGGCAGGTATTGTCAGGGAGAGGTAGTTCCCTACTTATGTAGTTACTTCAAAGTTTTTGTGAAACCTGTCTCATAATTATTTTCATTTGACAGTCTTACTACTTTGGAAAAATAACAATTGGGACTCCACCACAAGATTTTCTTGTTCTTTTGGATACTGGCTCTGGTGTTCTGTGGGTACCTTCTATATATTGCAGAACAACGGCCTGTGGTGAGTAGTCCATTCTGTTGCTGAATGTTTTGAATGTGTGCTTCTAGACAAAATATTTATTTTTGTCAAAACCAAATATATTTCCCCTTATTTAAAATCATTTATAACTTGTCCATTGATAAGGAACTTTTTCTGGGTTGCAGACCACAACTCAGCCTTCCAGTCAGTGAGTGGATCACTGAAGGGAACAGAGCTGAAAATCTGGGCTATTTTTCTGTAATTTTATGTACTTTGAGGGGGTACAGATGAGAATTAAACAATTCCACCTGATTTTGCTCTTACCTGCATCCTTATTTTTTTCTTTTGCAAAACTGAAAATAGTTGGTGTCTACAGTACTGGATTTCCCATTTCATAATTGTGTATTTCATTTGCCAGGGCAAACATGACAATCAGTTAATGAGAAAATTGCCATGTTGCTCATAGTTTTGCATTGATTTGGGTCCACAAAAGAGGATCTCTTGACCTGTACTAGTAAGGATTATTGTTATGCATATCTTTTTGAAAAATGCCTCTTTCAAGCTTGTTCATGGGCGAGAAAGAATGGAGACAAGTTTCTGAACGGTGAACTTCAGCTCTTTATTTACATTGTGACTTGCTCATTTAACAGCAGTAAAACCCATCTTATATAGGCAAACCTTGTAACGTTTAACCAATAACAAGCTAGGAATGCTAGCTTTTATAACCAATAAGAACTCTCTGTTAAGGGCCAATTGGATTCCCCGGAATGGGCCAATCCGGTCCGGCCGCTTAACAGCCAATTAGAAGTGCAGGGCCAGAACCCTGCACTTACTCCAAGCTCACACTTTATGAATCATATTGCATACACAACACCCCTTCCCCCTGGTTCCTTAGTTCAGGGCGCAGTTACATAATCCCTTAAATAGGATGGTTGTCTTTTTAGTCTCTTTGATTTTCGCTGTATCGGCTGGTTGCAATTCTGCTGAGGTAGATCGTTGTCTGGCAGTGGGGCTGCCTCTGGTTCAGAGTTCACTTCTATGTTGTTGCCCACATTTTCCGCAATTCCCTGAGGTGCAAACGTTTCTCCCTCCGGCTCCGCTTCCTGAGTTTCTATTAAATTGTCGTTTCCTTCGAACGGGTTTCCTAGGGCTTCATCTTCTTCCATACCTCCCCCCCCTCAGTTTGGTCATAGGGGGGTTGCGGACTGGCCGCTGCAAGCTGCGACCGTAATTGGTCGATATGCCGTTTCCAAAGTTTATCATCAAGGCATTGCACAAGGTAGGATCTAGGGCCGGTTACACGAACTACTGTCGCTTCCACCCACAACGGGTCGCCCGATAGGTTTTTTGCATAAACCAAGTCTCCTACCTGGAAGGTGCGACAGCAGCCACTGGATCCTAGTGGTTTCTCCGGTTCATACGCAGGGTGCAACCGGTCAAGATGGGAGTGGAGCTTTTGTCCCATTAGCAGTTCAGCGGGAGTTTTGTTGGTGACGCTATGTGGGGTGATGTGTTGCAAGAAGAGGATTTGGTTGACCTTGTCGTCAATGTTGTCGTAGTCTACCTTTTGCAAGGTTTTCTTCACAAATTGGACCATGCGTTCTGCTTGGCCATTGGTCGCAGGGTGCGCAGGTGAGGTGAGTGCATGGCGGATGCCGCGGTCAGCGAGGTACTGCTCGAACGCTAGTGCAGTAAATTGTGGGCCGTTATCGGATACCAGGACGTCTGGTAATCCGTGGGTTGCAAAGAGTCTGTTTAAAATCTTGATGACCGCCTCGGAGGTCATAGTCGTCATGCGATGAATTTCGAGCCAATTGGAGTAGGCATTGATGGTAAGCAGGAAGGTGTGGCCCTTGGTTGGCCCCGTGAAGTCCAGATGAATTCGGGACCAGGGTCCACATGGTGTCTCCCATTCAGTAGGCATGGCTTTTGGTGGGGCATTGCTGACTTCTTGGCATTTGGGACAAGCTTTAACCCAATGTTCGATTTGCTTGCCAATGCCCGGCTACCATGCATAGCTTCGTGCAAGGGCTTTCATTTGCACGATGCCGGGGTGGCCATCATGCAAAGTTCTCAGCAGCGCTTTTCGGAGCCGTTCTGGGATAACGACTCTATCGCCCTAGATGACACAGCCTTTCTGGGAGAAGAGTTCGGTCTGTCGAGACTTGAATGGTGTGAAGTCCTCTGATAACTGGTCCAATGGCCATCCGTGTTCTACCCAGCCTAGGACTCGTGCTAGGGTGTGGTCGCGTTTGGTTTCACTCGGGATATCTTGGGTGGTCAGTGGTGGCGAGTTGAGTGCCTCGATTTGCAACGTGGTTACCGTTGGTGCCGGATTGTTGAGAGTCTCTGGAAGCGGTGCTCGGCTCAATGCGTCGGCGTGGGGAATGGCTTTCCCCGGGCGGTATTGCAGCCGATAGTTACAAGCAGCTAAGAATTCTGACCATCGGGTCATCCTAGGGGATAATATGTAGGGAGTCGGCTTATCTCCGGCTATTATCCCCAACAAAGGCTTGTGGTCAGTCACAATAGTAAAAACCCTACCATACACGTATTCGTGAAATCTTTTCACAGCTGAGACAATTGCGAGGGCTTCTTTATCAATTTGTCCATAGTTCTGCTCCGTTTTTGAAAGAGTCTTTGAAAAATATGCAACAGGGGCTTCGTTCCCATTAGGCAGTACGTGGCTCAAAATGGCACCCACCCCGAAAGGCGATGCATCACAGGTTATAACTAATGGCAAAGTCTCATTATACTGCATGAGTACAGAGTCAGAAGTGAGCAGTTTTTTAACATTTCGGAACGCCTGTTCTTCACGGTAACCCCATAACCAATTCGCTTTTTTATCTAACAATCGGTGTAACGGTTCAGTGACAGTTGCTTTGTGCGGTAAAAATACATTATAAAAATTGATGAGGCCTAGGAATGCCTGGAGATCGGCCTTGTTTCTTGGCCTGGGAGCGTTTTTGATCGCTTTTAATTTACTTTCGGTAGGGTGAATGCCCTGGCTATCAATCAGGTACCCTAAAAACTCAACACTGTCAGTACACAATTTACATTTGTTTTTTTTAACCTTAAGACCGGCCTCTTGGAATTTTTTTAGGACTAATTTTAACCGGTCCTGTAAGATTTTTTTTGTAGGGGCTGCAATTAATACATCATCAAAATAGGGGACCATGCCCTTAATCCCTTGCAATAACCTTTCCATAAGGCTCTGAAAAATCCCCGGGGCTGCACTTACTCCGAATTGCAGCCGGGTACATTTAAAGGCACCTCGGTGCGTCACAATAGTTTGGGCCTGTGCTGTTTTTTCATCTACTGGTAATTGCTGATATGCCTGAGCTAAATCCAATTTAGCGAAAACTTTCCTGCCCCCCAGGGAATGGAGGAGGTGCTGCACCACCGGAACTGGATATGCGTTCTGCTACAGGGCGTGGTTCAAAGTGGCCCAGTAGTCCCCACAAATTCGAATTGACCCATCTGGCTTAATGGGTGTTACAATAGGGGTTTCCCACGGGGAGTGATCGATGGGCTCCAACACCCCCTGAGCTATCAGTTTGTCGAGTTGTTCGTCGATTTTCGATTTTAAGGCAAACGGAACTCGACGGGGCTTTAGGCGAATGGGAGCTATTTTTGGATCTAAGCTGAATGAGATCGGGGTCCCCTTGTACTCACCTAAGCTGTCCGCGAAGACGTCCCTGAACTCAGAGATAAGGTCTTCCTCCCAGTCACAGCCACCGACTCGGTTTACGCCGGCCACTTCAATGTCGAGTGGTGCGAACCATTGGAGGCCCAGTAGGCTAGGGCTATCTCCATCGATGACCGTTAAAGGTAAGTATGCTGTGTGCTTCTTGAAAGAGATTCGGACTCGCAGGACCTGACGATGGGGATTCGATTCCCCTGGTAGTCCTTGAGGATGAGGCGTTGGAAACGGAGATCTTGACATTGAATTGTGGGGATGAGTTGCTTGAGTGTCTTCCACGACACCATCGAGAGGGACGATCCTGAGTCGACCTCCATGTGGCAAGGCTGGTTCTCGATGGCTACCATGACTCGGATTTTCTTAGTGTCCAAGGCTGAGGTGTGACCAATAGTGATAGTATGGTGAGCCTCTTCTCTCTGCAAAGCTCGATTTCTGTAGGAGTGGTTTACTGGCTCTCGCCTTACAGGACAGTTTCCTGTCGATTGGCGATAGTTAGCCCCTTTTGAGGCCTGGCTGGGTCCTGGCAAGCTGTGGCAGACCCGTCCGATGTGGCCTTGTTTCCCGCACTCATGGCAGAGTACGTTGCGGAATCTGCATTCGGATCTGGCATGGTTGGCTCCACAGCCAGCGCAAGGGCGTAAGGGCTTTGGGCGAGGGTCCCGGTTGGACCGCAGTCGATGGACCCCTTCTTCGTCGCTGTCTGACGACGAAGAGAGGTCCTCGTGGTGCGTTCTCGCGAGGTGCCCTTCTGAACTAGGTGAGATTTCGCTGGCCGGTGGTGGTACCGGAGTGCAGTTTCGGCGTAGTTGTGCAGCCGACTTCTTGCTTGCTTCTGCTGCGGTAGCATCGGCAATGGCATCGGGAAGGCTGATGTTGCCTTTCGCCATCAGCTTGCTTTGGACCCCTGGTGCATCTAATCCCAGAACTATGCGATCTCTTAGTGCTTCTTCTAGATCGGTGAATTCGCAGAGGCCTCCCAAATTTCGGAGGTCTGCTATGAAGTCAGCCATGCTTTCTCCCTTTCGCTGGCTTCTTTGATAAAACTCGTGGCGTCTCACGAGCGTAGGCACGGTCAGGGCGTAGTGGTCTTGCAGGATAGGTTCGAGTTCATCCCAATCCATGGCCTTCACTTCTCGGGGTTTGGCTAGTGCCTTAGCCATCTTAAATACGGTTGGACCACAATGCGTTAGGAATACCGCCCGTTTCTTTCCTGGTGTGGCGTCCTTTAAATTGTTCATCTCTAGCAGTTGGGAGTTAGGATGCTGTTAAGTTTGAGCATGGGCGAGAAAGAATGGAGACAAATTTCTGAACGGTGAACTTCAGCTCTTTATTTACATCGTGACTTGCTCATTTAATATCATTAAAACCCGCCTTATATAGGCAAACCTTGTAACGTTTAACCAATAACAAGCTAGAAACGCTAGCTTTTATAACCAATAAGAACTCTCTGTTAAGGGCCAATTGGATTCCCCGGAATGGGCCAATCCGGTCCGGCCGCTTAACAGCCAATCAGAAGTGCAGGGCCAGAACCCTGCACTTATTCCAAGCTCACACCTTATTAATCATATTGCATACACAACAAAACTGTTTCCACCCCCTTGCCATTTCAGTGTGATCAATTAGAACAGAGGTCTCCAAACTTGGCAACTTTAAGACTTATGGACTTCAACTCCCAGAATTGAAGTTGGAGTTGAAATCCACAAGTCTTAAAGTTGCCAAGTTTGGAGACCTCTGGATTAGAATTTTGATGTGGATTTTTCCTACAACATGAGAGAAAGAAAAGTGTGGGCTGGTAATGAAGTAAAGTACAGATCTGTTGTGATTTAAGTATAGACAAAAAGATCTTTCACCACACATAAAGCAAAGCTACTACTCTATTTTTTCTTGTTTTGTTGTAGAAAACCATAATGTGTTTGACCCAAAACGCTCATCTACTTATTACAGCAATAATGAACAAACTTACCCCCTGAAATATGGATTTGGTAGTTTGAGTATAATGTTAGGTTATGATACTGTGCAGGTGAGTGGATTTTAACCAAGTTATTAGTAATTGATTCCTTAACTTGCTATACTGCTTAATTCATTAGAATTAGCTCTTTTTTATTTACATTTACACATATAACTGTTTTAGGGGACCAATGCATAAAATAAGCATTAAAATGACCATAAGTCTAAAGAGAATAAACATAATGGAAGTAAATTGGCATCATAATAAAAGCCATAAAAACAGTATTCTGATTAAAATAACATACTAATCCAACACTGAAGGTCCAACATCGGATTAACCGTCACTATTTCTTGCATGGATGCAAGGAAGGGACCAGCAAAGTTTCCAAGGGAGACAGTGCTATTACAAAAAGTCTGGTCTTCCAGTACTCACCAGCTCAAGCTTTTTTTTTTTTTTTGTATAATGTCAATAAGATTAAATAACCTTGAAATCTTGTAAGGATGAGGAAAGAAGATATCTGATACCATTGGTAGGCATAGCTGGCATATTTGAGAAAGGTAATAGAATGCATTCGGGACAATGACCCTAAATGAAATTCTACCACATCTTTATCACATAATTGAGGTAGCTGTCATCAGCATCTGCAGGGGAGTAAGAAAAAAAAAGGCAATATATAACAGAACTGCAACAATGTGACCAGAGCCCTGCCCTTTTTGTATTTGTGATCAGTAACAAAAACACAAAGTCTTTTTTTTGAAACAAATTTTATTAATTTTAAAGATAAAACAACACATCATTAACCATTAAATACATAAATACATAAAACCTCTTAACATTATAAATTTTTACAAGTCGAATAAAACATTATTTTTATACAACATAATTCTAATTTATCCCATTTCCATATGGACACATAAATATCTTTCAGCAAATTTCTCATTATTTCTCTTTACTCTTATTCAATTTCATTTCTTTTCTATATTTATCCATTTTATAGTCATCATATTCATTTCTTTCTGGCTTGTTTACAATTATTCTCATCTAACATTCCTCCAAGATTTTATTGATTCTTTTTTTTTTTTAATAAAAAACAAATTTTATTAGTTTTACAAAAAACACAATACACACAAAACACAAAACATAAACAAAACTAAAAGATCTTTTCTGAAGGTTGTCTGTTCCCGGGTTAAAACTCTTCACACAGACACAAATTCAAACATCATATTCATCCCATATATCCTTCCATATCTTATTATCATTTTCTTTTTTTTATATATATATAAAAACCATTTTTATCAGTTTTATAAAAACAATGCACAAAGAGTCAAGGCATAACAGCTTATAAATTCTTTTCTAGGAAAAAATAATAATAAAAGACCAATAAGACATAACATTTCCAAATTATAATATCAATACTTCATATAGTATTAACTTCATATCTTATCCCTACTTCTCCTTTCCATCCCAATTATTTCTTATTAATTAAAATTTTATTGCCTTTTATCAATATACAAAATTCAAAAAAAAAAAAAAGCATATATATCCTTATATCTTATTACCATTTTCAACAACATTCTTTGTCTGTTCTATTTCCAGTTATCCATTCATCTTTTTTTCTTTTACTATACTTCTCCTGTATACCAATTGGAGTAACATCTATAACTCATTACCCTAACTTAAAAATACTTCGTATAGCAATTTTTCTTGGGATTCTGTTTAAAAGATTCTAAGATTACATAATGAATTTTATATTCTAAATACACATATAAAAACACAAACTTATGTACCCTCCAGAATCCCTCTTTTAATCTAAATTAAATTCACCCATTGTCTCTAAATAAACTTTTTTTCTTTAGGTCTTGCTTCCCCCCATTAAGGCTTCTCCTCCCCCCCTTTCTCTCTTGCTTATTCTTCTCCTTGCCCTTTTTACCCCTTTGCTTTTTCTCCTCGCTTTTCTTGCTCCTTTTTCTTTGCTTTCTAACCTTGCCTCCATCTTTTCGCTCATTTTTCTCTCTTTTGGTTGTTTTTATAATTCTTAAAATCCCCTTTTTCTTATCCTTTTTCTCCTCCTCTCCAGAAGGGACCCATTGTTCATCAAAGATGGCTTCTTCTTCCTCTTCTTCCTTGTCCCAGTCCTTCTGCTGCGTAATCAACTTTTCATAAGTACATAACGCCATTTCTAAAAATTGAAACAAAGTGCCCAAAGTATCTTCTTTTTTATATTTTTGATATTCAATCTCTAGTTCATCCACAAACGATGCCATTGTAAAAAGGGAAACTTTTTCCAAAACAACCACAAGTATTTTTAATCAAAGACAATCAAAAGCAATTAAAAAAAAAAAAGTTCCAAAAGTTAATACTTTTCTTCCTTCTTCTCTTTCTCTTTCTGGGGTTAATTTTTAATCAAAGAGGTCCAATTACCATATATCTTCCTTTGGGATTCTAGGCAATCTCCTCCTTTTTCAGCTTCTGCTAAAAAAATTTTTTCTCTCCCTTCCCACTTGCAATGTCAATTTTAAATAATCAGAAATCCATACCTCCAACAAGGGTTTTCCAATTTCTTAAATTTTTCAATGTCCAAGAATCCTTTTGTCTCTTAGCTTCAACTCTCAAAGCAATTCACTTTCAATGTCCAATATATCCAAATATTTCTGCTGTTTCCATGGGGTGGGAGAGTAAAGAAAAAAAAAGTTCCCTTTAACAGCTTCTCCGCCGCTTTTCGCTCTTCTTAGGGATACAATGTATCCTCCAGCAATTCAAACAGCTCAGTTCCAGGCAATTTAAAAGATGTTACTTGACCCGGCTCAGACAAAACTTTCACTCTTCACACTTCCTCCAGCACAATCTTACCCGGTTGCTGGCTTCTTCGTGGCGGCCATTGCTGACCGCCGCTCCACCGCCTTGGGAAAAAGGGGTTTTTCCGGAGAAGGGGGGGGTCTGCGACACCCCCACCTCCCTATCCGACTCCCCTCTCTCTTCAGCTGTCCCTACAGGGCAGCCATATCCCCCTGACCCATCTGGATCGGGGGTACCTCGACGGCTAGCACAGCAGGAATCGCGAGCTGTCGCGAATTCCTGCTGCCCCGAAGCCACGCGAAACCGGAAAAGTCTTGATTCTTTTATCACTTCCCATAGAGAATACCATTTTCACATATGGATAATCTCAACTTTTAGCAAGCAACCACTGCCCTTGCTAGACAGTGACAAGCCATTTCCATGCTATTGCAAACAATATGGAAGTCACCAGAAATCAAGCTTGACTTGAACAAGACATTATGCATTGCTCACCATTCTGTATATCTTTATTAGAGTATCACAGAATCATTATCTTTATGATAAAGATATATGAATTTCAACAGAAAGTGCAGAGTTTTGCAATGTTCAGGGTCATGAACTACAAGTGAAATTCATTTTTCAATCTTCTCTTTCAGATCCAGAATATTGTAGTTCAAAACCAACAGTTTGGATTGAGTGTGGAGGAACCCACCGTTCCCTTCTATTATAGCTACTTTGATGGGATTTTGGGTATGACCAATCCTACTCCAAATGCCCAGGGATCATACTCACTCTTGTACCAGATGATGAGTCAAAACCAGATTTCTGAATCTATTTTTAGCTTTTACTTCTCACGGTAAGATTAATCACATTATATTCGTACCATAGTGTGTAAGTATAATTATGGTTTTCTTCCAGAATGAGTTACCTGGAATGGAGCAATTTACTTTTATTCCATGGCTCAATCCCATCATCACAAATATAATGTGGAGTTCAACATTTCAGCAATGAATGATATTGAAAGAGAGAGAAACATCAGGTTAAGAAAGAGGTTTAAAAATTTTTTTGAGTTAAATCAGTGTTGATTTAAAAACTTTAACAAAGATCTCACCAAACTCACCACTTTCCCTTGGGAAAGCCTGATTTAATCCTAAATGTTTTATCTCATACACTTCCTCCCCCACTTCATAGAGTCCAAGGTAGTGTATCTCTTAACTCCACCTATTGGGACCTTCCTCCTTTCAGCTCTTGATTCCACCATATATACTAAGGATTACTTTATTCACAGTATGAGTGTAAGAAGAAGATTTTTACCCACATATGTGCCTCTAATTATATTCCTATCTCACCAATGGAATTGTGAAAAGTTGAATTTTCACAGCCTTTAAAAACATGGTTCTCAGTGGAGTGAGCAGTTGAGTGAAGGGTGTGTATGTCAATGGGGAAACCTGAGATGGGTGGATAGTCAGTGTTAACACACAACAATCTGTGCTCAGTTTGCATTGTTATTTTGTAATATCATCCAAAACCTGGTTTTTTTATTTTATTTTCTGGCCATATTTTCTGATGAAAATGATCCTAGGATTGTTTACACAAAAAGACCAGAAGCAGATGAGAAGCTATAACTCTTTCTTTGGCCCATTTTTTCTCTTTCCTCTCAGCCAACCAACTGTTCAGTATGGAGGAGAACTGATATTGGGAGGCATTGACCCCCAGATGTACACTGGGGAAATTACCTGGACCCCTGTGACTGAACAGGCTTACTGGCAGATCGGTATAGAAGAGTAAGTGATATTTTTTCCCTTCCTGATTTATATCTGATTCCATTTTATTTGAATGAGCTGCTTCTTCACCGTTTATAAATGATGGAAGGATATTCCTCTCATCCATTGGTTAGGTGTATTAGATTTTTGGCAGAACTGATTAATCCAATACTTATTTGATACTTCTAAATTTGTTTGTGGGAAGGAAAACAGGCCTTCTTCTGCCTAGGATACAAATTTGGAAAACAGATGGGCGTATCATTTCTCACCATCCACCCATCCAGCTAGCTAGTGAGCCAACTCTTCGATTGTCTAGTATTCTATCTGTCATCCTTGGGTGGAGTGCAGATCACTATAAAACATATTGTAGCAATAGCAATAGCACTTGGACTCATATACTGCTTTACAATGCTTTGCAGGCCTCTCTAAGTGGTTTACAGAGTCAGCATATTGCCTGCAGCAATCTGGGCCATCATTTTACTGACCTCAGAAGGATGGAAGGTTGAGTCAACCGTGAGCTGGTCAGAATTGAACTACTGGCATTGGCAGAATTAGCCTGCAATACTGCATTCTAACCACTGCACCACTACAGCTCTTATTGTAAATATAAAACTTGTACAAAAACCAGCCAACAGTCCAATGAGCAAGATGCAGTTAGCAGTGACACTAATAGTAACAATATTCATAATATCAAATCATCTTAATAAATCTAATTATATAAAGTGTAGTATTATAGTAATGTTTTATTTTAAGAATAAAATATCTTAAAATAACTTATTAAAAAAGGCTTCATCATTGAAAAAGAATGAGATTTAAGTGTCAAGTGAGTCTCTCATTAGGGAAATTTGACACTCCTTTCATCACTACATTCAGATGCCTCGTATTGCAAGCCATAAGTTTAAGATAAAAAATAGAGAAAAAGGAAAGGTTGCTTTAAATATCCGTGATAAATAAATAAAACTGACCATTCGATCGAGAACATGGAATGCCTTATGAGTGTTGGCATACATCTATGAAGAAAATTTGCTAAAAACCCATTATCAATTCAATCCTAAGCATGTTTGGTCAGAAGAAAATACTACTGAATTTAGCAAACTATACTGCTGAACAAATACGTTAAATAACTTAATATGCTGTGGAATATGAAATCTATCTAGAATATACATTCCTTCACACATGAAGCTATCTAATATTTGAAGCTTATTCATTTTGCTTTTTTGTTGTTGTTACATTTGCTGGTAATTAGCTTCCAAAATTTCTAGTAGAGATCTTTCCAAGGATCACTTGCAATATTTGTGCCTATTTGCTTCTATAAATACCGCAGAAAGTTTATTGGACATACTAATTTTAAAATATTGACCAATATTTATGCAGTATGCATGGTCCTAACTATGGTGCCAATATTCATGGGTAATCCTCCATGAAGTAAAGCATCTTACTATCCAATTGATTCTTAGGTATATGTCTTGATCAGCCTTCCTGAAATTCCTTCCTTCTACATTTGTTGGACTTCAATAATCCATCATGGCCTTTGTGGCAGGGTTTTTTTGGCTGAACCGGTAGTAAAAAAGGCCTATGATCAACTGAGAGGAAGAGAAAAGCACAGGATTGGCCCTCCCACCTTCCCCTGCACTTTTCTCTTCTTTATCCTCCCAGCCGATTGGTGCTGCAGGTTTCATCTGGTGTGGGGAAAGCTGTGCGCCAGCGTTAGGCAAAGCATGCCCACCAAGCCACACCTACCAAGCCACACCTACCAAAACAGGGTAAAACAATTTGAATTCCACCACTGCTTTGTGGGCTATCCAGTCTCGGTAAAGGCTGGTTAAAGGTTTTGTGTAGATTAAGAATCCATAGGATTTTATTTATTTTACCAATTGTACTTTGCTTTAGTTGTTTGTAACAGTTGTAGTAATATTCTTATGTTCTGATTGTTTCAACAGATTTGCTATTGGCAACCAGGCTACGGGCTGGTGCAGTGAAGGCTGCCAGGGCATTGTAGACACAGGAACATTTTTGCTAACTATCCCACAACAATATTTAACGGATTTCCTTCAAACTGTGAATGCTGCTAACTATGGTTCAGTAAGTAGAGGAAAGAATCTTGAATAAATGTTGTGATTGTTCAGGGAACTGTTACCATTACGACTAGAGAAATCTATTAATTTTGCTTTCACGCAGTTCCTCATTTTCTTGTTCTTATGTTTCTTTTTCCTGATTTCCACAATAAGATGTGAACTTTTTTTTTTTTAATCTACATGAACATTTATATGTATTTTGGGGTATTTACTCCAAAATAACAGGGGAGTGGGGGTGTTGTATGCTATTCCTTACAATGTACCTTTGTGTGCCCACTTGAACATTGTTGAGCTACATCAATATAGTATACAATTTTTTAAATTGCAAAAAAAAGTTTGCTAGCAGTTTGTAAGTAAGCTCAGAAGTATAAAATTTAAGTCTACTCAAAAAAATGCAAAAATAATTATTTTTTCTGTCACTCTAGTGGTCATAAATAATCTGAATATCATTTCATTGACCCAAAGACATTTTGCACAGCTTAAAGGCAATTTTGGCAGACTGAAGAAAAGAGATGAGGGTTTATAGTGCTGCTGTAACCTGGCCGACCCTTCTTATTGCCTCAATTTAACCTTCCCTCATATTTGTTCTTTCACAGTATACGGTGGACTGCAACAATGTCCAGAATATGCCTACCATTATCTTTTTCATTAATGGTTCCCAATTCCCACTTCCTCCTTCTGCTTATGTTGCCAATGTAAGTATGCGTTTCTAAATTCTCCGTGCATAGGAAACCACTTCATTTTAAGATGAATTGATGTTCCATACCTCAAAAATAATGCCACATAGAAATAGCATTATGCTGATGCTACTTTATTTATAACAAAAATATATCCCTTAATTTGAAGCTATCGGATATGTAATCCTCCTTCTATAATTCAGTCAGAATACTTGCAGATGACACAGATGGCTGCTCTTGAAGAATCAGCTTCATATTGAAGTACATATAACATGGATTTTTTACTATGTCATTGCAAGCAAAGATTATTATGCAATTGCATAATAATGTGGAGAGTTAAACAATATTTTATGTCATGTAATTTAATAATAATCCAAATCCAGATTCCAATAAAATATGATTGATGTTCCTTCGTTTCTGCGATAAGGACACAATCTGAATCAATTTGTTTCTTTTACAGAACAATGGCCACTGTTCACTTGCAATTGAGCCAACATATGTGCCTTCCTCAACTGGGCAGCCTCTGTGGATCCTGGGTGATGTTTTCCTTAAAGAATATTATTCTATTTTTGACATGAAAAACAACAGGGTTGGGTTGGCACCATCAGCCTAAATGAATTATAATTTTGTTTCTGGATTAATGGAGCTGAGTTTTGTATTCCAACAAAATATTTCAAATTTAATCATATGCTTCTCAACTGACATCCACTCTTAGCCCCTTTCCATAAAGTTTGTTCATTTAAGATCCATTGCTACAAAGAAATAAATTATAACATGCCAAACTGATGTTTGTAATATTCATTCCTTAACAATGTATATATTTGGGGTTTCTTTCCAGAATATATTGTTTTTTGTCAACAATGAAATTCATCCTTTTCTCAATTGTTTTTGGTATAAGAAAAAAAAAATGAGAAAAGCTGGCTCAAAATATGGAAGAAATGAAAATGGAAAATAATACATATTAACTGCAAAATGTCATAATTGAGGTAAAGCATTTTGGTAATAAAAGTTTTTACTGGGAGAAACATGTTTTTCAGTTCTGCTACCTAATGGCCTTTGGCCCATTTATTGGATCAGAAGTTTGCATTTATTTCAGATATGAACCTTTTCTTCCTTGTCCCAAAGGTGCTTTTTCAAAAGGCAACTGGAGTTTGCTTTTCCTTGAAGACATTTTGCTTTTCATCCAAGAAGCTTTTTCAGTTTTGACTGAATGGTAGGTGTTAGATATTCAATGGGGAAAAGTCAGTGATGTCAGACTTCCCCCATTGATTCATTTTCCAGGTGGGAAAATGAACAGCCGTGATTGGTTTAAATTGTGGACAGCAGTTTGTAAAAAGAACAGCAGACATACCGGGTGGCAGTCTTTTGTTCAGAGCTAAATAAAGAAATCCTTTCCTTCTACCACTGTCCTGCCTCTTCAATCTAGCCCATATCAAACACTGGCGACGAGGATGGGATTCTAGAAGAGAACAAAGGAAATGAAGTGAAGACGGAAAATGCTAACAACGGAACGCTGCTATCACCATGCTGATCATCAGAATATCCACCCACACTCAACCAGAACCTTTTGATCCAAAAAAGCATGACTGGGTCACGTACATGGTACAATTTAGAATGTTTTTAGAAGCAAAATCACTGCAGGATGCAACAGAACAGAGGAAGAGAGTTCTATTCCTGGCATATTGTGGAAATCACCTCTACAAAACAGCTAGAACCCTAGCTGCTCCCAAAGATGTGGAAATAATGAAATGGAAAGAATTACAGAAGATGTTAGAAGAACATTATGCTCCTGCTGCATCGTCACTGGCTCACTGACTTGACTTTTATCGCAGAGAGCAGAAACCAGGTGAAACCATAAATGATTACCTTACAAACCTATGAGGTATTGCTGCAGGCTGTGAGTTTGAAAATATGGAAATAACTTTAAAAGATAGAATTATAGTTGGAATGAGGGACCTGAGATTGCAAAGGGAGTTGTTAACTAAAAAGAGCATCTCTTTAAAAGAAGTAATAGAGGAAACCCGAGCAGCAGAAATCTCGGAAAAACCAGCAGCTAAAATTGAGAAATCTGAGAGCGTTCACTCATCATGGGGGGATGACCAGCAAATATCAGGGAGAGGGGGAGATTGGAGAACTCTCCAAAGAAGAGGAGGAAGAAATACATAGAGTAAAACCTGGGAATAATCGAGATAGAGAAACGTCCCCATAACATGAATAGACGGGACGATACCTCCCGCCTACCAGACATTTGGAAGCTAGCCCTCACCAACAAATGAGTCCCAGCCATGAAAACCAACACCAGACCCGAAACAACACGGGACACCACCACCAATCCCCCTCATCAGACCCAGGCCCAAGCCCATCCTATAAACGAAGGGCAACCACCACCCAGAAAACAGACCACGGCTGCTTCGCCAGCTGTCGCACCCCCTGACCCCAAAACCAAACAAGCTGACACATGCCAAGAACACAGACCCAGACCCCAAACTCAAAGCCAGACTAAAACCCAGAATGCTACATCACAGCCACCCGCTCAGGATATCACATCAGAAAAGTCAGGAAATTACACCACAAGAACTCAAAAAGTTGCAACACAGCAAATGACCCAGGATATCACAGCACAAGATCAAGGATACCACAGCAATAAGTCTCACAAGGTCATCACACAACCCATTACCCAAGCTGTTACTACACAGGAGGCTAATGGAAAAAAGATCACTGCAAAACAAATGACCCAGGAGATTACAGCACAAGATCCAGGATATCTCCACAACAAAACTCAGAAGGCCATCACACAGCCCATTATACCAACATCAACTCCATTAACCAATCAAGAGGCAGCAGCGCAGCCAACCAGCCCAGCACACCAGCTCCCACCACCCATATTTATAGAGAGACGGCAGCTCCGATCACATACTGCTTGCACTGGCACGAAGCCAAAAGCATCAGCCTGAGGATGTCGAGTGCGACCTCACCGAAACGTTGCCAAGATACTCTTAATCTTACACGGGAAAAGACCCAAACACACCTAGAACTACGTATATGTGTGTGTGTGTGTGTGTATGTATGGTATTCACCTTTGTTCGGGTATTTTCCCACATCATTATAGTTGTGCTTTTAAAGTTGTAGAGATGTTTCAGCAGAATCTCATCTTCCATCATCAGACTTGTGTATTGGGTTTGTCTGTGTGTCAGACTTTTGCAGCCGTTTCTGTTTTAAATTTGATGCTAACCTCGTGCTTTGTTAGAATGGTTTTTTCTTCATCCTGATTGGTTGGGAGTCTTGGTCTGCGTTTATTGGTCTTGGAGTTTGCTGTGTTCTGCTTGATTGGTGTTTCCAATATCTTCTGTCTGTTTTGTAGCGTTTTTTTGTCTTGATTGGCTGGCAACATTGTGTTTCGTATATTGGGGGCTTTCAGCATGGCTTGGCTTCAGGTGGATGGCTGGCTATCGTTTATTAGGAAGCTAGGCTTCATCTGGGTGGCTGGCTGGGGTGTGTTTGGGCTGGAGGTATCGGGGGGGGGGGGCTCTGTTTATGCCCAGGTGACACAAACCCAGGTGACACTGGCATTGGACCCACCCCTGACCAGGATAAAATGCCCACCCTGGAGGAATACTCTCAGCAGGGGGTAATCTCCTTGCTGATTGTGGAGGGGTAGGAATTGGGGTTTGTAACGTACCCAACGTCGGCTGTATCTGCTGTCTCTCCTTTGCTGCTTGGGCCTGCCAGGCTGGGTCGATCCTTAGGCCACCTCTGACCGGCGCCACACTTGTTTCACTGTCAATTCTTAGACTAGGGAAAATAAAGGTGGGCTGCCTTAGGACCCAGCTTGTCTAGAGAGGTTGTGGCTGTGAGATATATCTTTCCACCTTAAGTTACTGGAATTGTTCTGGGATTCCTGCCAATGACTGGCTTTGGGATGGAGGCAATGGGTTCCAGTCTTGGAAGTTGTCTGATTCCAACGTCCCCCCACTTCTCCACTCTGTCTTGTGGGCCGTCCTCAGAGGTCTGGAGAAGGAAAGGCATTCAGGCAGCTTCTTCTCCAGTCTCATCTCTGGATACAGCTCCGTCTGGCAGCTTCTCCATGAATCCATCTCTTGAAGCTGGCCACCTAGTCTCTCTCTCTCTCCTCTGCAGCTTCTATCACTTGCAAAATTTATTCAGAAGGGCAGCAGGTGGCCTCAACTAGTTATCAGGTGTCAAGCCCCAGAACCCCTTCTGTAGCTTCTTCCCTTTCTTTCCTCTTCACTCAGTCTTCGCACTGCTCCATTTTTGGAGTAAGTGATGGGGCTCAGCATCCCTTTTTGGGTACTGGAGTTTGTTTAAAGATTTGGAATAATGTTAGCATTACAGCAACCTTTCATTCCAACCAATAACTCTAAGACAGACATCTCTCAAAGATTCCTTTATTTGGATAGTAACTGGTACATCTGTGAAATCCCGAATCTGAAAGTTTTGGGCTTCCTTACAAAAGTCAAAAGTACAAATCCATCTCCCCTTAGCCACCATCACATCACATGGTCCAATCACCATCCATCCTAAAGTAAGATTCACATTTCATTATGCACCACACTCAATGACCTTGAACCAGCAAAAGAATTTTATTCTGTCTAACTAGATATACTCAAATGAATTCCTCCCTCCCATTTTCTGAGGCTCAATTGTGGCAGTGTGGGAGCATTGAATCTCAATATGGCTTCCAAAGCTGACACCTCACGCGCTACTACTCCATGTACGACTTGGGTTGGCTTTGCAACAGCAGCATAAACATATCCAACTGTCTTGTGCAGGGCTTTTCATCTGCAAAAATCTTCCACTAAAAATGATAATAAATCAAAGTTGGTTTCCTCTCCAAAGTAACTGGAAGCAAATAAAGAATGATTATACAAAAGACAGTCTTATGTGCGAATTTTTACTTGGCCAACTATGAGAGCATGGTGCAGGAGAGATGTTTGGAAGAAATATGGCATCTCAATATTTTCTTTGAACAACAGAATTCCTCTATTCATTCATTTTTTAAATCTACCCCTATTCCAGTAGCTAAAGAAAGACTATATAGTATTTTGTTAATATTTCTTCTCATATCATCATATAATTACATCCTTTGTGTAGTTGCCTTGAATAGACATAACTGCAAACAAAGACTGCCTTTTTAAATATAGACATAACATTAAATACGGGTCTTAATTACTCATTTACATTCAGTAAGAAAGAAGGAAAACCTATAAGGTACCTTTCTGTAGGGATTGAATCTGGAGAGCACATACTGAGCATATACCAAGCCAAGCATCAGCATGTCATTGATTTTGCTAGAAAATTATGGCTTACTTTATTGATCTATCATTTTAAGAAGATGGAATTACATTGTGGTCTTCATGCAACCCTTTTCACAACCTTTTATACATCACACGTGCACTGATTGCTTCTATGAAAGTATGCAGTGAGAGATTATTGTACAGTATTAGCATATTCAGAAACCCTCGCACTCGATTGGTCCGGACCAGCGAAGACCTGATTGGTCAACAGGTCAGCCGTGATTGGAGTGCTAGGAATCTATCACGATTGGCTGTGCCAATCGCGGGAGATTCAAAGTGCTGTCATTGGCTGCCGAGCCGCGAGCCAGCACTATATGAAGGGCTGCCGGGGCTCACATCCCCAGACCTTTACCTAAACCTAATAAAGAGCTGAACTCACAGAATGGTCTTGCATCTCTGTCAAACCGATCCGCCTCCGATCTAACACTGGCGATGAAGGTGGGATTGTGAGACAAAGAGACCACCCAGCACGTGGCGAGGCGGCACGCGGCAACCAGCAACATGGCCGGAATCAACTCGCCACCCGTTCCCTTCAACCCTGCTACTGAGGACTGGGAATCCTATACCGATAGGTTCCAAATGTTCCTCGAGAGTAGCAACCTCAAGGACGCCAACGGCCACAAGAAACGAGCCGTGTTCCTCACGCACTGCGGGCCCACAGTCTTCAAAATGGCCAAAGCCTTGGCCAAACCGGTGGACATCAAGACGATGGAGTGGAACGATCTCGAGCCCCTGCTGCGGAGCCACTACACCCCCGTCATGCCCATCCTCATCCGGCGGCACGAGTTCTACTGGCGGGATCAACGTGAGGGCGAAGGGCTGGCCAACTTCATAGCGGCACTACAGGACCTGGGGGGTCTATGCGAGTTCACTGACCTGGACGAGGCCCTACGAGATCACGTCATTTTGGGACTCCGAGACCCCGTCCTCCAGAGCCGCATCATGGCAAAGGGAGACATCTCCCTCGCCGATGCCCTCACCGAAGCCGCTGCAGTGGAAGCGGCCAAGAAATCAGCAGCCCGGATGCGACAATCGAGCATCATGCTGCAAGCGGCAACCGGAGAGGCCACATCGACCCCCGAGAGGAGGCCCGTGACAGACCATACAACCACACATCATGGCGACATCGACTCCTTCTCAGAAACTGAAGACGAGGAGGAAGAGATCCACCGGCTCCAATCAGCGCGAGAGCGGCGGGAACCACGAGGTCGTAAGTTGAGGTTCCAGTGTGCTGGCTGTGGCGGTGATCACCCCCGAGCGGACTGTTGTTTTCTCGAAGCCATTTGCAGGCATTGTGAGAAACAGGGGCACATCGCCAAAGTGTGCCGGAATAAGAAGTACTACAGCCCGTGCCGACGAGATGCCAGCCCCCGACGGAGAGACAGCACCCCCACCAGGACCCGAGAGTGGCAGACGGAGAACCGCTGGAGCCGGGAAGGTCGGAACAGGTGACTCCGGGAGACGAGACAGAGAGAGGAAATGCACCAGACTGTCGTCATCGGCCATTCCTCCACCAGTGATGCCAGAAAGGTATACGTGACGGTCGGGATAGAAGACCAGCAATGCGACATGGAGGTGGACTCAGGGTCTTTCCTCTCAATGGTCTCCTGGCACATGCTCAAGCACCTGGTCCCCACCATCCACCGCTAAGAACTGGAAGACCAAACACTAACCCTCAAAGACTATCAGGGAAACCGAATCCCTGTAGTCAGTAGAGGCCATTTTAAAGTCACCTTCAAGGGCCACACAGAAGTGCTACCCGTGACGATCGTCGATCGAGATTGGCCAAGCCTGTTGGGACTACAGTGGTTCGCACCCCTGGGCATCGAGGTAACCGGCATACACCACATCGCAGAGGCAGACTGGGAAGCAGCGCTCGTGAGGGACTTTCGGGAAGTCTTCGATGACCAGTTAGGCAAGTACCGGGGGTCCCTTATTGCATTTAACATAGACCCAAGCATCGCCCCAATCCGCCTTAAGCCCAGGTGAGTGCCATTTGCACTCAAGCACAAGATCGATGAGCAACTCGATAAGCTCATCGCGCAAGGGGTGCTAGAACCGATCGATCATGCCTGGTGGGAGACCCCAATTGTCACCCCCATCAAGCCAGATGGGTCAGTGAGAATTTGTGGTGACCACAAGGCCACCCTAAACCATGCGCTCTAACAAAGCGCATATCCTGTCCCAGTAGTCCAGCATCTTCTGCACTCACTGGGGGGAGGCCGGATCTTCGCAAAGCTTGACCTGGCGCAAGCCTACCAGCAACTGCCGGTCGACGCCACAACAGCAGAAGCCCAAACCATCGTAACGCACCGAGGGGCTTTCCGCTGCAACCGGCTCCAGTTTGGAGTCAGCGTGGCACCTGGAGTCTTCCAAAGCCTTATGGAAAGACTCCTCCAAGGAATAGAAGGGGTGGTGCCCTACTTTGATGACATCTTGGTGGCCGCGAAAAATGAGAAACAACTAGAAGCCAGGTTGAGGGAGGTACTGCAGAAGTTCAGAGACCTGGGACTTAAAGTAAAGAAAGGGAAGTGCCAGCTACAGGCTGAAAGGGTCGAATTTCTGGGATACCTCCTAGACAAACAAGGAATTCACCCCACAGAAAAGAAACTGAGAGTCATAAGGGAAGCTCTGCAACCAAAAAACAAAACGGAATTACATGCTTTTTTGGGACTGTTAAACTTTTACAATGTCTTCCTACCTCAAAAGGCAACCATGGCAGAACCGCTACATAGGTTGTTAGAAAAAAAAAAACCTGGACCTGGGGAGCACGGGAGGAGAGCGCTTTCAACAACACAAAGAACCTGCTAACATCCGACGCGGTACTAATCCAGTACAGTGAGACTCTGCCATTGACAGTAACTTGCAACGTGTCACCCTTTGGAATTGGTGCCATCCTCAGCCACCAGCTACCAGACGGGAGGGAAGCACCCATCGCTTTCTCATCAAGGACACTTTCAAAGCCAGAGCGGAACTACAGCCAGCTCGACAAGGAGGCCCTAGCAGTTGTCGCCGGCGTCAAGAAATTCCACGAATACCTTTACGGTAGGACTTTTACAATCATCACGGATCACAAGCCGCTGCTAGGAATCCTGGCGGGGGACAGGGCCACACCAAACATTCTATCGCCAAGAATGACAAGGTGGTCCGAATTCCTAGCAGCATACAATTACCAGCTGATACACCGGCCCGGCAAGGACATCGCCCATGCATACGCCCTAAGCCAGTCACCCTTACCGGACTGGGAAGACGACCCAGCACCCACAATAGAGGTACTCCAAATAGAGACAATATCCAACCCACTCGTGACCGCGCCAGACATTGCCAGAGAAACAAATAAAGACAAACGGCTGGTGCGAGTCTTGAGCTGGGGGGGAAAAGGGTGGCCGGAGGGGGACATAGACGAGCTATTCAGACCCTTCCAGAACAGACAAACCAAACTCTTTATCGAAAAGGGCTGCATACTTTGGGGGGACAGAGTGGTAATTCCTGAAAAATTACAGGAAAAGGTATTGGGAATGTTGCATGAGGGGCACCCGGGGATGGTTAAGATGAAAAGCCTGGCCAGAAGCTACGCATGGTGGCCAGGAATGGATCGAAACCTGGGTTGCCAAATGTAAACAATGCCAAGAGTCCAGAGCCAATCCACCCGCCACCCCAACCCAAGAATGGGAAAAACCAAGAGGTCCGTGGTCCAGAATTCATATAGACTTCGCGGGGCCAACCAAGGGACACATGTACCTTATCACAGTAGATGCTTACTCCAACTGGCTGGAGGTAAGCACTATGAAGTCAACCATGACGGAAGCGGTGATAAGGAAACTGAGCAAACTCTTCACTACGCACGGCCTGCCAGATGTAATAGTGTCAGACAACGGGCCCCAGTTCACCGCACTGGCGTTTGAACAATTTCTGGCAGACCAAGGGATAAGCCATGCATTAACCGCACTGGCAAACCCGGCGGCGAACGGGCAGGCGGAACGCATGGTCCAATACACCAAGAAAGCTATCCAGAAAATAGAAAAAGCCAACATACAGGACAAAATCAATAAAATGCTCCTCATTCAGCACATTACACCTAGTGCAACCACAAATAAAAGCCCGGCGGAACTAATGATGGGCTGGAAACTATGCTCAACACTAGACAGAATGCACCCAACATATAACCCAGACAAACCCCCAGGTTCCTCCGGCAAACACAGAAAATTCAACATAGGGGACCCAGTATACGCAAAAAATCTCACAGGAGAATCACTCTGGGTACCAGCTGCAATCACCCAGATAACCGGGCCCCTATCATACCGATTGGAAACTAGCGAAGGAAAAAACTGGAAACGGCACATAAACCAACTTAGGTCAAGACTAGCCACCACAAACAACCAAACACCCGAACAAGAAACTAGAAGGGGGGGGAACTGGTAAGCGAGAGAGAAGGAACTGAAGAAAACCAACTAACACAAACAGAACACCCCCCACCAAGAATAAATAAACCAATAAACCAACGCTACTCACCCGTAGACGCAGGACCAATGGAGCACGAAAGTCCGGGGTCTTCACCTGGAAGGAGCAGCCAAACCAGCTCACCCGGCCAGGAAAAGCCCAGCGGGAGCAGAAGCAGCAGCTCAACCAGCCCAGGAGAATCGGGAGGGAGCCACCAAGAAAGGCCCAGCTCAACGTTCCAGGCAGTTCCATTCCAAGGAACTGGAGCGACAGGAGGCATCCAAACCGGTCGACAACCACACCAGAACTGAACCACGCAGGTCAAGGAGGCAGGGAAAAAGCCCCGCCTACCTACGCGACTACATCACTACGCACCGCAGGACGAAACCAAGAGGGGAGGGGTATACAGTATTAGCATATTCAGAAACCCTCGCACCTGATTGGTCCGGACCAGCGAAGACCTGATTGGTCAACAGGTCAGCCGTGATTGGAGCGCTAGGAATCTACCACGATTGGCTGTGCCGATCGTGGGAGATTCAAAGTGCTGTCATTGGCTGCCGAGCCGCGAGCCAGCACTATATGAAGGGCTGCCGCAGCTCGCATCCCCAGACCTTTACCAAAACCTAATAAAGAGCTGAACTCACAGAATGGTCTTGCGTCTCTGTCGAACTGATCCGCCTCCGATCTAACAATTATAATAGTGAAGAATCTACAGTATGGAGAGTATTCCACATCAACACCTTTTCATGAGTACTCACTTAAGTGGTATCATCTCTAAAATGCTCAAGATGTACACAATGAGAAGGAATATCTCCTTTTTCACAGAAACCTCAGCAACTTTAATTTAGGTTTCCCTCCACTTAATGCAGTTCACTGAGAGTTAGAAGGAAAAAAGTGAACGTTGAGCCTGAATGTAAGATGTATAACTGATAAACTCCATATGATTCATTACTCAAAGTGTGGAAGGAAGAAAACAAATTGAAGAATTTAAAAAGTGTTAAAACTAACTTTATAAAAATGAACAATATGACCGGAGGTGTCTTCTAAACTTTTCTTCTATTTGAAGCTATTTTAGGCATATTTATTTATTTGATAAATTTATTTGCTGCCTATTTTGCTGCAGGGTTATGCTAGGTAGCTTACAACAGTAAAAACAACGAAGTGTAAGCCTAACAGTAGCAAAAAAATGAAACAACAAAATAAATAAGAAAATACAGTAATATGAAATTAAAAAATGGGAGGGAAACAGCAGGGAATGCAGGAGGGAGAGATGGATTTGCTACCAATCTAGTAGTCACCTCCAGTGTGTTATTCCCTCATTGGATCCCCAGCCCATTTGGCAGAGTTAGGTCTTCAAGCTCTTGCAGAAGGATAGGAGGGTATCTCCCCCCAGGAGGTACCATGTTCCAGAAGATGGGTGATAGGGCACAGAAGTGTCTTCTGAATTCTTTGACTGACAGGATACAAAACAGGTCATATGATGTAGAGATGCTCTCAGAGGGTCCCTGAGTCTTGGAGATATGCCTTAAAGTGAATAAAGGCACCAGTTTCTATATAGCCAATGATGGTTTATTCCATGATGAGCAAACAACAAACACTCTATTCAAGCAAGAATGTCTCAAAGCCAGGCAAGGTTAGCACTGAGTGTTCCTATTCCCTGTTCCCTTTTATTAATACAGCAGCCACATCCACACCTACACACATCCACACTCCTGCCCTCGCCTAGCCTATTATCCCCCCTTGCTGACAGTTTACCATCAAAGCATTGTTTCTCGCCTACCTACCTGTCTTATCCCACTTCTTCCTAAATGATCCTCACCTCGTTCAGCCTTCACCATCTGGTCCAATCTCTTGCCCTCACCCATGTATTTCCCCACCTCCCAGCTGACTCCCAAGCCTATCCTTCACAATCAGAGATCAGTTACATGCCCAGCTGTCAGTTTTCCGGCTGGCATGGGCACAGAGCTTCTTCCTGTCTGCCACATCATCGCAATGCAACTCACATCTCCATCGGACCAGTAGGCGGCTCACCAAGGAAGAAGACAGCATTGGTGGGCTTTCAATCGACAGCTAGGTCAGCTCAGCATCCAAGAAAGAAGATTAAAAAGGTTCTTGCTGAGCTTCGGCGAACTGGCGGGCTCCGAAGCAGTGCTGCATTCAGAGCCCGACAGATGCAGACTCTATGGTTATGGGCTTGAATAATCTATGAGTAGCTTTCCTGTCTAGTTGCTCATAGTCCCTTAGTGTTGTTTTCAGGATCTTTCTTGTCCCTTTTGTCCCAACATGAAAGAGGAGAAAAGGATTATAATCTGTGGGTTTGGTTATTTTGGTAAGCCTGTCTGTCACATTTTTCATTTTTGCATGTTGGAGACAATATACCTCCCTTAGTAGATTGTCTGATCTACAGATTGCTGATTCTGTTCCTCTGAGAAGTGAGTCACCTATTATCAATACACAGCCCTTTTTATTTGGGGAAGTTTGAGTCTTTTTCTGTCACTGGAATACTTGATGAAGTTTCTTCCCCATTTGTCTGTATGTTTTCTTCCAGGGAAAGAAAAAGAAATTGATTGTTCCACTGCAGCAGGGCTGGGCTGGACAGCAAAAACAGTCTTCTTGATTATTTTTAATCCTGTATTGTCAGGCTTATTTGTGTTCCTGGTGTCTTTCCAACCGTTGGAGTTTTGCCATGCCTTCAAGTGTGAAATTCTTGCTCCCGCCCTGCCAAACTAATTACTTCAGTTTGGCTTGTTTGGACTTTAAGTTACAGTTTGTGTTGACCATGTTTCGGATTTAATTTTCTGCAGTCAAAGGCTGTTCCTGGGAGAGTTTTTGTCCAGCCAGAAGGTAACCTCGACATTGGGGGCAAAGTTCGAGATAATAAAGGGACTCTTATTGATTATCTGACTGTGTTGCCTTTATGCCACACCCAGGTCATCATATACCCTGTGGGCTGAATCCGGCCCCCAAGCCTTGAGTTTGACACCCCTGATCCAGGGGGCTCATTTTTCCTGGTAGTTATTTGTTTCTTACTACATTCAGTTTGGACACAGATTTCTTCCCTTACTGAGAATTCTTCATTTTCTTGGTTGAGTCTCAGAGTAAGCAGACTTTCCTCTAGAATCAAGAGCCTTCATTTTTTCTTCCAGTATTCTAATTAGTTTACATTTGGTGCAGGTATTTTGGGTCCCCTATGAACATACATTTTTGGCACATTGCAAATTGAAAAGATTGCTGATGCAACCTATTAAAAACCAAGATTAAAAACAGGCACAGTAAAGTATACATAGTATACAAAAGGTTTCCTGGATACCTAAAAACATCTTATTGAAATTGATGGGGGAAGAACTATCATAGTAAACTATAACATTGAAGGATCTATCAAAGAACCCAATTTCCAAGATTATTGGGAGATTAAACAAGTGCCTTTGTCATCCAAAAGGCAGAGGAAGTTTTTAAAATTAAAAAATAGCACAGTAAATTTGATATCCAGTACAGGTTATTCATGGCTTTTCAGGACTGACTACAAGTGCAGTAGGATTTCAGACCAGCAAAAATATAGCATGGATAAAGTGCAGCGCTTTTATTCAAGAAACATCAGAACAGGAATTGGGAAAACATTTCCATTTGAAATTAGTATTTCTTGTTTCAGTGTACATTAACAAAAATATTTGAACAACCACCCCTTTTTCAAAAAGCCTCAGATGCAGAACTTTTACATTTCAGCATTTTAAGGAGCAAATTCAATATTCTGACATTTGGATTTTAAACATATTCACATTTATATGAGAACCGTCTCAATCCTGAAATTTCACCTGAATTGGAAATTTAGTCCTTGGGGTTATTTTATATAAGCAAAATATTTTTTTAAAATCTAGCTTTTTTAAAAAAATTCCATTTCTCTATCCTTTTATTCATTGCATAATGAAGAATATTAATAGATTGCACAGTGTATAGATTTGGAATGGTTATTCTTCCCAGCTCTCTTCATGTATCCATGGAATCAAACAGGATTTGAAGGGACTTTTTAGTTCAATGGGCCACCCAGTGATGGGTCACCCACAACACCGAGACACAACCTATTGTGGAAATTGCAAGCACTTTCTTTCTTTCCCTCCCATTGGGGCCTTAACTGCAGGATCTGCAATATTGCAATATTGCCAATAAATAATATCCTTGACTCAGCAACAAATAGGAGAGGCAAACAGAGACTTTCAGAAGCAGGAGCAGCAGCAACAACAACAGTAGGCAGAAGGAATGAGCCTCAAAGAGGCTGAAAGTATAGAGACTAGTGGGGAAAAGAACTACTTCAAAAGGAGCAAGATCGCCACCTGATGGCCAATAAAGGTGACAACAGAGAAGAAAAAAATAGAAATCCAAGAGAGATAAAAAGAACATGATGTGTAAGAAGAAATGGACAATATATATTAGATGAATGTTGTCAAGTATAGATAGGGTTCCTCAAAGTGGTCAATATTAACTCCCAATGGGTTAGTATATTATTAGTCTTATTTGTTGCGCTTTGTTTAAGGTAATATTTATTACATTATTTAATTATGAGTACAGTATCCCAAAACTATCCCTTACAATCAAAGACCTTAATAAAGCAGGATTCCAATTCACAGAATGAAGTTTACAGTATGCACATTGAAGCAAACATGACAGTATGTTTTGCAGATCTCCAAATAAAATATATGGCAATTGGACAGGCATATTATAACAGTTTCTAAAACTTATGCATTGAAATAAACACTGAGCAGGGCTCTAAAGTCAGAAGTATTTAAAAGACTTAAACAATTAAAGTGTGGCTTTATAATCTCTCTTTCTCTCTCATTATGTACTAATCAACACATTAAATAAGATATCTCGACTTTCAAACTTGTATCAATCAGAAAGACGAGGGTTGAACTTAGCACAATTTAATATCAAAATTTACAATAAAATGCTTTGAGATTTGTTTTAATGAAAAGGCATTTATTAACAGTATATTAATGAATTAATTGATGGTTTCAGACTCAAATTAATGGGATTTAGTAAATTAAGAATTCAGTAGTTCTACTTATGCTTTGAACCAACTCTATTAGTTAGCATAATTCCCAGGATTATCTGTTAAAATGAGCCAATGTTTTAAGGAAATTAAGCTTTGACTTACTTATTTTTTGATAATTGTTCAACTCAAACAAAAAACTGAACTTGCTAAGTGCTTATAACAACAGTTGAGATTGCTAACTTGTCCTCTATTACTTCTGAAACATTTGAGAACAGCTTTCAAGAAAACTGATTATATTACAATTGATTGATTTATCACTGATTTTCTTTGCTATTTTCTTAGCAAAACTTCAATAATCACTCAACTTCTTTAGTTTTTTTGTTTTTAAATCAAGGGCATATAGTATTTAAGTCTAATTTAAAAATTGCCAGCAAAACAAATGTTGATTTTTGGTACGAATAATGATATAGGTAAACAAAAGTAACCCCAAAAAATCAGTGGAGGGCAACTATTGGGAATATAAAGCTAGGGACACACCAGTAATAACTCTGCATATAATTTTTGGGTCATATTGATGAAGACCCTATACATCCGGGTCCCCAAACTTGGCAACTTGAAGACTTGTGGACTTCAATTCCCAGAATTCTGGCTATGCTGGCTGAAGAATTCTGGGAGTTGAAGTCCACAAGTCTTCAAGTCTTCAAGTTTGGAGACCTTTGCTGTATATCATGAAGTGGGTGATTCTGACACTGATGTATCTCCACCTATCAGAGGAAGTGGAGAGGGTGTGTGTTTCAATCAATTGTGATAGGATTAAGGATCTATCAAGGTTGACTAATGAAAGTCATAATCTTCACTTTTTATGTCACAATTAAAGCATAAGGCTTTGTGAATGTACTTCTTCTGTTGCACACAGTTCCTTGCTTTAATAGCAACTAGCAGGTTTTTTCATTAGTAATTTTCAGTGACAATGTAAAGTGACAAAAAGGATGCAAGAGTAACGCAGAAAGGATAAGAAATGTATGCTTCCAGCTGATCATGAAGTGTTTTTTTTTGTATCTTGTGGAAAAGAAAGGAAAATCCCTCTGGGACCCCTTAAAGAAAAAAGGGATGATAGAGAAAGGAATGAAGAACGACGGAGAATCTTTAAAAAAAATGTGAAGAGAAAAGGCATGTTGGAGTAATTCCTGAAGAAATAAATGGTTCCTCCTGCTCCAAAATACTACTAAATCTGAACTGGCATTTCTTATTAACTAACAACAAATGTTTGTGAATGTTAAAAAGAATACAGATGCATACCCTCTTTGAAAAAAACAATTTTTGTGATTTAGGAAATAAATGTTAATTAGTTGTTGATCTCACCAAAGGTAAGGCATAATTTAACATCTCATTTATGAGATAAGATTTTCCAAGCTGACAGCGTCCAGATAAGTTAAATAACAATTCCCATCCTTTCTAATGGCTACTGGTTGTTAGTTTTCAGAAAGATGAATTGAATAACCATTGCATGCATTCAGAGACTGATGTCACTAGAACATATTTTCTTCATTCATTATACCAGTGATGGGTTTTTCCCCTTATTACATTCCAATTGAACTATTATTTCTCTCTCTGATGTTATATGAATAGTCAGACTGACAGAATGGTAACAGACGATATCAAAGATGGATTTAATTTCCAAACTTCCAGTTTGTAGGCTTCGCTAGCGGCAGGGTTCTGCGATCCTGCGCGATCCCTGCCGCGCTAGCCGTTTTGGTGCCTCCAATTTGGATGGGTTTGGAGGCTAAGGCTGCCCTGCAGAGGCAGCCAAAGATAGGGGGGAGCTGGTGAGGGGTTTGGGGGTGTTGCAGACCCCCTCCCCAGCCGGCAAAACCCCCTTTTCTCAAGGCAGTCAAGCGGTGGTCTGTAATGGCCGCCACAAAGAAGCCGGCAGCTGGGTAAGACTGAGCAGGAGGAAGAGGGGAGAAAGTTTTCAAGAGAAAGTGTTTTGGCTGATCCAGGACTTTAAGAGGCGTTTAATCCTGAGAACTATGACTTTTTGAAAAATACTTGGTTTCCAGAGGAGGATTTCAAGCGGCAAAATTGAGGTGCTGAAAGGAAAGTTTACCCTCCTTCCTTATGGAATCAACAAATGGCCATTGAGAAACCTGTTGTTTTTTTATAAAAGGTAAAAACTTGGCTTCTTGTTATAAGTGAGAAGGGAGAGGACACAAAATATATATATTAAGATTTTGCTGGAGGAGATGCCTTGAAGATCTTGAGACTAGAAATTGATTGGAATAAGGCTGTAAAATACAGATTGGGCTTTTTTTCTTTTCCCTTTTACTGATACCACCCCAGGAAGAGAAAGTGAGAACTTTGCACCTTGTTTGGACTGATTGATATCTCTGGGACTTTGAGGAATTGTTTTAACTTTTGAAACATTTCGGTTGCTCTAAGAAGAACAAAGAATGGCTTTATCTGAGGATGAACTTAGAAAGGAATATCAAGAAAGTAAGGACGCTGTGAAAGAAGCTTTCCTTTCTTTAGAAATGGCGCTTGCTATTTATCAGCAAACACAACAATAGATGGAGGAAATAGAAGGAGAAGAAGAAAAAGAAGAAGAAGATGCCATCTTCAGTGAATCTAAAAAATTAACTAAGAGAGAAAGGAGAAAGAAAGGAAGGAAAATGAAGGACTTAAGACTTAAAAAACACTTAAGAAAGGAAAAAATAAGATGCAAAACCAACTCAATGTTACTGAGCAAAAGGAGAAAGGATTACAACAGAGAGGGAAAGCTAAAGAGGCAGAGGTTGGGGGGGGGGGTAAAAAGGCCAGGGGGGATAAGAAAGGAAGGGAAAAGGGATGGAAAAGCCACAAAGGTATGAAACAAGATGGGAAAAAAGGATTTTTTTTTTAGGGATAAAGGGTAAGGTATAATTTATTTAAAAAAGAAGATTCTGCAAGGTACATAAGATGGTATTATGTATTAGAAATAGAAAATTAGAATGTTATAAGGATTGATAAAAGATTAAAATATTGAAATGTTTAGTAATGATAGATTTTAAAATTTAATAAAATTGTAGCACTTGTTTTTTGAAATAGACAATCGGAATGTTATAAGATTTAATATTTAGATTTATTATCTAATTATATTAATTATTATGAATTTATTATTTTTTCTCTTTAAAGGTTAGTAGGTAGAATGTACTAAGCAGAATCAGATTGGGTATCAGGTGTTATTTTAAATATTAATTTAGGGGGAGGATAGAAAGGCATCATACTCTGATTAGTGATTTCAGGAGAAATTCTTTTTTTTTTTTTACTATAGGGAATGAGATAAATGGATAATTTGGAAAGAATGGACAAAAAATACGAATATAATGATTTAAATTAAAATGAATTAAATAAAATAGAAATAAGAAGATCGAAAAGCGGGGAGAAGTTATATAGAAGTTATAGAATGGTAAATAAGATAGGTAATGGTATACAAGATGAGCATGAATTTAATTGAAGTCCATACAAAGAGAGGTAATCTGGGGCCAAACTACTTTCTTAAAAGAAGTTTTATATTTTTGTGTTTTGTGTGTCTATGTTTTGTTTGGGAAGTAATAAAACCTTGGAGGAATGTTGGATGAGAATAATGGTAATCAAGTCAGAGAGGAATGAAGATGATGATTATAAACTGGATAAATATAGAAAATAATAATAATTACAATGAAATTGAATACGAAAAGAGAAATAATGAGAAATTTGTTAAGAGATATTTATATGTTTATATTGAAATGGTGTAAAACAGAATTATGTTGCATAAAATAATATTTTACTTGACTTGTAAAATTAATAATGGAAAGAGGTTTTATGTATTTAATGGTTAATGATGGTTTGTTTGTCTTTAAAATCAATAAAATTTGTTTTTTAAAAAAAGATGGATTTAATTTCCATATTATGATTTCTTCTATTAAAAATGTTATGTTCCTGTATTTTCTTGACATGAGTTGAATTATTTTCCCAGTAGATCTTTTTTAACAGCTATTCTAGAATTGAGAGCAATGAGGCCAACGAAAACTGGTGGGAGAATAATTTCCATTAAAAATATAAATAAACTGACTTTATAAATCTTCCCTGAATGTTTATGTGATAACCGAGGGTGTAACACAAACGTAACAAAATCCAAAATGCAAATAAATGTCCTTTAATGCCTCCAATTTGGCCCCACTGTTCAATAATACTCAGTTGGAGATAAAATGTACTCAAAAATAGTCTTCAGAAGAAAGCAATACAGTCTGAATTTAATGAGCAGATAGAGGTGAAATAAAAAATCAAACAAACTTCAATGATGAAATTTCCACAATGGAACAGAGGAAGTATTTACCAAATTCAAGGAGATAACAAGGCACAGTCTGCTGGAAGGACACCAACCAAGATAACTGCAGACCAAAATAAAACACGCTTTGTTTCCAGTATTTGCCAGTACACAGGTCCAAACTCTTATTCAGTTCTCACACCTGCAGCCCATGAAGAGGAGCAAGACCCTCTCCCCCTGAGGAGACCATGTCTCTTCCTTATCCTCTCCTCCCTGCGTGCCCTAGGATGGATAGGGCATGGGCCTGGGGCCTCCTCTGACTGCTCAGCTGGCTTCTGCCCTTCCCCAGCCTCCTCCACAACCTCCGGAGCCACACTCCCACTTCCTGTTGGCTGTTTCTCCTCTCCCTCAGAGTCAGACTTCAGCAGGGGCATGACAGTTTAAGGCTCTCCATTTTTTATTCCTTCAGAAAGAACTCCAGAGCTAGTTTTCTGTTCATCTGTTTCTATAGTCACAAATCTTTTAAAACTTTAGCATATTTATTTTGTAAAGGAAATCAAGCCTTACTGTTCTTTAGAAAGACAGATACTGAAGCTGAAGCTCAAATACTTTGGCCACCAAATGAGAATTGATATCTCATTGGAAAAGACACTGATGTTGCAAAAGATTTAAGACAAATGGAGAAGGAGACAGCAAAGGATGAGGTGGTAGGATAGTGTCATCAGCACAATAAACATTAATTTTGGCAAATTCCAGGAGACAATGGAGGACAGGTGGGCCTTGCATGCTATGGTCCATGGAGTTGCGGAGAATTAGACATGACTTAGCAATTGAACAACAACAATAAAAGTAAATAACATTTGTACTTTTGTTTGTCCCTCCCCTCCCAGAAAAATTCTTTTGTATATTCAGTAAGAAGAAATTATACAAATCCATTTCCTGGTTCAATACTTGTAAATCTCCTTTAGGAAATAAATTATCCACCTATTCCATTTCACGTCCATATCTTTCTCCATTTTATTGCTTATGATGGTCAAATCTCCCTTCAAAGTAATTTCAAAATTATCCATTGCAGCTTGTCCTTGATGTATAAATTGATTACTTACAACAGGATTTGTCCATTTTATCAAGAAGTTCATCTATTTCCCGCTCAAAAAGATAGGCAATAGAAAGCACAATAACTTCTGTTATGGAATTCTGCTCCATTCTTTCCTTATTTATTTAATCCATATTTATTTTATCATATTCATTAGATTTTTATGAATGAATGAACAAACAAATAAATGAATTCTTTATTGGCCAACTGTGATTAGAGACAAGGAATTTGTCTTGGCCGTTATCCCACTTTTATTACTTTATTAACATTTAAATTTTAATTAACTTTCTGAAATCCATATTCTGGGCACCCTTTTATTGTATAATTGAAAAACTCATCTATTCCAAAGGTTCTTAATATCAAATTTGTGCCATTTTCCTCTAAGGGTGAAGGGGACTCATCCAATGAACACATAAAAATCTTGCTGATCTGAAAGATCCTTTGTCTCTCCAACAGAACAACAGCAATAAAAAAAGAAATCCAAAAAGTGATTTGGAAATTGTTCTGTCCCTAATTAGCATTCTTGAGATCCCCGCGCTTTGATTGGCCAAAGCGCGGGGCACTCTGATTGGTCAGGCGAGCCGCGTCGATTGGCTCGCTAAGAATCTCCCACGATTGGTCCATTCGAATCGTGGGAGATTCAAAGCGGTGCCATTGGCCGCGGCCGCCACGGCTAAAGGAATAAAAGCCCCGAGCTTTTTCCTTTGCCCCAGTTCGGTTCCAACTTTAAATAAAAGAGCATGATTTGAAGTCACCGACTCCTGGCATCATTTCGCAGACACAACACTGGCGACGAAGGTGGGATCCAGAACCTGAACCGAACCATGTGTCCGACGGAAGCCAGACGAACCACCACGATGGCGAAAATCGCACCCCCCGCACCCTTCAACCCCACCACCGAGGACTGGGAATCGTACTCCGACCGATTCCGCATGTTCCTCGAGTGCAGCGACCTGAAGGACGCCACCGGCCCCATGAAGCGTGCCGTCTTCCTGACCCACTGCGGGACCGAGGTATTCAAGATGGCCAAGGCGCTTGCCAAACCCGCCGATGCGACCGCGATGGACTGGGACGTCCTCGAGCCAATACTTCGGCGGCACTATGCTCCAGAGGTACCCATCCTGATCCGACGCAACGAATTCTACCATCAGGACCAATGGTCGGGTGAGAGCTTCAGCGACTTCGTCGCCGAGCTACGGCACCTAGGGGGGTTCTGCGAATTCGACAACCTGAACGACACCCTGTGAGACAGAATCGTGCTCGGTTTGTGGGACCCCGTCCTCCAGAGCCGGCTGATGGCCAAGGGCAACATCAGCCTAGCAGACACCCTCACCGCAGCCGCAGCCGCCAAAGCAACCCGAACCTCCGCCGACCGCATGCGCAGACCGAACGCTGGGGACCGCAGCAGAAACAACAACCCTGCGAAGTCGGCCGAGGCCCAACCCGAGACGACCACCCACCAGGGCGACTTCCACTCGGCATCGGGCACTTCCGATGACGAGGAGGACATCCATCGCCTCCAGAAAGGTCGAGGACTGCCAACCAAGAGACCACCGATGCACAAACAGGCGAAACCAACCCCCACAACACAAACCAAGGGGGGAGGGAATACCCAGGGGACCAAA
This sequence comes from Hydrophis major, assembly GCA_033807585.1. Classification (NCBI taxonomy): domain Eukaryota; kingdom Metazoa; phylum Chordata; class Lepidosauria; order Squamata; family Elapidae; genus Hydrophis; species Hydrophis major. The sequence goes on along the minus strand of CM066330.1, from coordinate 205,924,529 downwards.
ACCAAAGAAGAATAAACCAGCCATACTTACCGGAAAGCAGCCATCACGACCCCTCGCCAGGAAGAGACAGCCAGGCCAGCTCGACCGACCCGGAAAGACCAAGCGGGAGCGGCGAAACCCGCAGCTCAACCAACCCGGGAGGCCCAGGAGGGAGCTACGGAGAGCGAACCGGCCCGACCGACCAGCCGGTTCCCACAACGGCATCAGGAGCAGCAGAGATCCTGACCGAACCGGCCGGGATCCAACCTACGACTGAGCTGCGCAGGTCCAGTAGGCTCAGACGGAGCCATGCCTACCTACGTGACTACACGACGTAAGGACTGAACCAAGAGGGGAGGGGTGTTCTGTCCCTAATTAGCATTCTTGAGATCCCCGCGCTTTGATTGGCCAAAGCGCGGGGCACTCTGATTGGTCAGGCGAGCCACGCCGATTGGCTCGCTAAGAATCTCCCGCGATTGGTCCATTCGAATTGCGGGAGATTCAAAGCGGTGCCATTGGCCGCGGCCGCCGCAGCTGAAAGAATAAAAGCCGCGAACCTTTTGCGAAGAGCCAGTTCGGTTCCTACTTTAATAAAAGAGCATGATTTGAAGTCACCGACTCCTGGCATCATTTCGCGGACACAAAAGAAATGAAGCTTGATAGCGCTTAATATCCATCAAAGGCTGTGTTGCAGGAGTGAGCTTGGTAGCATCTGTTGTGTATGCAATATAATTAATAAAGTGTGAGCTTGGAGTCAGTTTAGGGTTCTGGTCCTGCACTTCTGATTGGCTGTTAAGTGGCTGGACCGGATTGGCCCGTTCCGGGAAATCCGATTGGCCCTTAACAGAGAGTTCTTATTGGTTATAAAATCTAGCGTTCCTAGCTTGTTATTGGTTAAACGTTACAAGGTTTGCCTATATAAGGCGGGTTTTAATGATATTAAATGAGCAAGTCACGATGTAAATAAAGAGCTGAAGTTCACCGTTCAGAAACTTGTCTCCATTCTTTCTCGCCCATGCTCAAACTTAACAGCATCCTAACTCCCAACTGCTCATAAGTCACTCACAAAATAACAATTTCTGTGGTCGATTCAAGAAAATTGATTATCTGAAAATGTGAATCATCTCAACAATCTCTCCTTCCTTTGGAGAGATTTGTCTGGACTGGATCCTGCAACTAGGAGGGATTTCCTTGCAAATACAATCTGGTAATTCAGTGTGATGTCAGCTCATCATGGGGCTCAATGGAAGTCATTGTGTGGTTTACTAATCTATAATTGCTAAAGAAAAATGTGGAAATCTGGAAAGGTATTTCAGCTTATGTTTCTCAAAGATAAATGAAATGTGAAAAATGTTTTTATAAAATATATGAAGCACTAGCAGAAAATGTTAATTGAAAACATCTCAAGCACATTGCTCCAGTTAAGAATCCGGGACTCTTTTACTTGCGCAACTGGAAATGAAAGGATGAATGGACACAGTCATGTTCTGGAATGTCAACATTCATGCAGGACAGAACCACCGTGCAGTTTTCCAAGATTCAACAAAAAAATAGCAATCATAAACTGAGAATGCTAAGACATAATTCAATCAAAAGTAACCTTGTCCAACCTTACTAGAGCAACTGATAGTAGAGCAAGTGGGATTGTTCTTTCATTTTCCATTAGTTCTTAAAACAATGGGAGCAGTTCCAAGGAAATTGATTATAGTTTTCCATTTTGATATATTATCACATATTGACTTTGCTAGCAGGTGATGCTTTGTGAAGCCAAATTCTATTAGTCTTTTATTTAACATCAAGGGCAAAAATTCAATCGAAAGTCATTCAAACAGAGGAAAGTTAATTCCTATTATCCATAAGAAAAGGTATATTGGTATTAGCTTAGTATCATAAGATTAAAGAGAGATAAAGGGCACAAGAACAAAGATTAAATAGCAAAGAACAGCTGCCTTGGATATAAAAGTAGAATCACAGCAGCCTAGTTGTTGGCAAAATTTTTGGATTCCCTGAAATAATTCCTCAAGACGCAAAGTATCATGAAGTGGTTGATCCTGGCATTAGTTTGCATCCACCTGTCAGAAGGTTTTCACAGGTGAGTATCTCAGACCATACATTAAATAAAAATAGAATTGAAACAATCTAAAGCATGTCATTTTTAGTTAAAAAATGATGGCAAAATTATGTTTTTATCATTCCATGGCAAGCCTCAGTATTCCTACTTCTTTGCTTTATCTCTTGTTTGTGTAGTATTTGTTTGATGGGATATTATTGTTTTTAGTTACAAAAATATTTTTTTAAAATGTGCAGATAGTTGTGATAGTGATATTCTGGCTATCTTTCTTGATATGTAGAATCATTCTGAAGAAAGGAAAATCCATTCGTGAAATTATGAGAGAAAATGGAGTGTTGGAAGAATTTTTGGAAGAATACCATATTGACCCTGGATTAAAATATCAATTCAATAAATTCAGTGCTACATATGAACCAATGACCAATTATTTGGACGTGAGTATTTAAACCACAGAAAATTTGTATTTTCCTTTCTTTCATCTGACTTTGTAACTCAAGCATTTAAGTTTATTTCCTGCACATTGTGATAGTTCTTCTCAGAACCAATCAATAGGATGTCATTTATGTACAATGAAGCATCACAGTTATTTCATCTTTCCTTTCTCTTATGAGCAACGGTAAATTGACTGCTGATGTTTGAACTCAGAAAATAATATAATCCATTTATTTAAGTCAATTTTGATGCTACCTGATTATTCAACAACATATTTGGCAGGTTATTTTTTTTTGCTGATTATTATTTTTTGCAGATTATTATTCAGCAAAAAACAGTTTTCTGTATTTTTTAGCCTCATGTGATTGGAACATTGTTTCTGACAATAATACTCAGATATCCCATCTTGTTAAAGAGCAACTTAATGTAATATGTATTGGGGATAGTTTTCTTTACTATGACTGGTGAGCATTCTGGGTTAGGGCTGCAATTTCTCTTTATAGATTTACTTGAATAAAAGACAGCAACCAGGCTATGCATAACTTAAAGAAGTGGGACAACAACTTCAGTCTACAACTGGAATAATAAACAAATAACCCTTCAGATTTGAAAATGTTTTTTCTCTTTTTCATGGAGAATGGGCAAGGTGAGAATAGAAAAACAACTGTTTCCTAGGGCTGCCAAATTTGGGCTGCCAAAATCTGGACATTGTGAGATGTTAGAGAACAATGCACTATGCCTCTTTGCTGTCATTTTGTAGTCATCCCAATGTTTGTATCCCTAGAACAGGTTCTTGTAGTCATAGAGATACTTTTGAGGTCCCACCAGATGGCAAAATTTCAGAGAAGGGACTGGAGGATGTCTCCCCTATTTGATCTCAAGGACGGGCAGGTATTGTCAGGGAGAGATAGTTCCCTACTTATGTAGTTACTTCAAAGTTTTTGTGAAACCTGTCTCATAATTATTTTCATTTGACAGTCTTACTACTTTGGAAAAATAACATTTGGGACTCCACCACAAGATTTTCTTGTTCTTTTGGATACTGGCTCTGGTGTTCTGTGGGTACCTTCTATATATTGCAGAACAAAGGCCTGTGGTGAGTAGTCCACTCTGTTGCTGAATGTTTTGAATGTGTGCTTCTAGACAAAATATTTATTTTTGTCAAAACCAAATATATTTCCCCTTATTTAAAATCATTTATACCTTGTCCATTGATAAGGAACATTTTCTGGGTTCCAGACCACAACTTAATTCTCCAGTTAGTGAATGGATCACTGAAGGGAGTAGAGCTGAAAATTTGGGCTCTTTTCCCATCATTTTAGATATTTTATGGTGGTACAGATAGGAATTAAATAATTCCATCTGATTTTGCTCTTATCTGCATCCTTATTTTTTTTTACAAAATTGAAAATAGTTGGTGCCTACAGTAGTGGATTTCCCATTTCATAATTGTGTATATCATTTGGCAGGGCAAAAATGATAATCAGTTTAGAGGGAAAAAAAATCAAAATTCTAAATGTGTCACTGGCCCAAAATGTCCAGCGTCATGATCAGCTCTACACATAAGGGTTTTTCACCGGAAGTGCATTTCCTAACACCTTGGGTTGTTATTTTAAAATGCTGAAAGTTGCCATGTTGCTCATTGTTATGGACTAAGCCAACGCATCAGTAACAACCCTAATAGCTTTACTTTAACAGCAGGCTCGTAATCCTGCACTTCTCATTGGCCCGCGAACAGCGAGTCGTGATTGGTCATTTCTGGCCAGTCTGATTGGCTGTTAGCAGGTCTCTCTGATTGGACGCTTGTTAGAGCGGTAAACTCAAATCATTGGTTGTTTTGACAGCAGCCAGCTCTATAAAAGAGCTGCTGCTGCCCAAGTATTTTGCTCTGTTCTGAAGTCACGAATAAAGAGTTGAAGTCACAGTTCGATGTCTCATCTCCGTTCCTTGCGCCCATGCTCAGGACTTAACACTCATACTTTTGCATTGATTTGGGTCCACAAAAGAGGACCTCTTGACCTGTACTAGTAAGGATGATTCTTATGCATATCTTTTTGAAAAATGCCTCTTTCAAACTCTTTCTACCCCCTTGCCATTTTAATGTGATCAATGAGAACAGAGGTCTCCAAACTTGGCAACTTTAAGACTTATGGACTTCAACTCCCAGAATTGAAGTTGGAGTTGAAATCCACAAGTCTTAAAGTTGCCAAGTTTGGAGACCTCTGGATTAGAATTTTGATGTGGATTTTTCCTACAACATGAGAGAAAGAAAAGTGTGGGCTGGTAATGAAGTAAAGTACAGATCTGTTGTGATTTAAGTATAGACAAAAAGATCTTTCACCATACATAGAGCAAAGCTACTACTCTCTATTTTTTCTTGTTTTGTTGTAGAAAACCATAATATGTTTGACCCGAAACGCTCATCTACTTATTACAGCAATAATGAACAAACTTACCCCCTGAAATATGGAGCTGGTAATTTGAGAATAATGTTAGGTTATGATACTGTGCAGGTGAGTGGATTTTAACCAAGTTGTTAGTAACTGATTCCTTAACTATGCCACACTGATTAATTCATTAGAATTAGCTCTTTTTTATTTACATTTACACGTATAACTGTTTTAGGGGACCAATGCATAAAATAAGCATTAAAATGACCATAAGTCTAAAGAGAATAAACATAATGGAAGTAAATTGGTATCATAATAAAAGCCACAAAAACAGTATTCTGATTAAAATAATATACTAATCCAACACTGAAGGTCCAACATCGGATTAACTGTCACTATTTCTTGCATGGATGCAAGGAAGGGACCAGCAAAGTTTCCAAGGGAGAGAGTGCTATTACAAAAAGTCTGGTCTTGCAGTACTCACCAGCTCAAGCTTTTTTTTTTTTTGTATAATGTCAATAAGATTAAATTACCTTGAAATCTTGTAAGGATGAGAAAAAAAGATATCCGATACCATTGGTGGGCATAGCTGGCATATTTGCGAAAGGTGATAGAATGCATTCGGGACAATGACCCTGAATGAAATTCTACCACATCTTTATCACATAATTGAGGTAGCTGTCATCAGCATCTGCAGGGGAGTAAGAAAAAAAAGGCAATATATAACAGAACTGCAGCAATGTGACCAGAGCCCTGCCCTTTTTGTATTTGTGATCAGCAACAAAAACACAACATCTTGATTCTTTTATCACTTCCCATAGAGAATACCGTTTTCACATATGGATAACCTCAACTTTTAGCAAGCCACCACTGGCCTTGCTAGACAGTGACAAGCCATTTCCATGCTATTGCAAAGAAAACAATATGGAAGTCACCAGAAATCAAGTTTGACTTGAACAAGACATTATGCATTGCTCACCATTTTGTATATCTTTATTATTTATTTATTTATTTTATCTATTTATTTTTATTTATTTATTTATTTATTCATTTATTTGTCAATCACTTACAAGATATAGGTATAAGAATAGTTTTGAATACATGAGATAGATACTTATAAGAAAAAAAAAAAGAAACAATAGGACAGGGACGGTAGGCACGATTGGTGCGCTTATGCATGCCCCCTACAGGCCCCTTAGGAAGGGGGTGAGGTCAATGGTAGACAGTCTAAGGTTAAAGTTTAAGGTTTAAGTTAAAGTTTTTGGGGTTTTTGGGGTTTAATCATAGAATCATTATCTTTATGATAAAGATATACAAATACAGAGAAAGTGCGAAGTTGTTGCAATGAACTACAAGTGAAATCCATTTTTCAATCTTCTCTTTCAGATCCAGAATATTGTAGTTCAAAACCAACAGTTTGGATTGAGTGTGGAGGAACCCACCGTTCCCTTCTATTATAGCCACTTTGATGGGATTTTGGGTATGACCAATCCTACTCCAAATGCCCAGGGATCATACTCACTCTTGTACCAGATGATGAGTCAAAACCAGATTTCTGAACCTATTTTTAGCTTTTACTTCTCACGGTAAATTTAATCACATTATATTCGTACCATAGCGTGTAAGTATAATTATGGTTTTCTTCCAGAATGAGTTACCTGGAATGGAGCAATTTACTTTTATTCCATGGCTCAATCCCATCATCACAAATATTATGGAGTTCAACATTTCAGCAATGAATGATATTCAAAGAGAGGGGAAACATTAGGTTAAGAAAGAGGTTTAAAATTGTTTTTGAGTTAAATCATTGCTGATTTAAAAACTTCAGCAACGATCTCACTGAACTCCCCACCTTCCCTTGGGAAAGCCTGATTTAATCCTAAATGTTTTATCTCATACACTTCCTCCCCCACTCCATAGAGTCCAAGGTAGTGTATCTCTTAACTCCACTTATTGGGACCTTCCTCCTTTCAGCTCTTGATTCCACCATATATACTAAGGATTACTTTATTCACAGTATGAATGTAAGAAGATGATTTTTACCCACATATGTGCCTCTAATTATATTCCTATCTCACCAATGGAATTGTGAAAAGTTGAATTTTCACAGCCTTTAAAAACATGGTTCTCAGTGGAGTGAGCAGTTGAGTGAAGGGTGTGTATGTCAATGGGGGAACCTGAGATGGGTGGATAGTCAGTGTTAACACACAACAGTCTGTGCTCAGTTTGCATTGTTATTTTGTAATATCATCCAAAACCTGGTTTTTTTATTTTATTTTCTGGCCATATTTTCTGATGAAAATGATCCAGGATTGTTTACACAAAAAGACCAGAAGCAGACGAGAAGCTATAACTCTTTCTTTGGCCCATTTTTTCTCTTTCCTCTCAGCCAACCAACTGTTCAGTATGGAGGAGAACTGATATTGGGAGGCATTGACCCCCAGATGTACACTGGGGAAATTACCTGGACCCCTGTGACTGAACAGGCTTACTGGCAGATCGATATAGAAGAGTAAGTGATATTTTTTCCCTTCCTGATTTATATCTGATTCCATTTTATTTGAATGAGCTGCTTCTTCACCGTTTATAAATGATGGAAGGATATTCCTCTCATCCATTGGTTAGGTGTATCAGATTTTTGGCAGAACTGATTAATCCAATACTTATTTGCTACTTCTAAATTTGTTTGTGGGAAGGAAAACAGGCCTTCTTCTGCCTAGGATACAAATTTGGAAAACAGATGGGCATATCATTTCTCACCATCCACCTATCAACCTAGCCAGCCAACCAGCCAGCCAACTCCTCAATTGGCTAGTATTCTATCTGTCAACCTTGGGCGGAGTGCAGATCACTATAAAACATATTGTAGCAATAGCAATAGCACTTAGACATATATACTGCTTCACAGTGCTTTGCAGCCCTCTCTAAATGGTTTACAGAGTCAGCATATTGCCTGCAGCAATCTGGGCCATCATTTTACTGACCTCAGAAGGATGGAAGGCTGAGTCAACCGTGAGCCGGTCAGAATTGAACTACTGGCATTGGCAGAATTAGCCTGCAATACTGCATTCTAACCACTGCACCACTACAGCTCTTATTGTAAATATAAAACTTGTACAAAAACCAGCCAACAGTCCAATGAGCAAGATGCAGTTAGCAGTGACACTAATGGTAACAATATTCATAATATCAAATCATCTTAATAAATCTAATTATATAAAGTGTAGTATTATAGTAATTTTTTATTTCTAAGAATAATAAAATATCTTAAAATAACTTATTAAAAAAGGCTTCATACTTGAAAAGAATGAGATTTTATTTATTTATTTATTTTGATTTGTCAATCGCTTACAAGGTATAAGTATATACATAGTTATGAATACATGAAATGGGTATATATAAGAAAAATAAAAGAAACAATAGGACAGGGATGGTAAGCACATTGGTGCGCTTATGCACGCCCCCTATAGACCTCTTGGGAAAGGGGTGAGGTCAATAATAGGCAGTCTAAGGTTACAGTTTTTGGGGTTTGGGGAAGAAACCACAGAGTCAGGTAGAGTATTCCAGACATTGACCACTCTGATGCTGAAGTCGTATTTCCTGCAATCAAGTTTGGTGTGATTAACCTTGAGTTTGTATCTATTGTTTGCTCTTGTGTTGTATTGTGTTGTTATGTAAGCGTCAAGTGAGTCTCTCATTAGGAAAATTTGAAACTACTTCCATCACTTCATTCAGAGGCCTAGGATTACAAGCCACAAGTTTAAATAAAAAATAAAGAAAAAGAAAAGAAAAGTTTGCTTTAAATATCAGTAATAAATAAATAAAATTGACCATTCGATCAAGAACATGGAATGCCTTATGAGTGTTGGCATACATTTATGAAGAAAATTTGATACAAACCCATTATCAATTCAATCCTAAGCATGTTTGATCAGAAGAAAATACTACTGAATTTAGCAAACTATACTGCTAGTCAAATATGTTAAATAACTTAATATGCTGTGGAGTATGAAATCTATCTAGAAGATACATTCCCTCACACATGAAGCTATCTAATATTTGAAACTCATTCATTTTGCTTTTTTGTTGTTGTTACATTTGCTGGTAATTGGCTTCCAAAATTTCTAGTAGAGATCTTTCCAAGGATCACTTGCAATATTTGTGCCTATTTGCTTTCTATAAATACCGCAGAAAGTTTATTGAACATACTAATTTTAAAATATTGACCAATATTTATGCAATATGCATGGTCCTAACTATGGTGCCAATATTCATGGTAATCCTCCATGAAGTAAGGCATCTTACTATCCAATTGATTCTTAGGTATATGTCTTGATCAGCCTTCCTGAAATTCCTTCCTTCTACATTTGTTGGACTTCAATAATCCATCATGGCCTTTGTGGCAGGGTTTTTTTGGCTGAACCGGTAGTAAAAAAGGCCTATGATCAACTGAGAGGAGCAAAAAAAATCCTCCGACAATCAGCTGAGAGGAAAAGAAAAGCACAGGATTGGCCCTCCCACCTTCCCCTGCACTTTTCTCTTCTTTATCCTCCCAGCTGATTGGTGCTGCAGGTTTCAGCTGGTGTGGGGAAAGCTGTGCGCCAGCGTTAGGCAAAGCATGCCCACCAAGCCACACCTACCAAGCCACACCTACCAAAACGGTGGTAAAACAATTTGAATCCCACCACTGCTTTGTGGGCTATCCAGTCTCGGTAAAGGCTGTTTAAAGGCTTTGTGTAGATTAAGAATCCATAGGCTTTTATTTATTTTGCCAATTGTATTTTGCTTTAGTTGTTTGTAACAGTTGTAGTAATATTCTTATGTTCTGATTGTTTCAACAGATTTGCTATTGGCAACCAGGCTACAGGCTGGTGCAGTGAAGGCTGCCAGGGCATTGTAGACACAGGAACATCTTTGCTAACTATCCCACAACAATATTTAACAAATTTCCTTCAAACTGTGAATGCTGCTAACTATGGTTCAGTAAGTAAAGAATCTTGAACAAATGTTGTGATTGTTTGGGGAACTGTTACCATTACATCTAGAGAAATCTATTAATTTTGGTTTCATGCAGTTCCTCATTTTCTTGTTCTTATATTTGTTTTTCCTTATTTCCACAATAGGATGTGAACTTGTTTTTATTTTTGTTTAATCTACGTGAACATTTATGTGCATTTTGGGGTATTTACTCCAAAATAACAGGGGAGTGGGGGTGTTGTTTGCTATTCTTTACAATGTACTTTTTTGTGCACAGTTGTCATGCTCCTGTTAGATCTGACTCTGAGGGAGAGGAGGAACAGCCGACAGTGAGTGGGAGTGTGGCTCTGGAGGTTGTGGAGGAAACTGGGGAAGGGCAAAGGCTGGCTGAGCATTCAGAGGAAGACCCAGGCCCATACCCTCTTTATCCTAGGGCATGCAGGGAGGAGCAGATAAGGGAGAAATGTGAATGGCATGGCCTACAGGAGAGGAAAGGGCCCTGATGCCCTTCATGGACTGCAGCTGTGAGGACTGTTTAAAAGGACAAACTGTGCATGGTCACTGCTGGAAGCAAAGCATGAAATAATTCTAGTCTTTCAGTTCTTATCTGAGTCCTGGCATCCAATGTGTGTATTTAGATATCTGTGGACGTCTTCAAGCCCTTATCCTGCCTTGTCTCATTAATTGCTTCAGTGTGGTTTGTGTTGTTTTTTCTATTTATAATTTATATGTATTTGGAGTTTGAATGGAATTTCTTCCTTTTCACAACTGTTTGTGGGGGAGTTTTTTATCCAGTCAATGATAATTGGACCTTTGAAGCTGAGTTGAAGGAATTAAAGGGACTTCACCTGTTTTTGTGACTTTGTTGCTTTTGTATCCCACCCTGGGTCATCACAACACTCGAACATTGTTGAGCTACAATAATATAGAAAAGGTTTGCTAGTGGTTTAAGTAAGCTCAGAAGTATAAAATTTAAGTCTACTCAAAAGAATTATTTTTTCTGTCACTCTAGTGGTCATAAATAATCTGAATATCATTTCATTGACCCAAAGACATTTTGCACAGCTTAAAGGCAATTTTGGCAGACTGAAGAAAAGAGATGAGGGTTTATAGTGCTGCTGTAACCTGGCCGACCCTTCTTATTGCCTCAATTTAACCTTCCCTCATATTTGTTCTTTCACAGTATACGGTGGACTGCAACAATGTCCAGAATATGCCTACCATTATCTTTTTCATTAATGGTTCCCAATTCCCACTTCCTCCTTCTGCTTATGTTGCCAATGTAAGTATGCGTTTCTAAATTCTCCGTGCATAGGAAACCACTTCATTTTAAGATGAATTGATGTTCCATACCTCAAAAATAATGCCACATAGAAATAGCATTATGCTGATGCTACTTTATTTATAACAAAAATATATCCCTTAATTTGAAGCTATCGGATATGTAATCCTCCTTCTATAATTCAGTCAGAATACTTGCAGATGACACAGATGGCTGCTCTTGAAGAATCAGCTTCATATTGAAGTACATATAACATGGATTTTTTACTATGTCATTGCAAGCAAAGATTATTATGCAATTGCATAATAATGTGGAGAGTTAAACAATGTTTTATGTCATGTAATTTAATAATAATCCAAATCCAGATTCCAATAAAATATGATTGATGTTCCTTCTTTTCTGCGATAAGAACACAATCTGAATAAATTTGTTTCTTTTACAGAACAATGGCAACTGTTACCTTGCAATTGAGTCAACATATGTGCCTTCCTCAACTGGGCAGCCTCTGTGGATCCTGGGTGATGTTTTCCTTAAAGAATATTATTCTATTTTTGACATGAGAAACAACAGGGTTGGTTTGGCACCATCAGCCTAAATGTGTTCTAATTTTCTTTCTGGATTAATGGAGCTGAGTTTTGTATTCCAACAAAATATTTCAAATTTAATTGTATGCTTCTCAACTGACATCCACTCTTAGCCCTTTTACATACAGTTTGTTCACTTAAGATCCATTGCTACAAAGAAATAAATTATAACATGCCAAACTGGTGTTTTAATATTCATTCATTAACAATGTATATATTTGGGGTTTCTTTCCACATTATATTGTTTTTTGTCCACAGTGAAATTCATCTTTTTCTCAATTGCTTTTGGTATAAGAAAAAATTGAGAAAAGCTGGCTCAAAATAGGGGAGAAATGAAAATGGAAAACAATACATACTAACTAAGGAGGTTATAGTGGACTTTAGGGAAAAAAGAGCAGACATTCAGCCACTGTATATAGAGGGAGTTCGTGTGGAACAGGTGGTTGAATGTAAGTTTCTCGGGACCATCATTACAAATAACCTGACCTGGAGTGCAAACACCGCTGCTTTAATTAAGAAGGCACAACAACGGTTGTATTTACTAAGGATTCTTAGGAAACAACAACTGGCTGAGAGTCTATTGACTACTTTCTATCGGAGTTCAATTGAGAGTATATTATCCTACTGTCTCTGTGTATGGTTCTTGAGCTGCACAGTGGCAGAGAAAAAGGCAATTCAGAGGGTGATTAAGATGGCCCAAAACATCATTGGCTGCTCACTTCCCTCTTTGGAAGAACTGTATAGGAATAGATGTAGGAGGAAGATACTTAATATATTGAATGACTCCTCTCATCCGGGACATCAGTTCTTTGAACTATTACCATCGAGAAGGAGTATTAAGAACAAGGATGACCAGATTTAAGAACAGTTTTTATCCAAGTGCAGTTTTGAGTTTGAATGCAGGGTCATAAGATTTATGTGGAAGTGAATGGCTGAGAGTAATGGGGTTTTACATTTTTAAATTGCATAGAGATTATTGTATGGTCGGTTGTGTTTAGTTTTAATTTAATTTTTTTTCTTTCTTTTAGTGGTGTTTGTCCAGTTTTACTTGTGGAAGAGCACCTCATTTCATTGCACCCGCTTGCGAGTGTAATGACAAATAAACTCTTATGTCTTATGTCTTATGTCTGACTGCAAAATGTCATAATTGAGATAAAGCATTTTGGTAATAAAAGTTTTTACCAGGAGAAACATGTTTTGCAATACTGCCACCTAATGGATTTTGGCCCATTTATTGGATCAGAAGTTTGCATGTATTTCAAATATGAACCTTTTCTTCCTTGTCCCAAAGGTGTTTTTTTGGAGTTTGTTTTTTCTTGAAGACATTTTGCTTTTCATCCAAGAAGCTTCTTCGGTTTTGACTGAATGGTAGAGGATGGAAATATTTGTACTCCTTGTAATCATCTGGCCATTAGCACTCCTTCTGAGATTGTTGAGGCCACTTGAAGTTTTCTGTCCGTCCTCAGGATGATCTGAATAGTGCAAATGGGTGTGGAACCTTCTTGGGCGGAATGGGACAACTCACCTCGGCCAACTTGCCATGGTCAACTCACTGTGGGATAGCTTTCTGCTAGACAATCCCACAATTCTATTTACTTATTTAAAATAATTTTAAAGCTATTTTAATTTTTGTCATTCACATTTTATTTTGTCCCTCCTTTGGCATCCTTTCTTTAATTATTCTGTCAGACTATTTCTTTGATATTACTACTGTAACTCTTGTCCCATGGCAAATTGTTCTGTGATGAATTGCCCATGGCAAGTTGTCCCAAGGTGAATTGGCTGCAGCAAGTTGGCTATGGTGAGTTGTCGTAGACCCTTCTTGGAATTGCTGAAAGGACTGAGTTGGAAACAGGATATAGATGGTATCATATTCCTCCTCCCCTGTTGAGAGAGAGCTATTCAATCTTAATGTAGATGGTCTCTTTGACCCCTTTCTCTGTCCAGAATGTGGGCTTTGCTGTCTTCAAAAGAATGCCCTTTTGTCTTTCAAATGCAGGTAGGACTACTGAATCTAGTCCTGATGAGTTTGTTCTCCTATGTTGTGCTATGTGTTTGTGATTGTTTTGTTTCTCCAATGTACAGATCACAGATCACAGATCTGTACATTGCATCACTGCATTGTACTGCATATATAAGTGGTATATAAGACTAAATGTAATTGCTATTGCTACCCTATCCCATAGCTTGTTCAAAAGAGGTGCCACATAATCTAATAGAACAGAAACAGAAGTAGAAAGTTTTTTTTTTTTAATAAAGAGGCCTACTTCTAGAATATTTGCAATTGATTACATTATTTTGGTAATTTTTCCTGCATTCTTTAATTGATATTACTTATTCTCAGCACTTTGATTTTCTTATTAGCCTTTTTAAGTTGTTCCAGTCTGGTTTCCATTTTGAGCCTGACACCTCCCTTGTATATTTCTGAGTGTTGTTAAACAATGCCTGCAAAGTACAGCAGGCATGGTCAGTTTCTCCTGTGCTTCAATAATTGGCACCTTGGTACCTTTATGTACCTTAGACATTTTATTAGAGACAACATTACCACACCTATTCATTAACCTTTTGTTTCATTGAAATATGTTTTTGTAAATGGTGTCCAAAACTATTTTAACACATAAAATACAGGGAACCTATTAGAACAGCCACAGTACTGAAATATATTTTCATACACTCAACCGACTGCTTAATTGAGATCTTCCTTTTCAGACATCATCAGCTTGTTTATTCTGTTTATTCTGTTACTTTACTGAGGCCTTATGGGTGGGAGTTATATACCAACCTGCTATATGGATGAACACATCTTTTCAATTAAATTGTAATTGGTCAATCAGTATATTTTGGATTGAATATATACCCACGAATCTATAGATTCAAAACTTTAGTGAAGTGAAAAATATACTTCCCCTTTCTTATAGGGCAAACTCATATGATATAGGAAGTTCTATCTCATTAGCATTTTCTCACTAGCAACTTAAAATATCTTCTAAGGTCACCAACCATTGTTATATGAAATACAGTAATGAAGAAAGACTTTCTATCATTTCAAAACAGGTGGATGATCCTATAAAAAGGGTACAAATCTCTCAGTGTGAAATGTCCATTGAAGAAAAATATCAGTACATTTGTTAAAAAGACACAGAATAATATTTAAAACATTTATTTTTAATTTTGCTGTCCAATTGTTAGATGGGCGCATTTAATGCTGATTTTAAAAATAACTGCTTATCTGCTGCAGCTTAAATTATTGTTAGAAACCTCATTTTACTGTTGTATACCATATAACCTTGGGCTTGATGCAGAGCAACTGATAGTTGTTGAAACTGATAGTTGTTGAAACTGATAGGAATATTGAAATGAAAAGAACATAAGATTACTATGCCTCTGAATTTCCCCGAATAGGTCATGCATTACAGTTTACCCAAGCTGTAATACATGAACCCAGGAAGAAAAATTATTCTGAAGTGCCTGGGACTGGAGCCTTCAAATACTGGGGAGAAATGAACAGCATTTGCCACATCTGGGAGAGATGGAAATAATGCTGGGAAACATCGGTTCTTGGGAAAGAGCATCAGCTCTGTTTTCTCTTCCTGATACATAAAAGAGAGAGGGGAATAATCAGATTGAGAAGCTGGTAATCAGGAAGTGCTAAAAGATATAATTTTATTTGCTTGGTCTAGGGCTTCTTGCTATTGTTTCCTTTTAAGAGTAACATTTGTTGAAAGGAGATTATTTATACTTAAGTTTAAGTGGCAGAGACTTATTTCTTATGGGAAACACTGGTTTATAGATACAGTCTTCTGATTTCATACCATAAACACTGGCTTAGTGCTTTAGACTTGCATGGGTAAATCTTAGTAGTTAGATTAAAGCAAGATCACCCATGTAGTTAATGGAAGGTGTTATAGATTTACAGTGAATAAACCACCCATGTGTTCTTCTAGATCTATAGGTCTGTCTTAAGGCAAAGACACTTCTACATAGCCCCCAGCCTCCTCCTCCTTATCCTCTGGATTATCTTCACACACTGGATGAGCCTCTTTTGCTGAATTCTATCTTCCCATATTTTTGGCCGCACCCCAGCCTCAATTATTCCTCCTCCTTCTCCTTGCAATATTTATTGTTAATAGAAACTAATTGGTCATGGCAAAGGGTAATGATAAAGGTACCCCCCACACACAAACTTTAAGGATGATTCAGATAGCATCAAGGCACCATGTGATCTTTCCATTTAGCACAAAGGGGGAAATCCTGGGAACTTTAACAAAACACCTTCAAAGGAATTGCCATTGTTGTGTTTTTTGTTGGAGCAAGAAGTGAACCAGTAGTTTCCTAAATTCCCTGGAAGCCTCACAACAACATGGGACTGAAGGGATTTTGCAAATCTGATTTGGCTCTGCCCTTTGCATGTGGAAGGGGCTCACAGCAAGATCATCAGATACTTAGAGGAAGGGACTCATGATTCACAACGAGGTCTCTTTGTGACCACCCATCTATACCTAGACATGTTAAATCCTAATCCTTGGGATTAAAGGAAGGATGATTCAAGTGCTTTAGGGAAAGATGCAACTGATTTACAAGACATTCATGAGTCACCTGCAGATTCAATATTATTTATGTGAATTCAAGTATACAACATGTCACTATAAACAGATGTTGATAAGTATCAGAGACTCTTTATTCAGAAGCACTACATCAGGCCCTATGAACTCTTTCGGTGGAAAGCATCAAAGCAACTGATTTAATGAGCAATGTATTGTTTTCCTGTTATAGTATACAAGTAACTAACCAAACTTCCCCTGTGAGCAGAGCAGAGTACATTATATAAAAGGCTTGTCATAATTAATACCCCATTGATTTCACCAGGTTCCTCAGATTAAATAAAGGACCAACCCATAGGCTGTCACGCGCTAGCCATGCCTTCACCAGTTTTAGTGAAGGAGAAAAAAAGTCCAGATATGTCACATGACATCTCCATGAAGACATGAGTTTGACTCCTGGAGTAGAGATTTCTACAGTCTACAGTCTCAATAGTAACTTTTGCATGCTACAACATAACTCTAATGCCTAACATCCATGGGGTTAAGACAGCCAGATCATATTTTTGTTTTGCTCAAAGCTAATAAAAGGCAAATCATGAAAACAATCTTCCCTTACTTGTTCAGAATTGTCTCTTTCTTGAATTTATCCAACCCTTAAGAACTTTATGTCAATTTTGTTGGAAGTAATCCAGCTGAAATCAATGGGGATTCCTCTGAGCATACAAGTACAGGATTGTGTTATTAAATTAGTAATCTTTTATTAACTGTAGATTCAGTTTATATATATAGATATTCTTACATTTGGTCATTTTATGTATTAATATTCAGAATATCAACTTTCTTTCAGTAGCTCATGTTCTCCTCTGGCTCTCCAAAAATCCATTGTTTTCAAACTCATGCCCACAATAAAAAATAATGTAAATGTAACAAATTAAACCTAAGTAAATGATGTCTTCAATGTTGATAAAATTGTGTATTTTTAATGGATTTTTAAATTGTTGGAAAATTGAATAAAGTTTTATTAGAAAAAAACTTAGTTCAAGAAAAAGCAGGTGATTGCAATTTCAGTATTTTTATTTATTTCAAAATTAAATGTGAGCTCATTTATGTAAGATGGGCAGCAAATAAATTTAATTAAAAAAAAACCTAAGTAACTTGACTTTCCTTCTCAACTAAAAGCAAATGCCTAAATCTGAAGTCCCCTTTAAGCTTGATATAACTTTTTCTTGCTTCCCAGTCATGCCTCCCCACCACATTAACTCAGTGATCAGTCAACTCTAGACCAGAGAATTGCATTTTTAAACAATCACAGAATCTTCCCTCTTATTTTAAGAATGCGAGTTATTCCTATTAAATATTTATATTATGTATTTTAAGAGGATGAAGGAATAACAACATTTTAGCCTATTGTTGGAACGATTTGATGTCATTGTTTGTAAACCCGAACAAGATGCTATTGTTAAAAGTGCTACATTATATGCGGAAAAGAACCAATAGCAGACATGCTGGAAATTCTGGAAGATGCTTAAGAAAACGGAATAGGCGAATAATAATAATAATAATAATGAAGAACCCCAAAGGCTCTCAATTTTGGGGGGAACAGCGCCAATCTAAGGCGGGAACTCTCTGAACTACAGTTCCCAGCGATCCACGCAAGAGGGGCGGGGTCAGAAATGGTTGAGTGCTGCCCTCTTTTGGGTATGCCTAGGAAGTTGAGGAACGAGAAGGTGACAGTAAATGAGGGGGACAGAGAGCTGACTATTAGGGGTCCTGGGACGGCGGCGAAAGTTGTAGAAGGAAACTTCTGCAACAGGCTGCCAAGAAGAGCGCCCAAGAGGAGCCGACCAGCAGACGAGACCAAAAACTTCAGTGAGTTGGCGAAGCGGCTTGGCAGTAGCGGCGGGGTTATAATACGTTTCTCCCTTAAGAGAATTACAGCGGTTTCCTGACCTTCACGGCAGGGTGAGTAAGGGAGGGTGGGAAACATTTCAGACGGGCCAGGCAGAAAGACTTAACGCTTTGCAGTGCCTTTCGGCCGGTGTTAACCGGGGCCGGCAAAAAGTAACAGTAACCCTTGCCGCCGCTCTCCTTCTCTCCCCCCCCCGCCCATCCGCTGATTGGGGTGGCAGCGGTGGGTCCGACGCCTGGTTTGACCCGAAAGACATTCGGGATTCCCAAGCCAGCAGGTGCAAGAGAGGGCGAAGGGAAAGGAGATGCTGCGTAGTAGTGGTGGTGGGGAGCGCGCATAACTCCAAGCGGGTCGCGAGAATCCGGGGAAACGGCGGGGAGGGGGGTGGTGGCGGCGGCGAGCGGACGAAGCGGAAAGGCTTAGGCTCGGCGGGGCGTCCTCCTGCTTCGTCTCCGGTGAGCGGTCCCCGAGCAACTTCAGGGAGGGCCGGTAGATCCCGAGTTTGGAGTCCTAGCCCTGAGCGCTTGGGGTCACGCGTGACGACGGGGGGTGGGTGGGAAGGAAACCCGGGAAAGAAAGTTTCTTGAACCTCCCCCCCTCCCCCTCCCATGGCATTTCCGAGCCGGTGGCAGAGCCGCAGAGCAATTGAGGAGGAGGAAAAGCCGAGAGCTGCTGACTTCGCCCGCTGCCAGGCGGAGGAGGCGGAGGAAGAGCGGGCGGGTGGGGTGCGCTCAAATTGGAGAAAGGAGGAAGCGGGGCTTGGAGGTGGGGCTGGCCCGCCTCGCCTTCTTTTTCAGCAGCGCCGCCAGGAGATTACGGGGATCCAAGGGAAGCTTTGTATAACTGTTACTTCAAAAAGGGAGGAGGGGGGGTTTGCCTTTCAGCGGGGTCTCCCGAACTTCTGGAAGTTTTTGCTCTTGGTCTAGCCGGCAATATGTCCTGCCTCACTTCGCCTCCCGGGCTTCGTTCGTCCCGTTCGCGCTGCCTTCAAGGCGAATCCCGACTTTATTTCGTTCTGCTAGTGAAACGGAAGTTCCCGATGAGAGAGGTGCTGGAAGGCTCCTCGTTAACTTTAATTTGACGTTTGATTATTCTTCGGACAAAGTCTCGGGGAATTCCCACGTGCTTTTGATGTTAAGAGGTGTGGGAAAAAAATAAATGCCGGCCGCGTCATGCATACAGCGCCCGGCCTGCCTCCGGCGCTCTTCGGTAGTTAGCGCTGCTTTAGGTGGAATGCCTCGTGCTGGGGAACCTCTCCCATGTGCCCTGCTCCCCACAAACCTGCCGGTGATTAAACAGAATATAAGCCTTTGCTAGGGTAGGAAGGAAGGCGACGGTTTCTCTTTTAGGCTCCTGCTTTAGTACTTTTTTTTTTTTTTTTTTTTTTTAGCAATGGTGGTTGTACTGGAAATGTAGCTGCTTGGAGGTTTTGTTTTACAAGGGAGTTTACAAGTTTGTACAAGAGAGAAAAAAACATGACTGGGTGGCAAACTTCTATCAGAACTTGTATCAAAAATATCCTGGCAGGTCAAAGGTTAGATCTAGGAATAGCACACTGGACTGCAAACAAGATATGATCATCATCATCATTGGTAGCAAAAAACAAATACACAATCAAACAAAAACTATGCAGCATCTTAAAACACTGGTTTACTGTATTTATGCCGCTCTGATATGATACATTTATTAAAAGTGTTTCCATGAACTTTCCAATGACAGTAAATTTAAAGAAGGTGTGAATGTGTTTATAGCTTTGGTGCTAAATACAAGCTGTAATTTATTATTGCTGTAATGCTTTAATGCTCTGCGTAATCCTTAGATTTCTGAGAAGCACTATACTCAGAATATTTTATTAACACCTATTGCTTTGAGCTTGCACATTTTTTCTTAATGAACATAAGGGGGGGGGGGTTTGAGACCCTGAACAGATGGTAGCTCAGGGCACGCATCTTACTACTGTTCATTGTGCTTTTAATTTCCTGAACCATATTTATTTAACTTCATGCATGGCTACTTCCACCACCCGTATGGGGGCTGGAAAGACAGGTCTCTGCCTAATTTTTCTTGAGTCTATTGCTTTCCTTTTCTGTTTACAGATGCTATATATGCAGGTCACACAGTACTGGATAAGCAGATGCAAGTAACCTGTCCTTTGGAGAAGAATTAAAACAAAACACGGAGTCTTGAGGATTCCTAGGGCTTGGTACCAGGATATATACAGCATATACAACCTCTTGGGGGCCATAAAATCACCTGCTGAGGAATAGTTGGGATTTTATGCCTAGTAAAAATTATAATCTCACTCAACACATGCAACAGGAAACATAATGGGCCTGGTTTCTGTACTGTTGTGAGAAATGTGACTCAGAAGTGGGAGAGTTGAGTAATCCTTATGGCCGTCATTGACTAGTTTGGGTGTAAAACCTCTGCAAAGCTGGGATTTAATTGTTTTGATCTGTCCCCTGTTCAGGCATCTTCATTCAGAAGATAAAACTTCTTGGGAGTTTTTCCTTGTAGACTTTTCAGAGTAGCTGGCAAAGCTTATGTCTAGGAAACTATCTTTTTTCAGTCTGGATAGCATAGATTTTTGGAAGTGGAGCTCCATATATCCAGTTCCTATTCTTGCTAGATGTATTTCTCATCTTTTACAAGCAGAGAATGATAACGAGCTAAGACCTGCAGCCTGTTTTGGCCATTGTGTTCTGAGAATTTTTTTAGCATTGGCTTCTCTGTGTATATATTAGAAGTGATAAATGCTTCGTCAAGGATGAAGTCTTTTTCAAAGGCAGTTTTTTTGAAAGTTATAAAACTAATTTTGAAAAGTAAAGTTTACATTCAGTAGTGTTAGAAAATAATTGGCGGGAACATGCAAATTCAATGAATTTAAATTTGGACCACATATTTAATTAAGTCATGCTTTAACTATGGTTTACTGAATCTATCATAGTGGCTGTACCTAGTACCATAGTACCATTATGGAATATGATGAAAAACTTGCTAAAGTGAACAGGCTTTGGAAAATCCCATTTCTTAGTGAAGCTTAGTGCGATGTATAAATCTGATCTTAGATAGGTGGAATTGCCATGTCTGAGCACGGCTGTTGTATTTTTAAATTTTTTGTTCAATGTATTGAGCAAAAAGCAGTCAATAATTAACCATGATTTAACATTGTGTTTATTTAGTAAACTCTGTTTAAACAAATTGTAGCTTGTCATGAAGCTCATACTGCCCAATTGTTGCAAAAAGAAATCCATCTGATGTTCCTGTTATTTTTCCACATGACAGAAGAAGCTGCATGGTTTAAAACTAAAAGATGACTTATTTTTCTTCATACTCACAGTATCTAGATTAAATGGTGAAAAAAATGTGACCTTTTCTTTGTGACCTTTGGAAGCATATAGCATGAAATAATGCTAGAGTGAGCACACCTTTGCATTTAAGTGCTACTTAAATCCCCATAGGTAGCTAGGAAGTATTCAAGTGAAGCATGAACTGATATGATGTAACAAGTAGATAGGTACCTCATCATCAGTTCTTGCTTGCTCATCAAACTGGAGGGAGCTGTCAATTTTGCATATGGCACAACATTGAGAGAAAGACTCAACAGCTAAACAGTGAGAAATAAACCTTTTTTAGCTAGAAAATAGAATTAAATGCAACAGAGAGAAATTCAATTTTTTTTCACTTAGGAAACAAATCAAGTTTACCAGAATAGAGTGCAGGTATCTTTCTTGATAATACAGTAGTACTTTTGGGAAAAATCCTGGAATAATTTATTTGCAGACTGAATATAAGCCAGCAATATAATATAATTATGGAAGGAACAAATGAAATTTTAGGTTGCATTGGGGGAAGTATAGTCTCCAAATTACAGAACACAATCCCATGATTTTATTTTACTTTGGAGAGATCCCATCATTATATTCTGTGCATCTCTGGACTACATATTTTTTAAAAAAATGAGATTGGAACAAGTTAAGAAACAAGCAATAAGAATGATCAAAAGACCAGAAACTCATGAAGAGACATTGAAAGAACGGAATATTTTTAGCTTTAAGAAGACCCATGAGAGGGAATTTGATAGACATCTTCAAATATTTGGGGGGAAAAGTGGGTTTGGAGTTTTTAGGGGATGGAATTTTGGTTAAAGTTGTGTATGGACCATTTGCAGAGGTTTGAAAAGCCTGATTTGTCATGTATTTCTTTGTTAGATTTAAATCTCATATTTCTTTTGTGAATTCAAGCTAGCTTATATAGGGATCATCCTCCATTATTATTCCCACAGCAGTAAAAGGCTGGGTGAGAGAAATTGATTGGCTCAAAGTAACCCAATGAATTTCTATTGGTGAGATATAGAGTGTGGATCTCTTCTCCTAGTCCAGCATTTTATTCACTACACCACAGTGGCTCTCTTATTATATATAAATTGTGGTATGACCAACAAAATGTTGAATTGTTCAACAATCTGTAGTTGAGGACACAGTGTGATTTAATCATAGTATTGAAAAAAATGTTTAGAATTAAGGTATCTTCCTCTTTGTCACCAATAGAAGTATTTCTTACATAACTGAAATAAAATGAGACAGCTGAGTGGAATTTTGAATGGATGCATGAATATATTCATTATTCTTTATTTGGTGTTATTTTAGAGCTTGTAATTAAATATATAGAGACCTTTCAATATATATATATATTACTGAACAAACTTGGTATTCTTTCTTGTTGAGTGACTTAATGTATATTTATTTATATCTATATATAAAAAGTTAAATGATTAATTAGTCACAAATTATGTGAGTAAGGCAACATTCATGCTATCTGGTATCAAAGGAGAAGTGTCAAATTATTACAAGGGGAACAAGAGGAGATGACTTTAAATGTTGACTCACTAAATGATAGGTAATTGGCAGAGTTAATTTGATCTCCCAAAATAAAACTTGCTATTACTTGTGTTAAAGCTCTAATGCAATAAGCTCAGGGGTATATTATCCATCCCAGAAGTATTCACTTTGCTATCAATTTAATTTTACTCAAGGATTACTCAAATACAGCATACTGTTGTCACCACATGCTAGAACTTTGACTCATTCTGTGCCTTCTATTATGTCTTATGAATCCCTCTTTCTTTGGTGGCTGAGTTTTTTATATTGGTTAACATTTTCTGCCATAGATTTACAACTAAAATAGTTTTAAAAGAAATTATTGTAGAGGTGCACTTATATTACATTTAATATTACATTCTATTTTCAGAATTTGGAGGTGAGCCTTGCTTTTTATATAACCAAAATAGCACCCCTAGAGAAAAACATTGGCATATTTTCAGAAACAGATGCTCTTAAGAAGTAAAAACAGAAATATTTGAGCAATAAATGCTGTTGAGGGGCAAGCCAGCCCAATGAGAAATGAACTTTGCCCATGGACAAGGAATACTGACTGTCTGCTAGGAGAGTGGGAAATGGGAAAGAATTGAATATTTTGGAAGAAAATATTTGGCTGATTTTATCTGTTTATTAGACTTTATGTTATTTTAAAATACATTTACGAGGCCTCTTGACTCCAAAAAATTTAGTGTAGTCTGCAAGAATAAAAACAGGAAAGATAATAACCCAATCAGCAAAAAAAACGATCAGCCCAGAGGGGAAAACCCCACGTTCTTTTAACACAATCATACCCTTGAACCTCCCCACCACCATCCTAGTCCAATGTCTGGGAAAAGAGCCAGTTCTTAAGGACATATCAAAAGGACACAGGATGGGGACCGTTCAGACCTTTGGGGGGGGGATATTGTTCCAGAGGGGAGATACCATAGCAAAACAGATATAAAATGGAATATCCCTTACTGCCTCTACTGTGGCATTCTGAACCAGTTGCAGACTCTGAGTAGTCTTCAGGGCAGTACCATGTAGACTATGTTCCATGCACAAGGTGATCAAAGTATAAATGACCATAAGTGACCCCAGGAATGGGCTCAAATGGTACACAAGATGAATTTGTGCAAAGCCTGTCCTGGCTCCAATTTCCATTATTTTTTGAGCAGGAGCTGAAAGTTCAGGAGGACCCCCAGATTATGCACCATTTCCAAGTGGAGAAGCTTAGTCTCATTCTAATACTAAAGGTCGAGGGCTCCAGATCCAAGTGTCCCAGCACAGTGACAATTTTGCTGAGATTGAGCCTGAGCCTGTCCCCTCCCAGTCCCTCCCATCCACACTTCAACAGTCTCCAGGCATTGGGAAAAGTCTTTGACAGCATTACTTGATCAATTTACGATTGAAATGTATACTGTAGCTAGCTATCATCACAGGACTGATGCTACTTGACCCCAGTCGGCAGATGACCTCACCCAGTGATCTCATGCAGATGTTAAAAGGAGGGCTAAGAACATTAAACATTCTAGTACCTAATGGATCAGGGCCTTTGGGGAATGAGCTCTCTTTCTTGTCACTGACTGCAAAAACAAAGGAGGAGAAAAGAACAGATCAGAATACTCTTGTCAGACTAGTAGACAATCTAGAAGGAATAATAGTAGTGACAATAAATTCCTTCTGGTAAGAAAAACATTACGCAGTCAATTTCTATGAAAGATTGAGGGAAAAGTAGATAAAGATATAAAAATAAAATTTGGCATACAACTGGAACATTAAAAAAGAAACTGAAGGCTCTATGTTTGGCTACTCAAGAGCAAGCTATTAAAACAAATGCAATCAAGGGCAGAATTGAAAAAAATCACCAAATGATTCAAAATACAGATTGTACAAAGAGGCAGAAGAAACAGTAGATCACACACTCAGTTTGTGGAAGAAGATTGCACAAACTGATTGTAAACAATGACATAACACAGTCACCAAAGTGATTCACTGGAACATCTGTAAAAATTATAATGTGTCAATAATGAAAAAATGGTGTGAAGTAGGATTGAAAATGAGCAAGTTTGTTTGTTTGGTATGCCATCCATCTCTGGTAGAGGTGCTTACAAACATTAAAAGATAGTAAAACATCAAAACAATAAATAATACATTGTGTGATTTCCAAATAAAAAACTGATAAATAACACCCATAACCTATCAGATTTAACTGTAATTGAAAAGAATAACGTGTAGATAATTGATGTGGTAATATCAGGGGATTGTAGACTGAAGAGAAAGAAGATCACAAAGTATAAAGAATCCATACTGGGATATTTTGCTGCAGGCTCACTTCTCACTTGTATCTTTCATTCCATTAAATTCATAGTTCCATAAAACTCACCAATCATTGCAGAATATCCTTTCTATTTATTTTTTTTTGGAACAAATTTTATTAATTTTAAAGACAAACAAACCATTAACCATTAAATACATAAAACCTCTTTCCATTATAGAATATCCTTTCTATTTTGTGAAACTGTTTCCATTGTTTCACTGTAAATGTTGCTTTAAAAAAAAACTTATATGTGTTCCTGGTACGTGCAAATATTTCCCTTCCACTTTCAATATATGGATATTGAGATACTTTCCGAGTGACACTGGATGGCCCAAATCCAGGAATTCTTATCTGCAGGAAGCTGTAGGAGGGTGCAAATGTATTTTCATTTTTCCCTTTCTTTCCATGTGTCCATAGTTATATCTTAATATATTATGTGATACTTAAAAATCAGACTGGTTTCATTCTGCAGTGTAGATTTGTTAAATAAATGTTGCTGTTCTTTGGAAATAAAGAGGATAAATAAACTGGGATTACCTTCCCAGAAGCCAGAATAATTAATCTTTATGTGTGAATAATATTCCTGGCTTTATTCACTAAAACGTTATTTTAAAAAATCCAATTTATAACAATTAGTTGTAATATAAATTAGTACTGAAGTGTGGAAAATGGGACAATTTCAATGAGAAATTTTTTTACAATTCTTCCTTTTGTCATCAACATAATTACCAAGTGTTGATAATTATTTTAGTACTTGACAGCTACTAATTTCCTTTAGACTTTTGACTCTTACATGCTTGTGATCTCACTTTTGAACTTTGTGACATCATTCAATCAAAAGATGTACAAAATATGTACAAACCAACTGGCCTATATGCCATGTGAAAATTTATTTAACAAGCTTCCATCGTCTAGATTTGCACAACTCATTAAGTCATAAATCAGGTTTACAAATCACAGCGCTGTCTTCACAAGTGGAGCAAATCAATTTAAGGATGCACAATATTGTTGTAATCCTGTAATGTTGATATTGTGGTAGTATTTCTTTCTACAGAATCCTTTTAAAATATAATATCTGGTCAAGGACTAGGATGGCAATCTTCTCTTGCCACCCAGCTTGTACAAACTTTAGAAATCTGTAGTGCTGAGCAGGCTTTGGTGAAGCCGAATGATTTTTGTTCGTTGCTTTAATGGCATTAGCTGAGTTTTCCAGAGTTGCCTAGCAGCTGTATAGTGCATTTGGCACAAAGCCTACTGGGTGAACGGCTGACCGAGACATGGACATTGTGTTTTGGAGTAATTGACTTTAAGCTCTCTTTTAAATTGGGTAGACAAGCTTTTTCTCAGGCAAAGCCTTGGATTGTTAATGGACATGGTAGTGAGGTTCCATTGACATTAGGTGTGTATGTATTTATTTTATGCAATTTGATACTGCTCTTTTCGAAAGTGACTTTGGATGGTTCAAAGTGTATCTCTGTGTGTATGTATTTAAGCAGTGATTTCTTATGATTCGGGTTTCTTAGTAGATTTTCCATCGGTTTATTGATAAACTATCAAAAGGTTGTTTGCAGAAAGTTAACAAGGGAGTTATTGCCAGATATTTATCTTGACGTATGCTTTCTTTTAGAACAAGTTTTTTTTAGGGTGTTTTAGTTAGCAAAAGGATATACTTTCTTAGATCCTACAGGGCTTGTTTGTCTATGGAAAGCCTCCTTCCATAGAAGATCTGTATATTGAAGGAGGACTGATAAGCTATCTGCAGACACCTCACATCCTGGACATAAACTATTTAAACTCCCCCTTTGGGACAGTGCTATAGGGCTTTGTGGGCCAAAACAATTAGACACAGGACAGTCCCCCCCCCCCAAGGCCCTCATTCTGCTAAACACCTTATTTTTGCAGTACTGTCTGTAGGTATTTACTCGAGTAGTATGGCTGTAGCATTATTATTTATCCTTTTCACTCCCCTTATTATTATAATTATAATCATCATCATTATTCTGTTGCTTTGCATGCACACTGAGAGCTTCTGCACTGAAGACAAATTCCTTGCATGTCTAATCACTGTTGGCCAAATGACGTATTCTAATCTCTCTCTCTATAAAAGCCAAATACCACTCACACATCATCACAAAATCTCCAGAACCGTCAAGCCTACAAGCTTGAAATTTGGCATGTATGTTTCTCTTGGCTTCTAGGTGCTCACTAAGAAAGGATTTTTCAAAATAATCCTCAGAGCATTAATATTTTGTGTATTATTATTAACATGCTCTGATGCTAAGGAGTCCTACTCCCCCTCCCCACCTGAAAAGAAATCTGTTCCAAATGCAAAACACAAGCAGAGGAGAGGAATTTCAGTTTCTGTTTTAGTTTCACAGCCCCAAGCAGCTTTAGTACAGAACAGTTGAGCTAAGCCATGCACACGCTCCTTGCTGTCTCCTTCTTGCTCACACAGCAAATACTGTTTCACTTTCCAAACAGCCTTCAACTCTCTTACACACTGATGCTAGCCAGATGAATACCGATGGATGCTGGTAGGCAGAGGCAGAATTTTTTCCCCTAATTTTCCTCCCCCAAAACTAAGCCCAGCCACATAGTTCGCCACATACCTGTAGCGAAGCACAGGTATTGAGCTATAATATATGTATAAAAAGATGAAAAACAGATAAATCTTCCTGGCCAATAGCATGCTTGGTTTCTAATCTGAACAAAATTCAGGAAGGGAAGCCCTTGACTTATGACCATTCATTTAGTGATTGCTTGAAGTTATGACTGCACTGAAAAAAGCAACTTGCAACTGGTCTTTGCACTTATGATTGTCAGAGCATCCTTGCAATCATGAGATCAAAATTCAAGTACTTGGCAGTTGGCATGTTATGGAGTGAAAGAAGATGGGAAAGTAGATCATTTGCACACTTTTTGCCAGTGTGCAAAAGGAAAACTTATGGATCTGTTATATGTGAAGTAATCTGTAGAATCGAAATTCAAGGGGGGCTTGGCTTTGCACCATTGAGAAAATATCATCTCATTTTCCTGTATTGTAGAGGTATACAATTTTAAATAAAAAACGTATTATATTTTAGGAAGGTGATGACAAAATTTCCCACATACCATGTTTTTAATAGAGAGAGAGTTTGGTGTAATAGTGAAAGACATTGGTCTGGAAATTGTAAGCATTTAAGAAAGGAACAAGATAATTAATAAAAGCCAGCACAGGATTGTTAAAAATAGGTCATGCCAGACGAATGTTACTGTTTTTGGGGAGAACAATAAGTAAATTAGTAGTCCAAAGGAATTCTGTGGATATAGTGTGCTTTGACTTTGGTAAGACATTTGATAAAACTGGCCATAACCTCCTTCTGGGTAAAATGGGACAATTAGTTGAACATCTGTAGCCAACGTTTGATCATTAATATTTACAAGGGGTTATGCGGTGGAGTTTTTTGAGGCTTTGTCCTGGGCCCAGTATCCTAAGATTTTCATAAATGACTTGGATGGGAGGATACTCACAGAATTTGCAGGCAACACCAAACTTGGGGGACTCTACAACTTCAGAAGATAGACTCAACTTTCAAAAGAATCTTGATAGACTTTAACATTAGGCCCTATTCTACAATATGCAGATCAGTAGAGAAAAATGTAAAGTAAGAAAAGTCAGATGCACATGGCATGAAAATGGCACATTTGTCTTAGCAGCCGTACTTATGATAAGGATTTAGTGTCCTGATTGAACAGTAACATGCTGCAGGTGTAAAACTAGGCAATGCAATCTTTACCAATAGAGATATATTGAGATGTAATAGTTCTATGCTGCACAGATTCATCCAGTTCCAGTTTTCACAGTTCAAGAAGAGGTGGAAAGAGGGCAGAAAATAGCAGCAAAGATAACGAGGAACAGTTAAAGGAACGGGCACATATAGCTTTAAAAAAAAGAAGAAAAAGGGATGACATGATAGTGGCCTTCCGTTTTTGAAGAGCTGTGACATGGAAGATGATTTATTCTCCATAGTGCTCAAGGAAAGGACTAGAACCAATGAGTGGAAGCTTTGCCAAACTGAAAATAAGGAAGAATCTTTTGGCTATTTGGACAGTTTGTGAAACTGCCTCTTCCATTACTTGAGATTTGCTGTGGACAAGAAGCAGTACTAGAATACCTGAAAGTTTGTTTCAACACTATGATTATGTGATTTCAGATGACAGAGTCTCAAACTATGATTCTGTATACTAAGCTAGGACTTAAGCATAATTCATATTTGATATAATGCCCAATATGTATGGAAAACATGATATTTCCATAGACATGGTTGAAACTTTGAGTTTCTTTCCAGAACACTGGAATAACTAGTTCCCAGAAAATAATTGCTAGAGCCATTTGTTCATTTCAGATTTATAGCTTCTTTCAGTTTTATCATGTCATCATTTTTCTGATGTCATAATAATAATGACATCAGATATATAACTTCATTGGCTAAGTGATGCTGGAATGTGTGAACCAGGTGAATAGTCTCAGATTTACAAAGTTTAATATAAACTATTTTAGAATGGTGGGATAATGAGAGAAATTTGAGCTGAAATTAATGGAAAGGAAATAGAGGGAAGATGTTTGAAGTGGTATAGCAGTTCTGTGGTCATGTTTGGAAAAGACTACAACTTTCCTCTATCTTTGGCCATCTTTGTTGCATGTATTTTTTACTTGGCAGCATGAATTGCCATTCACTTCACAGACACAACTGGGTTGGGCTTTGTATAGTTTGTAGGCAAGGAAAGTGCAACCAAACTTGCTGATTTCCCCCCCCCCCTTAGTATAATGCATATTGCATTTTTAGGAGGTTGCATCTAGATGAGTCTCAGAACTCTGCTGTTTAAGGTTGGGAAATTTGTGGTTTACCTTACAAATACAGAATATTTCATGTTCACAATAAGACAGCATTATATTGCCACTTTGAGCTCCCATAACTGAGATATAGAGTCTGGCAAAAATTAAACAAGAAACATGATTATTTGCAGATCCAAATAGCTAGTGAAGATTTATTAGGCCTTGACTTTTTAAATTATTCCATACATTACTCTATCTGTACTACACTCTTAATCTACAGTATATTAATCCATAATATAATGATAATTCAAAATAACTAAACTCTGTAATGCATAAATGCATAGCATGTAGCTCTTATGTTGCTTTTTTGCACGCAATTAGCAACATGTTGTAATCTTCCAAAGGAGAGGAAGGGAAGGGAAGGGAAGGGAAGGGAAGGGAAGGGAAGGGAAGGAAGGAAGGAAGGAAGGAAGGAAGGAAGGAAGGAAGGAAGGAAGGGCATAAGTGATGCCCTGCTGGAGTAGAACTTGGCCATCTAGTCCAGCAGTCTATTCTCACAGTGGCCAACCAACTGCACAAAGAAGCCCATTAGTTTCTCAACAAATGGCCTTCAGATGCAATCATGTTGTCATCCAGGCTAACAGTCGTTAATCCACATGACTTCTATGGA
Source organism: Hydrophis major (assembly GCA_033807585.1). Taxonomy (NCBI): domain Eukaryota; kingdom Metazoa; phylum Chordata; class Lepidosauria; order Squamata; family Elapidae; genus Hydrophis; species Hydrophis major. Next base: position 205,893,699 of record CM066330.1, on the reverse strand, counting down.
TTTATCCTATTCTTTTTTGAAGAAAGCCAAGTTGGTAACCAACACCATATCTCGTGGTAGTTCATCTATTGGTACTAAGAATGTGGAAGAATTTTCTCAAAAGGACACATAACATATTTAACCAAGTCAACTAAATTCCCAGCAGATGTATTTGCACAACATGCCAAGCTTCATTTGTGTTAAATTTGATTAGGGCTTTTTTGTGTGTGATTTAGCAGGTAATATATGAAACCAGCTTGTTTGTTGTGACTCAAAAAAGTGGATAATTTGATAACCAGATTACATATGGTTGTAAACATAGCAAATATATAAACAAAATTCAGGAATCTGTATAGTAAAATACAGAAGATAGCCACTGCTTTGTGTTTTCATCTAACAAGAAGTTTAGGTTCACTTTGCTTTAAGTGAGCAATGGTGTAGGAGAAATGATATATATGAAACAAACTGATTTAGGACAAAGAAAATGTTTTCAAGCTAACAATATATATTTCCTTTTCTCCTGATGTTTTGAATATGATGCCTGCTTGAGGCTTGAGCATGAGACAATTTTCTTCTTTTTGCTTGGATGTTCCCAGGAAGAAATGCAAAACTGCTTTTTGTAAATACGGTAGCTACTTTTATTTTCTTTTTGGAAGTGCCTAAAGTATAGAATTGGAGGATTGCAGTTAGATTGGTAGATACAGTAGGCTACTTGGCTGCAAGTTTCAATAAAGTATCCTGAGAATCTCTGTTTTCAAATCAATTTCATGACATATGAAGATTCCAATTCTGTAAATTTTATCATTGGAATCTCCAGTTTTAGTAAACCTGCTTCATTTTCCCTGTGCTGATTTGAATTGTATAAGCTTGAGTCTTCTTTGGCTGTGTTAATGGTTGACCAAAGCTGACAACTGGATTCCCCAAAAATCATTCTAGTTCTTTTTGGTCTCTCAATACCCATGGCTGCCAACTCTCACGCAATCAGCGTGAGACTCACGCAATTCAACCAATTTTGACTGTCTCACTCTGATAAACGAAATCTCACGCTAAACCCCCAAAATGGAATGAACAAAAATAAATATATCTCTACATTCTCTGATATTCCGAATATCGATATGCCCAAGCCCAAAGTTTCGAGAAGTGAAGCCTCCGATCCTGGGCGGCTTCAGAGGGCGAACAGAGCATGTGCGAGAGGACGTTGCCCTCATTGATTTCTGTACTGGGGTGAGGAGAGAATTCTACGCTGCAGGAAGCGGTTGCTCCTTTCCGCTCTAGGATGTCACAACTCTCTGGGCTTATCCCTTGCACTGCACTCTGCTCTGGCAGGCGGAGATGAGAGAGACGAACTCTCTATCCCCCATGAAGTACGACTACAGGGCATCCCTGGGCCTTTCTCGAGAGCTGAGCTCCCATCATCCCCTCCCCGCACCCGTCTGGTCTCAAGGCCGCTGGGATTGGGGCGCAAAGGCGTGTCCCTCTCTGGCCTCCCTCTCGCAAGGGGAGCTGCCGTGGCTGGCCTCTTGCGCGCCTCGGCTTCTCTCGCTCCCCAGCCTGATGGGAAGTCCCTGGAGAGAGAGGGGGAAGAGGGGGGGAGGGCTCCTTCCCGGGTACATTGTGTCCCTCCCCCCGCCCTTTGCACCTAGATATGCGCCCCCCCCAGCCTCCCCTGGGTCCAAGAGGCTGCAAGAGGGTCTGGCAGGGAGGAGCCTCTCCAGGAAGGGGGTCCCGCCAGAGGGCAGGCTGGAGCGGGGCGGGGGGGGCTCGCAAGGAGGGGGGGTTCCTGTCCCCTCCGAGCCCCAATCGCAGCCGGTGCAGGAGTTTCTCTCTTTTTAGGCTTCTTTCCCCACTTGATGCCAGGAACGTTTGGATGCTCTTTGGGAGCCCCTGGGAAGGAATCTCGCCTTGAGGGGTCTCCCCACAAATGCCAAGCAAAGGGGGGGGGAGTGGCCACTGTCCTCTCCTCTCCTCCCCCAGACAATCCAGGACTTCCCTGCAGGGGAGCAGCTGATGGCAGCATTGCTGGGGGTCCCATGCACAGACTGGGAGGGGGGCGTTTGGGGAGTGAAGGACACCAGCCTCCCCCCCCATTCTGTGTGTGTGTGTGTGTGTGTGTGTCCATCTGCCTGCCTGGCCCTTTCCGACCCTTCAGCTGGACTGTGAGGCTGGTGGGTCCAAGACTCAGCCTGGATCCCCCTCCCCTCCGCAGTTGGGAGGCCCAGAGGGTGGGAGAGGGCTGGGAAGGGCCGTTTCTGCCCAGCTCCAAGGCCGGGAACCCTGGCAAGGCCCCCTCCACCCCCGGGGCCATGTGAGGGAGGCTTCTGTGGCCCTGAAGAGGCAGCCTGGAGGGGCCGGATCCCAGGCACTTGGGACGCCCCTCTCAGCCAGGGACCCTGGAGGAGGAGGAGAGCCGGAGCAGCCCAAAGGGACGGAGCAGATGGGCAAAGGCCCAAGAATGTGGACCCTTTCCGGCCAAGATGGTCAGTGAACTGCATTATTAATATCTTACAAATCCAGTTCGAGTACATTGGTGCTGCTTGCATGTATGTATGTATGTATATGTCCAAATCATGACTAAAGTATGCATCAGATTGCACCATTTAAAATGTAAAATTGTCAAAACTCCCTACCGTGGAAGGGGGGACACCCCCCTTCCACACCATCCCCCCCTCGGTCGCTCCGCTCCCTCGCAGTGTCTCACTCCGAACTATCACTCAAGGTTGGCAGCCCTGCAATACCATTCAATATTATACAATCGCTGTATCTTTCTGACTGACTATTTTTCAGGGGTTGCTGTTCTTCCTATCAGAAGGGTTTCAGAATTTTTCATGAGACTTAGTTACTTATTTTCTGACTGGTGCATTTATTTTATTTAATTAATTTGTATCTCACCTTTATTATTTTTATAAATAACTCAAGGCAACAAGCATATCCATCTTTCTTCTCCTATTTTTTCCACAAAATAACCCTGAGAGTTGGATTGGATTGAGAGAGAGTGACTGGGCTAAAGTCACCCACCTTGCTTTCATGGCTAAGGCAGGATTTGAACTCATGATCTCTTGCATTCTAGGTTGGTGCCTTAATCACTGAAACAAACTGGCTAATGTTTATGTAATGTTTAATATCTAAGCCATTAACCTATGGTATCTCAAAAGGTATGACAGAGAGTTAGGGGAATAATTCCCTGATTATTCCCTTGAGGAAAATGGATAACTTTACATAAGCAATAACAGCTGAAACATTTCCTAAGTCCTAGGAAAAGATAATAAAAAATCCCTGAAGAGGTTTTAGTAAACTCCTCCCTGGTTGTCTTCTGTAGGTATATGAAACAGTTGTGAGAAGTCATTTAGCTCTTAAGTGAGGTGTCAAGAGCCTGTGGATGACCTGATAGCATTATTACTTTTTGCCATCTAACTCCAAGAATGCAGGCATTTCCCTTGAACAAATAATTAAGATGAACAAACTGATGTAAAATTGAGACAAATAAAGCTTATTGGTTGGGAAGCTAAGTTCTGGCATTACTTTCAGAATTGCATTGGGAGGAGTTATGGAAGAAAACTTTGGCTTGTACTTGTGCATGGTTTCCCAGACAATAAGAATGGCAAGTAGTTCATTTGCCCAGTTCTGTCTGGAGCACCAGATGTGGCTCCCCTAAGCCAGTTATCCATGCTAGGTTGCAACCCGACTTTCCAGAAAAGGCATAGATTTTCAGAAACCAGAATGTTTGAGGTATCCTACAAAGCTCTAGGACATATCCTTGCTATAAGGCTATAGCTGAAGAATGTCCAGAAACTTAGCAAAATGATAGCAACCAAGCTGCTAATTGATATAGAATACTGAGAATACATTACTTTCATGATAAAATGCTCCCAGTCATTTAATAGTGAAATAAGAGCTGTTTTCAAAGATGACATTTTGTAAATATGACAGCAGAGAAGCATCGAAGTAGGATATTGGTGGCTTATTCTTCTCTATCTCACTATCTGCTGGCCTGATACACAGGGAATTTCCCCTTTCGGTCCATCTGTTTCCCCTTCAATCATTTGCAGTGAATGTAAAAACATATATGTAATAAGAAAATGCTTCCGCTCGGTGCCTAAGCTTGTATTCTGAGATGTAATATACAAATAAATAGATTTATTGCTATCATTCTGTCCTTTTCATCACTTCCTTCTGTGACCCACAAAAATGGCAATGTCTAAGGAGATGGTTTCCATTTAATATTCTTCAAAATATGTCAGTAAATTTTCTGTTGCTGCCATTTGCAATAGCGACAGAATAAATAAAAATTATGCTAAGTTAAATAAGTACACATATGAACAAAACCTCTTTACTGATTGGCCAATGAACTGTTGAACAGTTCATCCTACCACTGGAGAATTTTGGGAAATGGTTCTTTTGATTTTTCCCTGCAGAAAATATTTCTTTCTGAAACAGCATTCAGCAAAAAGTGTTTAAATATTTCATCATTAAATATACATCAGAAGAACTTCGGCCAAATTCCAAACATTGTAGAAATGGGCATGTCCAAGAGCTTTGTAGAATACTTCAAATTGTACTAGAACTGTAACCAAACTACTTCAAACTGTAGTTTCTGGAAATCTATGCCTTTTCCTAGGGCTTATATTCACAATGAAAAGTTGCGGGGAATATAAAGGAACATTTAAGAATGCAGCAAAATTTAAGTGAATGTGATTTATCCTAAATTTCTGGTTTTGGGTTTATAAGAAAGGGGTTGCCAAAACAGAAAGGGCTGAAAGTCAGTGAATAGTAAGGATTTATTTAATATACTACATTGTTCTACCCTAATTCTGGAAATGGGGGAGTTAGGCAATCATAGAATCCTTGGTGCTCTTTGAGCTTTTTTTTTTCTTTCTTGCAGACATTCTTTACCTGACTAGGTAACATCATCAGTGTTGGTGAATACAGGGTTTGATCTCTGTTTATATACAGTCTCCACATCCTTCCATTTAAGATTAATGTTTCAGAATAGAATACAATACTTTATTGGCCAAGTGTGATTGGATACACAAGGAATTTGTCTTGGTGCAAATGCTCTCAGTATACATAAAAGAAAAGATACATTTGTCAAGAGTCAAAAATCATAAGGTATGACACTTAATGATAGTCATAGGGTACAATCAACAATCAAATCATACTAGGAAACAGTCAAAATAAATCGTAAGTGTTAGGGATAACATTGTTTACCCTAACTGGTTTAGGTAAAATAATAAATATGTAATCATAATTTATTAGTTAAAGTGTCTGCAACTTTAACTGTGGGAATGTAATTAGGGGAGTGGTTGTGAAAGCACTTTAAAAGAAGCAAGACGACAGCTTGCTCTCTCTCTGGCTTTGATGATCCCTAATTACTGCATGGACTCAAGACTGGGTTACTCGAACAGGAGAGAGACAAAGGACTGATTTGTAAGTGAACTGACATAGGATATTCTACACAGACTTTGCTAACTGAATATTCTTGAATGGACTGACTAAAACGATACATGACTAATGGACTGTTATTTTGACTATGCTATAAATGGAATAAACTATATTTTTGATAGCACAAGCGTATCTGTTATTTTTACTGTATGTTAATAAACATACAAACATATCTCACTCATTTATCTGTGTGCCTATCTGGCTAACGCTGCACATTCTGTTTAGCTTATCTCCTTAACCCTGGTTGGGGAACACAGGCTTAACAGTAAGTGAGAAAGTTATAGTCCTACAATCACAAGTGGGAGGGGATGGGTGATAAGGAGTGAAGAGAAGATTAACAGTAATAGTAGTGTATACTTTGTAAACAGTTGAACAGTGTTGAGGGAATTATTTGTTTAGCAGATGGCTTTTGGGAAAAACTGTTCTTGTGTCTAGTTGTTCTGGTGTGCAGTGCAATATAGTGTCGTTTTGAGGGAAGGAGTTGAAACAGTTTATGTCCAGGATGCGAGAGGTCTGTAAATATTTTCACAGCCCTCTTTTTGACTTGTGCAGTATACAGGTCCTCAAATGAAGGCAGGTGGCTAGTAATTGTTTTTCCTGCAGTCCAAATTATCCTCTGAATTCTGTGTCTGTCCTGTGGGGTTTCAGAACCAAACCAGACAGTTATAGAGGTGCAGATGACAGACTCAATAATTCCTCTGTAGAACTGGATCAGCAGCTCCTTGAACAGTTTGAGCTTTCTGAGTTGGCGCAGAAAGAACATTCTTTGTTGTGCTTTCGTGATGACGTTTTTGATGTTAGGTGTCCATTTTAGGTCATGTGATATAGTAGAACCTAGAAATTTGAAGGTCTTTACTGTTGATACTGTGTTATCTAGTATTGTAAGAAGTGGTAGTATGGGAGAGTTTCTTCTAAAGTCCACCACCATTTCTATGGTTTTGAGTGTGTTCAGTTCCAGATTGTTCTGGTTACACCATGAGATAAGTTGTATAACCTCCTGTCTGCATGAAGATTTGTTGTTGTCTCAAATGAGACCAATCACTGTTGTGACATCAGCAAACTTCAGTATTTTAACAGATGGAACATTTGAGATGCAGTCATTGGTATATAGGGAGAAGAGGGCGGGGCTGTCCTGATAGTACAAGTATCGGATGTGATTCTGCCTAGCTTCCCCTGCTGCCTCCTGTCTGTTAGGAAGCTTATGATCCACTTACAACTGTGTTCAGGTACCACTAGTTGGTTTAATTTACTTAGAAGAGTGTCTGGAATGATGGTATTGAATGCTGAACTGAAGTCTACAAAGAAGACCCTTACGTAGGTATTTGGAGATTCAAGATGTTGTAGGATGTAATGCAGAACCATGTTAACAGCATCATCTGTTGATCTATTTGCTCGGTATGCAAACTGCATGGGATCTAACAGTGGATCTATGATGGTTTTCAGGTGGGACAGCACTAGCCTTTCAAAGATTTTCATAACTACAGATGTTAGAGCAACTGGCTGTAGTGATTCAGTTCCTTGGTGGAGGGCTTCTTTGGCACTGGGATGATAGTAGAGCATTTGAAGCAGGAAGGTCTTCTTGAAACGTTTGGCTCTAGGTTTTCTTTGGCCTACCTCTTCTATTAGGCAATCGTTATTAATAAGAAATTAAATTGGGCACAAGATATTTTCTACCATGTTATCCAGCTGCAGGAATACACACCTTCTTCTGCCTCCATTCTCTTACAAGGTATTAGAAGACAGCTTTTGTGGCATCATTGGCAACTGAACCCATTGTTGCTTTATTCTTTTCACATTTAAATTGAATGTCTGCAATTTGGAGGAGATGGAAGGGTCAAGTACTTATGCCAATAATAGGGCATGCTATACACACCCAGATGTAAGGAAATATTGCAAGACCTCAACCATAATCTCTGTGGATCTAAGTCCCTCCCATCCTTGAGACAAGAGCCTTAATTTGAGAACCACTGTTTCCATGACTTTCCTCTTGCTGTGACTCAGGAACAAGAGCAGCAGGATTGCTGTCCTCGCAATAGTGACATTTCATTATGCTGCTGCTGTCTGAGGAGGGGTGAAAAGCAGGGAAAGAGACTCTTCTCTGCTCCTATCTCTCTTCGTCCATGGGCTGAGCATGGATCACTTGCTTTCCCTAGCCTTTCCTTTAAGCCTGCCCTGGCTAGAAAGCAAGACTGTGGCCCCAACAGTAGCAGCAACAAGTCATCACCACACGGGAACTAAATGCAGATTCCTCCAGGGCTGATGGCTGCCTGTAGCTGTTGTGGTTGTGAGGCATAATAGTGTTCTCCAGCAAGTGCAGAAGGTAAGAGAAGGGGCAGTAAAGATAAAGGAAAAGGAATGGATTCACTACTGTGCTGAGAGAGACAAAAGAAACTGAGAAGAACTCCTTCCTTTATCTTCATTCCCCTGACAGTGTTGCAGCTTGGCTTGGGTGCTTGGCTATGGGGTACCGGCAGATATGCAAGTGGAGAAGGATGACATGGGGTAGGAAGGAGGCTGAGATTGCTGTGATGAAAAGTGGTGGAGTATGCATAAGTTGCTGGTTTGGCAAGGTATTCAGTGAGGATGGTTTCTGAGCAAAGAAAAAAAGAAAAAAATAATTGTCAAAGGGTATTGGCTGTTCGCCAGCCCAGCCAAAAATGGTCATGGAGGTATAGACATAGCAGGATGAGAGGGCAACATGTCTTTAGTGAACCAACTATAGGTCATGTTATAATGCAAAACTGTTAAGGAAATTAACTTAGTAGTACTTTATAAGAAATGATAATTTCATTTCATTTCTGATTATAATTATGTGATATGAGATTCTTATATTTTCATTTCATTTTCCTGGCCTTGGGATGTGCTTGAAACCTGGAATTATTATTTCTAAATTCTGATGCTGCTATCTCTAATGACATGCATTTCATGCCATATGCAAGCTGGGATGTTATTTTCTCTTGCAACTTTATATATGTAACAAAATTCAATTGTGCATTTTTACAGTATTTCTTAATTTAAAAAAAAAGAATTATAAGAAAAGAATTGGATTGATATTTGAAGCTGCCTTAACATCAGTACTGAATATGCAGAAAGAGGAGTACCAATTGCCCATGTAAGGATTAGAAAAGTCACTATGTAAGAGGCAAAACTCTAGAGAGTACATCCATGATCATCAACTAGCAGTCAGAAGACATGATGAACCTCACTAATCTCACAGTACATGGACAGAAACCATCATAGTTTCAAATAAAAAACTGTAAGCATCCTAAATCAAGGTAAATCCAAAAATACTAGAGAATTCCTGGAAACTTGACACTCAGATAAATCAGCCAGTAACAGGTCTATAGAGACAAGCAACTTTTACACACCATTCAAGAGAGACAATAAAAAAGCTAAAAAGGAAACAAAAAGAATAAAACACCTTCTCACGAACTATGGATATCCAGGTATGCAGGACATTAGAAAAATAAGTAGTAAATAATGCTCTAATCAAGGAACTATCAACTCAGATAATCAAGCAGTAAATTACAATGATCTAGGAGAAAACATCACCCTAACCAACACTGACAGGACAAGCCAATATAAAGAAAGAGCAACAGTTCATATATCTACTGCCTTCTAGTACTAAAGATGTTACCTAGCTGGATAATGAGACATCTGCAGGAAAACAACCAAACTCAGAGAGCAACAAGAACGTCACAGTAAAAGAAACTGTTTCCTCAAGATGCTACCTCTCCCAATAAATGTTAACAAGTTACTTTAAAGTTGGATTGATCATTTAACTTTCTGAGCCCAGCACGATTCCTGAGGCCACAAGCTAGGCTAACTGCAAGATTTCTGACATATAGCAATGATGACTGGACTGGCCAACCACTGTCTTTACTGTATGCAAATCAGAGGTTCTGTGCACATGAACACTCAGCAATAAATGTTTTTTGTGTGGTCAGGAGTACAAAAAATTGCTTGAAAAAGACAGATTAAATCTGGCAGGCTTCTGTTGTGTGTAGAAAATAATGTTCTTATGATTTATTGATTTTCTTTCCTAGTTTAATTGTAATTTCTACATGCTGAAATTAGTCTTTGATGAATTTACTCCAGAGAAAGTATGTATGTATGTATGTATGTATGTAGAAAGTAATTAATGAATAAATTTAGAAAGTAAAGATATATTAGGTTATATGCAGTGCTCAACCTGATTAACACTATTATGTTATTGGAGTCCACAAGTGACTGTTGATAAAGCAGAGTAACTTGCGTAAGTCAGTTTTGATCACTTCATCTACATATAGAAAATATTTTGTCATAATTTGAGAAAGACAGGACAAACGCAAGATTGTTCAAGAGCTGGCACAAAGTGTCACTTTAATTAAACTTTTGAATAAACATATCCTTAAAATTAGTCTGTTAAAGTTGATTTATTTATCTTGTTTTAATATTAGAAAGAAACATGTTTGCTACTTGTATCAGCTTTTGCCAAAGAGGAAGCTAATCATATAACTTTCATACATTTTTGTGTGCTTTGTGAGGTCTCTGATATTCTTTTTCTAAAGGATGCTGCCATTCAATTTGCTGGGTTTGCAGTTAACACATATATTTCTGCAGACAAATTGTTTATTTGTACAGGTAGAATACTTTAAACTTCACTATATTTTGTTTAATTACCTAAATGGGTTTTGGATAATTTATTTTTGTGTTTATTCTTCTTTGAATCAGATTTTTGTCTAAATCAGAATGACCAAAGTGGGTCACAATGAAATGTGGATAAAATAATGAAGTTAAATGATTAAGAAACATCAACTAAATACATGTTTTTTTTTAAAAAAAAACAGTAACAGTAACATATTTAAGTTTATTTCAACAAGTTTATTTTAAATGTCAAAAGCTTTTCTGTGTAAAAACATTTTTGCCTATGGGCAAAAGAATCAAACAGGGATGAAGTAGGTTGGGTTTTGAGGGGGGAGGATGGTTGGCAGAAATGCATGTCAAGGCATTAAAAAAAATCAATAATAAAACTGACAATTATAGGAAAGTTTTATAATTTAAATTAGGGCTGCAGTGTAGTAGAAGAAAAATACCGCTATTCCCTCTTGCAGTGAGACAATAAAGTAGAAAATGGAAATGAATTGGGATAAAATCCATGCTTTGTTATAATCTTAGGAAAAACACACCATTTGACAAATATTCCATACTATATGAACCCAATAGTACAAACCATGTCCAGTCCAACCATATAGGCCTGCTTGCATTGGTTTTATGTTGTATAGATGCTACAATTATGTTCTGTACACCCTTAGTAGATCTGAGAAATCTTAAGGACCTTATCCCTTTCTGTTCCTAATCTATGGATCACAAATATGTAAATGCCATTCTATAGCCTTTTTTTGAAACTGTTCAATCAGAATTTCTAATGACCTTGTTTGGCAGTGTCAACTATGTCTCTAATTTTCTGCTTATGCCAGCATCTAATGCCTCAAATATAGATGAGTATCCTCACCAAATATAACATGCTATCATGAGCCACTGCAATAATTTCCTTATACATGCCATATGGGGAAAAAATGAATCTGTTGAGCTTATTCTTCTGCATTGTCCTTTCTATTCATCTTAAGAGTTTATTTACAGTTTTTATCCAATTACCATGGAAATCTACATGACAAATACCCCGTTATGCTTCTTGAATATGTGAGTACTGTAATCACATCTAGAAAACTTGCACAATTCAGTGCAGTTGGTATAGCAATTAGTGGTCAAATTGTTTAGTCTTGTACTATAAATTGAGGACTTTAAATTTTTTGTTCATTTTATATAATAATAGACTAATATATCATTGGTGATTAACTATGATTCTACCTTTTATACCTCTTTTGATTATACAGGTACTCCTCATTTAGTAGCCACAATTCAGACTAGCAACTTGGTTGCTAAACAAAGTGGTTGCTAAGTGTTTATGATCTTACTTCAGCTTTCCTTTCCTTTACAGACCTGTGAAAGTAATAAATGTGAGGACTGCTTGCAAAGTTACTTTTTCATCACCATAAATGCATAAATGCAGATTGCTAAATCAGTAATCAAGAACTACCTACATTGGCCTATTTGTTTTGGTCAATTCCATAATGTATTATTATTATAGCATAATCAGCCAGTGTTTACATAGAATATAGCATGTTTATCCAGCTATCATCCAAGGAATAAGCAGATGTTGTTTGATGCTGTTAAAGGTGTTGTTGTAGGATGTAAGCTATTCCAAGTAAAGCTTCTTTTGCAATTGACTGATGGTGATTTTGTCAATGCTGATTGGTGTTCAGGTATGCTCCAGTTGTTTTTGGATTGCATAAAAAGCATCTATCATTATTGATATGATCTTTGCTTTCCTTTGCCACAGTTGTTCTTCTGTTTGCAAATCTTTGTATTTTGTGATTTTTTTTTTTCTAATTCTTTGTCTTCTATTTTGCTGGCTTATTATTATATACACAACAATGTGAATTCACAGCTCGCTGTTCTTTAACTGGTGTTTTATTTTTTGTATCCTGCCTTTATTATTTTTACAAATAACTGAAGGATTCTTTTTTAAATAATTCAAGTCATTTTAAAAAATAACTCAAGGTATTGGTCTTCATATACACCACGTTTTTGTCAAGAATCCTAGGAAGTTGGCATAATGTATTGGCATAATGTATATGTATTGGCATAATATAGTATGAGCCGTGGTGGTGCAGTGGTTAGAGTGCAGTACTGCAGGCTACTTCTGCTAACTGCCGCCTGCCTGCAATTTGGAAGTTCAATCTCACTGGCTCAGGATTGACTCAGTCTTCCATCCTTCTGAGGTGGGTAAAATGAGGACTTAGATTGTTGGGGGAAATATGCTGATTCTGTAAACTGCTTAGAGAGGGCTGTAAAGCACGGTAAAATGCTATCACTATATGTCAGATCCAAATAGTGTGGTCGTTTGCAATTGATTTTGTCAATGCACAGATTTTCTAAGTGCCATTCAAGATTCTACAGCTGTTTCTAATACTGTTGCTATGGTATATGTAGTAATGTATTGCACTATAATATGTAGATTTTTTTCTAACTGCTTAGAGTCTTCAGATTGGAATGGCATATAAATATAAATAAGTAAATTCTGATGGGTTTGAGAGATCAAAAACATCAACTGGAGTCAAAATTGGTTTTTTTAAAAAAATATTTTGTAAAATCCTTTTGTGCCATGACAGATTTGCCAACGTTCCTCAGCATGTACAGCTGGAATAGTCAGCATATTGGTGCTGCCAGGAAATCAAAGTCTGGAGAGGCTAGGGTGGTGGTGTGAAATGAATACAGCGTGTCACAAGTGGGTGAACTCAGGACTTTGTGGATTTTGTTTTGTTTTGCTTTTGGAACAGGAATGTTAAACTCTGTTACATCTATTTTAGGATTACTCTTCAATGTTCATGCATTTTCCACTTTAAAAGGTAGGAGAATAAAATTAGGCAGTGTAGTCAAAGATGATTCCATGAACTGTAAAAAAGGCAGAGACAAAGTTTGAGCTTATAATCTGTAACAGAATGTTTTCCTTTCAGTTCCTTTATCCCTTCCTCCTATTGTTTCCAACTTTTCCCCTGGAATTCCCAAATATTCACTAATATTCCAGTTAAAAACATTCATGTAACTTGCCTTATATATTGTTGTTGTTGAAAAGCTCTTAAACTTTTTAAATTTTGTTAAAATAAAAATCATCACTGAGAACATTAACACTGAATGGATTGAAAATCCAATGAACACGTGTTATGTAGGTAGTAATAAGGAATTTGAAGAACTTTGTAGGATTAACTAATGCATCAATTGTTTTCTGTGGAAAAGCATGTTGTTAGTCCCACAAATGAGCCCGTCCACTTTACTTGGGGTTATCATTCAGGATCTGCCACCTACCCAGAGTGGTAATGTTTTAAATATCTGTACTAAATATCTCAGCTTCTTCAAACTGTGTTATTTGAGGCATAGAAGGGAAAACATTTGGCCTCTGACCCAATTACTTGTTAATAACACAACAGCCTACATCGCTGGAATGCCTGGGCCAAAACATTCTCACAGTTGAGTTGCTTGTGGGCTGTGCTGTACAACTCTTACTATTATTTAGAGCTATCCTCTGGTCTGTAAAATTGCAAAGCTGCTGCAGAGGCTATTTAATGGCTTTCTTTTCCTGTTTGAGCCAAGGGGGTCATTTTCTGTCAGTCATCATGTCTAGTTATCATTGTATATTTCAACCTGGCTGAAACTTCATGGAAGAATTCTGTTTTGTACTTTTGGGCTTTATAAAGATTCCAAAAACCTCAGCTGCTCCACTGATTAACTCAGTTACTTTTAGAATGATTTTATGAGGAAAAAAAAACCAGGTACAGTTAAAAAACGCCTATGAACAAGAATTAGTATACCACTACCACTCTCTTCTGCAATGCCCAATGACAAGAGAGTTGAGAATGTACTGCATATTCTCCTTTCATGTCAGGTAACAATGAAGTTCAACAGACTTGTCCAGCAATCACATGAATTTAGTGTTGGTTCTAAATCATCCCCCCTTATCCTTGATGCTGCAAGTGAAAGGCAGAACTTTAAAACCACTCATTTAAACTGATCCTATAGCTCAGTAGCTGTTCTACTAAGATTTCACTGTTGTCTGTTTTGCTATTTTATAGAAAGAATGGAGATCAAATTATAACATTTGTTTACTGTCTATGGGGTTTTCATGGCAAAGAAGTGAGTTGCCATTTCCTTCTCCAGTGGATCACATTTTGTCAGAACTCTTTGCTATGATTTGTCTGTCTTGGGTGGCCCTGCATGGCATAGCTCATCGCTTCATTGAGTTACACAAGCCTCTGCGCTGTGACAAGGTCCATGAAGGGATTTTCCCAGTTGTAATGAATGGCTGTGAAAGCTGGACCATAAGAAAGGCTGAGCGCCAAAGAATTGAGGCCTTTGAACTATGGTGCTGGAGAAGACTCCTTTGGTCCCTTTGGATCTCCTAGAGGAGATCAACCCTGACTGCTCTTTAGAAGGCCAGATCCTGAAGTTGAAACTCAAATACTTTGGCCACCTAATGAGAAGGAAGGACTCACTGGAGAATGAGAATGAGTAATGCTGGGAAAGATTGAGGGCAATAGAAGGGGACAACAGAAAATGAGGTGGATGGATGGAGTCACTGAAGCAGTAGGTGTGAGCTTCAATGGACTCCAGAAGATGGTAGAGGACGGGAAGGCCTGAAGGAACGTAGTCCATGGGGTCGTGATGGGTCGGACATGACTTCGCAACTAACAACAACAATAAAACAGTTCTTTGAAAGCTGTACTGTTTCGGAAACAGTCTGCTTCACATATGGAAAGCCCATTTTCATTGCTATCATTTAAATTTATTTTATTGATAAGATTCATAAAAAACACTTTAAACTAAGCATTACAAATGAAATATAGCAAAACAGTAGAACAAAGACCAAAAATCCTCTCTTCTAGATCTGTTAAATCTACTGTGTAGTTAATAGTGTATTTTAATTCATCTTGTCCTGTTTGCTAATTTGTTCATTTATTGCACTTACATCTAACAGCTCCAAGTTTACAGATGGTTGTCCCCTAATTTACCTCCAGAGTAATGATTGTAGACTAAATTCATCTAAGAGAGGTTCATCATGGTCTAAAGCTGATAACTTAACTATATCGGTTCTTATTTATTTATATTTGATTTGTCAATCACAAGATAATAGGTATAAGTATAAACATAGTTATGAATACATGAAATGGATACATATAATAGGTAGATCTGTATCTCTAACAAAGGAAGAACTGAATAATTGGTTCACCTAAGTGTTTGTAAGGAACTACAAATAGCCCTACAATAGTGTGCAATAAATACTTTAAGTAGAATGAAAATCATTAATAAATAAATCTGTGTGCTGTTAAAAGGAAAGCTTCTTAATAGTTAAAAAACAAAACAGCAAACAGATTGCATTCTTTGGTTTTAATAAAGGATTTGTTGTATGCATGGATTGACATAGTCTCTTATATGTTCCTCATGAGAAAATGAAACTAGATAGTGCCTACAAGCCTGAAACAATTTGGTAAATTCTTCTGTTTAGAGAAAATTCCAGTGTATATTGAGCTAGAGCAGTGTATACTGAGCAGGAATCTTTTTTTTAGGCTAATTTTTGGTAGAAGATTATAGTTGATGCTGAGATATATTCTTCCAGTTACAAGTGATCTTATAAAATAGCTGCTTTCCATTAGGAAAGTAAAGTACATTTTTCTAAAGAAAATTGAGTACCAAGACTCTGCACCTAATAGTTTCCTTTCCATAAAAGTATGTTTGCCCAATGATACGGTGGCATGGAGAAAAGAGCTGCTTCCCCAACCCTACCTACAGTATTTAGCCCGGCTAAGCACATCAGAGAAACCAGCCTACTGCGATTAAATCCCGAGTCTTGGAATTCTTTTCTTGTGATGCAGGCTTCAACAAGATCTGTCAGCATCTGAGAATAGCCTAAACATCACCAGAAATCAACTTGGTGCCTTGCCTCTCAGCAAGCGCTTATGGGATATTGTTTTCTGTTTGTTCCCTTAAGTAGGATTATGCAAAAGCTGGAGTGTTGCAGATTCTTGCTTTCAGATCATAGTTGTAGATGTTGATTTGGCCCTTTATTGGTGCTAATGCAGTATTAAACTGAAGGAGTCTCATCTCTGGAGAGAGGTGATATGTCTGTTGCAATCTAGTACACTGCATAATTAAGAAGTACTGCAGACATAATACAGGGCATATGCAAACACAATCCTTATGAGTGTGAGTTTATAATAGTGACATACTACTACTACTACTACTACTACTACTACTACTACTACTACTACTACTGCATTTACAACATAAACAATTCCTTCTTTGAATCAGTAAACAATTGATTCCATGTGGGAAATTTGGGTTTGGTCTGTCTGTGATTGATACTAATGGAAGCCAGTTTCAATCTGCTGAAAGTTGGCATTTCAGTGGATGCCTTCTTGATTAGGACTGAGCTCTCTGAGTTTAGTATCTGAAGCCTTCTGTATTTTCCATGGTTATTTAAAGCTTCCAATAAGGGAAGAGCTAAAAATAGTCTCTTCAGCTGGTCCTTGGAATATGTATATGAGTGGCATGCCTTGAGTGTCCCCTGAATATCAGACTCAAAGGAGAAAATGTGAGATGTATCTAATAACTAGTAAAATGTACTTCTCTTTGGCACCAGTACTAACTAGGCTGGCTTTTTTTACAAATTTCTTGCACCACTGGTTATGAGCATGAGGCTTCTGGCTGCTGCCAAGGCAGTCCTATCCCTTTTCTTTATATATGGCTTACAACACTATTAAAAAAAAGTTCTTTGGAAAAAAGAGCCTCCATTGCAGCCTATAGTCACTTCTTACAAACATGGTTCTGGTTGGATAATCATGTGGCTAAATGGAATCATGTGTGTTTCTTTGTACAGATATCTGGATCTGAATGACAAGCAACACATCTTACACAATTAACTGCCCAAAAAGATTAGGCATAATGTGGTGAAGGAGAAATATCTATGTGATTGTATTTTTTTTACATGTGACTGACTTACCATGTTGAAAAGTTTTCGTGCAGTTGATATTTTAGGCACCTACAATCTCTTTAGTTCAGGGGTGTCAAACTTATATCATCACAGCGGCATCACGTGACATATTGGGACTTTCCCCCTTCTCTAAACCAGGCGGGGGCAGGGCCAGCATGTGATGCATCCAACCCATGGGCTGTGAGTTTGATACCCTTGCTTTAGCTGAATGAACTGAACTTCAACATTTTCTGGTTTTCTCAAGAAAACATCTTTTGAGTAGCTGCAACAGAAACTTACATCTTTACTTGATGTATTTTGGTACTGCTTGGAACCTTACTAAATGCCTTTCCTGACAAAGCCTTCCAAATGCCTTTGATTATGATTCGAGTTTATGAGAGGTTTTCAGTGGCTTTCTGAATGTGGGATGTTTTGTATTACTTATGGGGAAATAATTATCTCCCATATAAAAATTCTTGTAGAATATTGCTATTTACAAATGGTGGTCAAATAGCTACCATATCTTCTGCAAGCCAATGTGCTGTTATTATTATATTTGGTCTTGGGTTGTTTTGGTTTGATTTGTTTAATAATGTTTTAACACTTGAGTAAATTCTTCAAGTTTCCACCCTCCAGATGTGGTTTGACTGCATTGTTGTTCCTACTTCTGGAATTGCCAATTCTGGAATTGCCACATCTGGAGCAGTTATTGTTTCTATTCTTTGCTTTATACATTTTTAAGGTTTTTAAAAAAGATTTGTATGGATGCCCATGTGGTCCTTTGTTCTTGAGAGGATGTGTGCGAGACATATTGGATAATAAAAGAGGTCTTGCTTATAATACGTTGCACAATTATTATTTTTTAACTTATGTTGGAAATCACTTGGAATAAATGTTAGAAAGTGTGAATTATTTTAAAAACCAGAGAGCAGATATATTAATTATTCCAATCAAGATGATTCTTTGGCTGAAGTTAGCATTAGGGTTAAGCATATCTTTCAACAGGGAAGTGAAAAAGACATATTCTTTCTGTATATAAGAGAGTCTTCCAGTATTCCAAGAAGAATCCTGCATAATAAGAGACAACTGGTTATATTCTTCACAAATGATGATAATCAATGTCTTCCTACCTCTAGGAAGACAGAGAAAGAGAGATGTGTGTTTGATTTAATTAGTATAACAATATATAATTTGCTGGATCTCTTCTGGTTATGCTACTATGTCCTGACCAGCTAGTATTCTTTTGCTTTTCCACTGTCAGAATGTAATAGGACATTCAGAGGGTGCTGAAAATGTATGCAGGGGAAGGTATTGCTATATAGAGTTATTCATTGTGTTCAGTGTAAAGATTTATCTGTTTTCTTAAGTTTTCGCGGGTACTTACATGTCTGGCATTCAGCTTTGTTCGGGTATTTTCCCACGTCATAATAGTGGTGCTTTTAAAGTTGTAGCAACGTTTCAGCAGAATCTCATCTGCCATCATCAGGCTTCTGTATGGTGTTTGTCTGTGGGTCAGACTTTTACAGTGGTTTCAGATTTAAATTTGGGGCAGCCTATTGCTGTGTCAGAATGGTTGGTTTTTTTTTTATCTGTTTGTTCATATATAGGAGGAGAGATCACTGTTGTATCATTCAAAGTCATCGATTGGCAAATATTACCACTGAGTTTATTAAACTCAACTCTGCTTTCCTCTTTAGATAAAAAAATGTGCAACCTTTTGAAGTAGAATTCAGTTGTTGAATTTTCAGGGGCCTGTTTGTAAATGGAGATGACCTTTTCAGTCAAAGTCCCAAATGCTCGTCTACTAAATAACAGCTACTAAAGGTTACATGAAAATATGTCAAGAAATGGTCAAATTCCAACATTGGTAGAAATACAATCAAACATCAAGCCATTCATATTTAGGTTGCAGTGCTATACATATCTACCTGGCAGTATGACTCATTGAATTCAGTGGAGCTTCAGATAGTATGAAAAAGAATGCAGGCAGTGTTTGCTTAGTGACTGTTCAAAGTTAGGACAGACCTTCCCAGAGTTATTTATCACCTGGTTTCCCAGCTCCAATAACTGCAACTTCCCTCCTTCATTCACATGGTTTCATTTTTGGCTCTTGGCAACCAGTTCATGTTTAAGGTTATTTGTAGGGTCCCGTAGTCATGTGACTGTGATGGCGTTTTTGGTCAGTTTCCATTATTTACTTTTGATTTCCAGCAAAAAAACATCCATTGAAGAAAATGGGTTTATGTAACTACTATGACCTTCAGCTAACTGCCACATTTGGTTAATGGTTGTCACAAAAAAGGTAGTAAAATAGAGACACAGTCACATAGTGACCTGCTTAATGACTGCCATGACTTATGACCATAATTCTGGGCTCAATTCCAGTCACAAGTTGAGGACATCTGTAGTACCACATGCTTGATCACATTTGCTAAATTGCTTTTATATGAAGTTTACATGAAATTTGTACCATTATTGGGTTAAGAGGAATGCTGTCTTTATTAAAACGAAGTGTCTAACATCTGAAGTGAAAATAATTCCATCCAGGTGAGGGTAGATTTTAATAAGATTCAGTAGAGATTTTAAAAATATAAGCCTGTTCTTTCAGCATCAGAAGATGTTCATGTTTGGGGGGAGGAAAATACACAGGTGGGAGATAGAATTCTATGAAGAAAAAATGGTCAGGAGTAGGAATCTTAATTCATTCTCCCAAGCCAAACAGTCCCAAAGTGACAATTTCTCCTGTGTTACAGATATTTCAGGACTGTTTCTAAGTAAATGTCCACTTATTGTAGGCATTTGAGCTGTCATTGGGAAATAAGTGGACTCTGACTTGTATGTATTTTAAAGTGGTGCCACTTAAAGAAATTAAATTGTGCTCTTATTTAAACTCAGCCCTCGAAGTTTTATAGTTTAGTCCCAAAAAATAACTTCTTTTGCATAAACGAACTCAATGAATACTGAGTTACGATATCTTTTTAACTCAATCTACATATTTTCAGTAGTTGTCTCAAGTTGATACTGGCATGTTGCTAAACTTCTTTAGGATTTTGGACTTGCTTTATGCTACATTTAAATCCGTGTATTTTACATGGTAAAAGGAGCTTTGCTAACCCTTGGAATGGGATATATAACAATCACGAAGACATTGTTCCACAGGAGTGAAATGAGTTTTCATTTATTATAGTGCTCTAATTGTAAAGACAGAACATATTAAAGGGATATAATTGAATACATGAGTCATATTTCTTTGGCAGAATGTGAATGGGAGAAAGAATTTCAATAGAATTGTGAGCATCTCAGTTTGTACTCTAAAATGGAAAGTTTCTCTCATTCCATAGAGACAAACTTGAAAATCTGATTTCAGTATGATGAATGCAATGCAATTGCAGCTATGAAAGTCTGTGGGGAAATCACAGGGATAAAAATTGTTTGGGTATTTTTGTTTCACTGACTTGCTGAAATAGAGCAGATACACAGTTACTATGTTCATTAGGGAAATATAAATGTTTATTTCTACTTCTGGATAGGAAGCATTTGAGAATGAAGGTAGCATTATTTTTGGCTTTATTTCTTTATTCCCTACAAACATATCAAATCCAGTGTATCTATAAACACAAATTTGGCAATGAGAAAATGGTATCTTTTAACCGAGTAGCTAGATATTTTGGAGGAGGAGATATGGAGACTTGCTGGTGACTCCTAGCGTAATTCCTAGATGGTGGTTTTATAGCTCATTGGTAAGTTTAGGTCACATCAAGATAATGAGCTAAGTACCCATGCTGTGTTGCAACTTCCTGCCTCTGTGGTTGCTAAACAATAATTTTTAAAAAGCTCCTAAAATGAGGAAATTAAGGTGAGAATTTCTAGGTGAGAATTTCAGATTAAATTAGTAATTCAGATTAGACCTAGTACTCTTCAATATCTTCATTAATGTCTTAGATGAGGAAATAGAAGGGGAACTTACCAAATTTGCAGATGATACTAAGCTGACAGGAATACCTAACACCCAAGAAGATAGACTGAAGATCCAGATGGATCTTGACAGACTAGAACTCTGGGCCATATCTAACAAAATGAAATTCAATGTAAAGAAAAGTAAATATAAACTGGGTGAAACCAGGCTCAATAGCAGTAACTGTGAGAGGGATCTTGGAGTCTTAGTGGACAACCAGCTAAATATGAGTCAGCAGTGTGCAGCAGCAGCCAAAAAAGCTAATTGTATTAACAGAGGGATACAATCAAGATCAAGTGAGGTACTAATACCGCTCTATAAAGCCTTAGTAAGACCACATCTAGAGTACTGCATCCAGTTTTGTATTATAAAAAGATGTTGAGACTCTAGAAAAAGTGCAGAGAAGAGCAACCAGGATGATTAGGGGATTGGAGACTAAGGCATATGAAGAATGGTTGCAGGAACTGGGCTTGGCTAGTCTGGTGAAGAGAAGGACCAGAGGAGACATGATAGCAGTCTTCCAATATTTGAGGGGCTGCCACAGAGAGGAAGGATTCAAGAAACTTTCTGACAGTGAGAACAATCAACCAGTGGAACAGCTTGCCCTTGAAAGTTGTGGGAGCACCATCACTTGAGACCTTCAAGAAGAGATTGGATTGCCATTTGTCAGAAATGGTGTGGGGTCTCCCACTTGGGTGGGGAGTTGGACTAGATGACCTATAAGGTCCCTTCCAACTCTGATTATCTGTTAAAAGATCTGTTAAAGAGTTTACTTGATGAAGAAATAAATAAGCAAAGCCTCTTTTACTTTAATTTTTCACCTCTTCTTCCTATATTTCTGATTAATAAGATAAATGAGTGTCAAATGAATATGATAACTGAGTTTGAGATCAGCTTGGGAGATGGCTTGTGCTTTTGCTTCTTATTGATGAACTTGAGGAGATAGTCCTGTGATTGCTCTCAAGGCTCATGAAATTGTAATGTTCTTCATAGAAGCAGTTTTCTTCATTTTGGAAAGTAGCAGACAGGAATATACTATAAGACCAAAGCATTGGTTATTGAATGTGGGTCCTATTTGGCTATATGAATACCTTTTCCAAAACCTCATATCAAATTTAGAGGTTAATTTAATTTGATCAATGCTGACAGTCAAATTTGCAGTCTTCTATAACTTGTATGGATCAGGAACTTCAAACCAATTAAATCCTTCTATTTTGCTTCCACAAATTGTGGTGCATTTGAATTAGTCAGCTAACCAAGGATCTGTACACCACTAATTGAGTGCTGAATTCATACTCCTATGATTGTGTAAATTAACAATATATGGAGAACTTACAAGTAAAATATTTCCAATGAAACAAGAAGTTTGTCTTATTTTTCTATTTTCTATTGTTGAAAAATTATTTAATGTGGAACATTATCTGACTGGAGTAAAAAGCATGAATCTTGCTTAAGGCAATATTGTCTAGTGGCTACTTTCTTTTTGTCCTGAATCAGAGAATTAGAATTAGAAAACTCACAATAATTAACAATATTCACAATATTCCTACTGCAAAGCTTTAAGGTCTTTTGCTGTGTTTAGAAGCAAAAAAGTTATCCATTGCTAAAACAACTTCTTTGCTGTTGTTTCCTAGGTAAATGATTCAAAGTTGACTGATCAGATTGAGTCTGAATATTAGGAATTAATATTTGAAGTTATTAGAATTTTAAAAGGATTGGTCAGAATATCCCTTTTCCTCCATCTGAATGTTATGATTTAAATCTTGAATTAGGTCTTGGTTGTCCATGGCCATGGTCCTTGGCACAAAAGATATTTAAAGGAGGTTTGTAGTAAAGAAAAGGTTTAAAGCCAGTGCTCTGCTTCAACAAGAGATTATACAGTTGGATCACTTATAAGGGAAAGTTACTTTCTCCAGTAATATGCATTTCTCTGCTTAGACCATGGTTTCAAGTACAGTGTAGTTCTGAGAACAGAGAAAATGGGTTTCTCTTTGGATATTCTGGGATTTGGGTAGCTTAGCTTTTCTGGTGTTTCTTCACACTGCATTTCTTGCTTCGAGAAGCTAGAACAATTTATTTATTTAATCAGTGGGTTTCCACAGCAGTGTTTTGTATATTGGTTTTGGCATATATTTGAGAATGCTGCCCTCCAGAATGCTTTTTCTCTGTTTGTTTCTTAATGGCACTCAGAGAAGGAAATAAAGAACAAAGAAGAGAAAATAACAATAAGATTCTCTGTCCTTCCTTCCTTCCTTCCTTCCTTCCTTCCTTCCTTCCTTCCTTCCTTCCTTCCTTCCTTCCTCCCTCCCTCCCTCCCTCCCTCCCTCCCTCCCTCCCTTCCTTCCTTCCTTCCTTCCTTCCTTCCTTCCTTCCTTCCTTCCTTCCTTCCTTTTTGTGTAATTACTAGGTCCCTGTGGGACCTTTGTGCTGGCAAAGAATTTTGAAATAGATTTGATGGTAAATTTGATTTTTATCATTCATAAAACATTTCTTGTCAGCCTCCAAGTAAATATTCTTCCAGAATCAGAAATGTGGGGTTGAGAGTTGGTATTCTGCAACATCTGTTTTGTTTTGGACAAATCGCAACAGTAGCAACTAGAAATTGAAGAGCTTCTCTGCAGTTCGGATAAAACATGGGAATATTAGAACAGTAAGATTGTATTGAAGAGAGCTCTAAGCATATGTTCTCACTTAGGCATCTCATCCCATTCTTTACCCTCATCTGATTGCTTGCCGGATCAGTCTTTGTACAGATAATCATCATCTCATCTTGAGGCCATCATTCCCATCCCTGCTGTGATCAAGAGGATCTAAGAAGTATAGCTACACATTGATCATCTCTGGAAATAATGCAAAAGCTTCTCAATGTAGTTGATCCACAGCAGTCCTGAACTAATTTTTGTAAGCTACCATCTGTATGTGAGATCTCCAATAGTTGCTGAGAAGAATGTGTCTGTCATTTGCAAATAGTAATAACTTATGAAATTTGTGGAAGACAGAAGAAGTCTTTTTGAGCTTCTCTTCATTATTTCCTGCAAAAAAACAAACAAACCTGTTAGGGATAACATTGGTTACCTAACTTAGTTTGGGTAAAAATAATATATATGTTAGTGAGTTTGAGTGTGTGTATCACTTTAACTGCAAAACATGTATTTTGAGTGCGGTTGTAAAGTCACCATAAGAGGGAACAAGAGAACTCACTGTTTGCTGGCTTTTACTGTAGTAACTAACAATGTTGGATTGATGGTGATTACTGCGTGTTTTCCCTGTTGTTGCTGAAATGAAGAAAAGGGGTTTGATTTTCTTCATATCTCTGACTGCAAAAGAGATATATTGCTGTACTGATTATTTGTAAGTTTACTGACCTCTATTTTCAACACTGGACTTTGCAACTGATTAACCCCTGGATGGACTGAACTAGTTTATGACATATGGACTGTTTTGACTATGCTATAACTCTTGCTGGAATAAAAAACTATTTAACTGGCACAGTGTATCTGTCTTACTGAGTGTAAACTACAACAACATTTATCTTACATCATTTGCCTGCCTGTTAGACTGTCGTTGCACGTTCTGCTAGGGTGTGTATCCCTAACACTGGTTATGGGCCCAGGTGCACAGTCAGATAACCAGGATATAACAGGCTTAGATTAAAATGAGAGTTTGTGTAGTTACACAATACTGTAAACAGACAACTGTGTTTTATTCATTATAGTTTTAATATCCAGATAAAGATGGCACAAGTCAATTTACAAAGTTTGTCTCTAATATCCAAGCTGGATGGAACAAACTGTGTTTCATGGTCTATGAAATGTAGCCTACTTCTACGCAGAGAAGGTTTGTGGTGTATAATTCAAAACCCACCAGAAGTAGATGCATGGGATCCAGAGGATGAGGATGATGCCTAGAAAATACAAGAATATAAACTGAAGAATGAGCAAGCTTTCTGTATAATAGGACTGACACTCTCTGATGAGCAGCTTGTACATATACGAGGAGAAGAAACAGCTGCCAAATGTTGGGAGAATTTAAAGAAGATTTATGTTCGAGACAGTGTAGGAGCACATATAAATCTTACACGGAAACTGTTCAGAATACATCTTCAAAAGAATGGAGATATGTTGAGTCATATAAACATAATGAAGAGAATTTTTCAGGAACTGCATGAAAAAGAACTTATCTTCACAGAACTACACCAAGTTTAAAAATTTTATCTTCTTTAGATAATAGCTATGATGACTTCGTAACTTCACTTGAGGTTCTGCCAAAAGATAACTTCACATTAACTGACATTACTGGCAGATTAATTGAAGAAGCCAGGAGAAGGCTTGAAAGGGATCAACTCAGAAGGGAACAACCACAATGTGAAGAAGAGAAAATATCTTCGTCAGCCTATACAGTTAGAAAATGTTTTAATTGTGGAGGAAAAGGACATTTGGCTAGATTCTGCAAGAAAGCAAAAAGCCAAAATGCCAGCCAGAAAGATAAAAGGCATCAAAAGGTTAAAAAATGCACAGAGTTAGCCATGTATAGCAACAAAACTGTGAATAGTAATTTATGGGTTGTAGATAGTGGAGCATCACACTGCATAACGAAAGATAAGAAAAGATTTATTATTAGACTTCCGGTTTGCGTGGCTTCGGGGCAGCAGGAATTCGCGACAGCTCGCGATTCCTGCTGTGCTAGCCGTCGAGGTACCCCCAATCCAGATGGGTCAGGGGGATATGGCTGCCCTGTAGGGACAGCTGAAGAGAGAGGGGAGTCGGATAGGGAGGTGGGGGTATCGCAGACCCTCCCCTTCTCCGGGAAAACCCCTTTTTCCCAAGGCGGTGGAGCGGCGGTCAGCAATGGCCGCCACGAAGAAGCCAGCAACCGGGTAAGAACTGTGCTGGAGGAAGTGTGAAGAGTGAAAGTTCTGTCTGAGCCGGGTCAAGTAACACCTTTTAAATTGCCTGGAATTGAGCTGCTTGAATTGCTGGAGGATACATTGTATCCCTAAGAAGAGCGAAAAGCGGCGGAGAAGCTGTTAAAGGGAATTTTTTTTTTTTTTTTTTTTACTCTCCCACCCCACGGAAAAAGCAGAAATATTTGGATATATTAGACATTGAAAGTGGATTGCTTTGAAAGCTGAAGCTAAGAGACAAAGGGATTTTTGGACATTGAAAAATTTAAGAAATTGGAAAATCTCTGCTGGAGGTATGGTTTTTTGATTATTTAAAATTGTCATTGCAAGTGGGAAGGGAGAAAAAAAAATTGGAGCAGAAGCTGAAAAAGGAGGAGATTGTCTAGAACGTCTTTGTGGATCCCAAAAGAAGATATATCGTAATAGGACCTCTTTGATTAAAAATTAATTCAGAAAGAGAAAGAGAAGAAGGAAGAAAAGTATTAACTTTTGGAACTTTTTTTTTTAATTGCTTTTGATTGTCTTTGATTAAAAATACTTGTGGTTGTTTTGGAAAAAGTTTCCCTTTTTATAATGGCATCGTCTGTGGATGAATTAGAGATTGAATATCAAAAATATAAAAAAGAAGATACTTTGGGCGCTTTGTTTCAATTTTTAGAAATGGCGTTATGTTCTTTTGAAAAGTTGATAACGCCGCAGAAGGACTGGGACAAGAAAGAAGAGGAAGAAGAAGCCATCTTTGATGAACAATGGGTCCCTTCCGGAGAGGAGGAGAAAAAGGATAAGAAAAAGGGGATTTTAAGAATTATAAAAACAACCAAAAGAGAGAAAAATGAGCGAAAAGATGGAGGCAAGGTTAGAAAGCAAAGGAAAAGGAGCAAGAAAAGCGAAGAGAAAAAGCAAAGGGGTAGAAAGGGCAAGGAGAAGAATAAGCAAGAGAGAAAGGGGGGGGAGGAGAAGCCTTAATGGGGGGAAGCAAGACTTAAAGAAAAAAAGTTTATTTAGAGACAATGGGTGAATTTAATTTAGATTAAAAGAGGGATTCTGGAGGGTATATAAGAGTGTGTTTTTATATGTATATTTAGAATATAAAATTTATTATGTAATTTTAGAATCTTTTAAACAGAATCCCAAGAAAGATTGCTATATGTAGTATTTCTAAGTTAGGGTAATGAATTATAGATGTTACTCCAATTGGTGTACAGGAGAAGTATAGTAAAAGAAAAAAAAGATGAATGGATAATTGGAAATAGAACAGACAAAGAATGTTGTTGAAAATGGTAATAAGATATGGAAGGATATATATGCTTTTTTTTTTTTTGGATTTTGTATATTGATAAAAGGCAATAAAATTTTAATTAATAAATAATTTGGATGGAAAAGAGAAGTAGGGACAAGATATGAAATTAATATTATATGAAATATTGATATTATAATCTGAAAATGTTATGCCTTATTGGTCTTTTTTTATTATTTTTTCTTAGAAAAGAATTTATAAGCTGCTATGCCTTGATTCTTTGTGCATTGTTTTTATAAAACTGATAAAAATGGTTTTTATATATATATATAAAAAAGAAAATGGTAATAAGATATGGAAGGAGATATGGGTTGAATATGATGTTTGAATTTGTGTCTGTGTAAAGAGTTTTAACCCGGGAACAGACAACCTTCAGAAAAGATCTTTTAGTTTTGTTTATGTTTTGTGTTTGTATGTTTGTGTATTGTGGTTATGGTAAAACTAACAAAATTTGTTTTTTATAAAAAAAAAAAGGAAAAAAGAATCAATAAAACCTTGGAGGAATGTTAGACGAGAATAATTTAAACAAGCTAGAAAGAAAAGAATATGATGACTATAAAATGGATAAATATGGAAGAGAAATGAAATTGAATAGGAGTAAAGAGAAATAATGAGAAATTTGCTGAAAGATATTTGTGTGTCCATATGGAGATGGGATAAATTGGAATTATGCTGTATAAAAATAATGTTTTGTTTGACTTGTAAGGATTTACAATGTTAAGAGGTTTTATGTGTTTATGTATTTAATGGTTAATGATGTGTTGTTTTATCTTTAAAATTAATAAAAATTTGTTAAAAAAAAAAAAAAGAAAAGATTTATTAAGATGTCCATGAGTTCATAGCAGATATCGTTAGCTAATGGATGGAAACTGAAAGCTAAAGGTCAAGGTATATCATATTGTTCTTGCATAAGAGAAAATGTAAAAATGTTATATGTACCACAACTTAAGTTTAATTTGCTTTCAATTAGAGTTTTGGTTAAACTAGGTTATGTAATTACCTTTAGGGGAGACAATTGCATAATTGAAAAAGAAGGTAAAAAAGTGACTGCAACTTTAAGAGGTGAATTGTATGTATTAAATAATCATTCAGAGGTAGCTAACACAGTTTATAATAATGTTAAACCTCATGATGAGTGCATACATTTGTTACACAGACGTTTGGGGCATATAAATTTTAAAATGCTTAAACAAACAGTAGAACTATCTAAGGGTATAAAACTGAAGCCTTGCAGTAAGTATTTGCACTGCAATGCGTGCAGTCAAGAAAAAAGCAAGGAAATACCAGCAAATAGAGTTAATGGATTTAAAACAAAGGAGCCTCTAGAGGTCGGATTTGCTGATATTATAGGTCCTAAAAAACCAAGTGTGGGAGGTGCTCTTTATATACTAAGTATAATGGACCATTATTCCAGATATGGTTTCTGTTATCTAATGAAGAGCAAAACGGAAACATATCAAAATTTCTTTTATTATCTTAAATTCGCAGAAAGAAAAACTAAAAGGAAGTTAGTAACTCTTATCACTGATAATGGTACGGAATTTATAAACAATAAATTCCAAAATAAACTGAAGATGGTAGGTGTTGAACATAAAAAGTCTGCACCATATAGGCCACAGCATAATGCCTTTATAGAAAGATGAGGCCAAACAATTCAAGCAATGGCTCGTACTATGCTGTCAGATTCAGGATTACCTGAAACTTTGTGGGGAGAAGCAATAATGTGTGGTAATCATATATTGAATGATATTGTTAACTCAACAACAGGTGAATTACCATTCACACGGTGGCATGGTAGAAAACCTGATCTAAGCTACATGCACACATTTGGAGCACCAGCATGGGTGCATATTCCTACACAACTGAGAAATAAGGGGCAACATAGGGCTAAAAAGTTATTCTTTGTAGGTTATGAATCTAATCACAAATCATACAGATTCTGGGAAAAAGGAACATCTTGAGTTTACTGTAGTGCTAGTGCCAAATTCCTAGAACATGTAGGATGGGAAAAACTGGAACAAGATTCAAGTAAGGAATTAATTATAGAAACCTACAAAAGACCAAAAGAACAAATCAGTAAAAAGAAGAGTACAATTAAAGAGGAAGTACAGAAAGAGCATATAGGACCAGAACAGGAAGAAATACCAGAACAGGAAGAAATAGATAATCAGGAACAGGTAGAACATGAAAGTCCACCTCTAAGCCCTGTAATACCTAGAGGTACAACTTGTGTAACCAGACCACCTGACAGGTAAGTATAGCAAGTATAGTTTGCCAAATTAGTAAAGTTCCAACTACTGTTGAAGAACTTAGAATGTATCCTGCAAAGGAACAAGAAAATTGGCATAGAGCAATGGAGAAAGAATTAAATTCATTAAAAGAAATGAAAGTTTATGAAAATGCCAGATTACCTCCAGGTGAAAAGTCCATTGGTTGCAAATGGATATTTAAGTTAAAAACTGGTAAAAATGGGACTGTTACCCATAAGGCTAGGTTGGTAGCTCAAGGATTTAATCAAACTGCATGTGATTATGATGAAGTATTTGCACCAAATTTAAAGGCAACAACCTTGAGAGCAGCTTTAGTGTGGGCAGCTAAGAAGAATTATATCACAAATCATTTAGATGTAGAAACTGCCTATCTGCATGCGCCATTGCAGCACACTATATATTTAAGAAAACCAGTAGGTATAAAGGATGATAAAAATAATAATGACTGTTGGAAACTGAATAAAAGTCTCTATGGATTGAAACAATCTGATTATGAATGGAACCAATATATTGTAAAAGAGTTAAACAATATAGGATTTAAAGCTGGTTTAGCTGATCCATGTTTATTTAAAAAAGAAACAAATGGTACGGTGTCATTATTATTGTTGTTTACAGATGATATTGCTTTAATTACTAAGACTAATAATGAAGCTACTGAGATAATATCATTATTAAGTAAGAGGATAAAATTAAAGCAATTAGGAGAAATAAGACAATATCTAGGATTGACAATAAACAAAACCAATAGTGGATATAAGATATCACAAGAAGATAAAATTTACCAATTGCTAAAAATGTATAAAATGGAACTTTGTAAGCCGGCAAAAACTCCAATGAGTCAGGAATTTTGCCATACTGATGCTCAAAGTTCAAAATTTGATAAGATCATTTATCAATCATTAATAGGTAGTTTAACATATATAAGTAATTGGTCAAGGCCAGACATTGCCTATAGCATTAATCAATTGGCAAGATTCAATGCTGAACCCAATGAAAGACACTGGCAAGCGCTAAAGCGTATATTAAGCTATCTTAAAAAGACAATGCACTATGCATTGTATTTAGAGCCAAAAGATGATTTGATCTTAAGTGCATATGCTGATGCAAGTTTTGCAACAGATATAAAAACTAGAAAATCAACTTCAGGCATGGCTATACTACTAGGTAAAACACTGATTGGTTGGAGGTCAATTAGACAGCAACACGTAAGTATGTCCACAATGGAAGCAGAATTTTCATGTCTATCTTTATTATGTACTGACTTAATTCTGTATAAACAGTT
The DNA here is from genome assembly GCA_033807585.1 of Hydrophis major. NCBI lineage: Eukaryota > Metazoa > Chordata > Lepidosauria > Squamata > Elapidae > Hydrophis > Hydrophis major. The sequence goes on along the minus strand of CM066330.1, from coordinate 205,863,008 downwards.
ATTGTTAGATATGGGAGTAACTGTTAAAGATGCTATTGTAGTTTATGAGGACAATCAAGCAGCCATACGGTTGGCTACAAATATTGCTGTAAAAACGAGATCTAAACATACTGACCTAAGATATTTGAATGTAAGACAATATGTAAAAAATGGTTTAATGAGATTGGAATATTCTGCCATCATCAGGCTTCTGTATGGTGTTTGTCTGTGAGTCAGACTTTTACAAAGTCTGTAAAAGTCTGACTCACAGACAAACACCTGATGATGGCAGATGAGATTCTGCTGAAACGTTGCTACAACTTTAAAAGCACCACGTGGGAAAATACCCGAACAAAGCTGAATGCCAGACATGTAAGTACCCGCGAAAACTTAAGAAAACATATATATATATATATATATATATATATATATATATATATATATATATATATATATATATTGTTATATTACCCAAAAGGGGAGAATGTTAGGGATAACATTGGTTACCTAACTTAGTTTGGGTAAAAATAATATATAAACTATATTAGTGAGTTTAAGTGTGTGTATCACTTTAACTGCAAAACATGTATTTTGAGTGCGGTTGTAAAGTCACCATAAGAGGGAACAAGAGAGCTCACTGTTTGCTGGCTTTTACTGTAGTAACTAACAATGTTGGATTGATGGTGATTACTGCGTGTTTTCCCTGTTGTTGCTGAAATGAAGAAAAGGGATTTGATTTTCTTCATATCTCTGACTGCAAAAGAGATATATTGCTGTACTGATTATTTGTAAGTTTACTGACCTCTATTTTCAACACTGGACTTTGCAACTGATTAACCCCTGGATGGACTGAACTAGTTTATGACATATGGACTGTTTTGACTATGCTATAACTCTTGCTGGAATAAAAAACTATTTAACTGGCACAGTGTATCTGTCTTACTGAGTGTAAACTACAACAACGTTTATCTTACATCATTTGCCTACCTGCTAGACTGCCGTAGCACGTTCTGCTAGGGTGTGTATCCCCAGACATAAAACAAACCCAACTTTACACTCACAAAGTTTGTAACACTATTACTGAGGGTTAGCAATAGATACAACTGGAAATTGATTTCTCAAAGTATTAAAATCCACATGCTTCTTCATTTGAAATAGATATGTCACATTGTGTTTTAACAATAAAAAGTGCAATCAGATCAACAGCTAGAAATTGTGCTTTTTTCCCCCTCAGCTCCTAAAGAAGAATGATTTAATATCACAAGCCATGTTGTCTTCTTGAGTAGAGTGACAGCTCTGTAATCTAACCCTTCTCTAGGCATTTTGAATGTGCTATATATAGTTGCAGTCTTCTTAGAAGTTTATTTTTGTCTCTCTTCATAAATATAGTTTTATAGTCATTAGTCATTTCTTTTCCCCCTCCTCACAGCAAATGTTTGGAGAGTAGGACATTCAAAATTGGTTTAATTTGGAACTGATTAAGTTAATTGTTCTTTGCTATAGTGCTGTAATATGCACATTTGTTGTTCTGTATCAGTAAGTTGTATGTATTATGTGATATTGAGTAAGGATGCTTCTTGAAGTCAATAATAATTAATTCTTGAATAAGCACAACAGTTCCTATCAACAAATTAGTCTTATAATAAAGCATATTAGTTGCTAAACTGCAAGTTTACCATGCAGTCAACTCAAAGCAATAATATATAATGCTTATTGCAGGAATTAACTTATTAACTCTTATTGCAAGAGTTATGCATTATACAAATTGTGGTGGCATCGCATCTTCATGATATACCATTTTTTTCTTGGATAAGAATATAGGCAAAGGGAAACATTAAAGATTGTATACAACAGACAACCAAGCTGGGTAGAAGATTTATTTTTCAGATTTGATCCTGCACACCCTAATAAAGTCAGCTTGCAGCGGTATACAACATTGTAAATGATGTCCCTTGGAGCTTGTTACAGAATTCCCAGGGAAGAAACATATTAATAAACTATTCAGACATATGAACAGCATGGTGGCCTAGAGGCTGAAAATGCTCTTTTCCCACTCAGAAGTTTGAGAGTTCAATCCTAGGCAGTGGCAAATGTATCTCTGTTAGAACGCAAAGAGAAAATACCTGTTGTAAACTCTATGTAGCATTAGGAAAGGCATCTGACCAGTAAACACTCAGCTCCATTCGGTCACCTGACCGAATCCCGAAACAAGGGATTAGAGAGTCATAAAAAACTATTCAAACATATATTGGAAAATCATCTCAGCCAAGATTGCAAAATCCTCAAAATTCTTCAATTATCTTGCTGTTTCATCTTTTAGAGAAAAAAAAAAATCCTGATTAGTTTCTTGAAGAGACTCTTAAAGAGGAGACAAGAGAAAAAAATTATAAAATATGAATTCTAAAATCTAAAATATTATAAACATATGTCTAGATTACAGATATAATTTTTGCTTCATTTGTCATGGCCAGGAAATCAGTAAGATCTCCATTATAGGCTCTGTTTTGGCTGTCACTATACATTGGATAGTTTGAAATTTCCGGTCCCACAGTCACAATCTGATTATGCTATTTTGCCCTACTTATAGAGGATAGTCAGCACATCTTCCATTGCCAGCGTGAATTCGGTTCAGTGTTGTCCATCTCGCATGAGGCTGATTAAACCCAGCTGTTTTTTTTCAAGATGCAAGGCAAACATTGACATTGTGGTGTGGGGGACAATTTTCTATACAATGCTTTTTCCACATATTCTATATATCAAAATCATCTTCTACAAATAGCAATAGAAATAAATGGATATCTGAATCTCAACCTGTTTTGCTATAGGCAGGGTACAGTGCTCATGATTAGTAGCTGGGAGCTTTCAATAATCTTCAGGTGTTCTTGGAAGAGGCCATTTTTTTTACTACTGGGATGGTGGTGGTTCAGAATAGGCAGCCAGCATTTGCGAGTAATTTGGATTATCACATTAACAATCTGCATTGACTCATGCAAGTGTTATCAATCTTGTTTGTGTATAGTCTATTAAGCCATACTGGGGTACAATACTTTGCTACTGAACAAACCAAACTGAATGAAGATACCTGTACTTTGGTCATTGCCGAACCCCAACTAGTGTCATTCAATTTGTGCAGGATGTTATTTATACTTCTCAATTTGGCAGCATACAAATTTAATGAACAAATAAACTTTGGGAACCTTTGTGAATGCAACAGGAGATAAAAAATTTAAGAGACCTTAATAGGATATGGGCAGTGGCTATAATTTCCAAGTAATTCATGTCCTTGACAGGTTATAAATGCTAAAGCACAAAAAGGAAATGTGGCTCAAAGTTGAAAGAAATAAAAAGGGCTTTTTGTTATGCTAAAATAAAAGGGAATTAAAAATGCAAGAGTTAAGCCTGTCTTAAAAAATTTAGACTCTTCAAGATCTGATCATGACTGCCAAATGAAAGCAGAATGCTTTTGAGGCAGTACCAACATCTTTAATTCTGGCCTTCTTGTTGGATTTTGATTATTTTACTCTGTTCTATTCTGTTTTAGACCTGATTTGTGAATTCAAATTGCATAGGCCACCTTGGGGATAACTGACATTGGCAAATTCAACTTTCTTATACTGACTTCTGATATCATTTGCCATGACATTTTGTAGAGGCGTCTGTGGGTTGAATTTAGGGAACAAGGTCAATATTGTTCTTAGTGTGTATGTGTGTATGTATGTGGGTGGCAAGAGAATTTATTTTAAAATGGCCCTGGAATTTTATATGTTTGAGAAGGAAACTGCTTAACTCCTTGTTGAAGCCAGGTTGATGGTTCATGACACTTCTGAATAGATAATTACCAATATGGTTTCAGGTCCAATTTAAAATAGTGGTTATTTGAAAGATTGTTTAAATGAACTTGCTCTTTACCTTAAGATCACATCTCAGTTATGAAAATAAGTTAGCAGTACATACTTTTATTTTCAGACATAAATATTCTTATATAGGTTCCTAAAGCTTGTTTGTTTTCTTCAATATTACTTCAAAATTCTGTTTCTGTTTGTTTGAACTGGATTGTTTTGAAATGTGTATAAAACTAATCAATACATTTAAGCTATTTGTATTAGATAAGAAGTAGAAACAAAAGCAAAACTAAAGGTGATATAGCGCATGGAGGTTTCTATGCTGTCAGTAGAAATTAAGCTCAACTTGAAGGAATTAAGCTCAAGGAATCTTTACTTTTTGTTTTGTTAACTTAGGAACTGATGTTTTGAAATTTGAAATGCATTTATGTAAATAAAACTTACCAGCAAATAAATACAGGTGAACAAACATCCGATGGCTTTGAAAAACTTTCCTCCCTTTTTTGATTAGCTTTGATTATCTTGGTAGAAATGAATTTGCAAGTCAGATATTACAGATCCATTCATCCTGGAATTACCACTGTTATTCTGACATAGGCTTTTAATAGGTAGCATAGATAGAATTTTCTCACTGGATTTCCCTAACCACAAAAATCCTCTCCCATCTCTTCTTACATGTCCTATCTATCCCATAAACGCATCTTATTTGTCTCATTGCAAAGTGTATTGCTTCTTAATATTCAATGCTGTATTGTAGTATTCATTGATTTTAACTCTTTTTAATGCTTGGGTTAAATGCTGCTGACCTTCCATGACGATCATGCTTTTGTAATATGAAGAATGAATCTTCCAGTATAAGGATTTCATACTATCCATATAATATATTAATCCATAACCATATAATGTGTAGGTTTTTATACAAGACTTCTGTCTTTAAAAACATGCTTCAGTATGTTCAGATGAGTGACTTTGACTTTCTCCCTTTATGAATGTAGGAAGCCATTTTGAAGAGAGATTTGAAGGAAAGATCACATATGTACCTCCCCAATCCTTGAGGACATCAGAAGAGGCCCTGTCACAGGTGCCCCTTCCAACTGAAATTGGTGAGTAACTACTACTTCTAGGGTCTTTCTCTGCAGTGAAATCATTGATCTTTGGAGCTAGTGGTTGTCCAGATTTGGGGAGTCCAAATATGACAGTCCTACCAAAGAGGGATACTCACTTTCAAGGATTTGATAAAGAACGATAAAACTTTTCCTTTCTATTATTATTTATGTGTTACTATAATTTCTATGTTACTATTATATGTAACTTTGTGGGAAGAATTGGTAAGCTGTTTGTGTGTACTGACAGATTCTTAACATAATTCCCTTGGTCCCATTTTTGTCCAAGCATAAAAATAGCAAAAATTTCAAAGGCATTGCCAAACTCTAACATTATTTAATACTCTGACTTTGTATCTCAGGCGAGAACACCAACATTTTGTGAAATTTAATATCACAATGCACGCACACGCACACACCATTAATGTAGTCTCTTTCATAGGTAAAACTTTTCCAGGGCCATTTTTTTTTCTTTATAAATTTCTGCTTCTGTTGTGATTTACTTTGAAAGACTATAAAAGATAAATTTCACAACTGCAGAATATGGATAAATTACAATGTACTGTAGGAGATATGGTCTCCTGAAAAATTTCCAGAAACTACAACTGCTATAAAATTAAGTAATTTGTAAATGACTGTTGTGAGCATGCCAGTTATAAAAGAATCATGCTGGTTATTGATTCATTTCTGGGGTTAATTTAAAAACAGAGCTTTACCTTTTAAGGCTATGGACAAGTAGACAGATCTGAAGGCATTGAATGAATACCTTTTTTCAAACAAACCTGCTTATTAAATAATATCTTAATCAGATATCTGCTCCATTCCTAGCCTTAGGCAGGTAGGTGGAGAAGATATTTGTAGTATGGCACCAAATTCTGGAATTTCCTTCTACAACTGGTGCCTAAGTTAGTGAGTTTACACCCCTCGGAGAAGGTTATGAAGTTCTCAATAATATTTAGTTGCCTTTAAATGCATATTTATTCATTTATCAAAAGCAGTTTATCTTTTTCATCCAGAAAGAATTTCAGAGTAACTTACATGTACCTGGTAAAACAGAACACAATAAAAAAAGGAAAAGGAATGGGAGAAAAAAATCAGAAGGAGGGGAAGAACAATACATTCAGTTACAGATAGCCCTCTACCTTTTACATTTGGTTTAGTGACCATTTGAAGTTGCAATGGCACTGAAAAAAGTTACTTTTGACCATTTTTCACACGCATGACCACTGTAGCATTCCCATGGTTATGTGATTTACATTCAGATGCTTGACAACTAGTTCACATTTATGACAGTTGAAGGGTCCTGGAGTCATGTAATCCCCTTTTGCAATCTTCTGACAAGCAAAGTCAATGGGGAAGCCAGATTCACTTAACAATCGTGTTACTCACTTAAAAGCTGCAATGATTCAGTTAACAAATGTGGCAAGAAAAGTCATAAAATGAGGCAAAACTCACTTAACAATTTTTTCACTTAGCAACATAAATTTTTGGCTCAACTGTGATCATAAGTCGAGCATTATTTGATTATACACATTATTACTGCAGCAAGCATAACATTTGCCCAGAACTGGAAAGAGGCAGTTATACCAAATGAAGAAGAAATAATAAACAAAAGCTTGCTATGCGCTGAAATGGACAAGTTAACTCTAGAAATGAAAAACAAAGATGAATCGGCTTACTATGCAGTTTGGGACAAATTCTATCATTGGTGGAGCAGAAAGGAAGGTCTTAAGTTGGGAAAGGAGTGGTGAAAGGGTAGATGATTGGATGAGATGAAAAGAAGATGAATGATGTTAGAAATGTATTATATGAATGAACAAATGTATATATGTGTATAGTTGAATAATTGTTTATAAGAAAATGTATATATATGCGATATTGACCCAAAATCATGTCAAACTGACTTCACTATGTTCAATGTTTTTAATTGTTTTGTTTAATTAAACGTTTAACAAAAAAAAATTCGCGGACTGCCTGCACTAATATTGCATAAATAGTCTATATTATGACTATGAGTGTGCTCCTCTGTATAAATTATAAGTTAATGTATAATTTTTATTTATAAGGTTTTAAAAAATCTTTACTTTGCTAGGTCTTTGAGATGTAAGGTATAAAATGATTGTACTGATCACCATTCCCTTGGCATTTAACTCAAATCGTTGCTACCTTGAAAGCTATAAATCAATGTTTTTCAAACTTGGCAACTTTAAGATGTGGGCATACTGGCTGGGGAATTCTGGGAGTTGAAATCTTCATGTCCTAAAGCTGTAAGTTTTAAACACACTGTTCCAAATGGTGACAATGGACACCTTATAAACTATCTCCTCTTGTATTGCTATCTTGCATGCTGTGTTCAACATGAGATTCTGGTTTGGAATCCCAACTGCAGGAAGAACAAGTGGAGAGAGAGCTAAAAGTCAGGATCTTTTCAATGTGATATGAACACTTTGCCATGTCTTTCCTATGCCCTGGTACTAAGTCTCTTGGTTCTTTAGATAAATTGAGGAAATAATGCATTCTTATCACCAGATACATCATTATTATACTATTTTTGGAGCAGTGTTGGCTCATTTTTCCTTCCCAATTAGTGAAGGGAAAGTCCAAAGCAGTTGTATTTATTTTTTTATTTATTTTATTTATTTGTCAGTTGCTTACAAGATAATAGGTATAAGTAAAAACATAGTTAGGAAAACATATAAGAAAAATAAAAAAACAATAGGACAGAGATGGTAGGCACGTTGGTACGCTTATGCATGCCCCCTATAAACCTCTTAGGAAAGGGGTGAGGTCAATAGTAGAAAGTCTCAGGTTAAAGTTTTTGGGGTTTGGGGAAGAAACCGGGTAGAGTATTCAAGTAGAGTATTCCAGACATTGACCACTCTATTGCTGAAGTCATATTTCCTACAATCAAGTTTGGTGCGATGAACCTAGAGTTTGTATCTATTGTTTGCTCTTGTATTGTTATGGTTGAATCTGAAGTATTCATTGACTGGTAGGACATTGCAATGTATGATTTTATATACTATACTTAGATTGGACCGAAGGCGGCGTAGTTCTTGGTTTTCTAGGTCTAGAATTTCGAGTTTGGTGGCATAAGGTATTCTGCAACGAGTAGAGGAGTGGAGAACTCGTCTTGTGAAATATTTCTGGACTTTCTCAACTGTGTTAATATCAGATACTTAATGTGGGTTCTAGACTGATGAGCTGAATTTGAGTATTGGTCTAGCAGATGTTTTGTATGTTCTAGTTAGTAGTGTAATATTACCAGAGAAAAAGCTACATAAGATTAGGTTAACAACTCTTAATGCCTTTTTGGCTATGTAGTTACAGTGGGCTCTAGCACTTTGATCATTAGAGATGAGTACTCCAAGATCCTTGACAGAGTTTGGATCATCAACAAGGTCTTGACTATTCAGCCTGTATTTTATTTCTGATTTTTTTTGCCAATATGTAAGACAGAACATTTATTTGTTGAGATTTGAAGTTGCCATTTATTTAACCATTCTCACACATAGTCGAGGTCTTTTTGAAGGGTAGCAGTATTGTCTGTGGTGTTGAATAGCTTTACATTGTCAGCGAAGAGAACGCAGTTGCTCTTAATATGATCTCAGAGGTCATTTATATAGAGTATGAAGAGAGTTGGTCCTAGAACATTATCTTGGGGGACACCACTGTTGACAGGTACAGAATTTGATAGGATGCTTCCAATTTTGACCATTTGTTGTCTGTTTGACAGGAATGCTTCTATCCAGTTATGCAGGTGTCCAGAGATACCATAAGATTTTAGTTTTAGGAGTAGTTTGTCGTGTACCACTGAATCAAAGGCTTTACAGAAGTCCATGTAGATTGCATCTATTGCTTTGCCCTGATTGAGTTGAGTAGTCCATATGTTTTTGTAATGTAAAAGTTGCTAATTGCAGGATAATTTTTTTCTGAAACCAAATTGTTTATTAGAGAGTAGGTTGTTTGTCTCTAAGTGGTGGATAATGGATTGGTTAATAATTGATTCCATGACTTTACAGGTGACGCAGCATAAAGAGATTGGACTGTAATTTTCAACTAGGCTGGGTCTCCCTTTTTGAAAATGGGGATGACCATGCTTGTGACCATAGTTTAGGTAAGGAGCTGGTCCTGAAAGATTTTTTGAAGATTATGCTTAGATTAGGCTATGGCAGTGGATAGCTTTTTTAAGAAGTAGGCACATATTCTGTCTGGTCCAATCGATAGAGATGGTTTTAGATTGTGAAGTGCTTTTTCAACATTGTCCACTATAAAATCGATATGTATTAGATCATTGTAGTCGTCTGTGGTATGACTAGGAAATACTGGGCATGATCCATTGCTGTTTACAAATACTGAGCCAAAGAATATGTTAAAGAGGTTGGCTTTAAAAGTCTTTGTAAATAACTGTATATAGGCATAGCAACATTTTTGCACATTGGTTGATGTCATCCTTATGTAGTTATTTATAGCGGCTACTCTGTTAACTGTTTAAAATTCTGGATGTCAAAAAAACAGCGTAATGCAATCTCATCTCTATATTGGCATAGCTATGATCTGAGGAAGAGCAGTATTGTTAAGATTCTTGGCCTGAACCCATGATTAACTAGTTATGTGTAGCTATCTTTCCTGTACAGCTCATGGCAGCACACACCGATCTCAGGGACATATCTTTCCTTAATGAGTTCTTTTCTTCGTTCATCTAAAATAAAATTTACATTTAAAGTTTATTTACCAAAAGGAAGAATGCTTCCACAATAATTACTTGTGAATGGAAGGGGTTGTTTCTCATTCACTGAAGAACAGAACAATAGGCCAAAGCAAGTGAATAAACATGATATAAATAATTGAGGCTTCGTCAAGTAAAAGCATTTAGCCAAACCAGTATGAGCTCAGAAGTCAAGCACGATCTGTTTAGCTGCTTTAACACTTGGATGGGTATTACTTGAGAGTTCCAGGGCTATAGGTTGCAGATGCAAATTGAAAAAAAAAATATCCCAGAAGATGACAATGCAAAAACATGTCTATAATGTAGCTAAAGAACTGTTGAATGATAGCACTGAAATTGTCTTTACGTTTACAAAATACAGACCAAAGTACATGCTGCTAGAAGTGAATATATCAGCAGAAGGTAGAATGAATGCAATCAAGCGACTGAGAAATACCGTCATTTGATTGTCCTTCATGCTTCTGTAATACACATATTTACACATATTCATTGAGGAAGACTTTGCTATTCTTGGGCGGGGGGAGGTCCTTGGTTAAAGAATGCCTCCATTGGAGCACTTTACCCCTGTGCATGAGTTACCACTCAAGAAGGAAGACAAAAAGACTAGAGATCCTAAGCATACTTATTTAGCAATAGCTCTTAGACTTATAAACCACTTCACAGTGCTTTACAGCCCTCTCTAAGCAGTTTACAGAGTCAGCTTATTGCCCCCAACAATCTGGGTCCTCATTTTACTGACCTCAGAAGGATGGAAGGCCAAGTCAGCCTTGACCTGGTTAGATCGAACTGCTGGCAGTGAACAGTGAGTTAACATGCAAAACTGCATTCTAACCACTGTGCCACCAATGCTCTTTAGGAATAGGTTCCTCTGAATCCAAAGGAATTTACTACAGAATAAGAGCAGGTTTCCTGGGTTTCCTTGTATTTGGAACTCAATGTAAAGACTCTAGTTACTGTCTCTCAATTCTTCTTACATACAAAAGGTTAAGACAACTCAATATTTAGAATAAATTCCCTAATTTCAATCTCAGTTTACATGGAGTAAGGGGTGAAAAAGAGGGAAACAATAGTCTACATCATTGGCTAATAATAGCAGTTATTACATACATGATGAATGTTAGATCAAGTATGCAAAGTATGAAAAAGGAGGTTGCTTTTTTTGATTGTAGGAAATCAGTCATTTTTAGCATTTGCCATTAATTTTGGTGTAGATTTTTTTTTTACTGTAAATGAGGAAATCTAGAAAAGCAATAAAAATATAACTTTCAGCTTCCACTCTCAAAACAGTTCTATATTACCCTTCTCCAACCTTCAAAAAAGTAGGAAAGCGTCCTAAAAAATAAATACTTAGTTGAGTCCAATTCTGAAGATTACCCCATTGCCCACTTCAGGGATTATTATTTTTTTGCTTCCCAGTCTGGTCTATAACTCTGGAATTTCCTGGGTAATTTCCCATCAAGTGCTATTCAGATTCAACACTACTTTGTATTATTATTATTATTATTATTATTATTATTATTATTATTATTATTATTATTATTATTATTATTATTATTATTATTGTTATTATTGTTGTTGTTATTGTTGTTATTGTTGTTATTGTTGTTATTGTTATTGTTGTTGTTGTTGTTATTGTTATTGTTGTTGTTGTTGTTATTGTTATTATTGGCTGGGTGATGGTGGTGGAGGAGAAGGAGATAATCAAAGTTATCCAGAAACCTCTGGCAGTTGTGGCAGTTTTCATCCATACTGTAATGTTTGGAAATTATGACAGTTGCAGTCCCAGCACATCCGGAGGGTACCTGAGTAGGGAGAGACCTGTGTACTAACCATTTTGCCTGAATTTGCATGTAATGAAACGTTGAACAGATGAAACATTTCTTTAGACCAGAGGTTAGGGGTTACGGGTTAGGTTAGGTTAGTCCTCATGGACCACCAAACTCATAATTTTAGATCCCAGGGACCACTAACCAGTTCTGTGGGTGTGGCCTAATTTGTGGGTGTGGCTTGGTTGTCATGTGACTGGCTGGGCATGGCTTGTATGTAAATATTATAAATATTTATATAAATATTGAATTTTTTTATAAAAAAGAGCAACTTTTACCCAAAATCAGGCAAAGCAGGCAGATTGAGTTGCTCACAGAATCACAGAATCATTCAGTGATCTATCTATCTGCCATCGGCTAGCTCAGTCTCTTAAATTTGCTTGCTGTGAGTCTGCACTGAATTTGCTTGCAAGCAAACCTTCAGTCCTAAGGGAGGTTCGGCTGTGCTGAGCTGAAGATCTAAAGACTAGCTAGAAAGCAAGAAATCCAATCATTTCTTGCTTCCTAGCTAACCTAAATCTCCCGACACAGTAGAACAGATGATGGTCGGAAAAAGGAAAAATAGCAATTTAGTAGGCAAGTTTACTGGGTAAGGAGTGAGTGGGTGGGGAGGGTTCCTGCGGGCCATTTGGGTGGCGCAGCTTTGTGTTCCTGTGCAGCCTGGATTAATTGCTTTATGGGGGTGCTCTGGGGGTGAGATATTTCTGTGGCCCACCAAAATTTTCTCACGGCCCACGGTCGGTGACCGCTGCTTTAGACAACAGAGAGCTTCCATTCAAGATTAGAATTACCAACTTTGATCCAACTATTTACAAAGTCTGCACTACTATTACTATTAATGTACTCATCACTCCTTATCACCCACCCCTTCCCACTTGTGATTGTATGACTGTAACTTTGTCGCTTGTATCCTTACGATTTATACTGACTGTTTCCTAGTATCATTTGATTGCTTATTGTACCCTATGACTATCATTAAGTGTCATACCTTATGATTCTTGACTCTTGACAAATGTATCTTTTCTTTTTATGTTCACTGAGAGAATTTACAATAAGACAACTTCCTTGTGTGTCCAATCACACTTGGCCAATAAAGTATTCTATTCTATTCTATTCTATTCTATTCTATTCTATTCTATTCTTTTTATACAGTGTCAAAAAAGAGGAATTGCATTGCTAATCAAGGAAATATTTTCATGCAACTTGCACATGCAAATTTACAAATATAAATACATTCAGAAATAGTTACTAATTTTAACGAAACACCTTACCAAGAAGTGCCCAATGTGTTGAGAGCAGTACTGCAAGATGAAGCAACTATATTCTGCTATTGAACAACAGGTATAAGCTTTCTGATCAATAAATCAATAAATAGGCCTCCTGTTAGAGCTAAGTAAAAGGTAAAAACCACCGACTAATAGCTGGAGCATGAGCCAAAAAATAAGAATTTGCCTGCGAGAACCTGAAATTAGAGAAACAGGCCTTGCTTGTCCTGAACGTAATGATCCATCTTATCCCATGAATGATAAAATATTTATTATATTTACAATTCTAGTGGGAAAGAAATAGTAATTGTTGATGATATTGAAGAATTTTGAATTTTGCCAATATATTGCATGTTCTCCCTCTTGAATGGATATCTTTTCAATCTCTTTTAACAGTTTTTTCTGCTCTGCAATAGTGCTATAGGACTATTTGATGAATTTTAAATAGTATTCCTCATTTTAGTGTTCTTAGTATATTCTTAAATGCATGTTAGAAGGTGCATTTCATTAATTTGTACATAAAAATAAGAGTGCCCATGGTAGTGGGGACAAGGTACATGATGGTGGCCATAATGCTTAATTTTAAACCTCTCCTTGCAAATTTTCCTGCTTCAAAGAATGTGAATCTTCACCGCTACCTTCTTCTGGCAATCTTTTTTCCATTGCTTGATATATTTTGGCTTATCCTTTATTTTGTGTTCCCTCCCTCCTTCTCTGATAGTTCAGTTTAATTTATCAAAACACATGTCAAAAGTGAGGCTATTTTTAGTAGATTTTTTTTAAAAAAACCAGGAAGTAACAGATTAAAAGCAAAAGCAGCAATTTTGAGACTTTCACACCACCACCATTTTCCCTCCCCAAACTATCAGAAGCAGTTTGAAAGTAATTGTGATTGTTATCACATCTGTTGGCTTAAAATGCTAAGAACAAGGAACAATTTTTTTGTCTGGCTTCAACAAAAATCCCCACTGTCATACTCTAAACAAAAGGAAGGACAGAATGAAAGAAAGAACCAGTAGCCTGCATCCTGTGCAGAAGAGAAAGGGGAACTGATAAAACTCTGGTCAGTGTCATCCCTCCTGATAAAATGTGTGCTACTGAGGTGGAGCAGCATTTTATAGCAATGCTTTATAGGACCTGAAGCTTACAAACCAGGACAAAGAATTGGGGGGGGGGGAATAGTTCCCTCCAATGGAGAAAGAGCATGTCTAAAAAAATGAAAGCTACTTTTGTAGTAGTTTCAAATATTCTGAAGATGAGCTGGTAATAGGTCAGCTTAGTTCTCCAACACTGAGGTTATAGGATTTATATTCTTAAATTTAGCCAGAATTCTTATATGGAGATTCCTTTTTATTTATGTGTTTGGATAAGAATTGCTTGACGGGCTGGAGAGTGATTAATAGAGAGGCAAAATAGGGATGTGTAATACTTTGGATTCCAAAGGAAAATCTGGAGAGAGAGGCTGTGTGCATGCAGCTTCTGTCAACAATTCAAAGGAAAGGTCCTGGGATTATGCTACAGCTGAGGAGGGTTGTCCTCATTTAGCAATCGTTTTCAGGACTGGCAACTTGGTTGTTAAGCAAAGTGGTCACTAAGTAAAATTACAAATGTGTTTATGATTTTACTTCAGCTTTCTTTAGCTTTACAGAATTGTGAAGGTTGTAAATGTGAAGATTGATTGCAAAATTATCTTTTCATCACTGTTATATCTGGTAACAATTATTAAACAAGGCAGTTGTTAAATAAGGATGACCTGTAATTGTTTTGAGAAATTGTTTATAGATGCTGCATAAGGATCCCAGCGCTCCTCAACCCTTGGAATCCAAAATATTGTGCTGCCTTAAAGCATATTTTATTCACTTTCACAGGTTTACTCCATTTTTGTTTTAAAATCCATGTTTCTTATTGTAAGAGTCAAGAACAGAGGTGGTATTCAGCAGGTTCTGACCAGTTCTGGAGAACCGGCAGTGGAAATTTTGAGTAGTTGGGAGAGCTGGTGGTAACCTTGGACTGGAGATTTTATGTTATCCTTTCCCTGTCATTTTCTTGACCAGTGGTGGTATTCAAATTTTTATATACCAGTTCTGTGGGTGTAGCTTGGTGGGCACACCAAGCTATGCCCACAGAACCCGTATATAAAAATTTGAATCCCACCACTGGTCAAGAAAATTGTTGTAAAAAGCAGCCAAAATTTCCCAATTTCCCACTGTATTCTTTCTTGTAATGTAATCTTTCTACCGATGTCAGAATCTCACAGGAATTCACAATGGAACAAAGAGAAATCAAGAATATTCCTATTCAGAGTGTTAACATCATGTAAAAGAAAGTACAACTTCTTGAAGGCCAATTTCAATGACAATTTCTAGCTTTTTAAAATCTATCCATCTACATTTTGGATAAGTCTTAAAATTCCTTCTTTTGTTTATTTTTGTACCAATTTTGATAATACTGAAAACATTTCTGAGTAATCATGCATAGACTTCTTCTGTTTTCTGTGTTTCTACTAATTCATTCATTCATTCATTATGTTTATTTTTTGCCTTTTCTCCAAAAGAAATCTAAGAACATTTGCATAAGACTCTTCATTTTGTCCACACAATAGCAGCCCTGCGTGCTAGATTGGAGCAACTGATTCAAAGTCACTCTGTGACTTCCTTGGTTAAGGGAAGACTTAGGGGTCATACCTTAATGACTGCACCACACTGGTTTTCAGACCTCCTATCTTATTCCCCCCCCACCCCCCCATCCTGTGAGTCAGAGTGAAAGCAGAAGCTGGTGAATATTACATAGGGTGAAGCCAAGCAGAGCCAGAAGAGCTATTTAAAACTTATCTTGGTTTTGCAGTTCTCCTTGTCTTTTAAGCAGCCCCTTTTGCTCTGATTAAGATCTTGTGATATAAAGGAATTTCCTAAAGGGGAAAACCGAGTGAATTGTTGACCTGTAATATTGGTGATTGCATTTTTTATAATAACGCGGGAATCAGAATAGAGCTGGAAGGGACCTTGGAGGCCTTCTAGTCCAACCCCTGCTCAAGCAGGAGACCCTATACAATTTGAGACAAGTGGTTTCCCTATCTCTTCTTAAAAACCTCTAGTGATAAACACACACAACCTCTGAAGGCAACTGTTCCACTTGCTAATTAGTGTTATGAGGTTTCTCCTTAATTCAGGATGCTTCTCTTCTTGATTAGTTTCCATCCATTGTTTCTTGTCTTGCCTTCTGGTGCTTTGGAAAATAAGTTGGACTCTCTCTTCTTTGTGGCAGCCCCTCAAATACTGGAATATTGCTGTCATGTCACCCCAGTCCTTTCCTCTAGACTAGTCATACCCAGTTCCGCAACCATTGTTCATATGTTTTAGTCTCCAGGCCTTTAATCATCTTAGTTGTTCTCTGCACTTTTTCCAAAGTCTCAACATCTTTTTTGTAATGTGGTAGCCAAAACTGGATGCAGTATTCCAGGTATGGTCTTAGTAAGACTTTATAAAGTGGTACTAATGCTTTACATGACATTGATTCTATGCCTTTGTTTATACAACCAAGGGTTGTATTAGCTTTTTTGGTTGCTCCTGCATACTCCTCTCAAATACAAACCATGAGACAGGAAAAGATAATTGTGATTGTAGCAGCGGAAGGAAAATATACAGTATTTTTCCTGAAAATTTACTGGATTGTTAATTCTGAACTTTTTAAAGATAATCTGTCACAAGGGATTCAGCCAAATTCTGGATTTAAGGATGAAGCACTGTTCATTCAGTTAGCAATTGAAGCATTGTTAGCAAAACAAAAAACAAAAAACTGTTTCCCTTTATGGCTGATAGCTATTTTTGATTCACCATATAGTTTTATAGCCTGAAGCAAAAATGAATGACAGATTATGAGAATACTAGTGTGAGCAACAAGCAGAATTTTTACAACAATGACATTTCCAGTCTGTATACCTCCTAGGGAGATTTTATTTTACATAAAAATAGAGGGAAAAAGTTTTTTATGTACCACTGAAATATCTATAAAGTATGCATAGAAATCTTGCAGATATTTTACATTTCATGGTCTTTGAAATTTTCTGCTTACTTTTTTCACTGTCTTGGAATTTTTGGGTGTCTTTAGGTCTATATATTTCTCCAGGTAAATATATATCTAATGAACACTACAGTAATCCATGAAAGTTTATGTTGCATAAAAATAAAGACAAATTAATTTTTCTTTCCTTTAGTGCAATGAAGTGCACTGCCTTATGCCACTGCTTCATTAACTGAACTGGTTGCTGGGTATAATTCAAGATGGTGGTTATTAAGACCTTCATTCTTGAGGGACACCTTGTTTCTGAATGTTTCTACTTGTTAGGTAAGGTCAGGTTGAGTTGGCATGCTTTGGGTCCCACTGACATTTTCTAGAACCTAGAAAGCACCCCTTTTTTTGATGTAATGCTCTCTAGAATGACATTGCCCCAGGAGACGCATATAATTCCCATCCCAATGACATTCAAAAAACTATTAAAACTTGGTTGTTCTCCCAGCCTTGGGATAGGATGGTTGTGGAATTGCTATGGTTTTGATTCTTTTGGTATTGAACTAACTTCCAGGTTGGTTGTGGTTTCTTCTAATTGTTTTGTTTTTTTCCCTCTTTTAATCATAAGTTGCCCAGGGTTGTTAAGGCATTGGGTGGACTCCAAATCAAATGAAATAAAAAATAAACATGTAATAATAAAGTATTCTGAATCTCCTACCAATTACAGCCATTCCTGGATTAAGTTATCATGAGCGAGAAGAAAAAAAGCTTTTATTCCATATCACACAATTTATATGCATTCTATCATGTCTCTCATCTTAACTGTTTTTTCAGCTGAAAAATCTTTCCATAAGCTTTTTCTTATGGGGTTCCACTCTTACTTTGATTATTTGTTCAGCCCCTTTTCTCCATCTTTTCCAATTATATATATAGCACCATTTTTAAGGACAATGATTAATACCGTATACAGTGTGGACTTCAAAGAGTAATTATCCTAGACATTACAATGTTGGCCATTTTATATTTGTCAGTGCAAAAGATTGGGCATCTGTTTAGAATCTTGAGATGCTCTTGTTCAGGTACTGTTTATTCCAGTCTTTTACATGTCTTAATTATTTTAACAGATATCGGGTTGTAGAAAGAAGTTAATTGAAAAGATCAAAAGGTATTATATAAGTGATGTCTGGTAGTTTTCTAGAGAATTTTGTTTATGCAGTAAAGTACATTTTCTTTTTCTCGTAATTTTTGAACAAGGGTGTTCAGCCTGTGAATAAACCCTTTATCCTTTTGCATGGTAATTGCTATATATTGCCTGTGTTATGACAGCAAGAAATATGACAGCTTAATCTGCCCTGATAGGTTTGTAAACTCTTCACACTCCACGACTGAAGAAGGCAGCTTTTGAAAGAGCTGAGGCACTTTAAGGACATCAGCTTCACCAGCAGGGTGTAAACTCTTGGATGCATATTTAGGAATCCAAATAAGCAGCTGCATTCATTCTTAGAAGTGTTGAACAGGTCTGAAAAATCCATAAGGAAGCTTATTCATTGTAGGAATTTTCTTACTACAAATTATGATTGCCACCCCTGAATCTCAAATCTTCCCTGACTTGACATTCTCCAAACACTTTCTCAGGTTGGTACAAGGAATGGCTGTGGAGTTTGAGAGTAAGGGGGACTTATAATCTATTACATTAGTGAGCTTTGGTGCGGGAAAGCTTGGTGCAAGGTATATGATTTAGTAGAAATAGAAAACTTATGAGAGGTATCCCAAATGGCAAGAAATCCAACTGCTTGCCCAGAATGTTAGAAATTAATGTTTGGATTATATGTATAGACATTACATGTGTAGAAAAAGCATGAGAAAGATTTGATTGCTATCTCAAATACCATTTATCTTGTGAACTAAGCCACCGAGTCTCATCCTCTATCACTCATTTATTATATGACCATAGTAATCTAGACTTTTTAAATGTAAAATTTAAAGTGAAGTATCCAATGATAGGCAAAACATTGATTGCAATATGAAGAAAATAATTAGGGAGAAAATAATCAGCAAGTTGTTCTGCATCATCTCTCTTTCTGGACTTTTAAAAAAGAATTTTCAAATACGAATAAGTATAAGAATAAGTATATCATCTTATTCTTTTATCATGGGCCTTGTGAATTCTACTTATGTCACATGCCAGAGCTTTTGGTCACCTGCCCAGAGATGATACAGAAACAAGAAATGAATAGGGTTTTTTTTAATTCCCTACATGACAGATATTACTATAGAGGGAAGTTAGATTGTTACTTGACTTTGATCTGAAATTCTTCCCTCCCCACCTCTTCCTTTTAAAATGAAAGTAAGTGATTAAAGGAGGGTTATAGTTTTGGGATTTTGGATTAGTCTCAGAGAATTGAAGGTTCAAATTCACCCTCAGTCACAGAAACTCCTTGAATGGCTGGACCACTCACTCTCTTTGAGCCCAGCCTACCTCACAAGATTATTGTTGTGGGGGAAAAAATGGAAGGAGAAAGTACTGTGCATACTGTTAGGAATGATAGTCACCTAACAGTTGGGTTGGCAATATATAAATCACAATAGTCATTTAATACTGTTGTATCTATAAGAGAATGTTGTAATTGTGATTGGCTGAGGTTCCTTCAACGGCCATAAGATGGAGCCAGAAACCTGGTTTGTTCTTTTTTGCACTTTCTTTGCTTTCCCTTTGCTTTTTGCCTGATCGTCATTCTGCTTGAATTGCTGTGAGTCTTGCAACTATTCGCAAGCTCCATTTACTGAACTTTGTTTATGATACTGCTAAAGAAAAGGACTTCATTTTTGGATTATCCCTGGACTGATTATGTTGAATACTAACTGCTTTAACTGCGTATGTTTTGGACTGTTTTTTGGACTTTGTTTACCCGTTTACAGGAAGTAAAACTTACATTTTACTATTCAGTGTATCTGTGTCCTGGTTGTGTGTTATTTATCAGCACTCTCACTAAGTTTCCCTGAGTGCACTCATTCTCCTAATGGGGAATAATACCTCAATATATACTATCCTAAACTCTTTGACAAAAGGCAAATTTAAATCTAACAAATAAATACAATTTCATACAAAAGGAACAAAGATATAATAGTAAATGAAAAGTATGTGTTAATTAAAAAAGAAAAAAAATTAGCAAGTTATGCTATCATAAAATAGGACCAGTTTTTGGAAGATAAATTTATATACATTATTTATATAAATGTGCCCTTTCAAAGCTGTTTGTGGAGTCATTTTTGCACCAGCATTTGCACTTTTTAAGTTTTTATGATGCTGCTTGTAACTTGAAAGGTACATAGAGAAATACATGCTGCTTATGCTCAATTCCTCCCATTAATATTAATGAATAATCACTTGCTTAAAAACTACAAGCTTGAAAATGAACACAAAAAAAATATGATCAATCACATGTACATCTTTTTGAACTTATTTCTGTTTTGCCTTTTTCTGCTTAATTTGAAAACTGATGCAACAAAAGCTCAGGAAAGTGAGAAAAGGAATACAAGTGTTTTTGTATTTTAACATTTGGGAAATATTGGTGAAAACATATTGTAATTTGTTGTATCAGTTTCAAAAGCAATAGCTTCCTTCAGCTTGCTAGTTGAGAGTTCTGGGAATTGAAGATCTAACACATCCAGAGCTGGGAAGGCTGAACTATAAGTAAAAAAAAGATATGCAAAAAACAGGTTGTAAGTCATTTATTCTACGAGACTTATTATAGAAAGTTCTTAATGTTGAAAGATTTGTTGCTGTTACATAAGTTTTAATCCCTTATGCCAGTGATTGAAAGCTAGCATTTAATGTTAATTCCATGAGCTTCAACTCCTCTGTTTTCCTCTTAGGGCTTTAGGTATCCCTAGCAAACTTTGACACATCCCAAACATCAGCCATGGCATCTCGCATTGGTTTACGGATGCAGCTTATGCGAGAGCAAGTACAACAGGAGGAACAACGGGAGCGTCTGCAGCAGCAGCAAGTGATGCAGTACATGCAGCAACAGCAACAAATGCCAATGGCTTCAACCCCAGCCATCAACACACCAGTTCATTTCCAATCACCACCATCTGTCCCAGGAGAAGTCTTAAAGGTATAGTTGCATGAATAAAACTTTGTTTAATGGAGAATGAGGGAGACAAATAGAATATCTGTTAAAACTATTACGTTGCAAGAAATGGCTGGCTGGCTGGCTTGTTTATTGTTTATTTATTTATTAAGTTTATATGCCTCCATCTCACTATTGAGTCTTGGTGGCTTCCAATATATCAACTGGAAAAATACATTGAAAAGTCAGCAAGTCCCTTCATTTGAATTAAGCAATTGTATATATTTAAATGGAGAAAGAGGGAGACAATCTATGTAGAATTTATATAATTTTTCTTTCAAATTTATTAGTATGCTCAGAAAAACACATGTGATTAGCTACTAATAAGCAATATTTTTCCAACTGAGGTATTGGATTCCTGTAGTTTTTCCTGAAGAATCCTACCAAATTTTATCCCTTGCTATAGTTTTGTAAAAAGTTTGAAGTGGTTTCATCATTATAAGGCAATTTATTATTAATTTTCTATGTACAATTGACTTTATTTAGTCAATGATTTAGTCCAGTAACTTTTTTATATATAATGAGATTTATTCTTCAAAAGCAAGTTAATTCCTTTAGTTTATTTTGGCTTATTATTATACAAGTCATTCTTGACTTATGACTGTAATTGGGCTTGTAATTACAGTTAAAAATCATTGCAGTTATAAGTCAAGACTAAATCTTAGAGTTACAATCCTTTTTTACAACAGTTGTTTTTTTTAAAAAATATATTTTTATTAATTTTCTTTTTTTTTCACATCGTAAAACATGGTATCAACAACGTTCTTGGAATCTATACAAGATTTTGATTTAAATATCATAATACATTATATTGCGTTTATCTACTATTAAATAATATATTTAGCTATAATTACTATTCTTATATCTTTATATAGTTTACAAAATTTTATTTTACTTTCTTAAGGGTTGTTTCATTTTTGTCTCACTTCTTGGTTCTGTTTGTTAGCCATTTATACCAATTGTTCCAAATTGTAAAGAATTCAGAGTCATCTTTTTCTTTCAATTTCATTGTTAGCATATTCATCTCAGCACTTTCTGTTACTTTGTGTATTATTAGTTCTTCATTGGGGGTGTTGTGTATGTACAATAGTTAATAAAGTATGAGCTTGAGGTAAAGTGCAGGGTTCTGGCCCTGCACTTCTGATTGGCTGTTAGGCAGCCAGATCGGATTGGTTAGTTCTGAGGAATCTGATTGGCCCTTAACAGAGAATTCTTATTGGTTAAAAGAGCTAGCGTTCATAGCTCGTTATTGGACAATGCTGACAAGGGTTGCCTATATAAGGCAGAGTTCACTGTTGTTGTTTTGAGAAGTCACTATGCAAATAAAGAGCTGAAAGTTCACTATTCAGAGGCTGTCTCCATTTACTCCAACCTATGTTCAGTACTTAACACTGGCGACAAGGATGGGATGTGGAGACGTCTGAACCTAAGAAGCCAGGAAGTAATACCGAGTACGTGATAGACGACGCCAACAACAGAACCATGTCCGGCAGCATCGTACCACCCGCTCCGTTCGATCCGAACCAAGAGGATTGGGAATCCTACATGGATCGCTTCCAAATGTTTCTCGAAACGAATAACTTGAAGGACGCCACACCAGCAAAGAAAAGGGCGCTGTTCCTGATGCATTGCGGCCCAGCCGTATTTAAGATGGCTAAAGCACTCGCCAAACCTTGAGAAGTGAAGGCCATGAGCTAGGATGACCTCGAACCCATCCTGAGAGACCATTACGCGCCAACCGTGCCTACGCTCGTGAGATGCCACGAGTTTTATCAGAGGAACCAACGAAAAGGGGAAAGCGTGGCCGATTTTGTGGCGGACATCCGAAATTTAGGGGGCCTCTGCGGGTTCGCCAATTTAGAAGAGGCACTAAGAGATCGAATAGTTCTGGGATTAGATGCACTAGGCCTGCAAAGCAAGCTGATGGCAAAAGGTGACATCAGCCTTGCCGACGCCACCGCCGAAGCCATGGCAGCAGAGGCGACCAAAAAGTCGGCTGCACAACTACGGCGGAGCCACACTCCGGTACCACCACCGACAAGCAACATTTTATCCAAGCCTGAAGGACAGCTCGCGACGACGCACCACGAGGACCTCTCTTCGTTGTCAGACAGTGACGAAGAAGAGGTCCATCGACTGCGGTCTGACCTGGACCCTCGCCCGAAGCCCTTACGTCCTTGCGCTGGCTGTGGAGCAAACCATGCCAGGGCCGAATGCAAATTCCGCGACGCACTCTGCCATGAGTGCGGGAAACGAGGCCACATCGGCCGGGTCTGCCGCAGCTTACCAGGACTCAGCCAGGCCTCAAAAGGGTCTAACTATCGCCAATCGACAGGAAACCATCCTGTAAGGCGAGAGCCAGTAAACCACTCCTACAGAAATCGAGCTTTGCAGAGAGAAGAGGCTCACCATACTATCACTATCGGTCACGCCTCGGCTTTAGACACTAAGAAAATCTGAGTCACGGTAGCCATCGAGAACCAACCTTGCCACATTGAGGTCGACTCGGGGTCGTCCCTCTCGATGGTGTCCTGGATGACACTCAAGCAACTCATCTCCACAATTCTACGCCAAGACCTCCAATTTCAACGCCTCATCCTCAAGGACTACCAAGGGAATCGAATCCCCGTTGTTGGGTCCTGCCGAGTCCGAGTCTCCTTCAAGAAGCATACAGCGTACTTACCTCTAACGGTCATCGGTAGAGATAGGCCTAGCCTACTGGGCCTCCAATGGTTCGCGCCACTCGGCATTGAAGTGGCCGGCGTGAACCGAGTCGGTGGTTGTGAGTGGGAGGAAGACCTTATCTCTGAGTTCAGTGACGTCTTCGCGGACAGCTTAGGCAAGTATAAGGGGACCCCGATCTCATTCAGTCTAGATCCAAAAGTAGCTCCCATTCGCTTGAAGTCCCGTCGAGTTCTGTTCGCTCTTAAAGCAAAAATCGACGAACAACTCGACAAGTTAATTACTCAAGGGGTGTTGAAGCCCATCGATTACTCTCCATGGGAAACCCCTATTGTAACACCCATTAAGCCAGATGGGTCAATCCAAATTTGTGGGGACTACCGGGCCACTTTGAACCACGCCCTACAGCAGAATGCGTATCCAGTTCCAGTGGTGCAGCACCTCCTCCATTCCTTGGGGGGCGGTAAGGTTTTCGCTAAATTAGATTTAGCCCAAGCTTATCAACAATTACCAGTGGATGAAAAAATGGCTCAAGCCCAAACAATTGTAACGCACAGGGGTGCCTTTAAATGTACCCGATTGCAATTCGGAGTTAGTGTAGCCCTGGGGATCTTCCAGAGCCTTATGGAAAGGTTATTACAAGGAATCAAGGGCGTGGTCCCTTATTTTGATGACGTATTAATTGCAGCCCCTACCAAAAAAATCTTACAGGACCATTTGAAATGCGTTTTAAAAAAATTCCAAGAGGCCGGACTTAAGGTGAAAAAAAATAAATGTCAATTGTATACTGACAATGTTGAGTTTCTAGGGTACTGGATTGATAGCCAGGGCATTCATCCTACCGAGTAAATTAAAAGCGATCAAAAATGCTCCCAGGCCACGCAACAAGGCTGATCTCCAAGCGTTCTTAGGCCTCATTAATTTCTATAATGTATTTTTACCGCACAAGGCAACTGTCGCTGAACCGTTACACCGAATATTAGATAAGAAAGCATTGTGGGTATGGAGTTACCGGGAAGAACAAGCGTTCCGGAATGTAAAAAAACTGCTCACATCTGACTCTGTACTTATGCAGTATAACAAGACTTTGCTGTTAGTTATAACCTGCGATGAATTGCCTTTTGGGGTGGGCGCCATTTTGAGCCACATACTACCTAATGGGAACGAAGCCCCTGTTGCTTACTTTTCGAAGACTCTTTCACAAGCAGAACGGAACTATGGACAAATTGATAAAGAAGCCCTCGCAATCGTTTCAGCTGTAAAAAAATTTCATGAATATGTGTACGGAAGGACATTTACCATTATAACTGACCACAAACCGTTGCTAGGGATAATAGCCAGGGACAAGCCAACCCCCTACATATTATCTCCTAGAATGACCCGATGGTCAGAATTCCTAGCTGCTTATAATTATCGGCTGCAATATCGCCCGGGGAAAGCCATTCCCCACGCCGACGCATTAAGCCGAGCACCGCTTCCAGAGACTCTCGACGATCCGGCACCAACGGCAACCACGTTGCAGATCGAAACACTCAACTCGCCGCCTATGACCGCCCGAGACATTGTGAGAGAAACCAAACGAGACCACACCCTAGTTCGAGTCCTAGGCTGGGTAGAACGTGGATGACCATTGGACCAAGTACCAGATGACTTCGCACCATTCAAATCTCAACAGACTGAACTTTTTCCCCAAAAAGGCTGTATCATCTGGGGCGATAGAGTCGTTGTCACAGAGCGACTCCGGAAGATGCTGCTGCGAATTCTGCACGAGGGCCACCCCGGCATCGTGCGAATGAAGGCACTTGCAGAAAGCTACGCATGGTGGCCGGGCATGGACCAGCAAATCGAGCAGTGGGTTAAAGCGTGTTCCAATTGCCAACAAGTCAGCAGCGCCCCACCAAAAGCCATGCCTACTGAATGGGAGACGCCATGTGGACCCTGGTCCAGAATCCACCTGGATTTCGTTGGGCCAACCAAGGGCTATACCTTCCTGCTGACAGTCGACGCATACTCCAATTGGTCAGAAATTCATCGTATGACGGCTACGACCTCCGAGGCGGTGATCAAGATTCTAAACAGACTCTTTGCAACCCACGGATTGCCAGATGTCCTGGTGTCCGATAACAGGCCACAGTTTACGGCACTAATGTTCGAGCAGTACCTTGCTGACCGAGGCATCTGCCATGCGCTCACCTCGCCTGTGCACCCTGCGACCAATGGCCGAGCTGAACGCATGGTCCAATTTGTTGAAAAGACTTTGCAAAAAGTGGACTATGACAATATCGATGACAAGGTCAACCAAATTCTTTTTTTGCAACACATAACTCCACACAGCGGCACCGGCAGAACTCCCGCCGAACTACTGATGGGACGAAGACTCCGCTCCCACCTCGACCAGTTGCACCCTGCTTACGAACCGGAAAAGCCAATAGGATCCAGTGGCCGCTGTCGTACCTTCCAGGTAGGAGACCTCATTTACGCACGAAACTTATCGGGCGACCCATTATGGATAGAGACGACAGTAGTACGAGTGACCGGCTCTAAATCCTACGTAGTGAAATGCTGTGACAATAAACTGTGGAAACGGCATATCGACCAATTACGGTCACGACTCACAACGGCCAGTCAACAACTCCCCCATGACCAAACCGAGGGGGGGGGAGGTACGGAAGAAGATGAAGTTCCAGGAAATCTGCTCGAAGGGAGCGACGAACTAAGTGATACTCAGGAAATGGAGCAGGAAGGAGAAATGTTTGCACCGCAAGAAATGGCAGCTGAGCAAGAAGCAGAACCACTGCCAAACAACAATCTACCTCGACAGGATTGCAACCAACCAATCCAATGAAAATCTGAAAGAGTTAAAAGACAACCGTCCTATCTAAGGGACTATATAACTACACCGTAATTAAGAAGCCAGGGGGAAGGGGTGTTGTGTATGTACCATAGTTAATAAAGTATGAGCTTGAGGTAAAGTGCAGGGTTCTGGCCCTGCACTTCTGATTGGCTGTTAGGTGGCCAGATCGGATTGGTTAGTTCTGAGGAATCCGATTGGCCCTTAACAGAGAATTCTTATTGGTTAAAAGAGCTAGCGTTCATAGCTCGTTATTGGACAATGCTGACAAGGGTTGCCTATATAAGGCAGAGTTCACTGTTGTTGTTTTGAGAAGTCACTAAAGAGCTGAAAGTTCACTATTCAGAGGCTGTCTCCATTTACTCCAACCCATGTTCAGTACTTAACAGGGGGTATTTGGTGTTTTCCATACCTGCGCAAAGGTTATAATATGTAACACTAGATATTTTACTTCTTTCGGTAGTCTTTCTTTTATGATTCCCAATAGGAAGGATTCCGGTCTGAGCTCAATCTGATAGTGATCTCTTTTAACCAATTTTTAATTTGAATCCAGTATATCCTGGCCTCGGGGCACATCCACCACATGTGATAAAATGTACCATCGACTTTTTTGCACTTCCAACATTTAGGACTCATATTGGAGTAGATTTTTGCCAATCTTGTTGGGGCTAAATGCCATCTATAAAACATTTTATAAGTTTTCTTTGTATGCTGCAGATACCGTTAATTTATAATTTATATTCCATATTTTTCCCATTCCTCTAATTCTATAGTGTATCCAATATTCTGTGCCCATGCAATCATTGTACTTTTGACTATTTCCTCTTCCATTTTAAAATCAAATAAATATTTATATATTTTAGTTATAAGCTTTTGTTCCGGTCCCATTAATATTTTACCTAGTTGGTTCTGCCCTTTGTCAAATCCAAAATCTTTTGAGTCTTTTTTAAATTTATTTTGAATTTGCAAATATGGCCACCAATCGATTATAATTCCATTTTCCTTCAGTTCTTGGTTTGATTTTAATTTCCCTTGACTATCTAATAGTTCTTCATAGCTTACCATTTTCCGTAGGTCTAAATCTATTTGGATGTATTATGGCTTCCATAGTTGACAGCCATTGTGTGATTTCTGTATGGTGTTTACCTTTGGTTTTTTCCCCAAATTGTAATCAATGAATCTCTTATTAGGTGTTGATTGAAATAGTTATGTATATTACTTTTATTTCCCCACAAAAATGCATGCCAACCTATCAAGAGGTCATGTCCTTCTAATGTTGAGATTCTCTTGTCTCTTAATTTAATCCAATCCTTAATTCAACTCAACACCGCTGCCTGGTAATAAAGCTCCCATTCTGGTAGTCCGAGACGCCTCTGCTCTTAGTATCTTGTAATAGTTTCATATTAATACGTGGCCACTTGCCCGACCAGGCAAACTTGGATGTCATTTTATTTAGTTCTATAAAAAAAGATTTCCCTAATTTAATTGGAATCATTTGGAAAAGATATATTAGTTTTGGTAAGGTATTCATTTTCAACATTGCTATTTTTCCTAATATAGACAGTTTCAATTTGGCCCATAATTCCAATTCTTTTCTGATTTGCTTAATCAGTTTAACATAATTGTCCTCTTTTAATGATGAACATCTGGGTGATATCCAAATTCCCAGGTATTTCACCTTTTTTACTATATGTAGTCCCATTGTGTTTTCTAATTCTAGTTTCTGTTTTGTTGTACAGTTTTTGACTATCATCTTAGTTTTATTTTTATTTATTTTAAATCCTGCTGCTTCCCCAAATTTTTCTATTTGTTGCAACCATATTGGTCCTGAATTCATTGGATCTTCCACTATAAATACCAAATTATCAGCAAATGCCTGAGCTTTATATTCCTCATTTCTAATCTTAATTCCATAATTTTCTGGGTTTTGTCTGGTTGCAGCTAGCAACATTTCTAAAGACAAGATAAATAACATAGGTGATAATGGACACCCTTGTCTCACTCCTTTTGCAATTTCAAAATCTTCAGTACCATCTCCATTTAATAATACGCTTGCTTTTTGATTTGAGTATATTTCTTGTAGTGTTTTTTCTATATTAGTGCCAAAATTCAGCTTTTTAATTTGATATAGCATAAATTTCCAATTAAGATTGTCGAATGCTTTTTGTGCATCTAAAAAAATTAAAGCTGTCTGTTTTTCTGGGTGAGCTTCATAGTATTCAATCGAATTTAGTACTGTCTTAATATTGTTTTTAATTTGTCTATTTGACAGGAAACCATTCTGGTCTGTGTGTATAAATTCACAAATTGGTTTCATTCTTTCTGCTAATATTGTCATAAATATCTTATAATCCGTATTTAGCAATGAGATTGTCCTATAGTTCGCAATTAGTTGTTGATCAGTGCCATCTTTTGCAATTAAGGAGATGTATGCCTCGGACCAGGACCTTGGAAGCCTAGCTTGTGTTAATGCATCATTATATAGTTCCAGTAATATTGGTTCAAATATTTCAGATAAATTTTTGTATAGTTCACCTGGTAGACCATCTGGGCCTGGTGTTTTATTATTTTTTTGTTTTTGTATTGCCCTTTCTTAAAAAAAAAAATTTTTGTATTGATTTTCTACAAACAAACAAAACAAACAAAACATAAAAACATCAACTCTCTTATATACATACAGTGTGTCGGTTGGTTCATCAATTTTGTGCATTCATTTCGTAGTCTTAATTACAGTTATGTTACATAATAGCTCATATTGTCAATCCAAACTTATATATCCTAACATCGCTATTAGAAAATCATTTGACTATACTTTTAATCATTCATACTTTATGAGATAACAATACTTTAAACAGTTTATTCTATAACAAATCATATAGTCATACCAGATCTATCCTAAAAACACTTTATAGATATGATGTCAAATAACAAAAGAGAAAGAAAAAACAAAGATATTCCTTGCTGTCTAACATTCTAAATATTCTATTATTGTATTTTGTCATCCAACCATTGATAGAGAAGATCCCAAATTTCATAAAATTGTTTATCCTCTTGCTCTCTAATTTCAAATGTCAATCTACTCACCTCAGCACATTCCAATATTTTCTTAATAATTTCTTCCTGCGATGGTATTTTCTCATTCTTCCAATTTTTAGCAAATACAATCCTAGCCACTTAATACATTTACAATCAAATATTTCAAGTCTTTACTGTATGTATCTGGTAAGATTCCCAATAAAAAAAACTCCAGTTTCAAATCTATACATTTCTTTGTCATTTTTTCCAACCACATGCAAATTTTAGTCCAATATTTTCTAGCGTCCTCACAAGTCCATCACATATGGTAATATGAGCCAGGTATTTGATGACATTTCCAGCATTTTTCAGATTTATTCTTGAACATTCTTGCTATTCTTATCGGGGGAAAGTGCCACCTGTAAAACATCTTATACAAATTTTCTTTATATGCTGTTGACATTGTCATTTTATAATTTTGAGACCACAATTTTTGCCATTTCTCTAGATCAATCCCATATCCAAAATTCTTCCCCAAACAATCATAGTTTCTTTAACTTGTTCTTCCTCTAATTTAATTCCCAGTAAATAACCATATAATTTTTTAATCACCTTCTCATCAGTACCCGTCAAGATCTTATCTAGATCAGTCTGTTTATCATAAAATCCCTCTGTTTTAGAATCTTCATCATACCTTGAATGTATTTGTGCATATGAAAACCAATTCATCTTTATATCTTGTTCCTCTAAATTTTGTATCGATTTAAGTTCACCCTTTTCATCCAAGAGTTCCCCATATCTAACTGTTTGTTCCTTCTTATAAATTATAGGATAGGAAAATGCTTTAATAGTCGATAACCAAACTGGAATTTTCAAATAACATTGTCTTTTTATCTTCTCCCAGTTTAACCACAAAGACTCCCGTATATAATGTCTTCTAAAATAACCCTGTGTTTTAGTTCCCTTATACCATAAAAAAGCGTGCCAATCCAACAGCAAATCATGACCTTCTAATGTCAACAATCTAGTCTTTCTTAATGTTATCCATTCCTTGACCCACATCAAATTTGCAGCTTGGTAGTATAATTCCCAATTGGGCAGGCCAAAACCTCCTCTAATTCTAGCGTCTTGCAAAAGCTTTAGCTTTATTCTTGCTTTCTTACCTTGGCATATATACTTCAACATAATTTTATTTAAATCTTCAAAATAGTCTTTTCCAAGCCTAATTGGTATTGTTTGAAACAAAAATAGGATTCTGGGTAAAATATTCATCTTGATTGTTGAAATTCTCCCTATTAATGACAATTGTAAATTTTCCCATTTCTTCAAATCGAAAGCTATCTGTTTAAGTTTAATATAATTATTCTGTTTTAATGTGCTACATCTTGCTGTCAAGTATATCCCCAGATACTTGACCTTATTTTCAACAGGTCTGCCAGTTCTTCTCTTTGTCTTAGTGGCATGTTCTTTGTCAAAATCTTTGTTTTGTCTTTATTTATTTTCAAACCAGCCACCTCACCATATATCTCTATCTTTTCCAATAACTTTGGAGCTGTTTCTAACGGATCTTCCAAAATAAAGGCTAATTCATCAGCAAAGGCTTGCAATTTAAATTCTTCCTTTTTAATTTTCATTCCTTTTATGCTTTTATCATCTCTAATATTTCTATTCAACACTTCCAAAGTCAATACAAATAGCAAAGGAGATAGAGGACATCCTTGTTTTGTGCCTTTTCTTATATTAATAAAGTCTGTAAGTTCTCCCTCCATCATTACCTTTGCTGTCTGCTTATTGTATATGGCTTCTATTGCTTGAATAAATTTTCTGGCAAAACCCATCTGTTCCAATAGTAATAACATAAATCTCCAGTTCACATTATCAAATGCCTTTTGAGCATCTAGCAATATCAAAGCCATTTGCTTTTCAGGATGTGCCTCATAGTATTCCAAAGTATCCAGGATTACTCTCATATTGTCTCTAATTTGTCTCTGGCAGAAATCCATTTTGATCTGGATGAATGAAATTATTTAAGTATTTTTTAAGTCTTTCTGCTAAAATTGAAGCAAAGATTTTATAGTCTGCATTTAATAAAGAAATAGGTCTATAGTTCTTAATTTGCAGTGGATCAGCCTCTTCTTTTGGAATAAGTGTAATATAAGCCTCTGACCATGTTTTGGGTATCATCTTCTTTGACATAGCTTCGTTCATAACTTCTGGCAATGGAATGCTCAATGATTCTTGTAATGTTTTATAGAATTCTGCCAGAAGCCCATCTGGACCTGGTGCTTTCCCATTATTTTGTTTCTTAAGTGCTTCAGTTAATTCCATCATTGTTATGTTGCTTTCTAACATTTCTTCAGTCTCTTTAGATATCTTAGGTAGGTTAGCATTCTGTAGATACTGTTTGACTTTTTCCTCATCAATATTCTCTTGTTTATATAGTCTCGAATAATTTCCTTTTTCTCCTTATTACCATAACAAACTTGGCCTTGGTCATCTATTAACTTCAATATTTTTCTTGATTCTTTCTCCTTTCTCAATTTATATGCTAGCCATCTACCTGGTTTATTTGCATCTTCAAAATAATTCTGTTTAGCATTTCTAATTTTCTGTGCCAATTCTTCTTTCTCTATTAATTCCATTTTATGTTTAGTTATGTCCAACTTCAATTTAATATCCTTTTTCTGTGGCGTTTTCTGTAATTCTTTTTCAAGTCTTTTATACTCATTTTCCAAGGCCTTAATACAGGGGTGGGCAAACTACGGCCCGCGGGCCACATCCGGCCCGTTGGTCTGTCCAATCTGGCCCGCCCCTGAAAAAAAATAGCTGCCATTGGTCTTTCCAATCCGGCCCACCCCTGAAATAAAATCGCTGGGCGTGGCGTATTGCCCTGGGCCGCATGGCCCCCAAAGCTGCAAAACAGTGCGGAGCGATCTCGGGGTAGGAAAGAAAAGAACTTTGCAAAGGCCTCGGCTGGGAGTTCAAAATCACTTTCGAGTGCGACCTCTCCGAAGGTGAGTCCCCGCAGATCCCCCTTTTTTTTCTGGGGCTTCCAGGCATAAACTTTGCAAAGGCAAAGCTTGCAGGCTGGAGCATCTTCCCGCCAAGGAGCGGGAAGGGTTCCGCCCGGCGGGTGAGGCGGGCTGCTTGGAGCCACCTAAAACTAGGCCGCTGCTGGAGGAGCCTTGCCCTGCCTTGGTGCCCCATTTCCCGGCTCGGCAGTCCTGCTCGGGCGGCACTTTAAAAGCCTGCTCCCAGCACCCGAGCAACTTCCCAGCAACTTTCGGCTTCCTTTTAACTCGCAGGCGCTCGCGGCTGGCCCCGAGCTGCACGGCGGAGGGTAAACCTGGCGGGCAGGCAGGCGGGCAGGCAGGCTGCTTGGAGGAGGCGACCCGGCGGCACTCCGGGCTTCCCCTTCGCTGTGCGGCTCAGGGTGAGGCGCGAACGCCCGCGAGTTAAAATGAAGCCGAAAGTTGCTGGGAAGTTGCTCGGTTTTCCGGGGCTTCCAGGGCTTTGCAAAGGCAAAGTTTGCAGGCTGGAGCGTCTTCCCGCCAAGGAGCGGGAAGGGTTCCGCCCGGTGGGCAGGCAGGCTGCTTAAACTTTGCTCAGGTGGCACTTTAAAAGCCTGCTCCCAGCACCAGAGCAACTTCCCAGCAACTTTTAACTCGCGGGCGCTCACGCCTCACCCCAAGCTGCACGGCAGCCCACTCCAAGCAGCCCATCCCGCCCACCGGGCGGAACCCTTCCCACTCTTCGGCGGGAAGACGCTACCACCTGCAAACTGCCTTTGCAAAGCCCTGGAAGCCCCGGAAACCCGAGCAACTTCCCAGCAACTTTCGGCTTACCCTGGAATTGAAACTATTAAAAAAAAATAACATTGTTCCCTAAGAAGATTTCTAAGCTGCGAAGGAGAGAGAAAAGGGAAAGGATTTGGGTTTTTTTCTCCTCTTCCTATACTGACAGCTAAGATACTTAAGCAAGAAATTGGAAAAAAATCCACTTTGATATTAATAGGCATTTAATGCTGAAAATAAAAAGCCAAAGGGATAACAAAGATTTCTGGGTAATTAAAAGGTTTTGAAAAGAGGAAAGGAGAGAAAAAGAATAAAAGAGCAGGATCTGGAAGGGAGGAGACTGCCTGGAATTAAAAAGAACTTACAGCAAAATCTCAACAAGACTTCCAAAAGATACATCTTAACTGAAATATCGCAACAAAATAATAAAACCCCAGGAAGAGAAAGTAAAAAAAAGAAATAAGAAGAAACAGCTTGGGACTATTTGGATTACTTGGTGATCTCTGGATTCTTGGTTATTGCATTTGAATGATTAAAATCAATCAGATGGTTGTTTAAAACTGTTTAAAATGGCTCCACTTTTAGAAGAACTGAAAATGGAACTTAACAAGTACAAAGAAGATGCACAAGAAGGGAGAAGTTCTTTTGGCTTTGTATTTCAGTTTTTAGAAATGGAGATTTGGAACTATGAGAAACAACAAGAAATGCCTGCAGAACAAGAAGATTGGGACAAAGAAGAAGCCATCTTTAATGAACAAGTAATCTTAGGTGGGGGGAAAAAGGGAAAGGGGAGAAAGAGAATGGAAGGTTTAAGATTGGGAGAAACAACTCCCTCCCCCCAAAAGAAGGAAAAATAAGTATAAAATCAGAAAGCAACAGAAGAGGGAAATGCAGAAGAGAGAATTAGAAGTAGAGGGACAAGGGGGTAAAAGGGGAAGGAGAAGAAGAGAGGGAAGAAAGAAAGGAAAAGAAGTTATAAAGGACAGAAACAAAATATAGAGAAATGGCCTATTTAGAGATAATGGGTGAAAATGGGATTCTGCAGAGGAACATAAGATAGTATTGTTATATTAGAAATAGAAATAATTTCAAAAAATATGAAACCATGTATGATTTAAATGTTTGATAAAATAGTTATCATAACTTAGTGGAATGCTTGTCAATAAATAAATGTAACAAAATGAATATTTAATGATTTATAAAACATATGTGAAGAGAAATAAGGGAAAAATTAATTATGGAGATTATACATGTCTTTAAGGAAGTATGATATTTAATTGAAAAGAAATGCTAAAGATGTTAAGACTTTAATGATTATTAATGATAGAACTGAATTGGAATGGAATGAGGGTTTATAATGACATATATTTATAATCCTTTTTTTTAAAAAAGAATATAGTGTGTATTATAAGAATGTACTAAACAGAATTCGATTGGAAGTTATGTATTATGTATTAAATTGAAGGTCATAACCTTAAGGTATATATTGAAGTTTAAATAAGAGTTGAATGGATGTAATTAAAAGATATAAAGGTGTCATACTCCAATTAGTAACTACAGGAGAAAATTTGTTTAATGAGGAAAGATAATATGAAATTGAAACAGAACAGACAGAAGTATAAATATTATGATTTGAATTGAGATGAGATAATCAAAATAAAGTTGAGAAAATTAAAAGAGGGGAAAAACTATATAGAAAATGTAGAATAGTACAAGATATGGAATAGAACACAAAAATGAGCATGAAATTGAGTTTGTGTCTGTATAAAGAAGTTCAACAAATATATATATATATATATATATATATATATATATATATATATATATATATATATATATATATATATATATATATATATATATATATATATCTGGCATTCAGCTTTGTTCGGGTATTTTCCCACGTCATAATAGTGATGCTTTTAAAGTTGTAGCAACGTTTCAGCAGAATCTCATCTGCCATCATCAGGCTTCTGTATAGTGTTTGTCTGTAAGTCAGACTTTTACAGTGGTTTCAGATTTAAATTTGGGGTAGCCTATTGCTGTGTCAGAATGGTTTTTTCTTCCTCCTGTTTGGTTGAGAGTCTTGGTCTGTGTTTATTGGTCTTGGAGTTTGCTGTGTTCTGCCACTAATATCTTCTGTCTGGTTTTTTTTTGGGGGGGGGGCTCTTTTTGTATCTTGATTGGCTGGCCACATTGTGTTACTTTATTGGAGGCCTTTAGTGCAGCTTGGCTTTGGGTAAATGGACGGCTATCATTAGTTAGGAAGCTGGGTTTCATCTGGGTGCCTGGTTGGGGTGTGTTTGAGCTGGAGGTATCAGGGGGGATCTGTTTGTGCCCAGGTGTTTGCCTGGCTTGTGGTGTGGAGATTTTTTTGTTTGTGAGTGCAGGCTTCCAAATGATTGACAGCCTGGTGGAATCATCTCTTCTGTTCATGCTTTCTGGTCTTTATTCAATCTCTATGGCTTCTCTGATGATTCTGTGGCTGGGATTTTCTATGGTGGCTAGGGTTTTGGTGCCATTGAAGTTGATGTTATGACCTGTGGCTTCCATGTGTTGGACGAGTGAGGAAGTGTGTTCCAGCTTTTTGACTGCATTTTTGTGTTCATCCAGGCGGGTGCTTATTCTTCTATTGGTCTGTCCAATGTATGTGGCCGGGCATAATGCACAGGGGACTTCATATATGCCTTGGTTTTCCAGGTCAATTTTGTCTTTGTGGTTCCTGAGGATGGCTGCTATTTTTCTGTCTGTTTTGAAGGCAGTCTTGATGTGGTGTCTGTATAGTATCTCACTAATTTTGTCCGTAGTGCCTCTTATGTAGGGCAGGACAGCTATTCCATAGGTCTGTTCATCTTCTGGGTTTCTATTATGTTTCAGTGTGTTTTTGTGGATCAAGCTGGTGATTTTGCTTCTGTGGAAGCCGTTGGCTGTCAGTACTTTAGTCAGGGTGCATAGTTCAGTCTTAATGTGTGTCTTGTCTGCCAGGCGTTTGGTTCTAGTAATTAGTGTTTTAGCCACGGAGTTTATCTGTGCTGGTTGGTGGTGGGATTGGGCGTTGAGGTAGCGGTTGGTGTGTGTTTTCTTCTGGTATATGGTGTGTCCTAGTGTGCCATCTGTTTTCTTGTAGATTAGTACATCTAGGAATGGTAGTTGTTTGTTTGTTTCTGTTTCCATGGTGAACTTGATTTTGGGGTGTGCACTGTTTAGGTGTGTTAGGAAGTTGTTTAGGTTTTCTTGTCCATGGGGCCAAATCACGAATGTGTCATCGATATATCTTATATCAGATCTACACGTGGAGCAAGAAGATCTGCTTGTAAGTTTTGATGTGGTTTCACTATTCACTCAAGTCCCGATAAAATAGACCCTTGAAATCATCAAAAATAAATACCAACCAGCTAAACACCTCATGGAACTAACAGAACACTGCTTAACCAACACATATTCCATATACAAAGGACAAAGATAAAAACAAATTGAAGGAGCCCCCATGGGATCACCACTGTCACCTGTCATTGCAAACCTGTTCATGGAAGAATTCGAATCCAGAGCCCTGGCCAATGCCATCCTCAAACCCAAACTATGGTTAAGATATATCGATATTTTTTCCAACCATATGCGAATTCTAGTCCAGTATTTCCTGGCTTCCTCCCAAGTCCACCACATATGGTAATATGAGCCAGGTATCTGATGACATTTCCAGCACTTTTCAGATTTGTTCTTGAACATTCTTGCTATTCTTGTCGGGGGAAAGTGCCACCTATAAAACATATTATACAAATTTTC
This sequence comes from Hydrophis major, assembly GCA_033807585.1. NCBI lineage: Eukaryota > Metazoa > Chordata > Lepidosauria > Squamata > Elapidae > Hydrophis > Hydrophis major. The sequence goes on along the minus strand of CM066330.1, from coordinate 205,825,995 downwards.
TTTATATGCTGTTGACATTGTCATTTTATAATTTTGAGACCATAATTTTTGCCATTTCTCTAAATCAATCCCATATCCAAAATTCTTCCCCCAAGCAATCATTGTTTCTTTAACCTGTTCTTCCTCTAATTTAATTTCCAGCAAATAACTGAACAATTTTTTGATCACTTTTTCATCAGTACCTGTCAAAATCCTATCTAAGTCAGTCAATTTATCATAAAATCCTTCTGTTTTAGAATCTTTAAGATACCTTGAATGTATTTGTGCATATGAAAACCAATTCATCTTTATACCTTGTTCTTCTAAATTTTGCATTGTTTTAAGTTCATCCTTTTCATCCAGTATTTCCCCATATCTAACTGTTTGTTCCTTCTTATATGTTATAGGATAAGAAAAAGCTTCAATAGTTGATAACCAAACTGGGATTTTCAAATAACATTGTTTCTTCATTTTCTCCCAATTCAACCATAACGATTCCCGTATGTAATGTCTTCTAAAATAGCCCTGTGATTTAGTTCCCTTATACCATAGAAAAGCATGCCAACCCAATAATAAATCATGTCCTTCTAATGTCAACAATCTAGTCTTAACGTTATCCATTCTTTGGCCCACATTAAGTTTGCAGCTTGGTAATACAACTCCCAATTAGGAAGGCCAAATCCTCCTCTAATTCTAGCATCTTGTAAGAGTTTTAATTTTATTCTCGCTTTCTTACCTTGCCATATACTTCAACACAATTTTATTTAATTCTTCAAAGTATTCTTTACCTAGCCTAATTGGTATTGTTTGGAACAAATATAAAATTCTGGGTAAAATGTTCATCTTGATTGTTGAAATTCTATCTATCAATGACAATTGTAAGTTTTCCCATTTTTTCAAATCAGTTGCTATCTGCTGTTTAAGTTTAATATAATTATTCTCTTTCAATGTAATACATCTTGACGTCAAATATATCCCCAAATATTTAACTTTGTTCATAACTTGAATTTTCAATAGGTCTGCCAACTCTTCTCTTTGTCTTAATAGCATGTTCTTTGTCAGAATATTTGTTTTGTCTTTATTTATTTTCAAGCCAGCCATCTCACCGTACATCTCTATCTTTTCCAATAGTTTTAAAGCTGTCTCTAGAGGATCTTCCAAAATAAAAACCAAGTCAATTGCAAAAGCTTGCAATTTAAATTCCTCCTTTTTAACTTTCATTCCTTTTATATTTATGTCCTCTCTAATATTTCTATTTAACACTTCCAAGGTCAATACAAATAACAAGGGAAATAATGGGCATCCTTGTCTTGTACCTTTCCTTTTATTAATAGAGTCTGTAAATTCTCCCTCTATCATTACTTTTGCCGTTTGCTTATAATATATGGCTTCTATTGCTTGGATGAATTTTCTAGCAAAGCCCATCTGTTCCAATAATAATAGCATAAATCTCCAATTCACATTATCAAATGCCTTTTGGGCATCTAAGAATATCAAAGCCATTTGTTTTTCAGGATGCGCCTCATAATATTCCAATGTGTCCAGGATTACCCTCATATTGTCTTTAATTTATCTCTTTGGTAAAAATCCATTCTGCTCAGGGTGAATAAAGTTGTTTAAGTATTTTTTAAGCCTTTCTGCCAAAATAGAAGCAAAGATTTTAATAGTCTGCATTCAATAAAGAAATAGGTCTATAGTTCTTAATTTGTAATGGATCAGCCCCTTCTTTTGGGATAAGTGTAATATAAGCTTCTGACCATGTTTTTCCATTATTGGTGCTTTTCCATTATTCTGTCTATTGAGTGCTTCGGTTAATTCCATCATTGTTATACTGCTTTCTCACATTTTTCCAGTTTCATCAGGTATCTTAGGTAGGTTAGCATTTTGTAAATACTGTTTAATTTTTTCCTCATCAAGATCCTCCTGTTTATATAATTTTCATAAAAGTCTCGAATGATTGCCTTTTTCTCCTTATTACCATAGCAGATTTGACCTTGATCATCTATTAACTGTAATATTTTCCTTGATTCTTTCTCTTTTCTCAGTTTATATGCTAACCATCTACCTGGCCTATTTGCATCTTCAAAATAGTTCTGTTTAGCACTTCTAATTTTTTGTGCCAGTTCTTCTTTCTCTACTTGATCCATTTTATGTTTAATTATGTCGATTTTAAGTTTAATATCTTTTTTCTGTGGCATTTTCTGTAATTCTTTTTCCAGTTTTTTATGGTCATCTTCTGGAGCTTTAATCGTTTGCCTCTTCCTAATGTTCTTTTTCTTTGTATAGTCTATTATTAATTCTCTCACATATGCCTTCATTGTATTCCAAACATTCTGTATTGAAGTATCTTCTTTTTTGTTTTCATTAAAGAAGAAGGCCAATTCTTTTTCCATCCAATGTGTAAAGTCTTTTTCCTTTAGAATAGTATTATTTAATGTCCATCTAGATCTTCTTTTTTGTCCTTTGCATTTGATTGTCATTGGATTATGGTCTGTCCATGTACTTTGTTAGGGATAACATTGTTTACCCTAACTGGTTTAGGTAAAATAATAAATATGTTATCATAGTTTATAAGTTAAAGTGTCTGCAACTTTAAATATGGGAATGTAATTAAGGGAGTGGTTGTGAAAGCACCATAAAAGAAGCAAGGAATGTCAGTTTGCTCTCTCTGGCTTGATGATCCCTAATTACTGGATAGACTAAAGACTGCGTTTTTCCCCTACTGAAAAGGAGAGACAAAGGACTGATTTGTAAGTGAACTGACATTGGATATTCTACATGGACTTTGCTAACTGAATATCCTTGAATGGACTGACTAAAACGATACATGACTAATGGACTGTTATTTTGACTATGCTATAAACTTTAAATGGAATAAACTATATTTTTGATAGCACAAGCGTATCTGTTATTTTTACTGTATGTTAACAAACATACAAACTTATCTCACTCATTTATCTGTGTGCCTATCTGACTAATGCTGCACATTCTGTTTAGCTTGTCTCCTTAACCCTGGTTGGGGAACACAGGCTTAACACTGGTTATGAGCCCAGAGGCTGCAAAGTCAGTTTAACTAGGATAAAACAGATTTATGTAAAAAGTGAGAGTTTGTGTTGTTACACGTTACAGTAAACAGACAGCTGTGTTTTATTAATTATACTTTTATATCCATATAAAGAAAACATGGCACAAGTCAATCTTCTAAGTTTGTCCCTTATATCCAAGCTGGATGGAACAAACTATGTATCATGGTCTATGAAATGTAGTCTACTTCTACGAAGAGAAGGTCTGTGGAACATAATTGGAAATCCACCAAACGTAGAGGAATGGGATCCAGAGATTGAGGAAGATAGACAAAAGATAGAAGAATTTATACAAAAGAATGAACAAGCTATTTGCATAATAGGATTAACATTAACTGACCAGCAACTTGTTCATATCCACGGAGAGCAAACGGTTGTTGGGTGTTGGCAGAAGCTGAAGAGGATTTATGTCCGAGATAACGTTGGTGCTCACATAAATCTTACACGAAAGCTTTTCAGGACGCATCTCCAGACGAATGGTGATATGCTGAGTCATTTGGAAACTATGAAAAGCATTTTTCAAGAACTGCACGAGAAAGAACTTATTTTCTCTGAACTACAACAAGTCTACATGATTCTATCATCACTAGACGTAAGTTATGATAACTACGTCACTTCCCTTGAAGTTTTGCCAAAGGAAAGTCTAACTTTAACTGATATAACTGGCAGATTGATTGAAGAGGCAAGAAGAAGACTTGAAAGAGATCAGTTAAGGAGGGAGCAACCTCAAAAAGAAGATAATGAATCTCCTACAGCATACGCAATTAAAAAGTGTTTTAATTATGGAGGAAGAGGACATTTGGCAAGATTTTGTAAAAAAGCAAAGCGCCAGAAAGCTGGCCAGAATACTAAAAGTAACCAAAAGAAAAATAAAAATTTAGAGTTAGCCATGTATATTAACGGAGCTGTAAAAAATAATTTATGGGTGGTTGACAGTGGAGCATCCCACTGTATAACAAATGATAACAAAAATTTTATTAAAATGTCCCAGAGTACACAGCAGATATCGTTAGCCAATGGCTGGAAACTGAAAGCTAAAGGTCAAGGTATAGCATATTGTTCTTTCATAAAACAGAATGTAAAAATGTTATATGTACCACAACTTAAGTTTAATTTAATTTCAGTTAGAATTTTGGTTAAACTAGGATATGTAGTTACCTTTAAAGGAGATAACTGCATAATTGAAAAAGAAGATAAGAAAATTACTGCATCTTTAAGAGGTGAATTATATGTTTTAAATGATAATGGTTTAGAGGTAGCTAACACGGTTTATGATCATAAGAAACCTCATGATGAATGTATTCACTTGTTACACCGACGGCTAGGGCATTTAAATTTTAAAATGCTTAAGAAAACTGTTGAATTATCTAAGGGAATAAGTTTGAAACCTTGTAATAAGTATTTGCAATGCTTTGCCTGTAATCAAAGCAAAAGAAGGGTCATACCATCTAATAGAGTTGATGGATTTACTACCAAAGAGCCTTTAGAAGTAGTATTTGCTGATTTAATAGGTCCGAAAAAACCAAGTGTAGGAGGAGCTCGATACATATTAAGTATAATGGACCACTATTCTAGATATGGGTTTTGCTATTTAATGAAGAGCAAAACTGAAACGTATCTAAATCTCTTTAATTGGATAAAATTTGCTGAAAGGAAAACTAAAAAGAAATTAGTAACTCTTATAACAGATAATGGTGCGGAATTTACAAATAATAAATTCCAGAATAGACTTAGAATGTTAGGTATTCAACATAAAAAGTCTGCACCTTATAGGCCACCTTTATAGAGAGACGAGGCCAAACACTACAGTCAATGGCAGGTACTATGTTGTCTAATTCAGGATTACCTGACAATTTATGGGGAGAAGCAATAATGTGTGGTAATCCTATATTAAATAATGTTGTTAATTCAACAACAGGTGAATTACCATTCACACTGTGGCATGGTACAAAACCTGATTTAAGTTACATGCACAAATTTGGAGCACCAGCATGGGTGCATATCCCTACACAACTCAGACACAAAGGACAGCATAGAGCTAAAAGATTATTTTTTGTAGGATATGAATCTAATCATAGATCTTATAGATTCTGGGAACCAGGTACATCTAGAGTTTACACTAGTGCTAGTGCTAAATTCCTAGAACATGTAGGATGGAATAGATTAGAGCAAAATTTAAATAATTATTGTATAATTATTGTATAATAATTTAAGTAATTATTGAACCCTACAAAAGGCAAAAAGATCAGACTAGTTATAAGAAGAGTCCAATTAAAGAAGAAGTCCACGAAGAACAAATAGGATCAGAACAAGAAGAAACAGTTGATCAGGAAGAGTTAGATAATCAAGAAGAGTTAATAAATGAAAGTCCACCTGTAAGTCCTGTAATACCTAGACCTACTACACAAGTAACTAGACCACCTGATAGGTATCAAGCAAGTATAGTTTGCCAAGTAACTAAAGTTCCAACTAGTGTAGATGAACTTAAGATGTATCCTGCTAAGGATCAGGAGAATTGGCAAAAGGCAATGGAAAAAGAACTAAATTCATTAAAGGTAATGAAAGTATATGAAGATGCTAAATTACCTCCAGGAGAAAAATCCATTGGGTGCAAATGGATATTTAAAGTAAAAACTGGAAATGATGGGACTGTTACCTATAAAGCTAGGTTGGTAGCTCAAGGATTTAAACATCTGATTACGATGAAGTTTTCGCACCAAGTCTTAAAGCAACATCTTTGAGAGTAGCTTTAGTGTGGGCAGCTAAGAAAAACTATGTCATTAACCATTTAGATGTAGAAACTGCTTGTCTGCATGCACCATTGCAGCACACTATATATTTAAGAAAACCAGTAGGTATAAAAGACAATAAAGTAAATAGTAATGATTGTTGGAAACTCAAAAAGAGTCTTTACGGGTTGAAACAATCTGGGTTTGAGTGGAACCAATATATTGTGAAAGAGTTAAACAATATAGGTTTTAAATCTGGTTTAGCAGATCCATATGTGTTTAAAAGAGAAAATAATGGAACGGTGTCATTATTGTTATTATTTACAGATGATATTGCTTTGATAACTAAGACTAATAATGAAGCTAATGAGATTATATCATTATTAGCCAAAAAGATAAAATTAAAGCATTTAGGTGAAATTAAAAGGTATCTAGGATTGACAATTAACAAAACAAAAAATGGATTTAAGATATCTCAAGTAGATAAAATTTGCCAATTAATTAAAACATATAAAATGGAACTTTGTAAACCGGCAAAGATTCCAATGAGTCAGGAAGTTTGCCAAGCTAATGATCAAAGTCCCAAATTTGATAAGTCCATATATCAATCTTTGATTGGTAACTTATCATATATAAGCAATTGGTCAAGGCCAGATATAGCTTATAGTGTTAATCAGCTGGCACGTTTTAATTCAGATCCACATCAATGTCATTGGCAATCATTAAAAAGAATTTTAAGATATCTTAAAGGAACAATGAACCATGCATTGTATATAGAACCAAAGGGTGATTTGAGTCTTAGTGCCTATGCAGATGCAAGTTTTGCAACTGACATAAACACTAGAAAATCAACATCTGGGATGGCTATATTATTTGGTAAGACACTAATAGGGTGGAGGTCAATCAGACAACAGCATATTAGCTTGTTCACAATGGAAGCGGAATTTTTATGTCTGTCATTACTATGCACTGACTTAATTTTGTACAAACAGTTATTATTAGACATGGGTGTAACTGTTAAAGATTCCATTATTGTGAACGAGGACAACCAAGCAGCCACAAAGTTAGCTACTAATATTACTGTAAAAACTAGATCAAAGCATACTCATTTAAGATACTTAAATGTTAGAGAATCTGTAAAGAATGGGCTAATTAAATTGGAATACTGCATGACGGAAGAAAACATTGCAGACCAGTTTACAAAATCTCAAGGAGTACCGTATATACTCGAGTATAAGTCGACCCGAATATAAGCCGAGGCACCTAATTTAACCACAAAAAACTGGGAAAACTTATTGATTCGAGTATAAGTCGAGGGTGGGAAATGCAGCAGCTACTGGTAAATTTCAAAAATAAAAATAGATGCCAATAAAAACTTTCACTAGGACAGTTGAGAATAAGTTTGATGTTCACAATTTCCTCTTTGAAAGAGACCAGTAAATGGGGAACAAGAAGATGAAGAAAAAGAAGTGTGTTTTTTCACACTTTTCACACTGAAGTGAACAAAAATGGCATCATAGGAACAAGCTTATTCTCAGCCCAAAGGTTTGTTTCTGATTTCTTCCCTGATTTAAGGGAAATTTGGGAAACGATCTCACTATCATGAAAGGTTTGATTGATTCACTAACCCAAAAGATGATGATGATGACAGTGGTAGGCAGGAGTCACTCTCTCCCTTGCAAGAAAAAACCAAGAGCCATTCTTATGATATCTCTCTCTCTCTCTCTCCCCCTCCTCCCCCTCCTCCTGAGTGGACTGAAAGCAGCTGGAGCTGAGGAAATGAAACTGAGTGGAGCAACCTCGGCTCGCATTGCTTTCTCAGCCTAGAGCTCAGAAAAGCCTCCCCCTCCTCCTCCCCCTCCTCCCCCTCCTCCCGAGTGGACTGAAAGCAGCTGGAGCTGAGGAAATGAAACTGAGTGGAGCGACCTCGGCTCGCGTTGCTTTTTCAGCCTAGAGCTCAGAAAAGCCTCCCCCTCCCATGCTTAAAAGTTGCAAAGGAAACACGGAAGCAGGGAAGCGGCTGCCCAGCTTCGGAGCTCCACACCATTTTTTTTCAGAGAGGAATCTGACTCGAGTATAAGCCAAGGGGTTTTTTTTCAGCACATTTTTTGTGCTGAAACTCGGCTTATACTCGAGTATATACGGTAATTAAGTTTAAAGAGAGTTGTAACAAATATGATTTAAAGATGTAAATAGTTATTTTTATTATTATTTCCTAAAAGGGGAGAATGTTAGGGTTAACATTGTTTACCCTAACTGGTTTAGGTAAAATAATAAATATGTTATCATAGTTTATAAGTTAAAGTGTCTGCAACTTTAAATATAGGAATGTAATTAAGGGAGTAGTTGTGAAAGCACCATAAAAGAAGCAAGGAACATCAGCTTGCTCTCTCTGGCTTGATGATCCCTAATTACTAGATAGACTGAAGACTGCGTTTTTCCCCTACTGAAAAGGAGAGACAAAGGACTGATTTGTAAGTGAACTGACATTGGATATTCTACACGGACTTTGCTAACTGAATATTCTTGAATGGACTGACTAAAACGATACATGACTAATGGACTGTTATTTTGACTATGCTATAAACTCTAAATGGAATAAACTATATTTTTGATAGCACAAGCGTATCTGTTACTTTTACTGTATGTTAACAAACATACAAACTTATCTTACTCATTTATCTGTGTGCCTATCTGACTAACGCTGCACATTCTGTTTAGCTTATCTCCTTAACCCTGGTTGGGGAACACAGGCTTAACATACTTGTTTCAATATTTATTTCTTGAATATTAGATATTAGTTCTGTTGAGATCCAAATCATATCTATTCTGGACCATGATAAATGTCTATTTGAATAAAAAGTATATTGTTGAGTTTTAGTATTTCTTTCTCTCCATATATCTTTTAGGTTTAATTCATCTATCATTTTAAAAAAAGATTTGGGGAGAGTCTTTCTATTTTGTCTTGATGCTGTCGCTGTATAATCCAGTTTATTATCTACAATTCCATTGAGATCTCCCATCATAACTATGTTAGAATAGTCCAATCCCATTGTTTGCCTATGTAATTTTTTGTAGAATTTTTCTTGTTTATCATTCGGGGCATAAATTGCAACCAGGAGTGTTTTTGTATTATTATCCGCTATTTCAACCATTAATACTCTTCCGTCTTCATCAGTATAAATCAGTTTTGCTGGAATGGTTTCTTTGATGTACAAAACCACTCTTCTTTTCTTGCAGTGAGTCAGAGAGGTAAATATTTTCCCTAATTTTGATCGTGCCAGTAATTGTTCATGTTGTTTTTTAATGTGTACTTCTTTTAAGCAAATTATATCAAATTTTAACTTCTCTAATTTGTGAAAAAAATTTCTTCTTTTGGTAGCTGAGTTCAGTCCATTTATATTCATAGAAATCAGTTTTTTTTTCTCCATGATTATGTTTTATATTTAGGTCTAACAGCTCTCGTGGATCTTACTTACGTTGTTCTTTAATCTCCACTTGTCCACCTACTGCACCTTCTTCTTTTCCCATTCCCATTTGGTCATCTTGAAGTTCAGTTGAGATGGTCTCTTTTTCTATCTCTATTTCTCTTCTTTCGAAAAATTCATTGTAAAATATTTCTGCTTTCTCAATTGAATCAATTCTGTGTCTCTGTTCTTGCCATGTAAACATTAATCCTTCTGGAATCAGCCATCTGTAATTCACCTCTTTTTTCAATAGCATTTTGGTCAGGAATTGATATTCTCTTCTCATCTCTCTCACTTTTCTGGGTACTTGTTTTAAGACCACAATCTCTTTGTCTTTATATTTCAACACCTTCTCTCTTGCCACTTGTAATATTTGAGTTTTAATAGTTTTTTCAGTAAATCTGACATGGACCTCTCTTGGTAGTTGGTTCCTCACCGCATATCTCGTGAAGACTCGATATATCTCATCTACTCCATCCATCATCTTTTCCTCTGTTATTTCCAAAGCTCCAGCCAAAATTTCAATCATTACTTCAGCCAAATTTTGTCCTTTTTCTTCCTCGATATTTTGGAATCTGAGATAAAATTCTGACCTGTCCATCTCCCACTTCAACATCCCACTTTTATCTTGTTCAACCATTGTTAATCTGCTATCAATATTTCCAATTGTCTCATCTCTTTGCTTGTCTTTCTCTTCCATTTTTTGGATTCTCTCATCATGTTTCACAATCATTTGTTAAATATTTTCAAATTTTTCATCAATCTTCCCAATTCTTTGGTCAATATTCTCTATTCTTTGTTCAATGCTCGTTTTAAGTTCTTGAATTCCTTGCATAACCGTCATTAAATCCACTTGTGCTTTATCTTGCTTTGCCATTGTTGGAAGTCGTCCTCCAGTTGATGGGGAGGCAGGAGCAGAAGTTGAGATGCCTGAAGGTAAAATTTTCTTGCTCATTTCAGTAGCTCAGAGTCTTCCAGCTCTTTTAATCCAATTAGTAAGGTAACCAATTATAATCCAATTAGGAAAAAGGAAAACACAAAAAAAAGCCAGTAAAAAGTAAAAAGCCCAAAATTAAAAAAGGGAAATTCTTCAGGTTCTTCAAGACCTTAATCCTATTATGAAATGATCAATTATGATTCAAAAATAAAAATTAAAAATAAAGAATAAGAAAAAACAAAATAAAGCGCAGTTATATTAAAAAATAATAAGCAGAAAAAAAGAAAAGGTTCTTCAGGTTCTTCCCACCTTAATCCAATTAAAAGATCTCAAAAAAATAAAAAATAGCCATAAAAATAAGTCAAAAGTAGAGGTAGAGAGGCAAAAATCCCAATAGAAAAAGAAAGAGAAAAAAATATTCTGAGGCTTCCCCTTTAAAAAAATTTAAAAAAAATAAATATACCAATATTACGAAGTACTGTGGGGTTGAAGAGGAGGGATAAAACAGCTACTAGAAGATAGAAAAAAAACGCACACTGCCTTTTATTTATCCAAGGCTCTTATTTGGCTTCTCCACAAATTTCAAAGCCAAGCTTCAAATGTTCAATTGATAATAGAAGTCCCAAAGAGCACCTGTGTAAACATTCTCCAGTGCTCTTCCCTCTATCTTATTGTTCCAGTGACCTTGAGAGAAATATTTTTCACAGCTCTCAACTTCAAGTAAAGTATTTTCAGCCTCTAGTTGGCAGTGTTACAAAGTTTCTTAAATCCACTCCCCCTTCTTTTCCCCCTAAAAAAGCATATATATATATATATATATATATATATATATATATATATATCTATGTCTATCTCTATCTCTATCTCTATCTCTATCTCTATCTCTATCTCTATCTCTATCTCTATCTCTATCTCTATCTCTATCTCTATCTCTATCTCTATCTCTATTTAAAAAAAGATACTAAAGGGAGCTTCTATTTTAAAGAATATAAAGAGTCAAAAAGGAGAAAAAAGAGCAAGTAAATATAAAAGAAAAAACCAGTCTGATTAACTAAATCGCAATTGAAGTTCAGTGAAGAAAAAAAAAAGTAAAAGTAAAAAGCCAAGCCTCACTTTGACATTCTTTAAAGAATCGCCGCTAAGTCAGATTTTGTCAAAAATTTTACAGATTTCTTCTCACTCTAGAGCAGTGCTTCTCAATTATTTTCTGTCATGCCCCCCCTAGTAAGAATAAAACATCTCGCGCCCCCGTGAATTGCACTTTATTCTAGGACAGTAAAAAAATCAAAATAAAAAAGCATGTTCTCCGAGGTCAAACGCGCCCCCCTTGACGGAGCCTCGTGACCCCCCAGGGGGGCACACCCCACTATTTGAGAAGCACTGCTCTAGAGTGTCCTTAAGTCCCAAGTATTAAAAAAAAAAAAAAAAAAGTCCTCACCAGCCAATACACTTTCTTTCTGTCTCTTCCTTCCGGAGCTGTCCCGCTTCAGCAGCTTGATGGCTGCCTCTCCGCTGATGGTAAAAGGGCTTCTCCTGGATCCACCAGAGACTTGCGATGTCCCTGGGATCAACAGAACGTGCCCCTTACTATCACCATCTCTACAGGATGGTCTAGGTCCGTTGGGACTGACCAGGGGTGAAGATATCAGCTGCAATCTCAGAGCCCCGAGATTGCAGCTGTATCGCAGCGACGAAGCTCTGCCTTCTCCAGAAATAAAACTTTTGAAGAAATGAAAATCTGGCACTGCCATCAGATCTTGGGCTCTGATATTATAGATAACTTATTTTGTGGAGTTTTTTTTTTAGTATGAATACAGCCTATTTCTTTCTGAAGATGATATTTATTTGAAAATTATGTTTTCCTTTATGTGATAGGTCTTCTATTTCTCCAATACTTTTTAGGTTCAGTCCTTCTTAGAGAATCCTACCACATACCATATCCAAAGGTCTCGAGACAAGAAGGTCCAAGAATATCTGTCTGAAACTTATGGGAACAAGTTTGCACCACTACTTGGCGCTCCTTCTCCCAAGCCTCCTCCTTCAGCCTCCCCTGGGGTGAGACCAGTTCATGCTATGCCTTCTTCTGCAGGCAACAGCACTCCAAACAGTCCAATGGCAATGCTTAATATCAGCTCCAATCCAGAAAGAGAGGTTTGTAAGTTCCTCGGGGGACACAGGAATTGTTGAAGAGGTTGGGTTAAAACTGTGGTTAGGAAGAACTCAAGTTCTTTACACTCATCCTGTAATCTGAAGTGGAAAAGTCCAGCTGTAACTAAACCCCACGATACTCTGATTATATAATCAAAGGTGGGGAGGGGTACATAATGAAAGCTGGTGTTTTGCATCACCCTTCTGTTGCAGAAAACTATCAGAGAGAACTTGGAAGTTGGGTGATTCAGCTGAAGCCTTACTCAGATAAAGTTGCTCAAACCACCACAACAAATCTACTCTGATTTGGACCCTGACTTAGCAAGTCCATCAGAGATGCCTGGGGGCTGTTCTTAAGGGTGAGCAGCCCCGAGTCTGTTGGAATCAAGTGTTATATATTCAAAATCAATCAATCAAACAATCAAACAAACTTACATTTCCCATGTCTGAATTTATAGACATTTTTTAAAATCCCTTCAAAATGCATTGAAAAATCTATATCTGATAGCCTTTTTGTCTCTGTTTTAGATAGATGATGTCATTGAAGATATCATGCAGCTGACAACTACTGTGGGATGTCTTAATCCAGAAATTCATATGCCCAATACTGTGAGTATGCCTTTTAAAAAAACCAAAATTTCTTGTTTCTAGGCAAAAAAGTGTTCCTGGGAGAAGGAATAAAACAACTGAAATAAAGTGGTTGCATCTATCCTTGCTTTCTTTCCAAATAATTAATTTGGAGTCACTGTTTTGTAGGGCACCAATAATATTATTTATGAATGCAAACATTTTAAAATAGTAAAAACTATTTTCATAACATTGTTAGATTAAATATTTGAGCCCCCTGCATATAATGAATGGGAGATACATGGTTGGGAAGAGTGGTGAAGTGTGAAAAGCCACAGGATATTCCTGTAGTGCAGGGGTCTCCAACCTTGGCCCCTGGAAGCCTGGCGGACTTCAATTCCCAGAATTCCACAGCCAGCTGGCTGTGGAACTCTGGGAGTTGAAGTCCGCCAGGCTTCCAGGAGCCAAGGTTGGAGACCCCTGCTGTAGAGAATCAGGTCCTCTATTGGCTGGTACTTTCTCATCCTCTTATTTTCTGTGTTAAAATAAATGTGCATTTGTCTCCCTTCCTTTGTTTTCCAGTTGCCTCTGTCCAGCAGCCATATGAATGTCTATAACAGTGACCTCCAGATGACTCCTTCTGTGGTGGGCATTACCAGCAGCTCCTGCCCTGCTGATCTCACTCAAAAGAAAGAGCTTACAGGTAACATGGCCAGTGTGCATATGCCCGAGTGGTCAGGGTAATTTTTAGTGCTTGCTTTCTCCCAACTGTAGGTCAGCAGTGAATCTATTTATACACATGCATGCATGTGTTTATAAAATGAAACTTGTTCTGGTTGGCCCACTTCTTTTCATAACAGCTTGTTGTGTTATCTTTAGATGCCGAGAGTCGTGCCTTGGCTAAGGAACGCCAGAAGAAGGACAATCATAATCTAAGTAAGACGAGGATGGTAAAACCATGTGTCTATATCTCATTAGCCCTTTTGTTGATCTAATTGTGGTCAATGATTTAGAAACAGTATTTTTATGCGCAAGCAATAAGTATGTTCCATTTATTATTCTGGTGCAGAGAATGTAAAGAGATCAACTACACTCAATGGGCATTGAATGCACATGGAGCTGATTTACTATCCTCTGCAAAACCATGTTTTCATATAACTAATTTTATCATTTAATTTGCTTCACTATCTGATTGATTCATAGATTCCCCCCCCCCTTAAAATGTCCTTTTGGGTTTTGTTTTCCTTCAGGGGAGGGGAGGGGAGAAGTTTTTATGTAACATATGAATTCATGTAATAATGCTGCCCAGTCAGGAAAAATGCAGTCACATATGATTTTATTAAATTTAATTTTAAAAACCATCCTCTTGTTTGAGGATAATATGATTACAAATGGTTGAAAATCATAAAAAACAAACCAACCCTGTAGTATGTTGCTGCCCTTGGATCAAATAAAGAACCCTTCCTTTCCTTTCTGGGCATATGTGCAGAAGTGACCTAACCTCTGCGGTGATTCCTTATTATATTACTAGCCAGTAATAAAAGATTACAGCAAAAATCCTACTTGGTTTTGCTTTAGAAGAAAAATATCTGGCTGTTTATTATGATGCTTTTGTAATATTTGATACTTACAAAGTTACCAGCAGATCAAAAATGAGCACAATTAGCATAGATGTTCTAGTCAGGATTCAGAAAAGCTATTTTATGCACATATCCAGAAATTACATATCTCAAAGTACTTCCATTCCTTTTGCTAATACTTGGCCTCCCCCTACCCCATTCACTTGCGCTCCCCTATTATAATCAAAACTCTTCCTTTTTGTACTGGAGTTCATGTTATACTTACATGCTTATCTGTTCATGTGCACCCAAATGAGCACATAGGATGCACCCTAATGAGTATTAGAAAGAGCAAAAAGCCAAAGAGCATTGCAGTTCTATTGTTCAGATGATTCAGTATGCTGCTGCTTGCTTCTTTTTAAGGTTTTGTTTGTTTTCTCTTTTTTGACTAAAGTTGCCATCCTTCAGAGGTCGATAAAATGAGGACCCAGATTGTTGGGGACAATATGCTGACTCTGTAAATTGCTTAGAGAGGGATTTAAAGCACTGTAAAGCATTATATAAATCTAAATGCTATTGCTATTGCTATTATATATTGCTCAAAGGGCCAGAGAATTTTGGGAGAAATTTAAAGCAATGAGGTTCAAAATGAAATTATGGTTCAAAAATGTAAGAGGTTCAAAATGAAATTATGGAGAAAACTGATTAAAAAATGATTAAAATAAGTGAAATGTTGAAAAAGTGGTTGATACAGGCACAAGTTTTTCTAAGTTATTTGATTAATCATGGAATATACATTTTTAACATGGAAAATAAATGGGGTAAATTTTCCCCAAGTTAAAGTTTAATTACTTGAAAAAAGTTAAAACAAGCCATAATTTGCTTATAAGAAATCCACATTAGGAACAAAGTCACAAAATATTGATTTATAAAAATTAGGGAGAAGAATTTATTTTGGCAGGAACAAAAAAAAAAAAAAATGGAGTTGTTCCATATGTTAAGCCCCGATTAATAATTCTAATTTGTGGGGAAGGAAATTGCATTACAAGGACTTAAACTTTTGTTCTGGGGCTTTATGTGTCAAACAAAAATAAAGAGAATTTTTATAAACAACATATGGAACAATTGATAAACTTTTCATATGAAAAGTGATGATTGATAGACTGTTGGAATTGCATGGTTTCTCCATAGTTATAAAGAAAATCGGAGAAGAAAATAAAAAATGCTCAAAATTACCATAGACTTTCAATTTAATGGACAATTTAGCTTTGGTTGACATATGGAGACAAAAAAAGGGCAAATCTAGTGATTATATACTTATTTTTCAAAAAGATACTACTATTCTTGTTTTCAAAAATAGATATTATCTGAATTTTGAAAAATCTGATCATTCAGTACCTCTAAAGGATTCTATTAAAGACTTTTTCTAATCACAATCCAGTGAATTTGATTCTCAAAAGAAAACATACACCTTTTAGATGGATATTAAATGAAATATTATTACAGAAAGATTGGACAGTGAAAGACTATTAAAAGAAAATAACAGAGTTTTTTTTTAAACAACTTAAACAAAGGCACAGACTTAAGAACAATTTGGGGTACAAGAAAAGGTATTATTGCAGAGTATTTTATACAATCCAGGTGTGAATTGGGGGAAAAAGGAACAAAAGAAAATATAGGTTATTTTTTACAAGAGATTAAAAGAAAGGATGAATTAAAGAAATATATGTATCACAAACAATATGATTTTAATAAGAAGGTTGATGGGAATTAGTGCTATTTACCCAGAATAAGTGTTTTCATGGTTCCATAAATATATATAACCCTACCTAACACTAGCCACCATAGTTTGGATCCATTGCAATTTCTGTATTGCCTTGCATTCTCATAGGAAGCGCAATGCAGTAATCCAATACAGGAATTGGATTATAATAGTCAGATAAGATCTGTCCAGCAATGGAAATAATACGTTGTATTGGAACTGCTTTGTTGTGTGAGCATCCAGATGGATTGACTGTTGTTCCTTTATTGGTTTAATACAAAAGGAGGAATTTAGGAATAATTGGGGTAATGCAAAAGGAGGAACTTAGAATTTTCTAAGGATGTTCATCAGTTTTGGCCCGGCCCTTCAAAACAGGGTTCTGTCATTGGTTGCCCATGGCTCAAATATTTTATATTTTTCTTAAAATAAGCAATTTCTGGTTATTTATTTCACCCTCTTTATACTTGTTTTTTGATGAACAAAGTTGATACTTTTATAATGTTTAATATCTCATACAGGATTTTTTTTCTTTCTGTTCTAAGTTGAAAGAAGACGGAGATTCAACATTAATGATCGTATTAAGGAATTAGGGATGCTGATTCCAAAAGCAAGTGATCTGTAAGTTCTAGTCAATGGTTCATATTTTCCTGTTGCCTCTTAAAGAGAGACAAGAATCCAGATTGAGAAATAGGCAACCAGAGTAAAAGTTAGATGGGAAATTATTTTCCCATGTCTGTTGTGTTGAAAACTATATTTTATATCTCCCTTTTCAAAAACACACCAAACACCTTCAAATTTCAAATGAAAAATTCTCCAAATAAAATCCCTACCTTTGGGTTGGCCACCATCTTTACTTTTTTTATTGTCCCTGTCAATACCTCTGGGGGATAATATAAGTGGGAAGGCTGACCTTCTACCCTGCACCTACTCTTTCTTCCAGGCAAAAAAAAAAATCCCTGCAGCATCCTGTTTCTAAAGCTGTTTTACTCCAGTAGGCTCTGTACGAATAGCTGCAGTTGGAGAGAAACAAAATGCAAAGAGAAGCCATTTTGAAGGAAACCACAAGATCTGGCTCATCTGTTTTTCCCTCATGCCTGCCCGCCCTGTGATTTGAATTATTTTTTTTCTCTTCATTTTGTAGTGATAAGCCTGCATTTGCACCGAGTATAGATAGAATGAGTGCTGTAAAATGCCAAAATAGCACCAAGGGAACAAGACCGTATAAGAATAGCATCAGAAAGGAGCTCCAGTGTTGTGCTCCCTTAAATAGCCATTGGCTGAGTGAGGAGTGAAAGCTGCTCCTTCATATTTCACACACCAGAGCTCTTTGCTATGGAAAGCTTATAAACAAACAAACACAACAGACTACATTCAGATTTCAACAAGAGGGTTTGGTTAAAGATAGCATGTGATCAAAATGACACCTCACATGAATTTTAGATAAAAGGAACATTAGTCCTTCACATACACGATTTATGTGACATGACCCTGCTTCAGTCTGGATGGATTGTGGCTGCCATTTGCCAACCCCTAGTGTTTGTAGCCAGAATGAGGAACTGTGATTGTGAAAATGCCCAGTGGTTGGGAACTCTGGATTGTAATCCCAACACATCTGGAGAGGCTGGGTGAGGAAAGAATGTTTCTGAGCAAGGACCTGGCAGCCAGAGAAGAGTTAAATCTACTAATTGGTAATGTTGGAAAAGACATTTAAAAATTATCTGGCACTCTAGGAAAAGAAAGCCATGCTGTAGTAGAAAAATAATGTAGTCTATAATACTATGGCAAAACTTGCAGGTGGTACATACCACTGATTATGAATGAAGGAAGGAAAGCATTTTAAAAATGCTAAAATCTTGCAAGGCTGTCATATTTTACAAAATATCCAGCTATAACAGGAAATTTTGATTTTAGCTTCCACAAGTGCTATCTAGTTGCTTTGTTCATATCAAGCAAGACATAGTGCTTCAGTCCTTCAGTGTGTTCTGATGGAGGAAAAAATTGTTCTGGGACTCATATAAACATGCAATATAGCCATATTGCATGTTTATATAAGTCCCAGAACAATTTTGGCACAGCTTAATTTCTTCTGGGAATGTTAGTGCTGTGACATTGTTTTATTGGTTCCTATGAGTTCCACATGACATCTATGTATAATTGGATACATTTTTTGGTACCAATCTTGCTTTGTTTTCTGAGAGATTGCTTCCTCCACCCAAGCTGATAAAACAGCTTAAAAGTCTAGCAATTGGGGAGGTGGCACATCTGACCTAGAGAAGTCAAGTCATATAATCTAGAGAAGATCTAGAGAAATCAAGACCATATAAAGTGTAATAAATTCTATATGAATTATTGGTTGTTTGTCCATTTGTTTGAAAATCTCAAACAAAAATTAAATGGATTATGAGCAAGAGTTTTCTAACTCTGGAAGTAATCTTCTGAAAGGGCAACAGGTTTTTTTCCCTATGCTTTATTCCAGAGATGTGCGTTGGAACAAAGGGACAATCTTGAAAGCCTCTGTTGACTATATCAGAAGGATGCAGAAAGATTTGCAGAGATCACGAGATCTTGAGAATCATTCTCGGCGCCTGGAAATGGCTAACAAGCAGCTTTGGCTTCGTATACAGGTGAACCCCATATCTTGTACTTTTTACTGACTTGTATTTTTTACTGCATGTGCTTGTAGAAACTGCTTTCTTGTCTCACTGAAATGATATTAGTTTAATTCTACTTCTATTTGAAAGGCTTGCTTCATATTGTCATGCTTGGGAAAAAATAGAAGAGATTCAAAACATGGGCTACAAAGCAAATTCTTACAGTGATAGTCCTTTCTGTGTGCTCATTGATGGAATTCAGTGATCGCCTGAAAGTCATACCATGTGTTCTTTTTCAATCCAACATTGCTCTCACATGGTGATGTGGCATCCAAGGTAGTTTTGTTGAAAAATAGTTTATGGAAATGCTTCATTTTCTATTTCTACCCTGAACTTCAGGAGTGGGCAGACTCTGGGTTACACATGGTTTCAAGTGCCCTATCTTCAGTTCCCTAACATCTGATTTCGCTGCTAAAAGTATGACCACTTTTTTTTTTCAAAAATGAAAGTGGAAATAGAAGTGAAATGCTCTGGAAGAAAAATTATTTTCAGCATACCCACTCCAAATAGTTCGAAATGGCACTGTTAAACTGACTGATCATCAAATGGGTGGAGATCGGGTGAAAGACTGCAAAACTGAAAGGAAGACTAAAAGTGGGACAATTTGCCACTCAGAGTTAATATTAAAAATTAATAGCTATTCCCCTTTTGGTGCTTCATCTGTTGGGAAGTTAGTTATGGCTTCTGAATTTAGAAAGTTGTCTATCCATGCTTTACTCCACTTGCTGCAGGAAAACATTTAAAATGATTACTTGGAGCATTTATAAATCCAAATTCAAAATGAAACCAGTAAGGAAGAGATACAGAGCATGGCTTCTGAATTTTCTTCCCAGCTCCTTAATAGCACCTTCACACTAGTTCATGTGACTAGAAGGGAGAGAGACTTAAAAAGGGAAAAGTTGGCAACATTCTTGATTACTGCCCAATTGTCTCTTCCATAGGGAAGCATTGGGGTTTTTCTCCGGATTTTCCCCCTTCCACATGTATAACCTAGATCTTGACATTTTGAACTTAGCCTTTCTTCTTTCAGCTTCTCTCTATATATTGAATTTGATCTTGTTCCATTCTGGTTTTGGAGAGTTATCCTGACAAACTGAGTTTTGGACCTTTTACATATATTCTTTTCAATTTTTACTTAGATTGGAAAAATAAAAAATGAAAAAAAAATAATGTAGGCATATGTATTGTAAAATTTGCATTTGCTATATGGAGGTAAAGACTGTTGTTTATTGATCATACTATACTTATCCAGTGTAGAAGGTTCCAAAGCTTGAATCATAGAATTGTTGTTTATTGCACATTGTGTATTCATAATAGAACAGAGCAGAGGTGTGATGGTGGTTGTGATTACACATCCTATGCTTCTTTTTTGTAAGAATTCTTTATTTTGGTGCTTTGTCCTCAAGGAACTAGAGATGCAAGCCCGAGTCCATGGGTTACCAACCACTTCACCTTCTGGCACGAACATGGCTGAACTAGCTCAGCACATAGTGAAGCAAGAAACTTCTGGAGAGGAGGGGACAGCAGAGATCTTACAGCAGCCACAACTCCAAGCTGAACAGGAAGCTCAGCACCTGCCTCACTTTGCTCCTCCTCTTCCTCCTCAGTCTCCTTATCATCAGCTGGACTTTACCCATAGCCTGAGCTTTGATGACAGTTGTAGAGGTTTCCATGACCCACTGGACCCTAGCCAAAATGTCTCCTTCCCGTCCTTGTCCAAGAAGGAGTTAGACTTGATGCTAATGGAGGATACTATGCTTCCTGTGGCTTCTGACTCCCTGTTTTCCACTGTGTCCCCAGAGGCTTCAAAGGCTAGCAGTCGGAGAAGCAGCTTCAGCATGGAAGACACTGATATGCTGTGAACAGAAGCCCTCCAGGCAGATTAGGAATTCAGTATGATTTATTTGTGAAGTGAAAATTCTTCATTTGACTTATCTGTTTAGAATTCCTCAAAGACTTACGAGGCTAATAAGAAATAGATCCTGAATCAGAGAGGGTTTGTGTTCTGGTGGGAATGGGAGAATCCTTAGCACAAAGGTTTGTCCACAGTTCTTGAAATGTTAATCCCTCACTTTCTCCTCTGCCTTGATTTGCCAAAAGTGAACAATCTGTCCTCAACTTCCATGACTGCACAACGAATACGGTCAGTCTGATTCCTGCAGACCTCTCCTGTGCCCTGTGCTCTTCATACCCCAGCCCCACAAAGCCAGTTATTATTTCACAACAATATGATTAGGAACCACCCCAGACATCCAGGTAGCTGTGTGCCCTTTTTGACAAACAGCTTTAATCAAGATTTGGCATTTGAATGTCCAATAAATAACTTAAGGTCAACTGCATCTGTTCCTACCTTTTGATCTATTATCAAAGGCCAATGGGAGTATCTTCTTCAAGGGTGCTTTCATACTGGAGTTCTTTTTTGTATTGAACAGGAACACTCAAATATATTCTTTAATGGGGTTGGGGATGTCACTAGTTAACTCTGAGTAATGACAGATGGTGATTGTAATCATTTGAGAAAGGAAGAGAGTGTAATAGTATTCACAGAATCTTTTTAATGTTTTCAGTTTCAATTAAGGCTGGGATACAACTGCCTTAATTAATGACTTGCACTTTGTTAGACCTTGAGAGTTTTCCCCTAAATTTTGGCTTGGGCCTCTCCACTGTTTTTTCTGAATCTTTTTTGGTTATCAATCCTTGACAGCTTAATGGCCATACAGGAATAGAACTGTATGATCATCTGGAGGCATTTGAAGAGTTTTTACTGCCACCAGTCATCCAAGAGACTGGGCAAATTGTTTTGCTAATTTGAATTAGATTTTATTTCTCTTTTTGTTGGTTTTTGCTTTTCAGTGGAAGAAGTGGGTGGTCTGATAGGTTGGTAGTGTTTTTGTGTTTGAGAAGTATCAAGTAATATTATTTGATTTATATTAAGCTTATTAGTCTATTCTGTTCTTCTTAAGCTTCCAGCTTGTATGATTTAAAGTCCTATTACTTTGTTTCTGAATTTAGGCTGTGGAGAAACATAGATGAATGTATACTAATGTAAAGTCCATTTAATATAATTATTGAAGGGTTTAAAGTAGAGCAGTCATAGCTCAGCAGTAAAACACAAAGGATACATGCATAAGAGCCCAAGTTTCATTACTACTATTTCCAAATAAATGTATCTTGTAACAGATAGTAGGACTGTAAGCAGTAAAGCAAAGCCAGCAGTAAATCTTGCCACCTTAATTCTTGCTGTCCCCACAGCATCCATATTCTCCATACATAACAGTTCTGTGTTGCAGTGCTGAAACACATCAGTTTGTTCTAAAGACTGATTGATGGCTCTGATATTCCAGCCCTGACCATTTTCATCAGATGAGAAACATCCTCCACTTGACATGCACAATACTCTGATTACTCCATGTGCTGATTCCACCCCCTCCCTTTTTCTTCTTTTTTTTAATCACACTCTTGACTGAATGAACATTTCTGTATTTCTTGAAATTATGGATGGTTCAACTATCAACTATTAGATGACAATAGTAGATAATTTTTGTATTGCTTGTCTGCCATCAAGTGATTGCCCAGATTGCACAACTACTGGGCGAATGCTGTTGAAACCTTAACGTATGAGAAAGGTATTTTGTTATAGGAGCTGCACACTATATTAGAGGTATTTTGTTATGTAAGAGCTGCACACTATCCAATTAACAGTATGTTAGAAGCCAGGTCTCCTAAGACAAAGTCACTAGAAACAGAATTCTTTCCCAGGCAGGCTACAGAAATACAAGTGGAAGATCATTTCAGTTGCAATTCTAAGATGTTGTGTGCATCATGTATCTTATATAACTTTCACATAGTATTCAGAAGCAGAATGGAATGCCAAAGCTTAAGAGACACCAATATTATCCCTCCTTCCCAGTTACCCTGAAAATGCAAAACTTCCTGTTAATAGCAGGAGATACCATCCATCAATGCAATCTTGGGGTACTATATACCCTTGAGCTAGCACTGTTGGAATGATTAGTGAGCTATCTGAAGAGGCCATAGGGAATGCTATAGGGCATTGAAGGGAAGGAGGAAGGAAGCACTGCTACAAAGGTAAGAGGGGTTAGAGCTTGGGCCAAGAAAATAACTTGAGATGGTATCTCAGACAAGACCCTCATTAGTTCACATGATGATAAAATGAGGGAGAGGAAACACATTCAGACTTGCAAGATTCAGTTATAAAGGTTTGGCAATAAAAATACTCCTGATTTATATTGTTTTGGTTTCTTAGTCAGGTCTTCCTTATTGGGCTGATGTTATGCTTGCACCAAAACAAGGATACTATGTGGATTTGTTGCTAGAAAAACTGCTAGTTTAACAATCTCAGTATGTTCTGTCTCCTAGAATGTGATATTTGTAACTTTTTAGTATACTTTTTGCACAGTCAAAAGTTTCTCATTGGCCCTTTTTTTAAAGTCATTATTGCAACTGTTGCAATTCTCTTGTTTCTTAATAGCAAGGGTGTGTTGATCTGATTTAATAGAGATAAAGAGAGTGGATACCTTGATTCAGGAAGAAACAGTATGATAGGAAAACCAAGTTGTTGTGTTTTTTTTTTTTTTTTTAAAAAGACTTTTTATATTATTATATTTTGGTTGGTCACACAGCCAGCTATTTATACTGGATTTGGCATTTTTATCCAACTATTCAGTTTATTATTATTTTATTTTTTGGAATTTGTACACTCCCTATTCTGTATCTCCAACATGTGCATTCTCATCTAAATATATATCTCTAGTCTTTTAGAGATGGATGGAAAGCTAGATATGTATATGAGTACATAAGTGCAGCAGAAAAATTATATAGTCACAGAAAGAATAGTGGAAGCTTGGAACCAACTTTCAGTGGAGGTCAGAGGTGGTATTCAGTGGGTTCTGACCAGTTCTGGAGAACCGGTAGCAGAGATTTTGAGTAGTTCGGAGAACCGATGGTAACCTCCCTCAGGAGTGGGGAGGGAATGGAGATTTTACAGTATCCTTCCCCTGCCATGCCCACCAATCCATGCCACACCCACAGAACCAGTAGTAAAAAAAAAACCTGAATCCCACCACTGATGGAGGTAATGGGTCAATTATCAGTAGCTGAGTTTAAACATGGTTGGGATAAACACACCTCCATCATCAGATTAAAAAAACAAAAACTCAAAGGACAGACTTGATGGACCACTAGGCCTTTCTCTGCCATCAGTTTTCTATGCTTTTAACACATTACATGCAGGCTGGGGATATTAGAGAAGAGAGTCTATCATTTTAACTGAGGAATACCTACTGAATTTTGCCAATAACATAATTTAAGGGAGGGCTTGAAGACTCATATGACTGGAATATTTTCAGTTCTGTGGGTTTGGATAGTATTAGTGATAATTATGCATTAAATATCTGTGTTGTGAAAATATTTAATTTTATGCCAAAGCATTTTATATAAAGCTATGCAAGATTGCCATTTGCTCTGTTATTTCTTTTCTAATGTACTTTAGTTTTAACCCAGAAATACTTAAGGTTAAGAAGCCCATGTTTCTATGTGGCCATATGTGAAATACACCTTCATGTGACATTTTGGAATCTTTGGTAACTGAGAAAAAAGTAAATGGGAGACATTCAGAGTCTTTGATCAACAGATTTTAGATAAGGTGCAACTTTGCTCTGTGGAGGAATTTTCCTTTGGTATATTGTGGCAGTCATGCAATCTTCCTTAGTATGATGTCTTCAGGTTATGTTAAGTTAACAAATCCCTCAATTCTCATCCAGCATGATTACAGCAAGCAGTTTGGAAAAGCCTGCATACATACTATAGACATCTCTTGGCAGCATATTAAGTTCTCTTCCTCTTTATATCTCATTGTTATTTCCCATTTTAGTATATTTTTCTTCCTTAAGGTCTGCACATCCATTTGCAACCACCCCATCTTTTAAAATACATTTCAGTTAGTTCAGACTGTTTCTTACTGTATAGCACCAAGGACTACGACTTCCCCTTTCTATTAAGGCAGACTTTAGGAAGCAGTTTAGAGGTTGGACTGGTAATGATTTTAGTCATATATGAAGACACTTATTCAACCATGTGGCACCAAAGCCAATTTAATTTTAGATTGTTTTGCAATCAGTGGTGGCACAATAGGAAGCTCATTGCTTTATAAAGCAATATCAGAATCAGAATAACAGAGTTGAAAGGGACTATAGAGATTTTCTAGCCCAACCTACTGTTCAAGCAGGAGACTCTATACAATTTCAGCCTCTTATTGAAAATTTCCAGTGACAGAGCATTATATTTATATATGAATTTTATCATTCATAGAATCATTAAAAAGTATACCTAGATGATATTCTAGCCTTTCAGTACCAGGATCTCTATGTTCCATTGTGTACTAACAGATTCAGGTATTTAAAAAGAATATCTGATAGAAATTCTGCTATACATTTATATGAAGTGCCCATGGAAGGATTATGGTCATTCTATAAATTTGTTGGAGATCCTCTGAGAGGCTGTGTTTGTATAATCTTGAGCTAGAGAGGGAATAGACAAATAGCGCCATTTTTATAACAACATGTATGGCAAATTGGATGGATCTGTTTAGTGCTTATGTACAATGTATGATATCCTTGGAGCCTTGTGCCCACTGCCTATGAAAGTAAGTTAATTTACGCAGGATAACAGAAGTTTAGAATTAGTGTTATGTAATAACCTACTGCACATTTCAGTCACCTCAATCATCATAAACAACACTGAATGTGTGAACTTCTACTAGAATATTTTTTCATACAAGGAATGTACTAAAAGATATATTTTTGTACTTCTAATTCATGTTAGACAGTGTTTTTAAAAACTGAAAAAGAAAAATAAATAACTCATTGAAAGTGGTTTGAGGATTTTTGTGGTTGACTGCAAACATTCCATTTTAGTATTTCATGGTGCATTGGGTCATCCTTTCAGAGATACTTGCTTACCTAAACAGAGAAACAGTATCACCACGGATGGGCAGAAAAGCAGAGAGAGCTTCCTGCCAATTTCCCCACTGATGTTGCGGGAAGCTGGAAATCACTACTCCTTGGCTGACCTTCAGAATTTGACTGCCACTTTGCTGGGAGGGGAAGGGTTAATAAAAGGAATTGCAGAAACCTGCACTTCTGCTCCCCATCCCAGCATATCCCCAAGGTTCCCCTCCCTCCAGTAAGGAAGAGAGCTCCCTGGTTGATTGCCAGTGCCTCCCAGTCAGCCATACCTTGCCAGCAGCATCCAAATCATCCACCTCCTCATTCTCTTGCTGCCAACTCCTACTAAGAAATTTCAGTTTTTAGCCTGGGTTCCAAAGCAGCCAATCATCACTTGCCTGTTGGCCTTAGCCACCAGCTAATTGGGTGCGGGGACTAGAGGGAGGTGGGAAAGAGAGTGGGGATCCAGCCCTCTCATCTTCCCTTGTACCATACAATTTACAGGTTTCTCCTAAGTGTGGTTGGAAGACATAGTGGCGCTGAAGCAGCCACAACTTCCCAAAATTTCAATCCAACATAGTCATGAGTCCCAGTATTCTTTAAGTTAACCCATTTGAATGACCTTGGTTCAATAATTGTTGCCCTGTAACTTCCGATTTTGCCCAATTGGAAGTTACATACAAACAGACGCAGGAGTTTTAGTATTACATAGATGTTATGTGGTGCTTCTGCAGATACATTATGTGATTATGTAAACATGTATTGTGCAGTGAATATCATTGATTTCCAAGGTTTGTTGCTCAGATAGCCTTAAAACACTTGTTTTTCCTCAGGATTAAAAATTGTAACTCCTCCTTGTACAAGTCATAAAAGTGATGTAATTTGTGAAACCAAACATTGAAACCTAGGTCAAAGATTTGTATATTCTCTTCCCATACCACTAGACTAGCATGCACCGCAAAGAAGTATATACTTTGAGTATATACTGTTGTTGTGTTAGAAATCACAAGGGCTTAATATAAATGGATGACATACATATTGTGGGTAGATCTTAACTGGAGTGGAGAGAATCTTTTTCATTTTGAGAATTGGGAGGGGAGAATCCTTATATGAGAATTAATCATACTTTTTGTTGTTGTTAAAAAAAAGTTACTTTAAGAAAAAGGAAAAGAAAAAAAATGCACTGTGCTCTGATTCTGAAATGTTACTACTGTTTTATAAATAAATGTTTAAAGTAATGGACTGTAACAGATGGGAAACAATCATTAAATTTATTTATTTAATATCAGTTGATATATTATTTGCCTGCTTTGGAGTTGGAGGAGTTCATTAATGCATTAATATCACTTCTATTATAAATTTGCTTCTTACCACTGAAAGATAATGTCCCATTTGGTGTAAGGAAAATGGTACCTTTCATAAACATATTTTTCCAATGATTTCAGTTTTCTTTGCATGTCACAAAAATAATGTGGAAAAGAAAAAATTATTTGTAATAAATCCTGAAAAAACTATATTGTTATTCCTAAATGCTGCTATTTTAGAAAAAAGTAATACTTGAACAATGAGCTCATTTTGGTCTGAAAAAAGATATGATTGTTGGAAAACTGAGTAAAGAATGTTCCAATTACAGCAAGCTTCTTTTGCTTTAAAATACTGTACTTCTCTTGATTTTTTGACACTTATCAAACTACATATTTTGCCTAATGAAAAAGGCCATACAAATATTCTGGTCTACTTTCAGTATTTTTGAGTTGGAAAATATTTCAACATTATATTAACTCTAAGGGGAAAGGTAGATTAGATTGTGGTTCAAGGATTTAGGATAAATGTATAATTTTCTGTTTTAGACCTAATCACATCCTATTGCTGTGCATGTGCATCTCTTTGTCTCCTCAGTGAGAGGTTTTCATTTTAGTCAAAGAGACAATAATAAAGATCAGGAGTGTCAAACTTGATTTCATTGAGGGCCGCATCAGGTTTGTGTTTGACCTTGGGGGGGGGGCTGGGCAGGGCCAGGATAGGCATGGCCAGCATGCCATCACTTGTGTCGGGGGCACCTGCCAGTGAAAATGGGCTCCCAAGCTCCGTTTTCAGCTGCAGTGGCCTCCTGCAACTCTATGCCAACAAAAATAGAGCTGGGGGTTAAGAAGGAACAAACAGTTAGATATGGGGAACTATTGGATGAAAAGGGTGAACTTAAATCGATCCAAAACTTAGAGGAACAAGGTATAAGGATGAATTGGTTTTCATATGCGCAAATACATTCAAGGTATGATGAAGATTCTAAAACGGAGGGATTCTATGATAAGCAGACTGATTTAGATAAGATCTTGATGGGTACTGATGAGAAGGTGATTAAAAAATTATATGGTTATTTACTGGGAATGAAATTAGAGGAAGAACAAGTCAAAGAAACCATGATTGTTTGGGGGAAGAATTTGGGATATGGGATTGATCTAGAGAAATGGCAAAAATTGTGGTCTCAAAATTATAAAATGACAATGTCAACAGCATATAAAGAAAACTTGTATAAGATGTTTTACAGGTGGCACTTTCCTCCGACAAGAATAGCAAGAATGTTTAAGAACAAATCTGAAAAATGCTGGAAATGTCATCAGATATCCGGCTCATATTACCATATGTGGTGGACTTGTGAGGACGCTAGAAAATATTGGACTAAAATTCGCATGTGGTTGGAAAAAATGACAAAGGAACACATAGACTTGAAACCAGAGATCTTCTTATTGGGAATTTTACCTGATATATATAGTAAAGATTTGAAATACCTGATTGTAAATGTATTAACAGCGGCTAGGATTGTATTTGCTAAAAATTGGAAGAATGAGAAAATACCATTACAGGAAGAAATTATTAAGAAAATATTGGAATGTGCTGAGATGAGTAGATTGACATTTGAAATTAGAGAGCAAGAGGATAAACAATTTTATGAAATTTGGGATCTTTTTTATCAATGGCTAGATGATAAAATATGATAATAGAATATTTAGAATGCTAGACAGTAAGGAATATCTTTATTTTGCTATTTTGTTATTACTTTGTTATTTGATGCTATATTTATAAAGGGTTTTTTAGGATTGATTTGGTATGATTATATGATTTGTTACAGAATAAAGTATTGTATTGGTTAAAGTATTGTTATCTCATAAAGCATGAATGATTAAAAGTATAGTCAAAAATTTCTCTTTTTTTAGTGATATTAGGATATATAAGTTTAGATTGACAATGTGAGTTGTTACGTAACATAATTGTAATTGAGACTACAAAATGAATGCACAAAACTGATGAACCAACTGACACACTGGATGTACATATGAGAGTTGATGTTTTAATGTTTTGTTTGTCTTGTTTGTTTGTAGAAAATTAATAAAATCTTTTTTTAAAAAAAAAATGGAGCTGGGGAGGGGCCATGCATAGCTCTTGCGAGCTCTGTTTATGCTGGCAGAGCGTTGCAGGAGGCCATTGCAGCCGAAAACGGACCTGGGGGGACATGTGCAGCTTTCGCAAGCTCCGTTTTTGCTGGCAGAGGTACTGCGGGCAGTCCTTTACTATTTCCAGGGCAGCCATGCAGGCCAGATCCAAGCACCCCATGGGCTGGATCCAGTCCCCAGGCCTTGAGTTTGATGCTCCTGATCAAGATGGTCTTCTTACATTAGGTGGCAAAGTGAGAATTATTTTAAAAACTAAAGCAAGGAAAAAAGTCCTTTATACCTATAACTGTTATAGTGGTTAAAAATTGGTCTTGGTCCAGGCAACAGATGTCAAACTCGCGGTGTCACATTGTCATCATGTGACATATCGTGGTGTTTTTTCCCCTTTGCGGAGCTGGGGTGGGCGTGGCCTGCATGTGACGCATCTGGCCTGCGGCCCGCCAATTTGATACCCCGATCTAGGAGATCCCTGATTCAAATGCAGCCATAATCATGGAAACTAGATGACTTTGAACTAATCACTCTCTTAGCCCAATAAAAACCCTTACTTCAAATCTAACAAATGAAAAAGAACTCGGTAACTCTACTTTGAGTCACCTTCAAAATGATACCTATATCAATGACCTGCAGTGACATTCAGAGAGAAGGAGCGCTTCCAAATTTTCTTCTTTCCATCTAGCCTACAATATTGAGCAAAATGCTTGCAGTTTCCCTCCCAGTGTTTGGCTTATAACCGATGGAAGAGCAGGAAGCCAGCATTGACAAAGGTCCTCCTCAAGGAGGAGGGAGAGGTATCTGATGGTTCAATATGTGAGTAGGGACAGGTATGTCCCTTTCTGTCACACCTATATTTCTGAACCACATATCTTACTTAAAACTATGATTAAAAGCTCCCCAAAGATCTTTTTTAAATAGAGTGGGTGTGTCTTAAAATGGCAAATGCAGTTCAATGCAAGCAAATGCAAATGAATACTTATTTGTATGTGTATACACAAAATTCTAGGCATCATGTATATACCTTAATGGAAACAGTGCCGATAGTAACCATCAGAAGAGGAAACTTATGGTCACTGTAAATAGCTTAATGAAAATATCACCGCAGTTTGCAGCTTCTATTTAAACAAGTCAAATTCTGTGTTTGAAATCATTAGAAAGGAAATTACAAATCAACAGCCAAAATAGAATTACTCTTAATTATGTGGTATTGCTTTGAAATTGCTGTTTACAGTGTTGTTCCTCAAGCACTGCATCAAAAAAATCCATAATATGCCCTGCATAATAAGCCAAAATGATTATGGTACTAAAGCAGCTGGCCCAGAAAGAAAGATATCACCTGGGAAATTTGAGCTTGAAATGAAGATGGACAAAATCAATGGTGGAATTCAAAATTTTTTACTACTGGTTCTGTGGGCATGGCTTGGTGGGCATGATGTGGCTTGGTGGGCTGGCAGGGGAAGGATACTGTAAAATCTCCATTCCCTCCCAATCCCTACTAACCAGCTTTCCAGCTCTGGTCTCCTGTGCAGAACAACAAAAGAAGACCCAGCCGATCAGCTGGGACTTGGGAGGAAGAGAACAGATGGAGCGGGCCCAGTCAGAGGTGGCTGGTTCTCCAAACTATTCAAAATTTCTGCTACCGGTTCTCCAGAACTGATTAGAACCTGCTGAATACCACCTCTGGACAAAATGTAATAAGATTGAAGTATCCAGTATAAGGAAATTGCATGTACAGAATTGTTTTAAAACTTAGATCTAGATACAAGAAGTTAATGCCTATTGAAACTAAATGGAGAAATTCAGAATTGATAAAAGGTGTTTCTTCATACAACAAATAATTAAATGTTACTGTCACCAGATATGGTGAAGCCCAATTTAGACTGGTTTAAAAAACTCAGCGGACTGGACTCAACCTTTGTTAAGTGCTCTTCCAATCTAAGAACTTCATCCCCA
Organism: Hydrophis major; assembly: GCA_033807585.1. Lineage (NCBI taxonomy): Eukaryota > Metazoa > Chordata > Lepidosauria > Squamata > Elapidae > Hydrophis > Hydrophis major. The sequence goes on along the minus strand of CM066330.1, from coordinate 205,794,746 downwards.
CTTTTATTACTTTGTTGATTTATAACATTTTAGTTTGGTTTTGCTGAAAGTTAAAGCTATAAAACTATAAAATAAACTAATAAAATCAATGAAATATTTAGAACGCTAAAATAGAATTGTTATACCCATGAAAGAAGTGCATTAAAATGAAACAATAATATAAGCTCAATCAAAATCAAGAGGAACAGACATATTTTGTATAGATACTAAAAATGCTTAAACTTGGTGCCCATTATAAATGGACAGGAATGGAATTCTACAGTCAGAACATTTGCATTGTGAATGTGCTTTCTTGGGTTATTGCATAACAAAAAATTGGCAAATGCCATATCTTGAAGGATACATCAGGCACAACTTATAGTATAGAAGGGTAGTGCCTTAAAGAGGGCCTCTTTATATACACCAATCCTCTTGATCTTTAATTTTCTCAATTTATTTATGGTGCTAATCCAGTTGACACGTTTGTTCTTCACCAACCTACCAACCCCCCGCAAAATGCCTGTTTTAGTTTTTATAGTAGCAAATTTTCCTTTATGTCAATGATTTACAGTATCACAAATCCTCTATGCTGCATGTGTTTGTTTACAAATAGTTAATAAGCAAGTGTGTGCTTATGCAAGAAGACATTTTAAAATATTTTCCTGTTACTTCATGAACAAAGAGATTGGTGATGGTGGGGAACCCACCCTGTGATAATGTGGGAGAAGAGGCAAGTAAATCTGCAATGTGAAATAATTTGGAAAACGTTGCTGTCTTTGTTGATGCCATAACTGAGTGTTTTTCTTGGGAAATTTTGATATTAGCACAGGTTTATACACTTTAAGCAAATTGTACTTATGGACTAAGAGCACCAGATGGTGCTATTGGCATGGCATCCAGGAGTTTTTAACTGCCATCCTGTTTTTTAAGCTTAGAATTTTCCTTTATCCATATTTCAGTATAATTTTGCTGTACTGAATCTTCTGTACAGCATTTCAAATTGACATACTAGTACTTTCAAAAAGAAAGAAGTGCAAACAAGTATTGAAACTGCTTTATTACAGGTTGGTTTTTAGGAAATGAGTTTCTATTTCTCTCTTTTAAAATTTTTTAAAGATAAATCCAAATCCCACAGAAGTTAATAGAACGGTTGGAATGGGGAGGCAACTACCAGAATGATCAATAATTAACCAAATACAACCTTAAGAAAAATAGCTGAAGGGTGTTTTAGGTTACTAATTCCATATACTGTATGTTTACTCAAAAGTAAGTCGTATTGGATTTAATTAGATTGTTTCCAGAGGAAAAATTACAGGCTTGAAGCCATACTTTTGGTCTTTTACAATAATATACTGATTGACTAATTTAATTTATAAGCTATCCCACCACAGAGTGAATGAATGAATGAATTTGAATATCATATTTCAGACGAAGTGATCAAGCTGTGGCCGCAAGCCTATTATATGAACTTTTTGGGAGTAAGCAAATTAAGCTATTAAAGCCTTATAAACATATTGCTTATCCTGTTTCTGTCTAGAGCTGTTCAATGGAGTGTAATCTAAAATACAGACCAGAAGTTTAGGAAGCACTGATTGGCATGATTGATTGTGAGGAATCTTTGAAAGCATCATACCAATGTTAAGTAGTACAGTATATCAGTTTAAGGATGAATTCCAGAATATAGTAAAAACCCTGGGGCATTCCAGACAAATGGAATGAAATCTTGTGATCCTATAATTGAAATGAAATGAAATGATCCTATAATTGAAATTAGGCTTGGAGGCCTGATTCCTTAAATTATGGGAATGATCTTGTTTAATTCTTCAAGTCTGCAGTACAGGAAGAAAACTGAGGGTCAATCATAATTTCCAGTTATTGCTCAACAAATTAGCAGAGAAATGCCTGCTATTTATTGCTCAGCTATTGGTGAAAAACCGGGATGCATCACCCTGTCCAACAAGGTTCTATTGTTATGCAAAGCTCCCTTCTCAAAAAAAAAAAAAAAAAAGGCTAAAAGAAACTACATTTCAAGCATTTTTCTTTCTGCTCATAATGTTAAGCTTCTGTATCTCAGTGCTTTTGTTCAATGGTGCATTCAACCTGTCACATTAGAATAGCAGGAACTGCAAGACAATGAATGTGTGACATCTCTACAAGTAGCCACATTACTCATAAAACAGGATACAGCAACATGCAACTACAATGACACTCACTGCTTGTAGATAGAAGTTCCCCGTTAATACAAGCATTGCAACTTCAGCAGCAGGAAATTGGGACAAAGCACAGAGAGAAGCATTCAGTAATGGGCCCATTCCAATGGGTGGAATTTTAGAAGCAAGTTAAAATACGATCCCACTAAGGGATAGCTAGTGGCAGCACCCGATGGTAAAGATGATGATGGGGGTCATGAAAGCTATGCCTCTTGCAGGTAATTTAATACATAGGTCACAATGGCACTGTATAATCCACATCACTCACAAGCTAACACAAGTACATTTTAAAAAGCCCTGCTAAATAATACCAAATACTTACAATTTTCTTCCATTTATGGTAAACCAAACATTTTAATTACATTAAATTACATAAGTATCCCTCTTATTGTGTTCCAAGCACTTGTGAAGAAGTTCACAAAGATGTTATTATAGTATCCCTTTTGTTGTGTTACCTAGTACCTTACATCTAGAGAAATAATACCTTGGATACCGGTTGTTATATATAACTTTCCAAACCAGTAGCCACTGATTATATTCATAATCTCTGATCCTGATGGAAAATAAGGATGCAATTTAGTGAACTGCTCGGCAGAGGACAGGGATCCCAGCTGCTGACTTAGCTAATTATGTAAAGCAGTTGTTAACAGCAGAGATAGAGGCAAGCATGGAAAGAAAAGATAAATATTGAGGAATAAAGAAGAAAAGCTGGAAAGCCCAAAAGGCAAGGCAAGATACCAAACAAAGAAGTAGTCATGGAGGTGAGGAACAAAGATGGCAAAAAAGTAGCAACTTCTGAAATAAGCTCTGGTCTTGTGACAGGCCTTAACCCTTCTGGTTTAATCCTATGACCCAAAAATGCCACACAGAGGCAAGAAAAGAATCTAAGCCTGGCCCTGTAATGATACCGGGATCCATAAACCCAACAAAACAGACAAACAGATAAGGATTGTTTGCTGTTAGGTACTTGGACATGAGTTGGAGAAAATGGAGACAGTCTTTGAATGTGAACTTTCAGCTCTTTATTGCATAGTGACTTCTCAAAACAATAACAGTGAACCCTGCCTTATATAGGCAGCCTTTGTGAGAATTGTCCAATAGCAAACTATGAACGCTAGCTCTTTGAACCAATAATAATCCTCTGTTAAGGGCCAATCGGATTCCTAAGAACTAACCAATCCGATCTGGCCGCCTAACAGCCAACCAGAAGTGCAGGGCCAGAACCCTGCACTTTACCTCAAGCTCATACTTTATTAACTATAGTACATACACAACACCCCTTCCCCTGGCTTCTTAATTACGGTGTAGTTATATAGTCCTTTAAATAGGACGGTTGTCTTTTAAGTCTTTCGGATTTTCGTTGGACTGGTTGGTTGCAATCCTGTTGAGGTAGATTGTTGTTTGGCAGTGGATCTGCTTCTTGCTCAGATGCAATTTCTTGCGGTGCAAACAATTCTCCTTCCTGCTCCATTTCCTGAGTCTCACTTGATTCGTCGCTCCCTTCGAGCAGGTTCCCTGGAACGTCATCTTCTTCTGTACCTCCCCCCCTCAGTTTGGTCATGGGGGAGTTGTTGACTGGCCGTTGTGAGTCGTGACCATAATTGGTCGATATGCCGTTTCCACAGTCTATTGTCACAGCATTTCACTACGTAGGATTTGGGGCCGGTCACTCGCACTACCGTTGCCTCTATCCATAACGGATCGCCTGATAAGTTTCGGGTGTAAACGCGGTCTCCTACCTGGAAAGTGCGACAGCGGCCACTGGATCCTATTGGCTTTTCCGGTTCGTAAGCAGGGTGCAACCGGTCGAGGTGGGAACAGAGTCTTCGTCCCATCAGTAGTTCCGCGGGAGTTCTGCCGGTAACGCTATGTGGAGTTATGTGTTGCAAAAAGAGAATTTGGTTGACTTTGTCATCGATATTGTCCATTTTTTGCAAAGTCTTTATAACAAATTGGACCATGCGTTCCGCTCGGCCATTGGTCGCAGGGTGCGCAGGCGAGGTGAGCGCATGGCGGATGCCGCGGTCAGCGAGGTACTGCTCGAACATCAATGCCATGAACTGTGGCCCGTTATTGGACACCAGGACGTCAGGCAATCCATGGGTTGCAAAGAGTCTATTTAGGATCTTAATCACTGCCTCGGAAGTTGTGGCCGTCATACGATGAATTTCTAACCAATTGGAGTATGCGTCGACTGTCAGCAGGAAGATATATCCTTTGGTTGGCCCCGCGAAATCCAGGTGGATTCTGGACAAGGGTCCACGTGGCGTCTCCCATTCAGTAGGCATGGCTTTTGGTGGGGTGTTGCTGGCTTGTTGGCAATTGGTACACGCTTTGACCCACTGCTCGATTTGCCGGTCCATGCCCGGCAACCATGCGTAGCTTCGTGCAAGTGCTTTCATCCACACGATGCCGGGGTGGCCCTCATGCAGAATTTGTAGCAGCGTCTTCCGGAGTCGTTCTGTGACAATGACTCTATCGCCCCAGATGACACAGCCTTTTTGGGAAAAAAGTTCAGTCTGTCTTGCTTTGAACGGTGCGAAGTCATCTGGGACTTGGTCCAATGGCCATCCGCGTTCTACCCAGCCTAGGACTCGAGCTAGGGTGTGGTCTCGTTTGGTTTCTCTCGCAATGTCTCAGGCGGTCATAGGCGGCGAGTTGAGTGTTTCGATCTGCAACGTGGTTGCCGTTGGTGGCGGATCGTCGAGAGTCTCTGGAAGCGGTGCTCGGCTTAATGCGTCGGCGTGGGGAATGGCTTTCCCCAGGTGATATTGAAGGCGATAATTATAAGCAGCTAGGAATTCTGACCATCGGGTCATTCTAGGGGATAATATGTAGGGGGTTGGCTTGTCCCCAGCTATTATCCCTAGCAACGGTTTGTGGTCAGTTATAATGGTGAATGTCCTTCCCTACACATATTCATGAAATTTCTTTACAGCTGAAACAATTGCGAGAGCTTCTTTATCAATTTGTCCATAGTTCCGCTCTGCATGTGAGAGAGTCTTCAAAAAGTATGCAACAGGGGCTTCGTTCCCATTAGGCAGTACATGACTCAAAATGGCGCCCACCCCGAAGGGCGAGGCATCGCAGGTTATAACTAATGATAAAGTCTCGTAATACTGCATAAGTACAGAGTCAGATGTGAGCAATTTTTTAACATTCCGGAACACTTGTTCTTCCCCGTAACCCCATACCCACAATGCTTTTTTATCTAATAACCGGTGTAACGGTTCAGCAACAGGCGCCTTGTGCGGTAAAAATACATTATAAAAATTAATGAGGCCGAAGAATGCCTGGAGATCGGCCTTGTTACGTGGCCTGGGAGCATTTTTTATCGCCTTTAATTTACTTTCGGTAGGGTGGATGCCCTGGCTATCAATCCGATAACCTAGAAACTCGACACTGTCAGTATATAAGTGACATTTATTTTTTTTCACCTGAAGTCCTGCCTCTTGGAATTTTTTTAGAACACATTTCAAATGATCCTGCAAGATTTTTTTGGTAGGGGCTACAATTAATACATCATCAAAATACGGAACCACGCCCTTGATTCCCTGAAACAACCTTTCCATGAGGCTTTGGAATATCCCCGGGGCCACACTAACCCCAAATTGCAATCGAGTACATTTAAAAGCACCTCTGTGCGTTACAATTGTTTGGGCTTGGGCCGTTTTTTCATCCACTGGTAGTTGTTGATAAGCTTGAGCTAAATCTAATTTAGCGAAAACCTTTCCGTCCCCCAAGGAATGGAGGAGGTGCTGCACCACCGGAACTGGATACGCATTCTGCTGTAGGGCATGGTTTAAAATGGCCCGGTAGTCCCCACAAATTTCGATTGACCCGTCTGGCTTAATGGGTGTAACAATAGGGGTTTCCCATGGAGAGTGATCGATGGGCTTCAACACCCCTTGAGCAATTAGCTTGTCGAGTTGTTCGTCGATCTTAACTTTAAGAGCGAATGGAACTCGACGGGGCTTCAAGCGAATTGGGGTTACTTTTGGATCTAGACTAAATGAGATTGGGGTCCCCTTATACTCACTTAAACGGTCCACGAAGACGTCGCTGAACTCAGAAATAAGGTCTTCCTCCCACTCACAACCACCGACTCGGTTCACGCCAGCCACTTCGATGCCGAGTGGCGCGAACCATTGGAGGCCTAATAGACTAGGCCTATCTCTGTCGATGATCGTTAGAGGTAAGTACGCTGTATGCTTTTTGAAGGAGACTCGGACTCAGCAGGACCCGACCACGGGGATTCGATTTCCTTGGTTGTCCTTGAGGATGAGGCGTTGAAATTGGAGGTCTTGGCATTGGATTGTGGGGATAAGTTGCTTGAGTGTCTTCCAAGACACCATCGAGAGGGACGATCCCGAGTCGACCTCCATGTGGCAAGGCTGGTTCTCGATGGCTACTGCGACTCGGATTTTCTTAGTGTCCAAAACTGAGGCGTGACCAAAAGTGATAGTATGGTGAGCCTCTTCTTTTTGCAAAGCTCGATTTCTGTAGGAGTGGTTTACTGGTTCGCGCCTTACAGGACGGTTTCCTGTCGATTGGCGATAGTTGACCCCTTTTGAGGCCTGTCTGGGTCCTGGTAAGCTGCGGCAGACCCGGTTGATGTGGCCTTGTTTCCCGCACTCATGGCAGAGCGCATCGCGGAATTTGCATTCGGCCCTAGCATGGTTTGCTCCGCAGCCAGCGCAAGGGCGTAAGGGCTTAGGGCGAGGATCCCGGTCGGACCGCAGTCGATGGACCCCTTCTTCGTCGCTGTCTGACGACGAAGAGAGGTCCTCGTGGTGCGTCGTTAGTAGCTGCCCTTTTGAGTTGGGTGAGATTTCGCCGGTCGGTTGTGTTGCCAGAGTGCGGCTTTGCCGTAATTGTGCAGCCGACTTTTTGGTCGCCTCCGCATCCGTGGCTTCGGCGATGGCATCAGCAAGGCTGATGTCGCCTTTCGCCATCAGCTTGCTTTGCACGCCTAGTGCATCTAATCCCAGAACTATGCGATCTCTTAGTGCTTCTTCTAAATCGGCGAACCCGCAGAGGCCCCCTAAATTCCAGAGGTCTGCCACGAAATCGGCCACGCTCTCTCCTTTTCGCTGGTTCCTCTGATAAAACTCGTGGCGTCTCACGAGTGTAGGCACGGTTGGCGCGTAAAGGTCTCTCAGGATGGGTTCGAGGTTGTCCCAGCTCATGGCTTTCACTTCTCGAGGTTTGGCGAGTGCTTTTGCCATTTTAAATACAGCTGGGCCGCAGTGCGTCAGGAACAGTGCCCGCTTTTTTGCTGGTGTGGCGTCCTTCAAATTATTCGTCTCAAGAAACATTTGGAAGCAATCCATGTAGGATTCCCAATCCTCTTGGTTTGGATCGAACGGAGCGGGTGGTACGATGCCACTGGACATGGTTCCGTTGTTGGCGTCGTCTTTCACGTGCTCGGTATTGCTTCCTGGCTTCTTAGGTTCAGACGTCTCCAAATCCCATCCTCGTCGCCAGTGTTAGGTACTTGGACATGGGTCGGAGTAAATGGAGACAGTCTTTGAATGTGAACTTTCAGCTCTTTATTGCATAGTGACTTCTCAAAACAATAACAGTGAACTCTGCCTTATATAGGCAACCTTTGTGAGAATTTTCCAATAGCGAGCTATGAACGCTAGCTCTTTAACCCAATAATAATCCTCTGTTAAGGGCCAATTGGATTCCTAAGAACTAACCAATCCGATCTGGCCGCCTAACAGCCAATCAGAAGTGCAGGGCCAGAACCCTGCACTTTACCTCAAGCTCATACTTTATTAACTATGGTACATACACAACACTTGCTATCTCCCTACTGCAAAGACAACAAAAAATGTAAGTAACAAATAGCTTCAAGACTCCTTTCATTTCAAAAATGATGACACAACCTGGTAACAACAGACCTCCCTAACTCCCAAATACTCAGCCCAAATCACCCTGGAACGAAACTCCTAAACTCCTTCTTCCCAACTATTCATTCACTCTTTTCATGAAGTCTGCCTTTTTCTGAAAAACTCTGATGTTTATATGCAATAGCTAAGAGACATTGCAGTTACCTCAGTTTCGATAAACCCTTGATTTGCAAATCCCCCATGGAAATTGAGGTTAAAATGATACTAGAAGCCGGCCGTGTTGGAATTCTGGTAGCCTGTCCCATAATGTCAATAAGGCATCTGGACAGCCAGCTGTCTAGATGCCTTATTGACATTATGGGATAGACTACCAGAATTCCAACATGGCCGGCTTCTAGTACCATTTAAACCCCAATTGCCATGGGGGATAGTATACTTCTGTGTGCTATAGAAAAGGGCTGTTCCTAGAAATCTATCAGAATGTCCATAGATGGAACAATTGCAAACGTATTGTGACCTCCCTATTTTAGCTCCCAAACCACAAAAGCAGAAAAATTGATTTGAAAGATTTTCACTACTTACCCAGCAAAAGAAATGTTAAATGCATCATTCTGAGTTTCAACGAGCCATTTTTTCTCGCCAGACTCACACAAATGAGCAAATTCTTATGGCAGACTCATCACATCCAAACTATCAAAAGTTTTCTGAGAAGGAGTTAGTCGGTTCTATAAAGATAATGATAAAATAAAATTCTAATTTTCAGTAAGAAAACTAAAATAAAACTTGTGCTATACATTTTAAGTTTTAGTAATATTGTAGTATGGTACAAAGAAGAAGAGACTCTTTGCTTGCTCTTATATGACCACAAAGAGAAAGAAGTAGAACAATTAAGGAATTAATTAATGTGAGATAGATTGGACTGATTAATTGATTAATTAATTGCTGTATAATGTCACAAGGAAAGAAACTAAAATTTTTATAAACATATCAAAGTGATATGATTTATGTGGCTCAAATTACACATTATATATAATTATATATTACTTTGGACACATTAACCCACAACTGCTTAGAAATGAGACGGGCAGCAAATAAATTTAATCAATAAAAATAAAATGTTAAATGAAGATCTACCTCTCTGGCGGGGGAATTAATGCTGAGAAAAATGGAAGGAAAGAGCGGAAGAGGACAACTATAGCAAGGTGAATGGACTTACATTGGTGAACGGTGCACATTGGAAGGGCCAGGTTAAGGACAGATCATTATGAGAAAATCTATATATTTGCTAGGAGTTGACACCAACTTGATGGCATTAATTATTAAATAATAAATAGCTCTAGCAAAAGATTCAGAATCCTAGAAAAACTGTCGAGTTCTCTGTTAGGGTAATGTGTTCATTAAAAGTCAGAGTGTTTGCTAAATGTGTGCAGCTAATACAAGTTAACTCTTTACAAAGCTGCAGAGATGGTAAGGTAATCTGAACTGTTTAAAGCAGTGGTTCCCAAAGTGGGCGGTACCGCCCCGGAGGGCAGTAAGATGCCTTAGAGGGGTGCTGAGAGGCAAGGGGGCTGGCAGGGGGGCACTAAGAGGCGGCAGGGGGCGCTGGAGGTGAGCAGCAATTCAGGGGTGAGAAAAAATCCTGTCACCACCACGTTCGAGGCAAGGCCCCACAGGATCATCCCATTAACTTGCACACTCTGGTGCAAGCAGCTCCGCCCTGAACGCAGCATTGGGAAAGGAGAGCAAAACCAGAGTGGCTTTGCTCTCCTTTTCAAACATCCCACTGCCATGGTGTTCCACTCCATTGAGCCCCTTGCACTGGAGGCACCTGCTCAAGCAAGTCTGAATGGACTGGTGTATAAAGTCAATGGGGTGAGCCTAAGAGACAGAAAGAGAGAGGAAAGAGAAAGAGAGAGAAAGAGAGAAGGAAGAAGAGAAAAAGGGAAAGAAAGAAAAAGGGACAAAGAAAGAGGGGGGATGGAAGGAAGGGACAGAAAGAAAAAGAAATAAAGAAAGAGGGAGGGAGGGAGAAGAAAGATGAGCTATCTATTCTAGTCCAATCACCTGCTCCAGCAGGGTTAGAAGGGAGTGTGCGTGTGTGTGTGTTCTCCTTGTAATTTACCAATACATTTTGGTTTTGCCTTCTTAAGAATTGGCACTGTAATACAGTGGGGAAAAGTAATTTTTAGGGTGGAGATCTGGTCCAATGGATCCTGTTTAAAGCCTCAACAAAATGTGAGAGCTTTCTGATAGTCTTAGCCATGTTTCATCCACAAAACCTTTAATTAATAGAAGCCAAAGATGTTTCAATGTGCTGGCAAAGATGCTGGCAAAGATGCTTCAATGTGGAAAAGGGCCTCTAAACTAGGCCTCATTTCAATCTGATGCATCAGGTCTCCCTCCCTCCCTCCCTCCCTCCCTCTCTCTCTCTCCCCCTCCCCCCTCCATCCCGCCATGCCCCCTTTCTTTGTCCCTTTTTCTTTCTTTTCCTTTTCTCTTTCTTTTCTTCCTTCTCTCTTTCTCTCTTTTCTCTCTCTCTCTTCCCTCTTTCAGGCTCACCCCATTGATTTGGTGCACCACTTCGCTTGGACTTGCTTGGGCAGGTCCCTCCAGTGCAGCGGGCTCAATGGGGTGGACCTGCAGGGCTAGCACCTAGAACGCGGCAGTGCTGGTACATTTGAAAAGTAGAGCAAAGCCAGAGGTCAGTAATTTTTGCTACAAAGAATCACAAAAGCTTCTGGGTTGTGCACAAGAAGGAACACACGTCAATGTAATTCAGCAACATAAAATAAAGAAATATAAATAAAACAAATCAACAAGAATCGGCAAAGCATCTCTGATTAGATTTTATTCACTACGAGAATCTAATCAGAGATGCTTTGCCAATTCTAGTCCAATGACCTGCTCCAGCAGGGTTGGAAGGGAGTATGTGTATATGTGTGTGCATGGCTGTCAAAACTCCAAAAACAGGTCAAGTAGTTCTGGGGAGGCCAGTCATAAATTAGAACATTTGCTAAGCAACCGGCCATTAAGTGAGGAACACTTGTATTTGGTTTTCCAGTCACCAAACCATGCTCATCCAGACACGTGACCAGCAAACCACGCCCACCCAGTCATGTGATCAACAAGCCACACCTACCCAATCATGTTACCAGCAAACCACACCCTCAAATTAGGCCATGACCGCAGAAATTTGAATCCTGGGTGTGGGGCATTGAGGATGAGTTTGTAGCACCAAGGCGGTGGTGGACTAAAAAAGTTTGGGAACCACTGGTTTAAAGCAAAAGAGGTTCAGAATATGGTGGGGAATATTTATTAATTTTTATTCTATAAACTTGAGATGCTAGCATTGCAAGTATTTGAAAAGGACCAATTTAATCTGGTTATCTCTGTAAAAACAGAATCCCACCTAGTACATGTATACATGAATGCTTCACTAACTTGGGGGATGATTTTTTTAAAAAACAGGCTTACCAGTATTACTGCCTAGGACAAATCAGATATTATGGGAAAGTATTACTAAATATTACTAAAATACTAAAGAGCACTCACATTTACACCAAATGGGAAAGAATTGGTCACTTCTCTCTGAGGATACATAGCCAATCAGCTTCTTTTGAGCAACTCCATATTGTCTGCTAGAGCAAACTTTTCACATGTTCTATTTTGCTTTGATCAGTTGAGATTGCTTTACCATCTCTGTGGCTTTATAAAGAGTGAACCTGTATTAGGTGCATACTATGAGTTCAAAGTTCTTCTATTAAGATTCTGACTCAAGGGGAAGCCAAGATGCATGCGAACTGCACAAATTTTTTCTTGTAGTCATCTGGATAGCACATCTAGATGAGTACAAGTGTCTGATATTGCCAGAATGATGTCAGCAGGGGTAATGCTTAATTTGAACATACTCATAGTTATTAATACCTGTAATATCTGAATAAGATTAAGAATTAGCTGAAATCTAGTTGTAGTCAAACTCTGGAGAAACAGGGAAAGAGTCTGTTCCATCTTCTGAAGACAGGTTTCAGATATTTGAAGACTGCTATGATGTCTCCCTTAATTTTCCTCTTCAGCTTGAACATATCAGATTCTTCCAAATATTTCCAAGGATATAATTTTACCCTTTTTTAAAAAGGTAAGGTGATTTCACTGTGGGAGAGAGGGAGAGAAATAGAAGATTCTCATAAAAGATTCAATGCAGGCTTGGGATATACTGACAGTTAAATTACGGGGGTGGGGATTGAAAGTGTGTATTAAGAGCATTACTTTATACCATCTTACAATAATCACAGATACAGGTGTTCCTGAGGAATAATTATAAATTATTTTAAATGCAACAGAACCTTTGACTGTTGTAGCTCGAAATGGCCCCGCTAGGTATTCATTCTTGCCAAAACCTTCTGAATATTGTAGGAAGTCTTTCAAATCATACAGCTTTCTGCTGAGACAAGATGAATATTACAGTTCTTCCTTTTCTAATTAAGGGGATATTCAGCATGTTGCCATGCATAGGATACCAAAATGGGGAAAGGTTTGATAGCTAAGGAGGGAATTATTCAAAAAAATATTCTGCTCTATAATCACTCTTCCTTCAGCCTAAACCAAGAGACTGTGCATGGATGTTTTTCTCATTGTCTTGGAATCACCAATGTACCCTTGCCTGGAGAAGCAAGATCTTGTCCAGAAATTCATACTGAGAGCCAGTGAGAAAGAAGGCCAGGAGAACAGTTTGTCCTGGACTTCAAACTCAGGTGGGTCTCATATTAGACATTTCCTCTTTCTGGTTTCTTATGTTGTTCTGTGTGAGACCATTTCTTTTAATAGACATGACGAGGGACCTCAAAACCTGGAAGTGACCTGGGACTCTGTGAAGTTCTAAGAGGGCTTATTTATGCTCTAGACACTTGGCATCTAGATTACTGTAATAATCTAATAAGGGACTTTCCTTGAAATGTATTCAAGAAAAAAAAAAGTAACATCAGCATAAGATCATGATGATGTCTGGACTAACTATACCCTTTTATGCATATGGAAGGTGAATAAAAAGTAAAAATTGAAGCACTAATGGTTGTAGCTTCACACAGCTATCTGTAGCTACAGCTTGAGAAAGTATATTCTCCATAAATAACATTATTTGGTGCTAACTTTGAAAAAATACATCAGCAGAGTTATCTAGTGTTGCAGATTTAAAGCAGTAATTCTTAATATCTCTAAATCCAAATCCATTGTGATTTTCCATTTTGAAATTCATTGATGATTAATGATATTCCATCTGGTCAGTCAAAACATACATACAAAACATACCTGCTTCATATGTTTTGCAATTCACTATTTTGCATAAATAAAGAATGAATAAAAGATTATTACTTTGTAAAGTTCTGACAGAGTGGAGAAATATATAGAAGGCTTTGGGTAGCAATGAGAGTCCCTATAAATGAGAAATAATTGGATTCTAATATTGTAACATTGGCTGATGCCATGCTCTAAGAAAAAAGTGGGACCTAGAAATTCCTTTTTAAATTTTAAGTTCTGTAACTAGAGGAAAACATCATTTTCATATACTAACCCTAAAAAAGGAAGATAGTATGTGTTGTGTATGTACCATAGTTAATAAAGTATGAGCTTGAGGTAAAGTGCAGGGTTCTGGCCCTGCACTTCTGATTGGCTGTTAGGTGGCCAGATCGGATTGGTTAGTTCTTAGGAATCCGATTGGCCCTTAACAGAGGATTATTATTGGTTAAAAGAGCTAGCGTTCATAGCTCGCTATTGGACAATTCTCACAAGGGTTGCCTATATAAAGCAGAGTTCACTGTTGTTGTTTTGAGAAGTCACTATGCAATAAAGAGCTGAAAGTTCACCTTCAGAGGCTGTCTCCATTTACTCCGACCCATGTCCAAGTACTTAACAGTATGCACTGAATATTGTTCTTTTTATATAGCTTAAATGCACACTTGATTTGAGAATGTTGAAAGGACTGTGTTAGATTAGGTCAAAGGCACTAATGGACAATAGTAGACAACAGGTGAGCAATGGGTTGAAAACTAACACTGAAATAATAATGACATTAGGGCTGTTCCTGCAGTTTCCCTGGTATAGGTTTATCTCTTTATTATGTGTTTTTTAATGTACTACTTTTCTTTCAGGAACTTATGGTACCAGCCATAGCACATTTCTTCAGTTTTTACCCATAACAATGTGAGATAGGTTGGACTAAATGTTCCAAAGTTATTCAGTGAGCTTTTGTTGCTTTGATTTGGATTTGATTCTTAAATCTTCTGGATCCTAGTCCAATATATTACCTATTACATTACACTGTTTGACTTGGGATTTAAAATATTGAAACCACCTTGCTATGCAGACTTTGAAGAAACAGGATAGGAAGAGAATTGATGTGTTTGAACTTCATGCCCAGCCTAGAAGATTCCTGAGAATATCATGGATAACCAAGAAAACAAACACACACATTTCTGAACAAACACAGGTTCAAATTATCCTACTTCTGATACATTATGCCAAACTTTTGGAGAAGAACTTTTGCTTTCACTTGAGCAAAGTATCTGAGGCCACTATCTGCAAAAGACATTGGGATATTCTCATCAACTCTCTTCTGTATATGAGACATACTTCTCCTGTCCTTTGTTGACATATTTGTCTCATCACCACAATTATTAGAATAGGAGCTAATCACATCAGACTTCATGTATATCAGGACTGGCATCTCAAGTATTTATTGAATGAGGAATTGAGTGAGGACACTTCTTAAGACTGGATAGAACTGAGTAAACACACCTTGATTATCCTCTTTGTAAGTGAGATTTGGAAATTGACATAAGGAAGTTACTGTGCAGGATATTTTGACACAGTGGTGGGATTCAATTTTTTTTTACCACCGGTTCTATGGCCATGGCTTGGTGTCCAGGGCAGGGGAAGGGTACTGTAAAATCTCCACTCAGAAGTGGTATTTGCTGATTCTCTGAACTACTCAAAATTTCTACTATCGGTTCTCCAGAACTGGTCAGAATCTGTTGAATACCACCTCTGGTTTGACAGCTATGTAAGTTGATCATTTATACATTGACAAATAAGAGAAAAAGACAACCACTTTGCATAATATTTGCAAATGCTAGTTTATATTGTAGCATGTCAACTTAAAAATAATTATTGTAATTTATTCAGAAATGCAATAATCTCAGTGCAGGGAAAGTAATTAATATACTTATTCCATCTGCCATTAATGTCTGCTGTTAAAGCAATTGTTGACAAGCAACTTCAAACTTTCTACTTTATAGTTCTTGATTTTGTGAAATTTTCTTATGGATATCAGGTAGCTAGTTCTCTACCTAACATCTACCTTATCAGAGATATCCAATTCTTGAGGCTCAAAGGTTGCAGTTTAGCTGCCAAACCTTCCACGGAGGTACAGAAAGTCACTCAGGACTTTAGAAACATGGTTAACTGATGTCAGAAAAATACTTTGTGGTCCATCAATTCTGCCCTTTGAGGTTTTTTTTTTTTTTTAATTTATGTATTTATAATTTTTAATTATTACTTTTTATTTATTTTTTTAATTTTTGTTGGGTGATGGACATGTTTATCTCAAGCATATTAAAACTCAGTTACTGATGGTTGACCTATTGTCTGGCTGGAAACCATCACAGAATGTTGAAAATGAAGATCACGTGACCACAGCAAGTAGCCTAGCAATGTAGCCGTAGCCATTACCCTGAAACAGCCACAACCTTCTCAATTTGCATTGGGAGTCATGGGTCTTGGATTTTGGACAGCCTGTAAATTAGCTCATTTCAAATACCTTTGTTCAAAAATTGTTGCCCTATAATGCACCTTTTGCTCAGGTAAAGGTTATAAACAACAAGAAATGTATTACTATATAGATAAATTCAGCACCAGTCTGAAAGCCAACCCATAGCTCTGTATTCTACATCATTAGCAATATCAGATTTATTTCTGAATCAGCTACACCATAGCTGTAGCTCCTGTAATGTTAGATTTGGGGCTGTTTGTTTGTTTTGGAAACACTGTGTTTCAGTTTCCCCACTGGAGGAAACTCTTGCTTCTCTTCCTGATCTCTTGCTCCTCTTTCTTCTCCTACAGCTTTAGCTCCTGTAAGAGAAATGCTTGCTTGACATTGGCAGCTTTGCAGCTCTCCTTATTGGACCAAAAGAGCAGGGATGAAATTGACAAGTGTTTTGTTAGTTTCTCCCTTCTCTTTCCTGGAGGAGCAACCATCCTCCAGAGTGCCATATGGTTCCCTCCTCTTTTTCTTTGCCCTTTGTGTAGAGCTGGGGAGATCTGTGTAACTGCAGGACCTACAGCAACTCAGGGCAGAACAGTGATTTCTCGCTCCTTGTTCTCAGCTTTTCAAGGCCACCTAAGTGAAGACTGTAACAGATCGCCTTCAAAGTGCTTCTGATAAAATAGGGAATGAAAATGCTGGTGGTATGGAAGGACCCTGGATGCTGTAGTCATGACAACAACTTTTTTTTCAGTAACAATCCTCTAATTAATTGCTCAGTATTGTAATTAAACCCTCAGGGAATGTACTGGGTTTATGTCTGACACTAACAGTTCAGAGAAATAGCGGAGAAGCCATGTATGGATCTCACACCATCACAATATTTCTTAACAGGGAAGAGGAAGAATAGAAGTCCTATGGCCAATTATTCCAGTTGGGATAAAAGCATTCAAGAATGGCTAGTATAAGTGCTATGACTGCACTTTATTTTCCCAACAATTTTGTTTTTGCTGTAGTAGCTTTTCATTAGAACTGTGACATCACCATCACTGATATATGAAGCAGTCAATATTTGCTACTTCAACTTTTTAATCTTGGGACAAAAGGAGATGTAATTCAAGCATCAGGTTTTAAGATGTAAACAGTTTCAGTGGTTTTAATTTGATGGAATGCTATTGAGTTGAAAGGGTCCTTGTTTTGTTTTTTAATTAAAGATGCCAAGGACTCTGTGCTAAATTTCCTATTTATTAAAGATTTCCTTAGGAAAAATTATATATGGGAAGTGCATTATATTAAATTGATTACCATAGATTTTGATTTTAATGGAGATACAATGACAAGCTGTTGAAATTCATAGGCTAAAACTTATTCTCTCTCTGTTTTCACAAAATTGTCACTATGGGATATTCCTAAACCATACATAACCATTTGGGAAAAGCAGAAAATGGTCAGTGAACTGTGTATTTTTCTTATGAAAAAATCAGCAAGCTTCCAAAGTAGATTCACTAAGATGAGGGTAAAAAAAATTACTCAGACTATCTTGGAAACTTTATTAAAGAAAAAGAGAGTGAAAGAGGGAGAGAGTGTATGTTTAGACACTTAAAAAAAAACCCTCATCCTGATTTGATTTATCTGGGGAGTGTGAACACTAAATAGAGAACAACGCCTGAAGTGTGAATTATTTCCTATATTAACACAGAGGAAAAACTGATAGCCTTTTCATGTCAGGAGAATAGTAAGAAGGGGAGGAGGGAAAGAATGACATTGTTCAATCTCAGGGTTTGCTCACTCTTTATCAGGCAGAGATCAAAATTTATTCCCAGGATGAGGCCTGCGGCCTGGCTGAGGCCCTAGAGATTTTTAAGGGCCTAATTAAGAAAACAGGATGAAAATGGTGAAATAAGAGGCCAATTTACTTCTTGCAGAATAGGGAGATCAAATCAACTTATGAGCAATTAATGTGCACAAGGAGAGAATAAAAGAATGCTGGGAGATGGTAGAGGGCCTCATTTTAATGACATGCTCTGGTGTGGGTATAAAGGATTACTCTGAAGGTCAGATGTAGATTGAAACGACCTTGCAAATTCTTAACCCTCCTTCCAATTAATAGAACCAACTCAGAAATGCAAAAGACCAGTCTAATATTCCTTTGCGATCAGAAGGGAGAAATAGAGGATGAAAGGGCAACAGTGGTCACAAAGGATGAGGTTTGGAAGGGCCGTTGATTACAGAATACAAGTCACCCAAGGAGGGGAAATTTATGTCAAAGCTCTAAGCAGGATATTAAAAGCCAGGTAACATTACCTGGGGTTGAGTTCATTAACTCTGCAGAATAAGCCAACAACCTATGATACTAAGACTTGCTGCATGGGATTTTTCATCCTCAGGTATATATATGAAAGTTCACTAAATTAATATTTATATTTTTTGAATAGAATGTTCAGGAATTTCATCTGCTGCCCATAGCCACATCATATTGGATACTATTCAAACAATGGTGCTGGGGACTTCCGGTTGCAAGGCTTCGGCGGCGGCAGGAATCCGCTTCTCTGCAGGTCCCTGCTGCGCTCGCCGCTGAGGTACCCCAATCCAATTGGATTTGGGGGTTGTCGCTACCCTGAAGGGGCAGCGGAAGACAGAGGAGATCTGGGCAGGGGTCTGGGGATATCGCACCACCCTTCCCCAGCCGGCTAGACTCCTTTTTCCTGAGGCGGTGGAGTGGCTGTCAGAAATGGCAGCCACAAAGGAATCTTCAACCAGATAAGACTGTGCAGGAGGAAGTTTTTTAGAAGGAGAAGTTTTCTTGGCTGAACCGGGACATTAAGTTACTTTTAAAACACCCTGGAAACCTGACTTGTGGATTGATACATTTGTTTCCAAAAGATTGTTACAGCGGCGAAAGTGCTGAAGGAAAGTTCACTTCCCTTTCTTACAGAGAAAGCAAATGAGCACAGAAAAACCTGCTTCTTTAAGGTAAAAATAAGCTCTTTGTTATAAGTGGGAAGGAGAGGACTAAAAAAAAATCTTTAAAAATTTGTTGGAGGAGACGCCTTGAAGATTATAAGACCAGCAACTAACTGTAATACGGCTTTAAAGTATATTTGGGATTTTGCCCCAGGAGGAAAAATTGCAAAGAGAAGAAGAGGAAATAATTTCTGTCTGTCTGGATTGTTTGATAACTTTGACATTTGGAAATTACTTTAAGACTAAAAACATCTGGGTTGTTCTTAAAAATTTACAATGACACTATCTGTGGATGAATTAAAAATGGAATATGAAAATTAAAAGAGAGAGAACAAAATGGCAAGGATTTTCTGGGAGCTGCCTTACACTTTTTAGAAATGGTGGTTTCTACGTACCAGCAAATACTTGAGGAAGAAGGAGAAGAAGAAGAAGAAAAGGAAGAAGCCATTTTTAATTGACAAAAAAGTTCAATTAAGAAAGAAAATAGGAAGAGAGGAAGGAAAAATGAGAATTTAAAATTCAATAAAACAACCAAGAAAAAGAAAAATAAGGTGAAAAAAAGGTACAATGTTAGAAAGCAATTGAAAAGAGAACTACAATGGAGAGGGGAAGTTAAAAAGGTAGAGGTTAAAAGAGGGTGGGGCAAAAAGACCAGACTGGAGAAGAAAGGGAGGCAAAAAGGGAAAAAAAGCCACAGTCTGAAACAAGATGCCAAAAAGAAGATTTTTTTTTAGAGATAAGGGATAAAAGATAGTGTATAATTAAAGAAAGGTTCTGCAAGAGTACATAAGATAGTATTGTAGTATTTGCATGTGAAATAGTCTATTGGAATATTATAAGATTTAACAAAATATTAAAATGTTTAATAATGATAGATCTCAATATTTAATAAAATATGAAAGAGAATGTGTAAAATGATTAATGCTTAGTTATCGTTTAATTCGTTATTGTTTCAAATTTACTATTTCATCTTCTTATTCTAAAATAATGTATTAATTAGAATTAGAACTAGAATGGAAATTATATACTTAACTGTATTACAAGTTTATTATTATTTTTATTTTAAAATGCAACATGTAGAATGTACTAAGCAGAATAAGGATGGAAATTATGTATTATTTTAAGTGTTACTTTAGGGGAAAGATAGAAAGGTGATTACAGGGGAAATTCTTTGCTAAAGAGAAGAGATAAATAGATGATTGGAAAAGAACGGACAAAAGATACAAGCATAATGATTTTGAAATAAGATTAAATAAACAAAATGTAATTAAGAGAGTGAAAAGAAGGGAGAAGTTATATAGAAAATATAGAATGGTCAATAAGATATGAACGGTATATAAGCTGAGCATGACTTTGATTTAGGTCTGTAAAAAAAGATGTAACCTGGGGCTAAGCCACTTTTCAAAAGAAGTTTTATGTTTTGTGGTTTGGTTAGCTATGTTTGATTGTGAATTAATAAAACCTTGGAGGAATAAAATTAAAGGGAGAAAAATTTGGAAAAGACATGTACAAATGATAATTAAGGAGGTTTTATCTTTTTATGTCTTGTTTTATGTTTTGTATTTTGGGTGTTTATGTTTGACTGAGAATGATAAAACCTTGATAGAAAGAAATATAATTAAATAAAAGTGAAGGCAGAAATAATGAGAAATTTGGAAAAGATATATCGGTGTTTAAATGGAAATGTGATAATTTGGAACTATGCTGTATAAATGTCTATATTCGATTGAGAATTAATAAAACCTTGATAGAAAGAAATATAATTGAATAAAAGTGAAGGGAGAAATAATGAGAACTTTGGAAAAGATATATATGTGCTTAAATGGAAATGTGACAATGTGGAACTATGCCTTAAAAATGATGTTTTATTTGCCTTGTTAAAACTTATAAGTAATTTTTAGAAAGGAGGTTTTATGCTTTTATGTCCTATGTTTTGTTTGTCTTCAAAAATTAATAAAATTTGTTTTTTTTTTTTAAAAAAAACAATGGTGCTGGATGAATTTATCAAAAACATTTAGTTGAATTATAGATATTTTCCCATAAATCAATTTCTCTTGTTTTCTCATTTTATAGGGAAGAGAGAAAGGTTCATTTGCAAATCTTATTGAGAGGTATATGCAATGTTGGGATTCACATTTTTTTACTATGGTTCTGTGGGCCTGGCAGCAGAAGGATACTGCAAAATCAGAGATGGTATTTACTGGTTCTCTGAACTACTCAACATTTCTGCTACTGGTTCTCCAGAACTGGTCAGAACCTGCTGAATACCACCTCTGGGTATATGCTGTAGAATTTTCATGTTAAATATATGTGAGTTGTAGTTATTTTTTAAAAAATGTAGTTATGCATAATTTTTCTGAAGGTTGCCTTCTTAAATGATTTGTTCCTAAATGTTGCCCTCATAATGATTTCCTGTAAACTATTTAATAGATTAACTAGGGGGGTTGGATTTGTTACTTCTCAATCTCCATTAAATCTAAAAATGTATCATTTGTGGCGATTGATGATATTTGTGCAATGTTATATAAATGATGCAAATTATGTCATTTGCATCACATCATTGATGTAATTACATCATTAAGTATATGATTTACATTGACACTAATAACATCACACAATATAAATTTAAGTGCCTTGTCAGCTGTATGATGTATCAATTCCAAATTAAAATCCATTATTTAAAATGACTGCACACAAAGAAGAAGAGAAAAAATTAATGTAATTAACAAATGGAAAAAATGATATTTTTCTATGAGAGTTTTCTACTTTCAACCGCCCCCATTCTAAACTAGCTTTTTCAGTTCTAAAAAGTTCTGTAGGTTACTTATTCACATTTTGTATGTAGCAAGTAGTTTTGTTGTAATAGCTTAATACTCATTGAGATAAGTTCAATTATCATGACTAGATGAAGTTAACAGGGGAGATGACCATATCAGCCAGCTGTGATTCAAGCAAAACTTGTGAAAAGTGATTAACTTAATCAAAGCCATTTTACAGTCCTAAATAGGATTGCTTCTTTTCTGGGAGGATCGGTTCCACATAGGAACTTAGTAATGAATTGATAAAAAAATAGATTGTATTTTTTTTTCATTCTACTCATCCTACCCCTGACTCCCAATGAAACTTGATGTTGAAGTGGAAGCTTGTATCGAATTTCCATGGCCACAAGAGAGAGCCAGATAGTTACTAGAAAAATAAAGTGAGGAGAAACAGTGTCTTGATTGATTCTTAACTAAGTAACTGCTATCACAGCTGAACTGAATGGTTGCAGAGACATTTGTATCTGACAGATTTAGTGGATTTGCATTAGTAGCAATCTGGACATGGTTCTTAATTATATGAATTTCAATTACAAAATGTGAATGATTAATAATTTTAAAAAGTAGGTCAGGAAAAAACAGCCAGAATTTTGCACTTGCTTACTTAATGAATTGAGACAGATTTACTGACATGAAAGCTTGGATGTGTAACAAAAAATAGATTCAGCCCCACATACAATTTACTTTATTATTGACCTGGGAGAGCATCCTTTACTACAGCCAAGAGGTACATTACTTTTGAGGGTATAGAATGAGCTGTATGAGTCCCATAACTCTGCACCCTCCAAAATTCAGCTACTAGTCCTTGGATCAGTATCTGCTCCATAAGTGCTAAAGCAGCAAACTGTTGTTTCTACTTCATAGCTTCTTTTGTCCTGATAGATAAGTGTCCTCAATATTATATGTTGGTTAACTTAAGAAACATATAATCACTTATTATTCTAAAACTGTTGTGGAAACAGCAGAGAGTTCACCCATCTAAGGTTACAGATTCCTTTATAGCAGGGGTGTCAAACTCGAGGCCTGGGGGCTGGATCCGGCCCATGGGGTGCTTAGATCTGGTCCTTGGGGCTGCCCTGGAAACAGAGAAGGACTGGCCCACAGTGCTTCTGCCAGCAAAAATGGAGCTTGGGAAGGCTGCATGCAGCCCTCGTGAGTTTCAGCTGCAATGGTCTCCAGCAACCCTTTGTCAGTGAAAATGGAGCTGGGGAGGGCCGGAATACTTGGGCCACCACAAGCCCTCTGATATGAGTGATGTTGAGCTGGCCACGCCCCCTAGCCATGCTCCCCCTACACCTCAAGGTCAAACACAACCCTGATGCGGCCCTCAATGAAATTGGGTTTGACAACCCTGCTGTATGGAATATAGAAAGAGGCCAGTTCAAAATTTAAAAGATGAAAAATATATTTTCATGTAAATTTAATTGACAGAATTCTTTTGTGACATTTTTTTCACTTTTGCAAAAGTTACACCAAAAAAGGTATGCCAAAAATCTGCCATATTGATTTATCATCTTTGGTATTTAAAAACATTTTCAATAGAGCTCATAGATATTTCAATGAAAATCAGAATGATCAAGAGAGACTGGATAAAACTTTGAGTGGTTCAGATCACATCACATATACCCTAGAGAAAGTGTACTCTAAATGAGTTCAAATATCAACATCAAACAACAATATTTTCAGGGGTGGGGTGGACATTTTTGAAGGAAAGAAATCTGAGAAGAATAGGTTGCATGAAATAGTTTTCAAAATGGGGGAGAAGAAGATGGCTGTTCATTTGGAACACAGAATTGTCATATTTTTTTCTCTGTCAAGATCCTGCCAACAATACAATGTCACACATACCATAACATTCTCCCCATAAACATTAGTTGTCCTATCTCATAGCATGCAGGCAATAAATGCATATTACTAAATACATTATAAATTGAAATTTAAAATAAGGAAATCAATGTCTTAAATTTAAAAAGGAAATCAAACTTTGACTTCATGAATATGTTTATAAAGTGAAAACCTACCTTTGGAAATATTGGACTCAGATCTCCCAGTAAGTCCCTTGTTTGGCTTTCTTGATTACTGGATGGATTTAGTAGTCAACTACTTATGGAATTACTAAGTTACAAGATAGCCATAACAGTAATATTTGGGTGGGAGAGTTTGAAGCGGTGCTTTCCAGAGATTTTAAAAAATGATTTTTGTTTTTGTAAAACTAGCAGTATAACATGCTATTATTCCACCATTTTTACAAAACATTATTTGGCTAGAGTCATTACCGTGCTAGTTTTATCTGTAACATGCTACATAGCTTGGAATTAAATTATCTGAAGAACCATATTTTCTCATACTAGGGTGCCTGGTTTCCCTTCTGTCCTATCACCATACTCACCAGAAAGCAGCTTGTATCTCCTAGAAATCTGTAGTTCTTCCATTTCTCTTTAAGACATGTATGACTTCAGGTACATGAAGTAATACTGCTTTCAGGTTGCCTTTGTTTTTCAAAGAGAAATCTTCTCTTGTATGATTCTAGAATGGGCTTTCAATTTTAGAGCAATGAGAAATGTAAAAACCTGGAGTATTTATCTTGAACAATTTATCTTGAACAACAATATATCAGGGGGTGGGGTAGGAAGTAAAGAAAAAGGTTCCGGTTGCCTATCTAGTTTTGCCATATAAGACTGTGAAGGTGTTTCTCTTTTGATCCATCATGTTCTCAAAAACTTGGAAACTGGGCCTAGAAAATTCAGTTTAGCTTTAGGTAATTTGGGTTTTAACTTTTTGGGGATGCTTTCACTGTCATTTTATCCTTGGTATATATGTTGAAGTTCACAGTTCATATTTCTATCCTTATATATATAATCTCAGTTTGAACTCAAATCCTCCCCTATTCAAGAGCCATTTTAGACCTCTCAGAGTTTTCATTTCATGCCTCTCTCTCTCTCTCTCCCCCCTTTTTAAGGGGGCACTGAAATTTATACAATATTTAAGTAGCATAGCGGATTCCTGGAAGATATTATTAATGTAAAAGGGACAGGCTGGAAATGCACTTGAACCTGGTTACAATTAGAGGGTGATTTTTCTAAAGGTCAATGAATTCAGATAATATCCAGGGGGGAAAAGAAATTTAATACCTTTTTAGTGAATTAATTAATTATAATATTATATCGGCTTGGGGTTCTTTTCCAGAGTGATTAAGGAAGCGATCTGTCTTTGGAGAGGCTGGGAGAATCAGCAAGTGAGCGAGAGACTGACAGAGAGAGGGGGGAAGGGGGAGAGAGGCACTTTAATATAAGAATAATGGAGCCTTTTATTTCCTTTAAAAACTTACTGTATTTCAAGGCCATGCACTCCCTGCTTTCCTGGATCTATTTCTTTCCGCACTTTGGCAAAGTCTTATGATTGTTGCACCAAAGTCCGTTGTTTCCATCACTATGAGGGTCAAAAACTCATTTTGAAGTATGTTGTGTGCATGTTAATGCCTTAATCAGAAATGGATACTATGTATAGATATTACAATACACATGTTTGTATGTAAGTTCATACACATGTGGCAGATAATGTCCCAGAAAGGAAGAGTCTACTTAGACCAATCTTTTAGGCTTCCTGACCAGCCCAGGACTCAAACTTTTACTAAAGTTTTGGTTTATTAAACCTCTCCCTTTTAATTAATTATATTGGAATAATTTGTATAGAATCCCAATATAAGCATTTTTTGAGCTGTAGAAAGCAGCAACTTATAAAAAACCAAAGCCATCATCACTATTAGAATTAAAGTCTATTTTGAGACTGTCTCCATTTATTAGCTTCAACAGACAATTATATATTTAATTCTTAGACCTACATATTAACATTTGCTTTCTCTGATTATAAACTAAAGTTACAATCCTTACATCTACATATCTACACATATCTACAAAGCATGGATTTAAAAGCAGTAAAAATGCTAAGATGTGTGTAATTGATAAAAATCCAATAACTGAACTAATTAAGGTGCACTTTAGTAAGGAATATTCATAAATCAGAGCTGACTTCCTAGAAAACATATTTGATTGCATTTTGATTGTAAACTTTGCAGTCCAATTCTGTTTTTCTAATATTAATCCTATTAATGTCTTCTCTTCATATTTATAATTATTTATATATCTCCATATGCTCTGCTTGATTTCACCTTAACCTCTCATGACCAGGCTGAGAGTCTTCCAGATCCAATTCTTTCTCATTGCTAGCATCCTCTTTAAAAAAAATTGTAAAGTTTCAAGAGAAATCCCACTTTGCAACTTGTTAATTTATACATGAAGCTTAATGCTTCTGGGACTATTAAGGTGGATCCTAGAAGAATGCAGGACTGCCTTGAAATGAATGGTTTCGGAACTGAATCCAGAGTGATTTGATCTCATTGGGGATGGAGTGACTTAAGCAAAGTACCTATTTCAGGTTGTTGCTCCTTCAATCCAGCATCTTCAACTGACTCAAAGCAAAATAGCATGGTCATCAAGGTCAATAAGACTGGCAGCATGGGGTTGTCTGTTGCATCCACATTTCAGCAGTTTATACCCTGGGACCACAATGCAATGATGCTTGTCTTTCTTAAACAAAATTTTACTGTAATTGCTGTATCACCCTCAATTGCTCTGTGACCATGGCTGCTGAGATTGAACTTTGATGGGAAATCCTTTGGCAAGGGAGTTATTTATATCCTCACATAGTCTTCTCTTTAAAAGGGAGAGGCAAAATATTTTAAGAAGGATATCATACCTGCAGTTAGTACATTCAACATCATATAATATTATAATTAATCAATTATGATTTTGTTATCTCTAGGATGCAACTCTAAACCACTATACAAGCCTAGGAAAATGCTTAAAACCAAAATGGCTTGTATCACAATGTTTCCTGGCATTAGTTTGTGTTTGCTCAAGCCAGACTGAAATTTATAGGCTCAGTTAATCCACAAAGCCAGTGAAATTAATTATAACTTTGTATACTAAAACTTAACATAATCTTTGTAGAGAGATCTACTTCTAAGCCGAGGAGCATGCTGGAAATCTCTTAGCTACTGAAACTGGAGTTGCTTTTTCCTAGAGCTTTCTCAAGAAAGAAAGAAAAAGAAAGAAAGATTTCGATATTTAAACTCATTAAATACAAATCCATGGAAGTTGCTTGTAATTGTACTCTGTTCTTGTGCTGGTTTATGGGGATAAAATAGAGGTGTGTCTTATAACTCAAAAATATTCAAATAGTCATTGAAGTGGGGTGTTAGGAGTTCTAATTGATTGCCTCATTAGACAACCTACCTATCAAATAGAAGCTTTATATAGGTGGCACAATACTGAAGGTCTATGACTGATTAAAACACAAAATTTCACTGAAGCACTTATCAACTATCTAGTTGCATCACATTCAACAGGCACACAGGAATGCTCATGATGGCCTAGTTAGTTGTCAAATGATTGCTTCTTCTTCACAAATGGTTTGTCATTCAAGACTTAGGAGGAACTTTCCTAACCTACTAGCTCACCATCCTAGCAATATATAGAGCATTCTAGGCACTAAACCATCAAATAATTTCTTCACACAGGGTAGTCAGTATAGTAAATTCTCCTTCAAGATGAGGTTATCTTTTAATGACTCAATGGGCACATACTTGGCTAATGGAACTAAAGTGGGTTATCACTGCTTTGTCCCTGGGATGTTTATCAACTGCTGAGTCTAGCCTTTAGCCTTGGGATTTCTTGGTAGTCTTCCATCCAGGTACTGAGATGATCTGAGCTTACTGGATCTGACCCTACATTTTTAAGAGCAGCCAAGGGCAGTCAGGTGTTAATATTTTAATCATTTTCTGGCAACACTTCATTATAAATATTCAAACAGATGTTTGGAAAGCAAAGAAATGTTTATCTAGTGATATTGCTCTCCCAAGAATCCACCAATGGATGAGAAGACTGGTTATAGACATATACAATGCAACTTGTCTTTCTTTGAATTATTTACTGGTGTTCCTCTTTATTAACAAGGAAAAGGCCATAGTTTTACAAGAGGAAAATGGAAAATAGATACAATGCTTAGCCATTTTTAAATGCACAATAGGCACAAATTAACAAGAATTGTTTCATGACTCATAGCAAAAATGATTGCTGATTGGAGACCTTTGAAGTTGTGAAGACTGCTATGTAAAATATTTCTGAAGATATAAACAGTACCGTCATAAGAATAAATAAAATCTCCCTTTCCATTTGTAATACTTTCTACACACACTCACTTTCTACGCACACTTTTTCTGTATTCTGTCTAGCAATATTTCTTCCACTGTACTTTTTTCTTTCATTCCATCATTCAATGTTTTCCTTAATAGTGTGCAGTTTTTCCCCCCCTTTTTATAAGATACACATAAAGGTAATTAGTTGTTTATAACAGCAACATTCCACCTTCTTCTTATACCTTTCATGGGATAGAAACTGAATTGCAAAATTATTTTGTAGATATAACTGTTCTGCATTGCTACTTAGAAATATATCCTATTGAATTCAATATGACTTAATTAATTAGTTTCAAGGTTGATCATAATTAGAAATTGAATTAATATCTTAAAGAAATCCTATAAGCAAATAAAATGTGGCTGGAAGCTTATTTTGGATATTTATATAACTGGATTTTAAGTGACAGGCTATATAGATGGAAATCACATAAATGGTTCTTGATTCTACACTCACACTCAATGGGCTTCAACTTTAAAGTTTTGCTTTAAGGACTTAATGAGATTTGATTCTTAAATATGTACTATATTAATAGGAAAGATTAATTCCTTAACTACACTTTTCACTTTAAACCTAGTTCAATGGGGAAGTGAAAAAAAAATACTGAAAAGTCATTATGGTATTAATGTGAATGTTACTGAGCTGTCTTCTGAAACAAGATGCCTTCCAGATTTCTGGATTTCTCCAGATTTCCTCAACACATTAGGGGGATACTAGGTTATAGGATGATTAATCTTGAAGAGCTCTCTATAAAGTGCTCTTTCAGCACTGGTTTTGACTTCTATGTTCTATAATATAGTAAATACCTTTTTAGTCTTCTGGGTGAAATTAATAACAAAATCCAATGGGCTGCTCTAATAGCTTCCACATTCATTCAAGTGTATAAGATTGGAATCCAAAATGACAAGGAGATATCTTTTGCTAACTGGACCAGAGAGAGAGAGAAAGAGAATATAGGAAACCTGGTGGAAAAATTCCTGATGATGAAGAAATAATGTTTGTAGTCTAGCCAAATCTAGATATTGATTAAACATGATGGGTACATATCAAGGAGAATTGGTCACAGAATCAGGTTTGTATTTTTACAGTATTTCTCTTAAAATGTATGGTGAGGAAAAAATCTTTTTTCATTGGAAATTATTAAATGAAAAATTCATATGATGAGGAATATTGGGTACATACAGTATGCTTCATGTAGTGAAAGAGTCAGGCGCAAATTATTATAGTCTCCAGCCTCATAGGGATTGCTTGTGTCAATCATCTCACATTTAAGGGCACCCTTGATTCCCTGATCTTCATCTGCAAAGTTTTATGTAAAATATGAGGTACAAGTCCTTACTGAGCACAACTACAGTGCCATATGAGTTTTTATCTGTGTTGGGATAGACATAGCACTTCCACCTAACTCACTTTAAACTATTCTTCCTTCATTTCATCTTCTCAAGACAAAGCCACCATCTTTCTGCACACAATTCTGTTCTTCCTTCCCATCCCCTGGCCTCTCCCTCCTCCTGCCTACATGGCTGTGTGTGTGAGAGAGAGAGCTTGCTTGTTCCCATTGTGCTATCTTTGGGTCCTAAATTAAAATTTATGACATCTTGAAATGAGCAGTGAGGGTAATTTTGCTTCTGAGTGAAGATGCTAATGAGTCTCCTTAATGGCGTGAATAAGGAGTTGACGGGTCGTGTGTCACTTTGCGCAGCCCATGCCGGTGGTGTAATGGCCACAGTAAGTGTGTGTAATTATACCCTGTCTTACTGTATTTTGGCAGCTGTTGTGGGAGAACAGGCAGCTCAGTCACATACATGGGAGGAGGGGGAAAGAGGAGGAACAAATCCCTTGTTCTATGGCATCTTGGACTAGTCCTTGTTCCATTCAACATCCCTTAAGCAGCAGATTTCCTGGACTTGGCTCATAGAATGATTCAGCTTTGGAACTTGACATTGACTTCTCATTCAAGTTGTCTTTAAGCCTCACAGAAATGGGACTCTGCATGGATAGTCTGTAACATCTGTTGTCCTCTTCTTTCACTCAGCTTTTCATAAGAACGTCTTGTTTTGGATACTGAAAGATCAAGCTGTTCCAAAAAGATAACCTGAAAAGTTACAATTCAGAGAGACAAATGAGCCAAGAGAGGGAAAGAATCTTTGATTATAAAGTAGATGAAACTATTGAACAAAAAGTTAACTTGTCTTTTTTTGTTATTTTTTTCTTACCCTATACAGTGAACAATGGCAGTAACAGCATTTCCTTTGCACTCTAGCTGTTTTGTTGGAGCCTTTTTAAATTATCTCTAATATAATTTACTCCTTATCCATTTGTTGTTAATTGTTATTTGTCTTTTTGCTCTCTTTGTAGCAAATGGATAGATTGGCTGCAGTATACATATTTGTTTAGCAAAATGGCTTTCCCCACCTTTTGTCTGAATAGCTTTTAGACCATACATAAACCAATCTAACATCCATTACAGTCACTGAAAAAAAAAATGTTCCACATTTTACCTAAACCAATACATAATTATTTAAGCCCTTCTCTATATTGTTATAGATGGTATTGTGTTCCACCTAACTCAATCCCCTTTGGGAGAGATTTTCTTGACCAATCTATACTCATCCCCTTTAGGAGAAATTTTCTGCAACTCTAATTCCAAGCCTGGTTTTTCTGCAGGCCAATTTTGCATAACTTATGATTATACAACTGAAGGTGCTGATCTCCCTGATGAGTTTCACGCTTCTAATATATTTAAAAATGCTTATTGTTTTCTTTTAATTGCTTTGCTTTGTCTTGCATTAACTAGTAATTCCCAATCATACTTTCATTTTTAAAATATCTTTTCCAGATCTTGTCCACATTTCCCATAAATGAAGGCTTGCATATTTATTGGGAGAAAAGGAGCTGGAAATGGCTCAACTACTAGGGGTTAGAAGGAATATATTGCTGTTCCTTAATGCCCAGAAATCATTATTGAAAGGTGGATGGCATGACAATAAATGTGTCTTGAGGGAAATGATATGAGTATTTACCTACTTGTGTTTGACATCATGAGAGAAGTCCATAATTACTGTCACAATGACACCATAACACAGATGTTACAATTTTGACATCATTATAGCTTGCTATGGACAGCCAAGCTGGGATAATACAAACCAAAACTAGTTTTAACAGAAAAAAGTAAAACATGCTTTATGTAACAGTTTCTAGACAGGATACAACTTCCCTATCTTCATTGTCTCTCAGGTAACAGTATAAATTTAGATGAGATAGGTTGTGCATGACATCTAGGGCAAGTACTGATAAAAGAAAGAGAATATCTTTTTTTTTATTTGTGTACTTATCACATGGTCCTAAATATGATGATGTAGACGTATAAACCAAGATGGAGGAGTGGTGGTCCTCAAGGTACTTAGAATGCATTTAAGGCCAGAAGGTCTTTTTGCAAACATTGGCACTGGCACGATCAAGCTTATTTTAGATTAATAAGATTTAGCAAGCTGGAAAAAAGGTTATTCCAGGCACCTGTGCCTTTAAGATAAGATCTACAGGTCTGAAATATTCAGAACTGTGCCTGTTTGCAGAAAAGATAAACCTGCTAAAGTGTCACTTTCAGTTTTGAGACTCTGCAGCACATGGTGATAACAGATGCTACTCTTAGTGCTCCCTATTGCTACCAGGCATTGACTGAATTTTTGATTGAATTGCAATTGATTGTCCACACTTCAAAAGTCTCGCCTTTGAGGAGGATGAGGAGATCTTACTATGTGTTATGCATAGGGCATGACATGAAAGTGAAGATATGTTCATCTCTGATTGATCATCACAAATATCTTTGTTCCAACATTTAGAAAGCGGTGGTTCCCAGGCATCATTTTAACAGCTAGCTTTGTATCTGCCTGTTATTATGGTTTTTAAAGTTATACATGCACAGCTTCAATAAGAGTTTCTGCAGTATCAAGCAGGGAAATTGAAGATGAAGTTACTCCTTAGTAAACTCCACCAACCAAAAACATCTAAATAAATTCTGAAGTTACTGTATTTATAGTCCGGTTTGTGTTCTGTGTTGTCCCAATATTTTTTATCCAAGAAAATCCAGTCTTTAAATTTAGTCCAAGACTAATGAAATCAAAGCCATCTAGTTGGGTTCAGTACCAGATCAGAAACTGCAGGCTTAATTTCTCCAGAGCAAGGCACCTTTCAGGAGGTGCTAGAACTGAATTCTCCTATCTCTATCTTCAAAGAGATTGTATTTCCGTTTTTCTTCAAAGGGTTTTCTGTGGACAAAGAGCTTGAACATAAACATTCATTCTTTCAGAAAGTGACAAATTGGCTTTGAGAATCTCAGGACAAGAGAATCTCAAGACAAATGCTGAATCAGTACATTGATCTTTCTTTTCTTCCTCCCTCCCCCTGCTACTCTACAACAACAACAAAGCTCCCAGCTGTTTCCATTACAGAAATGGGAATGCTGTCATACAGGGATTCCTGTCAACATGAGCTACAACAGAGCCCGCCTCAACTTATGCAGCACCATCCCTTAGCTGTTACACACTCTTTTGATGTCATTATTCGGCATCCCTCCAATTGTCCTAGCGTGTTTTTCAGCCAGAGCTTTCTGAGAAGCAAAATTTGGACAACCCTGTTTTTCCTGCCCCACCTCCACGCTCTGCAAACCAAGACTGTATCAGAACAATTACCCGTGAAAACCGCATTCTACTAATGCCATCTGTCATGGGAAAAGGAATGTGTCAGTGGAATTATGCCTCAAAAGTTCAGCACATCGAAGAGCAGGGATCTTGCAAAATAATAAAAGTGTCTGTTACAGAGATACAAGCAGCAGTTTTAGAGGACAATATCAATAAACTCTGGAGAGCTGCTCATACGCTCAAATCGGAGGTTAGCCAGAAGATTGTTTCCCTGTGCCAGGGAGATCATGGCCATTGAAATATTGAAGTACTTGTATATAAACTGCTCTTTCAAGTATTTTTGACAAGGGTGCTAATTAAATCTTAATTGACACTGCACTAATTAGCTTCTTAATTACATGGAACCACATAATTAGCAGCACACTCTGTGCTAATTGTTAATTAGGAAAACCACACTTCTCCCGCCCCACTCCTCCTGTTGCCTTTTTAACTGAAGGGCCTCTTGTAGCAGAGAGGCTCTCAGAACAATAGAACTGGTAAATCCCCCTTCAGAAAGTCCCTACCCTGGCTGTTGCTGCTCCTCCTCTCTCCATCTAATACTCATCAGCTTGGCTGGTTAACATTCAGAAAAACTTCCCATTCTACAGAGTTGTTGGCAGCCTACCAGAAGAAGGTGTTTAAAACACTTTCCAGCTGCTAATTAATTATTACAGGATTATGATTTAGCAACATAATTCAAAGTTCGTTCATCATTTGGCAAGCTGGACAATTAACCCCTCCTGAGGCGTTCTCCATGCAATCTGGATGCTGCCCCCTTTAACTCTTTCTAAAACAAACAGACCTTAGCTACTATGTTCCAGATTTTATACTTTCTTTGAATTTCTGATCTGGGGTAGGATTAATGGTTTGCTCAGACTCAGAATGATGATGATTGATTGATTTTTCTATTACTATCTTTTTCTTACTTATAGCTCTGCTATGTTTTCATGTGCAATGCCTACATACATGTGTCTTATAGAAGTTATCTCCTTGTATAACATAGTTTCACAAAGTTGTATGTCAAGCTTTGAGCCGGGAACATTGGAACCAATTCTTGTAGCCAATTTTGGAGGTAGAGAACGATAGCAAGATAGGAGAGGATTAAACTACATTTTGCTATGAGACAGAACACTTCTCATAGGACATCCCTGCACTGGCTCCATTCTCTTCCTAGGTTTCCATCCTGGGATCTCAGCAGTCAAATGCAGTATTATCTGCCTCACTGCCTGAAATCTCAAGTGACGAGATTTTCTATTTTGTAATTTACCATTAAAACTAGTAACATTAAAGTTATCACACCAACTTGACTTAAGTATCTTTATAAAGTATAGATTTAAAGGATTTGATTTGATAATTAGAATGCCTGAAGTTTCTGGACTGAGATTTATGACATGATTAAAGAATAAGTAAACTATAATGCCTCCAATTAAAACCAAACAAACAAAAACTAACCCTCCCACACACAAATGGCAATTGGTGACATGTTGAAAATAGCTGAAGAATGGCATATAAAAAGCTACAGAGAGAAAGAAATTTATTCAACTGAAAACTGAGTTCCAGAAGAGCAAGGATTAGTATCCAAACAATGCAGTTTGAAAAAAAATAAGAGTATCCAATTATATAGAAAGGAAAATATATTTAAAAATATTCCAGAAATCAAGTGAATTTATTATGCAAAGATTGGCACTTTTCATCCTGAAGATGAGATAAGGAAGATATACAAATGTATCAAAGAACTGTAAATAAACAAGTCCCATAATCAGTAATATTTACAAATGTTTCACTGAGCTAGAGACAGGTTTCTAGGGATTGAAGTAAGTGCATTTAAAAAAAAACATTGCTGAACAAAGCTGCAAGAATTGTTTAGAATCTTATAAGATGACTGTCAGCACCTCAATGAAGCAGTGAAATGCTTACATGTGATTCTGTAAGCAGGTATGGAAAACATTGAAGTCATCAAAGAACTGGAAAAACCAGATTTCATTTTAAAACTAAAAAGGGATTATACTGTGCTAAAAGCATGAAACACAAATGCACTTGTGTTTCATGCTCCTAAAAGAATGCACAATATTATGCAATCTAGACTAACTTTGCATAGAATGAGAATTGCCAGATATACAAGCTGGATCCATAAGAGGCAGGAGTACTTGAGATCATATTGATAACTTTTCACAAATAATGTAAAGAGGCAGGTCAAAGAAGTCTATGCTTGTTTACTTAATTACACAAAAGTTTTTGACTATGAAGGTCATCATAAATTGTGGAAAGCCATTGAAAATATAGGTGTACCAAGCAACTCATCTTAGTTAATAATTTTTAGAATAACTGGGAAATGAGTGCATTAAGTATATGTACTGTCCAATTCTATCCATATACCAAATATATATATAAAAAATCCTGAACTAGAAAAAAATAGAATATGGAATTAAAATTACTTGAAAGAACCACAAGAAAATGGTTGGTCTTTGTTTGAAGTTCCTGATCTTATACTAGCAATGTATCAATAGATCCAAAGCATTATTTTTTAATTCCAGAAAAGCAGCCAAATTAGTCTATGATAGCAAAAGAAATCTACATCAACTTAATGACTATCTATGTATAATATATTTTCATAGACCAGAACCTATTCCGGTAGATGCATGAACTATTTAGCTGTAGTTAGACAGGTATTTATATATGAAGAAAAAATAAAGTTTATAGACAGTAGAACCAAACGCCCATGAACTGAAGTACTTGCAATAAGGCAAATGTCTTCAAGATCACAACATTGTGATTCCTTCATTAATAAGAATACATTATTTCTTGCCACATTAACTTTGCGTTAAAAGAGAATATTTTAGAATTGCTTCATTAGAATTTCCACAGATTAAAGAATCCAAAGTGATAGTTCTGTAATACAATATTAAATTTTTTTTAAGAACATTTAGAAGTGTTCCTTTAAAGAGGAGGGGGAAGAATAAAAATAGTATTTAAATAAGTGTTTAATAATGCTTCTAAAGACCATTGCTAATCCATGGAGGTACAAATGAAATTTTAGAGAACAGCTTCAACCATATTACATCAGCTATTTGTGAAGTAAGCTCAAGACCTGATGGCTGTTCACATTCATTCTAGTGGTCCTTAAAAAGGACTGAAAACGGTCACCTTTATCCATGATAAAGAAGAATTAATTTCTGAGACTATAGTACAGGGGTCCCCAAACTTGGCAACTTTAAGACTTGTGGACTTCAACTCCCAGAATTCTCCAGCCAATTCTGGGAGTTGAAGTCCACAAGTCTTAAAGTTGCCAAGTTTGGAGATCTCTGTCAAAGTATAAGTGTTCCGAATAATGGACTACTGGCATAGAATTGATTGTATCCCACAAGGATGTGTTCCTCAAAGCACTCCAAATTTGATCAAACAAAATCTAAATTGATTTCTGAAGTTCAAAATTCAGATCAAGACCTGGCTATTGTAAGAGAAAGTGACCATACTGTTGTGATGAGGCTAATTAAACCTCTCAGTGAAAAATCAGAAATAACATTCACAACTGACTTCTTTATCCAAGTATACTGTAATATGCAGGAAATAAAGATTAATGATGATTTAATAGGAATAATGAACATCTGATGGATTATCCCCATGACTGAAATAGAGGATAAGAATTGAAGGACATATACAGGTGAAACTCGAAAAATTAGAATATCGTGCAAAAGTTCATTTATTTCAGTAATGCAACTTAAAAGGTGAAACTAATATATGAGATAGACTCATTACATGCAAAGCAAGATAGTTCAAGCTGTGATTTGTCATAATTGAGATGATTATGGCTTACAGCTCATGAAAACCCCAAATCCAGAATCTCCGAAAATTAGAATATTGTGAAAAGGTTCAATATTCTAGGCGCAAAGTGTCCCACTCTAATCAGCTAATTAAGCCGTAACACCTGCAAAGGGTTCCTGAGCCTTTAAATGGTCTCTCAGTCTGGTTCAGTCGGAATCACAATCATGGGAAAGACTGCTGATCTAACAGTTGTGCAGAAAACCATCATTGACACCCTCCATAAGGAGGGAAAGCCTTAAAAGGTAATTGCAAAAGAAGTTGGATGTTTCCAAAGTGCTGTATCAAAGCACATTAATAGAAAGTTATATGGAAGGGAAAAGTGTGGAAGAAAAAGATGCACAAGCAGCAGGGATGACCGCAGCCTGGAGAGGATGATCAGGAAAAGGCCATTCAAAAGTGTTGGGGACTTTCACAAAGAGTGGACTGAGGCTGAAATCAGTGCATCAAGAGCCACCACACACAGACGGATCCTGGATATGGGCTTCAAATGTCGTATTCCTCTTGTCAAGCCGCTCCTGAACAACAAACAACGTCAGAAGCATCTTGCCTGGGCTAAAGAAAAACAGACCTGTCCTCTTTTCTGATGAGAGCAACTTTTGCATCTCATTTGGAAATCAAGGACCCAGAGTCTGGAGGAAGAATGGAGAGGCACACAGTACAACATGCTTGAAGTCCAGTGTGAAGTTTCCACTTGGGGAGCCATGTCATCTGCTGGTGTTTGTCCACTGTGCTTCACTAAGTCCAGGGTCAACATAGCCGTCTACCAGGAGATTTTGGAGCACTTCATGCTTCCTTCCACAGACAAGCTTTATGGGGATGCTGACTTCATTTTCCAGTAGGACTTGGCACTGTCCACACTGCCAAAACCACCAAAACCTGGTCCAATGGCCATGGGATTGCTGTGCTTGATTGGCCAGCAAACTCACCTGCCCTGAACCTCATAGAGAATCTATGGGGCATTGCCAACTGAAATATGAGAGACATGAGACCGAACAATGCAGAAGAGCTGAAGGCTGCTATTGAAGCATCCTGGTCTTCCATAACACCTCAGCAGTGCCACAGGCTGATAGCTTCCATGCCACGCCGCATTGAGGCAGTAATTGCTGCAAAGGAGGCCAAAACCAAGTACTGAGTACATATGCATGCTTATACTTTTCAGAGGTCCGATATTGTTCTATGTACAATCCTTGTTTTATTGATTGCATGTAATATTCTAATTTTCTGAGATTGTGGATTTGGGGTTTTCATGAGCTGTAAGTCATAATCATCACAATTATGACAAATCACGGCTTGAACTACCTTGCATTGCATGTACTGAGTCTATCTCATATATTAGTTTCACCTTTTAAGTTGCATTACTGAAATAAATGAATTTTTGCACGATATTCTAATTTTTCGAGTTTCACCTATATAATTCAAAAGGAATAGAAGTAACAGAACTGGAAGAAGAATGGCACCCTAGTTTCAAAATATCTACACATGTTCAGAAATGCAAGTGAATAAACTTTGCATCTTTGCAGTTCACAGTTGTTGGCGTCTACTATTGCCCAATCAAGAAGACATGGATAATGCTTTTCAGAAGCAATGTTCACATCTTTCAAAATGATATGAAATAGTATTGAAGGGGTACTTTAATTACTCTGACAAATGTTGAGAGACAAAGTTTGCAAAGGACTTTCTGATTTATACTTCTGACCATTTTCTTCTCAGAGGGTAGAGGAAAGTACAAAAATATTATATGTCCTTCACAAGAAATTTCATAAAGAGGCACTGGTAATGAGATGTACTCTGCAAGCAAGCAAGCAACCAAGCTCAGAGAGCACCAAGGACCCCACAGTCTAATCCTGGGCTATATTCTTTTCTATTGGAATTTAACAAAGACTCAGATAAAGAAGTAAGAGTATTATGGACTCGGTAGGAAGTGACCATATAATGCTTGATTTCTTGATTTTATGGAAAACTAATGTGTATCTTGAATTTCAAAAAAAGCAGATTTTAACAAATGCATTAATAGAATAGAAGAATAGAATAGAATTCTTTATTGGCCAAGTGTGATTGGACACACAAGGAATTTGTCTTGGTGAAAATGCTCTCAGTATACATAAAAAGAAAAGATACATTCGTCAAGTCAAGAATCATAAGGTACAACACTTTATAATAGTCATAGGGTACAATAAGCAATCAAATCATACTAGGAAACTGTCAATAAAAATCATTAGGATACAAGCAATAAAGTTACAGTCATACAGTCATAAGAGGGAGGAGATGGGTAAAAGGAAGGATTAATAGTAATCGTAAGTTTTAAAAACATTAAAAGTTTTATTAAAACTTTCTCTCATGGATAAAATTGCATGGAAAAAGGTTAACTGGAATCAAACTGCAAAATAGGTCAGAGTTGCTAAAATAAGAAATGCTGAAAGCAAAATTGCAAAAATAGAGGATCACAGAAGAAGCCACTAGCTGCACAAAAGTCTTAATACAAATTTGAAGACAAGAAAATAGACACATAGAGACGCAGTAAAAGATACACAAGTGACAAAGAAAAGGCAGAGATACTTAATTTTTATTTTGGCTTATGTCTTCTCTAACAGTAGAATTCATTTTGTGCCAGGAAATTGTGCCCAGAAATATAGGGTGGGCATTTGAACTAGATAAGAAATATAATCAGGTTTAGTTGGCTTATTCCAACATTCAAGTCAACTTTTATGGGACATCTAAAAAGTGACTTGTCTATTCTAATACCTTGGAAATACAATTTGAAATCTACACAAATTAAACTAGAACTTTCCCCTTACTTTCTAATGAGGAAATTCTGCCTTTAAAATGTATTTTCTCTAAGATAGTAATCATTGTAGTTTATCTTCTCCTAAGCAAAGAAAGATTTTAAAAAGTGGCAATGTTTCATTTGAGAAGACTAATAATATTCTTCAAGTATCAGAAAGAATTTTATTCAGAAGGACCTTTAATGCAAGAATCAGGGGAGAGGGGAAAATACATTTGCAAACATTTTAATTTGTTAATTAGGTATCTTCCTTGGCAAGTTGTGGGAATGTATAGACATAACATATACAGATACACTTGCCTTGGTAGTACTTCTTGGAAAAATAATTGATTACATATTGGGGAAAGTTCTTGGAAAAATAATGGATTACATATTGAATATGTATTAGCAGCATAAAACAGCTGCAAAAAAGCTGTAAGATTAAGCTGTGTAGGCAGGAGAAAATTGTCCTAATTACAGAAAATAATAGTTCCTTTTTATTTTGCACTAGATAGAATCCTATTCAAAAAAGATTCATACAAACTAGAAGATGTTATGAGCAATGAGGATCATCAGAGAATTAGAAATTAACTCTTAGAAGAAAGAGCACAAGAACTGGGAATGCTTAATTTGAGAAGAAAAGATTAGAAGTGTTCTTTAGATATTTGAAAGGATTACACATAGAAAGTCAGTACCTGTTCTTCATTATCCAACATGCCTGGTAGAAAACAATGACATTAAGTTAGAGAAAATCAGATTCTGCTGAAAAGTTAGAAAAGGCTTCATAAGAGTAGTTTGACAGTACAACCAATTAGCTAGCAGATTGGTAAACTTTTCTTTACCAGATGTGTTCAGCAGAGCTTCGATAGTCAGAAATCCTTTAATATGGATTCCAACATTGAAGAAAAGGTTGGATTCAATGGCTCTCCAAATCTATGATCCAATTATTCTAATGTCTGAGGACAGATTTGTCAAATATCTTAGAGTCACTAGAACAGTCTGCTTATTTTGATGTTTGGTCAAGATTACGATGCATGCCAAAAGTCCACTTTTCAGAAAGATCTGTTGAAATAAAGGGTAGTTTACATTGTTTGGGATTATCAGATTGTTTGAGGAACACTGTTCTGGTCTAACAGTATTTTCAAAAGAGCAATGATGAACCCCTAAGATTCAGAGAAGATAAAATTGTTTCGATAATTCAATGCAGAAGAACATGTATGTTCACTTTTGAAAAGAAAGCAATGGTTGTTATTGATATGTCAATTAACTCTTGCATCTTCCTTAAACGACATGGAAGACATAGATGGATATTCAAATTTTGAAATGTAATTTTTGTGAAGGCAAAATATGCTACCAGTATCAGCGTAATCCATTCATTAATTTTCATGATCTTAGACTGTTTTACTATATTACCTATATGAGCCTCAGTGGTGCAATGGTTAGAGTGCGGTACTGCAGGCTACTTCTGCTGACTGCCAGCTGCCTGCAATTTGGCAGATCAAATCTCACCAGGCTCAAGGTTGACTCAGTCTTCCATCGTTCTGAGGTGGGTAAAATGAGGACCCAGACTGTTGGGGGCAATATGCTGACTCTGTAAACTGCTTAGAGAGGATTGTAAAGCACTGTGAAGCTGTATATAAGTTGAAGTGCTATGTATACATACATATAACACACACACACACACACACACACACACACACACACACACAGAGTAATTGTATATGCTAGTCCCATCCTATTTATTACCCCTTTCTTCCTACTTGTTTGTTACTTTGAATGGCATCTACAGATGCAATCACACAAATTTCATTAGTATTTTGATTAAACGGGCCAATTATCCTCAAAGAGGTTTATATTTTCTTTCTGCTACTCTTACTTTAGTTTACCATCAGTCATGGAAACTGCCATCTGGATTCACAAAAATAAATTCAGAGGTCACAAACACATGAAAAAACAACTTATTTAATCTTTTTAACCTTTGATATGGTCATCAAATTTGCCTGTTGCAATCAAGTCCCAACCTTTTTAATAGGTTGAGATGAACTGAGAGTTTGAAACTGAAATCCAGTTTAAATTAATGTTTTGTAGAATGCATTGATAAATTTTGATGAGGCTAATATTAAGATTCATATTCTGTCTAGGAAAACCTATTGGTCAATAACGGAATAAGAAAAAATATAGAATCTTCATCAAGTATTTTGATGAGCAATTTAATGATTAAAAATAGATAATCATTAATTTTAGATTATATTAAATCACTCTTCTCCATGCTGTTTCTGATGTGTGGATTCCCATGCTGATTGAGGTGTATGGGAATTGGCCAACATACTTGGATGGTGCCAGTTTGACAATGGAGGGACTGGAGGGTCACTGGTGCTCCTTACATGTTCAAAGTTCTATATTTTATGTAAGCATCATGAGAACATTTACATTTTCTTTTTCTTGGGATCCTTGTTTGATTCCCCTTTTTCTTTAAAGCATATTTTTCCATGAAATATAAACAAGGCTTAACACCTGTCATGCAGTTCAGCTGTCACAATAACTGAACTAATGGAACTCTGGCAGAAAAATGCAATTGGGAAAAGCCAGACCTGCTTTGCGAGGAATAGGAGGGCAGACAAAAAGGAAATAGCTCGATTTTAAAGTAAAAAGAAGAGCAGAAATCAGGAGCTAAGGAAATTATTTGCATTTGACAAATCTTTCTAATTAAGAGGCAATTATATCCTCAGATTCCTAATTGGGATTCTGGCAGTTTTTCAGGCTTGCAGGATAATTGCAGTCTGGTAATTCTATTAGGAGAGAAATTTGGGAGAAGTACCTTATCATAACATTTAGCTTTTGCCATCTGTTCTGAAGAGCTATGGCAAGGACGGGAATGTGGAACTTCTCCATTGGGGCTTTTTTCTTGACTGGCAGACATGCTCAGAGAGACCTGGGGCTGGTGTGAAAAGCAATATTTCTGCAACCATAGAAAATAGATACTAAGACTTTTGAATGTGGGAAAGCCATGCTCTTGTATTTGGCTCAAAGTATTGATTTTCCTCAGGTTTTCTATAGGGCAATTGGCAAATCTAGAATTACAACTAAATTAGCATGGATGTTAAACCTGGGTTAACAACACTCCACAAAATTAAACATAGATTATTCAGATATAGCTTTATTGCAGGATCACAATCATGGCATGATTTTGTACATGGCATGGACAAAATATGGCATGGATATTTTTTTTTCTGTAATAACTGCAATTAGTTGGAGAAATGACTTAGAATTGACTTGCCTGCCATACTATTGCTAGTAACAATATAATTATCAGCATGATCAGCTGAATCAGATTTTAGGACTTTAGTAAAATGCCTTCCTGTTGTGGGTACTGTTTAATATGGCGGGGTCTTCCTCTGTAGTAACATATCACAGACCACAAAGAAGTATGGTGGTTACCTGGATGATTAAAATTCCTGGAAATTGGTCACTATCGGGAACACTGTTGATGATGAATAGCTGAATGAAAAGGAACATTTTAGGAAATTGTCATGTAGTTTGCTAGAAAGGGACTAGGCCCAATCCAATAGAAAATTCTATTGTGTAATCATTAGGCATAGAACCATTTAAGAAGTTTAGATTAAATTTGTTGAAAGTTTGAAGTAGGCAATACCCATTAAAGTCCCCAACTTATCTGCTATTTTATCTGAGAAGTGGTGGAACGATATCTATATTAGAGGATAATAATGGCATTTAGTATGATGCAGTTTGTCAGGGAAACTTGCCCTTGCTTTGAAATCACCTGTGAGAATTATAAAGGCATATGGGTAAATAAATAAGTAAGTAAATAAATATCTGAAATTGTTAAATGTAATAGCTGTAGTAGTACAGCTATTACACAGTTATGAAGAATTTCAAAATGAAGTGCAAAGGAAGTAAGCAAGTTAGGCTACCAGATTGCCCTCACTGGAAGGGATTCAAATTCTTGAGTCGTCAGAAAGTCATGATTTCTGTAATAAAAAATGTCAAACCTTCTGATGTAATTCATAAATAAGAGGTCACTGCTTTTATTCTCCCATTGAACTATATTTCAGGAGGTGGCCA
Source organism: Hydrophis major (assembly GCA_033807585.1). Lineage (NCBI taxonomy): Eukaryota > Metazoa > Chordata > Lepidosauria > Squamata > Elapidae > Hydrophis > Hydrophis major. The sequence goes on along the minus strand of CM066330.1, from coordinate 205,751,564 downwards.
TCAATGACCTGTAAAAGTAAATCATTGAGATGTGGAATCTGCTCCTCCATATTGTTCCTCTGAGAGAGATGGATAGGTATTACAGTATAAAGCTATCTTGAAACACTTCAGAATCAAGATTATCTAACACCAAGGGCTTTGAACCATATTCATTGTTGATGGTTTTTACTTTCTTCACTTAAGTAGTTTTTCTTTTAACTTCAGCTTTTTTTAGCCCCTTTCTCCTTTTTAGAGACTACAGTTGGTTTGCAAAGGCCCTAAGGCTCTTAGGAGCTTCAAGGTTCTTGAGGTAGTTAGTTGGACTTTTTTACTCTATCCTTTTTTAGTTCCTGGGCCAGGGATATTATTTCTTTTTGAGCTCTATCCTCTGAATAGTCAGGGTATTTTAGTGAGGTGTTCAATATACTATAGTTATTTTTAATAGTCTTCTAGAATGGTGGAGAAGGCAAGTCAATTAAAGATGCAGTTATTATATATGATATAGTACAGCATTTGTCCAAGATCTTCCAATCTTTTTCCCCCTCTTCTTAAACTGGCAGATCCATGAAGGAACTAATGCCTCTAACTTGGATGATTGTAAAAAGTGAAGCACCTGTTTGATCATGATGAAAAACCAGATGCTGGACTGTGATGGGTATTGGCTTAGATTTCCCAGTGATTTTTACAGGAGTACTTTATTGACCCAATAAAATGTGAGGAATTCTATCATATGTATAAGTGCCAATACTGAAAGAATCAGTTAGTTTGCTTTTATAAGAATTACCTTTGCTTTAAAATAGTTTCTATTGTCAGTTATCATCTTATAAGTAGGTTCATGTCAGTTGATGCACTTGAAAAGGAACAACCACTAATATTACTAACATAGCCTTATTTTCACTTATCTAACAAAAACTGTATTTGCCATTGTGGCATATAAAATGTAAATGCCACCAGTAATCCTTAATTATGGGATAAGGTAATGAGAATTCCAGGCTACACAATGAAAGCAACAGAAAGCTCACAAGAGGCAAACCAGATGAGGAAAATAAATGTTATAGTAATTGCAGATTCATCCCATCATTTATCTGTTTTTAATTATAATAGAAGGGTAGCATAGTCCACTGCGCTTTTAAAAATAAAATTAACATCTCCCATCCCAGTAGCTGAACTGGGTTTGTTTTTAAGTGCTATGCCAAAACTGTTAAAAATGTTGCTGTGATTTTTTTTTTTCTAAAAAGAAAGAAGAAATATATACTGCTTGGGAGTAGGGCCATACCCCTAAGGATGCCAATTTCTCACGGTCTGCTCCCTTGTTCAGTGCCCTCATGTTTGGATCTGAACATTTGCCTGTGCTCTCTGTAATGGGATAGTGTTTTAGTCTTGTCTTCTAACTAGAACACAGAGCTGTGAGCTGATCCAGAATATGAAACAGCAGCTTTAGGCTGCTTTGAAACCAGTCATTCTCCTAGGACAACTGATTGAATCATTGTCCGATGATATTTCCAAATTCAGAACACAATTGAAAAAAGAATTGCAACTCCATGGTGGTATTCAGCAGGTTCTGACCAGTTCTGGAGAACCGGTAGCAGAAATTTTGAATAGTTTGGAAAACTGGCAAATACCACCTCTGACTGGAGATTTTACAGTATCCTTCCCCTGCCACACCCACTGGTAGTAAAAAAAATTTGAATCCCACCACTGAGCTCCACATTTCAGTTGACTATAGAATAGGTTATCTATATATTTATGATTGACTACATTTTAAAATTGAGATGTATCTTGAAACTCTTGAAATTGAGATGTATCTTGAAATTATCAAGCATAAGTTGTTTTCCTTAATGTTCACAGAGGAAAATTAACAGTTAATTTTTACAGTTAATTAACAGAGGAAAAATGGACAGTTAATCTAGGAATGTAATTTCCTAGAAAATTATATTTCCTTTTTTCCTTTTTTATTATTTTTATCATATTTTTAAAGTACTAAGCCCCACTTTTTTTGTCTTTTAAATAGTAAGCTATCCTGAATGATGAATATGAATCAGAGGGATAAGATACAAAAACTTTAAATAAAGCAAAAAATGAATTTTCTTACAATACAAGTAAAAGCATATAATTGAATGTGCAGATAATTTTACTCCCTTTGTATACTACTCATGATAATAGGATAGAATTCTAGACCATTTTTATTAATAGATTTTAAAAATTGTAAAAGATGTATGAATTTGTCTTCATTTGGAACTTTATGAAAGTACTGAATTTTTATATATAGCTTTTTCAAATGTACTAGGCGGTTCAAACACATTTTTCTTAGATTCATTTAAAATATAAAATTTCCCAAATCTATTCCTTATTTAAATAAATCTCTCAAAGAATATTTTTTGTAATCCCAACTAAGTTTTAAACTAGAATTACCTCTTTGCATTCACAGTTTACAGAAATGCATGCGCTTATGCCAAGACAGCTATTTTTTCCTGCAGTTTTTTGTGTTGATCAAGGGAAGTGCTAGCACCATCTCCTTTCAGTACTACATTTTGTATAGCATCTGACTCCATCTTTACGTATCTTTTTACTTCTGCTCCCAGGAAAATTAATGGGATTTCTGGTGGAACTCCTTTAATCCCTACTCCAAGGGCCTCTGAGGGATAGGTTACCTGCAATAGTACCAGATATTTCAATTCTTGTGATGCGGGTCTTTTTAAAACCAATGTATCTTCAGATGTATCTTAGAAAAGCTAGCCCTGCATTTCTTAGAGCAGTGGCCCCCAACCTTTTTTGTGCCACGGCCAGGTACCGGCATCATAAAATGATCCGCGGCCCGGTACTGGCATCAGCACGCATGACAAGTCAAGGCGAGCCAAGCAACTGGCCAGCCAGCCGTCCCTCGCTTCTCCCTGCCACCTTCAACTCCGCCTTTGTACCTTTGTTGATGGGCTTCACTTTGGGACGGCTTCAGGACGGTCGCTCGGCTCACCTTGCCTTGGGTGCTGAAAGAATCCTCGCACCTTAGTTTTGTTCGAAGCCCTGCCCCTTCAATGAAACTAAGGCACGAGGATTCCTTCAGGACCCAAATGCCGCTTTCCAACCGGAAAAGCTCACCCAGAAGCACTTTCTTGTCAAATAAGATGGCGGCGCCCAGCAAACTGGCGGACTGATAGGAAATGTTCTACGGACTGGTACCAGTCCGCGGCCTGGTGGTTGGGGACCCCTGTCTTAGAGTACAAGATTATCAGAGAAATCCACTAACACCCATACCGTGTAAAGCTAAACATCGTTGATCTGTTTTCTTCCATGAAATTCTGTATTCAGCTATCAACTGTAGAGAGTGCAGTAAACAAAGTCATTCTAAAATTATGGTGTTTGATTCTAAAAATCTAGAAGTGTTGACAGCTAACCAAGATGAGCATACAGATCCAACCACGGCAATAGAAATCCCACCCAACACCCATTCTAATTATAATTCAAGTCAATTATTTTTCTCAGCTGCATTGGGGACTAATTCTCTTCCAAAGTCTCCCCGTAAACATTTTCCCAGTGCTATCAAATTTGCTACACAAAGGCAAGACTGGGCTGTGGCTTATCTTGGCTGAGTATTATTCCTCTATCTTTCACTATGTAAACCTACTCGCCTGCTGATAAGAGGCCTTACACAAAGGATCAAAGGAAAGCAAGGCTCTTGTGGAGAGGAGGGGGTCCTTCTGTCCCCCACTTATGCTATTATAAATTTGCAGACACCGAAAGAGCTGCTTTCCATCTCAATAACCCAGATTAAAATAATTACCCCAGGCAAGTTTCATTAGCAAAACCCCAATCCCCATGCTAGTGCTGGGATAGGATCCTACATGTTAGCTTCCTGGCTGCTTGAAATAACTTTTCAGCCCAGGCCCTGCAGTGAGGCAGAGCAACAATTTCATGTTCCTCTTGTCCTTTCTTAAAGGGGCTCATTAGTCTTTCATTCTGATGTCATGGAAAGAAAACAACTCCCAGACCCTGAAATAGGATATAAATAACACAGGTAGTATTTGTTTCCCTGGAGGTATTTGGACTGCTGAAAAAGAAAAAACTCAAGGCTATTCTTGCTATGTGAGTTTAACAGGTAGAAATTTGATCTGCATGATGAGCCAGTCTCAACAAGTCTTGAATGAAGTTTGCTCTAGTCATGGCTGAGGTATTTATAAAGACTTCTGGCTTTTGAGAAAATCTGAGACTTTTTATTCTTGGTGTGTGTTTTTGTCCTCTTGTTCTTGTAAAACTCTGATTGGTGTCTTTTCATCTGTGTTTTGGGAAAATCAACTCTGTTTCTAAAAACAATCATTGCAATAATATGCTCCTGACTGTATGGAGGTTTGGTAGGTGATGCTCATGGAAAATGAAATAATAGGATCGAAAACAACCAACAACATTTAGATAGCAGGTAACCATATAGATAGCAGGTAACCATATAGATAGCAGGTAACCAGAATGAACAGTCTTTTCTCATCTCAATGACCTCCCTCCCATTATGATTCTTGACTAGTCAGTTTCACCCTCTTAACAACTGCATTTTTTTCTGGCTCAAGGTTATTATTCCACTAGTAATTTGTCTTTTTAAAGTATGCTCATAGGTTTATATGATGACAAATTGAACAGACAAATTGTATAGAGTAGTGAAGCATTATATGTTCCATTGATCTGATAATGTTGTTACTTCAAATATTCAGCCCTAACCATAACTGCATACCCAAAGTATCTACAACGGCCCTGACAGGTCCTTCGTGATTATGAGAAAGCATGAATTCAGTGTTGTTTGGGACAGAATATATTTTGGTATGATTTTCCTGATCAGAATGCAGTTGAAGGATTTGATGACATGTTAAGCAACGTAAGAATGTGGAGAAACTAATGTGCCATTTTTGCTAATTTTGATAAAATGGATTTATTTTCCAATGTTCTGAAGATTGAAAACAGAGGAATACACCCCTCCCACACCCACACACCGACTGGTGCATTCATTGGTCTCAAGTAGAATATCTATGCCTGTCCATAGAAAGTAGGACTTAAACTGTTTCTCCTGATAGGATTTTACCAAATTAAATCGATTTTAGTCACAACGTAATGGTTTTTGTTGTCTGTTCACAAGAATGCCTTTTTTCTATAAAAGTGTTTCTGTGTAATTTCCAGTTTCTATTTACTTCTATACTTCTCTGTACTTTGACTAGAAATCAAGGTAGCCAGAAATTAAGACATAGTTGAGCCTGAGAATAACTCTTTCTTGTGTCTTACTTTGCTTTAAACCTTAAAGGTGCTGGACAGCCCACTAAAAAGTTTGTGAAAATATGCCACAATATAATAGAGAGATTATAACTTACTAATGATTTCTATGACATGTTCAGATGGATAGCCTCAGTAACATCACTGAGAAATAAATACTTCTGTTCTAAACGGCATCTTTTTCTTAATTGTGGCAGGTTGATGCCACCAATGAGGTTGGTGGAGACCATGCATAAAATAGATGGACAACACTGGGATAGAAGAGGCAATATTGCATGCATAATGGATGACCTTTTGTCCTTTTTGGGGGGAATGAGTAAGCCAAAGGGGCCCAGAAAAGGACTTGAAAAAGTACCAGAAGAAATTTCCAAACTATTCTTTCAACCTTGCTTCAGCTTTCTTAGGAAGGACATGACTTCATCTTAAATATGAGCCAAGAGACACTAAAGAGGAGTGTGTGAGTGAGGGGGAGAAGCTGGATGAGGGGAAGAGTATAAAATACCCTTCTGCTCATTCTCATTGTAGCATAATTGGTTTCCTATTAATGGAGCATTATTATTATGATTGTTATTGTTATTATTATTCAACATCTCTTCTTTCCCAAATAATCTCTGAGCTGCAGCGATGTCCCCAGTAATAGCTCCATAAATTTCAGCCATAAAAAGTAATGGAGGGAGACAAATGAGATAATTAGGAATAAATCTTAGCAAGGTCTCTATTCATCAACATCCCCCGGAACTGGCCAATATTCCAAATCATTAGCAAGCCCGTAATTAACAAAGAACCCAGGCTTCCAATGTTAATAAAGCTTTTCCTGACTCTATATTATCAGGTAGTGGCTGACGAATTGGCCCTGTTAATATTATGGCCTTTGTTAAAGATCTCTCTCTTTCCCTCTCGCTGCTCTTTTTTTTTTTTAACAAAAAAAAAAAAACATGTCAGTTTCCCCCCCCCCCTTTCTGCTAAATTTTAATTAGATTTTGCATGTGCATCTGTAGAGGGCAAGTGTGGGGACAAAAGGACAAGGGTTTTCCTTTCATACTCAGCAATGCTGGCAAAAAAAGAGAAGAATTTGAAATGCAGGCTCCTTTCCTCCCCCACTGCCAAATCTCTTTCTTCTCTTTCTATTCAGGAATATAAACCTCTCCTTGGGGTGCCTGTTTGAATCAGGGACCAGGACTCATCCTGGAGCCTTCTGAAACAGAGAATCAAAAAGGCTCAAGATCACTTTTCAAGGACTCACTTTCCATTTGGATATACCCCTAAAGTTATATGCATCAAAATGGACTAATCAGCTGGTTGCTCCCATAGTTTCTAATCTGCAATTTTTTTAGAAATGTGGAGGATGTCTATGGAGATTCTGCAGTCATCCAGGTCATCCATAGGTGCTTTTTCAAAAGGGAACTGGACTTCCTTTGTTTTTCCTTGAAGATGTTTCGCTTCTCATCCAAGAAGCATCTTCACTACTGAACATTCCTCATACAAGAAGCGAAACATCTTCAAGGAAAAACAAAGCAAATCCAGTTGTCCTTTTGGGAGATGCCAAGGATCTCTCTCTGTTTTCCTGGTTGTTGGGGGTTTTTTGGGGGGGGGGGGAGAGATTGGAAACTGCCAACTTCATGTCAGTTTCCTTGGAGGGGAGATCACAGGCTAGAGATCCATTTGTTTAACCAATTATGTTTGTGAAGAATTCTAAGAGTATAGCTACAAAAGAATGCCACTGCTTTTCTAAGTACTGCAAGCTGAGGTCATTTCAAACCAACTTGGCACGTTCAACAGAACACACACTAAGCCAAGATTGGCTGGTTTTCCTGGGATATCTTTATAGGTAATCCTATGCATTCACACATATCCTACTTTTTCCCCCACTACCAACTATGGGTTAGAAGATTGTGTTTAGCATCTGTATGATTGCTCAGGAAGGCTCATTTTAAATGCAACTTCTTTTCATAATAATACCCACTAGCAGTGGCATCACTAGAACAGTGCACCAGCCTCATTCAAGAGAACAGGTTAATAATAAATGCATCTCATGCAGGGGTGGGCTGTTGAGGGTTTGCAGGGGTTCAGGAGACCCACTAGCTAAGATTCTATGCAGTTGAGAGAACCCCCAAATCCTACTCCTGGCTGGCCCCACCCACTTCTCCCAGGATCCCCACGTGGCCCGTTTTGGATGCATGTAAGTGCAGGGCAGCGGTAGGATTCTACCAGTTCATACCTATTTGCTAAAACCAGTTATTAACATTCTAAGCAGTTCAGAGAACCGGTTGTTGGAAGAAATTACTGGCCTAATCCTGTAAGGAAGGCAGGAAGGAAACATTCTGGTGTTGCTTACAGAAACTGCCTCTCTGATAATCCTTACTACATTCTTGGCAGGACTAGACTTTCTGTCTCAGGACCATCTCTGGAGTCCCCCCCCCCTTTGCTGGTACTTTGCTTGTGTGGAGTGGCCATTCAAAGTTACAATGGCACTGAAAAAAGTGACTTATGACCATTTTTCACACTTACGACTGTTGCAGCATCCCCACTGTCATGAGAGGCCAGGCGAGGAGATGCGTGCCTCGATGTGAGTGATATTGAGTTGGCCATGCCCAACCAGTCACATGACCACCAAGCCATCTCCACCCACTCACATGACCACCTAAGACATGCCCACAGAACCGGTTGTTAAAAAATTTGAATCCCACCACTGGCACAGAGGCTTGGGAGGGCCTCCTGGAAGTTCGGGAAGGCTGGAAATGGACCCTTTCTGGCTTCCAGAGAACTGCCAGAGCCTGGGGAGGCCGTTTTTGCCCTTCTGGAGGCTCAAGGAAAGCTTCTGGAGCCCAGGGAGGGCAAAAACACCCCCCACCATGGTTCAGGAGGCTAACTAGGCCATGGTCACCCAGCAACAAGGCAGAGAACCCTTTGCTAAAATGTTTGAAGCCCATTCCTGATCTTATGCAACAAAACCTACATAGGTTACATAATTGGAAGGTTTAATTTACTTTGACTGACTGACTGCAGTAGGATTGAGGATTTTTGCACAAATGTGCATTCAGTTTTTGTTCAAAATCTTCTTGTGCTGATTATAATGCAATCATTTTTATCATTAAAATATTTCTTGCTTTCATTATGTTCCATTTTTTTTCACCAGAAGGTTGAGTTGGTTAGTACATACTAGCTGTGTACATACTGATTCTTCTTCCTCTAAATTTTCCCTAAGACAACATTTCTGTAAGTTCTCATAGGCTGAGAGAGAAGGTGAATTGTCCAAAGTCATCTGATGAGCTTCTATAGCTGAGGCTGGATTTAATCTGGGTGTCCCTAATCCTAGTCCAACACTTTCCAGCACCTGTTTATTTACCTGTCTCTCAGTAAGTTTGGAAGTGTAGTTTGCTTTGATTCAGTGAAACTATTGCTCTTATATGAAAGGCTTTTACCCCTGTGACTAAAGCCCAGGACAGAGTGTTTTATTTCATACTATTACTAGATTGGACACCTGGCTTAGTGGACAATATGAAGTTTCAGGCAATTCTCCTCTTCTTGAATTTTAGTCATTAACAGCTACTGAAAATGAAGTATGAGTTGTCAAGACTTTAACAGCAGATGTTTTTGTAATGCAACACATGAAGCATTAAAGAGTGGGTGATAGAGGTGAACAAAGAAGATTTTAACAATTCATTGGGTTCTTGTGAAGCATTCTCCAAATGCAACCTTGCTCACTTTTTTATTTTGCACAAATCAAAATTAATGCTGGATGTTTTACGCTCTAATAACCATTCCTCAGTTGACTCAATTGTGGGACCATCTCCTTCATCCATTAACCCTGACTCAGCAGAACGCTAAGCAATGTCTGTTTTTAGAGAGCAGAACTCTAACCTGAACAACTACTGAAGCAGCTCTTTAAAACTTTAACAGAAAGTAAGTTTATTACAGGAAATATAGGGGGTGGGGATCAGGAAAGCCTAGCTCTCAGCTAGATCTTCTTAACAGGAACAAAGTCAGAATGGAAGAATCCTGAGATTAGCAAAAGAAACACCAAAGAGAGTTAGAGATGAACAAGGAACACAGAAGACATTCTCAGCTGTCTCTCTACATCTCTCTACAACTTGTGGCCTATAGCTTGTGTTAAGTGCAATTCAAGTCACATTTCCAATGGGAATGGGATTCCTTGGGATTTCCTGATCCCTTCCACTTCTCCCACCACTCTTTGTGAATAATCTTAGGAAATGATCAGTTCACTAGCATATTAAGGAAAAACCAAATTGTAACAACTAAAAAACAAAAGAGTGACAGATATTGTGTTGGAATATTGACCTTGGACAATTCAAATCTCTACTTTGTTTCCTAAGAATAAGTTTGTTGCAACCAAAACAAAAAACACTGGTATTTTAATAAATGGTGTGTGTGTGTGTGTGTGTGAAGATGGCTTATAGGCAAAATTGTGCTTTCTAAGATGTGATGCATTGATTTGAAGGCCAGAAAGGCAATCTCTCAACCATTTTAACCCCAAGAAACCAGAGAACAAGGCTCTATGTTTCAGTCATCACATTTGCATATGGTAATACATTTGCATCAGTCCATTGGTTTGCACTGCACTTAGATTAGACTCAACAACTAAAAAAAAAGCTGAATGAATCCTGTGCATGGCAAGAAACCTCTTTGAAATGGTTCAGTACCGACCCAGCTGCAGTGAAGGCTGACTGACCTTTTACCATATATGTATGCTATGAGGAATACCTACTCATTTTACACACATGAAAAGTGAGAGCAATGCTTCTTTATCGCACATGCTTTCTGATATGTTCCAATGAGACAGTCATTGTCTGAAAATGAAGTTCACTTTTACTGTATTCTTTTTACACAAATACAGTCTTGCCTTTAATTATTAAATGATTGATGTTGAAAGTCAATGTGATTACACACTCATTTTGTTGACGTCATGCCTTTAATTTTTTTTTTAAATATGTGCATCTACACCTGTGAAGTTTATGTCAACACTATTCTAGCTCCATTATGCAAATATATTATGTATTCATCAGGGCACCACTTCAGAAAAGTTTGGAAGAGGAACAATAACATTTCACACAAGAAGCAATGTCAGGATAGAGTGGATAGCAGGATAGCTACTTTCCTGCTATTTGTGAATAGAGATAAGGGAGAATTTGTTTATTTATTTAATTGATTTGTCAATCGCTTACAAGATAATAGGTATAAGTATATACATAGTTATGAATACATGATATGGGTACATATAAAAAAAATAAAAGAAACAATAGGACAAGGACGGTAGGCACATTGGTGCGCTTATGCACGCCCCTTACAGAGCTCTTAGGAAAGGAGTGAGGTCAATAGTAACAGTCTAAGGTTAACGTTTTTGGGGTTTGGGGAATCCTGAAGTTTTTCTAAATTTTGCAATACAGTATTCAGTTCAGAAGTATAGAGTAAGTACCTGCCTTACAGAAACCATATGTAAAAATTTGCATGTAGAAAAATGCACAGAAAATATATTAGAATGAAACCACTCAAAAAATCAACCCAACATTTTGCTCAGCATGGAACAGATATTTGATATAAAATATTGCCAAATATAATTTAAGCTTGGGTACAATTAAACATTTTCCTCCATATTTTTTCTGTACTTTGTAAATTTAACTATTCTAGATTATTTTTGCAGGTGCTATTAGTAAATTATTTTTTAAATAATATATTGATTTGATATTATATAAAATGAAAATTCTCCTATTCTGGGACAAATGAAAATGTGTAAGTAAAAAAAAAATAAAAATAAAAATGCAAATTGTTATCAAATGTGAAATCTAAAGTCCTAGACGATATAGTGATGTTCTATACCTCTTGCATGACATTTATCTCCACTGATCATTATCATTTTGAATTTTTTAAAGTTTGTATAGCAAATTTACAAAAGCTCCATTTCTTCACTGTAGTCTGAAAAATTCTTTGCATTTTTCCTCTCTTTGTTGAAACCTGCATTCCAGTAAGGTTATCATATGCTTAGAGCATTTGTTTTTCCACTGGAAGGCCTGTCTGGGCCATAGCCCCTCCCTCGGCCCCATCACAGTTTCCATAAATCTTATAACAGAAAGAGTATTTACTTGACTCTGAGCTGTGACTGGCTGAAGTCTCATATTCTCTCTCTACAAACATATAGACTGCATTAAGCCAATGTATCACAAGTGGTTGAATGGGAAGGGCTGACAGTGTGGCAGACTTCATTGTTCCCTTAGCTGCCCATGTGGGGATATTAGTGAGAATTTCTGGTCTTGAGAGTCATCATCCTTTTTCCAATTCATTTTTCAGCACAATTTAAAAATAATTTTAGGAATCCAATTTTAAAAATATAGAAGCCATGGTTTCCCTGCCTACCCCCCAATTTTCAGATCCTTTGAAATTAAATGCATATTCCAGGTGAAGGTAAGAAGGAATCAATTTAAACATTTAATGGTTAATAATAAATTAATCACTACACAATTTATCCTATTCCGAGTAATTTATAAGGAAGCCAGGTTTTTGCTTTCCCCCCATAATTACCTCAGACTGAACGCTCTTAGACAATTTACTTTTAAAGAAAATGTATAATATAAATTAATTCAATTAAAGATTAGGACTCTAGAATTTAGAAATATCTTAAATACCAAAGATGCAGTTTAGGGTAATGCAACTATCATAAAAGCTGAAAGGCAGATCTTAACATTTCTTCTAGAAACTGTCAACAAGGTGCTCCTATGTGAGCCACTCAAGATAATCTCAACTCAAACAAGGGAAGAAGCAGTAAAATGTATTTATAAATGGAGTCTAATTTCTGTGAAACTAGGCCATGTAAACCACATACGTTTCTTCTACATAATGCTGGTGAAGTTTGGGTATTTTATGTCTATGTGGCCCGTGTGACAAATAGTAGAGGATTCCTGAAAAATGAAATCCAATCCATTACCAGCATAGCTGTCCCGGCTATTACCTTTTGTGAGGCATTAATTCAATTATCTATAATGGAACATGAAAATGCTCATTTCATGTACAAAGAATCAATTTGTTTATTTTGTCAGTTTTGCATAGAAGAAAATTGTTTGGAAAGAATGGAAGAAAATACACAATTTTTATTTGGAGAAAATTAAACATTGCATTTTGAATTGATCAAAACTTTTTGGGGGATACAATATGGTGCCATTTTATTATTTAATCCAAAAATAGTCCTCTGCCAAGTCCTCCTATCCCTCAGCTAAATTTTTGGAAGGAAGATCTTTAATTATGCAGAATTAATTGATTCTCTTTTCTGTTGAGTTGTGTCCCCATTCTCATCTAAACAATGCTTACCTAAAAACATAAATACAGGTAAAAAGAACAATGCTCACTTTTATATACATCTTCCTTTATATATAACTGGATATGGATGGGCTCAGACTGCTGGCAGTGTAGACTTTAAGCAGCATTGGATTACACTAGTAGTGTCTTGCTTTAAATATGACATACTTGTTTTTTCACTCAACCCATGACTTCACATCTTGTAGAATGTTTTGAAGCATCTCAACCTGCTATTCTTAAAAAAAACCCTTCTCATGTCAGGAGACTCCAAAGGTAATAACATATTCTCCATGAGTCTCAGGTTAACCCTTGATGACCTGTTTTAATATAACTTTTTTAAAAAATATTGAAATTTGTAGTGTTCTTAACTTCTTGTCTTCATTTGCAATAGGAAGGAACTATAGAATCATGTTATAGGTGTGCACTTGAGATTAACATTTCCCTATTTCAATATGGCTCATGAGGAGTCATGCTGAACATGAATGAACATGAACATGAATAATTAACATGCAGTGAACATGAATTTAGTTTGTATATAAAATGCATGCAATTCATATTTCTGTAGCACATACATCAACATTTGAATATGAATGATATATTCATTCCAAGATTTACCAGAAAGAGCAATTAGTAGTTTGTAGTCTGTTTGTACATATACTTTCTAGTTATAACGTACTGTAATCTTTCATAGACAACACAAATCATATTACCAACAACTCCCTTTAAATTTAATTATCTCATTGCAATTGCTATTTGTGGGAATAAACTTTGACTTCAGTATTGGGTAATGATTAGTCTAAGACCTTATACATACATGTCTGCCTAAGGGTCACTGAGATAAGCAAGGAAATTAAAAACAAACACCAGGAACATTTAAGCAGCTCAGACGACTGTAAACAATTCTGTGTAATTATTTTAATCCACAATGTGAATGCTTACTATGTACGAAATTCTCAATAAAAGGGAGCACTAGAATTTGCTCTGGACTCCCATCCCGAGTACACCAGCCTGTGTCTCATTCTTTCCATGGGAGACCACCACAAGTGGTGACCCTGACGTGATCCACTGCAGGTGGTATGTGTCCGGACCTCCGTGTTTCCTCACCTGGAATAGGTAAAGTACGTACTTAACTATTGCTGGACAATAGGATTTTTTCAGGGAACATGGGGGGAAAACTCTCTCAGTCACAGGAACGGCATGTTAGTGAGCTACTGAAGTTAGTCAGGACAAACTTCTTTATCTTTAAACCCTCTGGGGGGGAGCAAATAGTTCTTTCAAAAGATAATGTGAGAGAGCTGCTGCAAGTGATCTGGCAGCAATGTCCCTGGTATCCAGAGAAAGGCTCTTTAAAGTTAGACACATGGAGGAGAATTAGAACTGTCCTTCATGAAGAGCCACGGGCAACAGCTGAAATTTTGATATATTGGAAGGTTGTTATGACTGCGTTAGAGACCCAGCAACAACCTCTTTTAAAAACTTTAGTAGAACCTCCTTCTTATAAAGGAATTGTATTGCACCCGCCTACCCCAAAACTGGAGTGTGCTTCATCATTTCCAACAGCACCTACTACAGTGGATGAGAAAATCCAACCAAAAATGGGAAAAGTTCAAGCCATGATGCATCAGGCTTTCAATGAGGGGAAATTAGAGCCTGATGAGATTCCCCAAATGAATTTGTTTCCAGTCAATAGGCAAGTGGATGCTTAGGGAAATTAAAAAAGCAGTTAAAGATTATGGTATTCAAAGTCCTTTTACAAAGGGGCTCCTGACAAGATTGGCTACCTCACGCATGATTCCTAGTGACTGGAAAGATTTAATGAGAATGATATTGAGCTCTACTCAGTATGTGGTTTTTGACTCAGAATACCAAAGGGAAGCTGTCACTAGGGGAAGGAATTCGGGGGGGCTGTATACGCCAGACCAAATCTATGGGGCAGGCTTGTTTGAATCCACTGCTGATCAAGCTGCTAATTTGCCTGATCACATATTTCCAGTGGTTATGGCAGCTGTCCTTGGGGCGTTGTCCCGCATCCAGGATGTGGGAACCCCAGCACAGTCTTTTTCTCAAATTAAGCAAACAGCATCTGAGTCTTATAATGATTTTGTGGAAAGGCTACAATTGGCTATTACCAGGCAAATCTCTAATGAGGAAGCTGCAAAAGAACTTTTGCTGAAATTGGCAGTTGAAAATGCAAATGCTGACTGCAAGTGTATCTTACAGCCCTTGGTGGCTAGAGGTGAGGTTACTCTGGCTGATCTGTTAAAGGCATGTGCAGTGGTGGGTTCTCAGGCTGACAACATGGAGACTTTGGCTATGGCATTGCAAAAAGGGATGAAACCTACAGGGAATTGTTTTAATTGTGGAAAGCCTGGCCATTTTAAAGCCCAGTGCCGTGCCCCTGGGGGGGGGGGATGGCATTTAACAAAAACAAAATTAAGGACGTCCATCCAAAATCGGTCTGTCCAAAATGCAAAAAAGGGTTTAATTGGGCAAATCAATGTCGCTCTGATCAGAACCAAAATCCGGGAAACTAAATTTGGGGCGTGCAGCTAGCTCCGCTCCCAAGGCTGTCACAAAAGCATCACCTGCAATTACTGGGAGTGAAGGTTTGGGTTTAAAAATGTTGAACTCAATTAATGTGACCTTTCCTCATCAAGTGTATATTGAGGACACTCATTTGCATGGGCCACTGCCAGAAAAAACAGTGGGATTAGTACTTCCCATGTCTTCTGCATCAGAAAAAGGGTTTTTTGTTATTCCAGGAGTTATTGATCAAGATTATAAAGGGGTTATTAAGATACAATTGTACACTGATACTCCTGCATCATTAATGGCCGGTGACTTTATTGCCCAGTTATTATTGCTTCCATACATCCCTATAAATCCTTTAATTGGGATCCCACGAACTGGTGGTTTTGGGTCCACTGAAATGGCAAGTTCTCCAGTTGCTGCAGAATTGCTAGCACTGACCAACCAAAAATGACAATTGAAATTCAGGGAAAATCATTTTCTGGCCTTATAGATTCCGGAGCAGATATCTCTGTGATACGCCAAAAGGAATGGCCAAATGAATGGGCGCTTGAAGACTCTCCGGCTGTTCGTGGAGTGGGTGGTATGCAGTTTGCAAGAAGTAGTGTACGTTGGTTGAAGGCATTGCATAAAGAAACTGGTGAGACTGCAAGAATTCAACCTCTTGTGTTGCCCCTGCATATAAACTTGTGGGGTAGAGATTTGCTGTCACAATTTTGCACAAAAATTGTTATTGGATAATGGAAAAATTACAATTGTTAACATCTCAGCCAGTCTGGATTGACCAATGGCCACTTCCAAAAGAAAAGCTTACATCTTTACATCAATTGGTAGCCGAGCAGCTACAATTAGGACACATTGAGCCAACTTCTAGTCCATATAACACTCCGGTATTTGTTATTAAAAAGAAAAATGGAAAATGGAGATTTTTGCATGATCTGAGAACCATTAATTCCATCCTTCAACCAATGGGAGCGTTACAATGTGGTTTGCCTAACTCTAACCTGATCCCACGTAATTGGGATCTAGTTGTAGTAGATTTACGGGATTGCTTCTTTTCTATCCCTTTGCATGGAAATTATTTGCCTTTACTGTACCTGAGTTGAATAACAATGCACCTACCTTTCGTTACCAATGGAAGGTTTTGCCACAGGGAATGCTAAACAGTCCAACAATGTGCCAGTCATATGTTCGAATGGCTCTGGCTCCATTCAGAACCTCTCATTCTGGGTGGAAGGTTTACCACTACATGGATGATATTTTAATTGCAGCTCCCGGCCCACCAGGAACAGTTAAGGCAGCGTTACCTTGCCTTAAAGAGGTATTATTACAATGTGGACTTCATATTGCCCCAGAAAAAATTCAAAGTCAAACGCCATATGCCTACTTAGGGCATAAGGTCCTTGCAACCTATGCTCATCCGGTCATTCCAGAAATCAAAATTGAGGAAAAGATTTCTCTAGTAAAATTACAACAAATACTAGGAACAATTAACTGGGTTAGACCCTACCTGGGGTTAACTACAGCAGCACTCCAGCCCTTGTTCTTGGCCCTAAAGGGCTCTGTGAGACTGGATTCTGCTATAACCTTACCAGTAGAACAAAGGAAGGTACTGACACATGTAAATGCGGCTTTAGCGCAGCGTTGGGTTGATCGATGCATTCCTGATACTCCATTTGCTTTGGCAATTTTACAAACTCCAGTCTTGCCTACTGCAGCTTTATTTCAATTACATGAAGCGCAGGTTTATATCATTGAATGGTTGCATTTGCAGAATACTCCCAGAAAAACAATTTCTATTATGGCTATGTTTTATAGTGAGTTAATCATCAAAGGCCGAAATCGCAGTATGCATTTATATGGCATAGATCGAGTTCAGCTATTTTTACCTATCTCCCTCACTCTGTGGGAAACTTGGTATAGTCAATCCATTGAATTGCAAATTGCTCTTGAAAATTGGCCAGGGAAGATTTCTTGCCACACTCCCAGTGACCCTCATTTCCAGTTGCTTCGAAACGTATCTGTAAATTTTAATTCAATTATTGCTAAGCAGCCAGTTGAGGGAGTGACTGTTTATGTGGACGGTGGTAAGACCTACGGCACTTGTGCATGGAGACAGGAAGGGGTATGGAAAACAAAAATTACCCCTCCTCAGCAATCAGCACAAAGGGCTGAATTAGCTGCTGCTATTTTGGCCTTACAGGAATTTGCACAAGAACCGCTAAATCTTATTGTGGATTCTCTTTACGTTTATCAATTGATACTTAACATTGAATTTGCTTATCTTTCTCCATCTGTTGATGCTAATTTTATGAGTTTGTTTCTAGCTCTGCAAAGCTGTCTTTATTCTCGCACACATTCTCTACATATCGCACATATTCGCAGCCACCAGCCACTTCCCGGGGAGCTGCAGGAAGGCAGTGACGTGGCTGACGCAGTGGCCTCGGCCATGTCCTGTCTCTCACTTTCTCCTGTTACTCCATGGGACTCACATAGCTATTTTCATCAAAATGCTAAAGCTCTTTGTAAACAATTTGGTCTCACTGCTGCAGAAGCTGCAGCTATTATTCAACAATGTCCTAGTTGCAGTGCTCAATCCACTGCTCTTCCTCAAGAAGTAAATCCTCGGGGGACATCTGCTTGTCAACTATGGCAGATGGATGTCACACAACACTCTCCCTTCAAACCATGGCACCATCTGCATATCACTGTTGATACCTATTCAGGATTTATTATGGCAACACCTCAATGAGGAGAGGCTACAAAACATTGCCTCCGTACCTTCACACATGTGGGACCACCAATGGAGATCAAAACCGATAATGGCCCTGCTTACATTAGCACCGCCTTTGTGGAATTTTGTCATCGATGGTCAATTATACATAAATTTGGCATTCCCTACAATTCCACTGGTCAGGCCATTGTGGAACGAGCTCATCAGACACTAAAACAAGCACTCCTTCACACAAAAACAAAAACGGGGGAAGTGGATGGATATGGCTTGCCTTACATACAAAACATTCTTAATATTACCTTACACACTTTAAATTTTTTAAACATGACAGGATCTCCCGCTGCTACGGCAGCCAGTAGGCATTTTGCTTCCTCCCCTTCTGCAGGTACGCCAAGACTGAAAGTTCGGTATAAGAGACTACCAGATCCAACGTGGAAAGGACCTGTCCCACTGATAACCTGGGGCCTAGGATATGCTGCTGTGGAAGATGAGGGGACAGTTGTTTGGGTTCCTGCTCACTGTGTGCATCCTTATCATCAGCCAAAGGGGCAAAGGGATTGATTTGGGGGAATGGAAAAGAAACACGTTGATCCAGGACATGGGGAAGCTAGCAAACCTTCATAATAAAACTGATTGTTGGATATGTATGCACATGCCAACTCACAAAACATCAGAGCTTCCAATGGTTGCAGTACCTCTGGCCAAAGGTGACTGGTATAAGGGACAATACTATGGTTGTTCAGGGATGTGGTCTAACAGTTGGACTACAAGTAACATAAATACATTGCATCTTGGAAGCCGAATCCAAGAGGTGGTGGTTATCTGCTGGACCCACAATGAGACAGTAGAGAGACTTACTTGGGAACATATCCATTTTGTAACAAAACAATTATTATTGGCAATGGAAGTCGGGTTTATCCAGATGACATGAAAACTAAAAATCTCACTTACTTTGTGCATATTTCTAAATTTGATGTCATATCTTTGATCAATGAAAATGGGTGTCCATTTATCCCTGCCACATGTTGTCCCATCATGATAGAAAACCAGCTGCCCAAATGTGCAAATGGGAAATATGCACCACCGCCCACTTATTTGGCTATGTTAATGGAATCTTTTGCACAATTAATCTATGCTGAATCAAATATGGTTGGTCATCTCCTGGGAGCAAATCTATGGTTGCTGTGTGGACGGATGGCCTATGATATCATGCCAGCACGATGGAAAGGAGTCTGCACCTTTGGGAAAGTAATCCCATCTCATGTCATTTTAAAATCTTTGGGGACTGCTCATATCTGCAATGCAAATTCCACAGCGGAAGTAAACTCTGTTTTGAATCATGACTACTGGACACAGATATCAAGGGGAGTTATTCCTCCTTTAGGAGTCATGATGAACTATAGAGATTTGCATCGTTTAAACAATTGGACAGTTACTATGTTTAAAGACACCATTAAAACTCTAAAGCTGCTTGAAGAAGAGCAAGGAAAAATCCTTGACTTTGTCCTGCAAACCAGATATGCGGTGGACACTATTTTGGCTGCGCAAGGGGGAGTTTGCGCTGTGATTCATACACATTGTTGCATGTATATCTCTGATTATTCTCCAAACATTATTGCTACTATACAGCATATGGAACAAACCCTGAATGAGAATCCATTACAATCGGAGGATGAGGGACTGGACGTGTGGTCTGCACTTTGGTCCTGGTTGCCAGATGGTTCATGGATTTGTCACCTAATTGTTGGAGTGATATTGCTTTTTATACTTTCTCTTTGTGTATGCTGTTGCATCCAATGTCTCCCTGGACTTTTAGGAATGTGTCGGGTGAAGCCTACGGAAGGAGAACTGTTGTTGCAGATGGCGAAAAGCTACCGAGTTATCCACGATCATCAAAAAACTAAAACAGGGGAGATGTGGGAATAAACTTTGACTTCAGTATTGGGTAATGATTAGTCTAAAACCTTATGCATACATGTCGGCCTAAGGGTCACTGAGATAAGCAAGGAAATTAAAAACAAACACCAGGAACATTTAAGCAGCTCAGACGACTGTAAACAATTCTGTGTAATTATTTTAATCCACAATATGAATGCTTACTATGTACGAAATTCTCAATAAAAGGGAGCACTAGAATTTGCTCTGGACTCCCATCCCGAATACACCAGCCTGTGTCTCATTCTTTCCATGGGAGACCACCACACTATTGCCTTATGGTAAAAGTGTATGACTGTCATTACCTTAGATGAGTTAGCCAAATATCATCATGTTCCATATTGCTTGAAGAAGGCTGTGAGATGGGAAAAAGAAAAACTGAAGAGAGATCAAGCTTATATCAATATTCAAATAAATTAAAGATCACAGTTTCTAGAAGCAAAAGGAAGCAGAAGAAAGTTGGTTTGTTTTACCAAGGCTAATCTAAAACATGTTGGTATAAAATTCTGGGACTTTTTACTGACACAATGATTTATGGATTTGGGTAAGGGATGGGTTATGGAAGAAGAGGTACTTGCATGTAAGCTTGTGCAGGTGAAGAATGAATAAGCTTGTTTGTACTTGCGATGAAGTGACAAGTGAATATTTCCTTTTTCTCTTTTTGTTATTTCTTTCTCTTTTTGATTTTCTCTTGCACTTTCTATTCTCTTTTATTATTTCTTTCTAAGTTTTATTTTGTTATTTTTCAAATCAGTACCATTATTTAAAAAAATAACAAACTCATGAACAAGAAAATCTATTTCTTTATAGTAGGGTAAATACAGTGGTGGGATTCAATTTTTTTTTACTACCAGTTCTGTGGGTGTGGCTTGGTGAGTGTGGCAGGGGAAGGGTACTGTAAAATCCCAATTCCCTCCCCACCCCACTAACCTGCTTTCCAGCTCCATTCTCCTGTGCAGGGCAACCAAAGAAGACCCAGCCGATCAGCTGGGACTCAGGAGGCAGAGAAGAGATGGGGGCAGCAGGGCCAGTCAGAGGTGGTGTTTGCCGGTTCTCCAACTACTTAAAATTTCTACTACCGTTCTCCAGAACTGGTCAGAACCTGCTGAATACCACCTTTAGGTAAATATTACTGAAGAACATGTAAAACAAAGGCAGCTCCTCCCCAAATTTTTTTTTTTAAATATTTTCTTCTGAAAATCCTCTGCTGATTTTTTGGAAAAACGTTTTTCTTCAGTTAAAAAAAATGTTTAAAAAATTCTGGCCAAGACTGCCAAATTTCTGTTGTGTGAAAGTGTCATGCTGACACAATCCTGCCAGCTTTAGCCAAAATTATTGAGTGAGCTTTTTTGTTAAATGATGCTTTAGGTCAGAATTGGCCTTTTTTATTCTGCTTAAATCATAATCAATTACCCTATAATGCTCTTTTAAAACTCTAACCTTTTCAATAAATCTTCTGAATTTTTTAGTCACAGAACTTATCCCAAATTATTCTTTATGCTCATGTTGAACTTAAAATGAGTCAACTTGCTTGCCTTGTTGTTCTGGGCAATATGTTGTTGTTCTTATAGCACCAATGTATGTTATAGATATAGCATAACTGGCTCTGTTTACGTGAACCTTGTTATGAACTAATAAAGGCGTTTAATAAAGTTTTAACAACCTTCAGTAAAAAGCAGGGTTCTAATCCTGCACTTCTGATTGGCCGATAATAGTGACATCGGATTGGTCCTTTCTGGGAAATCTGATTGGCTGTTGACGGGCCAACTCTCATTGGTTCAAGGGTTTAACACTTCCATGTCTTTCATTGGCTAATAGGACAGCAGTCAACCCTATAAAAGGGCTGTTGCTGCCCTAGGTGATTGCTCTGTTCAGTATGTTTAATAAAGAGTTGAAGTTCACTGTTCACTGACTCGTCTCCGCTTCTTGTACCCATGCGCAGAACATAACAAACCTGCTCTTGATCATTTCCAAGGTAAAAGGAAAAGAGCAGGTTGTAACATGGATATTGTAATAATACTCTGGACACTGGGTATAGAACAAAAGTTTTTGTGAACACATTGACTACCTGGCTTTTAAATTCCACTATTTCTGTCTCTCTGGTCTCTGTCTCTCTTCGGTCTACACAGTGGTGGGATTCAAATTTTTTTACTACCAATTCTGTGGGAGTGGCTTGGTGGGCGTGGCAGGGGAAGGATATTGCAAAATCTCCAGTCAGAGGTAGTATTTGCTGGTTCTCTGAACTACTCAAAATTTCCGCTACCAGTTCTCCAGAACTGCTGAATACCACTTCTGGGTCTATAACTCTGTAAATTGAAAACATTTTACAGAACTCAGATCAGGAGAGTCCTAAGAAGGACCCAAAGCCACTCCTCGGCTTTGTGATTTGATTTCTTTCTGGCTACATGCAGGATCTCTGATCAAGAACTGAAGGTCATGTTTCAAATGGCAGGACCAATAATTTGTTCTCAATATGAAAGAGGATTGACTTAATAATCAGATGTGAAACATAGTGTAAATGTGGAGAAGAACAGATGTGCCCTGCAGAAGGACCCATCAGAAATGTTATTGGTCCCACACTCGTTAATGATGCAGTGGTGCATCATGGTGCTAGCTCTGCCAGATCAGGGAAAGAACATGTGAGGTGAGTGTGTGCATCAGTGGTAGTATTCAATTTTTTTTTACTACCAGTTCTATAGGCGTGGCTTGGTGGGATTGTTGTGGCTCGGTGGCCATGGCTTGGGCATGGCAGGGCAAGGATACTGTAAAATCTCCATTCCCTCCCCACTCCAGGGGAAGGATATTGCAAAATCCCATTCCCTCCCCACCCCACTAACCTGCTTTCCAGCGCCATTCTCCTGTGCAGGGCAACAAAAGAAGACCCAGCCGATCAGCTGGGACTCAGGAAGCAGAGAATAGATGTGGGTGGGGCCAGTCAGAGGTGGTATTTGCCAGTTCTCTGAACTATTCAAAATTTCCACTACCAGTTCTCTGAACTTGTTAAATTGTGGGAAAGATAACTCGAGACCAGTTAATCTTTAGTTGCTTTTAATTTTCTTCTCTGGAACTGAACAACGGAGCCGCAGCAGCCTCTTTTATAACAGCTGCTTGTGGCTCGCAGCCAATGACAGCTATTCAATTTTCCCACCATCGGCCGAACCAATCAGAACAGAACATTCAAACATATAACAGAAGTACTCAAAATTTCCACTTCTCCAGAACTGGTCAGAACCTGCTGAATACCACCTCTGGTGTGCATGTGTGTGAATGCAGGGAGATCAGAGAAAGAATATGCTGTGGCTTAAAAGCCTCTTGGTGTACATAGCTCTGGGGTTGCAAGAAACAATGAAGAAGAGTCTTTGTAGCTCAGGATTGAAATTGGGGGGGCGGGGTGGTGGTTCCTGATTAGTGCTCTTTGAACTTGGTGGTTTTCTTGCAGATGTTTTATTATCAATACTAGGTAACATCATTATCAACAACAACCAAGCTCAGAGAGCACCAGCTACCCCTTGCTACAAGAAACTCCTGAGCTGCTGTGCAATGCAATGCAAAGTCATAGCCACCCCTACAAGCTCAGCTGCCCCAGCCCAGTAGCCTGGTGCAGAGCCGCTGTGCCCTGGGAAGCATAAAGGGGCTTCTTGGTGTGCTGCAGGTCTGGGGTTGCAAGAAGCTTCTGAACTGCAGCACAGTACAAAGCCCAGTCCAAGCAGTGAGGCACAAAGCAGCTTCTTGCTGCCCCAGGAAGCCCCAGTCATTTTGGCCCAGTCCCAGTTACATTTAGCACCACCAATCATTACTCCCAGATCTCTGCTATCCTGCATGCCCCATTTAACCTTCATTGTCTTCTTGTTTCTGTTGTTGATGAGGTGTGTTTGGCTTGGCCCTTTGCAAGGCAGGTGATTCCACCTTCCCCAAGTTTTGCAGGGAAACCATCATGTATGAATCAGGGAAGAATTCCTCATGTGCCAGCAGCTGAATGCCTGTTGAGATCTGACAAAGGAGAATTTATATCAAATGCTATTGGTGATGGCATATTAAAGTGAGAACTTGAATGACAAAGGACACCCTGATCCAGTCCAATCTTTTAATTGTACCTTAAAGTTGGTCTTTAGGTGCTCCATAAAAACGTAGTATATGACATTTGGCTGAGTGCTGCTTTTCTATAGTTCTCCACAATATAAGGTTTTGAATGAGTCTACTATAACAACTCCCCTCCGAGGTTTTTTTCCCACAAATGGGCATCAGTAAGCAGCAAATGCTTGTTATATGAACAAGCTCCAAGAAACCCCTCAAACCTCTTAATTTATAATTGCCTTAGACCTCAACTTGTTCTTGCAAAAAACATTCTATGTGTAGAAAGAAAAGGAACATTGTAAGAAAATTGTGAGAAAAGAACCCATCCCATGTTGCACACAACTCCAAGAAACTAACAAAAGAAAGCCAGGTTTATCCTTAAAGCAGGAATTTTTAACTGGAAGAAAATACTAACTGCTAAAGAGGAATACTTTGGACTTCATATGGAACTTTGATGGACTGGATTAGTATGATGACCTGGGGAGTGACACAAAAATAACCAAGTCCCCAAACTAGAAGAAAGTCCCTTTAATGCCTCCAACTTGGCTCCAATATCCAATTATTCTCGGCAGGATATCAAATTCTTAAAGAAAACAGTTTACAGAGGGAGTAAATTCAGTCTGCACCCAAAGTAAAGTTAATTCAAAATAAAAAACCCAACACACTACACTGAAGGAATTACTACAGCAGGCAAGTATGATTAATTGCAGACTTTTACCAGATAACGCAGCAACCACAGTTGGGAGGAAGCCAAAACACAGATAAGCTCTGACAAGAATGCAGACTTTGCGTCCAGCAACTTTGCCATGTGCAGTTTGTCCTTTTTACCAGTCCTCCCAGCTGCAGCCCACAAAGGGGATCAGGATCTCTTTCTCCCCCGTAGACCACGTCACTCACGTTTTTTCCTTATCCGCTCCTTCCTGCATGCCCTGGGATGAAGAGGGGATGGGCCTGGGTCTTCTTCCGAATGCCTAGTCGGCCTGTGCCCTTCCCCAGTTTCCTCCACAACCACCAGAGCCAGTCCCACTCCCTGTCAGCTGTTCATCTCTCCCTTGGAGTCAGACTCCAACAGTGGAATGACATCTGGGCAGCAAACTTCTTGATCAAAATACCCACTTCAGAAGTGTCTTGGTGCCTGACATTGACAGCATTTCTAAAGTCACTATTAAAGGGAGGAAGTGGTAGTGGACAGCCAACAAATTCGAAATAGAAGATTCAAAACTGATTTATAATCACTCTCCCATTTTGAATCGGCATATTTTGAAAGGCCAACATTTTTATGTGCATTCTTTTCTTCTATCTTGACTGTTTCTAATGCAAGGCCTATCTACCTATGAACTTTTAAATGTGTATACTTTTTTTATTATGCTGAGAATTACAGGGGAGGGGGGCTGCAGCCCAATATACTCAGAAGGTATCAGGTTAGAGAAAAACGGCTTAGTTAGACATTGTGTAATATTGGAGAGATCAGGTTGTCTTTCCATCTGAATGCATGGCTGCCAACTCTCACGCAATCAGCGTGAGACTCACGCAATTCAACCAATTTTGACTGTCTCACTCTGATAAACGAAATCTCACGCTAAACCCCCAAAATGGAATGTACAAAAATAAATATATCTCTACATTCTCTGATATTCCGAATATGCCCAAGCCCAAAGTTTCGAGAAGTGAAGCCTCCGATCCTGGGTGGCTTCAGAGGGTGAACAGAGCATGTGCGAGAGGACGTTGCCCGCATTGATTTCTGTACTGGGGTGAGGAGAGAATTCCACGCTGCAGGAAGCGGTTGCTCCTTTCCGCTCTAGGATGTCACAACTCTCTGGGCTTAACCCTTGAGCTGCACTCTGCTCTGGCAGGCGGAGATGAGAGAGACGAACTCTCTGTCCCCCATGAAGTACGACTACACCCGTCTGGTCTCAAGGCCGCTGGGATTGGGGCGCAAAGGCACGTCCCTCTCCGGCCTCCCTCTCGCAAGGGGAGCTGCCGTGGCTGGCCTCTTGCGCGCCTCGGCTTCTCTCGCTCCCCAGCCTGATGGGAAGTCCCTGGAGAGGGAGGGGGAAGAGGGGGGGAGGGCTCCTTCCCGGGTACATTGTGTCCCTCCCCCCGCCCTTTGCACCTAGATATGCGCGCCCCCCCCAGCCTCCCCTGGGTCCAAGAGGCTGCAAGAGGGTCTGGCAGGGAGGAGCCTCTCCAGGAAGGGGGTCCCGCCAGAGGGCAGGCTGGAGCGGGGCGGGGGGGGCTCGCAAGGAGGGGGGGTTCCTGTCCCCTCTGAGCCCCAATCGCAGCCAGTGCAGGAGTTTCTCTCTTTTTAGGCTTCTTTCCCCACTTGATGCCAGGAACGTTTGGATGCTCTTTGGGAGCCCTTGGGAAGGAATCTCGCCTTGAGGGGTCTCCCCACAAATGCCAAGCAAAGGGGGGGGGAGTGGCCACTGTCCTCTCCTCTCCTCCCCCAGACAATCCAGGACTTCCCTGCAGGGGAGCAGCTGATGGCAGCATTGCTGGGGGTCCCATGCACAGACTGGGAGGGGGGCGTTTGGGGAGTGAAGGACACCAGCCTCCCCCACCCATTCTGTGTGTGTGTGTGTGTGTGTGTCCATCTGCCTGCCTGGCCCTTTCCGACCCTTCAGCTGGACTGTGAGGCTGGTGGGTCCAAGACTCAGCCTGGATCCCCCTCCCCTCCGCAGGTGGGAGGCCCAGAGGGTGGGAGAGGGCTGGGAAGGGCTGTTTCTGCCCAGCTCCAAGGCCGGGAACCCTGGCAAGGCCCCCTCCACCCCCGGGGCCATGTGAGGGAGGCTTCTGTGGCCCTGAAGAGGCAGCCTGGAGGGGCCGGATCCCAGGCACTTGGGATGCCCCTCTCAGCCAGGGACCCTGGAGGAGGAGGAGAGCCGGAGCAGCCCAAAGGGACGGAGCAGATGGGCAGAGGCCCAAGAATGTGGACCCTTTCCGGCCAAGATGGTCAGTGAACTGCATTATTAATATCTTACAAATCCGGTTCAAGTACATTGGTGCTGCTTGCATGTATGTATGTATGTATATGTCCAAATCATGACTAAAGTATGCATCAGATTGCACCATTTAAAATGTAAAATTGTCAAAGCTCCCTACCGTGGAAGGGGGGACACCCCCCTTCCACACCATCCCCCCCTCGGTCGCTCCGCTCCCTCGCAGTGTCTCACTCCAAAATATCACTCAAGGTTGGCAGCCCTGTGAATGGATTCATAGTGTGGCATCAAAGAGCACAATGCTACCACAGTATTTTTTCCCACACTGAATTCTAAACGCAGATCTCAAAGACATCCTCAAGATTTACCACAGAAAATCAGTGTGTCAGAGAAAGAAATGGGAATGTTTTAAAGTTTCTTTTAAAGACTTTCTTTCCCCTTTCCTTTTCCAACCTTTTTCTACAGGAATTTCCATTACTCCCAGCAGAGGGCAGTAGTGTCTGCCCTCATACTCTGGAATGCAATTTATTGGCAGGTTTATTACAAAGTCAAGAAAGCAGGCATTCAAATCAGAAGAAATCATGTTAGAAAAAAGCCCTCATAAAATAGCTCATGCAAGTATAAATATCACAAAGAGGCTTACTCTTGCTCTCAGTTACAGCTCTGCAAACTTTTGAGTAACTATGGTTGTGGTAAAGTAGTGAAAGGCTGTTTTGGGCCAGTTGCCTTAAATTAGTAAACTATGATTTAATTTAATTTCCAAATCCTTCAAAACTTCAATTGTATACATTCAGTCCTTAGTATTCTTCTTCCCCTAATAAATCCTGTCTGCATTTAATACTAATACCTTATATGGCAGAACTACGTTCACAAGTCTCTTTAAATAGACTACGTTTGTCACATTTGAAATGGCTATTAAAAACTTATAGGGAGAGCATTTAAGATACAAGGCCTTTATACATGAGGATGAGAGGGAGTGCGGAGAAGAGGAAAGGAAATTATTCTAGTCTCTAAAGGGAAAAATACAAACTCTTTTGTAGAACACAAATAGTTGCTGGGACAAAGAATCAAGAAATGGCTCATCTTTATTCTTAGAAAAATTCAGCCCCAACCAAGTTTCCAAGTTCCTTTTAAGAATGTAAAAAAACAGGTCAAAAGAAATATAGCTAAAATGACCAGGAGCAAAACAAATGGAAAGGACTAGGAGAACAATTATGTACTTAGGCCATTCTCTAAAAGTATCAAGTATTTTATACTATAATTCTCATCTTTCCTTGGGTGCTAATAGAGGTTGAAAATTATAATCCAACACTTGTCCACAGCTTTATGCTATGGTTGAAAAGACCAGTTAATATTTTAAGTTGGATCATCAATGTGATTATAGCAAAACTTGACAAAGAATAAAAAAGCCTAAAATTTTGGAAATGCAGCATCCATTTCTAGAAGCCCAAATTCACAGTAGACACTGGCAACTTGACAGAAAGAAAGGAAGTGTGGTATCAAATGTGATACCCCCTCCCCCAGTTCTGCTTTTTGGCCCAAGGCAACCAGCCATATGCTTCTCCCTCCCTCCCTCCCTCTCTTCTCTTGTTTTCTTTTCTAGATGTGCTGAGACAATTAGATGCTTGGTGATCATGATGCTTTTTGAGAGGAATAGGGAGAAAGAGGCAAATTCTTGACACATACCAATTATTCTACCATGCTGTCTATAGGCTGGAACCATTAAGATTCCACAGGGAATACCTGTCCAAAATAAGCCACAGTAGATACCTATCTATCCAAAATGCAGATATTTTTCCTTTAAAAATTTCCATTATGGACATCTACCACATCAAAGCATCTTTTACCTCAAAGCAAAGTGAACTTAAGCCCTTAGAATCTGTGGCATCCCATTTTGCTTCTTGCAAAAATTTTGATTGCAAGAATCATAAATACGCCAGGGGACTTCAGCATGTCCTACCAAAAAAAAAAATGCACTTCTTGGGACCACTCCATAGCCCACCATTTGTCTATCTTATCCTTGGCCAACTGGGCCAATTTTACTGCAGCAACAAAGCAATTCCTTTGCCAAAGCTTTCATTTTGCAACTGTAAATGTACATGTAAGAAGCAAGGGTTCCTATCAGTTCTTACCTCAGTATTGTAGCAAAGCCTTCATGTGTCATGTTTTTGCAGCTCAGCAGCTTTGTGTAGGCAGAAAAGGTTAGTTTTATCTTGCCACAAAAAGGCTTGCAAGGGAGCAATGGTTAAAGTGAGATAAGGATGCTGTGGAACTGTGATTTCAGTGCTCTCCTATTACTCAGCAGGAGAGAGAGTGTCTCCTTAAGAGGAAGGCTTACAGAGCAGGCAGTGAAACCAATGACTATGTGGAAAAGTCCAAAGAGTTGCAGTCTAAGTTAAAACAGCATTATTCTAGATCCTGGGAAATATCTAACATCTGTGCAATAAATGTAATGTAACCTAAGTCTGAATCCTATCAGTCACAGCCAGCAGGAATAGCCTAACTATAAAACTGCTATATTAAATCTTTCTGCAACAATAAAGCTCACCTTTTACTGGGATCGAAGCCAGTGTGGCAGAGGGAGATAATCTGATGCCATGTTTGTTTTGGGATGGTATCTGGGATGGGATAGTATTAAAATCCATTTTGGAGGAGAAGGAGGTTTGTAAATAATCTAGCTTCTTGGAGTAATCCCATTGACAAATGTTAACTGAAGAGATAAGGAGAACAATCAATTATTTAAAGAGCAAAACGGCCTTTAGAAGGCCGTAAACAAAAACTGGCCAGGCTCATTGACCTGGCAGAATTTCAGGCGACATCTGAGCTTTTCTTTGATATCCTCAACCAAAAAATCATGAATGTTGGTTTGCATTATCAAAATTTTCATTTCATCTAAATGTGACCAGCAAAATAGTCCCAGGTCTTTCTATGCTTTTTCTTCTTACCTGAATGCCTTAGTTTTCAAGTTTTACCACCTGACATCAAGGAGGATAGGAGAGAAGGGTATATTTATAGCTTCACTCTCTGATGCAGAAAGCTATAGGTTCACCCTCAGCACTTCAAAACCGGAGGTGCATCTCCTTAAATCTCTAAAATTTATCAAAATATTTTCTTTAATGCGATAAAGGGGGAAACAACCATTTTGGTTTTAATCAATTTCCAAAGCAGATGAAACAAAATTGAAATTTAGGTTTCATCTTGTCCTTACCCAAAATGTGAGCCATTTTGCTGTAATAGTTAAGGCGCATGGCTAGAATCTGGAAGTTCTAGTCCCACCTTAGGCACAAAGCCATTTAGGTGACCTCTCTGCTAGCCCTAAGAATGAGAAAACAGCAAACCATTTCCAAAATCTTGCCAAAAAAAGCTGCAGAGACTAGTCCAGGTAGCTGAGGAGTCAAAAATTGACTTGAAATCATGCATCAATCAAACAATCAATCAAAATCAATCAATCGCCTAAATGCAGCCATCAACTGTCAGCATTCCAGCAAACCTCCATTCCAACCAATAACTCAAAGGCAGTCATCTCTCAAAAGTTCCTTATATTTGGATAGTAACTGGCACAACTGTGGAATCCCAAATCTGAAAGTTCTGGGCTTCCTTACAATAAGTAAAAAGTATAAATCAATCCCCTGCACCCATCACCACATCACATGGCCCAATCACCATCCGTCCCAAAGTAAGACTTCCTTTCACTATGTGCAACACGACCTGACCTTGAATCAGAAAAAGAATTTTATTATGTCTAACTAGATATACTCCAATGAATCCCCCTCCCACTTTCCCAGCATCAATTGTAGCAGTATGTGAGCATCAGATTTCAATATGGCTTCCAAAGCTGACACTCAACATGCTTTCCCAAAGCCCAAGGAAAACTTTGCAGGTTTGCTTTGCAGATTCTACCCATACCACATGTGTGCACAGCACATGGGATGCTACCTTTTCCTGCCTTCTCCCAACATCCTTTCCCACCTTTTCCTGCTGCAATCCAAGGTTCACTGAACCCATCAGGTTCTGTCACTTGTGTGGGGTGAGAACTGTACTGCACCTGTCTGCAATTCAGACCTAGAGGGTTATGGTGATAGGTAGAGGGCGGGAGATGGTTGGTTTCTGACACCCTGCATATGTTGCCCACAGAAAGCTGGCTCTTTCCCACCTTCTCCCAATTTCTGAGTGTGGACAGGTTTGGTTGTATTGGCAAAAGTTTGCAACTCAGCCATTCATTATTAAAGTAATGCCTGTACCTTAACCACTGTGTCATGCTGGTATCATCACATTTTTCAGTCCAAAAGAAATGACTGTGTTTAAGCAATGCAAACATAAACAGGGAGTTGTATAGAAGAAAAGATGAGCTGTTCTCACTTTGCATGTATCTCCAGTGACGAAAATGACTTTCTCTTACTCTGCATCTGATTTTCTTAAGGGTGAGGGGGTTTCTTTCTAATAATTCTTTCTTGCTTATTTTTTTTAAAGAAAAAGCAAAGCAGCACCAGAATCCCCTTGTTCCTTCTTAAAATGTGTATTGTTTACCAGCAGGGGAATTCTGAGAGTTAAAACCCACACATCCCGAAAGTTGGCAAGTTTGAAAAACACTGGTTTACAGCCTGTTTGTTTATTTTTCCATTGACTCACCAGTATGTCATTTTGAGTTTTTCATCAAATATTGTCTTTTATCCAAAAAACAGAAGCAAGTCCTTGCTTGCACATAAGATCACTTGTCATTTGTCTGACATTAGAGATAACTATTGAGTTTGTGAGATAAGGTGATGGCTGCCTTCCCAGATCTACTATTATCACAATCAGATGCTCTCCAGATAAGTCGAACTAAGCCCGACAATCACTGGCCAACATGGGGATCCTGGAAATTGCAGTCCATCTAATATGTAGAGCTGTAATGGAGACCAGTCAGCTGTTCACAGGCATAGTTGAATACAAGTGTGTTAAATGTTAGAGGTTACAAAACAGCAGCTGATCTGACTGTATCTCTCTGGGGAATTCCCAAGAGAGAAAGACAATGCAGGAGTAGATAGATCTGATTCCAGGATGGATTTCAAATGATATTTCCTTTGCTATATGTCCTTTAACACTGCTGGCTGTGATTGTGTGTTGGACAACAAATGCAGCCTGAGTGCCAAGTAACACTTCTCCATAAGCCCTGAACCTTAGGACCTCTTTTTAGAAATCAATCATGAGTGTGATCAAATTGACTTAACTTTATGAAATTATGCAGATAGTTTAATTGGGCTAGGATATGAGTTCTTTTTAAATAAAAGTATGCATTAAAAGAAGTAAAAAGTTGCCATATTTTCCCTCCATAGGTCCGAGACATACGCCCTTTCAGTATATTTTCAAAAAGGGTTAAAGGTATGTTCTTTAATTATCCTCCCAAATATTCCCAGTTAATGGCTTTCAAATGTTGGCATCTGTCCTTTCCTTGTGCACTTTGACTGCTGGCTCTGTCTCAGGCACACAGCAACTCTTCCAGGAGCAAGATGTTTAAACACCATCTCCTCTCCAATTTCAGCAGTGTGTTATAAAGAAAACAAACCCTGCCAGCTGCAGCAGGAAATCACTATTTGGTTTTATGAGGCACCTCTTCCTAACAGTCTTCGCTGAAAAGCTTTTGCTGAAATTACAAGGCCTGTATTTTATAGACAGTCAGCTCAGTCTTTTCATTCTCAATGCAGCCCCTTCTAGAAAAGGCAGGTATGGTAGGAATGTGGCATTTTCTTGGGCAGGGGAGATGACCCTCCATTTTCTTAGGTATGGCCCTGATAAATAAAATATTGGGTAAGTGAAATACCCAATTAAGTAAACACATGTTGTACTTGAGGAGGAACAAAACATCCAAACAAAGAAAGCCCAACATTTATTTACCGAGTCAGGAAAAAATGCAATATACCATGTCTGGAGGCTACCCACTTTTCAAATAAGAATTCCCTTAAGTAAAAAGTTTCATGGGACTACTTATAGGCACTTCTAGAAATAAAGGTTTCCCATCTCCTTCACATGGTGAAGCTACTCTGCCTTTTTTTCTTTGGTAAGAAAGAAAAATGGAAAAAAGAGTGGGGAGATGTAGGAAAGACTTCCCAGCATAAAATATCACAAAAAAGTTGTGATGTGGGGAGGAGGTAAGGAGAGAGCACTTCTTGCCATTGGATTAGGAATGGTTATTGGGAGTGAAAAAGTGTCCAGATACTATACAAAATAATCATGAATGGAGGCAATGTAACTAAAAGAACTTTAAAGTTGATATTTTTATCATTCTGATTATGGACAGCTGAAAATTAAAAAAAAATGATTTTAATTGATTGTACTTCTCTATAATTGTTTTAAATATATTACTTATGCAGGTAGTCCTTAACTTACAACAGTTCATTTAGCAACTGTTCAAAGTTACATCACTGAAAAAAATGACTTATGACCACTTTTCACACTTACAGCCGTTGCACATCTCCACGGTCACTTGATCATAAGTCAGACAGTTGGTAGTTGGCTCATATTTGGTTGTAGAGTCCCAGGGTCCTGTGATCTCCTTTTGTGATCTTCTGACAAGCCAAGTCAATGGGGAAGCCAGATTCATTTAACAACCGTGTTACTAATTTAACAACTGCAATTATTCACTTAATAACTGTGACAAGATAGGTTTTAAAATGGGGCAAAACTCAAATAAATGTCTCACTTGGCAACATAAATTTTGGGCTCCTTTGTTGTCGTAAGTCGGGGATTATTTGTATGCTTTTAGTTGCATTTTTCTGGTTGTTTTTTTAAGTATGGAATTTTATAAATGTGCCAATAATATGCTGGGAATGATTTAAATACCTACAGAATTTATGGCTTTAGTAGAAGTTGTTGATTCAAGGATGTGCTATGCTGCCTTTTTTATTTCACTTCTTTCTATGGTCAAGTGAAGGTCAGTTTGTTAGAATAACAGTCTTGGCACCTCCTGGAGACTAAAACACATGAAGAATGGTTTCAGGAATTGGGTATGTCTAATTGAATGAAAAAGGACTGTGGTGGCATGATAGCAATGTTCCAGTATTTGAGGGGATGCCACAAAGAAGAGGGGGGTCAACTTATTTTTCAAAGCACCAGAAGGCAAGACAAGAAACAATGGATGGAAAGTAATCAAGGAGAGAAGCAATCTGGAACTAAGGACAAATTTCTAACAGTGAGGACAATTAACAGCTTGACTTCAGAAGCTGCGGGTGCTTTATCAGTGGAGATTTTTAAGAAGAGACTGGACAGCCACCTACCTGAAATGGTATCCTGCTTGATCAGGGGGTTGGACTAGAAGATCTCCAAGATCCCTTCCAGCTCTATTCTGGTTGATTGTTGTATCAGATATATTGTAAAGCAATTATTTCTGCATTTGAGGCCTTTTGCTAGTTGGTAGTTGGCTCATATTTATGACGGTTGTAGAGTCCCAGGGTACTTACTCAAACTATTTTCATCAGCATCTTTCGTAAGACTTATGTAACATTGAGGCTTTTGCTTTTGCTTTGTCTGGGTGAAGAGATCAGTGACTCATAACCTGTTAGCTTCAGAAAATAAAATGATTATTGTATCTTTTCCAGTTGTTGGCATTTATTTGGGTGAATTGGGTAAGTTTTCCCTGCCATGCTTATAAAGCTTATAAAGCAAACTTAGTTAAACTCTCTTTCAGAACTTTCATGGATACATCCATATTTTTTTTGTGCAAAAAGACAGAGGTGATTTCTTGTTGCCTTCTATTTTTCCCTCTTTTTTATTTTCGTTTCATTTCCACTCTGGGATTTCTTGGTGATCTATTAATCAACCACTAAGTTTGAAACTATTTATTATTTTTTAGAAACAAACCCAGTTTAATTAGGTATAGCCCTCTGAGAAGACTGCATAGATTAGAACACACTGACAAATAGAATAACCACTTTCATTTTTGCACACATCATTTAAAAGGTTATTTTCAGAGAAAATGAGACTGTATAAGAGAATTCTATTATTCCCATTCTCCTATCAGAAAACCTTACAATGTACAAATGTCCAAAGAGGAATTTACAAATGTCAGCTAATTCAAGAAGGGTCACCAAGAAACTATTAGTTCACTTAAACTAATAAACTACACACCTATATTACTCACATATGGTCTAAAGCAGGGGTGTCCAACCTTGGCAACTTTAAGACTTGTGGACTTCAACTCCCAGAATTCCTCAGCCAGCAAAGCTGGGAGTTGAAGTCCACAAGTCTTAAAGTTGCCAAGTTTGGACACCCCTGGTCTAAAGAAAGATGGTGTGGGGAGTCCAGAACTGATTTCTGTAAATCCTCATCATCTCATTGTTTGTGAGTAAAACCAACATTGTATTTGATCTTATCTTTATTCTTTGGGCAGAAATTTTCCATTGATGCCTGCTCTGATATGGATAATTATCACTAACCCAAGAGGAAAGGAAAACAGAAGCCTTGCCCTTTAAGGAATAGGCAAAGTTCTTTCCTTTTGTGGATTCAAATTTCCCGGCTGGGAGAAATGCAAAATGATTTGGTCAGCTGTGTTGAAAGTCAGAATCAGTTTATTAATAGGAAGGCAGGTAAGAAATCTCACAGCTTTCCTGGGTTTAATCTAATAAGTGAGTAGGAAAACCTCTCTTTTATACACTTCAGGTTCTTTGATTTGTAGGTGTGAATCTTTGAAGACTTTGATTTTGTGTGTGTGTGTTGAATTCTTTTCCTGGGATCTTGGTTTTATGGTCCTGATCCTTTATAGTTGCTTTTTTGCTTTCATGTTTCCTTCCTGCCATGCCTTTCGGTTTGCTTTTCAGAAGTTTTTATAACTTGCCATCTATTTGATTTCTATGGGAAAGGATCTTAGCTAGTTTGTAGGGTTTTTTCTCTGTATCTCATGCCTGTAATTTTCTCCTTCCTTTGTTGTGAAAAGTAAGCTGGCTCCAGCTATTTTAATAGCTCAACTTGACAAAAGTGGGGGTTATTTCCCTAGAAGAGGGGGGAATCATAACTTCCAACACCCATCAGGTGATAACATCTGTATTTTATAAACCTGTATATTACATGAAAATATATAGTCCCATATTTGATAGGGATCTGAGCTTATTGATAGCAATGCAAAATTTAAAATCACATATCAGAATTTAGTTTTTGTTTTTGCTCACGATGAGATGAAATGCTAAAGTGATAAAACACAAATTCTTCACTATCCATGTTTTGATCTCTGGTGAAATTGACAAAGCTAAAGAAATTCCTTATTTATCTGATTCCAAAAGATGGTTCTTGAAACATTTCCTGGGTTCCTGCACTGTTTCATCTCTGCAGGTTGTTTTAAAAGAGAACCAACTACAGTTCTGGTGAATCTGATCTGATTTTCCCCAGATCTTATCAATATCACTGAAATCTAAAAAACAACAACAAAAACTAGCCAAACAGAATGGAGATTTACACTGTCGCACTATCACATGAAAGAGTGCCTTTTGCCAAACTAGACAATATTTAGATATAAGATGTCATACAACCCTATATTCCCTGTTAGTCATCTAGTAATGTGGAATTATGGTATTTAGGTTCAAATTTAATAGAATGAATGTCACACATTTTGATGGAAGTTCTGGTTTTGTATGAAGGAACAGAAGCAAAAATCGGTCTTCTGGGTGGCTTCTTTTTACTCCTTCTGTCTTACAGGTTATGTTGATCTATAAATATAGATTTGATTTGACATGTTGTAGGTAGGAATCCCATGAGATCAATAAAGTGTAGTTTTCATGGTTACTTCATTCTGTCTTATTACAAGCAACTGGTAGGCAACCTGAGGAAATTGAGACAGTCAGGATATGTGGCATTCTATCTTCTACCTTTTTTAATATTCTCTCACTCTGCTATACCAAATATTCTTTACATATAGGAACTAAAGAAACAGCACTTGAGCTGTCAATTATTATACCATCAGAAAATCTGGATTCTAAACTTGAATATATGTATCAACAGAAAGACTTTTTCTTATCTCATATTCATAAAGGGTCTAACTGTCCATTTAAGGGTGAAATTTAATTATACTAAGAACCATGGTGGTGCAGTGGTTAGAATGCAGTACTGCAGGCTACCTCTGCTGACTGCCAGCTGACTGCAATTTGGCAATTCAAATCTCACCAAACTCAAGGTCGGTAAAATGAGGACCCAGACTGTTGGGGGCAATATGCTGACTCTGTAAACTGCTTAGAGAGGACTGTAAAGCACTGTGAAGGGCTATATATGGTATTGCTATATGAAAATTGACAGTGGGATTCATAGGGTTAGAGGGTGAGATTAAAATTTATGTGAGACGTAAGCAGAGATCACATAGCTTTTCATCAGTGAAAAAGCAAATAAGCACAATGATAAAGGTAGGAAACATCTGCTGCTAGTCATGTCACAATGCAATGATAAGTTTTAAAACAGGAAATGAATGCCAATTTGGTGTACAAAAGTTCAGGATAACCAATGTGAACTAAGCTACAATGACCAACTATTTATTTTGGGGAGAATTATGTTATTTATTTTATGAGTTGATTTTTATAACTGCAACAGTAA
Source organism: Hydrophis major (assembly GCA_033807585.1). Lineage (NCBI taxonomy): Eukaryota > Metazoa > Chordata > Lepidosauria > Squamata > Elapidae > Hydrophis > Hydrophis major. Next base: position 205,714,274 of record CM066330.1, on the reverse strand, counting down.
AACACATTGTTCAAACAAGCTTGCAATATCACTAAGTTGCCTGAGGAATTTAAATACTTTCCTTATTGTTTATTTAGAAGAACTTTCTTCAAACTCCCAAAATATTAGCTCCAATCCTAGGCAGTTGGGAAAACTCACAACTGGAAGGGAGCAGCACCTTACGGATCTGAAATGTAAAAACTAAGCAGCGTTGAACTTTGAAATATATTACATTTATTCTTCAGCAAAAGGCTGAGATGTGATATTCAGGCGGAGCAGCTAGTCCAGAATACAGTGGCATATGAAGCCACAGGAATGCCACAGTATTTTTGTGTAATAACTCTGCTTTATTTGGTTACTAGTAAGCTTCCAGATGAATTGAAGATGCTCTTATGAAGTCTTTCACAGTATAAGGTCTTGTTAATTGACAGAGCATCTGCTTTATATAGTTTCTGCTCATCTTGTACAATCAGGTAAAGTCAGCTTAACTTCAGATTCCATCTATTAAACAATGTCACTGTTAGGACATAGGGCATGTCCCTTCTCTATTATAGTACCTGCCCTCTGGAATATCTCAGAGATTTGCTTGTCCCCACATTGCCCTTATTTAAAAGAGACGTTAAAACCAGGATTCCCCACTCCCCCAGGCTAGCAACAGCACTTAGACTTATATATTGCTTCATAGCGCATATTATCCCCAACAATCTGGGTCCTTGTTTCACTGGCCTTGGAAGAATGGAAAGCTGAGTCAACCTTGAGCTGGTCAGAATTGAACAGTTGGCAGTTGGCAGAATTAGCTTGCAATACTGCATTAAAATCACTGCACCATCCCGAGTCATGGGTCCCTTCCATCATATATGGCCATATGGACCAAATAGCCAGACATGCACTGGTAACATTTTATCCGCTGGGTCAAATTTTCAGAAGAATTCAGTGTTATACAGATATGGAAGTTACATTCCTGGAAAAATTCACCAAAACAATAGTTTTGTCTGCCAGTTTGCAATTGAAGATTATGGCCAAGGGCAGTCACACTTAGGAATTGATCTGTTTCTGGAGTGAGAACCAATTCTTACATATGGATAAAATTTCCCATAACATTCTCAGAAGTACTCATTTTCTTGGTGGTATTATTCTCATTATATTTCAGACTTCTCTTCACCTACAGGGATAAAAAAGTTGGCATCACCCAAAAGTTTCAAGTTTTACCTCCCACAAATTCTTGTCATTGCTGGCTTGGGCTGATGAAAGTTGAAGTCTAAAAATTCTGCAAGACCCCAGAATGTTCATTTTGGCACCAACCAGGTTTAACTTCAAATAACTTGCATTTGTTCTCCTCAAGTCTAATAGCAAAACAGAATTTATAAAACTATAGTTTATATTCCCTCAAGGCTGTCCTGAGAGGCTAAAGTTTCCAAACAGATTGTAGTTTGGCATAACGTTGATGTCAGTTTTGTCTGCCAGTTTGGCCTTGTGTTAAATATTATAAGATCCAAAGTGCTTCTGTTCCCACAAGACGTTATAAAATAGCAATGCAGATCAGATTTGGAATTTTTCCACTCCCAGTCAATAAAAATGCAAAGGGTTTCAAGACAGAACAAAAGTCTTCAGCTGGGGAGAAACTGGAAGTGAGGGTAAATCAGCTACAATGAAAATCTTTAAATTGCAAAGACAAAATAGCCTCTCTCTTTTAAAAGCATGATTTACTTATTTCTTAAAATAATTCTATTGATTGTGTTTCCTCAAGCAGGATTTAATATTCCTATTTAAAAATAGAAAGAGGCAAAAAAAAATGCTTTATTTATGGCTGTTGCATGTATTTTGCAGGTATACTAGTCTTGCCATTCATTGGTCAAAAGCCCCAAAGAGCCAGAATGAAACAATGGATATGGTAGTCCTCAACTTATGACTGTAATTGAGTGTGCAATAAGACATGGCAGTCATAAAGCAGGTCACCCTGTGACCACACTCAATTTCATGACCTTCTTTGAGGCAGTCATTAAGTGAATGCAAAAGTCATTAAGAAAATCCATTATTTGCTCTGGGGCATATTTTCTCCAGAAACTGGAAGCAAATGCTGCTTTTCAGGAAAAAAAATGTAATTCATGGTCACATGACCACAGAATACTGAAAACAGCTGTAGATGTTAGTCTTTTGCTGAGCATCAAAAATGTGTTCATGTCTCTGCAGGAATTCCTGGAAGTTGGAACTTCAAATCTGGGTCATAGGTTCCATTTTTGGGATCCATCGTAACTTCAAAGGTAACTGGTTGTAGGTTGAGGGGTACCTTTATAATGTAAGAGTTTAGGATCAGAAGTCCATGTTGATCTTTTATGTTGATTAGTAGAAAGCTTTGATGATATCATCCCACATGATTCCACACTACTGCTATACAATTAAATACATTTCAGGTTTTTTTTTGCTGGATGTAAGGTTATACAGCTAATAAAGAACAATTTTTGTTTGCAAATCATTTGGCAGTGGTAAGGGAGAATGCTAAGCCAAACTTTCCAATGGTGGGATTCAAAACATTTTACTACCAGTTCTCTGGGCATGGCTTGGTGGGCATCGTGTGGCTTGATGGGTGTGGCTTGGTGGGCATGGCAGGGGAAGGATACTGCAAAATCCCATTCTCTCCCCACCCCACTGACCTGCTTTCCAGCTCCATTCTTCTGTGCAGGGCAACAAAAGAAGACCCAGCTGATCAGCTGGAACTCTGGAGGAAGAGAATTGATAAGGGGTGGGGCCAGTCAGAGTTGGTATTTGCCGGTTCTCCGAATTACTCAAAATTTCTGCTAATGGTTCTCCAGAACTGGTCAGAACGTGTTGAATGCCACCTCTGCACCTTTCCCATCTTCTTTACTGATTTTCTTTTTCTGCTACCTGAAATATTAACTTATTCAAAAGAGGTGAAGGCAAGAAATCTACGTTGATCAGTCAAAATGTTCTAGAATTTATTCCTTAAGAAATCCATTTACTGACACTATAATTTTCTCTCTGATATTGGGTAAAAATGTTTTAGTTTTCTTTTTTTCCAAGTTTTTTAATTTTTTTTAATACTATACTTCAATTTGCATACAATATGTTTATTTTTAACTAAATTTCCACTATATTGTGCTTCATCTGTTAGCAACTCTTGGAGCCATCTCAGAAAAACAGTTGAAGCAAATATTTCTAAAGTAATAAATACGTCATGACCAATTCTCTTAACTTTTTTGACTTATTGAACAGAACAGTGGTTGATATTTCAGTGGGCTTGAAGTACCGAGAAAATTTTGTTAATGTTTTGTTTGCTTCTTTGCCTAGGCTATAAATCTCCCTGGGTACCTGTTTATCCATGTCAGTGCAGATTTCACAGAAGCATGCCTTCTATGAAAGCAGAGCTGTGAGGACTTTTCAACCCACAGCCCTCTTTATTGAATTGTTTTGGATTTTTTTTGTATTTTTCTGGTTATTTGTTTTCTTTGCAGGTTGAGGAGAAGGTAATAGAAGTTAAGAGAATCTTAGAAATGCAAAATCATGCCAGCAATTGTCTGAAGTGAGCAGGACAAGGCGAAGCTGCCAAAACTTTAGCTGTCAAGCCATTTGTTTTCTGGAGGGGAAAGCAGCAAAGTTGGCTGATGGATCTGAAATGTTAATTTCTTCCAGCTGTTGTCAGTCTGGCAGGCTCTCAAAGGAAGTTTAATAGACTGCAGCCTTCTCTGAGCTGGCACTGCTTTAACAGAGACAGCCCAGTGTAGCCTGGTGATTAAACAAAAGTCTTCATCTCCCATGGATTTATTTTTCTTTTTGGCTTGGTTCATTCCAGTGCCATGTGTTTCCATGCTTTTTCAATGTTCAGCTTGTTATAGGGGAGGAAACCATTTTTATTTTTTTTTTGCTAAGGGGAGGTGATCAAGAGAGGCCCTGGGAGATGAGAAGCAAGTCAAGTGACTGGCTTTGGAGGCCATTTCACTGCACTCTGCAGCAGGCGCCAATCTGGTCCCTGGCCAACCAGGAGAAAGGCTGTGCAGTAGAGAAGAAAAAGGTGTGTTTTATTGCTGTTCTGTTTGAAAACTGAGAATAGCATTGGAAGCAGAAAGCAATGATTACCTTAAGTGAAAGAACGTGCCAGATTGAACTAGAGCAGAGAAGATTTTGGCTGATGTCCACAAGAGGATAGTATAGCAGTGCTAGCCATATCCTATCACAGAGCAATCACCATTTGGGTTATTTGTCATGAGACCATTCCTCCCTGAAAAACTGGGAAGAAATGCAATTCCAGATCAGCCAGGTGACGTCTCTCACCTGAAAAATAATGGGCATCAGACCATGCAGAGGATCTCCATCCCAGCCAGTCCTGATCCAATCAATACTTCCTTGTTCCTAGCTTCCAAATGTTAAAAAAAAACTATTAAGACACTCTTAGCTTTGTGAGGACTATTTTCTTTGCAATATTAAACAAATCTGTTCCTCTTGCCCACATCCTCTGTTTTTTTATATTTGTGGAGAAGAGGTTGAGCTCCAGGCATTGCAGTATAGCCTGCTCTTTTTCTCCATTTTCTTGGCATCTAATTTCCGAGACAAGCATATATCTGAGACCGCAGAAGCTGCCTCTGCCATTATGACCAGGTAGAAGCCAATCTAGGCCCCCAGAGCAGGAGTGTGAAGTTCATGGGACATGTGCAGCACCTCCACCCAACATCTCATTTGCATCTCCCTAAGGTTTCCAAGATTATGCCTTTGAAATTAAGAAGTATTTCAAAATTCCAAGACACTTTAAGAATGGGGTTGGAATGAAAACAGTTTATATTCTATTCCCATCCCCATTTTATCCCTCCCCCCCCAATTTAAGTTAAGTTTTAAAAGCCACAAAAGAGGCCAGGCAGTTTTAATCACTTTCTTCAGAAATTAGGAAAGGGGCGAACTCTTGTTCCTTTTTCTCCTGTCTGCCACTAGTAATAAAATCTCATGTATAAAGGGTTTTTGCCTAACAGCAGATAAAATTGCCTGGGCAGGTCCTGTAAACTTTTATTAATCGTCAGCTCTGTTACATGAACATTGCACAGATATATCATGCAGAAAGCATTTGAGACAGTTGATATACATAGCCAAAATCACTGGCAGGCAAAAAAAGGGGTCATTTTTGACAATGCACTCCCTTCCTTCAGAAAGTCACAATGCTCCAATGCCTCTAAGATTGCCTACCCCGATCTAGAAAAGATAACTGGCTGTTTCTCTACATAGAGAGTCAGGGGTGTCAAACATCTAGCCTGTGGGCCAGATCTGCAGGCCAGCCCAGCTCCACGGAGGGGAAAAACATAATGATAGATCACGTGAGGGCAATGTGATATAGGCTATTGCAGGGGTCTCCAACCTTGGCTCCTGGAAACCTGGCGGACTTCAACTCCCAGAATTCCACAGCCAGCTGGCTGTGGAACTCTGGGAGTTGAAGTCCGCCAGGCTTCCAGGAGCCAAGGTTGGAGACTCCTGGGCTATTGCAATGGTAAATTCACATCCCTCCCACACCATTCCAATGCAGGGAGCAATTTAGAAGCACAATCTGATTGCAACTTACCTTTTCACAAGCATGCTGTCAACCTTAGGCAATCCAATGGATGTTCAAGAGACAAGTGCTTATTATCCCCTGGCCCCACCCTCCATCACATTGTGACTGGATGGCTAGTACTACTCTGAGTGAACAGGTCACTCTCACTTGAAGACATAATTGTTTTAAAGCTATCTCTTTCTCTTTTCTTCCTAACAAAACATTTTTGCAAGTAACCCAAAGTTTGATTTCCCTCTATATTTGTCTGTAACTGGGTAGAATGACACAACATTTACAATTTTTATGGTCCCTAGGGAATTTAGCTTTGCCAGAGTTAAAGCATTGCTTGGCCTAGTGGAGAGATTCAAAGCTTTTTACTGTCGGTTCTGTGGCTGGGTGGGCATGGTGTGGCTTGGTGGGCATGGCAGGGGAAGGATACTGTAAAATCTCCATTTCCTCCCCACTCCTGGGGGAGGGTTACTGCAAAATACCATTCCCTCCCAACCCCACTAACCTGCTTTCCAGCTCCATTCTCCTGTGCAGGGCAACAAAAAATAAGCCCCAGCTGATCAGCTGGGACTCGAGAGGCAGAGAATAGATGGGGGCGGGGATAGTCAGAGGTGGTATTTGCCAGTTTTCTGAACTATTCAAAATTTCTGCTACTGGTTCTCCAGAACTGGTCAGAACCTGCTAAATACCACCTCTGGCTTGGCCCTATATTGGCTCTTTAAATCTCTACTTTTTATGTGCTTAGAGTGACAAAAAACAATTTAGAGGATTTACAGGCTCTGGGGGATATTTATTTTCCTGTAGTTATGATCTCTCATTTGCCTATGATACTGACCAAGGAAATAAATATATAGTCTATCTGGCTGTCTTCTCTTCATAGAATAAGCACTGCATGGGGCAGTTAACTGGAAAAACTTTCCTTAAGAGCTTCTTGCATGTGAATGTATAATACAGTATATGTATTTGCTATAGTATTAGAAGACCCTGTGGTTTCAATGTGTCCTGTTTGTTGAGTATCACTATTGCTATTTTATAAGAGTAGATCAAAGAGGAAGTGAAACCATAATCTCAGGAAAGATCAGATCTTTTGACAAATATCATACCATAATCCCTTTAGTTTGGAAGGGATAAAAATTAGAATCAGGATTTAGTTCTTGATCTGATCTTGGCTCATCAAGTTGCACTTGAAATACCGGTAGCAACAGAATTTTACTAAAACATATCTCCTGGGAAATAAATAAAAAGGATACCACATAGAGGGAAATTTTATGTGGAAAGTGTTGCACAATAAACATTTGCACAATAAATTCAATCACTCTTTTTATATGTATTCAAAGTCTTCTGCCTCCTTGTTTTTATTCTTCATTCAGCAATTTTGTTTATTTCATCCTCACAATAACTGTTTTTTTTCCTCATTTTAATTTATTATTTGAAAGAAATTTAGTTCATGAATGAGATAATGACAATATCAAGGCCCATTCACAATGACTTCATGGTAGAGAGGTGTGATTTAAGTTTTCACAGAGCTAAGTCAAATGTTGGGCTGCATTATCTCAAATCATTCAACTGTGGCTCCAACCCTACATACAGCAACTAGACAGGAAATTCACATAAAATATTCATAATATATTGTGGATATATTGTGCTGCTGTATTGTGGGGGGAAATCTCTTTTTTTTTCAAAAAAAAAAAATCTTTTGACTGCTGCTGACTTCATGTAGGTTTCTTAATTCCGTAGAATAATAATTTGCCAAGAATTAGACAAAGCTGATCTTGCTTACCTTCCAAGTTCAGATAAGTTCAAATAGATGCTGCCACCTGTAAACTCTAAAACACAACATGTCTGAGTTCACTTAATTGTTCACTTAATTAAAACTTAATTGTAATACATTTGTTTCATGAAACAACTGCACCTTAAACAGTAATACTTTTAGAAGCTAAGGAGGCAAACTTTTTAAAAATATAGTGTTTAGGATCACAATAACATTACTGTAAACCTTAAGTAGAACAAGGAATTTGGGGCATGCATGTGGAGTGGCTGAGATTTATTTCTACTGTAGTATATGATAAATTTTTCTAAGGGTGTTTTCAACCAGCTTGTTTTCAGTCAAAATTAGTATGAAATTGGGGTCTATTTTTCTGATACATATTGAATTTCAGCTAAATGATTCTAGGGAAGATTTATGCATACATCCACAAATACTAAATAATAAAATACTAATAAGCAATAAGGCAGTAGCTGACATTGGAAAAGTACATATTAGTCCCATAAATGACACTAAGCAAATCCAGGCCTGGGTGGGGCTGAGCCCATTGATTTTTGATGGCAACTGCCATGGAGAAGAATCTAGTGACTTTTTTGGACATTTCTGTGGAAATATCTGCTAATAAAAGCTGTACAGTTTTGGACTCAGTTTAACATCTGCACAAACACAGACTGGATGCAATACAATACTGTAATAAAATCGCCAGACCTGATATAGTTCACAAAAATGCGAGATGTTGTTTCAGTGGCTCCACCTGAACATTGGCAGTGGCAAACTAGATAAGGAATGTTACTGAATGCACTGGATTTAAGATCAGGATATTAAAATAAATGCCTTTTTTGTTTTGGGGGAAAAATAAGGGGCAGTTTGAAAAAGGAAGATGTGATAAAAGTTGCCTGATGCATTATTTGAAACTAGATCTTTGACCTTCTACCATGAAATCAGGAGTGCATTATTTGTGTTAGATGTAGCTTTCTCCAAAGCCATCACTGATATTGCCTACAGATAGAATTAAGAGTTAAAATTATCTGCATAAGCTGAACCAAAGAACGTCTTCCAGCTTAGTTTCAGTATCTTAGGTGGACATATTCTTATCCAGGAAGTTCTGGAAGAAGATCCTAAGTCTTAGTAGGGCACATGGGGATAAACCAAGGGGCATAGAGCTGCAGCCCCTAAACTTTTGGGCACCAGGAGATGGTTCAGTGGAGAAAGGTTTTTTTTTCCATGGATGGGAGGCAGTGTTATTTTGCATACTGTCTGCATCCCGCAGATGGGACTTTGCTTGTTTACTGGCATGCTGTGCTGGTGCTGGTCCATGAAGTCAGGGACCCCTGGCATAGAGAACAAGTCAATTCATTGTGGACTGCATTGTTTCCAAAGGCATTGTGTTTTAATAAGGGTAGAATGACACAACAGAAACGGTATCTCCTTGCTTCTGAATAATCTGCTCATCTTTATTTGTACATCAAAATCCTTTGGAAAGAAAACCAATGATCTAAAGCAGGAGTGCCAAACTTGCAACAACACCCTGTCAGGTGATGTATCGCAACATTTCCCCCCTTTGCTAAACCAGGGGTGGGCATGGCCAACACATGATGTATCTGGCCCGGGACCATGAGTTTGACAACCCCTGATCTAAAGGGTTTACGCCTCGTCTGCATCTCCTAACTTAAGAAGTGGTTATGCCTAATCTTCTACTGCTTTATGAGTCTATATGCCCCAGAATTTTCGGTTGCCCATTCCCCTTCTAGAAGCATATTCCCCGAGGAGACTAGTGCTTACTCAGCATGACAATTTGGAACTCAGCAAATATTTGCTGTACATGTGAACCATCAGTTGAAGATAAATAAACTTTATTTTTAAAAATTATTTCCCTACAAATGCAAGGAAATCTGTGCCCTCCTTTCCTTTGCAACTAATCAAAACACTACATTTTTTTTCTAATATGGACCAAGTTTCAACATCTCCAAAAACATAGTACCAGGTGGCAGTTATTCCTGGCCACTGACCCATAAATCCTTGGGAAATTGTCTGAGAAGCCTGATGTGCAATGCGTCACTTCTGCTAACATCAATGGAAGTTTGCTTGTCTGCTAGCTGGTGTAACACAAATAGAAGAACAACAAACCCATTTACTCCCAGCCCAGTTACTACGTGAGCCTCCAACCCTATGAGCAGTGAGCTTGCCTTGGCATCTGAACAGCTGGTCATTGCAGAATGGCTTCCCAGGGAACTGTAAAAACCAAATGTGGCAAGAGATAATTAATTGAAAGCAAAGACATCTGTTGTTAATTAATTCCCCAAAGCCTGGTTAACTCTTCCCTTACTCATGTCTGTAGAATTCCAAGCCAGCAATTTTCCCAACCAGACAGCCAAGCTTAGGACATGCTTCAGGGTAGCAAAATTATATTAGGGCAAAAATTAAGTAAATAAAAGAAACAGAAGATAAAAAATCTTATTAAAAATCTTTTAACGGATTTAAGGTGAATTCCAACAGTTGCTTTTCACAAGAAATATCCTTTTGAGTGATTAATAAGGTGAATGTTTTATTCATACAATTCCCAAAAGATAAGGAAAAATTCTGTTCTTGAAAGAATTTGATATCTAAATTACTACAGTATTTGCTATTTAACATGATTTTATTTTCAAAGTTTAGACTTTGTGTATATATTTGTGTTAGCATTCCTACTCTTATGCTAGATAACTGATTCACTGTTTAGAAACATGTATGATTCTTGCATAATGTATAAAAACAATATTTTGGAACACATTTTCAGGACCCATTATTGATGGATAGCTGCAACTGGAAGCAAATTAAAATGTTCTTTTAAAGCAATTCCATATATTGATAATACAAGATAAGTGTGTGTAAATTCCCCTCACAGACCTGCATGTGTACACTATAAGGAATGTAAATTGTTAAAGTTTGTACATTCTAAATTTGAACAAGAGGCATTCTGTATGTATATTTTGTATTAAGGCAATATATTTATGTATAAAAACATTTCAACTGAAATGTATAGTACTTTCAATTCCCAAGCCAGTATACAACACTGAACAATTTTAAGTCAAAAGTGAAAAATATTTTTTATTAACAATAACAACATACTACAAAGAGGCAGAGGACTGCCCTTACATGCTACAAATTGTCTCATCCACTGTCTTAATATCATATTGCCAATTTTCTTTTTAAGAGGATATGAATTTTTTTTTAATAGTAAGTGACTCATATCCGGTGTCTTTGAGTTAGGTTTAGTGTTTTCCTGCTATGGGAAAAAGCGAAGGAAGCAGTTTCCCTTGTCTTCTTTTAAACTAATAATCTCTCCCAGTCTGTTCAAAAGCTTTTTTCTGACAGATGCCAGTGGTGGCAAAAAAGGCTGTCCATGTTGTACATTGAAAATGAAGAGCGGCATGTTCTGATCACATGAAATGACACAATGCCAACACTGACATGTCCCTATCAAAGGACAAATGGAAGATGGAGCAGCAGGAATGAGATATGGGTCCCATCCAAGAATTCACAGGAAAGATCTGCTCCTAACTGTTGACAGATACCAAATGGATCCATGTTATTGTGAACGAATTAGCGGCTATTCTCTGCATCATGTTATTGGAAGAATTCAGCTGGTGTGCCAGGGATAAATCCAGAACAACTGCATAAAAACATTAGGTGAGCTGCCATTGCTTTGAATGCCCAGTAGGCAGCAAAATTACCAACTACTGGGCATCAGATAAGGCAGCAATAACTGCCAGAATTAGAATAAACCCCTGCAGTTGGACCAATAGGTGGAACATCTTACTATCATACTAAACACAGCCTGGGCATGTCTGCTATGATCTTTGGCTTTGTTGCAATTGCTTCAGATTTCAACCAACCGGCATAGCTAGTTGTGCAACTATTCTTCTCTGGTATTTGGCTCAGGCAGCAGGAACTCTGCTATTCCCCAGCCTCCATGTGGAAATTTCTGGTGTGAGGACAAAGAGAAAGAATAAAGACGATGACTACATGGAGATATCCTGTTACTCCAAACTTTTCATTGCAGTCTGGGGAAAAAAGAACCACATCTTCTAAACAGTTTCTGAGCCCAGAATGAAATCCAACAGAATTAACTCTGTCAACTTCTTCTATTCAGGTCTCTAGTTTCAAACTTGGAACTTCTCAAACCTCAGCCATCTGATAACTAAAGAAGAACAACAGAGACTTAATTAGCACAGTTTTCCCCTAAGGGTCCCACTTGGAGCTCCTGTTCAAGGATCAAGATCTGACTTCAGGAAGAAAAACAAAGGCCACAGCACTCCATGCAGATCTCCAGGCAATCAGCTGACTCGCAGCAGGCATCAATGATGCCACAATCCATGTCACAGGGCAGGTCACAATCAGCACATTCCCCAGAGCCACAGCAGCAGCAACAGATGCAAGAATCCTCAGAGCTGCAGGAGCCACAAGTGGCACAGTCCAGCATGATGTTGCAGAGGGTCAGGAACTCACAGAAGAGGCAGGAGAGAATACAGTGGACGCAGCAGTCTGGAATCAGAAAGAGACAAGGCTATCAAAAGCAGGCCACAGATAGCCAAGCACAAGAAGCTGAAATAGGGCAGGAAGGCTGGATCAAAATTGGAAGGAAGGAGAAATGAAGGACAACTTTTTGCACAGCTAGAGCACAGCAGGCATCACTCTGAATCTCTAAGGATGCCAAGAAGAGCACTAACATTGAAACAAACCAATTGCGCACTGGCATCTGAAAGCTCCCAGCACCAGCCTTAGGAGATTTTGTAAATGCCCTGCAGATGTAGATGATGGTGGCTGGGCCTCATAATATAAAATTCTTGCTTTCATGGATCAGAATAGAAACTAGTGGCCTTTGACGGGGCTGAATGTATGAGTGAGTAAGTGATTATTTGGGAGGCAAAACAACAACACCCCTAAATAATCTTTTGGCAGTTTTGATTGCAAGTCTGGAGTAATTCCAGATTCTTAAGCTCATAGTACTATCAATCAACAGTGTAGCTACTCCGTCTTTCTTTTTTTAACAGATTTTATTTCAAAGGTAAACAGGAGAGAGAAAGAAATACTAAGAAAATGCAGGAGAGTACCAAATATTGGATAATGCCTTCTGAGCTCTCAATAAAATCCCAGAGATAGTAGGGATGATTTTTGATGAAACCTTCCTGGTCTCACTATTTATAGCACTGATAGGGGTATTTGTAACCCTCCTAGATTTTTGAAGAACTAAAGCCTCTCCATGTCACTAGCATTAGCTCTTCTGGCAGAATTCCCCAGACAAAGAGTCCTTCCATCAATTTCTTGGAAACAATGGCCATTGTGCTTCTCTGGCAGAAGAACCATTAGCCGCCAGTAAATTCAAGAGTGAAAGTATGTCTTAAAAATACCTTAAAACTACATTAAGATCTAAAATCAGTGCTTAAAAAAAAGATTGGGGAAAAAAATTGGGGGGAGTACTGACTACAATGGGTGGTGTGATGTTGAAAAGTGAACAGATTTGGATGATGTCCTTCTGCGGAATATTCTTTCTTGATTTTGAGAGAGTTTTAAGGACAAGTGCCTGTTCAATCTGTATAGGATGTGCCAGATAAGCCTTGTTCTTCAAGGATATTGCTTACATAATACTAATCTCCTGCAGGAAGAATCAAGGATGACTGGAAACTCAATGTAAAACTTCCACTTTTGGCTAATTTCACTTGAGGTCCAGGACTTTGGACTTCCCTAGGTGCTTTGTTTTTGGAAACCTTGAATAGAGATGAAGCCTATATTAAGATTTTCATAAAAAGTTTTGTTGTACAGGTAGTCCTTGGACCTGGAAGTTGGGACAGGCATTGCTGACACTAAGCAGTGTAGTCTTAAGGCATGATGTCATGTGACTGTGCTACCATGACTTCCTGCTGACTTCACTTGTGGAAAGCTGATAGGGAATGTTGGAAATTGTGATTGCTGGATTGCTGGTTCACTGTGATACCATAATTGTGAGGCACATGCCAAATCCCCAGGCGATGATCACATGATTGTGGGGACACTGTTATGACTAGAACTCAGAGGACTGATCATGAGTCTTCCTTATTCAGCATTGTTGCAAGTTTGAATGATTGCTGCATGAGTGGTTATAACACATCTGCATTTCCCACATTAAAATGACAGGAAACCATTCAACTAACTTTTGGGAATTGTGGCAGGAAAAAAAGGCTGCAAAAAAGAAAGATTCAGGAATTGCAAGTTGTTTGTGGAGCTTCAACTGCTATTCTCCTGAATCATCTCATAAATAAGTGAGTGTCTGCTTGCATTACTTATCCTCTTATTAACTGCCTATCCCTATTTGTTCAGTGTCTTCAAGATAGTTAAAACCATGTTTTTCTTTAAAAGATATACTCAGGAATGCAATTTGCAGAGGTGTGGAAAATACACAGTGAAACAGGAGTTTGACATTTATATTGAAAAACAAAATGCAAGTGTGTAGACAAAACACAGAAAGGAGCAATGGAATTCAAACAACTGACTGCCTAGTTTCAAAAGCAGAAAACTTTTCCCAAACTTATGTTTATGCACAGTGTTAAGTACTTGGACATGGGCCGGAGTAAATGGAGACAGCCTCTGAATAGTGACTTTCAGCTCTTTATTAGCATAGTGACTTCTCCAAACAACAACAGTGAACTCTGCCTTATATAGGCAACCCTTGTAAGAATTGTCCAACAGTGAACTATGAACGCTAGCTCTTTTAACCAATAAGAATCCTCTGTTAAGGGCCAATCGGATTCCTCAGAACTAACCAATCCGATCTGGCCGCCTAACAGCCAATCAGAAGTGCAGGGCCAGAACCCTGCACTTTACCTCAAGCTCATACTTTATTAACTATGGTACATATACAACACCCCTTCCCCCTGGCTTCTTAATTACAGTGTAGTTATATAGTCCTTTAAATAGGACGGTTGTCTTTTAAGTCTTTCGGATTTTCATTGGACTGGTTGGTTGCAATCCTATTGAGGTAGATTGTTGTTTGGCAGTGGATCTGCTTCTTGCTCAGGTGCAATTTCTTGCGGTGCAAACAATTCTCCTTCCTGCTCTATTTCCTGAGTATCACTTAGTTCGTCGCTCCCTTCGAGCAGGTTCCCTGGAACGTCATCTTCTTCTGTACCTCCCCCCCCTCGGTTTGGTCATGGGGGAGTTGTTGACTGGCCGTTGTGAGTCGTGACCATAATTGGTCGATATGCCGTTTCCACAGTCTATTGTCACAGCATTTCACTACGTAGGATTTGGGGCCGGTCACTCGTACTACTGTTGCCTCTATCCATAACGGATCGCTTGATAAGTTTCATGCGTAAATGAGGTCTCCTACCTGGAAGGTGCGACAGCGGCCACTGGATCCTATTGGCTTTTCCGGTTCGTAAGCAGGGTGCAACCGGTCGAGGTGGGAGCGGAGTCTTCATCCCATCAGTAGTTCGGCGGGAGTTCTGCCGGTGATGCTATGTGGAGTTATGTGTTGCAAAAAGAGAATTTGGTTGACCTTGTCATCGATATTGTCATAGTCCACTTTTTGCAAAGTCTTTTTAACAAATTGGACCATGCGTTCCACTCGGCCATTGGTCGCAGGGTGCGCAGGCGAGGTGAGCGCATGGCGGATGCCACGGTCAGCGAGGTACTGCTCGAACATTAGTGCTGTAAACTGTGGCCTGTTATCGGACACCAGGACATCAGGCAATCCGTGGGTTGCAAAGAGTCTGTTTAGGATCTTGATCACTGCCTCGGAAGTTGTAGCCGTCATACAATGAATTTCTAACCAATTGGAGTATGCGTCGACTGTCAGCAGGAAGGTATAGCCCTTGGTTGGCCCCGCGAAATCCAGGTGGATTCTGGACCAGGGTCCACCTGGCGTCTCCCATTCAGTAGGCATGGCTTTTGGTGGGGCGTTGCTGACTTGTTGGCAATTGGCACACGCTTTGACCCACTGCTCGATTTGCCGGTCCATGCCCGGCCACCATGCATAGCTTCGTGCAAGCACTTTCATCTGCACGATGCCGGGGTGGCCCTTGTGCAGAATTCGTAGCAGCGTCTTCCGGAGTCGTTCTGGGACAACGACTCTATCGCCCCAGATGATACAGCCTTTTTGGGAAAAAAGTTCAGTCTGTCGAGATTTAAATGGTGCGAAGTCATCTGGTACTTGGTCCAATGGCCATCTGCGTTCTACCCAGCCTAGGACTCAAGCTAGGGTGTGGTCTCGTTTGGTTTCTCTCGCGATGTCTCGGGCGGTCATAGGCGGTGAGTTGAGTGTTTCGATCTGCAACGTAGTTGCCATTGGTGCCGGATCGTCGAGAGTCTCTGGAAGCGGTGCTCGGCTTAATGCGTCGGCATGGGGAATGGCTTTCCCCAGGCGATATTGCAGGCGATAATTATAAGCAGCTAGGAATTCTGACCATCAGGTCATTCTAGGGGATAATATGTAGGGGGTTGGCTTGTCCCTGGCTATTATCCCTAGCAATGGTTTGTGGTCAGTTATAATGGTAAATGTCCTTCCATACACATATTCATGAAATTTCTTTACAGCTGAAACGATTGCGAGAGCTTCTTTATCAATTTGTCCATAGTTCCGTTCTGCTTGTGAAAGAGTCTTCGAAAAGTATGCAACAGGGGCTTCGTTCCCATTAGGCAGTACATGGCTCAAAATGGCGCCCACCCCGAAAGGCAATGCATCACAGGTTATAACTAACGGCAAAGTCTCGTTATACTGCATAAGTACAGAATCAGATGTAAGTAAATCTTTTACATTTCGAAACGCTTTTTCCTCCCGGTAACTCCATACCTACAATGCTTTCTTATCTAATAATCGGTGTAACGGTTCAGCGACAGTTGCTTTGTGCGGTAAAAACACATTATAAAAATTAATGAGGCCTAAGAACGCCTGGAGATCGGCCTTGTTGTGTGGTCTGGGAGCGTTTTTGATTGCTTTTAATTTACTCTCGGTAGGATGAATGCCCTGGCTATCAATTAATATGTCATCAAAATAAGGAACCACGCCCTTGATTCCCTGTAATAACCTTTCCATGAGGCTCTGGAAGATCCCCGGGGCTACACTAACTCCAAATTGCAATCGGGTACATTTAAAGGCACCTCTGTGCGTTACAATTGTTTGGGCTTGGGCCGTTTTTTCATCCACTGGTAGTTGTTGATAAGCTTGAGCTAAATCTAATTTAGCGAAAACCTTTCCGCCCTCCAAGGAATGGAGGAGGTGCTGCACCACCGGAACTGGATACGCATTCTGCTGTAGGGCATGGTTTAAAGTGACCCGGTAGTCCCCACAAATTCGGATTGACCCATCTGGCTTAATGGGTGTTACAATAGGGGTTTCCCATGGAGAGTGATCAATGGGCTTCAACACCCCTTGAGCAATTAGCTTGTCGAGTTGTTCGTCGATCTTTGCTTTAAGAGCGAATGGAACTCGACGGGGCTTCAAGCGAATGAGTGCTACTTTTGGATCTAGACTAAATGAGATTGGGGTCCCTTTATACTCGCCTAAGCTGTCTGCGAAGACGTCGCTGAACTCAGAGATAAGGTCTTCCTCCCACTCACAACCACCGACTCGGTTCACGCCGGCCACTTCAATGCCAAGTGGCGTGAACCATTGGAGGCCTAATAGACTAGGCCTATCTCTATCGATGATCATTAGAGGTAAGTACGCTGTATGCTTCTTGAAGGAGACTCGGACTCGGCAGGACCCGACAACGGGGATTCGATTTCCTTGGTAGTCCTTGAGGATGAGGCATTGAAATTGGAGGTCTTGGCATTGAATTGTGGGGATGAGTTACTTGAGTGTCTTCCAAGACACCATCGAGAGGGACGATCCCGAGTCGACCTCCATGTGGCAAGGCTGGTTCTCGATGGCTACCGTGACTCGGATTTTCTTAGTGTCCAAAACTGAGGCGTGACCTATAGTGATAGTATGGTGAGCCTCTTCTTTTTGCAAAGCTCGATTTCTGTAGGAGTGGTTTACTGGCTCTCGCCTTACAGGACGGTTCCCTGTTGATTGGCGATAGTTGGCCCCTTTTGAGGCCTGGCTGGGTCCTGGTAAGCTGCGGCAGACCCGGCCGATGTGGCCTCGTTTCCCGCACTCATGGCAGAGTGCGTCGCGGAATTTGCATTCGGCCCTGGCATGGTTTGCTCCACAGCCAGCGCAAGGGTGTAAGGGCTTTGGCCGAGGGTCCCGGTCGGACCGCAGTCAATGGACCCCTTCTTCGTCGCTGTCTGATGACGAAGAGAGGTCCTCGTGGTGCGTTGTCGAGAGCTGCCCTTCTGAGTTGGGTAAGATTTCGCTGGTTGGTGGTGTTACCGGAGTGCGGCTTCGCCGTAGTTGTGCAGCCGACTTTTTAGTTGCCTCCGCAGCCGTGGCTTCGGCGATGGCATCAGCAAGGCTGATGTCACCTTTCGCCATCAGCTTGCTTTGCACGCCTAGTGCATCTAATCCCAGAATTACTCGATCTCTTAGTGCCTCTTCTAAATCGGCGAACCCGCAGAGACCCCCTAAATTTCGGAGGTCCACCACAAAATTGGCCACGCTCTCCCCTTTTCGTTGGTTTCTCTGATAAAACTCGTGGCGTCTCATGAGTGTAGGCACGGTTGGTGCGTAATGGTCTCTCAGGATGGGTTCGAGGTCGTCCCAGCTCATGGCTTTCACTTCTCGAGGTTTGGCGAGTGCTTTAGCCATCTTAAATACAGCTAGGCCGCAATGCGTCTGGAACAGTGCCCGCTTCTTTGCTGGTGTGGCGTCCTTCAAGTTATTCATTTCAAGAAACATTTGGAAGTGATCCATGTAGGATTCCCAATCCTCTTGGTTTGGATCGAATGGAGCGGGTGGTACGATGCCGCCGGACATGGTTCCGTTGTTGGCGTCGTCTTATCATGTGCTCGATATCGCTTCCTGGCTTCTTCGGTTCAGACGTCTCCACATCCCATCCTCGTCGTCAGTGTTAAGTACTTGGACATGGGTCGGAGTAAATGGAGACAGCCTCTGAATAGTGACTTTCAGCTCTTTATTAGCATAGTGACTTCTCGAAACAACAACAGTGAACTCTGTCTTATATAGGCAACCCTTGTAAGAATTGTCCAATAGTGAGCTATGAACACTAGCTCTTTTAACCAATAAGAATCCTCTGTTAAGGGCCAATCGGATTCCTCAGAACTAACCAATCCGATCTGGCCGCCTAACAGCCAATCAGAAGTGCAGGGCCAGAACCCTGCACTTTACCTCAAGCTCATACTTTATTAACTATGGTACATACACAACACACAGCAAAATTGCTCTATTGTGATTTCTCAAATGCTATTCTCATACAGGGACACAGAAATAATTAAAGATAAAAGAATAAAGACAAGACTGCCAAGAACTTTCCTATTTTGGGTTAATGCTTTCGAGGACAGTGGACATATAAGTAATCCCCTTAGTCCAAAAGATACATGATGTCTTCCACCAGCCTTTGGCTATCTCAGTGGGATAAACCTGAATGGAAAGGATACCAATATTGTGGGATCAAGGACTCGTGTTTTAAAAAGCAGGCCCAGTTCTTAATAATCTTCCAAGGTGAAGAACCAGTTGAAGATTTAGAGCTGATATCCTAGTTTAATTAACCAAATTCTGAAAGGGGAGGGAAATCCAAAACTAAAACAAAGAGCTCTTCAATCTTTGAGGTTGGATGAGAACTATGCTTTTCTCTTTCTCATCCTATATTCCTTCATTATACCTCTTCTGCCTCTATTCCTTCTGTTTAAGTCTTTGCAATCCCTCCAAAGCAGTTTTTTTTTAACCTTGGCAACTTTAAGATGAGTGGATGTCAACTTCCAGAATCCCTCCACCGAACATGGCTGACTAGGGGAATCCTGGGAGTTGAAGTCCATGCATATTAAAGTTACTAAGGTTACAAAAAAAAAAACTGCTCGAAGGGGATGGGGGTTAAAGTTTGACCAATTTTACAGTCCTGGAGGCTGTTCTTGGTTTGTGTCACAATAAAAAGACCAAGTGGGAACAAGCAAGTGAAAATAGTCATGCAAGCAGAGAGATACCTTCCTGTGCTTCAGTAGGGATCTGAGAGGATGCTGATTTGGAGCTGCTCTTGCTTTTTTTGCTGATATGGCTGTTGATGGAGTGATGGGACTGCAGTTTCCGATGAGGCTTCTGGGAACTTGATAGTGATTTAAGTTCGGAACATAAGATCCCATTGCCAGTCTCTCCCTTAGAATTGCTGAGGTCATCTGATATATATCCAGCACCATTTTGTAGCAACGAGACACAAGTTAAATCTGAAGGAATCTGGACAGTGACTCGGCTTTGTGGCTGACCTGTAGCAAGAGGAAAGACAATTTTTTTCTTTAAAAACAATCCTAATCCTAAGTCAACGTACCAAGTTTGTATACATCTTGACTTGATAGATAACATAAGCTGTTTAAAAAAGAAGAAAAAGAAATAAACTTTAAACAGAAAATAATCTTGCTTTTTTTCAGTGTCAAGGAAATGCTCACCATTTGGATTTCTTTCAATTTCCTGGATGTATTTTCTTTCTTTTTCAGTTATTATCACCATTTTATACAGAATTTTAAGTGAACTTACCAGTTGATGCACACATTTAAAAAAATGTAACCAGACTTTATGTAATAGCTATACCTCTGCAAAACTGGGTAGAGGCAAAGTAATCTGTAGAATCTGTAGCTAATTTTTTTAACCCTTAGTTTCAAGACCAGAATGATCTTTTGAAATTAATCTGGATAAAAACAAACATACAAACATGACAGCATAAAATGATACCTGTAGCTTCCACAAGATTAAATTGGGAGTGGATGTGCACATAAGATTTATGTCATCCAGGTCATGGTTGTCCCAAAGTGCTTTTCCAAGACGCAACTGGATTTTCTGTTTTTTTTTTAAACAAAAAAACCCCAATGTCCTCTTCAAAAAGAACGTTTGGGACATGAGATTTATCTTATCTTGAATCAAGATTCTGTGCTATCATTTTTGATAATAGCATTTTATTATTGGATCAAAAGGGAATAGACTCCTTGGAACTTTTTCTATTTCTTGTTATCATTTCTCCTATGCATAACTTTCTCATAGAACAATTGTTTTATTGACTTTAATTTCTCAGAAAGCATTTTGAGAAATAACTCTAGTTATTTTTAAAATCTATTTTCCCTCTTCAGTCCTTACTGCAATTAAATCTATTAGCTATAGGCATGTAACTGAAATTGTTTCCAGCAATATCCTTTCCTGTGACTAAAATCTTTTTGAATTTTAACTCATAGAGGAAATAAAGCTTCTTAATAACAATTATTAAAAATCTCATGTTATTGCTTCTGTTTCAGGGCAACTAAGGGATTAGCAATGATTTGTCCCATTATGAGTCAGCTCTCAGAGAATTAGCTTTCCTTACTATCAGCTTCAATTGTGAGCAACAAAGGTTGGTCACAAGTTAGCAGAGATAAATTTCTCTCATGATAGATGCAAACAAACATGATGTAGTAATTAAAGACAATTATGCTGTAAGGTAGGACAGCAGCTGTTCCTATGAGGAGCAGTAAAAAAGAAAAAGAAAAAAGAAGCTAAAGATGAGGTTGCTCCTTTTCCCTTAACAATAACAGTTCTCAAAGTCTGACACAGCTAAAAAGTCCTTCAAATGCAGGACAATGTTCTCATGTACTATGTATACATAGAAATTTACTGTCTGGAAATAATTTTTCTTCAAAAGTTAAAATAGTATGGTCTTTTTAAATAGTGGCTATCCCAAGTGGGCCTTCATCAAATCTCAAAAAAGATCCTACAGGAGCTCCTCCATAACAGACAACACAAAAAAAACAATAAAAGAACCAATGTCATCATTCCATACATGGCAGGAATATTGGAAAAGTTCAGGAGGATCTTTAGCCAACACAACATACATGCACACTTCAAACCCAAGAATACATTAAGGCAGAAGCTTATCCACAAGGATGAAACTTCCAGACACAAAGTGAGCAACATGGTATATGCAATACAATTGCAGTGAGCGATGTGCAGATCCATACATTAGGGAAACAGAAGAACCACCTCATAAACGCATGGCACAACAAAGGAGAACAAACTTATCAGGACCAGATTCAGTAGTCCATCTGCATGTAAAAGACAAAGGCCACTCTTTTGAAGAGAGCAAAGTTCACATTCTGGACAAAGAGGAGACCTCTGATTTGCAAGAGGGGTCAAAGAGGCCATCTATGTCAAAACTGAAGAGTCCTTTCTCAATAGAAGAGGAGGGATATGACACCTTCTATCTCTAGTCTACAACACAATCCCTTTCAACAGTTTCAAAAAGGTTCCACACCCATTTGCACTACTCAGGTGATACTGACGACACAGATAAACCTCCAGGTAGCCTCAACAACTCTCTAAAAGAATGCAAATCACCAACTGTCTGCAAAGAGTATAAATGCTTCCATTCCCTCACCATCCAGTCAGAGCTGAAGAAGTTTCTTGGATGAGAAACGAAATATCTTCAAAGAAAAAAACAGAAAGTCCAATTGCTTCTTGAAAAAGCATAATGGAGGCAACCATAATCTGGATGACTGAGAATCTGCATAGATATTTTTTAAAATAGGTTTTAGACTATATATGACAAAAAGCTAAACTAAATATGTAGATTAAAATATGATATTAGGAGATTTAACCAATCATTTTTTCTGCATTTCAAAAATTTCTAAGACCTAAAAAGTGAACATCTGTCTGTAAATCAACAGGGCTTTTAGTAAGCATTAAAACATTCATTCTCCCTTACCTTCAGCCTCATTGGGGCCTGCTATCAGGCAGAAAGTTGGAATAGAAGTACATTAAGTTAATAATAATAGTAATAAAATATCAAATTCAGAATTTTTAAGAATGATTGATGAGTTTTAAAACTCAGAAAATTGTATTGACCACATGCCAAAATTGAAACTATGTATAATGCAACATGGTTTGCATGAAAAGCATAATTTAAATACTCATTCTGTGCCAGTTTTTTTTTAAAAAGGAAATACACATTTGGAAGTATTTCCATTCAACTTTAATTGCATTTATATATTGGTAACTGTGCTCAAGATCACAACAGAAGTCCAAAACAAACATATAGAAACCCCTTAAGGAAATTGAGTTATCTGGGAAAAAACTGCTTGAAAAATACAAACATTACCCTGATTTTTAAGTCTTTCTTGGTGATGGTGTGAGAGCAGAAATCCTTGGCTGTATGTAATGCCTTGGGTGATCAGCCTTTTCTGTGTTAAGCACCTTTGCTGTCTTCTCTGAGCACTGCTAGACAAGCCCAATGCTGGCTGACCTGTTATTCAGCTCTTCTCCACTACAAACCATTTGACAATAAAACAGCAATTGTGATTGTAAGCTGTTGTCTAGCTGTAACTGCATGGCTGCATTTTCTTCAATGGAACTTACCAGGTATTTATGGCTAAGAGATCATATGGTTAATTTGCCACTTCACCAGCACACCAGATTTCAAATGATATATACCAGTCCCTTGAGGGGTAAGAAATAACCAGATCTAAATGGCAACCACTCTATTGCAGGCAACATGTTAACTGATGGTGGTTTGGCTGTGAATGTTCAAGGGTCCTTTAAGCATAAATTCAGAAAAATTCTAATTTAAAGAGTGAAAAATAATGGCGGTGCTTTAACTAAACCCTTTTAGGGCATGATATTTTGAAGTCCATCTTCACGCAGATGAGGTTCTAATTTTGGTGCATATACACTGCTCAAAAAAATAAAGGGAACACAAAAATAAGACATCCTAGATCTGAATGAATGAAATATTCTTATTAAATACTTTGTTCATTACATAGTTGAATGTGCTGACAACAAAATCACACAAAAATTTATCAATGGAAATCAAATTTAGCAACCCGTGGAGGTCTGGATTTGGAGTTACGCTCAAAATTAAAGTGGAAAAAAACACTACAGGCTGATCCAACTTTAATGTAATGTCCTTAAAACAAGTCAAAATGAGGCTCAATAGTGTGTGTGGCCTCCAGTGCCTGTATGACCTCCCAACAACACCTGGGAATGCTCCTGATGAGGTGGCAGATGGTCTCCTGAGGGATCTCCTCCAACACCTGGACTAAAGCATACCCCAACTCCTGGACAGACTGTGGTGCAATGTGGCATTAGTGGATAGAGCGAGATATGATGTCCCAGATGTGCTCAATTGGATTCAGGTTTGGGGAACGGGTGGGGCCAGTCTATAGCATCAATGCCTTCATCTTGCAGGAACTGCTGACACACTCCAGTCACATGAGGTCTAGCACTGTCTTGCATTAGGAGGAACCCAGGGCCAACCGCACCAGCATATGGTCTCACAAGGGGTGTGAGGATCTCATCTTGGAATCTAATGGCAGTCAGGCTACCTCTGGCGAGCAAATGGAGGGCTGTGCGGCCCCCTAAAGAAATGCCACCCCCCACCATTACTGACCCACTGCCAACCCGGTCATGCTGGAGGATGTTGCAGGAAGCAGAACATTCTCCAGTGTCTCCAGACCCTGTCATGTCTGTCACATGTGCTCAGTGTGAATCTGCTTTCATCTGTGAAGAGCACAGGGCACCAGTGGCGAATTTGCCAATCTTGGTGTTCTCTGGCAAATGCCAAACATCCTGCATGGTGTTGGGCTGAAAGCACAACCCCCACCTGTGGGTGTCAGGCCCTCATACCACCCTCATGGAGTCTGTTTCTGACCATTTGCACAAAGGTGGAGGTAGCGGTCCTGATGCTGGGTTGTTGCCCTCCTACAGCCTCTTCCACATCTCCTGATGTACTGGCCTGTCTCCTGGTACCACCTCCATGCTCTGGACACTACGCTGACAGATACAGCAAACCTTCTTGCCATAGCTCACATTGATGTGCCATCCTGGATGAGCTGCACTACCTGAGCCACTTGTGTGGGTTGTAGACTCCATCTCATGCTATCACTAGAGTGAAAGCACTTCCAACATTCAAAAGTGACCAAACCATCAGCCAGAAAGCATAGGAACTGAGAAGTGGCCTGTGGTCACCACCTGCAGAACCACTCCTTTATTGGGATGTCTCGCTAACTGCCTATGCTTTCCACCTGTTGTCTATTCCATTTGCACAATAGCATGTGAAATTGATTGTCAATCAGTGTTGCCACCTAAGTGGACAGTTTGATTTCACAGAAGTGTGATTGACTTGGAGTTGCATTGTGTTGTTTAAGTGTTCCCTTTATTTTTTTGAGCAGTGTATTTTCTACAGTCGATATTATATCTGGAATGAACAGGATATACAGAAAATGGCCTGGTTCACATATTTACGTCATGGACTTTTACCAAGTGTCATAATCAACTGGGTTCACATAATGCACTAAAACAAAGTCCACCAAAACCACATTGTCACTTTAATACAATATGTGAATTAAAACATATCGAGCTTTTTAAGAAGTACTACTCAAAATAATTGGGAAAAGGTAAAGGAGCACTTTGTACATTTTTGAAGAATTCATCCCAACTTTTTCAGTGTTAGTCAAATGTTTAACTTTCAGTAGACTATAATTAAGTAATGTCTCAATGTTCCTGTAATCAGAAGAGTACAGAACAATCCTTGGGTATACAAAATGTGTTGAAACTGTCTTTAAAATATTGATTTAATAGACAATGGACAGATCCATGGAAAAATTTAAATTATCTTGGCCAGGAAAGATATTTGAAGGGAACAAAGTGTAATTTAAACCAATTATGAACTATAAATACATACAAATTGTATATGTATGCATGTGAGATTATCTCCATCCCTCTCAACATTCTGAAAGTCCCTCAAAACCTGGCTATATTATCAGGCCTGAGGGGACTGGAGAGATTTGTGAGATTTTCCTTACTGTAATTAATATCTTATCCTCCTTTTAATGTTTTTTTTTTAAATGTGACTTTTATATTTTTTTAATCAAGTGCTATATACCACCCAGAGTCACTTTCATGTGAGATAGGTGACTATATAAACACAGTAAGTAAGTAAGTAAGTAAGTAAGTAAGTAAGTAAGTAAGTAAGTAAGTAATAGCACAATCTTTTAGGTCAGAGCAAAGCAAAAGTTGGTTAAAAAGCAATGAACCAGCCCCACCCACCCCTGTCAGTAGATCATGTATTTTGGGGAGGGAATAGATTGTAGATTTCCTCTCTCTGATTTGTAAAGCAGCAGTGAATTAGCACAAAGTGTTGAAAGCTAAAGGCACCAGGAGCCAATTCAAGAAACAGAAGCTATATTCTTTCTGGGGTGTCAGTTGGACAGCGCTCCTGAACTCCTCAGATGAAAAGGGCCACACTGAGTCATTCTGAGAGACCACGCATGGCCTTCAAGCACAAGATGCTCCTTGTGTCAAGATACTGAGGAGAAACGAGGAAATGCACAGTAGATGCCCGGCTGTACAATCCTAATCTCTTTAGTTACGAGTAACCTATCAAAAGGGTGCAACTCGTACTCAAATCTCTATTATGAATACTGGAATCAAAGAGAAAACAAGTAGAATGGAATGTGTGAGGATGTATTAATATTGTGGTTTCCACTTATGTATACATCTTTAGGTGAATACAGAAAATATCTAGTTGCTTTGATTTTGGTTTGATCAATAAAATTGGATGCTCGGTCCTGCAAAAGCACTCTGTGCAAGCAGCAAAACTGAACTACTCTCCTTCTAGGGGAATCATTTATAAGCAGAATTTCATTACAAACCCAATGGCAAACACATAGAGAATGCTAAGATAGACAGATAAAATATCAAAAGAATATAAGTCAGAACTGTTGATGATTAATAATGGTTGTATGAAATAAGCATGAAAGCATTCTGTGAAGATTTTCTTCCTTAAAGAACAGGACAGAATGGAACAATAATTTGGCTTTCTATAAGGATTGTTTCCTGGAGAATAGATAGAAACAATTTCTGGCTAATGAGTACTTTTCACGATTATGAAACATCCACCTCTAATAATTTTAAATTTTATTTTAAAAACTTCTAGAACAGCGGCCCCAAACCATTTGGGCACCAGGGACCAGTTCTGTGGAGAGAGGTTTTTCTGCAGACCAGAGGGGCATGGTTTTGTATGCTGCCTTATCCCACGGATGGGGCTTGGCTTATTTGCATGGCCCAATTCTGGCATGCCATGGCCCGGTGCCACTCCACAGATTGGAGGTTGGGGACCCCTGTTCTAGAACACTTTTCAATTGATGATCTCAAAGCATTCTAAATCAAGGCTTGGTTGCATTTTATCATATTATCCTTATCCTTTTAGCCACAATTATCCTAAGTTAATTCATAACTATGAGGCTATGAACTAAGAGGATGTATGTACTGCTGCATATTACATATATCACATATACCCTATGTATACTGTATTACAATTAAAATTGAATGAAGTTTACATTCCTTTAGACTACGTGTTAGGAGTACAGTCTCTTCACCCTTTAAAAAAAAGAAATTATTTCTTAAAATACAATTTATTTTTTGACCCATCCATGACCCAGGTATGCAAACATCAGTATTCTGAAAACAGTCTGCACTGTGGTTTCCTTTCTGCCTTTTTGTGACTTTGGAAAGGCTGCACTAGCATGCTAATAGCAATTTTTCATGAAAGCTTGTTTCTAATAATGGTTGCCAAGATCCAACTATATCTACAACTATATCTGCAGAATAAAGAGCAAGTTCGGTCTTTGTAAGTAAATGCTTTCTAAGAGGAAAAACTTTCAGCTTACATTTAAGAATGACTTTTGTTGGCTGAGTTCAATGGAACCCAAGAGAATATGGGTTCACACACTGACAAGACCTTAACTGCAATGACATGGGTGAACCATTCTAATCATAATTATTTTAGGGATAAAATTATAGAGTGGGGACTCACCTAATCAGATAATTACAGGTGGGAATTTTGCTGATGATAAAGAATTTTGTTCCCAGCACGTTATTACAATTTTTCTTGGCCCTCCAACAGTCTCCCTTTTCAAACCAGACCAACACCCTGTGCTCAACTAGCAATCTCAATTATTTCCGATGGTCTCTTTGATTCGGATTTATATGGTCAACAGGCAGCTTCTCTCAAACAAGCCCACCAAAGAGAGTGAGAGTTTAACTCAAATTAATATATATATTTTTTCTGAAAAAATAAACCAAGGAAATTAGTCTTCCACATTTATAGGTAGAAAATATAAGAAAGGTTATTTTTATTATTTGGCGGGAGAATACCATGAATAGGATTAGGATTGGAGTACCTGCATTTTATAGTTTTTTGCCTGTTAATGAAATTAGATAAATGAACGTTTCTAAAAAGCAAACAAATGAATTTCAAATCAGGGAAATTTATTCATTTCCCCCCTAAATTATTTAAATCTCATCAATTGAGAGAGCATTTTTAAAAAGTATACATCACTTCTGTTGACAGCAAGAACATCAATGTTACAATGTCATATCAACAATATATAACACAGAATTTATTAAGGTTAACAACAACAGTTCAAGGAGGTTTGTTTATTATATGAACCCTATACTAATTGGAACCATTTATAACATAGAACTGTATTCCAATATTCTATAGCATGATGCCAAGAATTAAACATCAGCATAATTCATAAATAAAATTACCAGCTGCAAAAATTAGCCAACACAAATTGTAATGCTTTTCAGGTATGTTGGGAGATTGTAAAGATATGTGTTTACATTAGCATCTTTATCAAATTTGCATATTTTTTGGTCACAAGCTTTTGAAGAAATTGCAAAACCTTTCATAATAAATCCTGCTTTGAATTATTGACCATATTTGCTAAGTTGTATAATATTCTTCTAAAAATTAAGAAATAAGAAATAAAATTAAGAAATAAATACTAATAAATAATATTTAAATAAATAAAAAATATTGATTCAGTTTTTCAATTGCCTGCCCAGTTTGTTATCACCCCCAAAATGTAGAATTGAAATAAAACTTTCAGTTGATCAGAGGTATTTAAATCTGTGGGAAATGGCTGTACTTTAAATTTTCAAATGATTACAAAGGGTCATGAAAAAGATCTATTATAAGGGACTTTTTTCCAAATTTTATTATGGTATTTATTAGCTACATTAAAACTGTTTTCCCTAAAAAATAAAAAAAAATCACCTTGTCTGTAGAATATTTGTTCTAGATAGAACAAATAGACGCTTCCATTCACTCACTGTTTTACATACACTTGCTTTCATTTTTTAAAAAGTTCTTTTGCCACAATTTATTTTTCATTTGGTAACTTTGTTTTATTTTATTGGGATATTTTGTTTCTCAATTTAAAAAAGGAAAGTAAAAAGATTATGTGATAGGAAGGAAAAAACATACACGTCACTGCCTCTACCATTGTGAAGTTGCCCTCGGATTCTGTATTGGATGAAGAATTTCCATTCATCAGGGATCTATGAGATGTTGAACGTTCTTCCAGTGAGATTTCCTCTTTCACAACTGTGGTCTGATTTTGAGAACTAGGAGGAGAGGTTATGAAGTTTGAAGTTGCTGATGCTACCTCTGAAGTTGGCCTGGAGGAAGGGAATGAGTTTGTATTTTGGCCTGAAAGAGAAAAGAGAGTTTTAGCATGAATATAGCTTACTTATATTATGGACAGCATGTGACTTCAGAAAATTCAAGCTGATAAAAGTGGAAATATTATTACAGAAGTGTTTGTCTCTCTTTTACATACACATGCCTGCAGAGATAAATAGGAAAAGAAAAGTGGACTTCATTGTCTGCCATCCCATTATATATTATCATGTATCAGCAGTGGCTAAATAAAAAGTAAATGGGCTTGTGACCCTCTGTTATTTGGCACGCAATTCATCTGCCATTTTCTGCAAGAGTAAAACTGGCCTCCTCTTCCTCAGAATCTCCCAGTGATCTGTAGCATCCTGATTTCATATTGGCTGCCCTCTTTTCACATATTACTTCTTCCACAATGAAAATGAGAAACGGAGTAGCACAAAAAACAGTCCTGCACTTTTGAAACTGTAGGACAAATGCTTTATGGCATCCTTATTTTGATTCTGTATTTAGTATTCAAGTATCCCTATTTGGGTTTTTTTTTCCCCCTGGGCCTCTATTAGCCCAGCCTTCTAAATTCTATAGATGGAAGGATTTGTTAGGCTGGTATTTAAGCCTCACAAATGGAGACTAAAACATATGAAGAACAGTTGCAAGAATTGGATATGTCTAGTTTAATGAAAAGAAAGACTAGGGGTGATATGACAGCAATATTCCAATATTTATTTAAGGGGCTGCCACAAAGAAGACAGTTCTCCTTGTTCTGAAGGAGAACAAGAAGCAATGAATGGAAACTAATAGAGAGAACCAAGCTAGAACAAAGGAGTTATTTCTTGACAGAACAATTACTCAGAAGAATGACTTGTCTCCAGAAGTTGTGGGTGCTCCAACACTGGAGGTTTTAAAGAAGAGATTGAACAAGCATTTATTTGAAATAGCAATAGGACTTAAGACTTATACACTGCTTCACACTGCTTTACAGCCCTCTCTACTCAGTTTACAGAGTCAGCCTATTGCCCCCAACAATCTGGGTCCTCATTTTACCCACCTCGGAAGGATGGAAGGCTGAGTCAACCTTGAGCCTAGTGGGATTAGATCTGCCAAATTACAGTCAGCTGGCAGTCAGCAGAAGTAGCCTGCAGTACTGCGTTTAACCACTGTGCCGTTGCAGCTCTTTGGTATAGGCCTTCCTGCATAAACAGGGAGTTGAACTAGAAGACCTTTAAGGACTCTTCCAACTCTGTTATTCTGTTAAATAAGATCCATCTGGATGTACTGTATATACAGTACACATGTGACAGGATATCAGTTTAGCTTAGAAGTAGACTTATGTATAAGTCTGAGTGCTCCATCCTCCTCTCTCGTTTCCCCTTTTAGGGCACTGTTGGATTAATATAGTGTTGAATCAGGTTACAATATCATGTGCTTCAGACATCATGGGAAATTATGGCACAGTATCAAAAAGAAAAAAGGAAAGGATTTGTGAATGGTTGGACTGTGTACAAATATAGTATATATACCAAGAAATATATTGTAAAAGTGGATTAATAATACTATTTTATATATGTTCCTACACTACTATAATTAACTTTAAACTCATTGTGTTTAGATTTTAGTATTACTAGTCATCATTTCTCTATCGAAGTCTACATAAGTTGGTCATTTTTTTGTCCATTTATTTTAGTCCACAGAAGACTCAAAACTGAAATAAAGGGTCTTCTTTCAAATATTGAATTAACCCAGCCATATATATGCCTCATAGCAATTGCTCCCTTTTCCTTTCTGGCAAAACACTCACCAATTAAAAAGGCATTGAGGTCATTTGTGAAGCAAGAACAGTAAAGTATGTGTAATTGGGAGATACCTTGATGAATTGTTGAATTTTATTGGGTAGAAATGGAACCTGTTGAAAGAGAGGAATATCAAAGCATGAGAAGAAAACTTGAGATTCACTAAAATCAGGGGCCAAATTCCCATGGAGACCCTGAGATGGCAGGCTGAGAAATCTCTCTTCACCTGTAAAACATCTTCAGTTTCACCCACAGCGCTATTCCTTCCTACTCTCTGGGCTCCTTCCAGCTCTTGCTGGGCACTCAGAATAGCAACAATTTGCACACAAGATGAGCAGCTGGATGCACCAGCTTTGGAGGGGTGGAGTCACATTTTATATAAAGTAAATTACACCTTAGGTGAAGAGAATAAGACCAACACCCATAATTACACTGCCGGTAACAATAAGCCCTCCTTGCAGCCAAGCAGGGGGCTGAAACCAGGAAGCAAGAAGCTTGGACCCATCATTATTCTGAATAGAACAAGTGGTCCTACATGCAGGCAGTCAGGGAGGAAGGAGGCAGACCGCACACACATAATTTTAGTCATTGTAACACAGGGCCCAGTATGAAGACTGAGGGATAGAGCCTAGGGGTACTGTCGTTAACAAGCTATTTTCTATGTGATTCAGAAACATCTGCATAAACAAATGATTTGAGGTGACTCATACAGCAGCATTGTAGAAGTGTTCCCAGAAATGGTAGTTTTGTTCAGTATCAGAGTGCTCTAGCAATTGGCAATCTTCATCAAACAGAAGCCATCACTTTGTAATGTAGTATAAGCTCTTCCCTTCCTGATTGTTTACTTTAAGAAAGAAAAGCTGGCCTGTCCTTTGAAATACAAAACAATCCTGTTATTATTATCACACTGGAAACTTCATCCATGTTTTTGCAGCTCATCGGAAAGGTCTCTTTTCTACATGAGGAATTTAATAAATAAAAAATAAATATATTTTATTAAGATAGATTTGGTATGATTCTATGATCTGTTATAAAATAATTTAACTCAATTATAGTTATCTCGCTTAAGTATGAATTAGTAAAATTATAGTCAAATGATTGTTCAATAACGATATTAGGATACTTAACTGATGATTGATAATGTCAATTATTATGTAATATAATTATTTCGATGACTATGAAATGCATGCACAAAAAGGAGTGGTAAACCAACTGATACACTGTAAATTTATGAAGAATGATGATTTTTTTATGTTATGTCTTATGTTTTATGTGTTTTTGTTTGTCGTTAAAACCAATAAAACTTTTATCAAAATAAATAAATAAATAAATTTCCAAAAATCCCTCTTCTTACCATCACCTGTTGCCTCTGTTCATCTTCCACATTTCACTGTCATTTACATAATCCTGCCCCTCTCCCATCCCAATAAAGTGTGGGGACAAACTAAATTGGGAAATTACCTAATTCCAAGAAAGGCCACACTGGACACTCCAGAGTTCAACTGCATCGTCATTTTTAAGTTGACAGAAGTGAAACCAATTTAATATGGTCTTCAAATCTGCTCATCTTCCTGACACCAAGTGTTGCACAATATTAAAAAAGAATAAGTGAACCAGCAAAATAAGAAACATATTGTAATGCATATTTTAATTTTAATAAAATGAAAGTAACATGTAGTTGAACCTAGTATTTGTACTGCCCACAGCCATGTTTTAGGATATGGTTTAAACTTGCTATCCAAAGGCCAAGTATGTTACTTAGTTCTACAACATTTGTGGGGCCCTGTGCTATATGGATCCAGTCAGGAGTGGGATTCTACCAGTTTGCACCTATTTGCTAGAACCAGTTGTAAACATTCTAAGCAGTTCAGAGAACCAGTTGTTGGAAGAAATTACTGGCTTAATCCTGTAAGGAAGGCAGGAAGGAAACATTCTGGTGTTGCTTACAGAAACTGCCTCTCCATTAACCCTTATTATATTTTTGGCAGGACTAGACTTCCTGTCTCAGGAACATCTCTGGAGGTTTTTTTCCCTCCTTTGCTTGTGTGGAGTGACCATTTAAAGTTACAATGGCACTGAAAAAAGTGACTTATGACCATTTTTCACACTTACGACTATTGCAGCATCCCCACATCATGAGAGGCCAGGCGAGGAGATGCGTGCCTCGATGTGAGTGATATTGAGTTGGTCACACCCAGCCAACATGACCACCAAGCCATGTCCACCACCTAAGCCACGCCCACAGAACTGGTTGTTAAAAATTTTGAATCCCATCCCTGGATCCAGTGCTTAAGTAAGAGATATTGGAGGTGATACTTGTGTTATTCACTGTGCTCTGTAAATGCTGAATTATCTGAAACACAATATTAAACATGTGATTAAAAAATAATTTAATATACTTCATTTTAAAACTATATATTTCAATATAGTATCTTTAAACTTGCATGGCTAATAGACTTTTAGCAGTAGATTAGTGCTAAAGTTGTCTACTGTTGTAGCTATTATGGAAAATTGTTTCCTGTAACTTCAACAAACAGACCAGACTAGAAAATCAATGCTATTCAGGTAAGTACTACTTTTATTGTAAAAGCTATAATGAGAAAATCTGGCACATCTGAATATGCTTTCTCCTTGTTCTCTTTAACATGTGGTAAAGTAGGGACTCTCATTTGATGGAGCCCAAGGCACCAAACCTCCAATAGTGTGTAAAGATGTGCTCCATTAAAATAGCAAAGGAGGGAGAATGAGCTAGTAAAACATTTCTTACCTATTTTAATTTAACACCTAGTTACAAAGCATTAGGTATTTTGCTCATATTTAACATTCTTTTTATTGCTGTTATACTTTTGTCAGTCTAGAATCAGAGTTGAATAACCACTTGCATCTGGTTTCTCTTGTATCTAGGATATAAAAAGAAGTAATGTCTCCTAATCCCAATATTTTATTTTATGATGATGATGATGCTTAGAGATTTGCAGATGTTGCAGTCTTCCCTGCAGGATCTTATTAACTGAATCAGTAATACCTTAACTCTACTCAGATGTAACAACCAAATCATGCTTTTGCTCATTTACCTTTCCCATTACCATGCAGTTCATGGTTTTCCAACAATTACAGTTTGCCATAAAGTTTGAATCAGGCAGGTATTTATTGCTAAGAGGCAAGAAACCTCTCAGGTTTGTTTTTGTGTGTGTGTTCATGTGTGGTTTTTTTATTCCTACTCATTCAACATTTGGGGAGGAGAACAGTTTTGTTTTCCTTTAAGGTAAGAGGAAGGATATGGTAGGGATTTGGGTATTTTTATTTCAATTATGTTAATTTAGATATTGCAAGCTCAGTTTAAGTGAGCTGTTTACCTTGCCTTCATTGTTTTGTACATTGACTTCTGCATTTATATTGTAAATACAAGCAGTTGTGGAGCCGTTTTGAGCCAAAAAGCAGACCCAGAAATATGCTGCAATATATATTACCTGCTAAATACAACTTGCCTCTATAATTAGAAACTGTACTTTTTAGTACTTTTCTAATTTTGAATTGGAAGCAAGCTGGTTAGCAGTAACTGCCTAAGTACAGTGAGAATCATGAATTATCATCCAAGATGGAGATCCTGTTGTCAGAAGTTGGCAAATCTATACTTATAAATCTCCTTCATTATTAGCCATACTCCAAGCCAGGGAGAGGCTTGCAATTGTTATTTGGAAAAACTTGAAGAGCCACAGATTTCCCATCCTTGTTTCATGTTATTTAATAAGACTTACTCTGATTTACAGAATGCCACCTATTATCAAGTGAGTGAATATTAAAACAACATCTTCTGATAATTTATGCGATCATAATAACAGCCAAATGTTCCATATTCCTTCTGACTCTAACTTAAAAGAGTGGATCATTTACTTGGCCTTCCCTGCCTCACAGATTCTCCTATCAGATCTATTATGCACAGGTAACTATAAATTGCTTTGATTTTATCAGGAGCAGCACAGAGGCATAACTTATTTTAGCTAAGCAGACAGGCTCATGCAGTCTTTCTACACACACACACACACACACACACACACACACACACACACACACACAAAGATGGAACAAATCCTTCAAAGAGAACTGAACGGTTATTAAAGAATATCACAAACCACATAATGTATTACCTATACTGTGGTATATCTCTTAAATAACAGGCCTCACCCTCCAGACAGAAGTCTCCAAACTTGGCAACTTTAAGACTTGTGGACTTGAACTCCCAGAATTCTCCATTGTGGAGTTGAAGTCCACAAGTTTTTAAGATGTCAAGTTTGGGGACCCCTGCTCCAGAATAAGAAACTCCAAGAAAACTACAGCTTTGTAGAAGAGAAAAAGACCAGACCATGCATTAAAATATCTTGCATTTTTCCTGATCTGGTTCAGCTGTGCTTAAAGCAATGTACTCTGTCATATTTCAAGAAAGAGCTCTTTGAAAGACTTCACACACATGCAGCTTGGTGTCTAAAAACAGGAAGACAAATATTGGTTTGGCCAACCATTTCCTCCCTCCTCAATACTGGAGTTATTCTAAGGCAAACCTCCCATTCTAACATCTTTATCAGTGAAAGATTGAACAGATCTTTCAACATATTGGCTCTTTAAAATTACTGTAAGGAATACCAGAAAGTTCATACAATTTACAAATTTTTTTTTACACTCTGCAATAATTTATTGAAAGATTTTATAGACATATATAACACGTATACTTATAAAAAACATATACATACACACATAGGCACATAATACTGTGTATCCAAAAGAAGAGGGAGTCAAGCTATTTTCCAAAGCCCCTGAAGACACAATAAGAGACAATGGATGGAAAATAATCAAGGAGAGAAGCAATCTAGAACTGAAGAGAAATTTCATGAAAGAACAATTAATCAGTGGAGTGACTTGCCTCCAGAAGTTATGGATGCTCCAATACTGGAAGTTTAAAAAAAGATGTTGGACAACCATTTGTCTGAAGTGGTGTAGGATTTCTGCTAAGCAGGGAGTTGGACTAGAAGATGTCAAACTCTTCCAACTCTGTTATTCTCTTATTATTCCTCACTATAATCTTGCCAAACTAAAGCAACTGTTGGCGTCACTATAGATATACTCTGGAAATCATTAAGGATTCTACCAGTTCACACCTATTCGCTAGAACCAGTTGTTAACATTCTAAGCAGTTTGGAGAACCAGTTGTTAGAAGAAATTACTGGCCTAATCCTGTAAAGAATGCAGGAAGGAAACATTCTGGTGTTGCTTACAGAAACTGCCTCTCCGTTAACCCTTATTACATTCTTGGCAGGACTAGAGTTCCTGTCTCTGGAACTTCTCTGGAGTTTCCCCCCCTCCCTTTGCTGGTACTTTGAGTGTGGAGTGACCAAAGTTACAATGGCACTGAAAAAAGTGACTTATGACCATTTTTCACACTTACGACTGCTGCAGCATCCCCACAGTCATAAAAGGCCAGGTGAGGAGATGCATGCCTCGATGTGAGTGATATTGAATTGGCCATATCCAGCCAATAACATGACCACCAAGCCATATCCACTTGGTCACATGACCACCAAGCCATGCCCACCACCTAAGCCATGCCCACAGAACCGGTTGTTTAAAAAATTGAATCCCATCCCTAATTAAGGATGATTTCTTTTCTTTCTCCCCTCCCTCCCTCCCTCCCTTCATTCTGTCTTAGAATAATCATATTTTAGAAACTAAGCAATGTTTGGAATTTATATTAGTCATTCTAATGTTAAGTTGGGCTGCGCTTGAACAGCATTTGGAAGCTTCAACTGCTGCTGAATGGGGCAGCATGGGTGGTAATTGTTGCCAGTTATTCAATGTATGCAGTGCCTCTAGTTTATGAGCTGCCAGCGTGCTTCTGGGTGCAGTTCAAAGTACTGGTTTTTCACTTTAAATCTCCAGGGGACATGCCTAACGTCCTCAGGATTTGATATTCCTAAGTGAAGCTCAATGGATTTCCATAACACCAAGAAATTATGAATTGAAGACCACTGCTCTTGGTGTCTTAAAAGGACACTGAGTTTGCATACTTCCTTTTATAATTGCTTTTGGAAATTGCTATTTTTGCTTTTCTGTAATAGTATGTAGGAATGACTTTGAAGAAGGAATGTTGAGGAAGAGATGCTGCCTAGAGGATGATTATTAAAAGAGGAGATAGCCATGTAAGGTTCTTTGTTTTTCAAGAACCGGACACACCAAACTGTAGCAAATCATTGCAGCACACATGTTCTCCAGGTGTGTGCTATGGGTTACTGCTCTGGGTCAACTCCACTCTTCTATACTGGGCCACATATCCCCCTGCCACATGCATATGTCTTTACTTTATACTCAGTCTTTTAATATTCAGTTCAAACATGAATCTCAAAGTCTATAAATTAGCATAAAATTTGCCTTTTCCCAAAGGTTCTTATACTAATTGGGATCAGATGCTGTTTTACTATGGTTGTTCCTCTTCTACTTTCTACCTAGCTCCCAGCAAAGCCATAAACTCCAGACAGGACTCCCACCATAATATGCTGATAACCAAATTTTGTACTCCTAACAGTTGAACGATCATCCTCCTGCCTTATAATAGCTGCAAAACTCCAGATATTGCCTCTACTTCCCTGTCTGTATTCTGTTTGCTTATTACCTTTCCTCCTATACCCCTTTCCTCACTTTGCCATAGCATTTGATTTTGTAAGCCAAGAGCATAAATGGGCAAGCTGAGATATCCCTGAAAAAAAACAGTGTGTGGCTAAATGATCATAGGCAACTACAACACTGGCCTGAATGCTTGTAAGTCAAGTGAATGTATAAAACAGAGGCCTCCAAACTTGGCAACTTTAAGAATTGCGGACTTCAACTCCCAGAATTCTCTAGCCAGCATAGCTGCCTGGAGAATTCTGGGAGTTGAAGTCCACAACTCTTAAAATTGCCAAGTTTGGGGACCCCTGGTACGAACGGGGGAACTGGAGGTGGGGAGTGTTTCTACCTGGCTGCAGCTGCTTTTCCAAAGCATAGAAAGCAATCCCAACATCACTCCTTCATAAGCCCATAGCTGCATAATGGGAAAACTATATTTAGGAAACATTTCCAAAACTTCTTGGTATCATTAATTAAGATGATTAATCAATGTGAAACTCCAAAATTAGAGGAAGATAGTACATGCTACTGCACCTCAATGCTTTTTGAACCATTCCACATCCTAGAGCAATTGACTCATGCTTGCAGTACAAGTTTCAGAGCTAGAAGGTTTGGAAAATTGCTTAGAATTAATAGCATTGTTCAAAAATCTGACCCATTTTGACCACATGCTGATTATCCTACATCTCAGTCTCTGAGGTGTGCTTTCAAAATGCACAGAATGCTAAAACCTGGCGGAGAAATTGATCGGATGAAAAGTTGGGGAGGTGGTCCTTTCTTTAACTAAATTTATAGGCAGTGCTAAACAGTCTGATAGGTTTTTTTAGCTATCATTTTGCAGTATCAAAACTATCTCTTGCTCTATCTCTTGAAAGAATCAGAAAAAGACTAATGAAGCAAAAGATTGCTGCATGCTTAGCATTTAGCCCCACCTGTTTCTGGATGGATCTTCAAATGTGCACTGACAGTAGCTCATTATAGGCATTTTATGGGGCATCTAGGCATTACCGTTTTCCTTTATTCATCCACTCATGTTTTAGCTTCCTTTTTTGTGAAATATTCCATTTAACAAAAAAAAAAAAAAAAAGAATCTGGATAGAAATGCAAATCCCTCAAGGTGTTCAGTGTTCGGTTAAACACACTGTCTAATAAATGTGTTTAGGCTTACAGTGTTATAATTATAATACAGAACTTGTCATTTATTTCCTATCTATGTGATATACACCAGAAAAGGCTGCCAATGTATCAAATGCCTGTAAGAAATGTTGTAATATAAATATTTATTATTAGAGATGAACAATTTAACCTAATTTCTGGATTCAAGCTCTTAAATGATAACTGACAAATTAAATGGCAAAAAGCTGTATAAAAGGGGAGAGAAGCAATTGAATATGTAAACAGAACATTTTCTTTGTTCTGTTTCTGTCTGACTCACAGACAAACACAATACAGAAGCCTGATGATGGCAGATGAGATTCTACCAAAACATTGCTACAACTTTAAAAGCACAACTATAATGACATGGGAAAATACCCGAACAAAGCTGAATACCATACATGTAAGTACCTGCGAAAACTTAAGAGAACATTTTCTTTGTATCAACAATGAATCTTTCCCAAGTTTATTGACTTTGTATCTTACTTTAGTGAAATCAGTTAAAAAATCATTATACAAATGGAAGGAAGTGGGGTTTTTGCAGCAGCTGGGTTCTCTTAATTATCTTCAGAACTGAATATTTGTAGACAGACACTTCGGTTTTATAATAGGGAGACTGGAGCTGTAGTTTTATGAGTTTTATAACTAATTTTGCATACAATGCATGAAGGCCAACATCCCATTATTATTTTTAAATGAATGGAATGAAAGGAAAATTAAACTTTCTACTTTTTTCCATAAAGTCTTCCTGATATAAGAAATGGACCACACATGCATATACATATCTGAACGCTACAGAAATATCAGTTCATACTGTAATAATGCAGGAACGTACAGCTCATAACTATAGGCTACATATGGTCCCAAAATCCTTACTGCACTTTCTAGAGCCAAAGTTTACACTGCATATTTTCACTGTCACTGAAAACCAAAAGTGTGATTTTTATTATTTTATAACAACAGCAAATAAGATGGACAAAATTTTCCAATAGGCTTAATGAAACTAAATCGAACAAGAAAAATATGAGAAATTCTTTAGAAGAACAAACAGAACAGTTCATAGAAAAAAATATTGGAAAAAAATAATCCTGCCATTTCTGTGACATAATGAAATCTACAAATTTCCTGTAGAACAGCGACTATATTTCTTAATATGAAGATTAGATATTTCCCCCCCTCCAAACTGCTAAGAATGCAGCTAAGCAGCTAAGAATGCAAAGAAACGAAAATGGCCAAGAATTTCAAATAATTGCTTGCTGAAAATATTGGATGACTTTGAACATTAGCTTGATTTAAGAAGGCTGTTTACATGGTGCATTTTAAATCTTTTAAAGATATTTAAATAAAGTTTTTCTCTCTTATCATTTCTTTTCTATTCAGTTATTTTTTCTCATTGTCTCAACTTCATCAACTATTACTTCTTCACCTTCCTTTCCCAGAGTAGAGCTTTTCAGATCCCTCACTCCATCGTTATAATTGTGTGGTGTAAGAATGGTTGGTGTATGTGTAGAGCAGGGATTGCCAAACTTTTGGACCTCAGGGACCACCAAACTCATAATTTTAAATCCTGCGGACCACTAATAGGAATTTTGACTGACAGTGGCTTGTAGAAAGCAGCAGAGACCCTGGGAAAATCCCCACCCCGTTTTCCTACTGATCCATCATTCTTTATTTGGGATCGCAGCATACTGTCTCCAGCTCTGTTCTCGGGAGGGGGGGAGATACTTTTGGCTACATGCAAGGAAAGCAGCAGAAACAGCAGAAGTATTTCACTCCCCCAAACTCGGCCAGAAATGAGTCTTTGTGAGACTTGTCATGCTGGCTCAGCCTCTAGGACAGGGGTCTCCAACCTTGGCTCCTGGAAGCCTGGCAGACTTCAACTCCCAGAGTTCCACAGCCAGCTGGCTGTGGAATTCTGGGAGTTGAAGTCCACCAGGCTTCCAGGGGCCAAGGTTGGAGACCCCTGCTCTAGGAGCAGGATGCCTTGCAGGGTCCTAAAGAATCATTTCTGGTGGAGTTTGGGGGAGAGAAAGAAAGACTTTTGTTGCTTTCCTTGCATGCAGCCAAAAGCAGAAGAAAAAAGAAGTGGAAAGAAGCAGCCCAGTGGTCAGGTGAGGCACATGGGGTGAGTACTACCTCATGTTGTTTTCAATGCAAGCAATACAAGCCTTGTGTTCCCATGGGCCATGTGGGCGGCACAGCCTTGTGTTCCCGCACAGCCTGGATTAATTGCTTTAATTAATTTCTCTGTGGACCACCAAAATTTTCTTGTGGACCACCAGTGATCCCCAGCCCACTGGTTGGCGACCACTGGTATAGAGGACCAGTGCATCTCCTTGAAAGATAGGAGAAGGAGCTGCTACCAAAGCAATACTTGCACTGATAACTAGGTAACTGATGATGTTACCTATTTGGGTAATGAAATGTCAAGTGAACAGCCAAGCTCAGACAGCATAATTCAACCTTGAGCTACATACAGTATATTCTTTTCTATTGCTCAGATAAGAGCCTAGCTCAAGTTTCTCTTATCTGGCCATTGCTTCGAAAGTGTCTCTTCCTCTGACAGTTTCAAGGCCTCTCTTTATCTCCTTTACATTATGTGTGAGAGAAAGTTACTTGAGAAAATGATTTGTGAATCAATTTTATAAAGCATCTTTAAAGGAAAGGCAATTTAATTAATAGATATGAATTTCCTCTCTCTTTCATTTTTGGAATGTGATTTTTAGCAAGTATGTATACACACCATTACATAGGTATGTATACATAGGAGATGTGCTGATATTTAGGAGAAAACAGAATCTCCAGGACTGATTTCAATGTAAGGTTGACAAAGTGTTGGCCAAACTGTTGATTAGCCCAGTCAAATGCTGGATTTGTTTTTCCCTGGTGCAAAGTAGCCAATTAGCACACAAGGCAAGAAATTTCAGATCTGTTTATTGTGTACAGCACAAAGATGTGTGCTCTCTGGACTAAATCACAATTGAGAGCCTCCAGTGTACAAGTTAGCATAGCTTTTACAATTTTTGGAAACAGAAGCACAAGATCCTTAACAAGCAATAAAATATTCACACCCATGTAGAAGAAGGTCCTCCCAGCAGGTGGGTTCATTATTAAAATATTATGGCCCTTGCCCTTCTGTATCTAACCGATTAGGCTACTAATCAAATATACTAAAGTTTCTAGCTAATTTATCTGCAACAAGGAAAGGGAAGTTAGCACATTCGAACTAATCTGTTTACAGCAGGAAGAAGGGAACAGCTTTGTTTCCACTGCTGTCCTCATTCAGAATGGTACATGCTCTTTGATAAGGCTATCACGTAGCCTTCCAGGAATTTTAGGGCAAGGATGTTAGGATATGAGGCCCAAGAATGAGAGGCAAATCTCCAAAGTGAAAACATCTAGGAACAGAAGTGAGCAAAATGAACTCAATAAAATGGAGTTTCCCTGGCAAAAACTAGCCACACCAGTTCTAAGTATAGGAAAGCTAAGCTAAGAAGAGCTAGGGTGTTAAAAAAGATTTTTTTTGTCTTGTTTAATTTGTTTTCTGTTTACTTTTCCTTTGGAGATGGATGTCAAATTAATATTTGTCTTCCTTTTGCGTAAATATTGTAGTTTTAAAAAGTGTACCCCATGTACTGGCAGCAACTTATTGCATGTGCCATCATTTTGTCAGAGTTAAACCTATCTTTCATTTTTATGGGAAAAGGCATTGATTATACATGTACTGTAAACAGGTTGTATTACATTAAGATTTTATTAATATGGGGAATGAAATTAAACAAACACATGGATTTAAGCAAGATTGTTACTTATATACTTTAAAGTTTCTCGCAAGTGTTCATTGCGTTCTATAGCATAGAAGAATTAGCAATTGGTTCTTCAACCGGATCACTTACATTCAATCTGAAATCATCAGGCTAGCACAGTTTAACATTCAAAATATTTAGTAAAAGGGTAGCAATGGCTAAGGAGTTTATTGATATGTGTTCTGGCCAAAACCTAGCTTACCTAAGTCAACCAAATCATTTTGAAGATGCAAAATAGATTTATTAAGCATGCAGACAACTACACTACATACCAGATTCCCAGCAAAGCACTGGCAGTGTTGGATAAAAGCAGAACCTTGGCTTACATATCTTTGGCCTACTATAGTTGAAAGACAAGACAGAGGCAGAAACAGTGTAATTTACAATATGATCTTGGAGTGTTTTTGATAAATGTCTGGGTGGCCTTATTATTTATTCCTTCCTACTAGGACAGCATGCTAACTATACCATCTTTAGATATGGACAGCAACAGTGGAGGATTAAGGCTCACTGATGCCCTAAGCACTGACAAATCTTGGTGCCCCCCTCCTTTGTACATACTGTACAAACGAAGCCAAGCTTAGGCTACATAAAAGTTTTTGTGGTGGGGACTTCCGGTTCGGGCTTCTTCAGCGACGGACTGAAATTCACGATCATGCACAGTTTAGATCCATGCTCACTGCCGGAGGGCCCTGGTCTTCTGGATTTGGGGCTGAAGCCACCCTGTAGAGGTGGCAAAGAGGGGGGAGATTGCCAGCTGAGTTGAGGGGAGCCACATCTCTCCTCCTTGGCTTGGCATTACTCCCTTTCCTGAAGGTGGTTGTAGCGGTGGTCAGAAATGGCTACCTCAAAGAAGAACCCAACCGGACAAGATTGGACAGAAGTGAAGACAAAGGGGAGAGCTTGCC
This sequence comes from Hydrophis major, assembly GCA_033807585.1. Taxonomy (NCBI): domain Eukaryota; kingdom Metazoa; phylum Chordata; class Lepidosauria; order Squamata; family Elapidae; genus Hydrophis; species Hydrophis major. The sequence goes on along the minus strand of CM066330.1, from coordinate 205,671,133 downwards.
AGACAGGGCTAAGCAGAGGCAACATTTACACAAGGTACCCTGGAATTAAAATTATTAAGAGTGCTACTTCTAAAAGATGATTTTAAAGTGGCAGAGAAGAGAGGGGAAAAATGTTTTTCTTCTTATCGACAGTTGTAATTGGCTTTGAATGCTAAAAAGAAGAGATTCAAGCAAGAAATCTGTACTAAATTACTTTGACACTAAAAAATTGTAAGCAAATTGTAAGATGAAATTAAAGTGTGAAAGGGAAAATAAAGATTTTTTTGAACACTCTAAACCTTCAAAGGGTAGAAAGTGGAGAAAAAAAGAAAGGGTGGAACTTGGAAATAACAGAGAATGCCACCTGGAAACAAAAAGAATTAACTGTGAAACTTTAAAAGACTTCCAAAGGATATATTGTAACTGAAACTTTGTACAATATTACAGAGGCCCCCCAGAAAGGAAAAGTAGAACTTTAAAGTGTGAAAAAGAAGAAGAAAGAAGCATAAGGACACTGTTCAGGAATATTTGGTGACTTTTGAAATTTTGGGTGTTGGATTCTTAATGAAATCAATCAGCTGGTTGTTTAAAAGCATTTAAAAAAGCAGAACTCCTTGTGGAATTAAAAATGGAACTTAAAAAATGAAAGAACTGCAAGAGAGAGGAGGATCCCTTGGCTTCGCACTTCAATTCTTAGAAATGGAGATTTTAAACTGGATAAGGAAGAAGCTATCTGTAATGATCAAACAATGCAATGTGGGGTAAAATGGAAAAGGGGGGGGAAAGGGAGTTAAAAATGTGAGATTAGAGGGAACAACTAAAAAAAAGAACAGTTTGTAAAGTAAACATAACATTAGGAAGAAGCAGAAGAGTGGATTACAGAAGGGAGAATTAGAGAGAGATGGGAACAAAAATGATGGTGAGAAAAAGAGGGGAAAGATAAAAAGGAAAAGAAATTATAAGGGACAGAAACAGGAAATAAAGAAACAAGGGAAACAAACAAGGATTAAAAGTATTAGCCTATTTAAAAGGCACAGAGATCATGGTTAAAAATATAAATTAAAAAAGATGATTCTGCAAGGGTACAAGAGATAGTGTAGTTATATTAGAAATATTAATGAGCTAGAAAATAGGAAACATAGGTGATTAAAATGAAAGATAAAACTGGTATTGTTATAGAATGGAATGCTTGCTAACAATTAAATGAAATAAAGAAACAGAGGAAATTAAAAGTGAAAGAAGGGGAAATAAGAGGAAGGAATGAAAATACCTTAATTGCTTTGAACGATTTATAAATACAATTGAAATGAAATGTGAAAGATTTGTAATGAAATCAATATCAGTTGATAGGATGAATTTGAATAGAATAATTATTTTACTTATTATTTTTATATATTTTCTTTTTAAAATTTTGTATGTATTTTTAAGGGAAAGTACCAAGCGAAATTTGTTTGATAAGAGTTATATGATATATAATAGATATTAGAAGCTGAATGATATAATTGTATAATGTATACATTAAATGTTTTATGAGATTTGAAAGGATAATAATTATAAGATATAAAGGTGACACACTCTATTTGGTAATTATAGTGGAAACCTTGCTTTTTAATGCCTGGAAGGGGAGGGAATCTTTTTTTTCTTTTCCCTTTTGGGATGATGAAGAAAAAAGAATGTATAAAATTGTAAACAGGACAGACAAAAGTACAAGTATAAAGATTAGGAAGATATAGAAATTTAGAAAAAGACATGTAATTGAATTAGAAAGAAAGGAGACAATTATAAAATAAGGCTGAGGAAAGTATGGGAAGGAAAAATTAATGAGAAATTGATAAAATAGTGGTGAGATATGAAATTGAATACAAAAGATGTAAATGAGATTATATCTGTATGGAGATGTGATAACCTGGAATCATGCTGTTCTTTAAAAAAATATATTCTATTTTTATTATGTTTTGTGAAAACTCAAATAAAATTTTTACAAAAAAAAAGTTTTTGTGGTGCTCCCTTTGGGCCTGGTGCCCTAAGCACATGCTTAGTCTACTTAATGGGTAATACACCACTGGTCACAGCAAATATAAACATTGTGGTTTACTGGGCCATTGTTTCCTGTCTAGTTGTTCCTCTTGTCATAACTCAATTCAGTGTGTTGTGAATGTTTTATTATAAGGATACTTTAAGCAGTTCACACAGGGTGGGAGTATCTTATAGGACTGGTAGAAAATGCAGCTTACCACCACAATGTGAGAAATCACAGTTACTATAGAAGCCATTACAGAAATTCTGATTTTTTAAAAAAGATTTCCTCTATTTGAGTTGGTAATATTTAGGAAAGATCATTACAGGACAGCATAATGTTTTCATTTTAAGACAAAGTGGCAGTTGCTATTGGAAGTTGCTTCTTTAAGGAAGTGAAATGGCAATATATACATTTGTTTAATAAATAAAAATAAATGTAGTGCTTTCTATATTTTGTTTTGTTTCTGTATTAATGAATACATGAGCTTTAAGGCTGAGAAAAAAGCACATGTGGAACAGATCTGGGTAACTGTACACCTTTCAAACAGACCATCATACTAACAAAAATTATGGCAAGTTTAATCAAGGACATGCTGGTACAATAATTGTCTAACCTTCTCAGGTCAAACCACCACAGGTTCTTCAAGAGGAAATTGTGCTTCTCTAACCCTTTAAGAGATCTTTGGAGAAGTTAATTGAAGATTAGATATATGGGAGCTAGGGGACATTATTATTAATGAGAATTATAATTTGAATTTATCTGACTCCTTTTATTGTAAGTCATACTAATCCCTCCGTGTGGATCATAGAATATCATACAGTGACAAGTTTGATTGGTTTGACAAGACAACATTTGATTTTAAATGAAATTATATACCTGAATGCTCATCTGTAGAAATTTCTAAATGCTCAGTCTCTGAATATCAACCTAGAGATATTGCAAAAATGTGTAATATTGTCCTCTGTTCCCCTTATTTTAGTTACCGAATAACTCTAATTCTACATATTTTGTGTATGAAATTTAAATTGCATAGGATTCAAACTTCACTGATAAAGTTCATAACTATGGAAGAGAACAAAAATGGCAACTTGAGAAAAATCCCAGCATTTCCTATTATGATGCACTAGTAGATGATTTAATAGAACTGATTACCTAATGGTAATTTAGTCAATTTATTTGTAGAACAAAAAACTTATATACCTCATATAATATGTATGTATGTATGTGTATATGTGTATGTGTGTATGTGTATGTGTATATGTTCATGTATATGGCAATTGTGGAAGCATTTTGCATTTTTTTTATAGTCATGTAGTATATCATGTGGAAAGAATATTGTGTGGCCTGAAGTGTGCATATCTCCTTAGTGGCTTCTAGGATTTCAGCATTTATTTCCTATATTTTGAAACATATTTTTAACAGAAATTTCAAAATAAGAGGAATTCCACTCCTCCCCCATGTTCCTCAGATACACAATTTTATAATCAGAATTAATTTCTTTTAACCCCGTAATTATGGAATGCACCATAATATTAGAGATTCTGCTTAGCTTCTCCACATTAAACATCTTTCCTGTCACTTCTGAAATCTATCTGGGGTATCTTGATCAACTTTACAACTGTCTTAAGATTGGGACTTTGGCTCTGATAGAGATACACAGGTTTTGTTTCAATCCAAAGTACAATTTATGTCTTGTGCTGATAACTTATTTTTCCCATCACTGTGTTTCTTTACATAGGAGAGAAGAACAAGGAACAAATGAAACCCTACTTTGTACTGAGATACAAACCAAAGAAAGATAACAGCATAGCTTGCTCCTGAGTCACTATGTAGTAGCTGACTTTCATAATAACTGTGCAAATGGGACATTTTTGTACCTACCATATTATCAATAGCCACAACTATGAATAAACAAAATTGTAGATGGAATCAATCAGTCAGTCACAAAGTCTGTAGACAAAGCAAATTATAAGCCATATAGGCTCTAATCTCTGCTTCCATAGAGATTGTAGGGTTGTTTGTGGTCATTATCTTCCTGTAAACAGGAGCAACTGTAGTCACTAGCATTGTGGTCAGAAACCTCAGGGGAAAGGGAAGTACCTCAACCACAAGTGACCATTGGAGCAAGCTGTAAGCTATCTGTAAGTAGTACTAGTACCTAGCAACGTAGTCAAGAGGGCCTTTCATTGATAACATAAAAGAGCTACATAGAGCACAGAAGCCAGCTTGAGCTCCATGAACAATTCAATCATTAGATGACAGATTGTTTCCAAGCTGGGTAGCTACCCTGAAGAAGACCAGGCTAATCCAGGAGAGGGTGTGCTTACCCTAGTCAAGGGAGAGAAAGAAGGTACAGATTCACTGAAACTTAATCCTTAAAAAACATCCTGAAAGTCCATCTGCCATTTTGTACCATGCACAAAACAACAACAACAATAATGAAAAGATCCCAAGGGCAATATTGTAAGAACTGGACTCTATTCATCAGCCGAGGATGTATAAAATTGATGACAGCACAGTTTATGAGGACATAGATAAGTGTAGAAATACATGGCTCTATGTAAGATGGCAACAAGCCATGAATGGCTCTAATTCCTTTGCTTTCCCCCCCATCTTCTATATGAACAATATTTCTCTTTCAAATTTTTAAACTCTCAAACTTTATAGTGTTTAGGACACACAATATTGGTCAAAGAGTTTGATGTGCAAAGCTCAGATCGGAATTTACCTGTGCAATGTATCTAAACAATAGAATTTTGAAGAAAATACAATGTTTAGCAACAAAACCAATTCTCCAGAGTAATTGCTACTGCAGGCATTAGTTAAAAAAAAACAAATAAATAGACTTGGAGACTCTGTAGAGATGCAGTAATTCTACATTTTTTCAATTATTACAAAGCAAGGGTAGAATGGCCTTTCATTGATAACATAAAAGAGCTACATAGAGCACAGAAGCCAGCTTGTAAAGAACTGGTCAAGGGTCAATGGTGCTTCCATTTTCTTCCCTTGTCATGATGGATAAAGTGCAATAGCTTTTAAATTCTTCTGCAATCTCACATCTTCCAACAGGATAAAAGAGTTTCGCTTTGAAATCAGCACCATTCTCTCCTCTCACAACCCCTATTTTCAGGGCAGCAGCATCATTTGCATTGTTGGATTGTATTGCAGTCTTCCTTGATCTGGCTCTTCCCAGATGTGCTAGACTATTAACTCCCATTAATGAATACAACATGACTAACATTGGCTGGGGTGAGAATCATTGCATTTCGGATGGTAGTTACTTCAGCTACATCTCCCATTGCATCCCCCATCTGTATGCTGCTATGAATAACTGAATTTATTATCTGAAAAGATCAAGGCGGCGCCTATTAAAAATCCAAGGTCAAAAATCTAAGAACTATTGTAACCATTTAGTCTTTTTTAAACCCTAACATTTAGAAGTCCTGAATCTTTTCTTTGGGGTTTTCCCAGTACCTTCTCAAAAAATATTAAAATAATTTTCATATAAATAGCTCAGCTTTCTGACCATTTAAAAGTTAATAATAGGCTTAAATGGATATAGATAATAGATACCTATTATAGATTTGCATGAGACTGTCTAAAAATAGACAACTTACATTATATCAAGCAAATATTGTGAAAACTCTTGCATCATTGTACCTAATAATGTGCTTCCATTCTTAGAAGGGAGATGGGTTAAGATTTGCTAAATTGGTGTTGCCCAGATGTGATGGACTATAATTCCTATCATCCCAGACAGCATGATGTTGAGAAAAGTGACACACTAGATTATCAATGGCTAAAAGGATGGAATAAATATACATCCTTGCTTCAAGATGGCATAATTTAGGCTTCTCCCCACACAATATTTCTTACAGACAGTCAGGCCCTGATCTCAAAATTCTACATTGTATGTTTTATTAATTTTATTTCAGCCAAAGAAAAATTATGCAACATATTTGACAACAACTGTAATGCAGAGCTGCAAATCTGGAAATTTCCTATTTTAAATAGGATCTTCACTGGTAAGACCACAATTTTGGTCATCACAATACAAAAAAAAGATGTTGAGATTCTAGAAAGAGTGCAGAAAAAAGCAACAAAGATGATTAGGGGACTGGAGGCTAAAATGTACGATGAATGGTTGTGGGAACTGGGAATGTCTCGAATGAATCTAGTCCTTTGAAAGAAAGATTAGGGGGGACATGATAGCACTCTTCCAATATTTGAAGGGCTGTCATGAGGGAGTCATCTTTTTCTCCAAAACACCTGAGGGCAGGACAAGAAGTAATAGAAGGAAACTTATCAGAAAGAGATCCAATTTAGAATTAAGGAGAAATTTCCTATTGGTGAGAACAATTAATTAGTGGAGCAGCTTACCTCCAGAAGTGGGTGCTCCATCACTGGAGGTTTTTAAGAAGAGGCTGGATAGCCATAGGGGTCTCCTGTTCAAGGAGGTTGGACTAGATCCCTTCCAGCTCTATTATTCTGTATTCTGTCATTCACTAGATGGTCTTTGGCTAGCTACTGTTTACTATATGTTTTTAGAATAGAATAGAATAGAATAGAATTCTTTATTGGCCAAGGGTGATTGGACACACAAGGAATTTGTCTTGGTGCAAATGCTCTCAGTGTATATAAAAGAAAAGATACATTTGTCAAGAATCATAAGGTACAATACTTAATAATAGTCATAGTGTACAATAAGCAATCAAATCATACTAGGAAACAGTCAATATAAATCGTAAGGATACAAGTGAGAAAGTTACAGTCATACAGTCAAAAGTGGGAGGGGATGGGTGATAAGGAGTGAAGAGAAGATTAACAGTAATACCATGTTTCTCACAAAATAAGGCCGGGCCTTTTTTTTTTTGACCCCTGAAAAAATGGGTAGGTCTTCTTTTTGGGGGTAACTTAATTTCCTCCCCCACCTAGAGCAGCCCATACGCACGTACCTTGCTGCGAAGCCACTTCTATCAGCCAACGAAAGCTCCCCGAAGGCAGAGTCCCCAGCTGCTTCAGGGCATGGTGTGGCTGCCCATGTCCCCTCGCCTTTAGGCAGTCTTTTTCAGACGATGGAAGCTCCCCAACTGCAGTCACCAGCTACTTCAATTGTCTGGTAGAAGCAGCCTCGCAGCGAGGGGAGTGTGTGTGTGCCACGTCTCGCCCTGAAGTGGCTGGAGACTCTGCCTTCAAGGGAACTTTCGTCTGCCGAAAGAAGCAGCCTCGTGGCGAGGAGTGTGTGTGTGTGTGTGTGTGTGTGTGTGCTCGCTCCAAGGCTGCTTCTACTGGCCGATCGAAGTGGCTGGTGACTGCACTTCAGAAGCTTCCATCGCCCAAAATAATAATAGACTGCCCTAAAGGTGAGGGGACACGGGTAGCCAGGCCACGTCCTGAAGCAGCTGGGCACTCTGCCTTCAAGGGAGCTTTTGTCTGCCGTTAGAAGCGGCCTTGTGGCGAGGGGAGTGTGTGTGTGTGTGTGCACTCACCCCGAGGCCACTTCTACTGGCCGATCAAAGTGGCTGGTGACTGCATTTGGGGAGTTTCCATTGCCCAAAAGAGACTGCCTAAAGGCGAGGGGACATGGGTAGCCACGCCACGCCCTGAAGCGCCTGGGGACTCTGCCTTCAAGGGAGCTTTTGTCTGCCGTTAGAAGCGGCTTTGTGGTGAGGGGAATGTGTGTGTGTGCTTGCCCCGAGGCTGGTTCTATCGGCCAATCTAAGCTCCCTTGAAGGCAGAGTCCTCAGCCGCTTCAGGGCAAGGCATGGCGCACACACACTCCCTTCGCTGTGAGGCTGCTTCTACCGGCCAATTGAAGTAGCTGGTGACTGCATTTGGGGAGCTTCCATCACCCGAAAGAGACTGCCCTAAAGGCGAGGGGACACGGGTAGCCATGCCACGCCCTGAAGCGGCTGGGGACTCTGCCTTCAGGGAGCTTCTATCAGCTATCGAGATATTCTAGCCTAGGCTACCTGCAGGGCACTCCTAAAGGCAAGTTTTCTCCCCATCCCCCCGCCCTTCCCCCGCCCATTTCTCTTCACCTCGTGTAGTTCTAACAAACGATGTGAGAAATGGCGGGGAAAAGCATGGTTTGAATAGGCCTAAATTTTGGGGGCAGGGCTTAATTTCACCTCATGCATAGAAATCATTCTGGAAATCATTGGTGGAGGCCGTATTGTTGGAGAAACATGGTAGTAGTGCAGACTTTGTAATAGTTGAACAGTGTTGAGGGAATTATTTGTTTAGTAGAGTGATGGCTTTCCAGGGGGAAAACTGTTCTTGTGTCTAGTTGTTGTGCAGTGCTCTATGCAGTGTTTTGTTTGTTTGATGTTAACCCTTTTTTAGATTGTACCTTTAACATTTTGTAAAAGATTTCTTTGTTTGCTTTTTGCATCATCCATTTTACAGCATTCTATAAATAATGTTTGGTTCAGACAGCTCAAACTAGATCAGATGGGGGAGGCTATGGATGGAAAGAGTATAGACTGAAGTTTGGCATGCATGTGATTTTACAATTCTGGGAAAGAATGAGAAATAAGAATATGAAACTCAAGAATACCCAAATGAGATACTGTTTGGTTTCTGCAACTAATAAAATCTAGTTAAGCAATTTCAAAGGAAATCCAATTAAGAATAAGTGCAAGAATACAATGCCTAAGCAGTAGAGAGCAGATCCCAGAAGGGGGATTTGTTTGTTTTGCTTTAAAATTGGAACCTTTGAAAAAGGCAAAAGGCAGCTTATTGTTCTTTTCCCCCTTTCTTCAATTTATCATTATTTTAAACATATATAGATACTTCACAAGTTGCAATGAAGCTAGAAAACGAGATCATTGCCTCCTGAAAATAGGCTTCAGATGGAACTGATAGATATGGTAAGTACAGTTTTTTTTTACAACTTTCCTTTTTTTTTAGAGTTTTTGATTACAACTGTTTGTCTACTCTGTAGTGATATATTGACACAAAACAATTGATGGATGCATGGATCGAGGCCACTCCAATTAATTCTTGCCAAGTCTTGACTTCGACTATATTATAATTTGGGGATGGCATTAAAAATTGGCTTTTGGGAAGTTGGTATAAATACCACCTTTGGATTGTGTTTGAATGTGGACTTGGTTGTTTTCTTGCTAACTTTTATTGACTATCCTGTTACCATTGGATGAGTGGAATAAGCAGAATTAAAAAAAAAAGAAGTTAATCCAACCAGAATGTATAATGAAGAAGCCACCTTACTCTTTTACATGGACAGCAAAACCTCTTAAATAAGTCCAAGTCCTGTTTAATGAAATTTAATCAGGGGCTCAAGGGAAGGGGACAGCATTCTGCCTTTTTAAAACTCTACTCCCTGTGGGATTTGCCTAGTCCAACATTGTTCCAGTATTTCTATTCAAGGGTTGATGCAACCATTTAATTGCAGAAAAAAATGTGTTTTCTTTCACAAGGTTTCTGTGTTGCTTTTGGTTAGAGTTGTAATTATATCCACTTATATCAGTCTATGTCTTATTTCAGGGCAAGCCACTGGGGAACATCAGTGACCTGAATATGCAAGATTTACATTTAGAAAGCAATAAAAATAAAAACAGCCATTGATGTACGTGACATAGCCCAGACAAAATGAGGTGACGTGTGTACTGAATGGACAGGCTACTTATTCACTGACAGCCAGATGGGTGAGTTTCAATCCACATGCAAATTCATTTCAGACATGGAACTTTCATCTGCATAAGGGCAGGGGTGGGATTCAAAATTTTTAACAACCGGTTCTGTGGGCATGGCTTAGTTGGTGGGCATGGCTTGGTGGTCATGTGACTGGGTGGACGTGGCTTGGTAATCATATTATTGGCTGGGCGTGGCCAACTCAATATCACTCACATCGAGGCACCATCTCCTTGCCTGGCTTCTCATGACTGTGGGGATGCTGCAACACTCATAAGCATGAAAAATGGTCATAAGTCACTTTTTTCAGTGCCATTGTAATTTTGAATGATCACTCCACACAAGCAAAGTACCAGCAAAGGAGGGGAAAAAAACTCCAGAGAAGTTCCTGAGACAGGAAGTCTAGTCCTGCCAAGAATGTAATAAGGGTTAATGGAGAGGCAATGTCTGTAAGCAACACCAGAATGTTTCCTTCCTGCCTTCCTTACAGGATTAGGCCAGTAATTTCTTCTAACAACCGGTTCTCTGAACTGCTTAGAATGTTAATGACCAGTTCTAGCGAATAGGTGTGAACTGGTAGAATCCCACTCCTGCATAAGGGGAGTTGTACACTCTGGTCACATGCCACATCATATTATCCAGAATCTTCCCTTGTTATTAGAAAGAAAACTGGTGTCTTTTTAAAACACAGATGGAACTTGGCTGAGAAGAGAAAAGAAACATCTTCCATCTTCACAGCAGCCTCGGAATTAAATGACTGGAAACTACAAGGATCTGGATAAGAATCAAGGAGAAACTGAGACAGAGGAAAATCTGTTTCAGGGAAAATTGCTATCATTGAAAGGATAAATCACAAACATTTAGTTGGAATTGTTGGATAAGATTACTTTTAACTTGACTGTTGATGTTTAACTTATTGTTTCTATTTCTATACAGTTCTGTTATGATGATTTTTGAGCAACACGGATCCTCATTATATTATTTATTTTTTGTTACATTTTTTATTCCACCCATCTCCCCTACAAGGTAATTCTGCACAGCTTACAGGTTATAAACATAACCTGTACGTAAGAATTTCTCCTAATTTAGGAATAGAACAGATCAGTGACATCCTGTGATCTTTATTTTTTCTGGTAGATATTTTTTATATTGGATTATTATTATTAAACTTGTATGTTTAATAATGACCAACTCTCAGTTTCTCTGGTTTTCTTTTTAAGATGCTGTCTATTACTTTAAGAGCTCTATTATCTCCATTCATTCATTGCTGAATGTCTTGTAGGCAACTGTTTAATACTAAAAATGTCCCCCCCCCCTTGTTTAAAATAAAGGTAGATTTTATTTCAAGTTTGTCCTTTTTCTCTTACTTGCCAGTAAGGTGCACAGGTTGTGAGTCTTTCTCTCTATCTTCCTCTCTCCCTCCCTCCCTCCCTCTCTCTCCTTCCCCCTCTCTCTCTTGGGAGAGAAAGGGAGAACACCAGATGCAGTCAACCTATTGAAGGTAAGCAGTGGTAGCAAGCAATTATCCTAAGGAGGGAAGCAGGATCAGGATGTGTGGCTCTAGAAGGCTCTCAGAAGAGGACATTTGGGATGTCCAGTCTTTCACCTTGCAAACTTAGGTCTGACACAAAGAGAATCTCACATTTGTTCTTGGTAAACCTATGTAGACCCGGTTCTGTCTTGTTTTCAAATCAATCTTTTTAAAAAATCTCAAATCGATCATTTCTTAATTTGTTCAGAGATGTATGGAATTTTCTTTTTTATATTTTGAAAATAAAGATAAAATTTGCATTTCTTTAGTGCTTTAGCATGTCAACTATTATTTGTTTGTTGTTTGTTTGTTTATATTTATTTATTTATTTAGTTAGTTAGTTAGTATCCTACCTGTATTATTTTTACAAACCATTCAAGGCGGCAAACATATTCAACACACCTTCCTCCTTCTATTTTCCCCACAACAATAACCCTGTAAGGTAGAATGGACTAGGAGAGAGGCACTAACCCAAGGTCACCCAGCTGGCTTTCACAGCTAAGGCAGGACTTGAATTCATTATCTCCTGCTTTCTAGCCTGGCTCAGAAGATGCATTAACATGTTCAAACTAAAGAAGTATTCCCTAAGCATGCTTCGCTTAATCTTCATCCTGTCCCCTGATCCCTCTTTTTATAATTGCTGGTAGAACATATATCCTACATAATATTCATATATTCCTACAGAAGACTGAACCACAGGAACAATGTAGTTTTTCTATTGTTGTTTTTATTATTTTGTCATCTTCACCGACAAAAGGTGATATACCAAGTCTTTTCACTTTCACTTTAACATTTTTTCTTGACAATGTCAGCTCCTTCTGAGCTTTGGTTTTTTTAATATCTCATCTGCAATTCCAAGCTCCTTCTTTAGAAATATACCTCTCATTTATTTCCTATATATTTCTTTTAAAAAAAAGATATTCACTATTTTTCTCATATATTCACATTGACACCCACTTTTTGTTCCCTCATTTCAATTATTTGCCACTGTGCTTTTATTATCTCCCTTTCCCCCCCAAACTACTTCAAAAAGCTCTTTAAATGTCTCTTCCTTTATGGAAACCTGGTGATCATTTTATTTAATTCATTCAAATCTATGTTTTAAAAATGTAATATACATATAAGGCTACATTTAGCCTTAGAACTTAGTACCACGCAATAAATTTCTCTCAATAGAACCAGGATAGCTTGTTTTCTTATAAATAAAGAAGAAAACTGTCAGTAACACAAGGCAGATATTTTCTGGGGGTGGAAACACGTTTAAAATAAAGACCTTTTAACAAATAGTTATTCCTGTCAGAAAGATCTGCAATTTGCTTTTGAAATACTTTATCCACATCTTTTCTTTAGAGAGGCAGGTGAAAGTAGACATCAACTTTATTGCTTTTTATTCTTTCCTCCATTGAATTTAACAGGTGTTCCCTAATAAATCTCCAAGTTCAGTCACATGGATATTTTCAACATATAGTGCAGCTGCTCCTTCCTTTTTACCACTTCAGTTCCTTTAGAACAAATTGTATCTTTCAATTGCTATATTCAAGTCATGGGAATCATCTCACTGGGTCTCCGCCATGCCTATTAATTTGCCTACTTATAGTAAGAATGTTATAGTAGAGAGTTATAGTAAGAGTGTTTTGCTCGGTATGTGGAAGATTTGACATAAAACAAGCATTGCCAATTTAATAATAACATTGATTTACTAATAAAAGTGGGATGTATTTTTACAGGTACATAGAGACAGTGAGTAGCATTTATTAATGACACAGTAAACTAAAATGTGTATATAGTCTGAAAGTAGTAGAAAGGAAGAAACATAGAAATAAAGTGAGCATATCAACTCCAGGCCTGAAGAACATTTTCTCTCATCTGAAATTATTAATTCAGCTTCAAAACTTCCCAGGATACATTTCTGTCTGGATTTGCTATCAAAACACCCATGTCAGAATAAGGAGCTAGTAGAATCACCTTCTCCACCTGACGATCTAGATTTAACATTTCTAGACATAGTCCTCCCCCAATCCTACCTCCCCTATACATGATCCAGGATACATTTAAAAAGTTATTTCTTGGTTATACAGCGCACCAACAGAGGAATTAAAAATTTATCTGAGAAAGGGAAGTGAGACACAAAATTACAGAGGAGCTCAGTCTGAAATAAATGACTTAATTTCAGCTGAAATTAGAGATATTAGTTTAAAATCATACACAGATTACAACCATAAATTATTTTTTTAATTTTTTCCCCCTGAGAAATAGGTCTTGCAATAGGTGTTTCATAAAAGAAAAAAAAATCAATAGATATCCCAGTGTTTGGATTATAGTTAAGCATATACATTCTGACAGTTGAATACATTCTGCACATTAATTTTCTCTGTTTCTCTGTGTGATAAAACAATGATCAGCTCACAAATCAATGAAATGGGGATCCTTCCACACCAATCTTGTCTCAAATCACACAAAAGAAGTTGGAAGCAGTCTTCTCTAAAGTGCTTGCCTGTGCATATGTTGATTTACTCATTTTATTCAATTTAAATCGACACCCATTTCACACTAAGACTACATATCAACCAGCATTCCTAATAGCTGAATAGGTTTAAAAAAACTGCTGGTGCCCCCAACCACAATTTTAGTCCATTGCATTTAGTATAGTGTATGTCTCTGTTCATAAGAAGAAAACAATAGAATAGTTGCTACCAGGGAAATTAACAACAGAGGTGAGGTTCCTTCTATTTTTATATTAAAGCCACTCTGAGCTGTGAAGATAAAAGAATAATCCATTGGCATTTGCAATTCCCACAATTGCCTTAAGCAGAATTGCTGGATGAAACAGCAAGAGGAAGGAATGCACTGAGCTGTTCTGACTGTTTGCGAGGGACTTGAAATTCTTCTTGGGGAAAGGGAGCAGACATGAAACTGACTAGGATGCTCTCTGTTTTCATCTTCATAAAACACCATCTGGCTGCTGCCAAACTGAAGCTCTTCCCCCACCCACCTGCCCACCGACCATCTCTATTCAGGATCCTTGAAATAAATATTTAGTAGACTTGCTCCAAAGATAAACCCTTTTGAGAAGGGGGAATGATAATTTATTGAGTCTAGGAAATGGGAGGCAGAAAGTGACAAGAGTTCCCACCAAAGACAGTAATAGCTTTGATGTGATCTCAAAGTCCTTGTAGCTGAGTCAGAAATGAACCAACTCACAGCCTGAATGTATTGGACTGTGTGGGGTTACCAAGGATTGGAGCAGTTTTAGAATCCTTGTGCAGAAGCTGTTGGTGATGAGATTGATGGAATATAGTGACATTATGTTGAATATTGGTTGTAAATTCTTGCTCTACTTTTGATTCCGAGGACAACAGCCAAGATATTTTAAAATAAAAAAAATCTCATAAAACAATAAAAACCGAAAGCAATAAACTCTTAAAATCATCAGAAATGTGTTAAGCAGAGAATTAACACAATATTTTCAAACCTTAAAAACACAAACATTTCCAATATTTACATCTATCAACTTTGGGAAAAAATCAAACTTTAGGACTTTGGATGTGAAGGCGAAAAAATGCACTGAATTTTAAGGGCACCTGCATAGTACCTTCATCTCTTTAAAATAACTGCAACCTTTCTTACGATTGTACAGTTGCTGCCTATAGCTACACAATCTCAGGAACTGAGAAGTTTCAGTTTAGGAGTTATAGACGAAATGATATGTGTATACACCTATTTGTTCCAAAGCATTTTTTTGGCTTTGAATTTGAAGTATCCTATATTAGTTCCCCCACCAAAAAGAGTTACACATTATTTCTTCAAAGCAGAACTGAAGAGAGCATGCCCTTGTCCAGTGGTGGCAAACCTTTTTCGACTCCCATGCTGATAATGGTGCTCGCGTGTTTGCATGCCAGCACCCAGAAGGCAATGCATGCTGGGCCTCACACCCTGCGCGCATGATCCCCTTGCAGCACACTGCGCATCTGCACATGCAATCCCCTTGCCGTGCACCACACATCTCTGCGCATATGCATGCAACCCCCCACTGTGCATCTTTGTACATGTGCATGTCTCCTGTGCACCCCCATGCATGCGTGCCAGATACACGACAATCATCTGTTGGGCAGTGGCAGCGCACTTACATGTGCAGTGGGGCTCTTCCAGGCGAACTCTCATGTGCCGGGGGAAATGGCTCTGCGTGCCACTTCCGACACACGTGGCATAGGTTCACCACCATGGCCGTAGTCCATTGTTTTTCAAACTTGGCAACTATTAAGATGTGTTCAATTCCATTCCCAGAATTCCCCAGCCAACATGTCCACCCATCTTGCTAAAGTTACCAAGTTTGAAGGACACTGCTCTAGTCATTTGACTTCAGAGGCAATATTGCCTCCACTTCTGTTATTAAGAGATTGCTACCAGCTGTAGTTTAAATAGGTTTCAGTAGCTATACAACTTATATTGACCCCCCCACACACACATTTGGTATTTTAAATGAGCAGATTGAAATATCAGCAGACTGTAAACTGAGTCAGATTGATATCTATATGATATAATATTGTTAGCAGTTTCTCCCCCCCCCCAAATTACAGATGATCACCCTGTCTTCTCTATTATAGACCCTCCTTATTCCACCACGGTGGTTCTTGCAGTTTTATAGAATCAAACTTTGTGCACAGATGTCACTTTCTGACTCTCCCTCACTCCACATCTGGTGCCAATAGTTGCAGTACAAATCTTTTCCGGCAAAGGGATAAAGACCCTGTTTGCATTGGCACAACACCTTCAGCCAGATGCTGTCTGGAACGTTCCATATTTAGAAGAAAAGAAAACTTATCCCACCATAATAAAAGTAATAAGGTCTCTGAGGGAAAGAATCAGCTCAGCTTCTCCTTTGCTATACTTAAATATTCTCATTTTACCTGCTGCAAAATCCAAATTGTGAGGCCCTAAATATTAGGCAGATTTAAACCAAGAAACTGACACATAAAATTACGGCTTTCCTATGTTGCTAAGGGCCGCCATTTTAAAAAGGCTGAATATTTAGGCTGAACAATGGATGGATTGGAGGCCAGATAAATGCTCTGCTTGGCTCAACAGGCTTAACTCTGAGCAAGGCCCCAGTATTTTGTGAAAGATGCATTGTTTGGAAGCATTTGAGGGGGCTGGACAACACAGCTAAGCCAGGATCTGGATACAGAATGGCTTTTAATACACACACATTATACCTCAGGGCAAATTAGCTGGGTTTGGTTAGAAAGCTGCACTGTATGTCTGTGACAACTTAGTGATGCCATTGTGTTTTTTTCCTAATCAGAAAAAAAAAATACCACAGAGCTACTGGCAGGCCTGAAGAAGCTCCCAAAATGGTTTCAGCTCAAAATGGCTTCAGGGTGTGTTAACTGGAACCCTGATAGCTACTGGTTCTAACAGCTAAATAGGAAGACAAGAGCAAAGGATGCAGAAAAAATAAAATTATAGGAATGCATGTACATCTCATGCAGTTCTGTGTAAATCATAAACAGAATTTTGGTTATGGAAAGGTGAGTGTCAGGAAAAAAGAAGAGCAAAAGACACTCATGTCAGAACCGCCATGGTTTATTGGGCTTTGTTTTCACATTTGCCTATGAAGTAACCATTTCTTCTACTATAACTATTTTAAGTGACTTTGTATTCATTCTTACTCCACATCAACACACAAATAAATGGCCCTTTTTCTTGTTTCAGAGTGGAGGAGGAGGAGGGTAAAAATGTTTTCATTTGCTACTGAGCTTAATTGAGATCCTCCACTTTTCATGCTTTTGTGAAAGCCAATGGTTATCTTATCCCATAAATGCTTTAAGGAACCTAATGGGCAACAATTCTTCTCTAATTAGTGGCCCGGATTGGCCTTCATGCTTATGAATTCATAAATCATAGCTTGGAAAACAAGTGCTAAGAATTGCTCTTTTCTCCACCTCCCCACTTCAGGACAAAAATCCTGACGATACTAGTCAGTCTACTCAAGCAAACCAGACAGGAAACACAACTACTGTAGATGAGCTCATTACTTTATTGTAAGGCTACATTAACAGAAACTTGCAAGTCGGAAGGTACAAATTTCCCGCCACTACTTTTAATCACTTGATCAGTTAGGTGCACCTTTTCTAAGACTTTTCTTCTCTGACCATTAAGCCACTGTGGGCTCCTGCCTCTTTGATTGTTTTTTAGGCAGTATGTTTTCCCCTCATTCCCCAAGGTCATCCACACATTCTATTACAAGTATTAATCTAAGGTTTGTTAGTTTTGATGTAACATAGAACTCTAGCTGACGAGATGCTAAAGTTTTTATAATGAAGTGGGAGGACAAGAGAAAACGAGGACATCACTGAGGGCTTCATTAACCTTAATCTGTGGCTCTATTTTCTACACGCCAGCCTTAAATTAAATTTTATATCTGAAATACCTGAATATTTTGGGTGAACTAGTTGTTTAGTGGACTGGTAAATCTGCCTTTTATTCAAATCGATTGTTGCCAGAGTCTGAACTACATTTCAAGAAAATATCATTGAGACTGCAATAGAGATTACCTTGGAAGTGCCAAGTTTTTTTTTTTATCTAGGAATTGTAAGTCATCCATGAACTTCTTTCTCAGAATCTGACATTGCTGAAGATTTGCTCATGGGTCAGTTTAAGCCTCTGAATGATACAATGATGCCACAACAAAGCTTACCATCATGCTAAGTCCCAGTTTTCTTTGTTGCATTCTTGAACTTTCCTTTAAATGAGGAACTTTCATTTCAAGCTATGACTGCCACTGCATAAAGAATAACATTTCATTATATGGTAGTACCACAAGGACATGAACTGTGGGGTCCCTAGAAGGGACATCTGGCTTGCCAGACCTCCCAGCTCCTGTTATTTCTGTAAGATGGATGCATATCATGACAAGGCCTCAAACATCTAACGAAAATAAAGAGCTTGATACCATTCTACTATATGAGCAGAGGCATACTAGTTTTGTATTGATTTTACAAAGAGAGCAGGGAGCTGGGATACAAGATTAAGACGGAAGGATAATATATATTCCTCTAATAATCTGATAGTTGAGCAATGACTTGCTGAGAAATCTCTACTTAAAAAGAACTACCATTTAATTAGCTGTCTGTTCTCTTTGAAGACTGTAGATCCTCAGTCAGCTAAACATTTCCAAAGTGTACTACAGGTCTAGTCAAACCCTGCTTTGTTTTCTGAAATCAGAAATCTTGAATGATGCAAACATGGGTGAGTAGCGAGTGCCTTTTCTTTATGCTAACACGCAGATGCAGAAATGGGAGTCAGTTTTCTGATTGGTATAGGATTTACACTCGCATTGGGATCTGAAATAAAACAATATAAACAATCTGCATTCCTTCTCTGAAGTTTCCTAAACAACTGGAAATAAAGGCAAAATTAACCACTGCTAACTTTGTTAGGCTGATGCAAAATACATTACAGGATATATTCTTCACTGCTTAATTGCTCCACATTCATGCCTTATAGATGAATCTTGTATGTTGAAGCAAGTAGGATTTATAAAGGCAGCATCAAAATTTAAGATACATCTGCACAAGGAATATTCATGGAACTAGCAAACTGAATATTCTTGAATTCATCTCCATGATTTTATCTTGTATTCATTAACTTATTTACACAAATGAACATGAGACCACCAGAACAGACTGTCCATAGGTAGAGGAAATATGCTTTCATTATCAGAGATTTGTGACAAACAACAACCATTGTTTTCCTAATGTTCATTTTTCCTATGGCATAATGTGAGCCACATTTTAAGATAAAGTGATTTTGATTTCTATCTTAAAGGCATTGGGGAGTAAGTTCCATTGAACTCAAAGAGAGTTATTTCTTAATAAATATCTGTCAGATTATGCTGATGATTAATTCCTTGTGTAATCCAGAAAGACAATACTTACAACATTAAGTCCACCCAGGAAATAATTACTGTAGAGAGAACCCACAATATGCTTCTGTGAGCTGGCACTATGTAATAGTTTTCAGAAAAATCTGATCATTACATTTCTCATGGAATTGGGTTCCCTATACAAATTACTTCACAAAAGTGTAAATTATATAGACATTCACCAGAAGAACTGTAGGGCTGGCCATCCTTTAGGTAGCCCAGAAGCTACCTTTTATTTAATAAGGGAGGTGGGGAGGTTGAGAGTAACAGTAGGCAAATTGATTATATCATGACATCATGCAAAGAGTGACTTCTGGTTGTGTGTGTTTGTCTGTTTTGGCAGGATTGCAGACTAAGGTTTATTTTCTGTAAAAATAGGCAAGAAGTTATCGCTCTGTTTGTCAGGAGTTTCTAGCCAAATTATGGAGACATGATTTTGGGAGGCCCTAGGGACTGCAGAAAAGGGCTTTGAGGACTTACGAGCAACATTTTTTATAATATAATTCTAAATATACTTTTCCAAAATAAACCCAAGTAAATTCAATAGCACATATTTTCCAAAAGAAATGTACAGTATATTTCATCCTATATCTAGCTCTTGCCAGTATTCTTTAAAATATATAATTTATATCTGACCATATGGCATTCACATCTCCATTTCATGAAAGTTTGAAATTAATAGTGCATTATACAAAATCCAAGATAATGCACATTTGTTTTTCTATGCAACTTTCCCCAACATATACATTTCATGAATTTTTTTATATTTGGCTTCACCCAACTATATCCCCTTTATGTTCATTAGAGCCTTTATGTAGATGACCAGGCTGAGCCGGAGGGAAGGTTCAAATGCATCATCAGTTATGAGTCCCTTCATGCCTACAAGAGATCTAAGTCTAGCCCATCTTGAATTCCTTTGACTTTATCTAACACCAATTTGCTTTGACCATTAGTAGTTCAGATTCTTGTAGATAGCAGAAGCTTGCAATAAATGTTTATACACATTTGAACTGCTTGGATCTTCTGATTTCCCTGGAGCTTGACATTTTGTTCTCTACTATCTGTGCTTATAACTGAAGCCTTAGGATCAGATTGAAAACACAACTACACATAATCTTGCACCGTCTATTTAAATTGTCAACTGTCAATATAAGTCAATCACCAGGAGACTGTGAGTTCTTGTTCTGCCTTACTGTAAATTTGATGGATAGCTGGATGACCTTGGGCCAGTCACTGTCTCTCGGTCCAACCCTCCTCATAGGGTGGTTGTTTTGACAAAAGTAGGACAAGGAAGGAGTATTATGTACATTTGCTGCCTTGAGTTATTTATAAAAAAATAATAAAGGCATGTTGGGAAACATAGCAGGGTGGAGGCTTCAAAAGTAGCCACCATCCTTGCACAGCTGCAAGAGATCTAGAACTGACCACCCCCCTCCTGTAAACTCCATCTATCCATATATATATATATATATATATATATATATATATATATATATATATACACACACACACACACACACACACACACACACACACACATATATATATATATATATATATATATATATATATATATATATATATGTGGATCTTTGGTTGTTCGGGTTTTCTCCCGCGTAAGATTGGAAGTATCTAGGCAACGTTTCGATGAAGTCTCATTCATCATCTTCAGGCTTTGTCTTCAGCTCTGTGCTTCTCAGAGTGATGTGAGCTTGCAGCTGCTTCTTCCTTTTAACTGCTAGTGGGGGTGTGACTTGATTGGGTGGGGGCTTGGCTGTGTTCTGATTGGTGGGGGTGTGTTCTCATTGGTTGGGGGTTTGGCTATGTTCTGATTGGTTGGGGGGTTGGCTGTGTTCTGATTGGCTGGAGGCGTGTTCTGTTCAGGTGGGGGCTTGATTGTGCTCAGGTTAGTCTTAGTTGCTGGAGGGTTTGAGCTGGTGAGCTGTGATCTTGCTGTTTGGCTTCGAGTTTGTGGTCGTGCTGCATCTTCATGGTGGAGGTCAGTTCGCTTCAAGTATGGCTCAGAGGGGTTTGAGGTGGGTAGTGATGCAGCTGCAGTGCGGCTTCTGGTCCGTGGTCGTGTTTCATCTTCTGTGTGGGTGTGAGTCTGCTTTCTACGTGGAAGTGGGGTGGTGGCATCTTGTGTGGCTCTCAGAGGTGTGGGTCTGGTGTCATTCTTCACCTAACATGAAGAATGACACCAGACCCACACCCCTGAGAGCCACACAAGATGCCACCACCCCACTTCCATGTAGAAAGCAGACTCACACCCACACAGAAGATGAAACACGACCACGGACCAGAAGCCGCACTGCAGCTGCATCACTACCCACCTCAAACCCCTCTGAGCCATACTTGAAGCGAACTGACCTCCACCATGAAGATGCAGCACGACCACGAACTCGAAGCCAAACAGCAAGATCACAGCTCACCAGCTCAAACCCTCCAGCAACTAAGACTAACCTGAGCACAATCAAGCCCCAACCTGAACAGAACACGCCTCCAGCCAATCAGAACACAGCCAACCCCCCAACCAATCAGAACATAGCCAAACCCCCAACCAATGAGAACACACCCCCACCCAATCAGAACACAGCCAAGCCCCCACCCAATCAAGTCACACCCCCACTAGCAGTTAAAAGGAAGAAGCAGCTGCAAGCTCACATCACTCTGAGAAGCACAGAGCTGAAGACCAAGCCTGAAGATGATGAATGAGACTTCATCGAAACGTTGCACACACATGCACATACATATACATATATATATATCATTCTCTCTCACTCTCTCTATCACTCTCACTCACTCTCTCTGGGAGAATGGACTCAGGCACAAATCTGAAAGCTCAGAAAACTAAACCTTTGGTCCCAATGACTGACCCAGATTGGACCCTGCAACATTTTAAACCCCATAAGCAGGTATTCATCAAGCCCATGTCTCAAGATCAGACTATCTCCTTTCAAGTCTAATAAACCCTTTCCTTTTCTTGTAGTTTCACGGGCATATAGCATAATTTATTTTTATTCCTTTCATTGTTAATTCATGGTTTTTCTTTCCATTTAATTCCTTTTACACCGGGATGTTGCAGTCTTCCATTTGCTGTGTCCACCAGCAGAGCCCACCAATATTAACCTCTGCCTCACTGTTTTCATCAACAGAGACTTTTACATAATTTTTTAAAAATATGTTAATGAATAGGGTAGTTTATTACCACAATTATATAATAAATACCACAAGATTAACACAATTCCACTATAACATTCTCTGCTAATAGGATAGACCACGGCCCACAGGCTGGATGTGTCACACACAGGCCATGCCCATTCTAGTTCCTCAATGGGGGAAAAAGTTGCAATATGTCCTGTGATCACAACATGACACCACGAGTATAGAAATCTGTAGTATAGACATTATTAGTCACTCCTGGCACATTTTGGTCATTGTCACAAGCATAACCAAAGGCCAGTTTTTCCCACCAAATATGCTCACACTACTGTATGAAAGCTGAGATTGCAATCCAACATGTTATTGCTTGTATCCCATCCACTCAGAGGCGAATACAATATTTATTGATACATACCTATATGTGCATACAGCTTGTGTATCAGCATACCTCTAATCTGTGCAAAAACCTAAACTTTTTGTTTAACCAGACAGCTCAGACTGTAAAGGGTCTCAGTCTTGTTATCTTTGTAATTCAATTTCTGTATTTTAGTTTTGTCCTAATTTAGAATGTAAGAGTTGAAACAGCATGGTAAATCTAAAGCCTGTAACTGATGGAATAAAAACGGTATTTTATGAGTGCTTGCTGAAGTTTATACATCCTACACATCCTACAGTGCAAACATAGCTAATTGTTTTGTTTAAATCTGCCTCCAGCTCCTTTCTCTATTTTATATCTAATATTTCTTAGTAAGAAAATAATATTAACAGTAAAGTTTGATTGAAATAGGGATGTGGAGTTTTTATGACCCTCTAGGTCACTGGAAGTTGCAGTTCAGGCACTTCTGGAAAGCTACAACTTCATCATTGATAGGGGAGTGGAAGAATTCCCAGATGTGCTTTTAAAAATATGCAGAAACTTACTTTGGCGATAGTTCAGTGTTATAATTTGGGAAATAATCCACAATAAGACTTGTGCCTTGATTGTGGTATAGCACAATAGCTGTCCATTCAGAACCGAAATCCAGCCTTCATTCTCTCAATTTTCCCTTTCCATTCTTGTGTGAAGTGGCTGTTCCACTTTATTCACACCGCACCTTTAAGAAAGATATAGACCCACAGAAGCATTCATGCCACAAATTATATCTTGGTTAGAGTTCTTGTGACTTAAATCAATTAGCTGAACCTACCTGACTTGATTGTCTCAAAGGTGTTTTTTAAAGGCAATTGGACTATGTTTTTTTCTTGAGGAAGAAGACATTTCACTTCTCACCCGAGAAGCTTCATCAGTTCATCAGAGTCAGAACTGATGAACTTTCTTGGATGAGAAGTAAAAGGTCTTCTTCAAGAAAAAAAAAAATCCCAGTTGCCTTTTTAAAAAAGCACCTTTAAGACAACCTGGTTGACTGAGAATCTCCACTGAGTACAGCTGGCTTGATTATTCCAGTGTTTTTATGCAAAGCCAGAAAAATGGTAAATTTGATAATGGGGTTTTGCATCTTGGGTGAATGTAGCAGCACTGCTGTATCTTTCCAAACCCGAAAAGCTATTTTGGCTCTGAAAGTTGCTGCATGGATGGTGGAATGCAACCTTCTGGTTTGGAGCACCAAGCCGATTTCCCCGCCCCATTTTGAAGCCAGATCTGTTGAAAGAATTAAAGGGAACAAAGAGAAACGTTCTTTCTCAGCTCCAATTTGGGCGAGAGGATACAAGCAAGCAATTATTAAAAACTCAGGACTGGGAGGTGGGTCAGGGAAAGAATCAGGCCAGGGCTCCAAAGATGCTGGCCCAGAATCAGCAAGAGAGGGGGGGGGCTGAAGGCAGGAGACCTCTGGAGAATAATTGGATTCTCAGCTCCCCTCCTGAAACTGGCCAAGCCCAGAGCCAGCAAGAGCCTTAAGCTTCTTGCAAAGCCAACTTGGCGCCTGAGGAGTGCTTTCTGGAGAGAAGGCAAAGGGGAAGAGGTGGGCTTCAACTTGCCCCTTGCCCTCAGTCCCCACTTCGGCTCTCCAAGGGTCTCTCCCGGAACCAAGGCTTTCAGGAGCAAAGTTGAGGCTGAGAGAAGCCAGGGTGGGGGGACTTCCAGTGCTGCCCCAGCGCTCTTCTTTCTTCTGAAATGGAATCTTGGGAGGGGGAGAAGGCAGCCCCAGGCAGGGTGGGTATGTTGGGATGTGTATAAAAAGCACAAAGGGAGGGAGCCAGCAGCTGGGGCTCAGGAGCTTTGTGAAACTTCATGTCTATACTCGAAGTTTGGCGAGGGAGGGGGAAAGAGATCATTCCCTCTCTCGGCAGTGTTTTGCTTGCAAGTATTTGAAAATCCGACCAGAGAGAAGGAGCATGGATTTCCATGCCTTCCATTACAGACAGACAGACAGACAGACAGACAGACAGACAGAAAGAAAGAAAGAAAGAAAGAAAGAAAGAAAGAAAGAAAGAAAGAAAGAAAGAAAGAAAGAAAGAAGGCCACTCACCTGTACTGGGGACTGGGATGAGCTTCGAATCCTCTTGGGAGTCTCCATCGGGCGAGTCAGTGGAACTGCTCGGGAGGTCGCTTCGCACCTGGGACATCGGAAGGAGCCCTGAGAGGAGACGCCGCCGCCGCCGCCCACAGAGACACAGAGAGAGACAGAGCGAAGTTCATTGAAGACGCTCCCTCTCTGGCCGACCCACAAGACGCTCAGCCCTGGGGAATGAACCAGACGCTGCTGCGCTGGAGAAACCGCCCCGCGCCAGCCCAGGCTTCCCCTCACCCCCAAAAAATGTCTCGCTCCCCAGATCGTCCCCCTCGCGAAGCCCAACCCGACGCAAAGGCCGCCTCCCGCCACCTCTTCGTCGTGGTGAAACTCCGCAAGCCCACCGCTCTCCACTCCGCTTCCCCAAAGGGACGTCTTCAAACCAACCAACCAACCTGGGCAGAGAGGAGGAGATTCACTTTGCGACGAGTCTTCAGCCGCGCTTGAACCAGTGGATAGTCATCTCGCCGCCTCCACGTGCAATTCTCTCTACTCCACTCCGCGGCTCCTACCTTCACCCCTCTTGAAACAGCGCTCAGAAAACAAACGCTGCGAACCCTGGATTGCCTGCTAGCCTTTAACAAGGGGCTGGAACTTTTCTCCCTGTACACTGCTCAAAGTTTGCCGAGGTGGGGAAACGAGTTCAGCCGCTGGAGCTCTGCCTTGCCTTGTTCTTTCTGGAAAGTTTAAGCTGCAAACGGGCAAGTTTCAGCCTCTTCCCCCTCTCCTGAAAGCTCTGCCTCCCATCGGTTATTTTTTAAAACAGGAAATTGCATCCAGTCTTGATTACTCAGTTTCCTTCGAGCATGAGATATTTGGAGTCCGTAGAACCCATAATAAGTAGCTTGGCACAAAGTTGGTTCTCTTTTTTCTTTTGAAGCACTGAAAGTAAACAAATGTGCTCACACACATCCCCCCCTCCTGCCCCAAACCTCCTTCAGCAGTTTAAAAGAGACAAGATAGTATAAAGGCAGTTCAGGAAATGGAATAGCTCAAATGACATCTCCAAACTAAAACATAAAATCAAAACAGTGTGTTGATAGTGCTCACATCTTATTCTTTAAAAAGCAACATGAAGATTGTACCAATAGTAGATTGCAGAATTATTTAGGAGTTATTTAAAAAAAAAAAAACTTGACTTAACTGGAAAATAATATTCCAAGGGAAGGGAAAAAAGCACTTTTACTAAGTTTAGGTTACTGCAGATATATTCAGGTTAGTCCAATTCAAAAGAAATCACACAGGATTTTTTTTTTTTTTTAGGTAATAAATCCCATGCTTTCCAAATAAAGAACTAACTACCAGTGTTTCTCAGGCATGGCTACATTAAAATATGTAGACTTCAACTGGTAGAATTTCTCAGCTACACCAGCTGGGGAATTTGGAGAGTTGAAGTCTACACATTTTAAAGTTGCAATGCCTGAGAAATTCTGAACTACACTGTTAAAAAGATACGCACAGTTTTTGAAATTCATCCCAGTGATGGCACGATCTTACATTTCATGTTAATGGGGACTAACTTGGGGGATGATTGCCTGCAGTGTGAAGAGGCATACTTTCCATTTTCCTTCAGTATCATAAATGGACACTATAGTGGGCCTTTGATTATAATTTGATTATATTTTGATTATAATAACAAATATTGATGCTAACAATGCTGGCACAGGACTGTATTCAGCATCTATAGACGTAGTCAACATGCTGTGCTTTTAGTATTCTCCTGACCTTAAAAAGCTAAGCAAGACCTCACTTAGTTTGAAAGGAGTCCAGAATCCCAGGGGAGTAAGCCAGGGGTCCCCAACTGCTTGGACCTCAGGGACCACCAAACTCATAATTTTAAATCCCACAGACCAGAGACCCTGGGAAAATAAAAATAAAAAAGTCTGCACGAAAATTCCCCACCCCATTTTCCTACCATTTCCATTCTTTACCTGGGATCGCAAGATACCGTTTCCAGCTCCGTTCTCAGGGGGAAAGAGAGAGAGACTTTTGGCTTCATGCAAGGAAAGCAGCAGAAGCAGCAGAAGTCTTTCTTTCTTTCCCCCCAAACTCCACCAGAAATGAGTCTTTGTGAGACTTGTTGCATCAGAGCAGCCTCTTGGAGCAGGATGCCTTGCAGGATCCCAAAGACTTATTTCTGGCGGAGAAAGAAAGACTTTTGCTGCTTTCCTTGAATGCAGCCAAAAGCAGAAGAAAAAAGAAGCGGAAAGAAGCAGCCTGGTGGCCAGGCAAGGCACGTTGGGCAATTGGGGCAAGTTCCCCTCCCCCACTGCCCTTTCCCCCCTCCCCTCACTACCTCATGTTGTTCACAATGTAAGGGATGCAAGCCTTGTATTCCCATGGGCCATGTGGGTGGCACAGCCTTGTGTCCCGCACAGCCTGGATTAATTGCTTTGGGGGTGACATTTATCTGCAGACCACCAAAATTTTCTTATGGACCACCAGTGGTCCCCAGCCCACTGGTTGGCAACCACTGGTGTAGGCTATACTGGGAAGCTGAAAAGGCATCTCAAAATACAGCAGTGGCAAACCAGCTCTGTACTGTTGCCAAAGAAAACTCACTGATGCATCCAAAAAGACAGCTAACCTATTTTCCTTCTTTGGCAGGTATATAACTTCACTTAAGCTTCTATGTATTTGCTGCTGTGCACTAGGCAACTAATGGTGAACAATGTACCAGGACTGTTAGATCAGGACTTCCAATAATAACAAAAATAATGTAGAATATGCTATACTCTATGCTCATACCTGGATAGTACAGAGCCTAAACTAACACTCTAGAAGACAAAACAACATTCAGAATTATCAGTTAAAGTACGCTCAAAATAATATAATGAAATTTCATACAAACTAATGTCAAATTCTTCAGTCAGAAAAATAAAATAAAAACATATGTCCTTGTCTTTGCATACCAGCTGGAGTCCATGGGGATCAAAATAAATGTAATAAATAAATAAAATTCACAGAAGTCACACTAAGCAATAATTCCAAATAATTGATTAGCTCTATTTTCAGTACGCTCTGTTTAATTCAGGAATTACATTTTTAGAAAGACTCAGAAGAACTGAAATGGCAACCTCCATTTTTAGTAGGTGTCCTAGTTTTCACTACAGAAGCCTTCCTTAACTGGATGTAATTCATTGCAATGTCCTTGGACAGGTTTGCTGGGAATTTTGCTGCTCTAGTTTGGCAGTTCTGGAGGACTCAGGACTGGGAAGAATGCTGCACTCTGCTCTACCAGATTCTTTTAAGAGTTGAACAGGCAGAGGAAGTTCTCATAGAGCCCATGTTTATTAAACATGGCACTGTAGCATGTGATGGCCATTGGAAAGCTCCTGCCACTTTTTTCGAAAGAGCTGATTGACGATGAAAAAGTTGATCTGATTTTTGACATCCAGCTAATTGCAAGTATGTCCTTGTGGGTATGCCTTGGATTTTCTGACTACTAGGCAGCATGGGCTGTGAATCACCTTCCAAACATGTCAATGCAGCCACTCTGGCTATTTTTTTCCTTGTTTGCTTACTTGTCAGCCCCAGATGACTAATGTATTTTTAAAGATACCTGCCCATTTCTGTTCTTTCCTCTCCCCCTTTTTACTGCTGCTGGCTGGAGCAAGCAATTTCTGAAAGAAAAAACATATTTGAACTGAATTCCTTTCTTTATCTTCTCAGGCTCCTGGGGGAAAGCTGCCTGCCCTTTGGTAGCTGTAGGAGGAGCCCAAGTCCCCATGAATGAAAGCATCTGCTTTGATGATAAAATGCCAACTCATCCCTTTCATTCCTTCTACTAAGTTTCATACTTACAAAGCAGATAAGATAGAATCTCTCTCCTCCCCCATACTTCATGGTTCCTTATTTGTACTGAACCAAGAGGAAGTTCTAGTCTTCCCTCCTTTTCTACTTTCAGGAAGCACTTTGCATAATAATTACTGAAACTGCTTTACAGGGGAGGGCAGAGTTTATCAGTCCAGTCCAGTCCAGATGAACCACAAGAGGATTTACTGGAATGTCCAAACCTATGCATGAACCATCCTCTATTAGCTTTCTTTGTATCAATTCCCATCAATTTTACCAAAATGAGAAGGTATAAAAGAGAGTGATTACAGACTAGAAAAAAACAATTTGAAAACATTTATTATAATTGTTATTTATATAACTTTTTACATCCTTAGAAGGCCTCTTTTTTTCCTTGAAAACACCATGTACAAAAATTAAATTAATCTGGGTAGAAATAAATTTTGTGCAATATTTGAAGCCCCTGATAAAGATATAAATAGATTTCTATTAGAATTAAATTCTAGAAAAAGTCCTTGTACATTATTTCAGTTATCTATTCATCTTTGAGTGATATGATAAGACAATACTCCCAAAATAAATTTACTGATATCATACTGCAAGTAATGGTGATAACGAAAAAAGGAAAAGAGAGTTTTGATGAAAAGGGGGCAATATCTCAGAAGTAGTGAGAGATTAATTTGCTAAGTGTAATTTGCAAAGTATTTGGCAGTATTCTGATAGAAACAATAATCAAAGAGATAATGATGATCAAAACTTGGGAAGTACAGTGTGACTTTGTGCAAGGCTGAGTATCTCCAATTAGAGTTTTGGTCTCTAGCGGATCACTGAAAAATATGTCAATGTGAGAAAATATATTGCCTGACTCTTGATTTAGAGAAAGGATATCATGAAGTAAATACTGTCAGCTTGAACTGTGAAGTTAACAGTTGATTGCTGAATGTGATAAGAGCAGTGCATAATGAAAGTAAAGACCACGTGAGAATAAATAGAATGCTTAGCAAATGGTTCAATGCTGAGCAAGAATAAGACAAGGATTAACAACACTCCCTTGGTGGTTTAATGATTTAGGAATATTTATTTATTTATTTAGCATATGGCAAATACATGAACTTATAGTGGTTCAAGTGTTAATATCCAGTCCACCCAGCCATTCAAGGACAGAGTGGTCTATGTTGAAAAAAATCAGACATTGGGCTGGTGTAAGCTCTTGGTGGACATTTGGACACAATGTGATGGATATTTTGTTGAGGAGCACCACAGTCACACTGATGGGTAGAGACAAGACCCTATTTAAACAATGAGTCCTGGCAGACACCATGTTGGGTACGGATCCTATTCAGAGTTGACCAGTGCTGGTAAGGAAGGTCAAAACCTGGCACCTTTTGTATAGGGTCATGTAACTGCCTGTGTGTTGATGTCAAAGTTGTTAGACAGCTGTTGAATGAGTACCAGAGAGGGCTTCCTGGATTTAAGTCTGCCAATTGATAGATGAGGAAGATCAGCGTGCACAGGAAGAAGTGGGTTTCTCATAATTTTGTTGTACTCCTTCACTAAGGTTTCCTGCCTTTGTAGGGCTGGTGGTGCAATGTGACTCAAGATAGGGAGCCAGCAAGTAGGAGTAGATTTTATGCAGCCACTTATGAACCTCATTGTATCATTTAGTCTAGTATCAATCTTGTTAGTGTGGCAGCTATTAAGCCGAAAAGGGACACAGTATTCAGCTGTGGAGTAGACCAACTCTAGTGCTGATATTCTGTCTAACAACTTTGACATCAACACACAGGCAGTTACATGACCCTATACAAAAGGTGCCAGGTTTTGACCTTCCTTACCAGCACTGGAGAGTAGAGGCTGAGGTGCCCCATCTTGATCCTCTTAGTTTCTGGAGCAAGTTGTTTCTGGTATTGATTTTAGCGGACATGTTCTCTAGGTGTTTCTTATAGGAGAGAGTCCAATCCAAAGTTACTGGACGGTATTTGAGGTGAGGATCACAAGGGAGAAGGTGGTTATTCAGGTAGGCCTTTGGGGTGGCATTGGCGAGTTTGTTGCTGAGATGGAAAGAGTGGTCACTGTTTTATTGACACTGGGCATGAGTCTCCAGTCAGCAAAGAATTTTCCCAGGGATTTCAGGTCCTCAGAGAGGAGGCAGTCCACAACTTCCAAGTTTTTGTCTTGCGCTGCTAGGGCCAGGTCATCTGCATATCCAAATTTACATCCCCTTATAGCTGGCATATCTGTGATATAAAGATTGAACAATGTGGGTGCTAGTGCAGGACCTTGTGGAAGGCTGTTGTTGAGTCTTCTTAACTTGCTAACATTGTCCCTCATAATGATCTGAAAGAAGCTATCGCTGAGCATGCTGTTTATTAGGTGATAAAAGGTTTTACAGGGGATGATGTGACTCAGTTTGTAAAGCAGACCCTTTTTCCACAAGGTATCAGATGCTGCAGTAAAGTTGATGAACACAGCTATGGTTTTTAAGCCTTGCTGGAAACCAGCTTCAATATGATCTGCTTAGGAATAAATGTATAAAGGATACTTGTATTGACGGTAGAAGTTGGTTGGTCATGTCATTGAACTTTTGCATGCAAATTTTACTGAGTTGTAGGCTGAGAACCAAATAATTTGATACGATTAGACTATAAGCAGGAATGAGCAGTATGGCCTGCAAAAATAGTACATTGAAAACTAACAGGGTAAGTCATTGCCTGTATAAGAGGATGAGAGAAAGGTACCTTGGTCTATGTTGTGTATGTACCACAGTTAATAAAGTATGAGCTTGAGGTAAAGTGCAGGGTTCTGGCCCTGCACTTCTGATTGGCTGTTAGGCGGCCAGATCGGATTGGTTAGTTCTGAGGAATCCGATTGGCCCTTAACAGAGGATTCTTATTGGTTAAAAGAGCTAGCGTTCATAGCTCGCTATTGGGCAATTCTCACAAAGGTTGCCTATATAAGGCAGGGTTCACTGTTGTTGTTTTGAGAAGTCACTATGCTAATAAAGAGCTGAAAGTCACTATTCAGAGGCTGTCTCCATTTACTCCGACCCATGTCCAAGTACTTAACACTGGCGATGAGGATGGGATGTGGAGACGTCTGAACCGAAGAAGCCAGGAAGCAATACCGAGCACGTGATAGACGACGCCAACAATGGAACCATGTCCGGTGGCATCGTACCACCCGCTCCGTTCGATCCGAACCAAGAGGACTGGGAATCCTACATGGATCGCTTCCAAATGTTTCTCGAGACGAATAACTTGAAGGACGCCACACCAGCAAAGAAGCGGGCACTGTTCCTGATGCATTGTGGCCCAGCTGTATTTAAGATGGCTAAAGCACTCGCCAAACCTCGAGAAGTAAAAGCCATGAGCTGGGACGACCTTGAACCCATCCTGAGAGACCATTACGTGCTAACCGTGCCTACACTTGTGAGACGCCATGAGTTTTATCAGAGAAACCAACGAAAAGGGGAGAGTGTGGCCCATTTTGTGACAGACCTCCAAAATTTAGGGGGTCCCTGCGGGTTCGCAGATTTAGAAGAGGCACTAAGAGATCGAGTAATTCTGGGATTAGATGCACTAGGCGTGCAAAGCAAGCTGATGGCAAAAGGCGACATCAGCCTTGCTGACGCCATTGCCGAAGCCACGGCTGCGGAGGCGACTAAAAAGTCGGCTGCACAACTACGGCGAAGCCGCACTCCGGTAACACCACCAACCAGCGAAATCTTACCCAACTCAGAAGGGCAGCTCTCTACAACGCACCACGAGGACCTCTCTTCATCATCAGACAGCGACGAAGAAGAGGTCCATCGACTGCGGTCCGACCGGGACCCTCGCCTGAAGCCCTTACGCCCTTGCGCTGGCTGTGGAGCAAACCGTGTCAGGGCCGAATGCAAATTCCGCGACGCACTCTGCCATGAGTGCGGGAAATGAGGCCACATCGGCCGGGTCTGCCGCAGCTTACCAGGACCCAGCCAGGCAGCAAAAGGGGCCAACTATCGCCAATTGACAGGAAACCGTCCTGTAAGGCGAGAGCCAGTAAACCACTCCTACAGAAATCGAGCTTTGCAAAAAGAAGAGGCTCATCATACTATCACTATAGGTCATGCCTCAGTTTTGGACACTAAGAAAATCCGAGTCACGGTAGCCATCGAGAACCAGCCTTGCCACATGGAGGTCGACTCGGGATCGTCCCTCTCGATGGTGTCTTGGAAGACACTAAAGCAGCTCATCCCACAATTCAATGCTAAGACCTCCAATTTCAACGCCTCATCCTCAAGGACTACCAAGGAAATCGAATCCCCGTTGTCGGGTCCTGCCGAGTCCGAGTCTCCTTCAAGAAGCATACAGCGTACTTACCTCTAATGATCATCGATAGAGATAGGCCTAGTCTATTGGGCCTCCAGTGGTTCGCGCCACTCGGCATTGAAGTGGCCGGTGTGAACTGAGTCGGTGGTTGTGAGTGGGAGGAAGACCTTATCTCTGAGTTCAGCGACGTCTTCGTGGACAGCTTAGGCGAGTATAAGGGGACCCCAATCTCATTTAGTCTAGATCAAAAGGTAGCCCCCATTTGCTTGAAGCCCCGTCGAGTTCCATTCGCTCTTAAAGCAAAGATCGACGAACAACTCGACAAACTAATTGCTCAAGGGGTGTTGAAGCCCATCGATCACTCTCCATGGGAAACCCCTATTGTAACACCCATTAAGCCAGACGGGTCAATTCGAATTTGTGGGGACTACCGGGCCACTTTAAACCACGCCCTACAGCAGAATGCGTATCCAGTTCCGGTGGTGCAGCACCTCCTCCATTCCTTGGGGGGCGGAAAGGTTTTTGCTAAATTAGATTTAGCTCAAGCTTATCAACAACTACCAGTGGATGAAAAAACGGCCCAAGCCCAAACAATTGTAATGCACAGAGGTGCCTTTAAATGTACCCGATTGCAATTTGGAGTTAGTGTAGCCCCAGGGATCTTCCAGAGCCTCATGGAAAGGTTATTACAGGGAATCAAGGGCATGGTTCCTTATTTTGATGACGTACTAATTGCAGCCCCTACCAAAAAAATCTTGCAGGATTGTTTGAAATGCATTCTTAAAAAATTCCAAGAGGCTGGACTTAAGGTGAAAAAAAATAAATGTCACTTATATACTGACAATGTTGAGTTTCTAGGATACCGAATTGATAGCCAGGGCATTCATCCTACCGAGAGTAAATTAAAAGCAATCAAAAACTCTCCCAGACCATGCAACAAGGCCGATCTCCAGGCGTTCTTAGGCCTCATTAATTTCTATAATGTGTTTTTACCACACAAAGCAACTGTCGCTGAACTGTTACACCGATTATTAGATAAGAAAGCATTGTGGGTATGGGGTTACCGGGAAGAGCAAGCATTCCGGAATGTTAAAAAACTGCTCACATCTGACTCTGTACTTATGCAGTATAACGAGACTTTGCCGTTAGTTATAACCTGCGATGCATCGCCTTTCGGGGTGGGCGTGCATGTGTGGGATTGATTGGGGTAGATTGCAAGGGCAACTCCGAAATATAATGTTATTATATTTTATGTATATCTTAAATTATTGTACATTATTACAATTTTATTTTGGATTGTATTTTATTACTATTTCATCTTAAATTGTATTTTGTCTAGATTCCATTTTATATTGTATTTTATCAAGTTCCATTTTAAATAGTATTTTATCAAATTTCATTTTGAATTGCTTTTATAAAATTTTAGTAACAAATTGTTGCTGGAACTCTGCACTTCGATATGGCCCAAGGGCTAATCAATAAAGACTTATTATTAACAGGGGAAGTGAAGTGTTTGATTGTAAATTACATAGAAGTGCTCTGTCCCCCAAAACTAGCACACGTAGAATAATTTATATTTTTTTGATAAACGAAATACTGAGAAAGACAGTGGCTAATACCAGTATGTAGTAAGTTGCAATGAATAGATATTTATCCAATGTGGTAAAAATCAATATGCTTTAATTTGAGCTTCTGCTCACCTTCCCCTAGGTTTGCTAGGGGAAATAATAAAGTAAGTTGAGTGGCTTATTTAAGTGTGTAAAACAAGAAGAGACAAGGTCAAGAATGAAAGAGTACTGAATAAATGTGAATTGGATGCAGAAAAAAATGATCAGTAAAATGGAGTCGTTTGGTCTTTTTAAGAGAGAGAGAGAGAGAGAGAGAGAGAGAAAGACAGAGAGAGAGACAGAGAGAATGGTGATGGGGATGGGGATGGAACTGCAAAATAAAGAGAAATTACAAGTTGGATGGAAGATGACGTTTTTAAAAAAAAAAAAAAAGAGAGAAAATGAGAATGTATGGAGAGCATATGGACTTGATCACTCCGAAACTATATCATGATGGATGGATGTGTGTGTGTGTGCACCTGTATCCTCCTCCTCCTCATTCTCATAATCATCAATCCAAATTAGTTAATTACAATTAAGATTACAGTTATATGATTATTATAAGTAGCACTTTTCCTTTTGTATCCATTAAAAATTAGTTGATAACCATATTTAGAAATTTTCTAGAATCTAGATTCTGCACACAGACATCTCATGAAATGCACACAGCCCATGGCTTACAATTCACTACCATTATATCTTTACCCTGCAGTGAAATGAAAACTTCAGCTGTGAAATAAACTTGACAGAGTTTAGTAATTGCTCAATTACCTGGATTCCAAGAAAGAGCATTTTAAAGGAATGTGTCTGGTTAATCTTAAAACCCTGAAAATCCCATCTGCTGTAGCCATGACTGCTTTTGGAAATTAAAAAGAAATGCTCAAATAATATGTATAAAATATATACAATGTAAGCCAAAGTGCCCAGATTTCCTGAGGGTGCATACTTTATTCCAATTCTTCTACTAAAAGAGTGGATTAAACAATAACACATTCTGGGGTCTAGATATTCTAATCAACTCCTTTCTGACTTCAGAAATTTCCCAAGACATTGTCCATATTTTCTGCACTAGATGTTTTTTCTGGATTTGGCACCTTTAAAATCAATCGGTCAATCAATCAAATACTTAAACAAAGTGTTTTATTCATTGAAAGAGGATTGGAGCTCAGTTCAGAGTATTTCTTTTGCATATAAAACACTCTAAACTTCAGAAGAGACATAAGGTATTATTTTGTACATCTAAAGAGCTACTACAGGGTATGTAAACTGTAACCCTGAGATCCCTTTCTCAGTTTATAGGGCAATAGGGCATAGCCAGAGAACTATGTTGAAATGCTGTTCCATGAAGTGGTAAAAAAGTATGTGTTAAGTCCTGAGTATGGGCGCAAGGAACGGAGATGAGACATCGAACTGTGACTTCAACTCTTTATTAGTGACTTCAGAACAGAGCAAAATACTTGGGCAGCAGCAGCTCTTTTATAGAGCTGGCTGCTGTCAAAACAACCAATGATTTGAGTTTACCGCTCTAACAAGCATCCAATCAGAGAGACCCGCTGTCAGCCAATCAGATCAGCCAGAAACGACCAATCACGACTCGCTATTTGCGGGCCAATGAGAAGTGCAGGATTACGAGCCTGCTGTTAAAGTAAAGCTATTAGGGTTGTTACTGACGCGTTGGCTTAGTCCATAACACCCCTCCTCCCTAAGGTGACGTATTCTCATAAGTAGGCAGGTCACTTCACCTGTCTGCTTGATCTGTGCTGTTCCACCAGTTTCTGTCCTGGCTCTGGTTCCGGTGGGCTGCTAGCTGAGCTGGGTGGCGAAAATGGTCCCGCTGTTTCGTTGAATGGCTCTGGGCTGTCCTGTCTGCTCTCGCCAATGCTATCATCTGGGTTCCCTGGATCTATTTCCATTGCGGTGCTGTCACGTGGCAAGGCAACTTCCTAGCTCGGTTCTCCTTCTGGCGGTGAGTATCCCATGGTTGGTTGTGTAGACTGCTGGGTTCCGATTGTTAAGTCATCTGTTATTTCTTTTTTGGCCCCCTCGATGTCCCTTCCCCCCCAGTTTGAGATTCAGGGGATGAGATAGGAGTAGGTGCTAGTCTGGATCGAAGCTGGTCTATGTGGCGCTTCCACGTTTTGCCATCTGCAGTTTGTAGACGATAGGATCAGGGTCCCGTAAGGTGTGCTATGGTAGCGAGGACCCACAATGGGTCACCCGAGAAGTTTTTCACAAAAACGGGATCGCCTTCCTGGAATGATCGACACTTGCTGCTGGATCCCAAGGATTGTTCAGGTGTGTAAGCAGGGTGGAGGCGATTGAGATGTGAGCAAAGTTTTCAGCCCATCAGGAGTTCGGCTGGGGTTCTGTTTGTGGTGCTGGTTGGAATAATATGTTGGAGGAGAAGCATCCTGGTTATCTTGTCGTCAATGTCACCCTGATCCATTTTGTGTAGGGTCTTCTTTACAAATTGGACCATTCGCTCAGCCCTACCGTTGGCCGCAGGGTGAGCTGGCGATGTTAAGGCATGGCAGATGCCCCGGTCTGCTAGGTACTGTTCGAATGCCAGGGCAGTGAATTGAGGGCCATTATCGGAGACCAGGACATCTGGCAATCCGTGGGTAGCGAATAGCTTATTCAGTTTTTTAGTGACCGCCTCCATGGTGGTGCTTTTCATTTTGTGGACCTCGAGCCAGTTAGAATAGGCATCCACGGTTAGAAGGAAAGTGTGTCCTCTTGTGGGTCCTGCAAAATCGATGTGGATACGGGACCAGGGACCTTGAAGCATTTCCCACTGAGTTGGGGGTGTTTTTGGAGGAGAAGAACGAGTCTCCTTGCACTTGCTGCACGTAGCCACCCAGGTCTCTATCTGCTTGTCTAAGCCTGGCCACCATGCATAACTCCTTGCCAATGCCTTCATCCGCACGATGCCTGGATGTCCATCGTGCAACATTTTCAAAACTTTATGTTGCAATTTCTCCGGGATGACAACTCTGTCTCCCCATAAGATGCAGTCCTTTTGAGAGAATAGTTCTGTCTGTTGATTCCTGAACAACCTGAAAGTGTCATTGGGTTCGCTGTCCGGCCAACCCCGTTCCACCCAGCTGAGGACTCATGCCAAAGAAGGGCCCTTTTTCGTTTCTGAGGCGATGTCCCAAGTGGTCAGCAGTGGTGATTTAAGAGTTTTGATTTGCAATACGGCTAGGGTTGGAGCTGGGCCATCTATGATGTCTGATAGTGGAGAGCAGCTCAAAGCATCAGCATGGGGAATGGCTTTCCCCGGGCGGTGTTGCAGTTGGTAATCGTATGCAGCTAAAAACTCTGACCAACGTGTCATTCTTGGTGATAAGATGTGGGGAGTTGGTTTGTTTCCCGCTAAAATGCCAAGTAGCAGCTTGTGGTCTGTAATTATGGCAAAGGGTCTCCCATGCACATACTCATGGAAACGTTTAATTGCGGATACAATGACGAGAGCCTCTTTATCAAGTTGGCTATAGTTCCTTTCAGTTTTAGACAAAGTTCTCAAAAAGAACGCAATAGGTGCCTCATTACCATTTGGCAGGACATGGCTTAAAATGGCTCCCACTCCGAATGGTGAGGCATCACAGGGAATCGTTAAGGGTAGAGTCTCGTTGTATTGTATCAATACAGCATCAGAAGTTAAGAGGTCTTTTACTTGTTGAAATGCTCGTTCTTCATGCCGTCCCCAGACCCAGGAAGCCTTTTTGCTGAGAAGTCTATGTAGGGGCTCGGCTACGGTCGCCTTCTGGGGCAAGAAAATGTTATAAAAGTTAATGAGTCCCAGGAAGGCTTGGAGGTCTGTCTTATTTCTAGATCTTGGGGTGTTTTTGATTGCGGTTAGTTTTTTTTTGATGGGGTGGATTCCCTGTCTGTCGAGAAGGTATCCCAGGAACTCCACTCTCTCCATACAAAGTTAACACTTGTCCCTTTTTACCTTCAGGCCAGCATCTTTAAATTTTTGAAGAACCCTTCTGAGTTGTTGTTCTAATAATTCTTTAGTAGGGGCAGCTATTAAGACGTCATCAAAATAAGGCACGACGCCTTTTATGCCTTGTAATAGTCTCTCCATCAAACTTTGGAAAATGCCCGGCACCACGCTTACTCCGAATTGGAGTCTATTGCACTTGAAGGCACCTCTATGTGTAACTATTGTCTGGGCTTCTGCAGTCGTCGCATCTACGGGTAGCTGTTGGTATGCCTGAGCTAAGTTCAATTTCGCAAATATTTTTCCGCCACCCAGGGAGTGAAGAAGGTGTTGGACCACCGGTACTGGGTAAGCGCTCTGCTGAAGCGCGTGATTTAGGGTGGCCCAGTAATCCCCACAAATTCTTAATGAGCCATCTGGTTTTATGGGTGTTACTATTGGAGTTTCCCATCGGGCATGGTCAATCGGTTCCAACATACCCTGGGCTATTAATTTGTCTAGTTGCTCATTGATCTTTGGCTTGAGTGCAAAAGGCACCCGACGAGGCTTAAGGCAAATGGGAGCTACATCGGGACTGAAATTAAATGATATAGGGGTCTCCTTGTACTTGCTTAACATTCCTGTGAACACATCCTGGAATTCCTGGATGAGGGCCTCTTCCCAGTCATCGCTTCCGGTTTGGTGGATGCCAGCTAGTTCAATTCCGAGTGGGGTGAACCACTGTAACCCTAACAAACTGGGCTGGTCACAATCGACGACAGTCAGGGGAAGCGTCGCAGTGCGGTCCTTGAAGGATACTTGGACGTGGCTGGAACCGACAACCGGAATTCTGTTTCCTTGGTAGTCTTTTAGGATGATTCTTTGAGTGCTGAGGTCCTGGCGACAGATGGCAGGGATCAGCTGTTTGAGGGTTTTCCAGGAGACCATCGATAGGAATGACTCTGAATCGACTTCCATCATGCACGGTCGATTCTTAATAGTGACCTTTACTCGGATCTTTCTTGCATCTAGTGATGAAGCGTGGCCGATAGTGATAGTTTGGTGTGCCTCTTCTCGTCTCGTGCTCGATTTCTGTAGTAGTGGTTGTTCCATTGGTGGTTCAGGCAGTCCCGATTTCCAGGTGGTTTGCCTGTCTCCTGGCAGAGGTTATTCTCCCTCTGGCTGGGACTGGACTCTCGCTTGCTTCTGCAGACCTTTGCGATGTGGCCTCTTTTCTCACAGGAACGGCAGAGTGCGTCGAGGAATTTGCAGTCTGATCGCGGGTGGCTTGCCCTGCAACCAGCACATTGGCGCGGAAGTCTCTGATTCCTTTGCTCTCGTTCTGAGCGGAGCCGGTTGACCTCCTCTTCCTCACTGTCTGAGAATGATTCGAGGTCTTCATGATGGGCGGTAATAGTGTGCCTCTCAGAGGAAGGCAGACTATCACTAGCGAGTTGGCAGTGCGGTGCGTTCGCTCAGCGCATTTGAGCAGCTGACTTCCTGGTTGCTTCTGCGGCAGTAGCGTCGGCGATGACATCTGCGAGGCTGATGTCTCCTTTTGCCATGATCTTGCTCTGCACGTGGTCATCTAATCCCAGAACTATTTGGTCTCTCATGGCTTCCTCGAGGTTTGCAAAACCACAGAGTCCTCCCAGGTTCCGGAGGTCGGCTACGAAGTCCCCAATGCTTTCGTTCTTCCATTGGTCCCTCTGGTAAAACTTGTGTCTTCATATCAGTGTAGGTACTGCGGGTGCGTAATGGGCCCGGAGGATCGGTGCGAGGTTATCCCAATCCATGGTCTTCACTTCCGCCGGTTTGGCAAGTGCCTTAGCCATTTTAAAAATGGCGGGGCCGCAATGGGTCAGGAACACCACTCGTTTCTTGCCAGACGTAGAATCTTTCAGATTGTTGGTCTCCAGGAACATCTGGAAGCGGTCCATATACGAGTCCCAGTCTTCGTTTGCCGGGTCAAATGGAGCAGGTGGTATGGTGCCGCTGGTCATTCTGCTGTTGTTGCGTGCACTCAGCCACGTGCTCTGTCTTGTTCGATAAGTGTTTAGTCAGCTCTATCGTCTCCGCATCCCACCCTCTTCGCCAGTGTTAAGTCCTGAGCATGGGCGCAAGGAACGGAGACGAGACATCGAACTGTGACTTCAACTCTTTATTAGTGACTTCAGAACAGAGCAAAATACTTGGGCAGCAGCAGCTCTTTTATAGAGCTGGCTGCTGTCAAAACAACCAATGATTTGAATTTACTGCGCTAACAAGCGTCCAATCAGAGAGACCCACTGTCAGCCAATCAGATCAGCCAGAAACGACCAATCACGACTCGCTATTCGCGGGCCAGTGAGAAGTGCAGGATTACGAGCCTGCTGTTAAAGTAAAGCTATTAGGGTTGTTACTGACGCGTTGGCTTAGTCCATAACAGTATGTGACTATAAAAACTATTGCTTCAATTGCTGTAGCTGTCACTGCCCTTACTGTTGTAATGCAGACAAATTAGACAACACAGTTAATAGTTCCCTCAACTTCATTTCACCTCCCACCAAGAATTGCCTGTTGTTAGGAAAGCATCCTAAGCTCTCTGACTAATAAGGAGTGGAGTGACATGGGGTGGGTTAGGAGGAGGGTTGATGGACCCTTAGAATGGTGTGTTTAGGCATTTGGCAAGCTGCCCAACTTACAGTTTCGCAGGCATAAAGGTACTTCAAGTCTTTGACCCATTAGTTGGACTATTTCAGAACACACATCTAGCACTCTAAAAAATATTACCCATATTCCGAACCAATCCAATTGACAGATGTCAGGTCCAGAGATTGGGTGTGAGGTGAAGCAGTAAGAGGTGATCATAATGGGTGGGTTGCTTAACTGGAATTGTTAAGGGATGCAGTGTTGGCAGCAATTCCAGTTCTGTCTTTGTGACTAGCAACACACAGAATAGGCTATAAATGTTCTTGAATGAAGAAGTATTCTTCTACCCAAATAATAAAAACAGAGAAAAAAATGTCTCCAGGCAAGTCCCTTATTGTCAGAAACAGTAGAAAATCTGTAACACATCCAATGATGAAAGAACCATCTGCACAGCATTGAAATGGACTCATGTGAAGCACAGGGCTAATGCATTTTTTTTAAAAAAACAAAAACCCACAAATCTGTATTTTTAAACAGCCTGATGGGCGCTTTGGAAAGCTTAGGTCAGGTATGAAGTGGATTGATGTCTATTGTCTCTTGCAGCCCAAGCCGGAATGGCATGCAAATTCCTACTTACTAGAAAAATGGGAACAGATGTACCAAACCAGAAATGATATTAGGAGCTGGGCAGATCTTAGTTTTAACCAGAGTCAGCAAACACATACTCAGTGAAATGTACTAGATTGTACACACAAATTGTGCTAGAATAAACAGAAAATGTTACTTTAAAACTGGAGCAGCCAAAGAGGACTTTACATGGTTTTTCCTGTGTGATCTAAAATGGTTAATAGGACATATCTGTGTTAAAGTGATATAAGGACAAGCACATTGTTAACCAGATCTGTCTGTCTGTCTGTCTGTCTGTCCATCACATTTCTGAACCACCCATCTCCCTCCAATGGCAGGGTGTTGTCATGAAAATGCTTAAGTCACTAGTAGGGAAATGGCTTGAGATCTGAATAAGGCAACTGCATATGTCCCTATAGACCAAACTGCATTCACTGCATTTTTCTGGGAATTCTACCAGAGGTCTTCCCATTACTTGCTAGTGCAACTAGAGAAAATGGCAATCAGGATTCTTTGCTTGCAGACTGGAGTGAAACTGGCATACAGTAGTCAGATACTTGCTTTTTAAAAAGAAATATTAAATAATTGGGTTTAAAAACACAGAATGTTGATCCCCGTACCAAATTCTACATATTTATATGCTAAAGGACTGTCAGTATACATGCAGCTAGTGGTGGGATTCAGCCAGTTTG
The DNA here is from genome assembly GCA_033807585.1 of Hydrophis major. Taxonomy (NCBI): domain Eukaryota; kingdom Metazoa; phylum Chordata; class Lepidosauria; order Squamata; family Elapidae; genus Hydrophis; species Hydrophis major. The sequence continues at coordinate 205,628,767 of CM066330.1, read as the reverse complement.
CACCACTTTGGGAGAACCAGTTGTTAACTTTCTGAGCAGTTTGGTAAAGTGGTTGTTGGAAGAAATCATTAGGGCAGAGAATTGATTGTTAAATTATTTGAATCCCACCACTGCATACAGCACTGTAAAAGTCACTTTCTATTCTGTTGAAACTTTTCTGTTATTTTAAAACTGGAACAGCCAAAGAGGGCCTTACATGCTTTTTCTATAGGTCTAAAATAGTTAGTAGAAAAGTCTCTCTATGACTTGCTCCCTGATATATTTCTGTTTTTGCCTTTACAGACAATAAAACTTCCGTTTTGGAGTGAGAAGTTTTGAAAAGATTCCCATATAATCTGGAAGGGAGTGTTCATGGTCTGCTCTGCTCTGTTCTGAAATTTCCAATTGCTCTTGTTACTTATTTATATATATGTTTTGTACTGATTGATATTCTTATCACCCAAAGTATAGATGTTTTTCAATTGATATCCAAGATATTGCACACTGGCCTCACTGAATAGATTTCTTCCATGGGCATTAAATATTACCCATTCCACCATAAATTCTAGATCCACATAATTTTCTGAAATTGATTTCTTGATTGCATCAAGAATTGTATATACCATTCTGATCTGAATAAAATTTGGCTTTAAGTAATTGAATTATGATACTTTAACCAATGCTTTTGCCCCTTGTTTAAATACATGTATTGGCCTGAACACACTGATTGCACCTGTGGCACATTATTGTGATCATGTGTGCATGCACACGTGCGCTCACCCACCCACACACCCACACACCCACAGAATGTGTGTATGGAATCATGTCCTAACAGAGAGGAATTCAGCATCACTATAATCAAAGAATGAAGAGTCTTTGATGAACAATCCCTCTAGCTGCAATAGAAACAGACAAGGAAAAGTGCATATCTTGAACTTTTTAGGAGGATGCATATGTATATGCATAAACATGTTATGAACTGAAGCAATGTCAACAATATTGCACAGTATTGCATGCTTGAGTCAGGCTCCAACATAAGTATACACATTTGCATCAATATTATGGAAAGCTGGACTGTGAAAAGAGCCACTTTCTTCACTGCTGCCATTCCAATAAGTTTCCTGTCATAAAAGTTTTCCCTGCTGAGTCAGTAATATATCATTTTACCACATTAGTGCAAAGGTATTAAGTGGGTGGAAGTGGATAAATCAGTCACTGGGAGGAAAGTACATGAGAACGGGCTCACTCCTGTGCAACTCTGAATTCACCTCAGAGTGAGCAAATTGCCAGAAGGCTGAATGTTTAACAAGAAAAATTGTGGGCCAAGTTTCCTTGTTTGTGTTTATCTGGGTGGTATCCAGAAAGGCTGCTTGTACAAAAGAACAGAATAGTTGGGCTGTTCTGAACATTTATGCCACTTGTTTAAATCAGTCTCTTTCAGATTGATGACAGAAATGGCTTAGTCTTATTTTTTAAAGGCAAGGATTTCACTAAAATCTTCATGGGAAGGAGTGACTCTTTTTTTTTTTGAAAATTTTATTGATTTTTAAAAACAAACATAAACAAACAAAACATAGAACATAAAAACATAAAACATCTTTTTTGAAAGCAGCATAATCCCAGGTTACATCTCTTTGTACAGACACAAATTCAAGTTCATGCTCATTTTTATATTCCATATCTTATTATTATTATTCTACATTTTCTACATAGCTCCTCCCCTCTTTTAACTTTCTTAATTTTATTTTATTTATTTCATCTCAATTCAAATCATTATACTTATATTCTTTGTCTGTCCTGTTTCAACTGTCTACTGTTTTTTCTCATTGAACAAAATTTCTCCTGTAATCACTGATTGGAGTATGATGCCTTTATATCTTTCCCTTAAAATTATAACACTTAATATAATACATAACTTCTGTTTGGATTCTGCTTGGTACATTCTAAAACTACACACTGTATTTTTTAAAAAAGAAAAAATTATAAATGTATAATATAATTAAAACAACAATCCATGACAATTCAATTTATCATTAATATTAATATTCATTTAAATCTTAGCGTTTTACACATTACTTTTCAGATAAGTATCATACTTCTACGGGAACACCTATAAACTTTCCATAGTTGATTCCCCCCACTTCACTTATATTTTATAAAACATTGAGTCATTAAAATGTTCCCGTTCCTTCCTAATTCAATTCTCTCATTTATTTTATTTCATTTATTTTGTTCACAAAAGTTTCACTAAATTACGCTATTTTATCCCACTTTTTAATCATATGTTTCCAATTTTCTAACATTATTTCTATTACAAATATAACAATACAATCTTATGTACCTTCACAGAATTCCTTTTTTCAGTTAAATTTTCACCCATTATCTCTGAATAAGTCCTGTTTCTTTACATCTTGCTTCAAACCTTTGTAACTTCTCTTCCTTTCCTTCTTCCCTTTCTTCTTCTCTCTCCCCTTTTTACCCCCTGTCTCTCCACTTCCATTTCCCTCTTCTGTATTCCCCTTTTCTGTTGCTTTCCAACTTTATATCCACTTTTCAATTTCCCCCCCTTTTTTGGCTGTTTTTTTAATTTAAATTCTCCATTCTCTTTCCCCCCTTTCCCCTTTCTTCCCCAAATAGAGTTACTTGTTCGTTAAAGATGGCTTCTTCTTTGTCCCACTCTTCTAGTTGCACAGTCTTTTCTTGTTGTATCTCATAGGTGCAGATCGCCATTTCTAAGAATTGAAAAATGGAGCCAAAGGATCCCTTCTCTTCTTGTGTCTCTTCTTTATATTTTTTAAATTCCATTTTCAGTTCATCCAAAAATGATGCCATTGTAGAATTTTTTTAAACAGCCACCCAGTTATTTTTAGTCATTCAAATATAATATCCCAAAATCCCAAAATCACCAAGCAATCCAAATGCACACAAGCTGTTTCTTTTTTCACTTTCTTCTTTCTTCCCTTTCTCTTCCTGTGGTTACTATTTAGTTACAAAGTTCCAGTTAAAATGTATCTTTTAGAAGTCTTATTGAGATTTACTTTAGATTCTTTTGAAATCCAGGCAGTCTCCTCGGGAAGGAGTGACTCTTGAGATGCTGAGGGGTGTATCTAAGCATCATCTCCTTTAATGTACAGATTTCTTTCCAACTTCTTTAGTCCTCCTGGATGAATGTGAACATTTTAACATTCTTTTCTGGGCTGTTCTGGACATTTATTTCTCAAGTGGATACTCTACTATCTTGACTACTGCTGAAACAGTACCTCCAAATAGCAACTAAGAGACAAAAAGAAAGAGACCATGTCTTTTGGTGGTATGGTCTGTAAAAAATTGGGGCTGTCTGCAAATTTCTAGTCAGACAAATCAGAAAATGATTATTATTTTTGCTCACATGAGTTCATTTAACCTTCCTTCTCCAATTACATAACAGGACTAGTCATAGTCATACTGCTCAATCTTGGCAAACTGTGTGGATTTCAATTCCCAGAATTCTCCAGTCAGTTTGTTTTTTCAAAAAAACATGTAAAGGTGAGAAATGATTTTTCTTTCCTGCAGGATTCAATCTGGGTCACTCACTGGAATCAGAGGTTTTGTTTTCTGAGCTTTCAGATTTGTGCTGGAACCCAACTTTTAGCAGAGTATGTGATTTCTGTGTGTGGTATTTACATGGTGTCTATTGTATGTGGCTTTTTAGAAATTGATTGGGGTGTGTTGATGCTGGCTTTTAAGTTGTTGGCTGTTGTTTGCTTGTGTTGCCCAACCTCACTTTCTATGTATTTGATAAGCTTTCTTCCTCAATACATTTGTAAAAAAAAATACATTAGGAAAGCTTAATTACAGCACAGACCCAAGAACCTAATTTATAGCTTATAGTACTTAGCATGATGGTTAATCCAGATATGGGAGTCTACATAATGTGGTATTTGTTCATTGTGTAGTTTTTGGTATTATGGGGGAAGCAGATTTATTCTGTAGATGAGATCAAGGAGAAAGTTGATGGTGAGTTGCAGGTTGTTGAAGCAAAGGTGAAATTTGATGAGAAATTAATTTTCACAAATCCAGATGATTTCATCAATGAATCTCAAGTAAAGGAGGAGCTTCAGGGGGTGAGAATTAAGAAAATGTTGTTCTAGACCAGACATGAAAACAAAGCTATTTGAGAAGCTATCTACTTACCCATGACTGTGTCACTGATATTCATCTACATGCTACTGCCATAGGTGAAGTATTTATGGGTGAATACAAAGTCATACAGTTTGGTTGTATGCATGCTGTTTTGATATCAGTGATGAAGTTCTTGATGGTATAAAATACATGTTTGAGGGTGTATATTGGTATATTGTGCCTTACCATCTACAGCTAAAATAGTATTGTGCAGAAAGTGCATAACAGTACTGTTTTCTTAGGAAAACTATGATGTCTCTTCTGTAGTTGGAAGTCCTCTTGGCATAAGTATGGAATCAGGGTCCATGAAACTTGATATTCCAATTGAGATAATTCTAGTGCTCAAGACAATGGGACTGCCTAGGTTGCCTAATTGGTGTATTTTGGAAAATTGGCAGAAGATGCCTGGTTGGGCTCTTGCAATGTTTTCATTTAGATGCAGTGCTGTATTTATAGAATAGAATAGAATAAAATAGAATAGAATAGAACAGAACAGAATAGAATAGAATACTTTATTGGCCAAGTGTGATTGGACACACAAGGAATTTGTCTTGGTGTAAATGCTCTCAGTATACATAAAGAAAAGATACATTTGTTAAGAATTAAGAATTATAACGTACAACACTTAATGATAGTCATAGGGTGCAATCAACAATCAAGTCATACTATTATTTAGGGGATTGTAGTGAAATCACTTCTCTATCAGAAGAGAAGCTAGAGTAAACAAGCTCAGATTTGTTTGAAATGGTATAGGATTTCCTACTTAAGGAGGGGGTTAAACTAGAAGTCCTTTAGGGTCTTTTCCAACTCTGTTGGCCATTCTGTTATTCTGTTGAATGCCTGTATTCATATGTGTCAGTCACAAGAAGCTAATTCTCTTTCAATTGTTTGGGATGAAGGTTTGCAAGCCATTCAGGTTTTAGCCCAAGGTCTGCAGCATGTGTGTTTGAACATTCCTGTGCATGTTTGTTATTTGTAAAAACTTCCTTGGATCCCTGCCAGATCTTCCTTTGTTCAGGAGCAACTGAACAGTAACACATGAATGGAGCTGCTGCCCCAATTCTATGATCTGCCTAAAATCATTATCATTTTTATATCTACACATACAAAACTGTTTTTAAAAAAGCCATCACAAATCATTTGATTCAAGGGAACGGTAAAACCTGCTACAGTTTTCATGTGGATAACCTCAGTGTTATATTTTGCCACTAAATAATTTGATGAGCCAAAAGCTATTTCCGTAAATTTTGAGGGGGCAAAAAAACCCCAGGCTTCAAGATTAATCTTTTTCAAAGAGAAAAAATTATACTGAATGCCCCTGGTAATATTGATCAGTGAAGAAATCTTATTTTTGTTAAAGTAGAAGACAAAATGGAGAAGATGGAGAATTTTCCCCTCATAGACTATGGCTGAAGAAAACAAGATGAAGATGCTGGTGATTATGAAGAACCACAGGAATGCTTTTGAATTCAATTTTTTTAAAAGAATTTATTTTTTACTTCTTTAATTTAATATGCATGGGCTTCTTAACTCAAAAACTGGGGTATATCATTGACCAGATGCCATAGCATCAGTGATTCCCCTTCTACGTTTAGATTTAATGTATAGAACTATTTTTCCATATGAGTTGCTTAATTCTGGAAATGTACACACACTTTTTCTTTACAAATCTTACAATCTGAGGTTTTACTTGACTACATATTTAGGGATATAATCTCTTTAATAGTTATTATGCAAGGGCTGCAGCTATTGTACTTCAGTCATTACTGCTCAATTCATCTGTTTTTCACTCTGTTGACCTATGATGGTTGTGCAAGGTTTGCCACCAACCATATTGTGAAGTATGTGGATGATACAACAGTAGTGGGCCTTATTCAGGATGACAATGAGGATGCTTATCACAAGGAGGTAGAGGGTATGGTGATTTGGTGTAATAAAAACAGCCTTGTTTTAAATGTAGGAAAAACTAAAAATATCATTGTCAATTTCAGAAAAGGCACAAAAAACACACCCCTGTGTATAATAATTCATCGTTGAAGTTGATTAGCAGCATCGCATTTCTGAGTGTACAGCTAAGGAGTAAGCTAGCTTGGTCACTCAACAATGAAACATTGATGAAGCAGCATAACAGCACCTGCATCTTCTGCATTATATGAGAAACATATAATGTTTCTCCTCTGTCCTCCATCCTTCCTCTGTCCTTACCACTTTCTATAGAGTGACGATCGAAAGCATCCTGTCATATGGCATTATTGCTTCAGACAGGAAGGTGGTGCCTCTAGAGAGTGGTGAGAATGGCAGAAAAGATCATTGGTAGTTTCTTTCCTTCTGTCCAGGACATAGCATATAAACTATGCCTAAACAGGGTCCACAGTATTGTCTGGGATGTTACACCTCCTCTTCATGACCTGTTTTCCTTGGTACCTTCTGGGAGGAAGCTTCATGGTATCCGAAGCAGAACATTTAGGTTCAGTCACAGTTTTGTTCCATATAGTATCAACCTTGTGAACTCTCAAGTTCCGTCTTTCCTCTATGTATTCGAAATAGACAGTGATGAATATATGTATATGTATATGTATGTACTCATATATAATACACATATGTACGTGATATATATAATGTATATATGTGTATTATGTATGTATATGAGTAGACATATACTTTCTTTTGAGAGCAGGCAACAGAATTTTATTTTTAATGTGTGCCAGTACGCTCACAGTAAAAAAATGACAATAAAGGTTAACTTCTCTTAATCTTAATCTCACAATTTGTTGTTGCTCCTATTGTTCATCTTTGATTATGAAAGCTAGGAAAGATAGGATTTGCAGATCAGTCACATCTGAATGGCCACATATTTCCCAACTTTACTCTAGTAGAATGCCTAGAAAATCTACAGCAATGTTTTTCAACATTGCTTCTTGCTGTCTCTACACGTAATGTCCCCATTGGTCTATAAAATGAACATGCAAAAGAATTCTAGATCTCTACCTGCCTTGTGTGTGTGTGTGTGTATGTGTGTGTGTATCTTTGAGTCAGTGTTGACTCCTAGTTAATACCTGGACAAGTCCCCTCCCCTCCAATTTTCTTGGCAAAATTTCAGAAATGGTTTGCCACTGCCTGCTTCCTAGGCCCAAGAGAGAATGACTGGCCCAAGGTCACCCAGCTGGCTTTGTGCCTAAGGCAGGACTAGAGTTCACATTCTTCTAGTTTCTAGCCTGGGGCCTTATTCACTGGCTCTCACACATGTCTACTCAACCATTTAAGGTTAGAAATAACTCTTTGGAGGCAAGAGCTGTGGCAGGTGGGGCAATTGTGCATAAGGAGTGTGGTTATTGTTCTGTCCCCTCATTTGCATTCTTGAGATCCCCGCGCTTTGATTGGCCAAAGCGCGGGGCGCTCTGATTGGCTAGGCGAGCCGCGCCGATTGGCTCGCTGAGAATCTCCCGCGATTGGTCCATTCGAATCGCGGGAGATTTAAAGTGGTGTCATTGGCTGCGGCCGCCGCGGCTTGGGAATAAAAAGCCGCGAAGTTTTCCTATATGTTCAGTTCGGTACCAGCCTAATAAAAAGAGCTTGAAACAAAGTCACCGACTCCTGGCTTCCTTCCACGCGGACATAACACTGGCGACGAGGATGGGATCCTCATCCTGAACCAAAGCACGTGTCCGATAGAAGCCAGCCAACCGACGAGATGGCCAGAATCGTGCCACCAACCCCCTTCAACCCCGCTACCGAGGACTGGGAATCTTACATGGACAGATTCCACATGTTCCTCGAATGCAACGATCTGAAGGATGCCACGGGACCGAAGAAATGAGCCATCTTCCTAACATCCTGCGGGCCCGCAGTGTTTAAGATGGCAAAAGCGCTAGCCAAACCCGCCGACGTGACCGAAATGGATTGGAAGGACCTCGAGCCATTGCTCCGAAACCACTACAGTCCAGCCATGCCCATCCTCATCCGACGGCATGAATTTTATCGGTGGGACCAGCGGTCGGGCGAGAGTCTCAGCGATTTCGTTGCAGAGCTGCGGCACCTGGGAGGACTATATGAGTTCTCCAACATGAACGAGGCCTTTCGGGACTGAATCGTGCTCGGCCTTTGGGACCCCGTTCTCCAAAGTCGGTTGATGGCTAAGGGCAACATCGCTCTCGCCGACGCCATCTCCGAAGCCGCGGCCGCCGAAGCAACCCGACAGTCAGCAGACCGCATGCGGAGACCGAACGCCGGGGACCGCACTGCAAACAACAACCCTGCAAGGTCGACCGAGGCCCAACCTGAAACCACCCCCCACCAAGGCGAACTCCACTCGACCTCGGGCACGTCCGACGAAGAGGAAGATATCCACCGACTACAGGCGGGCCGCGACCAGCGCAGCCGGCGGTGTCGTAAGTCGAGGACCGCGTGTGCCGGAGGCGACCACCCCAGATCCGAATGCCGGTTCTTCGACTCTGTTTGCCGGCACTGCGACAAGAAGGGCCACATCGCACGTGTTTGCCGCCTCAAGAAGACCCACAGCCCCAGGCGATGGGACCCGAGCGAGCGGAGACGAGAGAGCACACCCCCCAGGACCAGAGACCGGCCAACAGACAACCGCTGGGAGCAAAACGGACGAGCCCAACGAAGCGGCGAGGCCAGGCGGAGAGAAGAGACACATCAGACAGTCACCATCGGCCACGCCACAACCACAGACGCCAGAAAGGTCTATGTGGAGGTAGGCATCGAAGGCGAGCTCTGTAAAATGGAGGTGGACTCCGGGTCCTACCTCTCAATGGTAGCCTGGAAAGAACTTAAACGCTTGGTGCCTACCATCCAGAGAAAGCAACTAGAAAACCAGAGACTAATCCTCAAGGACTACCAGGGAAACCGCATCCCTGTAGTCGGAACAGGACAGTTTACAGTGACCTACAAGGGACACGCCAAAAGACTTCCCTTAACCGTCGTCGATCGAGACCGACCTAGCCTACTGGGACTTCAATGGTTCGCACCGCTAGGCATCGTAGTCACGGGCATCGACCACATCGCCGAAGCTGACTGGGAGCAGCAACTGGCCTGGGATTTCCAGGAAGTGTTCGACGGCACCCTAGGCAAGTACCGAGGGCCCCCTATATCCTTCAGCCTAGACCCCAACATTCCCCCGAAACGCCTAAAACCAAGGTGGGTCCCATTCGCACTCAAACCGAAGATAGATGAGCAAATTGACAAGCTCGTAAAGCAAGGGATATTACAACCCATAGACCACGCCTGGTGGGAGACCCCCATAGTCACCCCGATTAAGCCTGACGGGTCAGTGAGAATCTGCGGGGACTATAAGGCCAACCTAAATGGCGCCTTGCAGCAAAGCGCTTACCCTGTCCCAGTAGTGCAGCATCTCCTACACTCACTGGGAGGGGGCAAAGTTTTTGCGAAACTCGACCTGGCCCAAGCATACCAGCAACTGCCAGTCAACAAGGAAACTGCCGAGGCACAAACCATAGTCACCCACCGGGGAGCGTTTAGATGCAACCGGCTCCAATTTGGAGTCAGCATGGCACCGGGGATTTTCCAGAGCCTCATGGAAAGACTCTTATAGGGCATCAAGGGGGTGGTCCCATACTTCGATGATGTACTAGTATCGGCAGCCAACCAGGTCGAACTAGAGGCTCGCCTAAGGGAGATGCTAACGAGGTTCAAAGAAACCGGGCTTAAAGTGAAGAGGAAAAAATGCCAGCTGTACACAGAGCGGGTCAAATTCCTAGGATACCTCCTAGACCGACACGGCATTCACCCCACCAACAAGAAAATTAAAGCCATCAAGGAAGCCCCCACACCCAAGTCAAAAACAGAACTGCAGGCGTTCCTGGGGCTACTAAACTTTTATAATGTCTTCCTGCCCCAAAAGGTGACCGAGGCGGAGCCTTTGCATAGGCTTTTGGACAAGGCGGCAACCTGGACTTGGGGGAAACGCGAGGAAGCTGCCTTCAGAAAAACCAAAGACCTGCTCACTTCGGATGCCATCCTCATCCAGTACAACGAGACCCTACGACTAGCCATCACATGCGATGCATCACCCTTCGGCGTCGGCGCTGTCCTCAGCCACACTCTCCCCGACGGAAAAGAAGCACCCATCGTGTTCTTTTCAAGGACCCTCACCAAACCGGAGCGGAACTACAGCCAGCTGGACAAAGAGGCTTTGGCTATCATCGCCGCAGTAAAAAGGTTTCACGAGTACCTCTACGGCCGGACATTTACCATCATCACCGACCACAAACCGCTGCTGGGAATCCTTGCAGGGAACAGGGCCACCCCGAACATTCTGTCTCCCCGAATGACAAGGTGGTCCGAGTTCCTGGCTGCCTACAACTACGGACTCACACACAGACCGGGTAAGACTATCTCCCATGCGGACGCCTTAAGCCGCTCACCATTACCGGAACCTGACACTGACCCAGCACCCACGACGACCACCCTCAGCATCGAGACTCTACCCAACCTACCCATAACTGCGTCAGACATTGCCCGAGAAACTAATAAAGACAAACGTCTGGCGCGGGTTTTGCATTGGGTAGAGAAAGGGTGGCCAGAAAGGGACAACGACGAGTCCGTCAGGACATTCCGGAACCGGCAAACGGAACTCTCATTACTAAAAGGGTGCATACTATGGGGGGATAGGGTGGTCATCCCAGAAAAACTACAAGGGAAGGTTTTAGAACTGTTACATGAGGGGCACCCGGGCATCGTTAGGACAAAAGCCCTGGCCAGAAGTTACGTTTGGTGGCCAGGGATGGACAAACAAATCGAGGCCTGGGTAGCAAGGTGTCAACGATGCCAGGAAACTAGGCCAAGCCCCCCGCAGCACCCATCCTAGAGTGGGAAACCCCCAGGGGATCGTGGTCTAGGATCCACATAGATTTCGCCGGGCCCACAAAAGGACACATTTTCTTCATAACCGTAGACGCTTACTCCAACTGGCTGGAGGTAAGCAACATGAGAACAACCACCACGGAGGCCGTGACCAAAGAACTCTGCAAACTTTTCGCAACACACGGCCTCCCAGACATCGTCGTTTCCGACAACGGGCCCCAATTCACCTCGTTAGAATTCAAAAAGATTCCTAGCGGAGAGGGGCATACGACACGCGCTGACAGCCCCGGCACATCCGGCGGTGAATGGTAGGGTGGAACGGATGGTTCAATTCACAAAGAAAACCATCCAGAAAATAGACCATGGGGAGATCCAGGACAAAATAAATAAATTACTTTTCATCCAGCACATAACCCCAAACACCACAACAAATAAAAGCCCAGCCGAACTGCTAATGGGGAGGAAAATAAGGTCCCCACTCGATAGATTACACCCCACGTACAACCCAGAGAAACCCCCAGACTCCACCAGCAAACACAGAACCTTCGCACCAGGCGACGCTGTCTACGCGAAAAACCTAACTGGAGACCCATTATGGGTACCGGCCGTCATAACACAACTAACAGGCCCACACTCGTACTGCTACAAACAACCGACGGACGAGCGTGGAAACGCCACATCGACCAGTTAAGATCGAGGACGACCACACAAGACACCACCAACACGCAACCAAGCAAAACCAACCCCCACAACACAAACCAAGAGGGGAGGGAATACCCAGGGAACCAAAACTGAGAAAAAATAAACCAGCCATACTCACCTGAAAGCAGCCAGCACGAAACCTCGCCAGAAAGAGACAGCCAGGCCAGGTCAACCAACCCGGGAAGACCGAGCGGGAGCGGCGAAACCCGCAGCTCAACCAACCCGGGTAGCCCAGGAGGGAGCTGCGGAGAGTGGCCCGGCCAGACAGACCAGGCGGTTCCCACGATGGAGTCCGGAGAAACAGAGACCCCGACCGAACCGGCCGGGATCCAACCTACGACTGACCTGCGCAGGTCCAGTAGGCAGAGACGGAGCCCCGCCTACCTACGGTACTACGCAACGTAAGGACTGAACCAAGAGGGGAGGGGTGTTCTGTCCCCTCATTTGCATTCTTGAGATCCCCGCGCTTTGATTGGCCAAAGCGCGGGGCGCTCTGATTGGCTAGGCGAGCCGCACCGATTGGCTCGCTGAGAATCTCCCGCGATTGGTCCATTCGAATCGCGGGAGATTCAAAGCGGTGCCATTGGCCGCGACCGCCGCAGCTTGGGAATAAAAAGCCACGAAGTTTTCCTATATGTTCATTTCAGTACCAGCCTAATAAAAAGAGCTTGAAACAAAGTCACCGACTCCTGGCTTCCTTCCACGCGGACATAACAGTTATATCATTCACATGGATAGCAATCAGATTTTCCATTCCTTCCCCCCCCTCCCAGTTTTGTGAGAGAACATTATGGACCTTCTTTTTTAAAGTGTAAAACATATTTTATAGCTTACACACTTTTCATGTTTTTTTTTAAACTGCAAAAAAATTGCCAAGTGCAATTTTGCTATCATATTGTTAATTTGTAGAGGGGAATCCAAATCTGTAAAAAGAGAAATGAAAATGAAATAAAACAAGGCTATGTGTTGTCCAGGTGATATATAACATGAGTTAAATGGAATGCCCAAAGTCACATATGAAGCACCTGGAGCACAGGGGCACGACCATTCTGTGTTTCGTTTAACACTGAATAACGAAAGGGAATACTGAGTGGCTGTATATCAATTTTGTTTATACATGTTCTCTCTTGTTTTCTCTCTCTCTTGTTCTCTCTCGTTCTCATTCTCTTTCTCTCTCTTTCTCTCTCTTACTCACTCACTCACACACACACACAGACTCTGCTGTGAACTTTTCAACCACCCTTCACAGCATTTCCAGCAGGCATGGCCTAAAGATGGTGGAGAAATCCTGGAAAATGTAGTTCATCATATCTGGAAGATGTCATCCCAAGAAAATCTGCATTATAGTAAGAATGTTGTTGAGGAAATGGATGCCAAGCCTGCGTTTTCTGGATTTCTCCTCTCTGTCTAATTTGAAAAAAGACAATATTTGCCCCACTCCCAGATTCTCATGTTTATGAGTGTTATGTAATCCAGGTGTTGGCTACAAAACAATTTTTTTACATATTTCCCAAAGTAAGAAATTTCATCTCAAAATTGGACCATTATTCTACAGTACATGTATAATTCTACCCCCCCCCCCCCCACACACACACACTTTTAACTAGGCAAATTGTATTGGCTTGAAACTATTTGTAGCTTTTCCAATCCAAGTCCTTTGCAACATCAATGATGCTGTGTATCAGAGACTGACATCCATCCATCCACCCACCCAAAGTTAAGGTTCTCAGTGACTGAAAGGATACATTCATGTAGGGTTTTTTGGGGTGGGTGGGAAATAATACAGAAATTATTTATTTTTGGCTTCTCCAATTCTCATGATTCTAGCCTGACAGCCTTGGTATTTTCTTGTCCAAGGATTAATCTGATACAGCTCTGCTTAACTTTCACGATCCATCGAAGTCAGTGTATACACCAGCACATGCACATATTTATGTAACTTGTCACCTTTTAACATTCATTTTTATTTTCCATTTCTTTTTTTCTTCTTGGTAATGATGATGTCTATGTGGCAAGTCTGTGTCTTCGAAATTCCCAGTAAGGCATTTACATAAACATAAAACAGAAGGTAATGATGGTTATATATGTGATATACAGGTAGTCCTCGATGTTCTTTGATGTTCCTTGTTATCATGCATATTTGTAAATAAATTGTCTTTCTGTTAAGTTATAAAACCTACTTCATTAATTCTTGCTTAGAGATTCCTGTTCTCAGGCACACACACAAACCACCTCAAAATGCTACATGAATTTCAAAAATGCTTCCCTGGCTGAACTTTTTGAAGAAAATGTTTCTAATTGAAATAATCAGCAGAAGCTGGTTGATTCAGCTTCTTGCAAATTCTGAACTAAATCAGCTGAGCTTTAACAGAGCTATGGACCAACCTGAAAATGGGGGTGTTGCCTATTTTGATACTTCCACATGCACATGGTCTTCAAATACACACCAAAGAATCAGACAGTGGCACCCATGAAAAAAAATAATTATAGTTTTGGGAAATCTGGGATTGATTATGTGCTGCCAAGTCATTTTTGAATCCTAGTAACCATACACATAACTTTCAGATGGTTTACAAATAAAACAAAAATAAAATAGGAAAGCAAACAGAACAAAACCCTAAACACAATAACAGCAGTAAGACTTCCTGCTGATTAATCAACTAAGGAAAAAAATTCCTAACAATGATTGCTTACTTCCAGCACTTCCCCAAGGCTTTCCAAAACAGCAGTCTTTTCTTGCTAGATACCCTGAATATTGCCCAGGTTGGTGCTGACCTGGCCTCACCTGGATCGCTGTTCTAAAGAAGATGGGCAACATCAGAGAAGGCACATCTTTGTGGTCTTTAAGGAGATAACAATCCCTCAAAGACAGGACTCAGATAGTTCTTTCCCTTCTTATTAGATGGGCAGAAACTTTTGGGAGAAAATGTCTTACAGATGTGAACATAGTTGACTAGGAAGTTAGTAGGGAATATTTAGCCCATTTCTCATATGTATAAAGTTGTATTCTCAAAGCTTACATATTTTAGAATTTTAGGTTTCAATATATAAAATGGAAATGTGCAATCTATAGTTGAATTAAGGCAAACATGCTCCAGTATTATAATGATTGGAAAGTTCCCAAGCATTAATTTGATATAGACTGGAAATGATAGCAAAAAAGGATGGAATGCCTAAGGAAGAGGCGCAACAGGAGAAATGGAAAATGTGACAGAACAGAAACTCTTACACCTATATCAATGGCAAATTTCTTACATTTCTTGTTGGCTGCTAGCTCTTGTGGCTACTTCTATTTGTAGCTGGAATGAGAACGGAGAAATCTACTCATCATTCTTCATGTCTTAGACTTGTTAGAAAGTGCCTCCATGGAGAATTAAGTTTAGCAATTAGTTGGAACAGCTCTTTGTTCTTTTGTTTCCAATTAAAACTAGAAGGATATGTTTAGAAGAATAAGCCTCCCCCTCTTTCCCCCCAACCCAAGAGAGGGCAGTAGAATCTGTTGGAAGTATGGTCATGTATAAACCATCTGTGGGGGGGGGGATTCAGATGTGTTGGCTACAGGGAGCTGATAGATGCTTTTTTTGGTCCTCAATCAAGAGGCTTTGAAGAGAAATGAGGTTAATAGTGAAATGGAAGGAATTAAGTAAACAACTAACTGACTGAGGAAATATTTTTACAGTGAAAAGTAGATTGGAGGAAAGCTGGGACAGAGTCCAAGAATGGTGGGGGCTTCCTAAAATTTAGCTCCACTCCAGGGAGGAGAAGAGGATGATTTTGAGTTGTAGAATGACAACAGCCACTTCTCTTTCAATGTGTAGGCAAGCCCAAAACAATCATGCCTGACCCCCCCCCCCCGCACCCCATAGACCAATCCAACCAATCTCCCTATTGCAGCTAATTTCAAGGTTGTGTGGAGGACTGCTTTTTAATTTAAACTGTTGATCTCCTTATCGGTGATGCTTAGAGGTAGACCATTTTCATTAAATCTGGATGTACTTGCAGAGGACAAGAAACTCTTCTTCAATGCTGAACCACGAACCTGGTTGTTGGTAATATCTTTGTGTAGTTTTCCTTTTTTTCCTTTTCTTACCTTTATGTGTTTGAGATAGCTTGAGCCAGGTAATGTATTCCTCCTATTAAATTTGTAGATGAGCATTTACATGCATGTGTATACTTAAAATCAACTAAAAACAAGGATTCTTTTCAGGGATCTTTTTGAAGCTGGATTCTGCTTTGTTAAAAAACATTGACACTCAACTATCATTACAGCCGCAACTAGCCAAACTATTTTGAATGAGCCTTTGTACAATAAACATTAAAGAATTTTATTCTAAAAAACCCTCATACCTTGCTAAATCAATTCAAAGACCCAACTGATGAAATAATTCTGAAATGTTTGAGTCTTCATTCCTTCTTTCTTCAGCCTGTTTGAATGGGAAAAAATAAAAAGAAATCTTCCATTTTTTTTGAAGCAAGTGTTAAGGTAGCTTTGTACATTTGTACAGTGTGTACGGTGTTATATCGTATAGACATATCCTATTTCTTTTTCAAAAAAATAAAAAAGTCTTGCGATTGCAGTGAACTAAACAAATATCCTGCAGGGTTCCTTCCTTGCACAATAAATGTAAGATTGGGCTGCAACTCCAGAAGATCCTGGAGAAAATGAATATTTAAACTTGTTTTAGCTGTGGTTTAGGCCATTGATCACAGTGGTTGATGACCTCTGAATAATGATAAAATATGATACACATTGTTAGCAACATTATGATACACATCTTTAGCAATATCAGTAACAAGTAAGGGAAATGGGGAAAAAAATAGGAGTCCCTGTGGATTTTACCTCACTTGTCACTGCTGATTATAGAAGGCGGTGGTCATCTCTGTTTCAAGGCCATTGAACCAGCGCTTTCAGAAGACATTTCCATAGTCATGTGGCCAGCATGACATCAGGGAACACTGTTTCCTTCCCATTGAAGTGGTTCCTATTTATCTATTCATATTTGCATGCCTTTAAACTGCTAGGTTGGCAGCAGCTGAGGAGAGGACAGGAGCTCACCCAGTCATGTGATGCTCAGATCTCAAACCTGGGCTGCTGGCTTTATAATAGACAAGCCCAGTGTCTTAACCACTGAGCTATCATGCCCCCTCAAGGGAAAAGTATGCAAGAAAAATTACATAAGTAAAAAAAGCTGAAAAATTCTTTAAATCCTTGGAAGAAGGATTTAAATCAGGGAAGAAGGCAGGCTCTTCCCTGATTCATTGGGACATAAGAAGGAGATGAAATGAAACACAACCAGGCTTGCAAACTTCTGTTACTGTAGCCTGTCTCAATAAAGTATAGTTCTTCTTTTGGAGTTGACTTTCTGCTCTGGTCTACCTAGTAGAGTTGACAATATTGGAGAAGCAATAAAATTCTAACAGCCTCATTTCTTTTTTTCTTTTTTTAATAGTAACCATATCCATGTAATCTGTTTTCAAAACTGGGCATAAAAATCTTAAAGTTATACCATCCATCTTTGGTTTTAGTGATGCCTTCATCTTTAATTTGTGCAGACCTGGACAATCTTATTATTCACACACAAATATGTTTTTGGGGGCTATACATTAGAAATGTTTCATAGTATGAAGTTCTTCTAGGCAAACACTGAACCTGAGTTTGTAATTTATGTTCTGAAATGTGAAATTCATGCTGTCACACACATATAATGTACATAAACACTTGCAGATTAACTTCCCTATCTGCTAGACTTACAGTATAGAGAAATCACAAACATGCAACCACCTGAGGGCAGCAAATGCGTGCTACAAAAAATAAGCTGAGCTAAATTATTACTTGCCTATCTATATGATTCTTCTTTTAAAAATAAAATTACTTTTCCCAATTCACCTAAATAATCGGTTCAGATAGTATCTGAATCAAATTTATTAGCTTATAATAGTAAGTAAGGACAGATTTCTTACCTGAAACCATCTTACTTAACCCTAGCTTTGCTAATTATGAAAACCAAAAGGCTGAAGACTTTAGTATTTCTATTTATTTTTGATATAAATCCAAATGCCTATGATATATTCAGATCTTATTTATAATGCCACACAGAAAATATTGGCTGGGTTTAATTGCATTCATGTTACATCTACACATACATATAGTATTAAATACAGTACACCTACACATACATATAGTATTAAAAGGCTTTCTGATCCTAGTATCCTGCATTTATCATTTTCAGTATTCATCGTCTCAAAAGACTTGGAAAACACCTGTTTAAAAAAGCTGGACTAAATGGGCCAAAGAGGTGTCATGTCCCTGTTAGGATGTCCACCAGTGGTGGGATTCAAAATGTTTTACTACCAGTTCTGTGGGTGTGGCTTGGTGGGCATGGCAGGGGAAGTATACTGTAAAATCTCCATTCCCACCCCCTTTATTCTTTCCCCCACCCCACTAACATGCTTTCCAGTTCTGTTCTCCTACAAGAGAAGATCCAGCCAATCAGTGGGACTCAGAAGGCAGAAAAATATTCTTGCCAATTGTTACATGAATCTGGATTCCCCATTGATTTTGCTTGTCATAAGTTTGTAAAAGGAGGATCACACGACCATTGTAAATAGGAGTCAGTTGCTGAGCAACTGAATTTTGATCATGGGAAGCTGCAATGGTCGTGTGAAAAACGGTCATAAATAACGTTCTTCGGTGTCGTTGTCACTTTGAATGGTCGCTAAATGAACCATTGTAAGTCGAGGGCTAGCTGTATTTCAATCAATTTAAATAGAATAAATAAAATCAATTAGTTTTTGTCTTTTCCAACCTAGCACTGTGGTTCTTGGCATGCCCTTCAGGTCCCCAGAATGTTATCTTATGTTAGAGGTCTCCAAACTTGGCAACTTTAAGACTTGTGGACTTCAACTCCCAGAATTCCTCAGCCAGCATAGATTGTGGCATAGCTGGCTGAGGAATTCTGGGAGTTGAAGTCCACAAGCCTTAAAATTGCCAAGTTTGGGGACCCCTGTATGTTCTCCTGTTTTTAAGTGCACAAATATGTACTTAAATATGTACTTAAAGAAATTGCTAATTGTATTACTCATTGTTGTACTGTCATGGGATCTTAAGATGGTCCCCTATCTGATCAAGCCACTGCTCAGCCTTGCCCCTGCACAAATGACAGCTTGGCAAGGTTTCAGAGACTGAATCTGGATGCTTTTGTCTTCATCCATTAAATGTGATGGTGGCTGCTCTGTGACAATTGGAACATAAACTCTGGTTACAGGCACAAACAGTTGTCTTATTTAGTTCCAGTATGTTAACAGCAGAAATTACAATGTTGAGCAGCACAAAAATAAAACTGCTGCTGTTAAGTTCTATGCATGGGTGCAAGGATGGAGACGAGCCAGTGAAACAGTGAACTTCAAACTCTTTATTTACATGTGAAACAGCTCAGCTCAATGGCCACGATGGGCCCCTTTATATAGGCAACTCTTAACTTATTTAACCAATGAAAAGACAGGGAGCGCTAGCTCCATTAACCAATGGGAGAGGCTCGTTAATAGCCAATCAGATTCTCCTGAACAGACCAATCCGATGTCGCTATTATCGGCCAATCAGAAGTGCAGGGCCAGAACCCTGCACTTTGCTTCAAGCTCTTAATAATCTTTATTAAGTATTTATTGATTCACAACAGCTGCCTTTCCACATGGTTCTTGAACCATTCTAGGGTATGTCAAGCAGAAAACATGTTCAAGTAGGAACATTTCGGAAATTCCAATATGAATTGACCTCTATCAGATTAAATTAATATATAGATATTGGACCTTGTTATCATTCCCTTGATGGCTACAGTGTATGAATCTCATGCTGAAAAGCAAAATAAAGCATAGCAAAATCCCTAAAAATTCATTTGTTTGACAGAGAGAAGATACATTCAAAACATTAATATTTTTAAAAATACAGATGAATAAGCAATCAACTTATATATAGAAATTATATGAATTAGTAAGAAATTAATTAGTTTCTTTTTATAGATAATGAATTTGGAAAATATATTCCCATGTAGTTTCAACCAGCTCATGAGAATCATCGGGTTGGAAGGGATCTTGAAGGTCTTCTAGTCAAACCCTCTGCTTGAGCCATTCTAGACAAATGGTTGTCCAATCTCTTCTTGAAAACCTCTAGAGACAAGCACCCACAACCCCAGGAGGCAAGTTGTAGATTAATTGCTCTCACTATCAGGAAATTCATCACATTTGTTTTAGACATTACTGAACTCAGTACTAGCTGAGTGACTCCTTAACATTTGCATCCCAGAATTATTATATTTTTTATAAAAGTTGGGTAGGATGACAGAGGTGGCTACCTGAATCTGAGCTATTTCTGAATGCAAAGTACCTCTGACTGGTACTTTGTCAAATGGGAAAGCCTTAGAGACGGTTTGGAGTGACAGCTGAATAAGCTAGGATTCTAATTTGGTGCTCAGTACCAAAGTATAGCTTCAGTTTTGCCTATTCCAATTTATTTAAATAAGTGCAATTTAAATCATCCCCCTCCCCCAGAGAGCACACAAAAGCCTGTATTTAATTGGGGGGGGGGGGGGAATCCATTCCCTCACCCAGTAACATTTTGCACACATTAGTTCAAATGTTCTTGATATTCCTCAATCAAGAATAGCTAGGCTCTATGGGTGCAGGCACTGCACACTTCATACATTAATATGCATGAAAATAAGTAAAGAACCCCACCATGTATTTCATTTGCTTTACAATGGGTGTGAAGAAAGAATGATGAATAGGACAGACATCTGCATTAAACTGTAAATTAATCCATGCTTAGGGATCTTGTGTAGTCACTGTACAATTGGCCAGCTGCCTACACAACTTTCACTGGCATAGGAATATTTATTAGCTAGTCATTAATTATATAATGTGTCTATATAATTTTGAATGAGATTAGATGCAGGGAAGTCCAGCAGTGGCAGGAAACCTGCTGGACAATGAAAAGTACCATGATCTTTGCTAAACCAGAATGTCATCACCACATATATTCCTTCCTTTCCATTTCTCAAAGTCAGGCTACAATACTAAGGCTTCTTTCAGAACTGCCTAGATTGAAGAGCATACTTATAAAAGAATTTATCTTGACAGAACAAATTATGATCCACCCTATTCCTAATTCCCCATTCTGACTCCTAGAAGCAGTTCTTGTACATAAGAGGCGCCTAGTTCAAATCCAATATCTCCCTCTAGTGGCCAATGATAATGAAATGTCTAGAGTTTGGGACAAATTGATTGGCAGAAAGGTTACCAGTATGTGTAATGATAGATTCTCTGCCTTCCTGATGTAGCTAATAGTAAACATGTAAAAATTGGATGAGCTCAGCTAACATACCAGTCACCCCTGCTGGAATGTTTTGTCTTAGAACTAGTCAGAATAGGAGTAGACACAAGGGAAAGGACTTTTGGGTGTTCAACCTTGGCAACATGCTGGCTGGGGAATTCTGGGAGTTTAAGTCCACAAGTCTTAAAATTGCCAAGGTTGGACATTCTTTTCCAATGGAAGATCTGAAGCTTAAACCCAAGAGTTTCTGCGTGGCGTCTTTATACCTGTTTTTCTGTTTAGTTTTAGTATAGGGCAGGGGTCTCCAACCTTGGCCCCTGGAAGCCTGGCGGACTTCAACTCCCAGAATTCCACAGCCAGCTGGCTGTGGAACTCTGGGAGTTGAAGTCCGCCAGGCTTCCAGGAGCCAAGGTTGGAGACCCCTGGTATAGGGGATTGAAACTGTTGATGAGAGAATTATTCTAAACCTTATGATGCATCCTTTTTGTTTTTGTGGCAAAATGGTTAGAAACTTAAGTGGTCTGCAAGGGGAAGGATATGATAACATGTTGCATATTTTGCATATGCATATTTTGTCCCTTTCATGTCATTATGGTTAAGAAAATGTATCCATGTGTAAAGAGCTAGGCTATGAAATGGGCTCCATTTCATTTCCTGGTCCCCATCTTCTGCTTCTGTTCTACCATAGATGTTGATATCTGGGGATGCAAAAATATGATTTAACTTCATTTCTTCAACCCTCTGGTTTGAATTTGTATTTTACACTATGTGCCTCCTACCCATGCTCCATGTCAGCCTGCCTCAACCCGAGTACCTCCAAATGAGTATATTTTTAAGCTATCCTGTGGAGTAAGCAATATGGCTGAGCACTGGTAAATAAGTTAAAATGCATATATTTGAAGTGGACAAATGAGAAGAAGATTCTAAACAGTATATTAGTATTCATTCCTATAAGAAAATAGTCAAAGTTCTAATCATTATTTTGTTCTGGTTCTTACTTTTCTCTTCAAAACAAAACAGAATACTGTACAACAAAACCTTCTTAAACAGGACTTGCTTAAGCAAAACCAATTTCACTGTTATACAAGTCTACTTTGAAGCAGCTTTACTGAACATTTTAGCACATTGTCTTCTGTTCCTTTCCTATGAATTTGTTAGTCCAAACCATGATTATTTATTGCATGTATTTAGAAATCTCAGGGATGCAAATCCAAGCATGTAGGAATCTCCAAATAATCCCCACTTCAGTGCCCTTGCAACTGTGCCATAGTTTCATTCCCAGACCTGAGAACTCCATGGCACAATGTCTGAGCATCAGCTGGGAAACGTGTGTGCGTTTGCATAATGTTTAAGCAGTTATTCCAGCCCTTTCTTCAAACCATTTTATTGTAAATGACACAGAATAAAGCACTTTCGATGCTTACATATGTAGAAGTGGGGGATTCAAATTTAATAAGAAATGAAAAGAAATATTACAATGTTATAGAAGCATGTCAGAGTTGCTACATACTGGCTCTCCTTGTGCCGGGCTGGTAAGACTGGATTTTAGCATGCAGCATCAATGTGAACACTGCCAGTTGTATTTTTGTTTTCTTATTAGTTCCTTCTCACTATTTTGGAAGGGAATGCAAGAGATGGAATGTGGCTTTAATGCAATGCAGAGATAACTTGGTCATGTTATCTCTGATAGCATGCTAGGACAAACTAGGCTTCCCTGTCATTGGAGGAAAATATGATTTGACAGTTGATACAAATTGGTCAAGAAGGAGGAAGTGGTGGAGGAAGGCTGTAGATTCATAAGTGCTATTAATTCAGAGTACTGCTCTATTTGGGACAAGAAGTTATTGGGAACAATCTAGCAATACCATATTAAGGAAAGATTTTTCCATTAACTGTTATGATGGATACTCATTATGATTCTTTACAAAGTCATAGGTTGAGACTATGGTTTTCAACATGGAGTGTCAAAAATGCACACACTGATTGCTCAATATATACAAAGATGCTCGAAGATACCTATTGTCCAGCAAGCAAGGATAATATTTTCTTTGACTCTTCTCTTTCAGACTATCTCAAGATCTTTCCTGAATAACAGATTCTTTTTGAAAAGTTGGGACTTCCCTTGATCTTGCAAAAACAACACTTTTTGTCCTGTGGAAAGAATAGAGAAACTGTTCCGATTTTCAAATTGGACTAAATAAATACCAATGAGTTTTAGTAATAGTTTAGCACTTTAAATAACTAGGAATCTGGGAAAAAAATCCTGCCTTTGCCTTGAGAAATTGATAACAACCAGATAGTGGTTGTTTTCCTGCCTGCAGAAGATAAGTTATTTGATCTCAGTGTGCTCCATTTGTGTAGTTATTTATTTCGCCCCATAAAACCAATCCACACTATGTCAAACTGGAGGGAAAATACAGTCCAACTCATCTGAATGTGTTGCTAGCATAGAAAACCAAACAACTGTTACTTTGTGCTCCCCCCAAAAACTCCCCCCCCCATTCCTTCAAAAAAAACAAACCAGAATTGGATGAAGCATGCAGGAAAGCATTGTAAATAGAGGATACTCACCAATGCTCATCATAAATATTAGCATAAAGTGAACTGTCTTTATGATCAGTTTCTAAAGTGCTGAACATTTATTTTGTTAACTGACTTTTCACCAGAACACAACAAAATATGGAAGGAAAGTTAGATTTCTATGAATAAATAAAGCATGTCAATTTTATAGAAACTTGTGCATCTTTTTCAAACTGTATTCCTTTAGATTCTAATTTTATATTTTACAGAGTACCAATGTTTTTCTATCTTGAGTGAAGATGTTTAAGACATATAAGGTATAGGGGATAAATGTGTTAAAAATACAAGCAGATGATAAGAGGTGGCAGGGTTAAGGAATACCTTTATTCTTTTATGAATGCAGTGAACTGATTGTCAAGTATTAAAAGTAGGGAGAATATAAACTTAACATAGTATCTAAATCAGTCAGGTTGTTAATCATTACAAAAGTTTTGCTTTTGTAGATGGAAAGTCAGACACAGGAAACAAAATAGTTGAAGGATTCTCCAACATCTTTTCTCTATCTAGTCTTCAAGATGGTAGTAGTAGACAAAAAGATGGTAATGTTATCATGACAATCAGTCTGATTCGATGGTGCATGTCAATTACTAAATCTAATATTCTCCTTTCCTCCTCAAGGCATTGCAGAAAACTAAACACATTCGTGAAAAAATTCAGGATATAGTACTAGCAATAGTACTTAAGACTTAAATGCCGCTTCAAGTGCTTTACAGCTCTAAGCGGTTTGTAGTCAGCATATTGCTCCCAACAAACTGGGTCCACATTTCACTGACCTCAGAAGGATGGAAGGTTGAATCAACCTTGAGCCGGTCAGGATTGAACTGCTGGCAGTGGTCAGTTATTCTAATCACTGCATCACCACACAGGGCACCATGGCTCTAAGGAGCTCTTTGAATCAGAGATAGAACAGTTTAAGTTGTTTATGCCACCCAAAGTAAATTAAAAATAACCCCAATATGTTCTGATCTACTCCAGATTCCTGGCTCTAGATATTTTGATGTTTGGTAGATTCCTGGCAGTCAGTGTATAACTTAATTAATTATTAGAAATGAATTACTGTATAAGTGTTCTGCACCTGGAAGTGATGCCTGGAGCTGTACAGATAATGGGTTCTCAAAGATTATTTTAAAATACTATTACATTAAGGATAAGCAGACTGTTGTTAGATGTCTTGGACATGTGAAAAAAGGGGAAGATGTTCTTTACAGGAGACAGATGTTCCTTTGGGTTGCTGATGAGTAGGATTTGAGTATGAATAATAATTTAATAACTGGACCAATGTTAGCTTAAATGAATCAAGATGTTGCCCGAACATATAACTCATTTAAAAAGCAATGAGTCATTTAATAGTTCCACCTGTGATTTCATGACTGTATCATGCTCAATATCATTGGTCTCTTTTTTATATATTAGTTGGGAGGGAGAAGGGGAAACAAAGTTATATTGCTCCCACAAAGCAGTTCATAAGAACTCAATTTATAGAACAAAGCAACACGAAAATACTATGTGTGGAAAAATGTGTCTGCTGCTACATACACAGAGTATTAAAATATTGAGTGAAGCCATTTTTCTAAGGTAAGACCACTTGGAAGAAGCATGAGAACTGTATGCAGAAGGAACAATGGTATAGAGAGAAATTGGAGGAATTATATTCTTAAGAAGTCACAGCCATCTTATAGGTAATTTAATTTTATTGCATTTTATAATGCCATTGTCCATACAGATTACATGCAGCTAGATCTACTGTACAAGGGTTTACCGTCTGCCAGAGCAGACACACAGAAGTCCAGAATACAAATACACAGCAATGCTATTTCCTTTATACAGCATGGAAATATGGCAGTGTGAAGCAGTAAGAGGAGGATGGATCAAAGGATTACAGACATCCTTCCCAGTAATCTTTCACTTCACACTGACTTGCCACCTGATAAAAGGATGATCACATCAAACCAACAAATGTGAGGAAGAAAAAACCCACAATATTAAAGGTCACTGCAATGTCTCGCCTCTTTCCTTATATCTTCCTGAGTCCCAGGAAAAGGAAATGACAGCAGAGTGCTGACATGTCAGTGTGCCCCACCTTCCCACCACACATTGGGTACTAATATGAAGGAGAAGATACCTATTCGCAACAGAGAAGATTTAATTAGAAGAAGCCCCTTGGGGTCAACATAAAATATTACAAATGAGAAAATCAGATCATTTCAGGAGACACGTTAACCTCCCATTTTCAATTCAGTGAGATCAGAGACCCGCTGGCTCATGCTGCACTGTTTACACTGATACAATTTGAGAGTCACCAGTCATTGGTTCTTGGGTGTTTTCCTGCCACCTGAGATTCAGTTGAGAGATTTGGAAGACAAGAACGCCAAGTGAAGCAAAGCCTCAACTCTTTGGGAGGGCCCAGAGAAACGTTGTTTCATAGAGCATCCCATCAAAATGAAGGGTGGAGAAGTGGGTCTTCAAATCTTACTGCTATAGTAGAACAACATGGTTATATATATATATAAAAAAGAGGATTCTAAACTGACAAACCTTCAGCACTTTGGAATATATCTAAATTTAGAGAAAAAAAAAAGTTTCCCTGCGAATTTATGGTGTATTTCCACATTTATGTGGATCAGGGCAATCAAGAATTCAGAGTATGGATAATACAGGGCAAAATCCTAGGGATTTTTTTTTCAGAGTAGGATTTCTGTTGTTCACCCTGAAAAAATAACTCTATTAAAATTATGTAAACATACAAAACTGAAATACGCACGCCTTTGGTTTAATACAATGTTTTTTTTTATTCTGTTCCTATTTTTCTAACTTCAGGAACCAATGAGGGAAAGAAAATTATATCATTATCCCGGTTTCTTTTTAGCAACCATCTATCTCCTCCCACTATTTCTACTGACTAATTTAAGAGAGAAAACAAGCCAAAACCAACATAAGGAACTGGAACAGCATCCAAGTCAAGTCAAAGAGAAATACAAGAATGGCTTCCTAAATTCCATAACAAGGAAAAAAAACCCTTCCTAAGTATTCCCTGCATTAGTCTCATCACAGGATAGTTAAACAGACAATAATCTAATTTTAGTAGGTTTTCAACCAGCATATATATCAATATATACATATACTATCCTGCCACAAATTGTGTTTGGTCTTTCCCACACTACCCCT
Source organism: Hydrophis major (assembly GCA_033807585.1). Taxonomy (NCBI): domain Eukaryota; kingdom Metazoa; phylum Chordata; class Lepidosauria; order Squamata; family Elapidae; genus Hydrophis; species Hydrophis major. Next base: position 205,602,012 of record CM066330.1, on the reverse strand, counting down.
TTAAAAGCCATTTTGAGGTAACAACAAAAAATAAAATATTTTTTTTAAAGACAAAAAAGAAATCCCCCAAATAAGTACTATATGCAGTTTTGAATGAAATAATTTGGTGGACATAAATGTGCAAAAATAGATGTACCTAATGTAGTCAAGAGTCAGGGAAGAGTGGCACTGGTATCAGTAGCCAAAGAAAGGAGGCTCTTCAAGACTCACACCAGCAGGTTGCTTCATCAATCAAGAATCAGGAATGAGGAAAATAAAATCCCAAGAGCTTGAGGCCGCCAACACAAAATTTTAAATAATATTCTTCCATAGGACTTATGGAACAATAATACATGGGCACATTTGACAAAGTAGAAGCAGTTACATAAATTCCAATGTTTATTTCTTACTGACTCCATGTATATTTGTATAAACATCGTTCAAGTGAAAAAGTGAGTGGAATTTGCTGATCACACACACAAAAATAGAATTAGAAATAATTCATTAAACCCTTATAGGAGAAATGTAATCTAAGTAAAGAACCAATGAGTTTGTAAATGTTAGAAGAGACTCTTGCAGATGAAATCATGGCTTTAGTACCTACTCAATGTGCTTACTCAAATAGGCATATCCTTCTCATTTAACTGCTTGATTTTGCTAGGAAGGAAGCCAGGAGGACAGATTTTATTGCTAAAATTTAAATAGGCTTTTAATACAGAATAAACATTCTTACTCATCCACCCTTGGCCTGGATTCCTTAGGTGCCATTTATTATTTTTTATGTTTCCTTGTATTTATGCTATTATAACAGAACAAATACTGACCAAAGAACCAGGGCAGAACCAACTGGTCATTTGCTTGTGATTTACTCTATTGAAGGGTTTTTATAAACTAATGCACTTTATAGATGCTATGCAATCAAATTCAGAACACAAATGCTCATAATTAATCATATTTAGTCATAATTAGAAAAAAGGTTCAAATGTGGTACATTTAAACAAAACAGCATCAGCTATGTTGGAAACTAAAGTTTCAGCAATTCAATGTGGGAGAAACTTCAAATTTCCAAGGTGTTGGGGGATAAAATCACCCCAAACTGAAGATCTTTAGGGAACAGCATATTTATTCAGTGATACTGAATTACATTCTTTCTTCAGTACACTTTTAAGAGATATATCAGGATTAGAAAAATACATTTAGAGTCCTATAAACTACACAAACACCTGTAGGCTTCTCAAAGCTCTCAAGAGAAATAAATATAATGCAAGTCCTCATTAATTGCAAGTGTAATTAGCATACAGCCTTTAATTGAAAATGAATAGATTTAGGATCTGCTTCTCAATTTATTTCATTGTTGGTTTGTAAAAAAAAATGTTTTGCATTTTTCCCCTACTGGGAGAGTTTGACAACATTGAATAATGAAATTGCAGTTCTAAGTAATATTTGTTGGGAATGCCAGGATCACCAAATAAAACAAGAACTATGGTGATAGGATAATTTCGCTTTAAGTCACAGGCACAAATCTGAAGAAAAGTTCATGATTCCAAAGTCTAATTTCTTATTTGCCAATTCTTAGATATATATGCTGGTTCCCTTCAGGACCAGGCCTAGATTCTAAGCCAATCTAACAGTAAGTTATCTATCCACCTCTCACATTGACAAGTTGGTTACAGAAGCCTCCCTTCAGCACATAAGGCAGCCATTTGAAGAAAGCACACCCGATATTTTAAAGTTCATCCATTACAAAAAGAGATGGGGAAAGCATAGAAAGGAAAGGACTACGTTTGAGGAATTTAATAATTGTCACAGCATCCAAGACCTAAAACACTTTCCTTCAATGGTCACTATACAATTATTTGATTCTCAATGAATAAACCTATCTTTGAGTTGTACCACTTCAGGCTCCAAGTAGCAGATCATGTAGTTAAATTTTCCGTTTTGTTTTTTTTTTTTCAAATTCTGCATGGAAGAAAGTTTCTGTGAGATGAAGATTTAGTCACATGACTTCCTTCCCTCTTGTAGGCTGATCTGACATAATTAAACACAGACAGATCCTGTGAGAGCTAGGTCTAAAGCTGTTCTCTGAGGATACCCACATATATTAATACTGTCACACGAAGGCAGGAAAGAGCTGAAACTGGCAGAATTTTTTTTTAGCCACAAAATACATTCTGGAGCTGCTCCATTTTGGGCAAAATGGAATTCTAGAAGCTGCATTGTTTGTCTTTATGCAGCAGTGAAGGGCTGAAATCATTTCCCCTGAGAGATTTTAAATGCCTAATGAAGTATGGATAGGATAAAAGGGAAACATCTTTGTCAAGATTCTCAAGAGAAAAAAAAAAGGAAGGCTACCAGTATAGTAACAACAGGGATGCTTCTAGGGCAGCCTCAAGGTTCAGAAAGTCAACCTAAATTACAGATATCCACCAAAGAATTGTCCAATTGTTTCTTAGACTGCTTCTTTAGAACAGTGATAATAGCATATTGCTTGACTAAGCATTGGGGAGGGAGGGAAATTCTGTCCCATGACTGTCTAGTATATAGTGGAAAAGGCTTAAAGATTAACTTTCTGTCTGGCAATAACTTTTCCTCAGTTCTAAGCCCCAGATGACCTTTCCCTATTCTGCTAACCCAAATGAAATAGTATCGGAAAACTTTTAATTTTAAAATATGCTAAATACATACTGCGCAACACTGCAACAACAGCCAAGTTAGGCTTTACAATGCTTTGGATTTGAAGGTAAAAATATGCTTTGGAGCTAGCAAGGGTGGGGATTTAGCCTACCTGGAACTCCTTAAACTCAGAATATTTTCTTAAGGTTGCTATATTAACAAGATGCTACATTAGTTCCCTATATGCACCAAAGCACCTTTTCCCCTTGAAATCTGAAGCGCTCCCTAGATCTATAATTGAGTACTACTTAGCTCTCAATTTACAATGGGTAATTCACTTATTAACCCCAGTGTATCATACTTTCTTTTCCCTGTGCCTCTCTCTTTAAATGGGTAAGGATGAACAAACCCCAACAACAAGGCAAGTTTTAGTTTGAACAGAAACAATTATATTTCTAAAGAGAATCTCTTCTCAATGTTAAGATGGTTACAATTTAGCTCTTGACTATACAGTACCAGAAAACATCACTTTAATACTGGCAGAAAACATATAACCTGGGCATCTCAGGTCCAGCTGCAGATGTCCAACAAGCGGTTAATATTGTACCAGGACCAGGCAAGACAAAAAAAAAAAAAAAAACTGAGATCAGTGAATTAGGATGGTAGCAACTTTGAGAAGATCAAATGCAACTGTAATACTAGGATTGACAGAAAAGGGAGCCAAGGACAAAATACAACAGCATAGTATAGACATTTAGTTCTAAAACTGTTTGCAAAGCAATTTGACACAATGGAGTACTACAAATTGTGATGCAATCAGACAAAGTTCAAAATAGCACTTTAGTGCACTCACAGAGAGTTGGGTCTAAACATTACACATTCCAGAATATACCATTTTGGGCTGCAAAAATCTGCTTTTTTAATATGCAACCCAAAGGTTTTTTTTTTTAAATCAATGAAAACTTGCATACATTTAAGAATGAACTATGCATAATTTGTTTTTCTGATGCATGACTTTACTATAAACTAGGAGGTTTTGTTTATGGGAAACAATTACAGGATGTGACTTAAGCAACCCTTGCAACATTATTTTATGTTCAGAATTCTCTAATTCACACAGTGCAATTTGTAGATCAAAGTTTGAGACGTTACAATGATTCTGCTGTATTTCAAAGTTACCCAACAGTGCTTCAAAGAAAATAGCAGTTTTGGGAAGAGAAGGAGAAGGGGTTAGGGCAATTAACCCTTTGAAAATTAAGAAGAAAAAATGATAAAAACAAGAGAGAGAAATTCCAATGTGTATAAAAACAGCTGAAAAGTTAACATGAAATAAAGACAGTTCTGACCTGTAAAAAGAAAAGAAAAAGAAACCACCAGCAGCAAGATGGAAGTAAGTTCAGAAGAGACCCATGGAATGCCAAACCACCCTAGGCTTCACAGCGTACCCTTGGTTCAAGAAACTTCAAACACAAAGCAGCAATCCATGCTCCCAATACAACTTCATTAGAAATGTACAAAACAGCACCTGTAAACGTTGATTTAAATAATAACTTAAAATCAAAAGAAAGTGACAAAAGGGCTAAAGGGATGCAGGATCTTTGTGATTTTTTCCGCTTTTTGGCTGATGCCAAAAGTTAGAATAAGTCAGAATAAAAGCACCACACAAACAAAAATATTAAGTGTTTTGGTTTATGCTTCTTGTCTAAGCAAGGTCTTTGGTAAATGGTTAAGCCAATTGCAAAGCATTCTATAGAGGACATCAGGGAGACATTTAAATATGGTCCCAAGAGAAAATGAGGTGTGGTGTGTTCTTAGTAAAAGGAGGATAGATATATATTTTCTCGAGCTGCTTCTGGAGTAAAGCTGGGACCCGAGATGGATAATAAAAGTGTTGAGGTATTCTTAGTGCCTGCAATCCTATATTGCCTGTCTTTGTGGTCCTTGAAGAGCAAGACACTTGTTGATGGTTCTCTAAAGAGGCTCAAATTGTACTTTGATTCACACCCCATAAACATGATCATCTCCAGTTTTCTGCAGCTTAGAGATTGTTCCTCTTGGTCCCCTTAAGTGTACAGCCCCATTCAAATCAGAGCAATTAGCTCATTTTATCTAAATAACAAACTTTACAATTTTGCTTGCCTGTTAGAAACAGTAAGAAACAAAGTAGGAGAAAATGCATGTTCGGTACAGCCCCCTACAAGAGGCTCCAGGAATTAAGTCCTGACAAATTTTCTGAAGTAAGGATTGTGGAATTTCTTGCAATCATAATTCAGAAATGGAGAAATTTTTTTTTTTCATTTTTGGTGTTCTTGATTTTACCTAGATTCAAAATCAGTTTGGATCATTTTGACATGCCATTTAGTAAATTAAGAACCTTAGAGAAGGGGAATTTTAGAAAGGAAGTATAATCTTGTTTGTCAGATGGACAATGCCAAGAATTAGATAAAACATTTTCAAATTTTACCAAGTCTGAGATTTGAAGTCAAGGCTTTGCAATGGAGACTGGCCAAGATCAGCCAGTTACCATTTATTTCCCTTTTTTTAATGCTAGTATGACCTGCCATGACCCTATCCAGGAAATAGATCTATTTAAAAAACTGAGCAAATTAGAGATTACCCAGTGCTTTAGAGTTATTGGAAAGAATAATCCTCAGAATAATCATCCATCTTTTTTAAGAGTTTGATTTGGGCTAAGAAATTTGACAACAATCATATACAGAAATTTGTGGCAGTTCAGGAATAATGCCCCCTTTTTGATAGGTAAAAAGGCTCAAGTGCTACTTGATTTATCATAATCTTGTGAGTTAAGAGCATTTAAAAAAAAAAGACAGTCTCTTACCACAGTTGACCAGCTGCTGAAAAGGGCATTAAGAATGCACTGTATTTGAGACAAATGGAGCAATTCTGCATACAAGGAAAATGCAATATCCCTCTTCTCCCTCCCCCTCCTATGTCAAAAACACTTATGTTACATATTATCAACTGCCATGAGCTGCATAGTGTTTGGAGCAATGAAAAAGCATTATTTAACCATGAAAATCAGAAGAATAGAAAGGAATCCTAAATTAATCAGAAATATGCTGACAAAATATTCTTGAGCATCTTAGTTTGAGGTCATTTAACACAACTATCAATGTTGAATGTGACTATTCAAACATAGCTGTGATGATTTATTTTCTTCATGGGCTACAGAGTACAGAAGAGGAACAGCTGTCATTTCAGAAAACATCAAATTGCCTGGATCAGCTTGTCTCCAAAATAATGGGAGGAACTCCAATATCCCAATTTAGCCTGAAAATAAATTTCAAAGATTTCCTGATGGGAAAGGGAAGCATTTGTTGATCTGTTGTAGAAAGGCTTCTTTAGAAACATTAATATCCATCTTTCTTGAGATATTGGATTCTTGATCATACAGAAAGCAAACCAGTTTCTCAATCAGCAACTGTCAAAGTCTCAGTAATCAAGGAGGAACATTTGGGTTGTCCTTTCATGGGGGCAATAGCAAAGTAATCTTTGGAAACCTGATGTTTTCTGTCACATGAGATGCTCTTTAGATTTAGAAAAAAAATTCTGATGTGAGGCAGCAAACAATGAGTTGATAAAATCAAGTTTGGGTCAACACTATTCATCTGACACATTTAATTCTTGTTATTAGTTTTGAAGCATCTTTTCCCCCCACATTGGCTTACAGCTAAGAACCAATGAGTAGCACAAGAGTTGTAGGATAGGGTATATTTCTACTAGAGAATGTCAGAGGAAACTCAGTGCTTATTTGTAGCTTTGTTCTGGTTGGTCAAAAAGGTGGAGAATTACTTATCTTACATTTATACAGGTATATTGCTTTGAATTCTGTTTGGTCAACCCAGTTTTGGTCTGTTCTCCACAGCCATAAATTTCAGTTTAATCCCCCCCCCCTTTCCTATCCCAAGTGCTTGAGATTTTGGTGGCTTTGCCAAATCAGCTGTATTTACATCAGTTAAACCTTCCCATTGCTCACATAAATGATCAAGGAATCATGCTTTCTGGATTCAGTATTTGCTGGAATGGAAAAAACACGATGGCAGATGATAGAAGCAAGCAAAAGATTCATCTTGCAGAAGTCTCTCCCTGATTCTGTCTCAAGCTGGGCCCCGTTATCTTGACTGCTGGCTGCCCATATACAGCATAGACTTCTGAAAGTTATTTAAAATTATGTGATGGCAGGGAATGGACATTCATTCCTGGATTTTGTGCAGAATAAAGCTTTGTGAGTTGAAGACTGGCTGTCAATCATGACTGGTGATAAAAGAATGCTTCTTGAATTTGGAAAGACGCAAACACAGGTTGGAAAAAAGAATAACCAAGTGGTTTTATGTGTGGCAGTAACCCCTTGCTATCCTATAATGTATTTAATAAAGTAAAGTCGGTTTTTCATTTTTTGCCCAGTCAGAAAATCAACATAAATTGCAACATTACGACCCTGGCAGAGGTCTTGCTTCCATTGCTATTCCAGTACTCTGAAGTGTTGTTAGTGGCAAGGATGTATGTGTGTGAGAAATGGAGACAGTGCATGTGTGAAAGTAAGAAAAAGTGAGAATAGATTCCTCCTAGTGCAAAGTTCTCAGTGGGATTACTGGCAAAACTAATGAAAATTTCCATGGGAAAATAAGGGACATTCACTGAAGCCTTTGGCTTTGATATTGCCCCTTAATGTACTGGATGCTTCCAAAATCTTGATTTGTGGAAACCAGGCAGATGGGTTGAAAATGACAAAACACAGAGCAGACAATACAAGACAGCTTCTTTTTTATCCCCATGAGATGGGGGTATGGGGAGGGGAGGCAGCAAAGAAGTCTTCGGACAGAAACAACCTACCATCCTCGTTTACCAGTTACAAAATTTTAAAAAAAAATAAGAAAAGGAAAAAGCTCAACTCCGTTTTTTGTTTTTGTTTTCACATCCTCTCTGTGAATGTCTTTTAAGAGTCATTTGGATGTAAAAAGGGGGGAAAGGGTGTGTGCCTTCAGCAGTGGGTAGGCTTATGAAAAGCCTTTTGCTTTGTAGAAGTGCCTTAACTAAGTAATGCTGAAGGTCACCTTGAATAGGTGAGAGCCATTGCTTTGTCTCTGGGAAAAGATGGGCCCTATATGAAGATGAAGGACCCTTAAGACAAGTCTTCCACTGGCAGTTCCTCCTCTAGGTCTCTGTCATCGGGAATCGTCACATTCTGATTGGTAGTTGCCATGAGAGAAACAGGTCTGTTGTCATCTTCTGTCTCAGCTGGTTCTTCCTTCACATGCACTTGATGGCTGAAGAACAAAAATTTTGGAGAACCAGGTGGAATTAGAAAAAATACAATAAGAGTCTACAAGAGATTGGCAAAAGAGTTTTCAGATGGAACTACACAATAGAGGATCAGATGTTGAACTGAGTATTTGCTTAGCTAGCAATAGCAATACTCTTCTGACTCTCACCCAGATCCTAAATACCCAGGTCTCTATATATTTTCAGCGAAACAGAAATACTTGTAGCATTCAGTTCAGCTAAGTCAACTATAGAGTACTTCATTGCTATTTTAATCTATGGTCTCCTAGCAGTCTTTTCAATGATTAAATTTTTGACATTAAGAAAAATATTCCTTTTCTCCATATTTGCTAAACATTGTAAACTAAACCTCTTTGTCAGTACAAGTAATCTAAATACATTTTTCAAGATGCCTTTTGTTAGTAAGAATAAATATGGCAATATTCAAAAGATGCCTTTTGTTAGTAAGAATAAATATGGCAATATTCACTTGAGCTCTTAATAGTGTTGCTGACACATAAATAACAAACAAACCTACAGATTGTAGGCTGAGGGACAGCTCTGTTGTGAAACTATATATAACTATTTTGAATTGCAAAGCTTATCTCAGTATTTCTAAGAACCTTGTATGAAAGTCCGGGGCCAAGACTACTTATTGACAAAAATAAACAACTGATGAAATGGATTGTAATTCATGAAAGCTCACGGGATAATGAATGTCTTAGTCTTTACACTTTTACATTGTCTCTATACTTTTTCTTTTTGCTGTAAAAGACTAATATGACTATTTTTGGAAATCATTAACAATAGAAATTCTAGATCTATTTCCAGTTTGCATAAACTCTTGAAAAATCCTAAATTGATTCTCTACTAAACTGTAAGGGATATTTAAAGACTTCTGGGTCTAGTAATCCTGCTTCTGGAAATAGCATTGTATTAGCACTTCCAAAAAACTTCATTTATTTTCATCAGTATAAAGCAATAATACTACTAATAATACTAATGCAACCCAACAGGACAGACACATATTTCAGAGGATAATTAGGACTGCAGAAAAAACAATTACTACCAACCTGCCTTCAATTGAGGACCTGTATACTGCACGATCAAAAAGAGGGCTGTGAAAGTATTTACAGACCCCTCACATCGCGGACATAAACTGTTTCAACTCCTTCCCTCAAAACGTCGCTATAGAGCACTGCACACCAGAACAACTAGACACAAGAACAGTTTTTTCCCTGAACGCCATCACTCTGCTAAACAAATAATTCCCTCAATACTGTCCAAATATTTATTAAGTCTGCAGTATTATTACTATTAATCTTCTCATCACTCCTTATCACCCATCTCCCTCCCACTTGTGACTGTATGACTGTAACTTTGTCGCTTGTATCCTTACGATTTATTTTTACTATTTCTTAGTATGATTTGATTGCTTATTGTATCCTGTGAATATTATTAACTGTTGTACTTTATGATTCTTGACTCTTTATGATTCTTGTATCTTTTCTTTTATGTATACTGAGAGCATTTGCACCAAACAAATTCCTTGTGTGTCCAATTACACTTGGCCAATAAAGAATTCTAATTCTAACACTACTACTATTACTACCACTGAGGATGATGATGATAATAATAAAAACACATTTGTTTCTGGGCTTACTTGTACTGCTGTGGTGAAAGTCGTGGGCTATTGCTGCCATTGCTGTTGACTTGTTCTACAGTGCTGCTCACGTCATCATGGCCTATGTGCAGCATGCCACTAGTTGAACTTGTGTTGATCATGGTGGGACTATTCAGAAGAGGAAAGTTGCTCTCAGCCAGAGCTGCCTAAACATAAACAGCAACTGGTATAATTCACAAATTCTTAAAGAAATCAGGTATGACATGTTTAGAAAACAAACCCAGATATTTATTTACTGAGAAAATGGTTAAACCATTATACTAACAGTATCTTTATTTTTCAGAAAAAGTGAATGATTTAGACAAATAAAGATGTATTACTTTATTGAGAATGTTTATTTTTCACCTTCTCATTCAGTAATATTAGGATGCCTTACAAGAAAAAAATAGTTCAACATAGATAATTAAAATATAATTAGAATAGAATAGAGCTGAAAGGGATTTTGGAGGTTTTCTAGTCCAACCCAGTTCAAGCAGGAGACCCTGTACATTTCAGACAAGTGGCTGTCCGGTCTCTTCTTTAAACTTTCAGCGCTGAAACACCCACAACTTCTGAAGGTAAGCTGTTCCACTGGTTAATTGTTTTCACTTTTTGGAAATTTCTCCTTAATTCTAGGTTGCTTCTCTCCTTGACTTGAAAGCCACACCGGTTAACCTTTATGCTTTTATTCCTTTATGGTTTTATCCCTTTAAAAATATTGAAGCAAAAACCTTGGTCTGTTTCAAGCAGATGTCAGAAATATAAGCTTTCTACCAGTACGCGTGCTGATAACCTTTTTGGTCATTGGCTAAGATGATCTGAAGCTTAATTTAATGGGATTCATTGAATAGTTATATGTCACTCTTTCTCGAACAGAAAATATCTAAAATAGGGGTGGGATTCTACCAGTTCGCACCTATTCTCTAGAACCGGTTGTTAACATTCTAAGCAGATCGGAGAACCCGTTGTTAGAAGAAATTATTGACCTAATCCTGTAAGGAAGGCAGGAAGAAAACATTCTGGTGTTGCTTACAGAAACTGCCTCTCCATTAACCCTTATTAAATTCTTGGCAGGACTAGACTTCCTGTCTCAGGAACTTCTCTGGAGTTATTTTTCCCTCCTTTGCTGGTACCTTGGTTGTGTGGAGTGACCAAAGTTACAATGGCACTGAAAAAAGTGACTTATGACCATTTTTCACACTTACGACTGTTGCAGAATCCCCACAGTCAAGAGAGTCCAGGCGAGGAGATGCGTGCCTCAATGTGAGTGATATTGAGTTGGCCACACCCAGCCAATAACATGACCACCAAGCCATGTCCACCCAGTCTCATGACCACCAAGCCATGCCCACCAACTAAGCCATGTCCACAGAACCAGTTGTTAAAATTTTTTGAATCCCACCCCTGGTCTAAAACATCTACACAGTTAGTCCATGTTGGGTCCCAATGCTACTTTTTATTCCAGTCTGTTATTCCCCATCAGAAGAGAAGGGTAGCAGAGCATTGACCAAAGCATTCAGTCCCAAGAGAGACTATCTATTCTGTCATTTGCTGTCATTGATTTATTCCCACCTTGTTAAAAGTTAGCACTTATATTGTGAAGCAGAACATTAAAAATTAGCAAACATTGCAATATAATGAAAATAGCAAGAAGGTGGATATTGTAGTGCTAAGGATGGCCAAGTGGTGTGGGTTATTGTGATCTGGTTCCTCTGATTATCTTGAGGGAAAATGCTACATTGAATGTTCTGTACTGGAATATAAACTGAATGTAATAATGACTTCAATGATGGTTGAAAGAGTTTTGAAGTTTTTCTACAATGCAGTACAAGATTCCAACAGAGCAGGAGTTTACTCTGATGGCTTGGAACAACCAACCCAATATTCTCCTAAGAAAGAGGACTTGCTGTAATGGAAACAATTGTGCTTCTCCACAAGTCTTACCTGGTAGCTGGCATTAAGTGCTCCATAACTAAGGCCAGAAATCATGTTTTTCACTAAAGTTGGACTCCTGTAAATGAAAGATGCAGCTTTTAACATTCCTATTCAAAAACAAGAGTAAAATAACAGATGCCATGGAAAGAACATATTGTTCATCTCCCTCATTGTTTAGCCCTTCCCAATTCCCATAATTTACAACCCCCATAATACAAAACCAGCATTTTAAGGAGTATTGGGATATTCCTAGCCTAGCTTCATAATGCAGTTATTTACTCTCAATATATTCAATATACAGTATGTCTTGTTTTATTTTACATGTTGCAAGACCATTCAGGAAGGAGTCCTGGAAAGAGAGGAGGATAAGCCGATGAAGGTAATTTCTCCCTACTCCTTACAACATAGACGTTATCATTATGGGAACAATTCTGGACATTTTTATTACTTTTTAAAAATACTATTCATCCTGGGTTATGGTTGATGTTTCTCATCTACTTGTAACATCTAAGGATGTCTCATACTACTGGATATACAACCTTGGTGGCAGAAGGCAGATAACAGTTATGTAGGCTTGCAATCTTTCACAGAATGTTAGCATGTTTTTTAGCATGTACACACACATACACAAAGATACATATGAAATATAGTGAATAGTAGTAATGTAAATTGGTGTAGATTTAAAATATAAAAACATTAATCATATAATAAATACCATATTTTTCACTGTATAAGACGCACTCCTCCTCCCCCAAAAAGTGGGTGGAAATATCTTTTTTTTTCTTTTTTCTTTATTTATATAACCTTTATTAAAAAATTAAAACATTAAAATACAAAATACAAATATTTAAAATGAAAGTGTTGTGTATATTACAATCCATTTTGACAGTGCTTACATTTCAATTGTTATTCCAGTGCGTATTTTATACTCCTAATTGTTCTTATTTATATATCTCTGTCCTTCTAAATTATATATTATTTATTTAATTGCTTGTTTCTATTATTTATTCAATGATACCAATTTTCCCAAGCTGTATAATAAGTCTTCCTTCTCTTTTAATTCCAATGTAAGTTTGTCCATTTCTGCACAATCAAAAATCTTTTGGATAATTAAGCAATCTGTTGGCATAGAATCTCTTTCCAACATTGTGTGACTGCTCATCTCGCTGTTGTTATTATATACAGGATGAGATATTTTATCTCTTTCGTATAATTCCCTTTGATAATTCCCAGGAGAAATATTTCTGCTTTAAATTCTGTTTGGACTTTCATAATTTCCTTTAACCATTTTGGTATTTTGGTGCAACATTTCTTCATTTTTGGACATAACCACTATACCTGAAAGAAGGTATCCTGCAACTGCTTACATTTCCAACAATTAGGGTTTAAATTAGGATACATTTTAACCAATCTTGAAGGGGCTAGATACCACCGGTAGCACAATTTATATTGATTATATGCCGCTGATTTTGTTATCGTATAATTTTTTTCCAGATCTTTTCCCAGTCCTCCAGTTCTATATTATGTCCCAAATTCCTGGCCCATGCTATCATCGGTCCTTTCACTATTTCTTCTGCCAAATCATATTCTAATAAATAGTTGTATATCATTGACATCAATTTTTCCTCTGTACCTACTATTTATCTAGTTGACTTGGTTCTACCTCAATTCTGAATTCCTCTTGGTCTTTTTTATAATTTGATTTTAATTGCAGATATGGCCACCAGTCTATATTTAGTCCTAGATCTCTTAATTCCTGGTTGGTCTTTAATGCCCCTTGGATCTGCCTTCCGACAACCAGCTCTTTCAGGCTGTAGGGATTGCCATCGCCTATTGCCACCTCTGTGCCCCCCATTTTTGGCCTCCACATCCCGTTTCAGCCTCTGTGCATCCTTTTTGGCCCGTTCCAATCCCCGCTGCCTGGAACAGGCCGAAAACGGGACGTGCAGAGGCCAAAAACAGGGCATGCAGAGGCCAAAAATGGGAGGCTGAAAATGGGGCACGTAGAGGCAGCAATAGGTGATGATGATCCCTGCAGCCTGAAACAGCTGATTGTTGGGAGGCAGATCCAACCGACAATCAGCTGCTTGTGCTAAATCAGGCTGTGTTGAAACTGACCATGCTGTTTGCTGTTTGCTGCAAGAAGGCAAATTGCTGGGAGACAGAGGCTGATTTTTTTTCTTATTTTCTTTGCCAAAAGCTAGGTGCGTTTTACACTTCGGAGTGTCTTATAATCCAAAAAATATGGTAAGTAGAAAGCTATCATTGAAAGATAAATGTTACTTTGTTTCTGAATCTTAGATAATTTTTCTTAATTTTTTTAATTGTTAGAGATTTTCAAAGTGATTTAACTATAAAATTAAAATATGTCTCTTATATATATTATTTATATTAGCTCAGTTTTTATGTATAAATATCCCTTTAAACACAGATAATGGCAAAACAAAAAATGGTTTATCATTATTTAACAACATTTTGTCCACAAAAATGGGAAGTTATAGCACTATTAGAATATTACGAGTGGTTCTTTTTTATTTATGGAATACCATTAGCACCTTTCAGTTACTATCTGGTATCTGGACTTTGTTCATTCTGCTGAAATGCTTCTATGTATTTTTACCAATGCTACTACAAGCTGAGGCAATGTTTGCAGCACAATTCTATATATTCAAGAAGATAAGTATGCAATTCTTTTGATCACATAAACTTACTGAGATTAATAGTATGGTTATACCACTAACTTTGGTATCAATGCACATTGAATGTACCAGATACACTCTCTTTTCTCATTTTCACCCTGTCTTCTTTTGACTGTTTTTTATTTGACTAAAATCCTCTTCTTTGATACTTGTATAAGGTATCTTTATGCAATTCCTGAGGGAACTGTCATAAACTGAGGGAAGGCAATTTCTAAAACATTTAGTGACAAGGGTCTGATGTTGATAGGGGATATTTACATTGCACACATCTATATACACATGGAGTGTGAAAGACAGCCAAATGATTATAAAATCATTGAATAGTGTGCTGTTCACTCAAACAAGCTGACATATCAACATGAGCATTAGTTATTAAAGCAAAAGTTAAAATATGGTTCTAAAAAAGCCTAAATGAAGACCCCCAAGAATGTAATAACCTTACAAAGTCTCTCAGTCACCTCTTTTCCCTTGGCCATTTGGTGGGAATTATATTGGGGTTAAATACTCATTTCCAAAATATACAACTAGCTTATGTATATACAGCTTATAATATATCAGTGGTGGCCATAAGCCTAGATATATTTTAGAAGCATTCATGGAGGCTATGAATGACTAATAGTTGTGACAGATATATATTAGTGTGAGATCCAATGCTCCTATTCCAGAGTTCCTATGCACTTCCCACCTGCATGTAGTCTGGAGTTTGCATGCTCCCAACTATTCTCATATCTCAGCATTTGGCATCATTGCCTATCTTGTCTATGCTCAGAAACTAAGCAGGGTAATATACAAATCTGAAATCTCCAGAAAATAACATGAGTACAGACCAGTTTTAGGACTAAACGCCAGAAAACAATATAGCAAACCACTTGTGTTTTGTGTGTTGCATTTATTTAGCCACCAAGTGTTATAATACTCAAGACTACCTTTAGTTTTTCAAAATAGTTCTCAGATTGAACCACAACACTACCGACAAGCAATCAGACATACCCGGTCATCTTTGGTGGCCTTCTCTTTTGGTACTCATGTTCATCTACTGTCCACACTGCTCCCTTGACATTTTCCACTCGCACAAAGCACTTATGCAGGCTCAGGTTGTGGCGTACAGCATTCTACAAGCAGGGTAGAGAGAAAAACAGAATATTACCAAAATAGATGAAGATCTTCCGTTTAACAGTTCCTCTTCAATAAAATTTTGCAATCAATTTTTCTGTTAACCAAACATAGCCTCCTACAGAGCTGTCATCAGCAAAATGATATCTATATTCTTAACAACTCTATATAACACGTTCTAAGGAAGGACTGGTTTCAGTTTATCTTATGCTGAAAACAACATATCATAATTATTGTAGCAGATGGGGTTTTGTTGAATTCTCTCTATTCAATTGTCCTATAATATTGCTTCTTTATACCTCTTGATCTGTATGAAATCTTTGCTCCTAAACATTAACAGTCTGAGTTAACACATGTCATAACACAGACATACACATGGACTATCTTGAAGAAATTCAATAGTTATGAGATCTGAGCTGCAGGAAATAGAATGTCAGCAACAGGAAAAAAATATGACCACTTGTTCCATGAGACATCACTGTAATGAGATTAAGTGCCCAGTGTCACTTGAAAAAGACTATTACTTAGAGATATGATACTGAATGACAAATTCAATCCAGTTTTCCTGAAAGTCAATGGACTTCATCAAACCACTCTTTCTTAAATTCTAAAACATCTAGTAATAAAACTTCCATACAACAACCAGGTGTTGCAATCTAATTTTTAATGGATTTTTTTTAGTATTGTTATTGTTTTTCTTTCCTTATCAATCAACAATATTCACTGGGTTTCCACAAATCACCCTACATATTTCCTTACTACTGGCTAAATTAGGGGGAAAAGAGAGAGAGGAAAAGTAAGCCCAGATATTGCAATGAATTTCTATTGTCATCTTCTTTCTGAAACCCTGATTCTCCCTCCTTTTTCACAGCACGTCCCTCCTCTTTATTCTCCCATCTTTACATTTCTAAATGTAAAAATAAAGAAAATGCACGTACACAGGCAGTGTTGCCCTGAGAGCTACTAGCTCCTTCTCTCCCACTCCTGCCGCTCCCTGCCATTTGCTACTGCCCCTATTTCATTACCAATTTTAATTTGCCTCTAATTAAATCCTGTGTATTTTTCCGACTCACTTGCTAATCCATGAGGGAGGCAGGAGGCTGGAGTGGAATCTCTTCAAGCTATAATTACAAAGGGCCTAATCACGTTGGGGCTCTGCCTTTGAATAAATTTCCTTGCATTAAGGTTCTCAGATTCTCTGCCTTGCAAATGAGAATGACCCCAATTTCAGGATGTTGGCCTCAGAGGATTTTTTTTTTTATTTCGAGCCCTGATTCGTGATGAGAGACTAATTCGTTAGGCTAAAACATTAACAGCAATTTAAAAGGTCGAATGGGGGCCGTATAAACAAAAGAGCTGGCCAAGACAACAAGGCAAAAGCGAGAGATGGGAAACAATCTCCCCACCTTAGAAATGTTACAGTTCTTGGAAACTCAATGAATTAGACTTTTTCTTCCAATTTTGGATACTGTTTATTTTTCAAGATCCTCTCTCCACTTAGTTATCCAATTGTAATTATGCAGTTGTTCCTCCTCAATGCCTGTTCCCCAAATTTAGAAAGGAAGGCCTTTTTATTTTTGTTATAAAGGGCATTTTTGTCATAAATGTCTGTAACCACATTAGGTTAGATATTGCTGACACATCATTTGACTAGCAAAGGAATTTAGCAGTAGAGAAAACTTCTTTCTTGGGGCTGAAAAAGACCACACCAACTGATAGAAAGGGTAAGAGTGAGTTCTCATACTGGCATGCCTATTACAAATTTTTGTTTATATTTATATGAGATTATAGAAATAATGTAGACAAAGGTTAGCCATAGAGTAAGAGTATGATGTATTTTTAATTCATCTATATATCAAAGAAAATTGGAAATCATTTTAGTTTTTTCCTTTTGCACTTCTTTTTTTCTTTTTCTTAAAGCTTTTTCCTTGTCTGTTTATCTTTTTAATTTTCTGTTTCTGTTTTTAAAAAAGTATTTTTAAAAAGGAAAGAAAAAGCTTTCACTTGACTTTGCTTTTCTATTCCTTGGACCAGGTGACCCAAATTTCAGACAGCTAAACAATTTGTCAATAGCCTTCAATCATTACCACTAAACACTTCAAAATTATGAGGACTCCATGTTTCCTTGGGGCAGCTGCGCAGAACTTTGCAATAGCTTCAGGGAATCTGCATGGTATCATTGGTTTGAAAATAGTAAAACAAGTTGCAACCTAATAAAATGCTTTCCCTAATTGCTTTGCAAACCCAATAGCATTTGTTCTCCTGCACTGTTTTCAATGACAATTAAACTCTTCACTTTCTGTGGCATTGATGGTGCATGGCTGTAGCGTGAGGTTCAGATAAATTCTAAATACTGTTTGGTGGATTATCTGTAACCAGAAGAGTCTCACTGAAGATTACCTGCAATATATATCTCACAAACAGTGGAATGGAGTGTATATGTGTGTAAGAAAGCAAGAAGTGAGCTGAAGAGGGCAGGAAAATAAGAATGAAAATTATAAAACTTAGAATTCCATTTCAGATAAGGATTGAATCTATATTTCTACACAACACCAACACTGAAATCAAAGATATGTTAGGCTTTCTCTGTAAAAATGCTCTTGCCTTATTTGATATCTGGTTGAAATACATAGTTGGGAAACAAAATAATCCACTTTATCCTATGGCTCACAAGAATGCTCATGCATTTGGAAATATACCTCCCATGTGTTCTCCTCAAGATAAGGTTTCATTTTCTTGTTGGATCATTACCTTGTGTACATTTGTTTCCCAACTAGACAACTGACCAAATACTATGATTTAAAAGTGAATCTTGTTCTTCTGTTAATCAGAGATCCAGATTGAAACCTAGATTTGATTTAGCATCAGTGTGCTATTTTATTGCTTTCGCTCACCTCCTGTAAACAGAAGTCTGACATTATCTTATTTTGTATACCTAGTAAGAAATGTAATAGTAACATAATGAGTGTGATTTATTATTGGTCCCCTTTTGTTCTATGCTATTCTCACATCTTTCTGGAATTTTTTTTTACAAGAATGTCCCATTCAAATTTAGAAGCATAATTTTGTATCAGAATGCCAATCTGATGGCTGACGCAATTTGGCTTCTAAAGGACCCTCAATTTTTTAGTGTTTTGGAACTTACCATTTTTCTCCCTTTTTATCTTCCCACCAGTGGGTGGTAGCAGGGTTCTGTCAAGCGTATCTTGTGGTTTGATTTTTTTTGTTTGTTTTTTGCTTCTTCTTCTTTTGCCTCAATTCTGTGACTCCCTGCTCTAGGGAGGCCATCTTGCCTGATTTTATGCAGCTTTTGTATTTTTACAGAGTATTTGTCTAATATCAGCCTTGGCTGCTCTGTTTGTTTCTTATCTTTGCCTTTTCTAATGATGTTTGCTTTATGCCTCTGGCCCAGCCGGTCTCTCCAGTTCAAATCCCAGCCGTTTAGTATCTCCCGCAGCTCCTTACCATGTGTGCTGCTGTTGTCATATCATTGAAAGCCTCCTCACACCTGTCTCTTTATAGGCGCTGGGCACTTTACCTCTTGGCACCTGTTTACTTTGCATTTGCCCAGCTTCTATGAAAAGAATACTTCAAAGTGCTGTAGAAGGATATCTAAATGTTATCATCATTAAAACATTGAAACACTTTCTTTGTGTCACACGAAATATATACTTGCAGAAAAAAAGCATGTCCTGGTGTTAAAATCTCCATTCTACCTATAATCCCTTTGAAAGAAAAGAAAAAAGACACTTTGCTTTAATTCTTCCAATGAAAAAGAAAAGCCCATCTAGAACTTCCTGTGATAACTAAACAGTCATGTTGGAAGACAACTCCCAAAAATAATTTAAAAGGTGTTTTTCACAAACAGGGGCTTTAAAGTATCGTTCTTCAATTTGCAATAACATTTTTTTCTGATATAAGTAGGATGGCTTAGATGTTTGTATCAGTAGAGAACACAAAGATGTTCACCCCACTTCCTGCAAAGGTATAAACACAAACATTTGGATGGGATGTCCTTTTTCTATCCTCACCTCACTAGTTCTAAACGGAAGTCTGACTGACATTTTTCCAGCACTCCTTTGTCACCCTATTTTCTCCAATGGAGCTCCACTTGCAACATACACAGTATATGATCGGTTTAGTAGACCAGTTTGTACTTGTAATTTTTGAACCAAACCATGAGAGGGAGTCAATGATTGGTCAATGATTAGACCAGTATGTTTCAACTTTCAGTTCACAGATACCTGTTCTGATTAACAGTGTGGTTTTTGCTTCAAAGTAAGGAATGAAAATAAAAGTGTCATCTAACCAGATCTTGACTCAGATCTGTCCATATCATAAAAAACAAATATCCCAACAGTGCTTGCTAAAATGGTGATGTACTTGACCTAAGTACAACAGTCTATAGCCAATTTTTGCATGTTTACACCCAAAGAATAACAGCAGTAGCATTCGTCATATTAGTACATATTATGCATTAGTTATTTTTGGTATGAATTTTAAAACTTACAAAACATAATTTCCTTGTCAGAACATGGGTGAAACTTAAATCTGTAGGTGGTATGGGTCTTCCTTCAAGCTCAGACCCTCTACTAGAAGCCTGAGAGTTTGAAAATTCTGCACAGTACTTTAGTTCTTCCTAATATTACACCCTTCTGGACAGGAAGATTGATGTTGTTCCTGGAATCTGTTGAAGCCACTTAGAAGTCACAGTCCTGAATGCTTCCATCACCTTTGAGACCAGTTTGGCTTTTATTTTCCACATCCTCTCTAATTCCTCCTTCTTCAGATTTTCATACTTTCTGATGTTGCTGTCACTTGATACTATTATATCTATCACCTCTGCTGTTTTCACACCACAACTCTGTGTGTGTGTGTGTGTGCGCGCACGTGTGTGTGTGTGAGACAACTCCCTCTCAACAACAACCTATGCACAGGCATTCACTTTTTAAAAATTATTTACCTGAGATGCAAGTAATACATATGAAAATTCATCTCTACAAAAATGAAGAAAATATTTTAGTCAGGGAATGAAATGAATGTGTTACAGTTTTTTATGTTCCTAGTTGAGGTGAGGAGAAGTTGTTAAGAAAAACTAGTTTTAAAAAATGGCAGTTTAGGATAATGGAATTTAACAGCAGTTCCCTTTCCTTGACATCATCATCTGTCTTCCAAATAAAGGGATAACATGTCACTATCAAATCAGCTAACTTGGAAGGAAGATGCAAAGCTGTACCACATTTTCCTCATAAAATGCTACACACCTCATTTTCAGGTGGGATTCAAATTTATTAATATCGAATCAACTATTTCCTCATTAGTAACAGAATGATTTGTAATCTGGGTGGCAAGTTCAGTGATTGATTTGTACTTTTAACTTCTATGAATGATTAGCAATAAGAATAGTTAGCCACTTACACACAAAAAATAGATAGACCGAAGAAACGGAAACTATGAACAATGGAAAATACACCACACAGAAACACTAAGCATTTCATCAGAAAAAGTTGAGAGCCAAGTGTGAGTCAAATATTGAAAGACAAACAATACACGAATTTGTTTGTGCTAACATTAACAAATTGAGGCTTTCCTCTTCAAACATTCCTGAAATGGGAACCAATACCCACACACTCAAAATAGGCCAAAGATATGATCCATTCAAAGTTAATCAACAGGAGAGCAATATAGAGTACCCATCAGAGGTGGTATTCAGTAGGTTCTGACCAGTTTTGGAGAAGTAGAAATTTTGAGTAGTTCGGAGAACTGGCAAATACCACCTCTGACTGGAGATTTTACAGTATCCTTCTCCAGCCATGCCCACAGAACTGTAGTAAAAAAATTGAATCCCACTACTAGTACCAATTTTCCTTTTTCACCTGAATGTAAAGGTGTCTTTTTAAATGGCAACCCAGAAAATGCCTCAGATTGTGCTGCATATCATCCAAGTGATAGACAATGAGGCAAATTGTACAAAATTGGGGCACAGAGGAGCTTAAACGAGACAAGAAACATGAGTGGCCACTTTGGAGCTTGTCTCTCCTTTCAGTAAGGAAAGGAAAGGTAGAAATGAAGAGAAGGAAATGCAGATTCCTCTTTTCAACTCAAAATTACAGAGAGCCACTCTCCTATTTTTATTAACTCAGAGGACTGCTTCACCATATTATTCACAGACATCTGCTTTTTCATCAGTTTTGATGTTTATTTCTGAACAATACATCAGCCAGCTACACATTTTGTCCCACTATGCAACAGCCTTCCAACTTGCCTACTTTAGATTATTCTAATTTATGACTTTTTATTCCCCTCACCCACCAACCCAGCAATCTTTTGTTAACCCATCCAGCAGTTCTTTTTAAAGTCTGCATCTCTATCACCAGCCTTGCTTCTAATTTTCATATCTGTGGCCCTACCCTTTCCTGTTTCCATCTCTACAATGCTCTTTACTCATAGGTTACATATGGTCCCTAGCCTTAATTTTTGGGGCCTCATAATTAGGTTGTACTGGAAAATTTCACAATAAAATTTTTAAGTGGCATGAACTTTACTAGTTTTGTGATTAAATTAAGATGAAAGCAGATGCTATAATTATTGTGACTCTTAAGAACCCAACAAAATTTCCATCCTCAAAAAATGGACAAAGGACAGGGGCAGGGAATCCCCCTGTTTATATGTGTTTTAGCATTTTTATATATATATATATATATATATATATATATATATATATATATATATATATATATATATATATATATATATATATATGTCTTTGTAAATATGTGGGGGCAGGGAATCCCCCTGTTTATATGTGTTTTAGCATTTATCATCCTTAAGTGATTCTAGATATGAATCATCCTTTTTAGTTACCAAATATGGCAATGAGTTTATTCATTTTTAAGACCAAGCGGGAAAATGAACAGAGTTTAAATTACCTCTTTTTCTCTGTAAGTCATGCTCACATTCAAATAAAAAAATGAGGTGGTAATTTGTATACAGTTAGGACTAACAATTAATATTTTAAAAAAATCTATCAGAAGCTTATAAATGACTAGCAGACAGCGTATGGTAATTCATATGGATGATGAATATTTTTATGGAACAACTAGATACCACATATTTTAATAATTTTTTTCATGCTTTTCTAAAAGTATTTATTTTCTATAACCTAATTCTTATCATATAACATAAATCTTAAAGTCATATGTATTACAACATAAAGTCCAGATAGATCAATCAGGATGGCACAGTAACTCTACCCCTTTCCTTTCAAGCCTGACAGTTTGTCTGACAGCTGAAGTATCAGTATCTTCTTTTGTAAGTTTATGGATAAGAGAAAAATAATAATTTATTCATTAAAGGATGGAAAGGATCTTAGAGATATATATATCAGTGGTGGGATTCAATTTTCTTTTACTACTTTCTGTGGGCGTGGCTTGGTGAATGTAGCAGGGGAAGGAAACTGTAAAATCTCTCGTCAGAGGTGGTATTTGCCAGTTCTCTGAACTACTCAAAAATTCCACTACCGGTTCTCCAGAACTGGTCAGAACCTGCTGAATACCACCTCTGATATATACCTTATTTATATTTATATTTATATGTATCTGTTTGTGTGTGCGCGTGCGCATGTGTTGGAAAGTATTGTTATTTTTATATTCTATATAAATATACAGAATATTATATAGAGTGTGTTATGTTATTAAGTTGGGTAATTAAATGTCTGCAAATAAACAACCAAGGTGAGAGAATACTAAGAACTCCGAAGTTCAACCCTGAGCTACATACATTCTCTTCTATCTGAATGTCTATACTTATCTAATATAGGAATGGACAACGTGTGTTCCTCAAATGTTCTGATCCACAATTTCCAACATTACTCAAAACTGGCTGAGCTACTGGGAACTGTTGTTAAGCATCATCTTGAGTTCCATAAGTTCGCTATTCCTGGATAAGTCTTTTTCATAAATTAATAATTCAAACATTCAATATGCAGCAAATTTGTTTAAATTTATTTGTCAAGAATTCTGCTACTGCAATCTTTAATTCACACAACAGCAGCAATTTCAAACATGGAAAGGTCTGTGTTGTTAGGCTTCTACACTTTGAGACTTCCCTGAAAGATTAAAGTCTGTAGGACAATGTTCAAAGACTGCCCTGCAGCAGACGTATACATCTTTTATATGGATATTTGGATGAGATGGCAAGGAAAGTTGGATAATACTGAAGTGAATCAAGTGAAGTGATCGAGTAGAATCTTTTTCGTGCAATTCATTCATGAAGGAGGATATATTGCACATAAGACATCTTACAGATCTCTATAAAAGAGAAGAACCCCCACAATATTCCTAGGGCTACTTGCTTATTTTTGGCTTTTTACCTTGGGCTAAAAAAAAAGCTAAATCTATGGAAAAGCACTTTTGGGACTTCAAAAGCTAGTTTGAAGTTCAGATAAACTGTAGGTATTATAAATAACATTTCCCATATAGTTATTTAATAATATTGCATGCATGTGAAACAGAAACTTAAATTCCCATTTTTAAATCAACAATTGTTAATTCATTCCTACAATAATTTGAAATTATTTCATTCTACAAAATGGATTTTAAATTTATTTTAATACCATACTTACATATATCATAAGAAATAAATGGCAATAACATGAGTAATAGTACTACACTATTGCATCTGCCTATATAGCATATAGGAATGTCAGTAAGCATACTCTTAATTCCTGTTAACAGAAACTATAAGCAAAACATAAAAGCACCAGGCTATACACAGTTGATATCATTGCTAAAGACATCACATACTGCTTGTGAATTTCACTGCGGTTGTATTCCCTGAAGCACTTTCATATCTGGTGTTTTCAGAACATCATTATAGCATAACATAAGCTATTACAGCTGAAATTTGTTATATTGTAAATAATTACATAGTAGGAAAAATTCTTCCTCTGGCAGGTGAATTGACTAGGTGTCAGCTAATAATTGTTTTCTAGACTCAAACAACCAAGATTATATAATTCTTGAACAAGTAGAAATGAAAATTCTTTAAAGCCTCTATATTATACTTGAATAGGTTAACCATCTGCCACCATCTATGGTAAAGCTGTGTGATGTGGTCAGACCCAATATTAGAGCTTTCAGCAATTTGTTATATGAGCCTAATATTGTACAATGCTTACATTAACCACAGGAAGGGCTCCTTTTCTCAAATAAAGAAAAAGGAAGAGAAAGTATAGATGCAGATGACTAGCAGATTCAGGGCTTTCAGAGAAGTTGAACTCCCTGTGTAATTAAATCAGAAATCTTTCTACTAGGACAGGCCTGCACAAACTAAAGCCAGCCAGCCAATTGAAACAGTAAGTGAAATTCTTTTCTCTGACATGCCACAAATTCATTTATTTTTCCCCACCCCAAATCAGACACATACAAGGGAATTGACAGCAATATTTTCCCAACCCTCTGCTGACAGAAAATTTGTAACTTTTCTTCATGTTTTTCAGATATATGCTTTCTATTCTTAAGATGTCATGTAGTAAATAATTTGGCATGATTTAAAATATAAATATGTATCATAAATATTAATATGCCTATGAGGTAAGCTAAGCTTTACCTTCCAATGACATATGAGGTTTAATAAAGTTTGAAAAACTCTCGAGTGAAGCTGGACTTTGATTACATGGATGGATAATAACTGTGTAAGTTTTTTGGCCACAGCATGGAAGTGATTTGCTATTCCTTACCTCTGAGATAGTTTTGAACTTCTCAGCCTGGCTTCCTAGTGGTCTACTGTTTGAGTATTCCTACCAATTCCAATCTTGCTTAGTTTTTCTACCCAGATGAGATGCTGCCATCTGCTCATCTGAAAACCTAACTTTGTTACCAAAGGCCTTTGCTGAATTGCTGTCAAGGGAAAGCTTTACCCTGTATTCACTGAGGTGGAAGAGGACAAAGAGACACTATACATGGGGACTACTGAAAGAAAAATGGGTCATAGACATAGAGAGAAATGTACCTTGTTATGAAGGGAAACAAGAAAATGAACTACAGATTGAACTGTCCAGATGCAGTTCAATCTGTACGTGTTACAGATCTCACATCTGTATCTGAGATCCATATTTAATGCATGGTTTCAGTATGTGCTAGGGGGTAGAGACAGAAAAATGGGTTAGTGAACTTGAGGGCGCAGTTAAAACTGTGTAGTTGAATAAAGATACATGAAAATAATGGAAGTCCTAGATAGAGGAACATGTCGTGCTTTGGTTTGGTATCTTCATGTCACAAAAAACAGAAGTAAATAGAAAAATTGGAAAGGTGAAAGATTGTTCTTTTATATGCAGGCAGAATATCTTTGTTTTACATGACAACTGGCCATGGCCAGTTCTCCATGATTGATTCAACACAACTAATTTGCTGTAGCCAACTTGCCTTGGCTAACTTGCTTGGTCAATTCATCAGAGGACAGCTCTCCATGGCCAATTCAACAATTCAATTTAATTATTTAAAATAATTTAAAAATTATTTTAATTTTTATCAGCCACATTTCATTTTATCGCTCCTTTTGTATACTTTCTTTAATGATTTTATTCCACCATTTCTTTGATATTAGTGTAACTGTTGCTCTGTGGCAAGTTGTCCTGCAGTGAATTGGTTGTGGTGAATTGGTCATGGCAAGTTGTCATAGACCCATTTTACAGGTAATCCTTAACTTACAACTTGCAACTTTAGTGACCTAGGATAAAATGACATTGAAAAAAGTGATTTATGACTGTTTTTCACACAACTTTTTCAGCATCCCCGCAGTCATGTGATCAAAATTCAGATGCTTGGCAACTGGCATGTATTTATGACGGTTACATAGTGCTAGGTCACCTTTTGCAACCTTCTGCCAAGCAAGTAAATAGGGAAGCCAGATTCACTTAATAACTCTGTTACCAATTTAACAACTGCACGGATTCATTTAACAACTGTTGCAACAAAGTTTATAAATTGGAGCCACTTAACAACAGTCTCTCTTAATAACAAATTTTGGGCTCAATTGTGATTGTGAGGACTATATAGAAAATCTATTACAGTAATTATGTAACTTGTCTAAAACATGTTCCACACAGTGAGTAATCAGCAATTTGAATGTTATGTGTGCTCCTGGAATAAAATGACTCAAAATGCACACCAAAGTTGGAAACAAAAATTAACAATATGGAAATGCTGATATTATTATGTTTATGTTTAGAGGTTTATATAAAAAATGTGTTAGTTGCTATTCTATATTTGGCAGTTTCATATTTAATCTTAAAAATAATTATGCATAAATCTTAGAATCATGCATACAGTAGGTTGTTTTCATGAGAAGGAAAGAAGGTAGGAAATGACTTCTTCCTTTCTTTTCCTGAAACCTTACAAATCTTCTGAAAAGACAAACTGTTCACAAACATTCCACACCATAATCAGAAAGAATGCTTCAACCAGCAAGTTTGACAGGTAATTTTTAACTAGTACAAACAAAATTGCTTTTCCCTGGAAACAAGAAGTATCTTAAGAAGAGGTTATATTCTGCCTGCCCTCTGAAATCTCATAATGGGTTATTTCATGGATCCTCTCAAAGCATGAGTTGGACTACAGGGCAGCTGCCTTCTCCAACAAACTTCAATGGCAAGTTCAGATTTCCATGGTCTCTCTTGGATTGATCCAAATCTACTCACTACCCACAAGAGCCTAATGCCATGAACTCCTTTTCATTCTCAGAGTAATTTGCCGCTCTCAGACTTGTGTTTGCTTAAGAAGCAGCAAGTTCTGCTTGGCCGTTATCAAAGTCTGACGGCTGCACAATAACTCTGGTTTCCCGTCTAAGGGAGTGATTGTATCGGGCCTGAGTGTGACACTGGCAGAATTATGTCATGTCTGGAGGATGGAATCTTATCAGGGCTTTGTCTGAAAGGCAAAGATGCCCAGCTGCAGGAACATGACACCCCTCCTCTGGCTCTGGAGACAACCCCCTGCTTTTCTTTTTCTCTCTCCCTCCCCCCAGCCCCCCCCCCCCATTTTTGCATCCCAAGGAGAAACAGTCTCTTCTACTTCCAGATATCACTGAAGCAAGGAAGGGCAAATAGATTCAGAGACAGAGATTATTAACAGGTCAAAATACAAATTAAAAATGGAAATTGAGTACTATTTCACATGAAGAAAAATACACACACAGAGACACGCACACAAACTTCATATTTTAATGATATACAGTATGGTTTTTTGCTAAAATATTAATCAGGAAAAAATAAATCTGCAAAAAGGGCATTTTGGATAAACAAGCCTTGGCACCTAATATTTTTAAGCTGTTACTTTTCTAGACAGTAGATACAATTGGCTTGATTTAGGGGAAACACACACATACACAAACTACTTGGCCCACTTAGTTTACTATTTCCTATAATCTACAATGATGAACCACAGCTCTTCTATGTGAATTCTTGTTCTCTAAGATTGAGGTATGGACATCTTCCACTGCTCTCCACACAAAATTTGCAGATTCTGCCTTTGTTTTGATAAATTTTTAATTCCTAAAGGGTACTACAAAGTTGAAATCGAGACACGCATTAAACATGATTATAGCCAGACTCAAACCCTCTGCTGACCTGATATAATTAAACAAGTAACAGTAACATCCTCTTTTTTATTTTACAATTGTAGGAATAGATATACTAAGTAATCAGATCTTAATTAGAACCTCAAGAGTACGTTCAGGATAAAAGGGTGGATACTGGAAACTTATGACTAACTTGCATTGTAAAGTTTAACTTCTCTCTCAGGATTGAAAGCTAAGTTTGAGTTGAGTATTGCATGTTTCTCTCTTATGAACACTCACACACGACTATCCTATTAGGATGCCATCTGTATTATGGCAAGTACATCTTGTAATCTGGGAAACTAACCTGAATGATAGCTAGGTTGACTGAAACATCTATTTGCCACATGCAGTGAGATGCCAACCCCCAGGTTATCATTAACCTTATTTTCTATTTCCAGCATCTTGAACTTCCCTTCTGATTTTCTTGTACTGTAGCCACATGCATGCAGCTGCAGACCTATTTCTGCAGGCTTATAATGGAACAGACTGGTCACATGCTGTTGTCACCAACTCACACATTGTTATCCTCACCTCAGAAGCTAAAACACATTGTTCTGAGAGATGGAACCTAATGCTCTAATCTTGTTTAATCATCCATGCATTTTGACACATTTTATGTTAAATTATCTGTTTATTGTGCTGAGGAACAATATTCTCATCAAGAGAAACTATAGCCCACAGCTCAGAAAGAAAGCCATAGAAGCAGAGGATTATCTTGTGCTCAAGAAGGTGGAATTCATCAGTCCCAACAGTCTCACAGCCCCTTCATCCTAACTGGAAGCAACATAATAATGGATACAAAATGACTCAGATATCTATTTTCTCCACTTTGGGTAACGGCTAAGGAACAGATCATCTTACTCGTGGAAGATATGGAATACCCCATGCGCTTTATTTGCAGGAGAGATAAGAATTTTGTCTTCCACACGTATTATAGTAGAAGCAAAAAAATAAAGAAAAGGATTCAGAAGTCACTCAAATATCATTTTACTTATTTCACTGGATCATATCAAGTCACCTCAAATACCCTAGTATGTTATATTCTTTATAATCTTCCTCTTTACCTTCACATATTAAGATCTTCAATGCAGATTTTGTGCAACATGGAATGAAAGAAATAAAGAAACTCAACCATGCTGCTACTAAATCACAGAGTGGACTTATTGACATGCAATTGTATGTCACTTTTATAAAATTATTAATATCATGCCCACATTCAGAATACAAATAAAATACAACTCAGTTCAGCTATAAACACATTACTCTTTTTCTAAGGATAATTCGAATTCAGTCCTATGTCTTCTACGTTTAAAACATGTACACATGCACAGGTATGCACAGACACATACATACAACTAACACACAATTCCATTTTGTGGTTAGCAACATTAGACAGAGCACAGAAAAGGAGTCAGAAACATAAGCCAAAGAAATTAAAGTAGGAAAACAAAGATATTCAAATAAATTAAATTTACACTAATATCATCACTATTTATTAAATGTATATGCTGCCAATCTCATTATCCAAAATGACTCTGGACTGCTCACTGTACTTCTTCATACTTTCTCTGCAAACCTTCCTTATGTTCACCATGGCCATATAGTGCTTCACATACAGATAGTCCTCAACATATGACCACAATTGAGCCCAAAATTTCTGTTGCTAAGTGGGACATTTGTTAAGTGAGTTTTGCCCCACTTTACGACCTTTCTTGTCACACTTGTGAAGCGAAACATTGCAGTTGTTAAGTGAATCAGACTTCCCCATTGAGTTTGCTTGGTCAGAAGGTCACAAAAGGGGATCACATAACCCCTGGACACTGCAAATAGGAGTCAATTGCCAAGCGTTTGAATTTTGATCCCCTGCAGGGGATGCTGCAATGGTCATAAGTGTGAAAAATTGTTATAAATCCTTTTTTCAGTGCCGTTGGAACTTTGGTCACTAAATGAACTGTTGTAAGTTGAGGAGACTACCTGTATTGCCTTTTCTTTATTTAACCTGCAACCTCCGTTTACAAGTTAAAGTTAAGGAATTGATCAACATCATCTAACAACGTCTAAACTTCTAAATCTTTCAATTTTTCTTCATATATTTGTATTGCAATGCATTTTTCAATTAATCTGTATGAATAAATCACTTCAACATCTCTTTTGCATACTGGTCACTTAGCTTTGTATTTCTGCCCATCCATTTTTTATTAATTCCTACTTCCCATCTCATCTGGCTTTAACCACGTACACTTCTTAAATATATCTATTCTCACTCTGTTCTTAATACCATAAAATGTAATCAATACAAGTGACCATGGTGTACGTGGCCTACTTGTCCTCCTGCGCCACAGTGTGTGTGTGTGTGTTCTCTCGGGGATTCGGAGGCTTTCTCAAGCCTCTGAAAGGGAGAAAACACCCCCCCCCCGGCTCCGACTCTCTGGAAGCCAGAAAAGGACCCATTTCTGGCCTTCCTGAACTTCCGTTCAGGCGTTTTTCGCCCTCCCCGAGCCTCCATGTGTGCCCTGCACTTATCTGCATCCAAAACAGGCCTCGTGGGGACTCCTGGGAGGGGCAGGGTAGGGTAGGTGGAGCCAGCCAGGAGTGGGAGTTGGGAGTTCTCCGAACTGTACAGAATCTTAGCTAGGGGCTCTCCCAAACGCCTGCTAACCCCCAGCAGTCCACCCCTGCACTACATTTATACCATTAGTATTTTTCTGACAACATCAATTTCTCCATATTTATTAATCAATAGTGTTCCATATTTCGTTAAGAAGTGATATTGTTGTGAAGAATATTATATATATCCCAAGGTTATATTTAAATCCTAGATTAAATATTACCTTCCATGTAGCTGTATTTCTCCTGAAGTAGGCAAACATCCGTGTGAACCAATTGTAGATTTCATTCAATGTTAGCTGCCTGTCAGGGGTCTCAAGGATAGCCTACATTTAGACATGAGAAAAAGTCACTCTCAGATATAAGACTCATCATTTCCCATCACCATTCCTGGGTGAACTACTATTAAAAATGTTAAAAGGGACTGACATTACTACAGCATGTTTACAAAATTTTCAACCACTTGTTAAAAATGCTGACAAGTTAACACATATTGATTTTTTTCTTCACTTAATGATTAGAAAATGAAGTGGGAATTAGTGTGAGCAAAGTAACCATATAGATCCTACATTATTGAGTTTTCTCATGGAATGATGTTACCCAGAAACCACAGTTTTTTAGTGAATTGAATTTATGACTCAACAACCTATATGACAAAGTGCTAAGAGTAACATACAGACTTGTGAACCAATTCAAATTGGTTCCAACCAATTGGAATTGGAAACCAATTTAATTTGAGTTGACATTCAAAAATGTAGAAGTATCCAGGGATGACATACTGTAACGTCATCACTTATTCCAAGACAAAGCAGTAGAAACCAGTAAAGGTATGTATTATTCAACCATGTAGCAAAAGAAAATGTAAAGACCATATTCCACGGTCTTGTTATTAAGTTGTATTCATATCTTCAGAGAAATTCAATATTTGCTAGTATTAGGTTATTATCAATTCCAGGAAGTGATGTACCAAATTCTCAAATACAATGGAATTGGTTCTTTCAATATTTTATTTAAAAAAGTAACTAGATCATCCAATCTAACCATTTACTTTCTTTGTCTGAATGTAGAACACCATTTTGTAGGCTTAATGATTTCTAAAGTATTTTTTATTTTTTTTAAATAAGTATTTTTCATTTTTTCATTTAATTTTTAGTTAAATTAAAAATTACTCTTAATTTTTTAAAATTTTAATTTCAATTTATATGGCTAGCTCTCAGGTAAGCCAGTAAGTTTAATAAGGTTATCTGTCTCACCAAAGGAAGTAGATCTAATCTACATAGATCAGGAGTAGCAGTGCTCAGAGAATGCAGGTTTTAAATTGTTGTATTTACAGTAGCAGAAGATTTCCTTATGCAAATACAACAATATTCTGTTTTACATACAGTACTATAGGCTTAACTGCTGAGAACAAGATCTGCTAAATAGTAAGTACAAAATTGCTGCTAATTATTATTCCCAAAGTACAAAAATGGAAAAGACTAAGCAAGGCAGGTACAGAAATCATGTCTGAAAGCTGAGAATTGTACTATATGGACAAAGACAAGTTGTTGAGTACAATGTACTCAAACGTTCTTCAAAAACTGGTCATGATTCTTATGTCCTTACTTCTAATTATATGGCAAAAGAAGAGCACCCTAAAACGGACACTAGTTTTTGGTGGTGGAGCAGTTAAAAACGGAACATAATCAAAATTTGCTGGACTGTGACTGTGATAGAGACAATAAATTTCTATCAGCTGTTAACTCAGCAGGGTTGGGATGTCTGAAAATGTCATTTGATCTAACCTAATATTTTTACATATGTGACTACCTGCACCAAGAGGGAAAATATTTTGGGGAGCTGGTAAGTGAAAATATTTGTTTAAAGTGAGAATATTTGTCAAAGCATCTCTTGGAAAAGCTTATCAAATCA
Source organism: Hydrophis major (assembly GCA_033807585.1). Taxonomy (NCBI): domain Eukaryota; kingdom Metazoa; phylum Chordata; class Lepidosauria; order Squamata; family Elapidae; genus Hydrophis; species Hydrophis major. The sequence continues at coordinate 205,569,591 of CM066330.1, read as the reverse complement.
TAGATATCCCAAAGTGGCTAATCTGAAAGACCTGAAAACAAATTAGGAAATTATCTAATTCACACTTTTTGCATAGGCTTAAAAAGACTATGCAAAAGTCTTTTCTAAGGAGGAGATAATAGAAGTAATGATCTTAGCTTGTTCTTCTAAGCACATTTTAAATGCAAAATAAAGTGTTTATAAAGGCCATTTATTCAGCCAGAAGGAAACAGGGCTATAAGGTCAGAGCCCCAAAGTCCGATAAGGTCAGAGTCCAAGTACTCTTAAGCTACCCAACTGGTTTCTATTCACTGTAAAATGGAGATACTGGCCCAATACAGTATTATCAGGGAGCAATAGTAGCCATTTTCTCAGGGAATTTAGCTTGTTTTTGTATTTGGCTTTATTAAGTTTTTTTAGGTAAAAGAAAATGGGAAAAAACCTAACAGAAAATGAATAGTCAAGGAAAGGAATAGAATAGAAGACAAAATAGAGAAAGACATGAGAATTAAATTTTTTTAAAGGATGTGCTATAGAAGGTTGCAGTTCATACAGGACATTATGACCCAAAGAAAACTATATCTGCTCTGCCAGAAGATTAAGACTGGAAGGAGAATCAGCAGTTACGAACCACTAACATGAATATATAGGAACTCTATAGTCTTACATAAATGAAGCATGTGATTATACTAAAAATCAGAAATATTGGGTACAAATGAATCTATAGTAAACACTGATCTCTTCTTTGTGTATGAGAGAACAATATATACAAATATTAAATGTCTGAGCATGACTAGTTAAATTAACCTACTAATTTGTATTAATAAAAATATTTCTCTCAACAAAATTTATCAGGAAACAGCATTAATCAATCAAAGTTATTTTAAAGGGAGATTTTTGTTATTCAGTACAAAGTTAGTAACTCTGAAAGAAATAACTTTAATATTACATTGGTGTATTTCTGAAAACTCTGGAAGACACTGAAGGGCAGATTTTTTACTAATGAGAATTGAGCATATCACTGTCATTTATTTTTTTAAAAAAGTTCCTTTCCTACCCTTATTCAGGGAGCTATTAACCTGACTATATAAAGCAGTGCATTAAGAAGCACTAAGGTCAGAACTGCCAAGAGCTGTCTGATTCGAGCAGGATACAACTACAATTATAAATAATTAAAGAGCAATAAAAACTAGAAATACAATCCTTATGTCTTTGTCTCTAGGTCTCTCTTCACACAAAATAGACAAAAGAAAAAATAATAATATGTATCTGATTCATTAATCAGCAGTATTAGGATGCTTAGTGAAAGGCACAAACAATGGCTTAAAATCACAGATAATTTTGTTCTCAAGATATAAATTGGCAGTTTAAATTTGCAGCTTAACCAAACTACATTCCCCAGAGTTAGGACAGAAGGCAAAAATCTTAGAGTACATTACTGACATATTAGAAATACTTCCCACAATTAACAATTGAATGTAAATGTAAGCACTTCATAAGGATTGCTGCCTTTTCCAGATATCATTGTATTTATGTGCATTCTTACAAAATAAAGAGGTTTTTACCTGTCTGATAAGTGAGGCATATGTGAAGGGAGGGCGGACATCTGCATTTTTGTAAAATTCATGATTCTGTGCAAGTTCTAGGCAGAAAAAAAGTAAGTTATAAACAACAGCAAAAGACATTCCAAATGGTTCATTTCAACACAATATTTGATGTAACTGGAACTTCTCAACTATCTCACCTGAGGAAATTGGTGTGCAGAACTTCTCTGAGTTTCTCCTGCGAATAGGCCCTACATTGTGTAAAGTGGAGGAGCTGATAACAGAAGGACCCTGTCGCAATGGAGTAATGGGTGCAGTTGCAGAGGTGGGGGGATGAGGTAATCCATCAGGAAAGGTATCAGAAGTGCTTTTGGACATTGTAGCGCTGGAAACCAGATTCAGCTGCTCAAGGAGGATTAAAAGAAGATCATGATTAGAACTAGACCAGAAGTGAATGAGTAAACAATATGTGTTCAAATAAAGCAGGTGGTGAGCATTATTTATCAATAAAGATAACTATTAACAGTGAAAGTAAATATATTCCAATGAGGCCTCATTTATTGACAATTGGTGGAGACAGACTTCAAGATATCAAAACCACTATATTTCAAAGTACATTGTACCAAGTCAGGGCAAGTTGATTCTTGAAATCCTTTACCAACTTCAGTTATATCAAAGCATGTTGTTTGGTATAGGAAAAAAAATTACCACCTAAAAATATACTTCTAATTTAAAAAAAAAAAACCTAGCATTTTTTTGGGGGGAAGGGGGATATAGACAGATTTTTAGAGGAATAATTTTCAGTGATGGTTACTCAACTCTATCACCAAGTTCAGCATGATTAAATCTGTATCACAACTGGTGCTAAAGTTAAAGAAACCGGCTAGCAAAAGTTTAAATTCCTCTCTTCAGAGAAGAAAAATAGTGTGATATATATTGAGGACAATATACACCAATATACACAAATTCCCTAATATTGTTTCCCGATTTGATAGCTTCATTTCAACATTGAATCACATACTGCAGTACTGGACCAACCAATCAACCAACTGAATAGGGATCTGAATCTTACTTTAATATTAGATACATCACAACTTAGGAAAGCTTTTTTAAAGAGAACAAAAAAGCCAGACTCAGCTTTTTTTAAAGAAAATATATATATATATATATATATATATATATATATATATATATATATATATATATATAAATTTTTTTGGTTTTATTTACATAACATATAAAAATTCAATTTCAATCAAACAGTGTGTTGTCTAGATACAATTATTGTTAAGAAATCATAATCAATATTCATCACAATAATATTAATTCTATAATAATGATACTGGCCTTCTAACTTATTTGAGCAAACAAGGCGGGAATAGGAATTGAATTTGAAAGATAATGCTTTTTTGAGAGGCTTGTGCTAACAATTTAGAAGGAAAATTTGTGCTATTCACCTTTATAGAGTACCTGCATCCTACAGACAAATCTGTGACATTCATGTGTAGCTATGACTACACATGAATGATCATTAGCAGATATAGTGAGAAGGGCCTCAGCCATTTGAAACTACTGGAGACTGATCATTTTCCTGGAGATCAGACTTTGACATAATTATACATGCTTCAGTTATATTCATACTGGACACATAAAATGCAATTTAAATGGAGGATCTCTGAAAAGGCTACAGAAGCTCACCTTGGTCCTGATGGCCTTTGCAACATATAACAGCTACCAATATTGCAAAACTTTTCTTTACACTAATAGCTGTTTATTAACACTTATAAACAAAGTGATTTTATGATTTCTGTTATGCAGTTTCTATACATAATTTTTAACGTCAATCACTCTGGTGCTTTTGAAATTAAAAACATTACATAATTTCCTAAAACCAAACAATAAATGAATAATCACATTATACCAATGCTGCAAGAGCTGCACTGGTTATCAAACAGTTTCCAAGTCTAATTCAAAATGCTGGTGTTTGAGATACAGAAAGCATGTTTCTCCTTCCTGCATTTTGATTGCTAAAAACAGAAGGGGGAGGGGGTTCTATTTCCTGTTTATCATAAAAACATGTTTGAAAGGGAAAAACAAGTCTTCGCAATAGCTGCACCCATACTGTGTTTTGCCCTGTGCGGCTGCATCTTTCTTTGTTGGTCTTCACTATATGCTAAAGACAATTATACTCTTTAAGTTTTCTTTGTGTATAGCAGATATTGTTATATTTTGATCTAGTTAGTTCCTTGACTGATTGATCTATACTATTTTTTACAATTTTTTTTTGCAATTTTTACATGATATAAACCATACTGTTTGATGCTTTTGGCAAGAAAGATAGGATATAAACATCTTCCAATAAATTATTCTGAGGCAGTGGTAGCAGTACATTTCTTTACTCCTTCCTCAAGTTATAATTACAGTTGCCTTCCTTCTCATGGACTGTGGTAACAAGGTCCAAATGCCATATGGGCAAAATGCAGAACATGATGGCAAAAGGAAAATATTAAATATTTGGGTTAACTATGCAAATTATTCTAGCAGGTTTTCTGACTGATGTGGTCTAGGGCATCAGTGTCACAAGCTGGCTTTTCCTTAGTAGCCATATGGAATGGCTGATAAACACTAAAATGGGCAACAGATCAGGAAGGAGCCAGTGGCACATCCTAAATGTAAGTTCCTAGGTCTTGTAAGTAGCAATCATGACATCAGGATTGTATCTTCTGTCCCCACATTTTCAGATAACAGAGCTTTTTAGCTTTTGCTGGTAATCCCTCACTTAAGCAGCAGTGCACTTTTTCTGTTGTTTGTTTCTCAGTTCAAGAATGACATTTCCTTTTCTATTATGGTGAATATTAGTGATTTTGGCTAACTAGGCACAATTTGCAAGCTATGCTGTATCAAAACCAAAGGCAAGAAAAACCAAAAGTACACATACAGACTGGGTGAAACCAGGCTCAATAGCAGTAACTGTGAGAGGGATCTTGGAGTCTTAGTGGACAACCAGCTAAATATGAGCCAGCAGTGTGTGGCAGCAGACAAAAAAGCAAATGCAATCCTAAATTGTATTAACAGAGGGATACAATCAAGATCAAGGGAAGTACCACTCTATAGAGCCTTAGGAAGACCACACCTAGAGTACTGCATCCAGTTTTGTTCACCACATTATAAAAAAGATGTTGAGACTCTAGAAAAAGTACAGAGAAGAGCAACCAGGATGATTAGGGGACTGGAGGCTAAAACATACGATAAACGGTTGCAGGAACTGGGCTTGGCTAGTCGAGTAAAGAGAAGGACCAGGGGAGACATGATAGCGGTCTTCCAATATTTGAAGAGCTGCCACAGGGAGGAAGAGGTCAAGCTATTTTCTAAAGTGCCTGTAGGCCAGACAAGGAATAATGGATGGAAACTGAACAAGGAGACATTTAACCTGGAGATAAGGAGAAACTTTCTGACAGTGAGAACAATTAACCAATGGAACAGCTTGCCCTTGGAAGTTGTGGAAGCGCCATCAGTTGAGACTTTCAAGAAGAGATTGGACTGCCATTTATGAGAAGTGGTGTAGGGTCTCCCGCTTGGGTGGGGGGTTGGACTAGATGACCTACAAGGTCCCTTCCAATTCTGATTATCTGTTATCTGAAAACAACTTCACTCTGTACATAGAAAGAACAGATTAAAACTCTTAAAGTAGACCTAGCAAAAGACCTATTATTTTTATTTATACAGCATGTCAGCAGCTTTACAATGCTTTATGGAGTCACATGGAGACAAGTTATTGCCTGGAAGAGTTTACCTAACCTTTGGATCAACCTTGTAGGAAACCATGATAAAATGGGAGTACTGTTGCTAATTGGTCTGTCAGTTATTATAATCTCATCTGACCTCCATGATTTCATCTGATGAGAGTAATCTCCAAGCATTCAAACAAGTTGCTTGAGAAAACAGTAACATCTTATTTAGCATCTTCAATAGGAACAAAAATCGTTTGTCTTCCATAATATCTTCATGTTCCTTGGAAACAGTACCTCCACTTTGAGCTTAATAATAATGTCACAGTCAGCACTGGCTTTCAGCTCTGAATCAGTCCCCTAAGATGATGACATCATATTTTAGAACAATTCCTATTACAAAGAGAAGTTGGCATATGTGTCAGAAATGACCAGACTTACAGGCTGACTGAAGGGTTTTGGCTCTGAAGGTCTCATATGCAGATGGGCCATCATTGCCTGGAGACGTTCACTTTCTTTAGCTAGCTATAGAGAGAACCAAACAGGAAGTTATTTGTTTGGAGGAAACATCCTTTACAATGGTCAATTCATTTATTTAGAAAAAGGGCCAAGATAAAAGTTCATTTGATAATCATTCCCTAGAATGGCTCCTTTTCCATCAGCAGGAGCAAAACCAGCTACTTTAGTTTGCCCTGTTTAGCTTCAGGGTATGCATGCTTTCCTCTCGTCTTGATTAATTCTTCTTACATGCTGTAAGAACATGTGGCATTACAAAGCTGTTCCTTTGTCTTGCTGCCTTTTAGAATATACCTGAAAGGGGAAAACTGCTAACTTTTCTGATTCCTTAATATCATGACTCTGGCAAGAGCGTTATATTTCCAGGCCACTAAATTATTGACTTTCACACTCTCATGCTTATACTGTAAGGAAATTAGTGTTAGCTGTACAGAGACAGCAAGTAAAACTATATCCATATACAGAATTCAGCATCCACAAATAACTTTTCACTCAGTTTTTTTTTCCCAACAAAACTTAGGTTATTTTCTTTACATGTGTCTGTTATTAGCATCCTGTCCCATAAGGAATGCCACTAGATTAGATCAACATCTAATATTCTTTCCTTTCAGATACTTGCTCTTGCTTTCTTTTGCTCCTTGCTTTCTCTTAATTTGTCATTTGTCCTTGTTTCTATTATCTTGTTTCTGTTCACTTTGCTCTTGTTTTCCTCAGCTTATCCACTCACCTGCCTATCTACCTCTCCAGTTGTGCAATATTATTTAAGCTGCATGCTTTATGTTGTTTGAGAGACTTTATTTCTCAGGGTGTGGGAAGGGTGAAATAAGTGCTATGGCACTGGAGAGGCTGGGTGCTTTAAAAACAGTGGATCTTGCAGGATCTTACTGTCATCATCATTTTCTAAATGTTCAAACTTTTCTTTGGTTCCAGCCAGACCTGATGGATCCCGAGGCAGACTGCAGGGTTTATGCAGAAAGGGACATTTCTCTCCTTATGAGGTTCAGAATCTCTTCCCAGAAGTAAAAATGAGGGCTAAAAAGGCATGAATTAAATGCAGCATTGAGTTTGAAGAAGGCCTGTGAGATTCTGACAGAAGGATAACCTGACAGTATTGCAGCTTTCATTACAGCTGACAGATCCATTCCTGTGATGCATTGTAGGATCTGTAGTGAAAACTTTATAATAGGGAGCAAAGGCTTTTTACACGTGCAACTTTCTGCTCTCTTAAAAGGATTGTCCCCCACATAAGGATCAGTAATTGCTTGATAGTCTTTTTGAGAATAGGACAAATTCGCATAGTTGACTGAAGGCTATAAAAAATGAAACTCTGCTCTTTCAATGCTCTTTGTCTGTTTTACTTGGCGTAAATGATTCATTCTTCTAGTCAACCCCATTTGCACCCACTGATTTAATTTAACTTTCAACAGCGACTGCCTCCACTACATTACAACTGGCTATCTCTCTGCAGTCTCTTTCCTCTGTCACTAATCCTGTTAGTGCAGTGTCATGTCCCATGAAATGCTCCTGCTTTCATCCCCATCCCCATTTTGCTCATATATAATTCATGCAACAACATGGATAAAAAGAAACTCCTGCTCCATCTCTCTAGAGTTCATCAAGCAAGCATCAGTGCTGGCAGAGCCTGCAAAGAAGTTTAAAAACAAAGGGCATTCCCTGTTATATATCATAGATTACATGCTGTTTCACCACATCCCATACATTTAACAACCATTTATAGTTATCTCCACGTGGACACTTTCTCTCATCACCCTTTGAGATGCTAACTTTCAATCTGTTAATGTCACAGCTTTCTGTCACTGTTTACAATTTATGGCCCTCAAATAAATGTTATAGTTGTTACATGATTGCCATACAGATCAGTAGCAGGGTACTACTTGTCCTTACTTGTGCAGTGGCAACATTCAAAAGATGAAACGTGTGACATAAAGATATTGTGTTGCCTGTTTTTGTTTTTTAAATTCTTTCCCCTTCATTGGCAATTACTTTTGGGAAAATGTGGAAATCAGCATAATTTTAAATTACTAGGTATTCCCAAGTCAAAAAAGAAAGAAAATTCTGTTGCTGCTGCTTTCTGAACATAGCTACCTAATTTTGATAAATCCATTACCCATATTGAGAATCTATATGACATATCATAAGATATGTTCGCTTCTGGAACCATAACATAAAATTCAGGTGAGGGAACATAGTGGAAATCAGTTCACATTTAGTAGCACATTTCATCGAGCACTGCTGGATTTATTTGTGGTTGGTCCACACATATCAGAGTCTTTCTACATGTGAAGTGTGCAAATAATCAGGCTATTAAATCAGTTTTCTCTGCTCTATAAATTGCGATTTTTCTATGTTAGAAATACAACATACCAAGCAAAGTCCACTATGTTTTTGCTTCCTTTTATATTAATTTCTGAAAGCCACAGTACCCTACCTTGATTTGACAAACATGTCAAACTTGCTACAGCAGAACAAATCATGAAACCTCAAGCAGCTTTTCACTAAGGGACTTTTTCTTGCCACATGAGCAGTTCTCTAACACATCATGAGGTATATGCATTGTGGAGTGGAAAAACGAGGTTTGAAGCAGGTGGTATTCAAAAACGGTATAGCAACTGCCATTCTTGTAACGATGACACATGTTCTATGGTGACTGTGGCAACTGTACCCACTGAATCCAATTTGTACTTTCCATGTACTGTAATCAAGATGGCAGAATGCAATTCAAAAATTACAGTGGTCAAAAAAGGAGTAAAAACCATCTGGGAAATAGCTTTTAAGTAAACTTTAAATCAGGTAAGAGGATACTCAAGGAGTTAGGAAGTTTTATAGAATGAAATATATCTTATTGCGTACATTTATACTGACCTGTATTTCCAGCTGCTGTACCACTTGCATTTGAACTCGACACTGAGCCGTACTCCGGTCATCAAGTGCATGTTCTGTATTGAGGTGTCTAAAAATAGAAAATACCAATTTTTCTGCAGGGATTTGAAATTTGCAGTGCTTAATTAACAGATCTCATCTGTGCATTTTTCTTTTCATGTTTTATATTTAAGAGTTGCAAACCAGCCTATGTTATACATTTTCCTATTTATCAGATTTTCTTCTGTTTTTCTTCTGAATTGCTGATAACATTAGGTTTTTCTATTTTATCATGACAATAACTGTGAAAGATGTCCTATGGGGAAATAACTCTTAGCTAGTTTATTAGTAACTTTGATTCAGTAGCACGGTAAACTGAGCAGAGATTTGTTTCCAGAACTTCCTCTTTCAAAGCTAATTCTCTAATGGCATTATATATACACAACACATTCAAGCCCAGATTTTTATAGTTTGAAGGGATAAGACAATCAAAGGAATAGGGAGGAGATTCTGAATCACAGAATCACAATGTCTTGTTTACAAACCTATTAAACAGAATAACAATTTGCCATTCTCTATTTTTTTTGATTATTTTTTTATCTTGGTGAGATGGATTAAAAAATAGGCACTTTTTCTCCTGAGGAGACTCCCACTGCAGAGTATGAGATTGCAGAGGTAGCAGTAGACTGTTGTAGACTCCTAAACAAACTACTCTGGCTGAAGAAAACTGCTGTGAAGTTCTGTTCAATGATTGAAGCATCATAGTCTACTGCTATAGTAAATTAATAAAGCCAAAATAAATCTGAACTTAAAGATGCAAGCTTTGAAATGGAAATTAAGCTCTAAGTGAAAGTTGCCCTAATGTCAGCCAATGAAATACCCTCTATTTCATTCCAATATTTTTGGTTCAGTTACTAAACAGCATTCTGTGCAGTATTAGAGAATCACAGCAATGTCAAGACATCCTTTTTATGAGGATTGAGATGAAGGGAAGCATTCTGTAATCTTGGGAAGACTTTGGAGGGGCAGAGCAAGAATACACATATATATGAAAACAATTCTCTATCTGCCCTTCTCATTTTGAAATGCAAAATGCTAGAAGGAATTTGGAAGGAGTGCCCAGCTGACACTTGTTGACTATTGTAGTGATCTTCCATTAGTAAAAGGAAGATTTGTTGAAATGCTCAGTTTGCAGAATAACATTACACACTGTCTGATTAGCCACACAGGCTGTGCTTCCCAATATCCCCCACCTCCTTAACATCATTTCCACCCCCCTTCCCAACATTCTGTTCAAAAGGCAGTAGAGTGGGAAGGGGGGGGTTTTGAAAACAGGCAGAGGTATATTGTGCATGTGGGAGGGGGAGCATGTGTAGTCACAAAGCAAAGAAGGGGAGGGGGAAATCCCAAAGAGGCAAGGAAAAGAAAACCCGTCAGTTTCATCTGATGTCTTTGCTAAAAATCTTGGCTACAAAGAGATCTAATTGCAAATGAACTAATTAAGTAAACCTCTGACGAAGCGTGAAAACAATTTGTTTGACCCTGACGCTAGCAGAGGGCTCTTAGACAGCAGAGTTAATCAGTCAGTGACAGAGCCCACAAGCGGTGTCAGCAGGCTGCCGTGCTGCCATCTGTTTCTCTCTAGTTCTCTCCTCCACCCCCACCTTCCTGCCTTCCTTTGCCTAACATGGACAAGTTATAAACTTTGCTGGTCTCATTTCTGTAGATCCCCTCAATTTCTTTTCCTCCTGTCTACACCCCTTTTGTACTTCTTAGTGTTCAGCCATGGTGCTTCATAGCTTTCGACATTCTCCCTATTAAATATATAACGGGAACTTAACTATAGTGAGAAGCAGAATGATTTTACCTCCATTTCAGGGAATTTTGAGAACATATACTGTTGTGATCAATTTTTCTACATACAACCATGGCAGATAGGTCTGCTTCGGTTCCAAAAAGAGGTTAATTGTCAAACCTTGCTAGGAAACTACTTCTTTAAAGATAGCAAAACTATCTTTTGATGTCAATAAGGGAGAATATTTGAAGCTCAGGGTTAAAATGCGGGGGTCCTGGGTGCTCTCTGAGCTTGCTCGTTTTCTTGCAGACCTTTCATCACTCAAACTAGGTAACATCATCAAGATGAGCCAGTAAGAAGTGCAGTTTGCTGTCAATTTATATTCTAGAATAGAATATGAGAATACACAGAATATTCTATTATATTGTAGAATATAAACTGGCAGCAAACCATGTTCTTTACTAGCAGTGATAATGTTACCTAGTTTGGGTGATGAAAGGTCTGCAAGAAAACAACCAAGCTCAGGGACCACCAAGGACTCTTTATCTTCTGACATGCCAAAGTAAACTAAGTCCAGCACAGAGGAAACCATCCTCATGGATCCAAGAGCAATAATTACTGGTGTTTCTTGTTTATACATTTAGCTCTATACTGGGCTGGAGATGAATGAAAACAAAGTATAAGTTCAGCTAATCAGCATAGCAGCATAGAAACGGGTCACTTACTTGATAAACTGTCCCAAGTCCTCACAGAGGGTTTCACATCCAGGCCATTTGCACTCCCCATGTCCATACAGGGGATGTGAGCCAGGAGTCTCCTCATGAGAAGAGCTGCAAATGGGGACAAAGAAAAAGAAAATAAACATTACTGCTGAGTGTTGAAGGCTTTTCTGTTCTGCCCACCAGGAACTATAAAGTTGGAAAGAGGATATTTTCCCCAGACTTTCATATTTCTGAGTTTTGGACTAAGCATTTTATATAATGCATTTGTACTCATCAACAAAAGAAACATCTACATGGGAATTTTAGAGGAATTTGACATGCTCTCAAAATTGGCAGAAGGTGCATTCCCTATGTTGAGCAGCTGTGATTGGCAGTCGTTCATCTACATGATCAAAACAGGAGTGAAGACAAGTTATTATTTAGTAGTTCAGACATAATCTGCAGACATATGCTAGCAGAATGAACTTGCTCATCTTGGTTCATCTTAGATTTATCCTAGAGATGGGAAGTCAAATGTGAGCCTTCTGGAGGAAATGCTATCCAGGTTATATTTTCCTGCATGCAGATTACATACATTCAGAAACTATCACCAGTTTGGCCATGCAAATTTTAAAGCATTGGTTTTAACAATAAAGTTGCAATTATGTATACTGATAGGGAATGTAACCATGGTTATAACCAGAATTCAGTGCAATAGAATTCCATTTTTCCTAGCAAAACAAAAATAAAAAGGGAATCTGTTTGGCACATCCATATGTGCATACACCAAGATGCTAAAGACAGAAATAGTCAGTCTTTTGCACATGAACTACCAGATGGCTCTAGCATCCTAGACTGTCTCAGCCAGTCCTTGAGTATTGAAGATTTATCTTTAAATGAATTCAAACTCCAGCTCCTCTTTAGGACAATAATGGTTTATTAAATATAGCATCAAACAACAATACTTTAATCCGGCAAGAATGGCTAAAAGCCAGGCAAGGTTAGAGTTGGGTTTGAGTTTGCTCCCTTTCCTTTTATCACCATTATCATGAGATACACACCATCGCACCCAGGCCTATATGCAGTTCTAATTCTGGCCACGCCTCACCCATTATCCCTAAATGCTGTTAAACCTATAACATGTCTACATCCCTATCCTATTCCAACCCTCACTAATTGATCCCCACCTGGTGCCACCTTCACAATGTTTTAACCTAAGTCCTAATTACCACCTATATGTGCCCCAACCCACTTTAACAATATGCACTGCATCAATAAAGAGCCAGTTTCAGCAGACCCACAGTTGTTGCAGAATCCATCCTGCAACCCTGCAGTTGTTGCAGAATCCATCCTAAGCTCTGCTGAGTCATTCCAAAGCCATCGGCCAGCACACAAGTAGAAATACAGGTCTGGAAGCAGCAGAGATGAAGTGACATGGCTAGCTGACTTGCTATGAAGCATATTCGGAGTTGACGGGCTCTGGATGAACTTGGAGCCCAACAGACTGGAGGCACTGATATAGAACATCATCACAATGTACTTTGAATCTATGTGATGTTGATAGATTTACTGACTATCAACCTTCCCCTTATTGCCATGGGTCTAACCCCAAAAATTATTTCAAGCCATTACATTCCTAGCTATCTGCTAGAGTGCACAAAATCTAGGAGTGTGGGAAATTCTAGACAGTAACAGTTTTACTTCTGACCATTTCCCTGACATTAGCAAACAAGATGATTAGTGGGGAGGGTGGGCAATTTTGTGTAATAAAGGAGACCTCTCTTAACTGCCTCATTTAGAAACCATTCAAAGTTACAATGATATAGAAAAAAATAACTTTATGATCAATGCCCACATTTATGACCTTCACAGTGTACCTCAGTCACATGATTGCCATTATAATCAGTATGCATTGACCTATGCCTGCTCTATCCTGATGTGTTTTTGTTCTCCCTTTGTAGAATGGAGAGATTGGACAGGAAGGGATTATAAGAGAGTAAGCAATGGGGAATACACATCAACAGAAATACAGTGGCACAAGCAGCTCTGAGCATTCTTGCAGCTCCCAGCCCCAGCTGGTATATTCCCCATTGTGTGCCTGCTTACTCTCTTGTAATCCCTTCCTCTCCAATGAATGTAAATACAAGTATTAATTCCCTTTTTACTAATTATCCCAGCCCAAGGATAAATCTTCCAAAGGGTAGGGAAACAGTCATAGTGATTTAACTGTACACATAGCAACCACTTTACTTAATGACAGAGCTGCCAGATTCAATTGTGGTCACTGAATGAGGATTACTTGTAAACTGAAACATTCAGCCCATATTTATACTAATAAATCAAAAGAGCATTTGAGCTAGCAAGGAAAGATTTATCTCCAGAGTGCTGTAGCTAATTAATTTTACATTTTGCATTCAGTGACCTTAAGAGGAACTTTTCTTACTTGACCATGAGTAGGTTCATACATTGCACAGTAACAACTTTTTATACCATGGTTTGCTGAACAAGAAAGAATAAGCTTTACAGATAAGCAAAATAATCACGACTTGTTTTGTCAGTTTTTGGTTTCTTCTGTTTTTGCTTGGCATCTTGACAGCTTGTTTCTTTTGTCCCATCTACTATCATTCTATGCATAATGTTTATTTCTAGAAACCTGATTTGTTGGAACAAAAGGAGAAAAAAGGCTCCTGATTATATACCATTTTGTACGGAAAATTCAAATCATAGCACTATCATGACTTAGTTTGACTTCTCCTTCGCTGTTCTGATGCTGCACACGTTTATTTGGGGACCTATACCATTTTTATTGAATAAACAAATACAATTCAAAAGAAAAAGATAAAATGAGCCTCTGTAACTATATACATACTTAATCAGCCACCTTCAGATTTTTTTTAAATGAAAATTATTACTTTCTAGATTCTGATATGGAGGCCTCCTTGGCAACTGATGGGATAGAATCAGAATCTCAAAACTGACTTCAGGAGATTCTACTCTTTAGCCATAGGTTACTACCCTAAACTGTTACAATCAGAATTTGATTCTAAACCCATTTGCTGATACTATTTCAAATTGAAATGCAAATAGCTTAAGTGCCTTAGATTTGAATGCAGGACAAAAAAGTAGATTTTAGGGTTTGTCCTATTATACATGCAGTCTTTAACATATAGAAATTCCATAGTGAGATTAAATCTGCTTTTTACAAAATCTAAATTTTTTTCAAAATAAAGATCCATTAGCTTCACCTGTCCCTCCTTTGTGCGAGCATGGCGTTCTGTCCATTGGGAAGAGGGTGATGGGAAATTGGAGGAGAGACCTTGGCAGCCGAAAACGAGGTAGAATTCGAGGTGTTGGTGCTGAGGTCAAGTCCCTCTTGCTTGATGCTTTCTTCTACAGGCTGAGTAGCAGTAACCTCTTTCCACAGCTGCTGAAGGTCTGAGGGACATACAGCTTCATAAGTGTTGTAGAAGGAAGAGAGGGAGAGAGAACACAGAAAGAGATTTATTTATAAGAACTTCAGAACAACTGCACAACTGTGAAGGTCTCCCCAATTTAATTAAGTGAGAAAAAAGGAATTAATTTATATCACCCTGATACATAGATATTATTCTCTTAATAAAGGAGAATGTTTGTAGCTCAGAGTTGACATGAGGTGGTGCTCTCTGAGCTTACTTTTTTTTTTTGCAAATATTTCGTTACCCAAACTAGGTAAACATCATTATGCTAGCACTGATGAGGTTACCTCGTTTAGGTAATGAAATGTTTGCAAGAAAAAACCAAGCCAAGAGAGCACCAAGGACTCCTTACATATAAACTCTTTTTCACACTGTTATTAAATTGTACCATCTGAGCCTTTTAAATACTTAAATATATTTCAGAGCAATACTGCAGATATTTCAATCCTCTGTCATTTGCTTTATGAAAGTACCAAAAGAATCTCAACACTTAAATCATCATGAAAAAACAAATCTAAACTATAAATCACTTAAATATTAAGAGATAATTAGTACTAAGTAATTTACATAAAAGCAGTAATTTAGATGGAATTCATATTTCTTGATTTTGAAAGCAATGCTGGGTAAAATCAAGAAATATGAATTGCATCTAACCTACCACTTTTATGTATATTATGCCAGAGGAAAATGCAACTCTAATATTCAGAATAAACTTTACATTTCTGAATCTAATTATTTATTTATTAATTTATTTTGTAAAATTGTTATTCTAATTTGCCTAGTGCTGGTATCTGGACTGAACTAGAACCCTTGGTTTCCTGCTCCATCAGAAGTTAGTAGATTTTTAGGTATAGAACACAATCATGAGATTTCATATGATTCATTGCTTCTCAACCTTTTGGTGAAAATCAACTATGGGGATTTCCCTGTGATTCACAGGTGCCAAGAATAACAAAAAAGAAAGGAAAATAAAAATAAAAATGTGGAACTTTTGTGGAATCATATGTGATAATACAGATCTTAAAAAGTTGGGCTTTCTTGTCTGTTTATGGCAGGGGTCAAACTCGTGGCATTACATTGTTGTTACATGATGTATCACAACTTCCCCCCCTTCGCTAAAACAGGAGTGGTGTGGATAGCACATGACACATCTGCCCCCGGGCCACAATTTTGACATCCCTGGTTTATGGCCATTTTTGTTTTTTAAATAGCTATCATCTAGGGACATAAGTGTACCTGTGCACTTGTACTGCGCTTAGGATCATGCCCAAGGCCTTCCATAAAATAAAATACTAAGCATAACATGTACTAAAATTTTAGGATCCTTGAGGTTGAAAACTCATTTTCTGACATGACAAGACCATGGAAGAATTATGATAACATACATTTCCTCTGTTAGTTTAATCAACAAGCCTGGATTTTTTTTTTTACTCTAAATTAGCTAAGGGAGAAGTAACCATAGAAGTTCATGCTATTAGATGTTCATGCTATTTATCAAACTGATTCAAAATTAGTATAGTATGTCACACTTCAATATCTTTGACATGCAACTTCTCCCACTTTTGGAGATATAATTTCCAAAAGTTTAACACTTATTCTACACCATCGATATATGGATTTATGATTTTCTTACTTCTAATTAGGACCAAGCTTGTATATTAAAATTGATTTTTTCCCATTTTAATCTGAAGGTTTTTGACTAACTTCAAAATTCATATACAGGTATACCTGATGTACCTAATTAAAGGCATTTTGTTTCTTATTTACTAGGATAAATTGTGAATATCTATAGGGATGCTAGCTTTATAGATATTTGAGAAAACCTCTTTGTGGTATAAGGTTACCCTAGGTATAAGTAAATCCTAGGTCACAATGAAGCATGGTTTAAAGTGATGAAAAGGAGATAGTGCAGGTTGTGTGGGGAGGTTGCATGCTTCCTTTTCTGATCTAATCATGATTGAAAAGAAGTGTTCAGAAACATTTTTTTGAAGTTAGATTGACTCCTTTTTTGTCATTTCATCAAACCCACAAACTGTTATCTTGTTGCATCAATATATCAAACAATCTAGAATTCGGGGAAATGCCTAAACTGCATTAAATGAAATCAAAAGAGAAAACTGATTGCAAACTCCACATGAACATGCCACAGAAGGAAAATGGATCAAGAGTGTTAAACATCTTAAGACTTGTTGCAGTTCATTTGGGTGGTTTTGGATTATAGAGGTTGATGTCCAAATTGAGTCAATCTATTTATGAAATCTATTGGTAGCTAGCCTTGGAACTTTAATAGAAGAAACGTGGCCACTGAACATTAGTTCAGTTATTTGTTGACCATGCCTTTCGGGCTGATAGATAAAACACGTGTCCTTAGTGATATATTTCAGGGGATACATTAAGAATTAATTGTTCATATTGTTCATATTGACATGCTGTTGCCACTTCTTTCCTTCCTGTAATTGGCATGGCTCCAGAATGTCAGATTGTAATTTCAATGATTTCCATGGATTTTACTGACTTTCCATCTCAAATTTCCTTAATCATGAATTTGACAGAAGTTGATAGGTGGTGCATGTATGTGGGTTGGAGAAAGGCATAAGAAAATAGCTTTCAGGTACAGTACATTCTGCTAACAATAACCATTTATCAGAAAACCCAAACAGTGCTTTCACTCCTATCTTGTCCATCATCCCCCATTATTATTCTTGGAACTCTGATATTTAGGATGATTTCAGCCCAGATTCTGCTGCTTTCCTTAAAAACAGTGTTTCTGATAGAGAAGACATAAGGTCTATGGAATAAAGCAAGATGATAAGATACATGTTCTTTTCTTCTATAAAAAAAGTAATAGCAGCAGCAGCATCCAGGAAGAGCTACTACTGCTTGCTGGTGACTGTTTTTCATGAAAGGTGCATTAGGCCCAGTTCTCTCCCATTACTATCAGCAGCACATCTTCAGGTAGTCCTTGAACTGTACCTGAATTAGATGCCCACTGCACTGCAATCTAATAATGCTTTATCAATGGCTGTTTGACAGCAAAACGTAAAAGTATAGCAAGCATCAGGCCTCAAGTACATGGACAACAGGCAGCTTTTAAAATGAGATGAAAACCAACTGACAAAGCTAATCACTGCAATGGCTGGGTGGGTTCTCCCTACAGCAACTAAAGAACAAGGAGGCTTATGTGCATTACCTTGTGGCAGGGTCTGCAGAGGAACGGTGCCTTGTCCTGGCTGTAAACTGACCAACCCTTGTCGCTGGAGGTTTAACAGGTGCTGCTGCTGCAGCTGCTGCATCTGCAGGAGCTGTTGTTGGAATGCCAGCTGCTTATTCCCTAATGGCTGCTGGAAAACAAAAGAAAGAAATTAAAACACATTTTCATTCTCAAAGCACAGGCCTTCTATTTTTTTCTCAGGTCTTGCATAAGCAGCCCGATCTCAGCTTTAGCTATAGCTAGCACAGCTCACAGTTCTGATCTCTTATCCTCCGTGGCTACACAGCATATAACCAAGACTGAAAGCCTTTGATCTGCCAGAGCAGCAGAAATGAAGGGAGGGTGGCGGAAGAGAAGACAGCGAGCCTGCTTGGCGGAACACTGAAAATGCTGACTCTCTCTCTCTCTCTCTTTTGCTCTCTCAAATTAGTCTTTTCATTAAATCTGTTATTTGAATTGTAATAAGAGACAAAACATCTTATATGTCAGCAGAACCTATCTACCTTAAACATATATAGATTAAACTCCTATGAATGCCAAAAGCTTCTGCACACAAGCAGTCTCCCATGAGGCTTTTAAAAGCAAGAAAGATCCTTTTTGTGCAGTAACTCAGCACTGCCTGGGCCACACATATTCTGGAAATGAGAATACATGAGATCTGGAGGTTTCAAAATAAAAGCGAACATTCAATATTAATTGATTTGATGCACTATATCACTCTCATACATGAGAATCCTAGTTATGCCCCTTGAATTACATATGGAAGCAATCAAGTATATTGATATGCTAGATATTAATGATGCAGCGATAATGATGTTTTAATTAAAGACTCCAAACAATTTTTATCTACCACTATTATTTAATTGCTTTAAACTTGTTACATCATACAGTATACATTGAAGTGTTGCAATCAGGTGAAAGCATATGGAAAGCAAAGTGCACTTGCCAGTGGCACTGAATATTTGAGTTCTGTAACTTGTCTTGAGCCATTAAAGGGGTGGTTAGCATACAAAATATTATAAATCATTTGAACCATCTTTGAGTATAATCTATACACTGTATATGTATTTTCATTTTGTAGCCATTTCATGACTGATTTTTTAATCAAATTGCCCATATTGTTATAGAGCTAATACAATATATATATCTAAGCATAAAAATGCTGCTACAAAGATAATCGCAAGTATTTACTTTTCCACTGCGGTCCATTTTCTTGTGAGTACTGTGCTATGATATCATGATGCATATACTAAGCCTATAAAAAATAAGGATTGTAACACTGCTGTTCCGTCTCTTTTTTACTATAATTAATTCATCCCTGATGCATGGATAGCCTTTGCTGCTGCTTCCAATGGCCCAGCTGCTTCATTTAAGCTTTGTCCCTGAAATCTGGCCCTCTGTAGTAATAGCCACTGCCAAAATATTCAAGTCTACATTAGGAAGGTATAGTTTATAAGCATCACCAGAAACAGGTTTTTAGTATTTATTTTATAAGCAACATTGTAACACACAATAAGTTTTTGACAAGAACAAAATCACACACCCTCCAATGTAGCTCTTCGCTGTCACAATTATTTTCTTCCTACCCTCTTCTCAAGGATTATGTATATTCTAATGAGCAGAGCAGCTAAGAGTGCTTAAGAAGCCAGAGAGACCCGCAGCAGCTTCAGTCTGAAGAGGGCCTCAGAGAATCAAGAACGGGTAGTATTAACACATACATACTCAAAGCCCCAAACATTAAATTTGTCTATCATTTCATTTTGAAAGTATTTAACTAGTAGTTCTGTGAAGAATAACATAGAATACATCATTACAGACTGTGCCTATATCAAGATAAGTTCATTCACTTTTGATTTGGACTGGATTCCTTTCCAATAAATCATCAGGACTTTGAGCAAAAAGGCATCAAAATGGGAAGGAGCAGCCCCTGCAGGGATTGAACTGCAGGCAGAAAAACAAAAACATTCTTTTAAAAAAACCTTCTTCAATACGTTTTAAATAAATAACTCAAGGCAGCAAACTTAAAGCAGCAAATATACTAATATTCATTCCTACTCCTGTTTTCCCCACAACAATATGTGGTCAGTTGGGCTGAAAGAAAGTGACTGGGCCAACTGGTTTGCATGATTACGGTGGGATTAGAACTCACGGGTTCCTGGTTTCTAGGCGAATATCTTAACAACTACATTATACCAAGAAAAGGTTAGGCATTAATGTTAAGCCATTTTTAAGGGTGAGAAAGATCCACCAAGTCGCCTGGAGAAAAAGGAGGGAACTCTAGCTCTCTCCTTTGTGACTATACTGCCAGCAATTTGCTTCATTTGCTTTCATTCTCAAATGCAGAGAAAATTGAAACAACATAAACTGAATAGAATTCCAGCCTCTCTGCAGGCCTTCCCAATGAACACAAGTAGAATAAGAGTATGAGCAGGGCTAAAACATTTGCCCATCTCTTCTCTATGTTTCTTTTCCCCCCAGAACAAGATTTATTGAGTATCATTTTTTATGAGAACACATCCTGGCATCAGCCAAAAATAATCTTGTGTTTATAGTATGTATGGTTCAAGTTCAAGAAACAAGATTATTTACAAAGACTGACATTCTTGGTGATTCCCCACAATTAAAGACGTTCATCTCACTACAAATTCAATAAAATCCAAGCCTATTAATTTTATAATCAAGTTATAAGTACAAGTAGTCAGTCCTCAGCTTACGACCACAACTCAGCCCAACATTTCTCTTGCTAAGTGAGACATTTATTAAATGTGTTTTGCTCCATTTTACAATCTTTCTTGCTATAGTTCTTAAGTGAATCATTGCAGTTATTAAGTTTGTAACATGGCTATTAAGTGAATCTGGCTTCCCCATTCGCTTTGCTTGTCAAGAGATTTCAAAAAGTGTTCACATGACACTGGGCCAAGGCCACTGTCACAAATATGAGTCAATTGCCAAGCATCAGAATTTTGATCATGTGACTATGGGGATGCTGCAACAGTCGTTAAGCGTAAATAACAGTTATATGTCACTTTTTCCAGTGCTGTTGTAACTTTAAGCAGTCACTAAATGAACTGTTGTAAATCAAGGATCAGCTGTACCTTGATTTTTAGATTTTTAGGCCTTGAATTAACTTATGGGAAAATGAGAACGTGCATATGAATGATTAATTTTTAATGTTTTTTTAAATGATGCTTTACTTATATATACCTTCTTTATGTTTAAGAACCTCCTTTTCAGAGGTTTCCAGAAAAATAGCTTTCAGCACTCACCAATCAAGAGGCCAAGATATTCTGGTTTATCCTCCTACATGGATTATACATGGAATTTCATATATTATATATTAAGAAAAATAAAAGCAACTGAAAACTATGAGGAGGTAATAAATAGATAATTGTGATGTTTCGATTCCCTCCAATGAGATGAAGCTTCATGAGTGAAGCAGATGTACAATAAAAGCTTCATTTGGAAGTATTTTTAATATTTATTTTCTTCCAAAGTATAGTATTCCAAATGTGAGTTTCCTTCTAAACGACAGACCATCATGAGCACATAGAATTACTTATGGTGGATGAATTTTTTTGAATAACTAATTTTATTGAACCCAAAATCTTCCTACTTCCCAAACTAACCCACAGTATACCAAATAAAAGAAACAATCCTACAATCCCAACAGTTTTTAGTCTTTGGATAAAAAAACTGAATGCAAGGCAAAAAATTAAACTACTGTACTTTTTTTCTGAGGAATTGTTGAAAATTATTAGAAATTTGAAATATTGGTAATTTTACTAAGCCCAGCAGAGTGTTGTGTACATAAAAATGCAGCCCACTTCACTTTTTCTTGTATATTATTTTTATTAACCTATATTCCTCCAAGATTTCTCCCTGATCACTAGAACTAAACAGTTAATCTGGTATTGCCTTAGAAGCTATCATTTGCCAATATGTTGTCAGAATTTGTGGTCTTCTCTGGACATTTTCACTTTTGGAGATCATCTTCCATGTACTTTTAAATAGAATCAATGAAGTAAGAAACTTATCAGCACACTGATAAAAATCTTGAACACAAGGAAATAATTACTGAAGCTTACTCTGCCAGCCACTAGCAATTACTGGTGTACTGATCATACCATTTACAATCCTTTCTTCCTCTAATACTTGCAGGTATCTATAGAAAGCATTTATTTAGAATTAAACCCCAGATTTTTACCTTCAGAAAATATATTGCACCAACTCTATATTCTTTGATCCCTAATCTTTTCCCTAGTGATGGGGTTTGAATTTCTTAAAGCATTTTGTCTGCTCTGTTTACATTAGATGCAGCTGAGTGGGTACAGTTACTGGGGTAACAGGCGCCCGTCACTTTGATTTATGAGCACATCAAGAGGAGTTTCAGCGTGACACTGTGGACTGACAGGAGCACTTCATTAATTTGATGCCCAGGTTACTTGCTGGCCAATCCTCATGTGTTGCTTCCCTCCTAGATTAACCATGTTGTATCAGGTGGTATACTGGGATAACTTATGAGGGACAAGATTCTTTTTGAAAATTCTCACTCTCAAGCTTTCTGGAGTTACGGAACAAATTAGCATTGCAGGATTTCCTGAATCTACCTTAGCATTTCAAATGCTTCAGTACAAAGCAACAAGGTAAACACTAGTCTAGGCACAATATGTGATGACAGAATTTATACCTGCCAATATTTTTTCCCTTTAATTCAAAGAGAGCATCATTTCTAAAGTTATCCCAAAGGTGTTTTTTCAAGAGGCAACTGGACTTTGAAGACGTTTCGCTTCTCACCCAAGAAGCCACAGAAACTGAAGGTTAAGCATGCATTTGCAGGTATCTTGGCACAGATGCCCTGTCAACAAATATGATTTTATAGGAAATTATAATTTTAAACAAATATAGCTGGTCAAAACTAAATTTCACAAAGTTTCAGAGCAGGACAATAAAATTTCAAAAAATACAACAACGTGGGATTTTGGCCATTTTGTTACTTGTATTAGAGATCACTTGAAGTAACCTCTATCATCAACAGACCCCCAATCATAAACTGAGAAGTCGTGCCATACAGAAAGTTTGTGGGATGTAGTAAAATTACTTGCAATATATATCACTTTAACTTTATGTCAGTCAGTGTATTGTAATTATAGTACTGTAAAGGATCTTGAAAATCTGGGTTCAAGGCTACATAAACTCATGAGTTGAGTTTGAGCCAGACATTCTCTTTCAACCCCGCTTAACCATGCTGAGAGAAAAATGGAAGGCGATTTTGCTTTGTATGTCACCTTTTGATCTTGGAACTTAAAATACTTATTGTCAAGTTAATCATAAACATGTGAATATGAATTCTGCAAAGTTATTGTTTTCTGGGTCTAACAGGCAACCTTTTAAGTTTTCCTTGGACTATTAAGATGAATATAGTAGATTTTCTGGATTATTATCGTCTCTCAATTCATTTCATGTTTCTGAGGTAATATCACAACTGCCAGAAATACCTTCATAAAGCTCTGCATCATTATGATGATGCTTCTGGCAAAAATGCCAATAGCAGGAGTAGTACAAGTATCTTTTATTTTAGAATTCTACAGCAAAAATCATGTACTCAAGGCAGATAAATCTCTTAAATGAGAGCCGATTATTGAGAATCCCTGCAAAACATTTACCTAAACAGTGAATTAGTCTCAGTTAAACTTGCTTATTGCAAAACATGGGTTACAACAGAGGCAGTAACTTGAGATTTTTTTTGAAATTAAATCTATACTGAATAACCAAAGATAATTCAGTTTATTCTCTCAAATGGACAAGAAGCACATCCAGGAGTGGGATTCAGCCAGTTCGGAATGGTTCAGACAAACCGATGCCAATTTTACGCCTAGTTCGGTGAACTGGTAGTTCCAAAGATGAGCTGGCCCCATCCCACCCCTCCCAGGAGTTCCCACATGCCTGGTTCTGGCTCCCAGGTAAGTGTAGGGAGGCTTGCTAGGCCCAAAACAGGGCACGGGGGGGGCAAAGAAAGAAAGAGGGAGGGATGGGAGAAAGAAAAAGAGAGAGAGAGAGAGAGAGAGAGAGAGAGAGAGAGAGAGAGAGAGAAAGAGAAAGAAAGAAAGAAAGAAAGAAAGAAAGAAAGAAAGAAAGAAAGAAAGAAAGAAAGAAAGAAAGGAGAAAGAAAGAGGGAGGGAGGGAGGGAGGCAGAGAAGGGAATGGAGAAAGAAAGAAAGAAAGAAAGAAAGAAAGAAAGAAAGAAAGAAAGAAAGAAAGAAAGAAAGAAAGAAAGAAAGAAAGAAAGAAAGAAAGAAAGAAAGAAAGAAAAAAAGAAAGAAAGAAAGAAAGAAAGAAAGAAAGAAAGAAAGAAAGAAAGAGGGAGGGAGGGAGGCAGAGAAGGGAATGGAGAAAGAAAGAAAGAAAGAAAGAAAGAGGGAGTGAGGGGAGAAAGAAAAAGGGAAAGAAAGAAAGAAAGAAAGAAAGAAAGAAAGAAAGAAAGAAAGAAAGAAAGAAAGAAAGAAAGGGAGAGAGGGAAGGGAAAGTGAATGAGATACGGATGGATGGACAGAGGGAGGGAGAGGAAAAGGAGACGAAGGAAGGACCACAAACCCTGGCACTAGAGGCAGCTTCAGAGGATGCTTTGAAACAGCACAGCAATCCAGGGCTAGAAGGCACTTTGGAGGTCATCTAATCCAACCCCCTGCTCCAACAGCATTGTTGAAGTGAGTTTCTCTCTTTTGACCCACCCAGCCACAAAACCACCTAGCCATGACTACCATGCCACGCCCACAGAACCAGTTGTTAAAAAAATAGAATCCCACCTCTCAGCACTGTTATTTTGCATGCAGAGCAATGCATTTTTTTTTTTTTAGCAAATCTGTTTTTCCCTCACTTTTTTTTCTTTTCTGCAGATTTTTTTTTTTTTTTTGGAAAATATATCTTGCTAAATTCAAAGCAAACCTCACCTCTTTGGCTTGCTGCTTTCCAGCTTGTTGCTGAGTTAGAAGCTGTAGGTGAAGCTGTTCCTGCTGCTTCTTGTAGTATTCCTGAAGCTGAAGAGAAAAGAGAAGAAAAAGAGGAAAAATTATGATAAAGTTGGTGCTGCAGAATTTTAATGCTCTGCAACTATCTAATAAAATGCAAGCATACCATAAAGATATTATAGTGCTATACAATTGCCTAAAGCTGTGATGGTGAACCTATGTATGCTGGAAGTGGCACATAGAGTCATCTCTCTGGGAACATCAGTTGTCGCCCGTTGCTCTTCCGGGTTCTGGTGCCCACTTGCACACTGGACAGCTGGTCTTCGCTTGCATGGGAGCACTGGAAACTGGAAGAGCAGCTCTCCGGCATGCATGCGTGCACCGGGAAGCTGAGCTTCTGGTTTCCAGTGTGCACATGCGTGACAGCCACCTGGTCTTTGTGCACACATGCACGCCAGAAACCAGAAGACCAGATGGCCAGCATGCAGTCTGTGCCGAAAAGGTTCGCCAACATGCCTATGGGATCATAACAAATAGAATAAAAAAAGTCAGTCAAAATAATTCTTTTATTCTTTTAGTATATAATTACTGAAAGTCACAATAATTATTGAAAAGAGGTCACTAACATTTCCATTCTCAGATAGACCCAGAGACCAAAACCTTGATAACTTCTTGAAATGTGATCTTCCCATGAACATTTCTTTTTTAAGAAAGAAGACATGGAAATTATTTCCCCAAAAATACAGAACTTGAAATGAAAGCAGATAGCCAATTGCAATATTTTTCTAGAGGGTGTAGACAATACATGTCAACAGACTAGAAGGGTCAATCAAAAGAAGCATTCCCAGAACTGAAGGAATATGACTCACTAACATTTTATTGAATTACATGAGATTTAGGTTGTAACCTTCTCTTGCCAATCATTATTTGGGGCAAGAGAAACAGACTGAAGAGGAAAGAGAGCAGGAGAAGATATACAATCCTGTATATTTTTATGACTTTTTTGACCAGAAATGAATTGACTTGGAACTGCATTATGCCATATTTCAGAGTTATTGAACTTTGAAGGAACTACCACATGTGACACATGGCATTCTAATTGCTGTACACCAAATTAGAAAAAGTAGGAGGAAAAAAATGGAGGGCTCAGGACAGAAAGTATATTTGTTTTAATTTAACTTACTGAATGAGTCATTTATTTGAGTTTCCTTTTTTGGTTAAATTAAAATGATAACATTTTTAACTGCAACTTTTGGAGGGGCTTTTGACCCAAACAAAGCTTGTTAGATATAATTAGTTCCCAAGGCTTATCTGGCACTATTGTGGACAAATATTGTTTTAACAGGATGAAGTCACAGAAGAAAAATCATTCTTGCCTAAATAATGTTTATATTCACATTAGAGCAAATGTTATTTATTTTGCTTATTAAAACATTTATACTTGTCTTTAAGTTACAGGTCTATACAAGTTATAACATGTTAAAACCCATAATGTAAAACGTTAATCATATTTGAGATAAACATGTAATAAATCAGTGAGTACAATAGGAATCTAATAAATTCAGCAGACAAACTTATATAGAAATAACAAACAAAAAACATAGCATAGTAGCTATAGTAAAACAATCAGCAAAAGTGAAAGGTTCTCAAACATTTTGTTCCTTTGAGCTTTGGTTTTAGTGTCTTGGGGTGCACAGCCACTGGGATCTCCTAATCCTAAAAAACCCGCCATTTTTGTTTCATCTTGCAAGTCTACTTAGCACTGCGATATCCAGAGTCAATCAATGCTTTTTCCACATTTTGTTTCATTTTGCTTCACATTTTATTCCTATATCACCCTATATGCATTATAATGAAAGAAAAAAAAAATCTGCTCCTTAAAGACCACATTGAAACATTGGCAGGGTGACTTCAGCAAGGTGGCAGGAACAGCCAAAAAACTGAGACAAGGTTCAGAGTTTTTCTGGTAGGAAAACTGCTATGCAGCATAGAAGCTTACTGAAAACACTTTTTTGAATGGTTTACTCCTGCATTGCAACTTGCCAGAAATTAATCAGTTCAGGTACAGAACAGCTGTAGAAACCTTGTGATTCAGGCAGATGAAGGGGCTTTATGCAGAGGAGTCCCAAAAATCATTAAAGACCATGAAGAATAATTTATACTATATGCAATGCTTTATTGCAGAGGTTCCCAAATGTGGCAACTTTAAGACTTGTGGACTTCAACTCCCAGAATTCTGGGAATTGTTGTCTACAAGTCTTAAACTTGCCAAGTTTGGAGACCTCTGCTTTATTGGAAAAGAAACAGGTCTCTCTCTTAAAGGAGCTTAAAGTTTAAATGAAAAAGGAAGACACAATTTTCTGGGATGAGACAAAGTGTAGAAAGCATGAATACGTATGAATATAATTGCTTATAAAAAGCTTTGGCTATCAGTAGGGATGAGAATTAAAAATTATGTCAAAAGGTTTTAGGGCAAATGACAGATTCTATGTTCTACTCCAGGGGTCTTCAAACTTGACAGCTTTAAGACTTCTGGACTTCAACTCCTAGAATTCTTCCTCCAGTCATGTTAGCTCAGGAATTCTGGGAGTTGAAGCCCACAAGTCTTAAACTTGCTAAGTTTGAAAACCATTGTTCTACTCCCTTCCTCTTTAGGAAAAACACCTGCATCAGAACACATTATCTATCTATCTATCTATCTATCTATCTATCTATCTATCTATCTATCTATCTATCTATCTATCTATCCATCCATCCATCCATCCATCCATCCTATATATCTATCGCCCTAGCATTTGATTCTTGCCTAAAGGTGTTCCTGGAATTATTTTTATAACATTTTTTTAATAAAATATGGTGTTCAAAGCCTTGTTTCTGGAAACCCAGGTGCCTGAAATCATTAGGAATACTTATTTTCAGATCTGACTGATTCACAAACTATGGCTTTTCCTGAGCCATAGCTAATAATCTTGGTTCTAAATCATATGAATTTAGCAACCACTCACAAGTCCAATAGGTAAGTATTGCTTTTTGGACTTAAGAAAGCCAGATATTCTGCTTTAAATTATTAATTTTTGTTTCTGGAAAGTTCTGTGTAACCATGAGCTTCAATTAAAAGAAACTTTGGAATACTGCCTAATCTATATAGCTAAACCAATACATGAATCTGTTTTTATAAGCACTTAGTTTTCAAATAATGAAATTTAATGGCCAAAGTAAAAATGTATACCTATTATTGCTTAGCAAACTTAATAAGTACTGAATGAAACTAAAATATAGTTATATAAAATATATACACTATTTTATGTCATTAGGTATACTAGCTGGGGAATTCTGGGAATTAAAATGCACACATCTTAAAGATGCCAAGCTTGAGAAATACTGGCAATGTGATTTTGTACTTATTTTGCCTAAATACAAAGTTTAATATTTTGGACAGAGCCATTTCTAGGTTAATAATGCTTATTTTCAGGTGTAATTTTGGTTAGATTAGTTGGGAATAGAATTCAATTTAATTTATATAGTACATCAATAAAAAGTATAATTATTTATTTTTATCCATCAAGCTTTTCTTTCCAGAAGAAACTTATAAATAAAAAATTAAAATTAAAATAACCTTTAATCAGAATGTAAAATTTTCAATTATTTCAGTAAAGTTCCTTAATTATTTTAACCACAAAAATGTTAATATTTAGTACATGGAAGGATTTCATCTCTTCAGTGCAATTCTGCTTAGTGTATGATAAGTGGCATTACTCTGACCTGTTCTTAGGCATGCCAGTTTTAATTTCATTATATTGAAACACATGATTTACAGAGGTAATTTCTTTTTTTGGTGGGGTGGGGAGAGGAACCCAGTATGGGTTTCCTCAATTGGGAGGGGAAACAAAGCAGGAGAAAGCTGACTTCTAAGAAATGTCCCTGGGGATTCTGGGAGAGTCCTTATCAGCTTGTGTGTGACAGTACTGACAGCAGAAACCTTTCTCTTTAACTCTGCTGAACAGGTTTGGAAAGCCTCCCTTGTTTACCCAAAAGCCAATCAAAACCAGGTCTCTATATGGGATTCTGAGAACATTGGGTCAAGAGGTGAGAGGTGTGATGTTTGGTTTTCTTCTCACAGAGAATGCCAGCTATTCCGGTCCAGGCTGTTTAATTTGCAGTCAGACGTGTTTCTCTATCTGGCTCCAAAAAGGCTCTGAGAGGGAAGGACCCCACCCAGGTTAGTGTTTACCTTTTGTTCTTCCCCTGGGGCTAACCTTGACTCCTTATCAGCATGTTTGAAATAAACAGGTACTTAAGGCAGGAGGAAGGGTGTGGAGGATGCTGTGGTTTTTATGTTTGCTCTCCATTCCCTGGTGTAAATGTTTGTCCAAACAGTTTTGTTTTCTTGGGGATTTTTAATCTCCTCCCTCATTTTAATAATTATTTTCATTTATATTTAGTTTTTAAAAATGCCCATCCGACTCCCAATTCTATATAGTGGCTGATGAAAATATTTCCTGAGGGAACTTTTTGCTTTAAAGTAAAGCTTTACAGGATTAAGCATATTTTAGAGCCATAAGCTAATATGATAAACATGCTTCTGCAGTTCAGAAGAAGCCAGAACTTGAAAAGTTCTAGAGTATAGAATGTGCTAGGTCACCAAAACAAAAATGAAAATTATACCTAACTGCTTTATTATATGTAGCTCTTAAGCTGACTGTCATTATATGGAAAAAATTTTTAAAAGCTTTGAAATAGAATGTCTGGAATGAAATTTCAATGCAAAATATACCATATATTATACAGTCAATATGGTTAAATAGGACATCCATTTAGTCCTCATTTGTTTAGTACAAATTTTAAATTGAAAGATGTACAAGTAGTCCTCGACTTACAATCACGATTGAGCCCAAAATTTCTGTTGCTAAGTAAGACATTTGTTAAGTGAGTTTTGTCCCATTTTACAACCTTTCTTGCCGCAGTTGTTAAGTGAATCACTGCCGTTAAGTTAGTAACACAGTTGTTAAGTGAATCTGGCTTTCCCATTGACTTTACTTGTGAGAAAGTTTGCAAAAGGTCATCACACGACCCCGGGATATGGCAACTGCCATAAATATTAGATGCTAAGCATCTGAATTTTGATCACATGACCATGGGGATGCTGCAACAGTCACAAGTGTGAAAAAGTCACTTTTTTCACTGCCATTGTAATTTTGAACAGTCACTAAATACACTGTAATAAATAGAGGATTACCTGTATTATGCTTCTCATTTTCAGTTTTCTTCCAGTTATTCATTCTTAAAATTTCATAAATACAGGTGGACAAGAAATAAGGAACTTTTTATAATTAAAAAGTTGATATTTATTCTAAAATTAGTGCTAACGAACCTGCTATGGGAAGGGAACTGTATTTCCCGGAGTTAAGAACCCAGTAATTTTATTATGGGGGAAAAATAATTCAGCCACATTTTATCCAACTGTAGTATAACTTCTGAACAATTTTACACGACTTAACTTCCAATCTTATTTAACAAAGTTAGACTTCCCAATTTGTGCATGACTAGAGGAATTCCAAATCATCATAAAAGATAAACAAAATAAAACAAAACAAAATTGGGACATTGGAATCCCTATCAGTCCACTGTAATATATCTCAGTAAATAAACAAAACAAAAATCAAATTCACAAGCAAAATCTTCAACTGCAAATAAAATCCTCAATCTTCCCTCATATACACCCTATCTTTTTATAAACCTCCAACATTTGAATTATGCAAAATATTCTAATCCACATATTTAATCCATGACTATGACATTTTCTTTTTAAACTGAAAAGAGTTGAACTTTACTGTCAAGGATTCATGTTTTTATTCAACTATTACATCCAACAATTTTGGGCAAGTCAGTAGTTTTCAGTCCATCCTGCAAATTTACAAACAGGAAACACATTGCACTTGCAGGAGAGAAATTCAGACATAGACGTCAGTCTCTGTGACTCTCATACAAAAAGTTTGCTCAAGTGCAAGCTGCTTTACCTGTTGCAGCATAATTGCTTGCTGCTGCTGCAGCAGGGCTTGAAGCTGGGGTGGAGACAGAATCTGTTGCATCTGCTGGGGGGTGATCATCTGAGGAGACATCATAGCCACAGACACTGGAACCTACAGAAAGAAAGATGGGTTATAGGTGATATCAAGAAGAGGGATAAGAATTTTTGGGGAAAAAATACTTGCACAGATAATGTATACACCCATATACATATTCTTTAGACTCCAGATAAGAGTCTAAACAATATGTATTCTTTATGTATTCAGGTGCACTAAAGCTAGAGTGTCTAAGTGCTCAGAAACAGAAGAACAAAAATTGTTGCTTAGTGTTAAAAATAATAATAATCACAAGGACATGATCTCAGGTTTGAGGTAGACTTTTCTGTCAAATACTTAAAAAATTATCCAAGTCCAAATGCACACAGTGAAACAAGCCTGGGACAAAAATTGATGTTAACACTACAGATGTAGACAGAAATACAAAATCCTACTTCATATTTCACAGGTAATTCAATTAGCAGATTTTTTTTTATTCCACCTCTCCAAATCAGTACTGAAGCTAGTGAATGAACATTATTCAAAGAGTTGTATATGCACACACACTCACACACAGAAATGAAAGTGAGAACAAATGCTATTTTCTTATTTGCAAGATGAAGCCATACGTTGTTTTGAAAAGTTCAGTGGGACTTCCTTTTTACCAATTGCTGTAGATGGGAAACCTTTTTTAAGCTGCACTTATTTGTTTGTGGCTGGTAGCAGTTTAAGGTAGCCTAGAGCAGGCAAAGTGAGTTGGTTACATCACACTCATAAATGGGGACAAATTGTCAATCCTTTTGTTTTTGTTTTAATGGGAATTTCATTTTGTTTTAAATACTGCGTTTCAAGATTTAGTCTAGAATATTAGGAGTTTACCATTTTAAAATAGTTCTTAGCAAGTGGGCCATTAAAATCCAGCAGCACAATCAGAACAGTTTCAGGGTGGCAAGTTGTCTATTTAACAGATGTCCACAGTGACTGTTCACACAAGTAATATAGCCGCAGTAGCTGAATTCCTGAAAATAAAATTTGGCTTTTCTGTTGCAGCAAAATATTACATAATGTTACACAGTATTTTGAACAGATTCATATTGAGATTTGATACCGTTCTTCCATCCAAGCATGCATTTAATGTTCACTCATTGCTTCATTATAGTGTTTCCCAGCCTTTGAAAAAACTCTAGTTTGTGGGCTAAACCACCTGTCCTAACATGCCTTGTTAAGGGCAGGAAATAGTACTGCTTTCTTTAAGTTCCCAAAGGTTATTATTCTTATGGCCTACATTACTATCAAAACAGACAAGTCAGAATTAGGTCACTATAATGCATGATACCCTGTTAAACAAAAACTTCAATGAGTGTTCATCTTTACTGGAGACGGGAGATCAAGAACAAGTCACATAACCACTTCGTGGTTGACCACTATTTCCTCTTTGTTCATTTGTGA
This sequence comes from Hydrophis major, assembly GCA_033807585.1. NCBI lineage: Eukaryota > Metazoa > Chordata > Lepidosauria > Squamata > Elapidae > Hydrophis > Hydrophis major. The sequence continues at coordinate 205,537,306 of CM066330.1, read as the reverse complement.
ATAACACTTCCAGTCAACAAGCCATTTGCGACAACAAATCCATCAATACTGAAAACATGTATTCTAAGTTTGTGATGTTGTGGCATGTCAAACTGTACTGCTTTTCATAACAAAGAGTTAGGTAACATGTTTATCACAAGATAGTGAAAGGCAGGAAGACTAAAACGTGTGAAGAATAGTTGCAAGATTTGTGTTTGGCTAGTCTAGAAAAAAGAAGGACTGGGTGGGGCATGATAGCAATATTCCAGTATCTGAGAGGTTGCCACAAAGAGGAGGGGTCAACTTATTTTCCAAAGCACCAGAGGACAGGACAAGAAACAATGGATGGAAACTAACCAAGGAAAGAAGCAACCTGGAATTAAGAAGAAATTTCCTAACAGTGAGGACAATTAACCAATGAAAACAGCTTGCCTTCAGAAGTTGTGGATGCTTCATCACTGGAGGTTTTTAAGAAGAGACTGAACAATCACTTGTCTGAAATGGTATAGGGTGTCCTGCTTGAGCAGGGATTAGTTAGACCAGTCCAGGAAATGAACTCCACAGGAAAGCTAAAACTACTTTATTGAGATTGATGTTAACAACAGAATCTTGCAAATCTGATTATGGCATATCTCCTCCCCCTTTTATACGCCAATGAATCAGGGAGGAGTCTGCCTGAGTCACTTATGAATATTATCTCATTTTTCTGGACTTCAGCTCTTTTGCCTTCATAACAGTTCTTGCATATTTCTGCCAAGATCATCATCTTCCCTTTCTACAGCCGATGTGCTAACTTCTTTTATTATCTGCTGTTAGTTTTTCTTTTTCAAAGAACAAAAAATATATAGAAGACCTCCAACGTCCCTTCCTGCTCTATTCTGATTGATTGATTGGAAAAATGCCAACTATGAGCTAAATACAGTCTTCAGGTAGAGATGCATTTGTTGCAAGAAAAAGTTAAATAAAGTGGGGAGAGGGAAACATGTGGCATGCTTAAAGCATTGAGTACGCCATTACAGAAACAGAAAATTTTTATTCAGAAAAGTTTTATGAAGGTTCGTTTTCCTAAATTAATGGAATCATATTTTACTTGCTTATCAACAACCTTCTGATTATCAATTATTATAATTATTTCAACCATTAGAACACTAAGAAAAGCACAGAGTATTTTTTATGCTGCATCCACATTTGATTTTCCCTCCAGTAATCAGAAATAATTGAACTGAAATATTTCATTAGGAAGAAAAATTTCAACCACTTGTATGATTAAATTACTATATCCCAAACAAAATTCTAACTTTTATCTTGTAATTATTTTTCTTGAAATTCTTGCAGGTATTTTAAAATATTGATGTTATATAATATCATATTAGACAGAAAAAAAAGCTTGATTATCTTCACATGCAATCAAAAATGTCTGTTTCTCAGTAATAACCATCTGAAGAAAAATAAAAACTTAGATTTGATGAGGATTGTATCCATTCCATTTGCCTAATTGGGTATTTTAATTAAAGCCATTTACCGAGCAGTGGAAATGAGTTTTTTTATCCTATGTTATTGATGGAATAGCTCATAAGGAGTTCAATTTTTAATGGACCTTAAAATAAAAAAGCTGAAGAAGCTTCTTGGATTAGAAGTGAAACATCTTCAAAGAAAAACAAGAAAGCCCAGTTGCCTCTTGAAAAAACATATTTGGGATAACCAGGACCTGGATGGCTGAGAATCTCCATAGACAAGAAAAAACGTATCTTCACCCTGGCAGTTCTTACTTCTACGCCAAACAACATTTAAGGGGGGAAAGGTTATTTTGGATGTCTTTTTGTTCCAGAAATAATACAACTGATTTCCAAGTCAATCTGTATTGACAATTACCACATCATGTTTCAAGAAAGCTAACAACAATAAACTAAAATTCTACTAAAACATCCTTAAAATACCATTGAACACTCTTGGAATATAGCCTACCTCTATTGTTACCAGAGCAAACATTTGCCTATGTAACCTAATTTCTCCTTCCTCCCTCAACTCATCTGAAATATGTCCCCTGTCGCTCATATTCCATAACTCCCACCTTAATTACTTAATAAGAAATTACTGAATCATAGCTTTATGAAGATGCTAAAGAGACATGTAGCTTCCAATGATAACTTAGATAGTATCAATTGTAGACTTTAAATCCTGGAGATATGTATAACATATATTTTTTGTTCTTTGAAAAAGAAAAACTAACAGCAGATAATAAAAGAAGTTAGCACATCGGCTGTAGAAAGGGAAGATGATGATCTTGGCAGAAATATGCAAGAACTGTTATGAAGGCAAAAGAGCTGAAGTCCAGAAAAATGAGATAATATTCATAAGTGACTCAGGCAGACTCCTCCCTGATTCATTGGCGTATAAAAGGGGGAGGAGATATGCCATAATCAGATTTGCAAGATTCTGTTGTTAACATCAATCTCAATAAAGTAGTTTTAGCTTTCCTGTGGAGTTCATTTCCTGGACTGGTCTAACTAATGGAACTGACAGTAGCATTTTCTACACAAAGCTCTGCAAAATTCTATTTCAGATGTTGCAACTGCTTTGGATCAGTTCAATGTAGATGCCAGTTATTACATTTCAATATTGGTGTTAAAAATAATTAAGTATTTATACCTGATCTTTTTGCATCTTCTCAACCAACTCACAGCACATAAATATACCTTAAATCTAATGCACCTAGCACATTTTTTTCTCCAGTCAATGTCATGGTCCTTCTTTCACACTCCTGGCTAGATCCTGGCTAGGAATACAAAGAGCAAAGGAAAATGGAAGGTTGAGGATCTTAATTCTTAGGATAAATTAATTTATTGCTTCTTCTAATGCTGAAAGATGCCCTAGAAAAGGTAATATCTCCAAACATGTCAGATGAACTCTTCTCCATGTGCCTTCAAGCAAAAGGCAAGCTTTTTAACCCAAGTGTCATGAAATGGCTTTCCCGGTTAAGCTAGGTAGCATTCCTCCTTCCGTGACTTGTGTAAGGAAAATCTATTTCTGATGGTAATTAACTGTCCATTTCAAGCTTTTCAGTGCTTTTGGAATAGATGCTTTGAAGTCACTTTGAGCTCGGAAAAATGGCATATAAATTACTTGAACAAGGAATGTAAATTACTCTATTTGAGTCTTTCTCCAAGGAGGAAATGTCAAATGAACACTATAAGGAACAGGTCTCATATTTGGAATACACTTAAGGAAACATTATCTGTTGCTTTCCAACATGATGGATTCAGTAGGGGAGATGGCCACATATTTTCCCTCTCATCCAGCCTTGCTTGTTATTAAGGATGCCCCAGCTTGTTTTCCTTTCATTGAAGACCATGCAACAATGCATGTTGCCTTCTTCTCTTCTCTCAGTCTATTCAGAAAGAAAAAGGCTGCAGCTTGGCACATGAAGCAGATCAACTCTGTCATCAGATCAACAAGTGAAAAAAAAAACCTAGAAGACATTCTTACCTTTAGATTTAATAGTTCTTGAAACAGACAGAATTTCACCAGGGAATTTCTACACCCTTCTGTCCTGTCAATTCAAGCAAGCAGGAACTTGCTGACCTTTGGGGCATGTTGCAAAGCTTATCTGTTTACTCAGGTTGCTGGCTTGAGGGAGGTGCCCCAAATTTCATTTGTCATTCTAGAAGTCACTTTAAGTTAACTTATGAAGTTATTTATTAACTGCCTTTGGACTTGCTCCAAGACTGCTGAAGAGGCACTGACAACCAGAATCAGTCAATGAATCAAGGCAATAGGACCTTGGTCCATCCTGACAAAATCCAGACTGCTTAAACTTCCTATTAGAAAGAGACTCTAACAATGCTTGTGATCATTGCAACATTCCTCCAGCTTTTACCTGAAGAGAGCTCATAGAAAACCAAATTTATCACAAGGACAGCAATAGTGAAGAGACTAAATGTAGTGGAGTAATTAACATAAAGCCTTGTGATTGTAACCTCCACAATCTGTATTTGGCTAGTATATCAAGTTGCTAGTAGTTTATGCTTTATCTATCATAATGGCTGTTCCAACATGCAAGAAGCAATGAAAATCAGAGAAATTTGGGTAATAGCAATAGGAGGACAAGAAAGAATGCAGTTGATGCCCACTCTTTAGGAGACAAGCATCAGGATAATTTCCTTTTGCTGCTCATCAGCTTGCAATGTGCTCTGAATGAGAGTCTGTAATTAATTGCTCATCTGCATCCCCCATCTGAACTCTCCCCCCACCACCAACCCCCCACCACCACACCGTACATCCAGCTTGATACACGTTGGCTGGCATTTTCAAAATCAGAGGCATTCTAATTACCGGAGAGTTATAACACCTTCCATTTCGCGCCCGTTGGACTGACACCCTGTCAAGAGCAAAGAGACTTGCCAGAGGTTTTGACAACACTAATTGCCCCTATAATCTAAAAACACAAAGGAGAGGCGATTAGTCGTGAGGGCCGCAGCTCTCGATCCGACATGAGGTTTTCACAACGTTACAAGAAAACAAAAGCGGCGCCTTTTAGAGTGTGATGGCTGCTAACAAAGCAGAATTATATTTTCATACAAACCTTTGTCTACATCAAATAGCTTCCTCTTTTCTCTTAAAATGCTATGCTGACACCATGAATGGTGGGGGCTTCTTAGAGGAGGGTCATGAAGAAAGATATACATGAGCTATGATTCTTACATTCCTGCTTCCTAGTTTACAAAGAGTTGGTGGAAAAAGTCACTAACCACGGCTCTTGTCATGATTAGAGTCTTTCTTTTACCTACCTTCTTTATCCTTTCCCAATATGGGGATCCTCCAGTGTGCTGGACTGTAATTTTCACAATGCCAGTCTATAGTAGTAGTTGCCATGCAGGCTGAATAGAAGAGTTGTAAACCAACAAATCTGGAGGCCTCCAGGTTGGAGATGGCTGTTCTCAATTGGATTATATCAATTGTTGACATAACAATGACTTTCTGAACACACCATTTATAGAAAGAGTGTGCCCCTACCAAGTACTTGAATAGACAGGTTAACTGTATAACTCTAAATGCCTTGAAACATGAATATCTGAAGGATGCCATCTTCTATTATGAATTTATTATTTAACACATTTATATAGCTGTCTGTCTCATAAGAAGTGACTCTGAGTGGTATACAATTATTCAGTAGAGGCCATCCAAAGATACTTCCTTTATTTATGAGGCTGTGCATCAGACATGCAAAGGAGGACCTTCTACATTACTGTCAAGCTATGAAATGTACATTTTATGGCACAACAACTGATCTTCACTCATTTGTTTTAGCTGCACATTCTGAAGGCACATCCCTTCTTCCACTGTGGCTTTTTTTTTTTTTTAACTTTTAAGTGTTATTTGCTGATAAGTAACTTGAGTATTTAAGATGAACAGAAAAGCTGAAAATAAATGAATATATCTTCTTGGGCCAAAAGCAAGACATTTGGCTAGCTGAATAGCTGGAGATGAAATACTTTGCCCCAAATGTAGAATCCAATATAAAATCCACATATATTAAGCCTTCTCTTTTTTAATTATCACTATTTACTAGAACATTTTTAAACAAATAAAAGATAAACAGTTTCATGTCTCCATCGGAGTCTGAATCTGCGGGGGAAGATGAGCTGGAACAAGAGCTGTCAAAGATCGAGAGGGCGGCTCCGTTGGCCTTGGAAGAAACTGGAGAAGGGTGGACTCAGTCTGGCCAAGACTTTTCAGGATTAGAAAGACTTGCAGACAGAGAGGAACAGGAGAGATAGGGATCAGAGCAAGGACCACCCCTTCCTGATCCTAGAGCATGGACAGAAGGAGAGATCAACACAGACTGAACTGGCTACAAGGGAGGAGAGTGCCCCGCTCCCCTTTACAAGGTACACCTGGGGACTGAGATGTAAGGAGGTGCCGGTGGGAGGGCCATTTGTCAAGAACAAGTGTTGAATCTGTGGAGCCTTGTGTGCACTTGCCAACACCTGGAAATTGCTGTGTTCTGTCTTGTGTGGTTTGCCTGGCTCTTGGTTACTGTTTGGCTAAACCTGGCTTATTGGACGGCTGGCCCTGCTTACTGTTTGGCTAACCTTGCTTACTGGACTACTCACAGCCAGATGCTGCTGAAGGTACATGTGAGAGCTTTGCTCCAGGACTTGTAGTAAACATGGGGACGGTTGGGGACAAAGTTGGAGCAATAAAGGGGAGTTAGACCTGTTCTCTGGCTGTGTTGCTTTCGTGCCATGTCCTGGGTCATCATAAACAGTGAAAAAAATAAAGAAAAAGAAATTAAGAAAAAATATATAAAGTACAATAAAAGAAAAATATTTAAACAAGCAACTTTCAATCTTCTATACAATGGTTACAACTATATTTATTGTCACTCCTCCCTCACATCAAAGTTATAATCACATAGCTAACTTCTTCCCATATCCAACTCTTTTCAAATCCAGAAATCTTCAAGTCATTTTTATCTATTTTCAGCAAAAAGTCCATAAAGGGTTTCCAGTTTTCTTTACGTTAAGATCCAAACAAGTTTTCAGAATCACTTTGGATAACCTCTGGTTAGTTTTAATTTGCAAGCAAGCAAGCTACATGCACATCATTTTTCAGGACAATTACTTAAAAATATTTTCAATTTTGACTTAAACTTTCAAATCACTATTTATTAATTAAGCTCCCAATAAGCATTACACACCAGTCCAAATTCTAAGGAGGGTTGTAATTTCAGCTAGTTTCTGCACTACTAACATGAGTTCAAGAGTAATTAAGTTACCATGGAACTTTCTACTGACTAACCCCAAGCCTGCTTTTTAAGTTTTACACTCTTAGGCTCTTCTCCTCTCTAAAGTATTAACACTTTCAGCAACAACAGAAGCATTATGTCTGTGGACAGAGATGCTGAATTTCTCTCTTCAATAATGGTTTGTTGGTACGGGTGTGTCATAGCTGACATCTGGCAGACAGTGAGCTAAGACAGGCAATGACTCACTTGTTGGCCTGTTGCCATTCTACAAAACTGCTTACTAACAGTTCTACTCTTATAACAAAGCTTTGATAAGACATCAGAATGGAGATGACCTTTCAAGATGCTTCAGCAGGAAGCCCATTATACCCTAATTAAAGACTAAATAGTAAAAGAATAGCCTGTTTGTGGGTAGAAAGCAAGTATCATATTAAGGAAGAAATGATAGCACTATTTATGTTTATATCAATCAGGATTTGCAAACACATGTAAAGGTATATGGTCATGCACAACATACCCATATTAGCATATCATGTGCCAAATTCACCTGTTCAACTGCAAACTTCCTCAGAGGTTCTGAAGAGGATTTCTATATTTGCATTTTGTTGAAAGAGAGTAGAGGCCTGACTTTCATAAAGCTAGAGTTCTATCCCATTCAACCAGCCAAAATTAAAAATAGGGAAGATTGCATATGGATAGGCATATTTGTATAACTTCTTTTGGTATCTTCTCCCAAAGTTGTACATCTAGGATATAAATTGTCTTGAGGAATGGGGGTGAAGATATCAAGTGATTCAAGGAAATAATTGCAATACTGAATATAATATATACAGGTACTCATTCTGAGCTAAATCTTATTCCAAGGGGCTGGAACATCTTTCATAGAGATGGGCCATATTTTAAAAAAAGTCTGTCATAGGGAACATAATATCATCAGAAGGAGTATGTGCTGTGGAAAACTTTCTTTGGGTTTGTAGTGGAATTGCAGTATTTTAAATTATTGTACTGTATTACATATATATAAATGCTTACTAGGTATTTATACAAATTTGAGTCTTACTGCATTCTCTAATTATTATAAAAATGAATCTAAGATCTAGTTGCTAACTCTATTTATATTTTAAGAAAGCATTCCAACTGCTTAACTTTGCATGAGCTAAGTCCTTTAGCTAAGTCTTACATGTATTTTTAATTGCTACAAGTTGAACTAGAAATATTCCTAAACAGATGCCCTGAGATGGACATCATACTGTTAATCCAAATGAAGCTAAGGTCCACTGAACTCTTGGGATTCTAAGAACAAATTACAACAATGTTGGGGGAGATACATTAGCATTCCTGGACAAAAAGCACAGTGTGTTTTTATGTGCTTTTTATGGTAAAGTTTCATGAAATCTGACAATCTCCTGTGGCACTGTTCAGGTTTATCAGACTTAAACCAATAGTTTATTACTCCTGAATGACCAATGTAATATAGTTTTGTTTCATAGTGTCTTTTTACCTACGTTACCAATGTTCTGGATACAAAGCAAAAGTAAGAGCTTTAACAAGAAGACAGAACGAATAAAAAAGTAGGGTGATCAAGGCTTGGGAGAAAATAAGAGAATCAGCTTTAATATGATCAACTAAAAGGAAAAATCAGCTGCACAACACGTACAGAGGAAGTCCTGTTTTTTCTCAAGTGACTGAACGTAGAAGGGCTAATATTGATCTGTCTTCATTACCCATTTCACTCAAGTTCAGATCAACAAAATACACTTTTCCACACCACTGCTCTCTTGCCACGCAAACAAAAGAAAAGCAATTTCCTGCAGTTGCTCCAAACTTGCTGCTCTTTCCCTGTACCGTACTTCTTTGGTTACAAAAATGCCTTGAAATGGCACATTTACCCCTCAGTTTTCTTTCAGAAATGGACAAAATCTTAAGAAGAAAAGTGTGTTTCTCATTGCCAGAACTTTTAAAAATGGCCATAATCTTGCAACCAATTCATTATCCCAAGTAGAATTTGGAATGTTCTTTTGAAACCACATCACTGGCTCATAGTCCATCAACTCCTATAGCCCAAATGGTTGGGGAAAAAAGTATCGAATTCTACCAGACTACAACTGCCAAAATAAATTGGGGATGCAATATAAATTCCCATTCATTTGTGAAATATATTGCACCACTGTAAGCCTTCTTTTGATGGACGAGAGTCATATTTAACATGGGGGGGTTGTATGTCTCAAGACCAAGAAATGGAAATCATATTATGTATAAGGTAAAGTAAAAGCATTAACACACAAAGTTGCAATCAAAATGACAGCTTAGACAGAAAATAGGTAACTCAAACTACAGGTTCTCAATGATCCAGGTTATGATTGTCCCAAAGGTCCTTTTTTCCTTTTTTTTCAGGAGGCAACTGGACTTTCTTGTTTTTTCTTTTGAAGACGTTTCACTTCTCCTTCCATTCACCACTATCCTGTCAGAGCTGAAGAAGCTTCTTGGATGAGAAGTGAAATGTCTTCAAAAGAAAAAACAAGAAAGTCCAGTTGCCTCCTAAAAAGGGGGAAAAAAGCTCCTTGGGAACTGGGTCATTTTCATGTTGCAGATTGCATGAAATAAACATCTTATATTTTAGTTTGTACCTGTAACATCTTTCTAAACAAACAAACAGAAAAAAAAGTAGGGTAAATACAAATGTGCAACTAAATAGACTATTAAAATTAAGTAACCTTCTACAGAAAGAACCTGGTTTTCATAATTTGTTATCACTGCATAATTGAACTTCCAAGTGTAAAATGCTTATTTAGGGATGTAGAGTGAATTACATTAACATTATGCTCTCATATACATAACATTCATAATATGCCATAGGTCAGAATGGAGAGTTGAATTTCAGTGTTACTCCTGGAATAAATTCAGTTATTCCTGCTCTTTGTTTTAAACAATAAATCATCTAAGATAGAATTAATAATAAATTAGAACATGAAATTACTTCATATTATTAAAATAAATAAAGTAGATTCGTGTTCACTGAAATCTGATTGTTTCATCTCAATTGAATTTCAAAACTTCTTACATCTACTTCAAATGTGGGTTATCACTTTATCTGGAACCTGCCAGGTGATTCAAAGTAATTCAAAGGCCAAACACTTTCCTAGAAATGTATAATCTGAGATAAGAAAAAGAAAATTCATGGAAGCCTCCACCTGAAATTTTGGATTAGGAGAAGTTTTTTTTAAATGATATTGACTTTAAAATGGAATCATTAATAAAATATTCAAAAGTGTAATTACTGAACTGGAAACAGCAGCAAGTAAATGAGTGAGTGCATATGTGTATGTACATGTGATATGTGTAGATAAAAAGGGAAACAACTAAAAAAATGACAAATATAACAAATCAAAGAAGAAATGAAATAGCAGATAGCTAAGAATGCCAAGTAGAATTGTTAGGATATGTTTGCTTGGTCAAAAAGAGTAAAGGAGGGGAGGAGAGGGATGGAGAAAGGAAGGAAGGAAGGAAGGAAGGAAGGAAGGAAGGAAGGAAGGAAGGAAGGAAGGGCTTATCATTGATCTATGTAACTAATTTTAATGTCAAGTTTCAGAAATCCTGGATAAAATGACAGTTACAGTGTAGTTGTTAATCATTTTTTAAAAAAAACAATTTTAAAAATCTATAAAATATTAGGGGTACTTTTCCTAATATCAGATGCTTGTTCCCAGTTTTCAATATAATGCAAATGATATAATGGATGTGAAATGTTCCTCTTAACAAGAGAGGAAACAGAGGTTAGTGAATGGCTGTTTGATTTCCTTGAATTTATTTCCTCCCTCCCTCCCTCCCTCTCTCCCTTCCTCTTGTTAAAATACATACAATTTGTACCTAAAATGTGTGATTTATATTACACTCACAGAAACACAGACACACACACATAATGTTCAAAATGATATTTTAGAAGTATTTTTTACCCTAAGACAAGTTTGAAAGGAAGTTTTCATGAGCTAAAAATAGCACTGTGAACTTTGAAAAAAAATCTGATGAAACATTATAATTCTTTTTCGCACATTAATTTGAATGATATGCATCAGAGTTCACAAAGTTCATATGCACTGAATTTCCTCTACATTAAAGTTCCACAAATTATTCTAATTTTTTTGGTTTACAGTAATTTTGTGAATTCTAAAATAGACAGGCACTTCACTTATCTCACTAAGCCACATTATATATACAACTATCAAACTGAAATAGATTCAGTGTTTTAATACTTTTTGCCTATACAAGCCTGATAGGGAGGTTTAATCTTGGCATGAGCTCCACACACACCACACACCACAAAAATGCAATTGACAAGACAGAGTGTCAATGAATGTTAAAATGAAACAATTTAAGTTTGGTAAATTGTTCTGTAGAAAACTTCTCAACTTCAAACTTTGGACTAAGGATCTGTCTACATATAGAAGGTAGCTTCCATCTATACCAGATTAATGGATCAGGGTCTGGTCCATTCCAAAATTCAAAAAGATTTGAGTAGCAAGTAGTCAATTTTACTCAATATATTAAAATACCACTACAAGACATAATTAAAGAGATATAAAAATAACATATTTTGACAAAACATCATTTTTTGTAGTGGGCAAATTTTGGTACCTATTATTATTATTCAGTAAGTTCGACAATACAGTTTTGGCTTTTCTCAATATTCATGCATACACTATATAGTAGTATTCATGCTACCAAGCCTGAATGGAAAAGTTTAAAAGTGCTACATGAGCTTTGATTTCCTTCTTCTGCCACACCACATCCAATCCACGTGTTTAAACTTGCAATAACTCTGATTGTAACATTAGAAAGCTCGACTTTCCTTTCTAGCTATGCAGCTTGTTTTAATACTTTCTATCCTCTTTATAAAGGAAAACATTATAGTGGTGTTCAGAGGCTACTGGACTTCAAACAATGATTGAAGCCTGGCAAGCGGGGATGGTGGGGGGTGAGCAGGGATAAAGTCTGGTTTTGTTTCTCTTATGGTCATGGAAGCATACCTGTTTCATTTGGACTTGTCTTTGGCTGCAGAATTTATATAAAAGTTCAAATTCAAAATACTTTGACATTCTGCAGTCATTTTTTAAACATTCTATCAACAAGCCCACATTTTAGTCTTATTCAATATATTCTTCATTCACACAAACACACTTTCTATCAATTCTCCCACCTGAAGAAAACTCCTGGTCAATCTCATCCACACCATTCCACTGTTAGATAAATGTCTTTTCCAAAAAAAAGATTAAAACAAAGTCTGGCTAATCCAGTTTCTTCATTTGGATCCTCCTTCAGTAACACTTGCTGGAGGATATGGAGGAGAGAGAGGCTGTTAAGTTTTGAATTATGCCTGACTCATACCTATAATTTTCACAAATGCTTTTGCAACACAAAAAGATGGGGAGGGAGGGGGGACACAGAGAAAGAGAGAACATTAGGCTTTGTTAACATTGAGAAAGTTATCAAGACAGACAGAAAAGAGACTGGAAAGGGTGGACCAAGAGTGGTGGTAATGTAAAGAGACAAAGCAAAAGGACCATAAAAAACAAAGAAGGAGAGAGAAAACAGATCAGGAACAAGTGAAGGTGAAAGGGAAGGTAAACATAAAATGACAGAATGAGACTAGTTTACAAAGACGGCTAGATAGAATCCAGATTCACACATTTAATAATCACTAAAAAAAAAATAATGAAAAGAAAAAAGGGAAGAAAAACAATAGGAAATATGGGCATGTGTATTCACGCAAAAGTAAAAAAGGAGAGAGACTCACAGATTACAGGAATCTGACTTCACCCTTACTGCCTTTGTTCTTTAAATATGTTTTCCACTTAGTAACTGCATTTCCTTCCTGAAAAAGCTATTGGAAAAAGCTGACTGTTGGCTCAGGAGAAGCTCAGATGAATTATTGCTCTTAATATCAACAATGATTTTGCCTTCTTCACTTTCAGTTAAACTCATTAATGAAACTGGTGGCTTTTCTGCTCCCTCTACTGAACGGCTTCTCCTTTCAGGTCAGGTGTGATGAAGGAGAAGGAAGAGAGATATACAAAAAAATATTTCTAGGTGGATCTGGATTCTGTCATGTCTCACAAACTTTCATAAATTAACGTCATTTTTATGGTGTTTTCAAGACTCCAGCAGAAAAACAAGAAAGTTAACAGAAAACTCACAGGACTTCATTTGAAAATTATTGGACTGAGCCAGGGGTCTTCAAACTTGGCAGCTTTAAGACTTGTGGACTTCAACTCCCAGAATTCCTCCTCCAGTCATGTTAGCTCAGGAATTCTGGGAGTTGAAGCCCACAAGTCTTAAACTTGCCAAGTTTGAAGACCTTTGAACTAAGCAAAGTTATCATACAAGTGAAGTGAGAGTAGAACATGTGAGTTAAACTATTTTTCCAGAATGGATTCTGATCTGGCTTAGGTTTACTGAGATGTAGAAAGTGGGGTGGGGGGGTGTCCAGAGACTAGCCTTTTTTTGAAAAGTGAATCTTGGCCCAAAAAACTTGAGGTTCGGTAATAATAATGTCCTCATCTGATCACGAAATGAATAATGCTGGGCATCAAGAAATGAGAATTTCTCCTGCTTTCAAAGGAACATAACGCAGCTTCAGCTGTACAATTACAGAGGCAGACAGCCTCTGTGAAAAATAAATAGAATCTGGTTAAGAAGGAAACAAGGCATATTCACTTGAGGACAGGGTGTGCGCATGCAAAACAGAATGAGAAACCATAGACAAGATAATCCCCCTGTTTTATTTGAGATGCACTTAAAACAAAACATGAGATCAAAAAAATATCAAGATTATCACAGGGATTTAGCCACTTTGAGCATTGTAGATAATCAGAAAATAGGCTCTCCTTCTCCATGTCCTCTTCTATGGGGTTTCTGTGATTTCTGGCAGATTTGAGAAGGAATTCAGACTGATATATAGGTAGGACCTTCAGTTTCAGTATAGCATACACTAATTACTCTCTTTTGTTAATTAAACCTGTGTGGCTCTAATAAAGTATCCTGCTGTATGCCAATAAATTTAATTAGCCTAAAGGGAGAGTCCCCCCTCACAGCTATTTAAAATTGTCATTTTCCACTCACTTGGGCTTCCCCTCCTTTTCTCTGTTCCTCTTTTAGACCTTAATTTATGCTCATTTGGCAACCCTTTGCATATCCCAAGTCCACTACCCTGACTGGTATGTACAATGACCTCCACTTTGGCAATGTCTCTAGGGACATTTGAAGCTGAAAAGAGGACAGTTTTACCATTTTAAAGTTAAAGAGCAGGCTTGATGCTTGAGGTGTAACTGATTCGGGGTGTAATTAGATGTTACAAAAAGCATAAAGCTGCTACCTCTTTCTCTGTCTCTTTCACACTCTTTCTTGTAATGTCTACAAAAGTGTGATGTGATGACATAATGCTATATATTTCTCCATTCCCACTGCAATCGCTAGATATCACTTTTGGGGGAAGGGCAGTGCAGAACATGACAACATGATATTCCACACAATGTTAGATGCCAGAACAGCAACAGCTCTGTGACTGTGATAATATTCTAGTTCGAAAGTCACATAATGGGTAGAGAAGGGAGTGTCAATACTTTCTGAATCATACAGAATCAACAATGCTATTTAGCCAAAGTTTGGACATTATTTGAAGAGGGATGAGCTTTTGTGAAAGGGAAAAAAAATTCTGAAGCTTTTGTTTTCTAGATTCTAATAACAGGTATCACAATTATTTTTACAGGCCACCAAGAAAGACAGTCAAAACTGCACACATTATCAATGAGTGTCAATACAGAATAAGTGCTGGCTTAGAACGTTAAAGACAAATTCTCACTAGCTACAAAACTTCCATCTTAGAGAAAGCATCAACACTGTAACAGTTTTCCTCACCTCTATAATGAGTATAATGAGAATACTAATAATGCTCTATACCACGAGATAGAACATAACAGAACAGAATAACCGAGTTGGAAGGGACCTTGGAGGTCTTCTAGTCCAACCCCCTGCTTAGGCAGGAAACCTATACCATTTCAGACAAATGGTTGTCCAATCTCCTTTTAAAAACTTCCTGTGTTGGAGCATTCAAAACTTCTGGAGACAAGTTGTTCCACTGATTAATTGTTCTAACTGTCAGGAAATTTCTTCTTAGTTCTAAATTGCTTCTCTCCTTGATTAGTTTCCACCACTGCTTCTTATCCTGCCCTCAGGTGCTTTGGATTCTCCTGGTTCGGACTGGTTTGGGCGAACCTCTAGCTCCAATGATCAGCTGTTGAGTGAACTGGTTCTCTCAGCCCACCCACTGGGCGACGATCAGGTCAACCCACCCACCTGTCTCTGTGCTTACTTACCTATACCCTCTCAGCTGATTCATGCAGCAGAGCAGATTGCCGTGTTACTCCCCAGAAGTAACATATAAAGTAAGTAATTCTGAAAGTTGTGCACCATCACCAAACCGGTTGTTAAACCAGCAGCTTCCCACCACTGGGATAGCCTGACTCCATCTTCTTTGTGGCAGCCTCTGAGATATTGGAACACTGCTATTATGTCTCCCCTAGTCCTTTTTTTCATCAGACTAGACATACCCAACTCCAGCAACCATTCTTTATATCTTCATATGTTATATGTCCAGTATGCTAATCATCTTTGTTGCTCTTTGCACTTTTTCTAGAGTATCAACATCTTTTTTACATTGTGGTGACCAAAACTGGATGCAGTATTCCAAGTGTGGCCTTACCAAGGCATCATGGCAATGAAAAGCATGCTTATTAATATTAGCAAGGCAAAAAATACCTTCAATTGCTAAAAGATTTACAGAATTATTAATGCTTTTTAAAGCTACCCCCCAAAAGCTCAGATTTTTAGATATACATTCGAAGTAGAATTTTAAACATTCTCATGTCCTATTAGGTTTAATAGCAAGCACCCACATTTTTGCTGTCACTTACCTGAACAGCCGGCTGCTTATTTTCATTGCTGGTGGGAGAAGTCAGCCCTGTTGCCTGCTGCAGAAGGAATTGCCTTGCCACCTGAAGAGCCTTGAGAGAAACAAATACAGGACAGAATAAAGGGGAGAAAGTTACAACTCTCTTTCCAGTTTTCTTCAAAAGCAATAAACTCCGAGCTACAATAACTATGTACATGTTTAAGCTATCAGGGCAGGGCAGGGTCTCTAAAAGGCTGTATCATTGATAAAAGTATGGACTTAATCCAAACAGTATGATTCCTACATAGTGATATAATATTGTTAAGTATTCTTTCATGTAAGAAGAAATACATCTTCAGCCCTGAAATATCCTAGAGCTCACTGAATAATTTAGCAACTTCAAATGCTGCATAAGGAAACTGAATGGAAATTGACTGGATTGGTAAACTCAGTGGGAATACCCTGGGAAACAAAGAAACAAATACCAACAAACAAATCAACAAACCAAATCTACACACAAAATGTTAAATGCAGGGGAAAAAACTCAACAGATTATCTGACAGATTGGACTCCACTGATGCTTTCTTTCTTTGCTCCCTACTTCCTATTCAAATCCCATTCAAGATAAATATTGCATATAATAATGTTTATGATTTCAGCTGGTCTCAAAGTAAAAAGCCAATGCAATCAGATTAGGAAAAAACGAACCATTAATTTATACTTCTCAAGGAATGATTAGAAAATGGCTTTCTTTTCACTTATAGCACTGCTCTCCTTCACACCGTATACACACTACTTCCATACCTTCCCCAATGCAATGCATTGATTAGGATAGTTCATTTTTGCTACAAAATATGTATTATATTAGGATAAAAGTTAAAATTATAATTATGGAGTTATTTCTTAAAATGATACATAATTATGGAGAGAATGGCATGCAAATCACCAATCCCTTCTTCAGACCATTAATATCTCAGAAGAATACTTAAGCTTCATGTTAATGTTTCACAATATATGTTCTGCATATGGATATATCATATGACTCAAGACCGCGTGGATTTGGCCACAAGTTTCCTCATTGTTACTTCTAAAACTGTTTCAGTAAAAAGGGCATTGTTAAAAATGCAGAAAGAATCCGAAATGTGTAACAGCATGCTAGGACGGGGTGTATTATATTTTAGATATATACTGTACCTTGAAAGTAGCTTAGATAAGGTAACTTAGTATTTATATACATTCAAAATACTTCTCTTTATCTCTGTTATATTTATAAAGGGCTTAAAGCTCTCTGTAAATAATTTTCTACTGTAAATTGATAGCATGATTACCAACATGAAAGCAGCTTTTAACTAGCAAGTTCTCATTCAAGCAAAGAAAACCAACTCTGGCTCTCTATCTGCTGAGAGAGCAGCTTCAAGAAAAGTCTCCACTTCTTGTGTATTGTTATTTAGTGGGCAGATACCCACAACTATTAACAGACTCTCACACACAAAAACTTTACTCAGTTTAAATCGTAATTCTTATCCCATCTGAATTTTTATGGGGTTTAGCAAACCGCTGAGCTCTTAGATTGGGCGTTGGTTCTTACCTGATACGCCCCTTCTCGGCGAGCCGTGAGAAGCATCCAGAGAGTGGGATGTGCTTCCAAGTCCTCTTCTTGCAGGCTGAGCTTTAGCTGAGGAAATGCTCCGCCCCTTCATGTGACTCCAACCAGCATTCCCCCAGTTTTTTACGATAACGAGAAGAAAGGTTATGAAATCCTTCTAATCAACTATTGGCTCCTTGGCTGAAACCAGAGTACCCACCAGATGGAGGAGTTAGGGTGGGGCTGGATGCTCCTCGCAGCTCGCTAAGAAGGGGCGTATCAGGTAAGAACCAACGCCCATTCTCCCTCGAGCCACTCGGAGCATCCAGAGAGTGGGACATACCAAAGCTTGGCTGTCCTACGGGTGGGACTCCGTCTGGGCCAGAAGCCCCTCCGGGTCACTGATGACCCTCTGTAGGACTCATCAGCCAAAAGAGGCCTCTGCTGAGGCGTGTAAGTCTATTTTGTAATGTATGATGAATGGGGACGGAGAGGCCCAAGTGGCTGCCCGACAAATGTCAGCGATTGGGGCTTGTGTGGCCCAAGCCGCCGAAGTAGCTGCACTCCTGGTGGAATGAGCGGTAATTACCCCAGGAGCGGGCAGAGATTGTGATAGGTAGCACCTGGCGATAGTCGCCCTGATCCAGCGACTGATGGCTGAGGGAGAGACTTTGAGCCCCAATGTCCTGGACTGAAAGGAGAGGAAGAGGGATTCTGATCTTCTCAGAGGTTGTGTGCACTTAATGTTATGCGCAAGGCCCTTCTAACATCCAGGTGTGCCAAAGGGTTTCCCTGTCCCTCAAGGGTCTGGGGCAAAAGTTTGGGAGGACCAGTTCCTGAGACCTGTGGAAGGGTGAGTTAACCTTGGGTAAGAAGGTGGGGTCGGGGCGAAGGACCACCCGATCAGCGTGGAACACGCATAAATCGTTTCTGATTGACAATGCTGCTATTTCCGAGACTCGACGAGCAGAAGTAATGGCCACTAGAAAAACTACCTTAAATGTTAGAAATTGAAGGGAGGACTCCCTCAGAGGTTCAAACAGGTGCCTTGTAAGCGAAACGAGGACCTTATTGAGGTCCCATGTGGGGAACCTGTGAACAGTCGGAGGGCACAAATTGGTGGCGCCCCTGAGGAAAGCTCTAACCCGGGGGTGATGAGAGAGAGAACTGAAGTTATCACAAGAAACAACGGTTGAGAGGGCAGCGACCTGCCGTCTCAGGGTGTTGGGGGCAAGCCCTTTACCTAGGCTTTCTTGAAGGAATTCCAAGACCTGCGCAATAGAGGGAGAGAGGGGGTCAACTTGGAACCTGGTACACCACTTGCAAAAGCCCTTCCAGGTGGCATCATAAATTCGTGTGGTGGAGGGTCACCTAGCGGCCAAAATAGTGTCAATTACTTGACTGGAGAATTTTTCTCTTGTCAAACGGATCCATTCAACCTCCAGACGGCTAACTGGAGCCATTGGGGCTCCGGATGCAGAAGGGGCCCCTGAGAGAGGGAGATCCTGTTCAGGGGGATCCTCCATGGGGGCGCAACTGAAAGATTGCGGAGGTCCGTGAACCACGGTCTCCTGGGCCAATAAGGAGCCACCAAGAGCAGGTCTGCCTTCTCGTGAATGAGTTTCTTTATGACTCTGGGAACTAGCGGCAGCGGAGGGAAGGCATATAAGAGCCCTGGGGGCCATGGGCAGCGTAGCGTGTTGTGGTTCTCCGATCCATGAGACGGGTACCTGGAGAAAAACCGTGGAAGCTGTGCGTTGGACGGGGAGGCGAAGAGATCCACCCTCGGGAGGCCGAATATTCTGGACGCCTCCTTGAATAGGGATGGATGGAGGAGCCATTCTGCTTGGTCCACCGTAGCCCTGCTCAGTCAATCCGCCTGGATGTTGGAGATTCCGGAGATGTGCTCGGCTTTTAGTGAGAGGAGGTTGGATTCTGCCCAACGGCAGAGGCGCTCGGCCTCCCTCATCAACTGAATAGACTGGGTGCCTCCTTGCCTGTTGATATGGGCTTTGGCCGTGACGTTGTCTGTGAGAATAAGGACGTGACGCCCGCATACCAAGGGGAGGAATCTGCGCAGGGCCAGGTGGACAGCGTGAAGCTCCAGCCAGTTGATGCTGCATCTTTGCTCGATCGGCGACCACTTGCCTTGTGCCGAGAGCGAGTTGACGTGAGCGCCCCAACCGGATAGGCTGGCGTCCGTGGTGAGGGTTAGCCGCTGAGGTTCTGAGAAGAGGTGGCCCCTGTTGATGGCGGGGTTGGTCCACCAGAGGAGAGATGTGAGGACCCTCGGAGGCACCTTGACTCTGGACTTCGAGTTGCTTCTTCCGGATCTTTGGAATGGGAGCAGCAACCACTGGAGGGATCTGCTGTGTAAACGAGCCCAAGGAATAATTGAGATGCATGAAACCAATAATTTAGAAAGGTCAAGTAACGCCAACCTCCTTGATCACCTAATCTGTTTGACTAGAGCTTGAATGCTGAGGAACCTCTCCGAAGAAAGGAAGATCTTTTCTGTAACCGAATCAATTATGGCTCCCAAGTGGGTGATTCGGGTGGATGGGGTCAGTTGACTTTTTTGCCAATTGATGAGGAACCCGTGTGCCAGGAGAGCGGAGAGGGTGGCTCTGGTGTCCCTGACTGCCTGGGTCTTGGACGGGGAGAGAAAAGGATATCGTCCAAATAACAGTGAAGGCAGATGGGAACGCTCCTGAGGTGAGCCACCAGGGCCGCGAGGACCTTGGTAAAGGTCCTGGGGGCTGAGGCCAGACCAAAGGGAAGGGCCACGTATTGATAGTGAAGGTTATTATAACAGAACCTAAGGAATTTGTGGTGAGAGGGCCGGATTGGAATGTGTAGGTATGCCTCCGAGAGATCTATGGAGGATAACCAGTCACCCCGCCTGGTACCCAAGAGAATTGATTGCAAGGTGTGCATTCTGAATTTGCACTGGATAAGGTGGCGGTTTAGCTGTTTTAAATCTAATATAGCTCTGCATACCCCAGAATGCTTGGGCACCACAAAGAGGTGGGAGTAGAATCCTCGTCCCCTCTGGGCCAGTGGAACGGGTTGAATGGCCTGAATGTCAAGCAGGTGTTGGATGGCTGCATCCATTAGTGCACGCTTGGCGGGATCTCTTGAGGTGGGGGATGTCATGAAGAAATCAGCGGGGGCGGACCAGAACTCAAGGGCGAGACCAAACCTAACGGTGTCCCTAACCCATGCATTGGATGTGGATTTGTCCCATTGAGTGGCGAAGTGTCTAAGGCGGCTGCCGATGGGGAGGGAGGAAGACAATCTATCTGGGTTGGCGGTAGGGCCTCCCCCCTGATCCCCTAAAGGGCCTCTTATAGTTGCCGCCCCGTCTGTTTCTGTCGCCTGAGTCTGAGCGGTCCTGAGACCGGAAGGAAGGGGGTTTCGGGTATCTGGGCAGGAAGGGGAGTTGATATGAGGGGCGGGGGAAGCCCCTCCGAAAGGGCTGAGGGCCTCTTGTCTCTGGCCTCCGAAAAAGGGAGGGCAGGTACTTCCTCTTGCTGCGGCCCTCGACCAGCAGGGGTTCCAAGGCCGGGCCGAACAGTTTGTCTCCCTTGATGGGAGCAGTGGCCAGCTTGACCTTATATTTAACATCCGCCTGCCAGTGCTTGAGCCACAGTAGGCGGCGAGCTGTGACATGGGATGTTATTGCTCTGGAAGAGAATTTTATCGATTGGTAAATGGCGTCAACTGAAAACTCGGCTGCGGCCACCAGTTTCGCTATGTCTTGGTGCGCCCTCATATTGGATGCGGGGACGTGTTCTCTCAGCTGCTAGAGCCAGCGGATAGAGGACCTTGTAAAGAATGAAGTGGCCGTAGCCAATTTAATGGCCCAAGCGTTGGATAGATGGGCCCGGCGCAACGCCAGTTCCGTCTGCTTGTCCTCAGGTTTCAAGGCCTCTAAGGCCTCACTGGGGGTAGAGCAGGAAGCCCACAATGGGATCGTCGACCTCCGGGATGTTTAGAAGAGTAGACATTGCCGAATCGAGATTAAAGAATCTCTTGTCTTGGTCAGAGGGTGTAGGGGGGGCTCCTGTGGAAGCAAGTTGCTTTATCACTAGCTCTACGAAGATGGGCAGGGTTGGGATGACCTCGGCTTCCACCACTGGTTGTGTGAAAATGGAGTCCTCTGGTCTCTCTGAGGCGGGGGGGAAGTCAGAGGGAGACTGGGGAAGAAGACCAGAGACATTCTTGGCTTTAAAGAGGAGGGATTTAAACAAGTGTGGCTTGAACAGCCCCCCGAATACAAGTTGGTCGGGAGAAGCCCCCTCGTCCTCTGACATCTCCCCCTCCATGAGGTCCGCCTCTAAGAGGGGCTCACTATAATGGGAGGATCCCATCCGGGAGTCCTCTTCCTCTTCCCTGAAGTCACCAAAGTCCCCTTCCTCCTCCTCCTCCTGGGCCCCTATGGGAGGAGGGCTGTCCCTCTGAGAGAGTACCTGACCAACCGGGGGATCCGGCTGTGAAGGTATCTGATGGATAAAGAGTCGTGGTCGGGAGCCCGTGGAGAGAAGCCTGATCTGGACATGTGCTGCAGGCCTTCCGCAATGCCCTGGCAGATAGCCAATTCCATCCAAGCCTTGATGTGGGCTGGAACCTCAGATGTAGAGGGTTCTTGCTGACGCAGACCAGCGGCCATAGGTGTAAAGGCAGCTTCAGGGGTCAGTCTGGTCGGTGGTCCCGGGGTCAAGCGACCCTGAAGTGGGCTGTGCCTAGGTAGGGAGGACGGGTCTGGAGGGGGAAGAGGTTGAGTAGAGGTAGAGGAGGTGGGAGAAGGAAGGGCTGGAGGCCCAGAGCGGGACTCCCTTGATCGCCTATCAAACTCCTTTTCCAATGCCTTATGGCGCCTTAAGGCATCTCGTTGGGAGGCCTTGGAAGGTTCCTTGTCCTGCCTGCGCAAGTAGTGGGACTTTGCCTTAGCCTTCAAGGAAGGTCGTTTAGAGAGATTGCCATCTGCCATTTTGATAATTATAATAACAGTAATAATAATAGTAATAATAGCAAAGGGCGGTTGGCTCGCCTGGAATTGGCCTGAGTGGGGCCGAGTGAAGTTTCAGCTTTGTTCGGGTATTTTCCCACGTCATGGTAGTGGTGCTTTTAAAATTGTAGCAACGTTTCAGCAGAATCTCATCTGCCATCATCAGGCTTCTGTATGGTGTTTGTCAAACAAACACAAAACAGAAGCCTGATGATGGCAGATGAGATTCTGCAGAAACGTTGCTACAACTTTAAAAGCACCACTACCATGACGTGGGAAAATACCCGAACAAAGCTGAATGCCAAATATATATATAAAATATAAAACTTAAGAAAACAAATATATATATATATATAATGTACAGATATATAATCCTCTGATTTTTTATTTTTATTTATTTTTTATGTTATCTGCATGTAAAGGTTATCTATGTATATACATATAAAAACGTATAATTTCGTCTGTAAATTTTTCTCTCTTTCTTTTCTTTTCTATTTTTTTATATAAACAATAGCAGGAAAGGAACCAAAGAGGTACCACAGTACAGGCCGGATTTACCAAATAAACGCCTGAGGCCTAGAAGGAGAGAGGCCTCTGGCAGCAGGCCTCCAGACAACAAGCCGGATGGGGGGGGTGCTGCAACTTTGCCCCGATAGAGGCTGCGGGAGGCCAACAGAAACAATGAAAGCGAGCCCGGAGGAACGTTAAAAGCAACTAACTCTTGACCCAAGGGGTCTTGGACTTTACTTCCACCGCAGCAGCAAGAATCAGAAATAAAAATGGCACCCGACCACGATGCGGCACCAAGATGGCGGCCATGAACTGAGCTATGTCGGGCGCCTTCGGGACGGCAAGGAGGGCTTGTCCGGTTAGCTCAGCACGCCTGGTGCTCTTAAGGAGCGACTAGCGCTTCCCGGTCAGCGTTTAGGGTGGGGGGGAATCCAGCGAAAGTTGCGCGCCACAAGGTAGCGTGGAGGCAGCGACGTGATCTAATAATGGGGGGGTCACGCGAAGCGCTGCGAACCCGCCCGCTTGGCCCCTAGGGGTGAGGGGAGACTTCCCCTAAGTCCCAACCTTTTGCGCAGGAGGAAGGAAAGGAAATATCAGACCTGAAAATGAGGAAAATAGCCAGAATAATATGCGTAGTATGAATCAGCCAAGGAGCTCTTTCCAACAACAGCCTGACTCTTCGAGGCTGAGCAAAAGACTGGGGGAACGCTACGTGGAGTCACATGAGGGGGTGGAGCGTTTCCTCAGCTAAAGCTCAGCCTGCAAGAAGAGGA
This sequence comes from Hydrophis major, assembly GCA_033807585.1. Classification (NCBI taxonomy): domain Eukaryota; kingdom Metazoa; phylum Chordata; class Lepidosauria; order Squamata; family Elapidae; genus Hydrophis; species Hydrophis major. The sequence goes on along the minus strand of CM066330.1, from coordinate 205,513,756 downwards.
CTCGGAAGCACATCCCACTCTCTGGATGCTCCGAGCGGCTCGAGGGAGAACAGATATTCTGCGCCTTTAAAAAAAAATCTGTCCAGTTCTAAAATCAAGGAACTTGAAGCTAAACACACACACACATCCATAAAATAATTACAAGAAACATTGCCTTTTCTTGGGGTGGGCCTGGATAAGCTTAATACCCCCCCAGACAATATGAAAGACCATGCTAGTTAAGGAAAATGGAAAGTATTACCTATTATATTAAGAAAGCAATGGTAAACTGTTCAACTGTCATTATAAAATAAATAAATAAATAAATAACTAGCCGTGTCTATGTAGTTAATCAGAAGTTCAGTTTACCTTATGTTAGTCCTTGGCTTAAAAGAAGATCCACTTTGTTAGATCAAGGTGTGAGAATAGGTGAATGAAATGAGCCATTAATTCTCTTAAATTCTCATTTTATAGACATGAATCAACTTGTACCCTATCAAATGTTTTATTTCCAAATGGAACACAACTGTATTCTGGAGCCTCCGAGACACAAGATGTTCAGAAAGACAGTATGGCTGGTTTTTCAGTTTTTTGTGTAATCCTGATAGCCACTCAGAAGAAAACAGAGTGGGAAAAAGTGCACCTAAAGTAGGGAACTTGTGAAAGAATGCAAGCATTCAAAAGTGTGCCCTGGTGTTTCAGACTAGAGGGGTTGTCCCCAGAAGTGGAGGGGGGGGGAAGGAAAGCATACTGAGAAGAGGTGTTCCATTCAGGAGCCAAAAGCGGAGAACTGCAAGCAGAGAATAAATTCTAGCACAAACAAACCTGCTCCCAAAGCCCCATTTCCTCATACATTCCTTATTTTTGCTTTGAAAAGAATTTCATGAAAAAAAAAATGGTACATTTCTGAACAACAAAGTCATTGTAGCCCTGCCTGCAAGACAGGTTTTTATTACAGCACAGAGACAAGAGGGGGGAGAGCACAGGGTAGAGGTCAGTGGGTCATAGCCCAGCTTGGCGGTGCTGCAAACAGCATGTGGGTTCCACTGAGCTGTCAACACTGCAGCCGTAAATCAAGGCTCTGGCTTCCAAAGGCCGGCTGTGCTCTCCCCGCTCAATAGAGGTACTTGCAGGGTGTGTCCCAGAGAAAGAGTCGCTTGTTAATTTTCCACATTTCCAGCCATAAAGAACAAAGTTACTTTCCGTCAGGCATTTAAAATCCTGCATACAGTACCGTACTTTCTCTGTTTGCAGGAACAGCTGATTTTGTACACCAATGATCACTTACAGTTTAACTGCGCATACATACAAGAGAAATATTTCACTGTACTATCAAAAAAATAAAACCATCTGATTTGCAATGAAGATACACAAATATGAAATATATAATTTTAGAATCATACCACAGAAATATATCTATATACATGAAACTGCATACAGAGCACACTTTGTAGTTTGTGTGTGTGTGTGTGTATTCATTCTCCATCTCTGAACACAGCAGCTTAACATTTCTAAAATTATTTTCATGATTGTATAGGAGTATAATTTTAAAACTTCATGAATTAAAGAAGTTAAAATTCAGGATCACAACACATATGCAAAATGCATGTATGGATTTTGATTTAAATATGCTCTATATAGCACACCACACATAGTTAATATTTACTATTCATGTTAAGTGGACTAATTCATATTTTATGCAAATTTACTGAAAAGAAAATCTTTTGCAAAGTACTCTTAAAATTCCAAGTTATGGAATTTTTTGGTTCTTAGAATGGTTTCTTAGGAAAATCAGGTGTTTCGTTAAACTATGATAAGTACAAAATAGGATGATGTTGCTGTTACACCTTTAAAGGAGTTGAATGACTAAAGAGTAAGTTTACTGATATTTCCCTTGTTTGCACAAAAACCACTAAAAGGTGCCTATAACAATCAATTTCTAACCCAATTCCCTACATACAGTAATTGTAGATGCTATATAAACATTTAGAACATAACTGTCAGTTTAAAGAAACTTTAAAATCAGGTTTATAAAATGTACAGAACCGGTAAAGCCAAAAATCATATCCAGTTTGAGGCTTTCAAAAAGTATGAAAAATATCACAGACTAAATGCTTATACATTTAAGACCCTGGATCTAAACTCACTGTTTTTCTTTTCTTTTCCCCCAAGTTAATAGTTTTATTGTATTATAAAATGCAGGCAATACTTTATAGAATATAGACAGCAACTGAATACAGTGGTATGTATGCAGTAGCAATTAAAAATTATTAATATTGTGATGATTAGGTAAATTAAACCTTTAAAAATGAGGGACAAATTTTACAACAAAGTTAACCATGATTTCTAAAATATATTGAGCTTAAGTTTGATTAACTGTATAATGAAACAGTTGCAAAATGCAATGAGTTATTGTAAAATATGAGAAAGGTTTTGATCTGTATCCACTATATTGTTAGTTGTTGTTAGTTATAAATGTTAGAAGAAAGAAAAAATGATAAATAGAAAAGAAAGTATCAACAGTCAATTCCTGGGAAAGAGGAAGGGGGGGAAACAAGTGTAAATGGCTGAATAAATCAGGGAGACCGAGATTGCCATTTTATGGAATGATATTTAAAATTCTTTTATTTTGTTTCTACTTTACCTAGGCACAAGATAAAATAAGAACAATAAAAAGAAATCCCCCATTCAAAATTCAATACTTTGAAATTTCAGTTGCACCATCTGGCTTTCAAACAACTGTGGCAATTGTTCATAGAACATTTGTGTGCACTATAACTGTGTCCTAAACAGCTTATTTTTCTTTTAACAGTATGTTGAAACAACCTTTGCCAAATGCTTGTTTTCCTTTGCTTAAGGAAGGCAAGTCAATTCAAAACAGTCAGATTTCATTCATGATAGTTGTAGTGACCTGTCTTGGATTCATACAGCTCTGTGACACTGTTGACTAAACCAGAACCTCTTAAAATATTATTGCCCCCATGTAAAACTTCAAAGATCACTATAAAGTACATTTTGCCAAAGAGAAAAAGATTCTGCAAAAAGGAGGTGACTTTATTTTTTAACAATGATCAAACAAACTAAAACACTTATTTGTCAAACTTTTCCACAGAAATAACCCAATCTTTAATACTTCCCATGTCTTCTTTTCACTTCCTGAATTAATTTGCCAAAGTTTAAAACAAATTCTGAGCAGGTCTAGGAAAGGGTTGTGTCATAGCACAAATGCCATACCGACTGGAAATATGGCTTGCCAGCAGAAATTGTGATGCTGCAACCAGCTGTGTAAAATCTCCAAAAGACCCCATTTTTATTGCATTTGCCACCCAATGGGAGCATTGTTCTCAAGGGGACGGCTGGGACTGCCCCCTGTTTTATGGGCTTTGAGAACCCTATAAAGACAGTGTGAGTTTATTAAGTTGGTCGTAGCTTGGGCAAGAAGAATACAACTTGTAATGTGTGCAGAACATGTCAAGAGGGCACCAAGCCAGGCTGGTACACAGGAGGCAGCATAAGGCCTGGTGCTTGATTGTGGGGATGCACAGCATGGTGCATAAGAGCCAAGAGAACTGTGAACAGAATGGAGAGGCCCACCCCATAGGAGCTCTCATGGGGGAATTTAATTCACTCCCTGCTGACTCTCTCACTTTGTTGTGCTCTGAAGCACGAAATTACAAGATTTACAGGAAAAAAATGACATGGCTTTACAGTCTCACATCAGGGTCTCCTTGTGACAATTATGCAGCTCACTCACAGATATACTTCCTCCCCTCCCTCAGCTACAATCAACAAAGGGGGAAGAAGAAAAAACAGAGCATTCAATGATAGGAATCAGCTGCATAGGTAGCTCCAGGTTGCAGAAAGGTTGGAGTTAGAATTGTTTTTCCAAAACATGCTAATTTTGAATGAATTCCATCACAACAGTTGGCAATCATCTGTAATTATGGCACAAAGTGCATATGTGTCTAATACACATGAATATATAACTAATACGCACATTATTAATTTTATTTCCATATTAGCTTATATGCCTCTCCAATCACAGAATTTTGAGCAGCATACACACATATATATACCCTACTCATAAATTATAATCATAATTACTGTAAAAAAGGAAGCATATTAACAAATGTAACTATTGGGAACATCTACTACATAAGAAGTGTACTCCAAAGTTGGAACAACATTAAAAGATTCCAGCACCCAAGGCCTGTTGAACTGTCAAGTTTTAATCCTCTTCCTAAAAACCAAGGGGAGAGAAGCAATTTGGATTTCCAGGTGAATGCTGTTCCCCAGAAAGAAGCACCAACTGAAAAAAGCTCACTTTTGTAATCACTGTTGCTTCCGAGGGAAAGGGATACAGAGAGAGACAATAATACTAGACCTTTTGGATGGGCAAATATAATTGGGAATGGATGGTCTCAAAGTTACTGAGATCCTGAGCCTCAGAAGCTTTAAACTAGACACTACATCCCGGATTGCACCTAGAAATCACGTACTATCTTGTGCAGTTCTCAAAATGATGATATCATATAGACAAATTGAGAACCACACACACACACACACACACACACACACACACAGAGTGAATTAAAATCTTTATAGACACATGATCTTCCAAACTCTTGCCAGCATAGAATTGATCATTCTTTTCTGTTCAACCTACCTATATCAGATGAGAGTGGGAAAGAACTCTCCTTCCATCTTTGAAATCATCTTCCCTTAGTTTCAAAGCTATGTTTTGATAGTCTTAGAAAAAATACAATTTCACTATTACAAACAACTTCAAAACAAGTCTAGCAATGGTGGTAGGTTCAAATTCCACAAACAAATACATAAAATGAAATAAATCAGGAAACTACTAGACATACTATTCAATTAATGGCCAGAGAAACTGCTGGTGACTAATTAGCCACAGTCTCCTTTCAGACAAATATATGAGATTTCAAGACCTGTCAAAATGTGTTTCAAGTTTAGTACTTTTCTTTAATCTTTTAATTATTTTCACCTGTTTCGATAATTTGTAAGCCTCTCAGAGTCACCTTGTAGGGGAGATGGTGGCATAGAAATGTAATAAATAAATAAATACATTTAAAAAGTTAATCAGCATGTGATGAGCAGACTAGATTCACCCAATCCAATTTTTAAACATACAATTATTAAACAATTTCTATGCTGCCTTATTGATGGTTTAAATTGTTATACAGCAATAATTTAAAGTTAAAGGAGCAAAAAATGTTGAGGATTAAAATGCAGGGTGCTTTTGAGCAATCAGTGACAGCACATTAACAAGCAATACAGTAAACAAACATGAAAATAAATAAATTTCCAATCAATAATATTTAAAAATTAATTATACTTAGCATGAATTATATGGAGGTAAATTTATATTATTAGTAATTAATTTACAAAAAGCAAAACTTGACAATTCTTCAATTTCTGTATATTAAGCTTTGAAACCTATGTGTCCATTTGCTCCTTCCTTGCAGAACATACCTGTATCTAATTTAAATATTTTAAGAGGAACATATGTATAGACAAATATATAGACAAATATATAGACACTGTATATATTCTTATTTTCCCTATCTTGCTTAATTCAACTTTCAAAAATATGCCATACAAAGTATTTCCCATTTATACAAGGTATACTCAAGGTATCTTTAATGACATTTTTAATTCTTTCTTTGTGGTTACTGTTATTAAAGGAACATTGTTGCTAATTGCTAGATTGGTCCACAGAAAGAAAACACTAATTACTGATTAGGGAGTCAAATTGGTGCATATTAACAAGTGAAAGATGAATTACTTGATGGAATTAATCAAATCGAGTTATGCCTAAACAACTGAAAAACAGAAAAAATCCAGATAACAGAGATTTAAAACAAAATTCAAAAAGACAAGAGTCAAGTGTTACAAAACCAAGAAAGACAGATATTAAGAATCCATATACTATTAAAACTGTCCTGTCTGTTTGTAATCTCCAATTAGTCCAAATGGTATATCGTAGCACAATTTTTTGTTCTGATTTGCATCTGAGATGATGATGGGACTGTACAGTGTAGAGCCAAAAATTATGGTCAATCTAATTATGCTATGTGGAAAGAGTGAGGGAAACCAATGTAATAGCACTATGATTCAGGAAAACGTAATGTTTATTGTTTTCTGCTGACACAGTGAGTCAAAGGTTGTTTAGCATAAGAAAAAAATTGTATCCATTATGAAAAAGACTAAAAAAGGATTAAGGGTTAGCTGCAGTATTAAAGCAAAAAGAGAAAGGAGAAATACATTCTGAAATCTTAAAGTTTACAAAGGAAAAAATTAAGCATTTTAAAACAATTAAAGCAAGCAACAGTGTACAGTCTGAACCTAACCACAGGTATTCCATATATTAAGTACAACAGAGAATATTAAACAAATAAAAAGCGCCATTGCAAATTGGAAGAAGGATAATGAGAACAAAGAGTTCAGAGCTGAAAGAATGCTGTAAAACATCTAATTATGGGAAGATGGAAAAACAACTACAAGATGAAACAGAAGATAACTAGGGGGGAGATTAATGATTATGAACATTTCTAACTGATTTTTGAATAAGACTAGACATAGGATCGAGAAAGTGGCATAAAATCAAGATGTTATACTGCCTACTCTCAAACTGATTGTTCTGTGGGAAATGAACTGTCATAGAAAAGTTATTCAATATGTAGATCTCACAAAAAGATGCAAAAAAAAAAAAAATCTACAGAACTGCCCAATTTAGCAATACCTCAATATATATTGGAAATTATATGTGATATAAACACGGAGAAATGACCAATTGCTCCTTCGGAATTCCACTGCTTTTTTCCCCTCTTTTCAAGTGCATCAGTTTTAATGGTCCAATCCAGAAAATGAATCCAAATGGTTTCTAGATAGCTAATGGAAACAACTACTTCACAAGGGCTTGGCACAATCATATATGGTGGTTATGTCCTGGAGCAAAAAAAATACTGGAAGAAAATACAAAAATATAGGATTTAATTGGAAGTCAAATAGAATTTATCCTGGAATTATTTCTTCTAGGGGTAAATTAAAGGAAAATATTATAACAAAAGGACAAAATATTTGGTGCTACATATAACAACATCAGTCAGAATAGCCTTTGCGCAATGTTGGAAGAAAGAATATATACCATCTGAAGGCCTAGTAATCCTACAAAATTTTGAATGTATGGAAATAGATGACTATAGAATTAAAAGGAAAAGAAGATTCTGAATTTTATGCAATATGGGAGAAATGGTATGACTGGATAAAAGATAGAAATAATAAAAGAACCTGTATTATATAGATATAAAAGGTATAGAAATAGAATGTATAGATTATATTAGATATGGAATGTAGTGGTATAAAAAAATGTCACAGCACTGTTAATATTGATTGAAAAATTCAACAACAACAACAACAATAATAATAATAATAATAATAATAATAATAATAATAATAATAATAATACAAAAAATTCAGCAGTCCATCTGCATTTCAAAGACAAGAGTCACTCGAGGAGGATAGCAAAGTCCACATTTTGGGCAGAGAGGATCATTGGTGTGAAAGAGGAATAAAAGAGTCCATATATGTTAGAATTGAACTGCCGTCTCTCAACAGGGGAAGAGGAATTCAACACCACTATCTTCAGTATACAATGAAGTCCTTTTGGCTATTCCAAGAAGATTCCACACCTCTCAAGTGACTCTGAGGGCACAGATAAAACCCCAAGTAGCCTCAACGGCTTTCAGAGTGTTAAGACCAGATGACTGCAAAGAAACATAACCCTTCTCTTTCCTCCTGTCAGAACTTATCCTTTCCTCCACCCCATCCCCCAAACATCTAATCTCAGCTGTCAGTAGCTGTCCTTCCATCTCCCCCACCATCCAGTACAACTAATAAAGTTCCTGGACAGGAAGCAAAACATCTTTTTCTTCTTCCTCCTCAAAATATCACTTCAGCTGCCTTAAAAAAAAACCTTTGAGACAACTATGACCTGGATAACTGAGAATCTTCATAGACATTTAGTGAGAACTAATTCCCCTTAAGATCCCATTTGCAAAATGATGGTGACATTAATGAGACAGTGCTTGTGAAGATCAATGCAACATGGTGGAAGAAGATCACTAAAGTGACCTGAGATAGGTATATGCCAATTCACTTAAAATCAAAAGTGTATAAAATGATAGTCTGCCCGGTAGCACTGTATCAGACCATGTACTGGCCAACAACCCAAAGTGCTCAGCATCCTTTACATGTCATGGAGATGCACTTGCTCCATTTGTCTTTAGGTATTTCCCTTCTTAACAATGATATAGTCCAGCAGCAGATGGATTTTGCACTAATAACAGAGAAATGAAGGAAAAATACCTACAGTGGGATAGCCATGTTCTACAAGCACCACCACATACTCTTATTTACACCACTTACCATTTTTATCATTGATGGCTAATGCCCATTCAGAAGACCAAACTAAAGAATACAATTAACGTGGACATGAAATTATGTTCTTGATCTAAAAAGCAGATCCTGCACCTGTGGGAAACTGCAGGAGGAAGAAGAAGGGAAGAGGAAGAGAAGGGGGAGGAGGGGAGGAAGAGGAAACTTCAAAACTAAATATAGTGAAGCAAGTGGGATAGTAGCTAATGTGCAGGTGGAGAAGGACCTTCGTTAAATCTAGCTGAAAAACGTAGTACAATTCATTAGTAAGCTTATGATATAGTACTGTAAGTAGCAAATAAAGTATTTTATTTTTTCATTTTTGCTATGCCTTTATAGAATAATTCAGCCCATTCCCAGGGAGTTATGATGAACTGGTCTAAAAAGGAACCTGTTACACTATCAGCATCTTGCTGTGACAAATTTACATGACACTTAAAAGATAGAATTGATATGATCTCACAATTCATGGAGTTAATTTCATTAATCAAAATATTCATACCATTTGATTTAGTTAATTCAGATGAGTTACAATTGAGTTTTGAAGATGCCAATAAGCCCTTTGAATAAGTCTGGTTAACCATTTGTGCACTATTCAAATAGTACAACTTGAAATTGGCTGATATTTTCAAGTAACAGCAATACTGTACATTCTGAATAACAATAGTTTTCACTCCACTGCCATATCAAATTCAGGATTTTAGTACAGTGCTTTCTAAAAAAAAACTTGGGCCAGAATATCTTTTAAAAAATCTACCTATCCTTTGAGTTAGACCCCATCAAATTAAATTAAATTCCTAATTATTGTATGTCCCTTTAACTTGCCTAAATTTTGTTAAGTTTCTACCCTACCACCATTGGAAGACCTGAAAAATCAAGCAAGGGAATAATTGTCATGGAGAAAATCTAGATGGTCGTTAAATTCAGAACTGGCTTGATGACATATAATCAATATTCCTTCCAAGGACATTAAAATGTTTTTTTTTTAATTCTGTCTATCCATAAAAACTATTACCTTCCCTTTCTCTTATTATTTTAAATCTTCACAAGCTTAATCATTATTTTCAATCAATCTTTTGTTTAAGCTCACCCCAAATCCCATCCCCAAAGGGGTTTCTGCTTGCTGATCATTGTTTCAAATCATCAGCCTTTTTCTTGGCCCAGAATTGATGAACTGAGTCTTCTTGAAGTCCATGATATTCTTAGTTATCAACTCCCAACCTCGAGTTCAAAAGGTCTGTTTCCTTCTCTTGTGCTTTCTCAATGTGCAGTTTTCACAATCATATATTCCCTTGAAAGGCAGTTGTTTTTAACTATTCTGATCTTTAATTCTATTGAAATATCTTTGCCTTTCTCATCTTTATTTTATTTAGCACACTGCCCTTATTCTTCTTACTTTTATGACCAGCTAAACAAAATTATGTTTCTTTCACTTGTTTGCCATCAACAATGTTCATGAAGTAAACACAATGACACTGTCTTTGCCATCTTAATATTTACAATGAACCCAGATATTTCACTTTTCATGTTTAGTTTTATAATGAGCATTTCAACCAAACAAGACAGGATCTTCACCGCAGTGACAGTCTATCTATGATGCCCAAAGGACACCTGTCTAAAGCCCCCATTAATTTCTTTGTGACAGGCCTAAATAGCCTTCTTTTTCAGATTTCAAATCTAGTTTGTATTTAGAATGTTAATGTCCATTACTAAAAAAAAGAATTGGTTTATGTGTTTTACTTTGCATCTTTTGGTGCTTACGTTGATTGGTAATATGAAACATGCTTATCCTTTAAGCAACATGCCAAAACATATTATTTGCAAATTAAAACATAATAAACAAGAGATTAAAATCAAGTGAGTAAAATAAAAACAATTAAAAAAAATCCAAACAATGAACTTGGCCACAAATCACTTGAGCTACTGGTTACAAACTGATGCCCTGACTGAACAGTCTGGGAGAGATGCCAAAGCAGACATGCGGCACTGTCTTTTCTCTGCCTTCTCCTAAAACAAACAGAACAAAAAATAAGGAAAAAACAACAACTTTAGCTGATTGCATGGCTTAGCATCCCTTTAGTAATTAGTTTGATACCAGCGATAAAGCTTACTGTAGAAGGTTATGGGAAAGAAATGGATTATCTGCGCAACCCACCATGAGAAGTAAACATTGTATGTCCTAATCTAACAAGACCACTCTACAGTAATCTAATAGGGCTAGGTATTCTTTCATTCTTCAGATATCCTTTATGTAACTGCTCACATATAAAGTCTGAATTCAAGAATTAAAAGGGAAGAGAGACCCATGACAGTTCTTAATCCCAGTTGTAATCTTATCTAACCTAGTATAACAAGTAGTGATTATTGTTACTTGGATACATTGAAATATCAATGGAAGTATTCAAAGTAAAAGACAGGGTAGACATTTGAAGATAGCAAGATGTTGAAAGACTGACATTTTAAAAATGCTTCATATATCATATTAAAACACTTTCCCATCTAATAAAAGCACATTTAATGTTTTATATTAGGGGTCCCCAACCCCTGGGCCATGGCCCATTACCCGGCCATGACCTGTTCAGGACCAGGCCATCCAAAGTGGTGGGTGATTATGTATGCATCCCCACTTGAATGAGCAGTGGGTGAGCTCGTGCTCCATTTGTGCAAGTAGCAGGTGTGCATGCCTGCCACTTTCACAAATGGAACAGCACACACTGCTCATACGGAACCAGCCCCTTTCTCCCCTGCCAGTCCGCAAAGTCGAACTCTGTTCTACATTATGTATATATAAATAATATATATAATAATAATACATAATATATAAATAATCCAAAATGCTTCAAGATCTAAAACAAATTTCAGTTTAGATAACTAGCAAAATGTTTCTATTTTAAAACCACTTTATTTCCAATGCTAAGAGATAATGTAAGTATTTAGAGGAGAAATGGAGCTTTATATTTACTGAATTTCTCAAAGTGATACTAATTTTCAATATGCTCTGGACTGTAGACCATGTAGTAAATGCATCCAAGTTTGTAAATCTGACTTTCAACTGCTGCTTTATGGTGTAACTACAAATAACCAGAGCACAGCTAGTCCTTGACTTATAAGCAACCACTGAGTGACCATTCAAAGTTCTGACAGACCTACCTGGAGAGTATTTAAAACCCAGATTGGAAGTTCCATTAGTCAGACACCCCCTCCCACAATCATGTAATTGCATTTCAGATGCTTGGCAAACGGACCACATTTACATCCATTTGCAGCATCCCATAGTCACAAGCACATATTTTATGATGGTGTTGCCAAAATTTGCTTTCAATTTTTGGCAAAAACATGCCACAGCAAACCACTGGGTCATTTAATGACCACAGTGTTTGCTTAACAAGCACTACAAAAAATATTGTAATATCAAGTTGGTTATACAAGTTGTTTTACAACCATGAGTTATGACTGTGATAGGCAGCTCCATTAGAGTTATTGTTAAGTCCTGGGCATGGGCGCAAGGGACAGAGACGAGACATCGAATAGTGACTTCAACTCTTTATTAACAAGAAAGAACAAAGCAAAATACCTGGGCAGCAGCAGCTCTTTTATAGAGCTGGCTGCCGTCAAAACAACCAATGAACTGAGTCTACCGCTTTCACAAGCATCCAATCAGGGGGCCCCGTTAACAGCCAATCAGAGTGGCCAAAAAATGACCAATCATGACTCGCTATCTACGGGCCAATGAGAAGTGCAGGATTACAAGCCTGCTGCAAGATGAAGCTGTTGAGGGTTGTATCACTGCGTTGGCTTAGTCCATAACAATTATAACTTGAGAATTACTTGGAATAACAACAGCTAGAATGCTAAGTGTGAAGCAACAAATAAAATGTTCACGTACACCTAAAACTGAACATTTTAAAAAGTTGTCTTGATATTAAACATATATGAATGAAGGAATACAGCAGTTAGTGATCTTTGAACTTGTTATAATACCTCCTTTAATGAAATTAACAACATACAATGATTTCCTGTAATTAACAAAGAATCTATTTTTGCTTTAGGATTTTTTTAAAATAACTTTTTCATACAGAACATCACTGTTTCAGAAATATTTCTTTAAGGTTTCTATGCATGCATGCAATGTTTCCACAGATTTCCAAGAATATTCAACTCTCAGCACTGGGATTCTGTTCCAAGCCAATTTTTATTTATTTTATGATTGATTGGAATTTTTGCCTTGCTGAAATGTCCAATGTCTTTAATATCTTCATTTAAGGACAATGAGACCTTGGCTTTTAGTATATGTTGATATTTGAATCCTTTCTTCTTGTTGTCCATTATTTCCTATGCCACTGGCTACCATAAAACCCAAAATAATGTTCACCCATCAATTATGCTTAATGGTTGGCAAGGTGTTATTTTCTATTAGATATGACGTTTGTTCTTTAATCCAGTTCTTTCTTGTGTAATTGTTGCCAAATATGCCAGGTTTTATTTCATCAGTCAAAAGCACTTTTGTTCCAAATTGTATGTCAAATTTTCTTTCACATACTGATAATGACTTTTGTGATAACAGAAAAAGTCTTCTGGCAAGATTACTGTTATATGCAATATTCTACTGTAGACCTATTAACAACTACTCTGATGTCATCTTAACTTTTTATCAGGTCATTTGTGGTGATCTATGGCTTCTGTTTTGCCACTCTGAACAATTCTGAGTTGATTCTAACATAGATTTTTCTTATTCTTCCAGGACTTGCTTTGACTTCCACAAGTTCTATTTAATTTCAATTGCTTTATCACAATTGGAAATGTCCAAAAATATTTTTTATATACGGTGGTGTTCAAATGTTTGTGAACCTTTTATATTTTTTATACTTTTGCATAAATGTGATCAAAACCATAATCTCTTCTCCACACAAATCCTAAAACTAAAGAGTACCCAATTAAACAAATGAGTCAAAAACATTATACTTGTTTATTTATTTATTAAGGAAAATGATTGAAAGTTACACAGTATTTGTATGTGGCAGAAACATGTGAACCTTTGCTTCCAGTAACTGGTATGCTGCCTTTCCCTCCACGCTCCATGGTGGTAGTAACAGTTTATGTTTTAAGTCATAATTAAGTAGAAATATGGAAAATTCAAAGCCACCACAAAATATTAAGCACCATTTTAAATAATTCTTCCCCTGCTTCGTAAGAGTTTGTAAACTCTTGTAAGCAATACAAGGTACTGCTGTAAACCACAGCAAATAAATAAACATATGTACTTTGGAATAATAGAATTATTAAAATGGTAAATAATAGAGGTGGAAATGTAAGTTATGCAAATATTGATCAAAAAATAATGAATAGTCTGTGTCCTATCTTAAGGAATGAATATTGAAATATATGAAAGTGGCTTTGTAAAAAAAAGCATAGGGTTTGCCACTTTTAATATAGAAGAGGGAGCTAGGTTTGTTAGGAGAAACACAAAAAATTAATGCAGTGGGAATATGGCACTTAAGAAATGTTATGGTGAAAAAGAGGGTCAAGGTGAATGGGTCATGAATGTCTGTGACTTGAATGCAAAAAAGACTGCCAGTATGAAAGAAATATGTTGAGGTGATCTAGTCATATAATGAAAATTAAGCAGGATCAAATCACAAAACAAATATATAAAGGAAGAGTGAATGAATTGAGAGAAGGGGAAAGACTGAGCAAGTCATGGATGAATGGAGTAGATGAATTCCTCAAAAAAGAGAGGTGAAAAGCTGAAAGGATAAACAGCAAAGTTTGAAGCCATATGTGGACATGATGGAAGCAAGTACAGTTTCCAATATAGAGAAATGCAGTGAATTGTGTTGATATAAATTATTGAAACATTATTTCTGTTTTTAGTATAATCAAACCTTCAATTTCTAAGGGCTACCACTGTATTTCTTTCAATGCATGCTGCATATTGTTACTTATCCTGAAAGGGAACAATGTGATGGCTAAATTTCTATGTATACATGTGGGCAACTACTAAAAAAATACTTAATCAGAAAAGTATGGAAAAACCATACTATTTCACATTTTGTTATACTAACCTCATAAAAAATAACATCATATTCCAAATTCAGCAGTTTTAAAACATTTGATCACATATTTTGGATAGCTATTATCAAGAAATGTTATCAACCTGAAATGCACACTTACATCTGCTTATTTTTATATGATCAGAACTAAATGATATAAAAAAGCAGCAACATGTGGTCAGAGTTTTCCAATTTGCTGAAAGAAATATCTCTAACTTACAAGTTCATTATTTTTTTATAGGCACATGTTACCAACTCTTTATAAAGTCTATGTAGGACTTCGATTTTTATCTATCATTCTCCTTGGTCAAAAGCATCACTAACGAAGGATGGAAGAAACAGGTTCTCTCCTCATTTATTTTTTTTTAAATCTGTTTTATATTCATTTAGGAACTATAAATCAAGCAAAGTAATAGAAAACTGATGATCACTTAAGTGCTCCAACCTTTCATTTTTATCTTAAAATACTCTAATAATGTTTTACAAACGCATATTTGAAATGTGATCAGATCCATTGAACAGAGTTTTATGTGGTCAAGTTATTCTCCAATCTATGTAGATACACCTTAACTCTGTTTAATATGAACTGCTCTGTTTTAAAAGCTTATTTTCACTTAACATTAATATAACATATGTCTGTCATAAAACTGGTTCCAAAGAGACAAAATAAATATTATACCTTGTCAATGAAATGGTTTTTCCAGATGGGCCAGTATTATTTCATTGTATTTTTAAAAAGCAGTTACTCAGAACCAACAGAATTATCTTAGGAGAGAATAGTTTCTTTCTAAATGGGATGAAATAATCTGATATTTTATTTGGGTGCTTGGAGCAATAGGGTGCTCAACCTATATCCAATGGTGTTTTGAACAATAGAAAACTCACTTTAAAATTTACAGCTATTACAATAAAAGGGAGAGGTTTATGAAATTCACTTTTCCCAGCCCCAAAGTTCAAAAATTTGAAAGCACATGAATCATATGTGTGGAAACACTGTTATGGATAGTAGGTAGGGGAGAATATATCAAACACTTCCCTTAGGGGCTTTTAACTTTTTTTTTTAATCTTTAAGCTGTACTTCAGTAGCAATGTCAATTTTTTGTAAGTAAAAAGTAGTTAAGAAAGTTTTTAGAAACTAAAATTAAACTCAAACTTCAAACTCATACAGAATACTATATAGTACCGGTGAGGGGGTGGGGTGTTTCCACACACTTTTATTCTATCCAATTATGTGCTGCAGTGAAAAACTTACATCATCCAATATAAACTGTCATTAAAATATATAGATTAAGAGCAAAGATTGCATTTTAGAAAGTTTCCTTTTTCAAAATTGCAAAATAAAGTATTTTTACAGTTTCGTATTATGCTTCTTTTTTAGCAACCAATTAATGGCTCTTAGTGTCAAAACATCACACCTAGATCAAGACTCTATTTTGAATACTATATTCTTATTTTAGGTTTGCAGAATAAATGACATTCTCCCCTACCAGTTAGCATTGCTATTGCTGTGCAGTTGCTATATGTAACGGGTGGTGCAGTTACCAGGGGCACTTAATGGGTAATATCTATAACATCACCAATTGTGAGAGATCTTTCTGTACTACCATGATTCTGTAGATTTGTGACCATTGATTGGACAACCGATGTCTGACACAGTATAGGGTTTTCTGCTTAGGCAGGGGGTTGGAATTGAAGACTCCAAACCCCCTTCCAACTCTTGTTATTTTGTTGTTATTCTGTTTTTTACTTCTTTTATAAATACTGATTTCTTTTAGAAACTTTTTTCTGAACAAGTACTTTCTATAATTTTTGCAGGATTAGCAGATCACTGTCAATTATTGACAGCTAACCATATATTTCAAACATTTTCCAATATTTCATTATACCACGGTGATATGTGCACTATCAAAAATAACTGGTTTGTTTCCTATTTAATGAAAAAAGTACATCCTAGAATGCTTTATTGTTGCCTAGCCTGAGGAAAAGATGTCAATGTCCATAATAAAATATCTTCTCATTTCTGTTTTTATCTGCAATTAAATTTATTCAGATTAAAAGCTAAAAATAAATATCTTTAGATTATCAATCATACTGATGATTACTTTATCAAACATTGGCTTCTTTTAAAAAAAAAAATCAACAGTATTTGTTTGGAAAATCAAGAGCCAAATTCCTCTGTATTTCTCTACTCATCCTCAGATGTTATTGCTTTTAAACTAGCTATAATATCGGAGGAAGCCTTCCAAACCAGAATTCAGCTTCAGTGCCATTCCATAAACAAGCCTAAGCATAAGAACTATATATCTGATGATGGTAGATGTTCTAAATATACATAAATTATATATTTAGCATGCTTTTCATAACATTTATTTTCAATCTTGCGTTGGAATGGGGAAATGTTCTCATCATTTTGACCCCTTGTAGATGTCTACTATTTCACTATCCATCCTCTAATTTATTCTACACCTTCTGGATGTTGTTGACTATATCATTCCCATTCCATCAACTTTTTTTTCATGGTACAGAATAGAGAAAAGGTCATTTGGTATTCTACTTTCCATCTTTATTCTGCTACTACTGTGTAAATCAAAGGTTTAAAGGTAGAAAAGCCAAAGATATTCACTTTGGAACTGTCCTGTTAAATATCCACAGTACTTTTCCAACAAACGAGTTGTATGGATTCATTAAATTAGAAATCAGATATTGTGTGAGAACACATGTCCCTAACCCTTCAAAACAATCAGAAATTTTATGAAACTATATTAAATATACAATTTATTGAAACATTTCAAAATCATATTAGATCACTGTAATTGTTGTTTTGAAATTAGCAACACCTGAGCTGGCACTTAGTTTTTTTAAAAAAAAGATTAATGGAACAAATGATGGTTCAGCAGAATTTAAAAACTTAATACCTACTAATCTATTTAGGCCATCAGAAGGCCAAACACACTGGCAGATTTCTGCTTTAAAAGATATGTAGGGAGAGGGGAATACTCCATAGAGGAAAATATATTAGCCCACCTTCAAAGTCAGGATACATAAACAAGATGCAGCCTCTTTCTCACAACTTACTCTGTACTTTTTCAGAGGTTTTCAAGTGTCTTTGAGCAGAGTATAGACAGAAAACAAATATTGTCAAATATAATTCACTATAAAGGATAGTCTTCACAGCATTATTTAACTGCCTAAGATATAGGCTTACTTGTGCCTGCAGTCATCTGGCAAATATCTTTGCTTTGAGAGAAAAGGATCATAGTAACAGTTACAAATATCCCAGACACACTGAAACAAAACTTAGTTCAAAGCTAGATGATAAACATTGGCTTTACAGCATGGTTAGTCTGGACACTCCAGCAGATAGGACATTTGTGTCAGAATTTTAGTTACCTGATTGATCATTTTGTCAAGCAAATACAGGAGAAAAACAATAGGTTTCTGAAGAGTTAATCTTTCTCCAGATGTTCTTATCAAAGGCTCCTATGGAAGTCAAGAGCTCCATAATTCTGTCCTAAGCTTACTGCTTGGGGTTATATTCTTATCCTCATTGTATTGAGGAAGAGAGAAGGTTATTTTGCACCATGTTGCCTTGTTTTTCACTTTGCAGTCTCTGCAGTCTCTGCCCCCACTCCCTTTCTTAAGGATTAAAGGGATCTGCATTTGAGGACATGGTTCTGAAGGAGGGGTGGACTTAGCCCAAGTTAAAAACTCATTATTGTATAAAGATTGGGGCTCTTCTGAATCTCGTTACAGGATGTTAGCACACTGGAGGTCTCTCAGTGTTCCCACAGCAACCACTGTGGGAGTTCCCAGATGCTAGGCAACCCTCCCATGACCCTGACTGACCTTTCACCTCCCATGACCTTTTCCACAAAGTAAGTACATGCTATTGAATCTCAGGACATTTTTCAACTGGGCCCCACCATTGAAACTTAAGCTTTTTCTTCTAACACCATCAAGTTTGCTAGAGAAAGCTGGGAAGTGATTCCTCTGTTCTTCTCATTCTCAGACAAGATCTGTAGAAGCCTTTCTGGAAATTGTATTTAATACTTTCCTCCTTGGAAAGAGATGAGAGTTGTTCTCCCCATTTCCTAAATGAGCAGAACAGAACTGTATGCATACAGTATGTTAAACCGGTTTTAGATTGCAGGTATACCGACCCTTGTGAACCAAGTGGGGCTATAAATAGACATCTGACAATTACTTTGAAAGTGAACACAATTCAAACGAACAAGACACGTCACAGCTTATTGTTGGAGCTATATTTCCAGACCTGGGTTGCTTACAATCAAGGCTCCTGACCTCTGGTCTTTCAGAATGTAAGGAAGAAGTCCTAAAATATATTTTCTATTTTTTTAGAAAACACTTAAATGAGCCAGTGTAAGGAGCACAACTGGGCCCAGAGTTCTCCAACCAAAACACAACCCTTGATCTAGGTTGCGGTTGCAAAACACATGTAATTATTTCTTTAACAATGTGCTTAGGAGCCCAACTAAATCTCTACTTAGATTTGAGAATTCCGTAATTTAGTTTCAGCTTCCACAAGCAATTCATGAAGGATCAATTTAAATCTATTTGCTATTGCATATTGTTGAAAAGCTTTACTGTTTACCAGGATTACTTATAGAAGCTTTATATATAACATTTTTATTGCATAAGAAACTTGTTCGTGCAGCACTACTACTTCAGATTCAAATATCAGTCTGTATGATTTATAGGTACCTGGATAGTAAATGTGGGAAGAAGCATTTTAAAACATTCCTTAGCACTACTACATATGTTTTGGTAGCTTATCTGAGCAAGCGATAATATTTAAAAAGGACGATCTATGCAAAACTTCAGAATGTACAGGAGTAAGAATGTGGCATCTATATATGAGTCATTCAAACAAACACGTCTGCAAAGGGAAAGCAGGGGAGATATTTGCTGAAACCACACAATCCTGGAAACAGATACGACTGCTTTAATGAGTCACAGACAAGAACTGTATTCATGCTCCCATGTGTTCCAAAGTATCTCTTTCAAAAGTAGTCAGGGCCTAATCTATTCTAGAGACATATCTACATAAGAACATTGTTATTATACAAATTGTTACTATACAACTGTTCCTGTTATTATACAAATGTACTATTATTTATAAAAGTACTTTCAATTGCAAGTTGCTCTGTAGTGAATAAACACAAACACAGGTCTTGACTACAGACTCCTAATAAAATGCAGAACATAAAATGACTGTTTCTGCTTTTTTAACAGCTGCACACAATATTTAATGTTTTCTTAGAGACCATCCTACATTAAATTGGAAAGGGCAAGGTGGATAGAGAAAGACAGTTAAAAAAAAAGATGAGAAGCTAAGAGACATGTCATAAACAGCAGGAATATGAGGTTGAAAAGTCTGATAAAATGACAAGTTTTCAGAAGATACAGAAAACTAACTAGACTTATGAGGCAGAAGTCCAGAAGTCCAGTGGGAAGTAACTACAGAGGGAAGGAGGGAAGGAGAGGGAGATGGAAAGAGAGAGAGAGGGAGAGGGAGAGAGAGACTGTCTCTGTGTGTTGTGATTTTGGGTTCAAATATTTTCCCCAAAATACCAAGTAGCCGTGCTCTTTGTCAGTCTGAGGCCACAGATTTAGCAACAGAGGTGGTTAAATCATATATTATTGATTCTGCTTTTCTCTTTGAGTTCTTAATTCATAAATGAAATAGCCCAAACTTCCTGATATCTCTGCATGGAATTTCAAGGTCTTTACTTACCCATCCCAGATTTAAAAAAAAAAAACCACTCTGAATTAGGATTCAGCAACTCCCTTCTTCTTCTCCTTATACCTCTCTTCCTTTTTTCTAACATCAGGACCATACACTGGCTACAGGTCACCCAGTCTCCTTGCTCCTTTCATCTCTGTTTAAACAAGCTCTTCAGTTCTGCCCGTTGCATGGAAACAGACACTCTGTCTTGTTCAAAAGTGACGTGTGCTCTCTTGCCAATGCTGTTTATTTCAGTCTAAACTCCTGTCAGATGCCTGACTTCTGACTCTCTCTGTTTATCTCTCTCTCTTTCAGTCACCTCATTACTCTGTAGCCCAGCTCACGTTTCCAGACCTTGTTTACCATAAGCGCAGGAGTTGGGCACTCTGTCTGCCTGGGAAGAGGTGGAGAGAACATGTTATACCTGTACAACAGCTGGAATAATCACAACAAAATTCTTTTCTATATTATCTAAAAGGTTCTTTAAACTCCCATGTTTGGAATAGGCATGTTCACAATATCTTTCACAATTATCAAGTGATTTCAGCCTGCAGATTATTTATGTATTGATACAAAAAGCACAAATTACCAAAATCATCTTTCAGACCATGCAGCAATCTAAAAGCTAGAGATTAACTAACTTCATTCATTGCCTCAGCATTCAGGGCTCCTCCACACTGCTTCCTCAAACATGAGGATAAGAACAGTAATGCATATTGTCATCCTTAGCTTGCCCTCTTTCTCACCACAACTGAAGCAACCTATACTTGCTTTCTCTTGTCTGCATCAAAAGTGATATTTTTCGACTTCTGCTTTCACAAGCAGTGCTGAGTGATCCACCCACTGCCCAACCTTTTATTAGCAGCAAATGTCTCCACTCTGTTTGGCTCCTATGCATTGTGGAGCAAATGCCTTCAGGCCCTGGCATCTGTTCTGGGATGCCAGCCTGCATGCCCTTTTCTAAGCACACAATCTCACAAATGACAGTTGAATCTTTCTAGCCCAAGTGAAGAATAGTAAAATTGTGATTGTTTCTTTCCTTAAAAAAAAAAAAAAAGACTAGTTCACTACCATACAAAAAGGAAGGTGCCACAAAGTTAATGAAGGGGATCTTAAACAAAACACCTAGCAGTGGAAACCACATATTTAAAGACTTATCCACATGATGAATGGTGCTTGATTTTCCAGACCAGGTGAGAGGGATAAAGAAGCAGGGGAATCCACCAATAAGGGGCCATGGCAACCACCATCTGGACAGGACACCTAGCCAGTATCATTGCTAAAGCTCATGAAGAGTCTGAACTCCAGACAGCAATTTCTTAAACTGGCTTAATTTCCAGTTGGCCTTAACACAAACAAACAGCTTAAAGCTGCCATTCAGAGGTGCTTTTACTGTGGCTTGAGCAAATCACTTTATCTCTTTACAGGAAGATAGTTGGTGTACATCTCTCACAGGTTGTGTAATTGTTTTGTCCCAGATGTTCAATTATTTTGCACAAATATATTACCACTTGCAATTTTGTTAGAGAATTCCTCTAACAAAATGATAGAATGCATTACTGAATGCTCATCTGCAAAACCAATTTAGTTCAATAAAAGGGGTGTTGGTCTTACCTAAGACACTCCTCAGAGGGTGGAGATAAGATCCAGTAGCTTGGGTTCATTCTGGTCCGCTAGCTCTTTTGACTGAATAGTTTAAACTGAGGACACACCCCCTATGGTCCCCAGTTTTCTATGAAGTTGCAGTGATGCCAGTAGTTAATCACTGATAACTGTCCTTTCCACACCCGCACTGCGGACCAGACAGTTGACAGGGTGGGCCTGATTCCTATCTCCACCCTATGAGAAGGGGGGGTCTCAGGTAAGACCTTCTTCTCCAGAGTGATGTCGATGGGATCTAGTAGCTTGGGACATACCAAAGCTAATAATCTATGGGGGGTCTCTGTCTGGTCCCAAGTTGGTTGTGTCGGGAGTACAAGACCCATCTACCAAAGGCAGCTTCTGCCGAGACAAAGGTGTCGAGCCTATAGTGCCAAATAAAATGCGTAGGTGTGGACCAGGTTGCCGCTTGACAGATCCCCTCCACTGAAGCCTGTGTGGCCCAAGCCACTGTTGCTGCAGTGCTTTACATGAAGTGCGCTGTTATATGTTTAGGTCTTTCTAGGCCCTGCTCCTCATACACCTTGGCGATGCAAACTCTAATCCATCTGCCAATGGTGGATGGCGTAATTTTCTGGCCCATAGAAGTCATCTGGAATGACACGAACATGGCCTCCGCCTTCCTAAAGCTCCGGTCCGCTTGATATATATATGGAGTGCCCACCTTACATCCAGAGTGTGCCAGATCTTCTCCCTGGCAAGAGATGGTGCCGGGCAGAAGTCAGGCAGGATCAACTCTGGAGCTTGATGAAAATAGGAGTTGACCTTAGGAATGAAGGCCAGGTCCAACCCTAACCCTGCTCTGAGCTACCTGGTCTTGACAATGTGCCCCCCAGCCCAGAAGGCTGGTGTCTGTTGTTATCGTCAGCCGATACTACTCTCTGAATAGAGACCTCCTGGAAACCACCAAGGATATCCACCATAGAAGAGATATTAAGACTTTCAGCGGGACTCGAAGACTTGCCGGAGAATTGCTCCATCCTGCTCTCTGATATGGGAGCAAAAACCATTGCAAGGCTCTTGCATGCAGGCGCGCCCAAGGGACTATGGCGATGCAAGAAATCAACATGCCCAAGAGTTGAGAGAGCAATTTCAAGGGAGCAACTCTGTCCTTTCAGATCTTTGCCGCCAAGGTCTTGATATCCTTAAGACAGTCCGGTGAAAGGTATACCATGCCCTTTGAGGAGTCTATAATTGCCCCCAGGTGCAGTATATAAGTTGACGGTGTCAGGTGACTCTTGTTGAAGTTGATAGCAAAACTGTGGGTACTTAGCACCTGTACAGTGATTCGCAGATCCTCCTTGGCTCAACAGAGGGATGCTGACTGCACCAAGATGTCATCCAGGTAACATTGTATTTGGACCGGTATGGTTCTAAAATGGGCAAACAGTGCAGCCAGGATCTTGGTAAAAGTTCTGGGCACGGATGGCAGTCCAAATAGCAGTGCTCAGTATTGCAGATGCTTGCAGGAACTGATGATAATTTGGGTAAATGGGGACATGTAAGTATGCCTCCTTGAGGTCGATGGATGTTAAATAATCCCTCTCTCTGACACTCTCTAAGGTGGATTGAGGGTGTGCATTTTGAATCTGCAATAGACTAAATAGCGATTCAGGCTTCTGAGATTGAGAATGACTCTCCAACCCCTTGAGCTCTTTGGGATGATGAATTGAATTGAATACAATCCGTGCCCCTCTTATCCCTTTGGAACTGCCTCTATGGCCCGTATTGTTAATAGATGTTGAATAGCCTCCTCCATCAATATTGTTCTGACCCAAGCCTTGTTCAAACCAAACAAACACAAAGTTTGTATAAAAACAAACCTTTTTAATGTGTTGCTGTGAATTCTGTTCATTCACAGCCAAGAATCATTCAAAACTAATTGTCCCAGATAAGAGCCAGCCCTTTTAAGGTGGCGAAAGACTGCCAAGAACAAAAGAATAATTGCAGATAAATATCCAAAGCTAGAAGTTTCCAAAAACAAACCAGAATTCTGAGCATAAAAAACATCTTTGCTTCCTGCAAAGAAGCCAACTTTGAAGGCTGGCTTTTATCTCTTATGGGAGGGGCCATCACCTTCCAACTTGATTCTCGAGTCGCCCATCCTGCTTCAGCTACTCTTTCCTTCGAGCAGCCTTGCACGCATGTGCACTGAGCACAGGCTCCCTGGGTCCCTCTTCGTCACTGCTGCCAGACTCCACAACCCCCGAAGGAAGCACTCCACTCTCCGCTAGTTCTGGCCCCATCCCTGCATCACATGCAGGCCCCTCGTCCAAGTCCTCATTGTCAGAGACCACATCCGGCTACACCTGCTGCTGGTGAACCACAACTAATATTCGCTTGGCAGCATCCTTTGACATGGGACACCGGATGAAGAATCTTGGGGTGATGGATCACAACTCCAGACAGGCCATATCTTGTCATGCTTCACACCCATGTGTCTGTTGTGGTCTGCTCCCAATGGTCTGTGAAAAGTTGTAGTCAAATACCAATGGGAGCTTCGGTGACATAGTCATTTGGACCGACGAAATGACCAGTGGCCTACCCCTCAAAAGAACTGCTTACTGTGGGTCTGGGTTTGTTTTCGTCTCCAGAGCCCTGGGCTAACTGGAAGTCTTGCCTTTGTCCAAATGGATCCTGAGTCCGTTGAAAGCTCAGCCTGTAGTATGGCCCCCAAAAAGACTGATGAAAGGATAGCACAAATCTATCATAGCCCCTTCGGGAAATGGAAGGAAGAATGCCTCTTTAAATATAAAAAATATAAAAAAACTTTCACGGTTTGCATTTTTGGAAACTGCAGTCCTGATGCCTCAGTTGTGGCCAGAACTGAAGAGCAGAGCCTCCTGGTCAAAAAGCTGCACTGGGACTGCTCTCCTTAAGAGGCAAGTAGCCCAGAGAGCCTCCTTCAAGCTGGTGCGGTTTAAAATAGCGCTCCCACCAAAACCGTGCTTCAATGGTGGCTAGCAGAACGCCTCACAGCTGATCTTCAGCCGCCCATTCCAGATCTGTCAGGAGCTCCGAGTGAGGCTCCTTGAAGGCAGGCGGCTCTGTTAAGCTACAAATCGTGGCATCACTGGCTGCATTCCCTCCTGGGGCAGGCAGCCAGGCAGGCACTGCCACTCTCATTTCCTGTCAGTCTCCGATCTGCAAATTGGCTTGAAAAACCAAATGCTGTGAAGAGCAGCTTTCGAGCTCTGTGACTGGGGCCAAAGACTCTGGCCATTGAATAAAAAAAAAGACTGCTGCTAATTCTAGATTCAATAGAACAGCAGTCCTGAAGAAAAAGGCAGTGTTGAAAAATACGTCTGCAGAGCTCTAGACTAAATAGAAAACTGGGGACTGTTGGAATGCAGGAGCTGTGTCCTCAGTTTAAACTATTCAGTCTAAAGAGCTAGCACACCAGAATGAACCCAAGCTACTAGATCCTATAGACACCATTCTGGAGAAAAAGCCAGAGGCTATACACTGGGACAGGAAGCATTGTTTCAACTAATATGCTTTACGATAAAGTTATAATTGCCTCATGTTGCATACTGTAGACTAAATTTATATCTTATTTTGCCCAAAGCATCTCTTTGCAAGAATAATAAATCAACATATTCCATAATCAACTCATCAGATATATGGGATGTACAGGTGGCTTATTCAATTGTGGATAGCTTCTACAAAATATTTTTGATATTGGAAACATCGATTATCCAGTGATCAGTCTCATGAAGGCAGTGGAGTGGTGGCCTGGTACACCTGTGTTTATGGAAAATCCACCTTTCTGTCACTAGAAAAAGAAAGAAAATTCAAGAGTAGACACAGGACTGATTTGAACTCCAAGAATTGTGGTTTTTATTGTTACCAAAGTACAAACATATATTAGTACTTTTAGTACAGGGGGGGTCTACAGGTTGCTCAACTAAATATGTGACTAAGGAAAGAGCCTCCCCATTGGTTAGACAGTTGGATGAGACTATGAAGCCAGAAACACACAATGTTGTGTATGCAAATTATCATGTCATGTGAAAGCAAATGTACTGTATGAGTGGACCCACTATAATTTCAAATGGCTAAGACTGTTATAGCATACTCTGCTCAGCAATCAGGTGAATGTTTCCCTTCCATATACGACAAGGGTTTAGGATGCCTGTAAAGTCTTTGTTCAGACTATGTTCTTCAACTGAAAGGGTTAGAATATTTTCATAACTTGCACATGTAGCTATCCATGCTGTAACATCAAATTAAGATGGAATAAATTATTTTTTTCTAATTTTAGAAGGCAGATGGAAGCAAATAAATGATGCTAGCATTGGTGACCATCTATCATCACATTGATATAAAGCTTGTTAAGGTATTACTATTTGTTGCCCTCTTGAGTCAAAGCAACACTTTCACCCCAAGACCATCAGTTCAACATGGTGCACACAGTATAGTTGTGAGTTCTACGTTCCATTCAGATGTTGTGTCCTGCCATCCTTCATGCAATGTGAAATATTTCTAAAACATCATTTCTATTGTTTTGCATTTTCATAGGGTATCTGATTTTTTGGGACACTTATTGTGCAGTGTACTTTCCAAGAAATTGATACATTTAAGCTTATGGTTCCAAATAACTACCCACCAAGTATTAGAAAACAGCCACACCTTATCCACCTTAATGTAATTCATCTCTCAGAATTCTCAACATTAGCCATGCTGGCTAGATTATTCTAGAAGTGAAGTTCCTACTTATCAAATGTACCAGGTTGGCAAAGACCAAGTTAAAAGAAACTGTCATCAGTGAATGTGATAATGAGCTTCATATACACAACTCATGATGTATTGACATTATATCTTTCCAAATGAAGCCAAGTTAAATTACATTTAGTCCTACACTAGAACATTTTAAATTTTCCTCATTAGCTATTTGTCCTCACAGAGAAATTATTCAGAACAAATTTTCTTTCATCTTGTAGCACCCTGGACCATCTCATGGCATGGAGGTTATTAGACATTGCATTTTGCATTGGCCCAATACCTGAAGGAAAACTAGTATTTCCCTTACTGTCTTCTTTATAGTCCTTTCCTTTCTCCTCTTGAGAATTAGGGCTCAACAGGAAAAAGCATTGAAAAGGCATTGGGGTCTAAAGCACAAGGAAGAGACAGAAGCTGTCAGACAGGAACAAGCTGATGGCTAGGTTACCCTTTTAAGCAGGGGCAGACATGGGATACTTCTCGAGAAGGTGTAAATCCTTCATGAAGTACCTAATTGTGCAAAACTCTATAGATGGGGACATTTATTACTGACCCCAGCTGCTGCTCAGCTTGTTTCCTGAAGCATGAAGATTGATGGCACCAATGATTCTCATCTGAGCTATTGTCACTGCAGATGCCATCTGTGTTCAAAACTTCCTCTGCCTTTAAGTACTGTCTCGCACTGGTGAGTTCTACAGGTTAATTATATATAGCATCAGGGAATGCATTTAAGTGAAGGCAAACATTATTTGGGATAATGATTCCAAGTGTGCATGTGTGGGTGCACACATGCACATGCCTACAGCCTCCTTTTACAGTTAAAATACATAAGGCTCAGCCAATCTCATTGTACACATGTTATACTTTGGCAATAAAGATAATAATAATAATAATAATAATAATAATAATAATAATAATAATAATAATAATAATAATAAATAAATAAATAAAATTAAAAATTAAAAATTAAAAATTAAAAATTAAAAATTAAAAATTAAAAATTAAAAATAAATGGAAGGATAGATTTAAGAGGCTATCTTTGCTAGATTTTCCTTTTCTGATAAAAGTAAAGGACATTAAATAATGTTCATTTCTTCTTTCTTCTATCTCTTCTATCACTTCATTCAACTATATTGGAAGCAATGATTATGTATACCCCATGTATAGTTTTATAACCCTTGGAATGCTAAAAATCACAAAGCATTTAAAAAAAAAAACCATACAAATTTTCAACAGGCCAAATTTTCACATTATTCCTTTTAAAAATGCATCAAACTTCTATATTGTTTAGCGCACCTATTTCATATCTTAATCCTTTTTCCAAAGGGAAGATACATAGGCTGAGCGTTTTTTCCCCTACACAATGGAAATAATACTGTGATCCTTGCATGTTAAGGGGAAAAAGTTAAACTGTGGTAAATATTGGCCATAGTGATAGCAATAATAAATGCAATACTTTTAATACCAGAAAGGAGTAGGGAACATTACATAAATTGCAACAATCTTGTCCAAATGTATCTTGTTCAGTCTGATCCTACCACAATAGTCTATCTACAGGATTTTAAGATAGGCTTTCTACAGAATTCATTAGTCAAGGAACTTGAAACTGTGGGGTCTAGGAGAAGAGCCTTTTCTGCTATGGCCCCACCTTCTGGAACATCTTGCCACCAGAGGTGAGAGCTGCCACAACCATTTTGGCCACCTAGAAGAGCCTTAAAACCTTGGCCTTGATGGCTGACTTGGGGCCTCAATGGGGAAGCATTATGCTGGAGGTGGTTGGTAGAATGATAAGAGGCAACTACTGTATTGTTTATGCTCTTAATTTTTAGTCTTTATTTGTTAATTTCAATACTTTTATATTTATGATTTTATGGCACTGTAAGCTGCCAGAGTTGCTTTGGATAATGAGTTGGGTGGCATATAAATTAAATAAAGAAGTATCTGCCCAATAAGATACAGTGATTGATATTAAGTATGCTGTAGAAGAGGAAGAGAAGCAAACATTTAAATGCTTACTTTGAACAGGTAAACAAATCATCTTATAAATAGAACGGGCATTTAAAGTTAATGCAATTGCTTATATTTGTAAAAATACATAATTCATAAATGAAAAGAAATTTGGAGAGAATTGTATCCACTTGGCTAATTCATATGGAATCCAAAAATCCAATGTCTAACTAATTGAATGTATCATAAGCACCTCTTCAAAATAATTGCCTCACAGATCTTTGTGTAACCCTATACAAGTGTAATAAATATATAAACACAGAATCTGCTGCCTCTGAATGGTACATAGTCTGAACGTCTTTTCCATGTACAACATCAAGTCAAACCATATCATATTATAAGCTCTTGTTTGGAAATATATGGCAATTTCCATATTGATTGGGAGAGGCATTGGGTAAACATGACATAATTTTTCTTCTGTGAGTTTTAATGGCCCAACCAATCAGCACCCATCTCAGTAAAGGACTTTCTGCTCATTGAGCACTGCAGTACTTAGACCCCTAATGAAATAGAGCCTACAAAGTAATTAACTGGATTACAGTGCTGAGATTCTAGGCATTATGAAGACAGACTTACTAAGGCCACAAGCACATACATATCAGTGACAGGAGGGGGAAGTGCATCTCTATCGTTTTGCGGGGCAATTCCAAAAGGCAGGACAGCACATAATTTCCTTTCAGATCAGGAAAACAGAGGCTTGACTGAATAAGAAACAGTTGTAATGTAATGTACAGTACATTGCACATTACATTGTAAGCTAATGTAAAGGTAATGGATTTACAATGTTAGCTATTAAAGCATCACAGAATTTTTTTATAGCTCTGACACAAATATTTATGGCTTAGGGAGGCAATCTCCAACATGGTTGGACTCATTGCCTTATTTAGTAAATGAGGAGGAACATATTATGTTTTCTAAAACTTATTTTAGAAATGACTAGCCCTGATGATGTTACCTAGTTTGGATAATGAAATGTCTGCAAGAAAATAGCCAAGTTCAGAGAACGCCAGGGACCCTCCACTTATTTTAGAGCTAACTAGTATGTATTTATATATGCATACATAGTAAGACACATCTGTGCAGTTACTGTGTAAATAGTATATCCACATGTATCTAAGCAAATACCTAAATGTCAAAAAATAAATGCACACAGAAAAATCCTTGCAGTTTTTATACTTTTCTTTTGTAGCACATCTGTACTCACTTCTTTATTTAAAAGAACATATCCAAAATATTACAGGCTGAAATCCAAGCATATTGCATTGTTGATTTTTAAAAATCCTTTTTCACCCCTATGGGGAGTGTGTGCTTTCTCAATCTCAGGTCTTCTACCAAAGGCCTAGGATTTTGAGAGTTCTGTTCAGTATCTTACACTACTCCTAACACTGGCCTATTCAAGACATTCTCCTAATGCTAAGTAACCTCCTGAGTCTTGAATGCCATGAAAGAAGCAGCTGATGCCAATATGCAAGTACTATAGCATATGCAGGTAATAATCCTTGATGAAATGGTATTACCACTAAAATAGCAGCAGAGAATTGGAAACATTTAGACAATCAAACCCTGCACAGAACAAAAATTCAAATTACATCCTTGTCCAATTATTGCCCTTTCCAGCAAATATATCTTATCACCTTTAATAATTGGTTCTACTTTAAAATTGTTATTATTATTATTATTGGAAAGTTTTTCCTAGTATTCAATCAGAAGCTGCTTCCTGTAATCAAATGACCATTATTCTATATCTTGAATACAGACAGAATAAAAAAGATTTTCTTGTATGTGACAACCCTTCAAGTATACGAAAGAATGCTATCATAGCCTCCCTTTGTCATCTTTCTCAAAACTAAACATTCCCAACTCTTTCTCAGAACTGGACAACCTACTCAAGGTAGAATCTGATTAATTTAGAATATAGTGGAACTATTGTGTTGTTGTTGTTTTTTTGCAGCAATTCCACTCTGCTCATTCAAATAAAAACAGGCTACATATTGAGTCAGAGAATAAATAATTCCAATACATGTTTCATATACATTACCAACAAATCAGTTCTTTTATATCCTATATCTGTGGATGGTATTATGTTTTTCATGTGAAAAGCTTTCAATTCCTCTTGGACAAGAGGAAGTTCATTACACTAAAAAAAATCAAGATCATTTTGAGTCATTTGTCATTTAAACCAGAGTTCTCCAATCTTTTCAGTTTTGCAGGCTGGTGGGTGTGGGGGGAGGGGAGAGGATGGTTCTGTTCAAATGGAACACACACGAACAAACTCACCAACTGCTTGCAAGAATGGGGATGCACGCATGCGTGTGATGACACACACCCTACCAGTTCCATGGCTAAGTTCTGAAAGGCTCATGGCCCAGCAGTGGACTGCAGCCCAGGGGTTAGGACCCCTCTTTTAAACTACTTATCCAGTTCTGTATTACCTGCAAATTTGATAAACAATTCCTCCCCTTATTTATCCAATTTATTAATAAGAATGCTAAAGTGAATCAGTCCCAAGTATTGAACTCTGCAACTTCAGTCCAATTTATTGAGAAACTACAGTTTTCAAGCCAACTTCAGAGTCAGCTAATAGAAGAATTAACTGGATGACATGTTTAAGTGCATTTCTATATGTAGACACTAATTATCTCACTAAGCTATAAGTTATGTATATATTTGAAAATTCTGACAACTATTTTCCTGATTGATTATATTCTTCCTATGATAGATAAGATGAAGTTGTGCTTGGTAGGTAGAACACTTTGTTTGGGAACCCTATTCATTTTGAATGCCTAATAAACAATGTAGCAAGTATATACTACTTCACAAACACTTCTAGAATCACTGGGACTGTCATTTTCAAATGTGCAGGCAAAGCAAAATTAACAGAAGAGTCAGCATACAAAACAACTGATACACAGCAATATAACAACCATATATAATTGTGTAATGCAGAACTACACTGGCAGGCATTCAGTGTCAAGTGCTATTAGAGTTGGCTTGGAGAGAAGGTAAATGGATGGATAGATGTATGGACAAACAGCAAGCTGTCCTCAAGAATTCCAATAAGAAACAATAAATGCAAATGATACTTGGTCTATCTTTATATAGTTGATAGAGCTACAGGATAACAGAACTTTAACAATATATCCCCAACTGTGCTAAAAAATAATCCACACTATTAAAATTAGCCACTGGAATGGCAAATTCTTCTTTATATTTATGATGTCCTAGGAACACACGTGAATATGTTTTAATATATTTATTGTTTGTGATGCCATGAGTGACTGCTAATGAACAAGAGGTTTTTTTAATTGCAAGTTATTCAAATAATCTTTAAATCCTTTGAAGGATTTTGCTTGGACCTTGTCTGCCTGCAACTACACCAAATGACACAACTGTTGCATTACAACATTTACGTTGCAAGCAGAAGTTGCTTACTGTATCGCTCTAAATGGTTGAGATGATAGGTAGCATTTTCTATTGGTGGAATCTTCACTTATTTGGCAATCTTCTTTTGGGGCAGCCTTCACTTTCATTTTTATACAAATGGCAAATTGAGCAAGTAAGAAATTGGGGAGAGATAGGTGGTCAAGATTTATGTTATGTATGAATGTATGTATGCATGTATATACGTATATATAAAATAAAAATAAAAATGATAACTTTACCAATCCAGACATTTTATTTTAAAAAGCAGTTTAAGGATAGACAATATGGCATTTACAAATGAAGTGCCATCAACTCTATACATTACCAACCCATACATTTTATTTTAAAAAGCAGTTTAAGGATAGACAATATGGCATTTACAAATGAAGTGCCATCAACTCTATACTTAATAAGTGTTCAAAATAAGGCAATTAAATGTTCATGAACTTTATACAGTAACTGCCTCTGTATTTATAGAGCTATCTAAAAGTAAGCGAAGAAATATAAGAGTTGGATGATGGAGGGAACACAAATATCAGATTATGCACTGAACAGGGTTTAGATGTACCATATTTTTATATGCATGTTTTCTTGATGTGTTACATTACATTAGATCTGTTAGGATAGGCTATTATTAACATAGTTGTTACCACTGCCTTTTAAAACATGAAGCATCATTTCAGATTAATGTTTGCTCATATCTTCACCTATAAAATAATCATTCAAATATGTACTAATGAATGCTTAATAAGTTGTTGACTTAGCTGAAATGAAAGGAACTTTAGGCTTTACAAAATTTAAACTTATTAAACAAAATTGAAGAAGCACAACAGCTAATAGTTGAACAATAGTTTTAATGAAACCAAGCATAGAGATACAGAGCATAAACATATAACTAAACTCACAACTGCTTTTATAAATTAAAAATGAGGGAAGTATTAGCATATTTCTAGAGTGTTTATTGCCATTTTGAATTTCCTTTTTATTTTGTCACCAAAGTAGTATTTCTAAGGATGCCAATATATGGCTTCTGAACTATACAGGGGAACAACTTAAGGAACAATCATGCACCAGGATTGTACCTTAAATCCTAAAAATTTAGCAAGATTTATTATTAAGCAGATGCAATGAAATATCCCCCATAGATGAATGTTTCTCTTAAAAATATCAGATACATCAAGAAAGAAGTGCCATGAGAACGATTCTTCTCACCCAGGACTTAAGAGTAACATATTTATGAATGTAAGAAAACAAATATAATGTGGGACCTACCATATTCAGGTTCTTCACCTGATTTATAACTTTCTATTTCCATTTCCATTATCTGCAATATTCCTAAAGTTAAGACCTACTTAACTGAAGGGAAATGAGCAAGGGAAATGAAAAAAAAAATGAAAAGAAATAAAATGAAAACATCAAGTCCACAGTACCTGCTGCTGCTGAAAGTGGAGGAGTTCTACTGGGCTCATTTCTCCATTAGTTTCTCCACTGGCTCCTCCCTCTCTTCCACATCCTCCTCCTCCACCGCCACCACCTCCTCCTCCTCCTCCATCAGTTGGATTGTTTAGGCTGCTGACACCATTTTGACCGGAGGGAGTAGAACGTATTGTCTCTGAGGCTGATTCAACCATCATGACTTGCTAGCAGCACCTTTATAAAGAAAGAAAGGACAAGATATCTGAGCAAAGATATGAACTGCAGGTTCTAAATTATGATTGAGGATAGCATTCTAATAAGTGATGTTTCATTCCTTTATCTTCTTTGCAAAGGAGATGTATAGTTGTATTTCAAAAAATAAGATTTATACACTATTTTTGAATTTAAAATATAGTTTTTTGACCCATTTGCTAATAAAACCATTAACAATCAAATACATCACTTTAGCTATTTTTCCCTTTCTTAATAGTGTTGCTATGAGAAATTCAGGATGTTACAGATGGAAATTCAGGATGTTACAGATGGAAATTCAGGATGTTACAGATGGAAGACAATGATGTCAAGAAGTTCTAGACAACTCACTACAGCCAACTCACTATGACCAATTCATCATGGCTAATTCAGTGAATCCAACCTGTCACAGTCAATTCGCCATGGCCAACTCGCTGTGGGACAACTCACCACGGCCAACTCACTGCAGGACAACTCGCCACAGGATGAGAGTTACAGTAATATCAAATAATGGAATAGAATTGTTTAAAAAAGGATGCAAAAGGTGGGACAAAATGAAGTGTTAATGACAAAAATTAAAAAATATTTTTAATTATTTTAAATGATTAAATAAAATTGTGGAATTGTCCCACAGGGAGTTGCCCTATGATGAGTTGGCTGTGGCAAGTTGTCCCACAGTATGTGGCTGCAAAGAGTTGGCTGTGGTGAGTTGAGCATGGCAAGTTGTCCCATTCCGATGTCAAGAAATCTCTCGTATAAAGTTCTTTGACAGAGATATAGCAAATTGTAAAACAAACATGTAAGTGTGAATTGATGATGCTATCAGTTTAATCATAATATTAATCCAGCTCTCCACTCATTAAAAAAATTGTTGGAAGAAATGACAATTTCACCCGAAATCAAGAAGATGCTTCAAAAAATCTTTGAAAAAAACTGCCCCTTTTCTGTAGTGCTAGTTAACAAATGCCTGAGCAAATATCATGTGCTTATCATATGTTAAACATTAATTTTATTCCTATCTTTTCTTTAACTTGTATAATCCTATGTCATCAAGAAATTATTATTATTGTATTGTTGTTGTGCAAAACCCAGAGTTGCCTTCGTTAAGATAGGTGGCTATATAAATTTGATTAATAAAATAAAATCATTATTTTATTTTATTTATTTTATATTTGCATCTGTTTTTCCCCCTCAAAAAAAGAGATAAAACCAGCCAATATCCATATATAAGGAAATATAATATTAAGTGAAAATGCTGGATAAATCTTTTAATAGAATTTTCATTCCATAGCAAAGGGAAAATAGACGATATAACATTTATTATAATTAACAAAGAGATCATAAACTATTTTCAGACAAGTACAAACACCAATATCCCCAAGTCAGCATTTGGCATAATAAATTATATACATTAGGTACTAATGTGCTCTTGAACTACTTCAAACAAAGAACTGAGTACTTTATATAGTAGTAGTATAATACAGTGAGAACCACCACCTCATGAAAATTTACAGAGTAAAAACTAACTTCTCAATGCAAATTAATACAGAGACAGAGTGTTGTTCATTTGCTTTGTGTTCAAGCATTGTTAACGAGTACAGGCACTAATGCACAACTACTGTTTGATATGTGCAAATTGTATAGAAACATTGCAATGAACATGGCCATAAACTCAATTTCAGAGCTACTAAGTTTGTTGGCTGAGTGGGTACAAAAAATAGCCAGGAAAATGGTTGAAGCCTGGGAAACATGCACTTGTCAGTCAACAGGAACGCTGATTACCACCAGCTTATCAGGTACTTTAGAACCAAGGACTGGCAGCACAAGGAAACAAGTGCCAACAACTTAATAACCAGCCATGAACAATCTAATCAACAACTAAAAAGTCATACACAACCAGGTACCGCATAAATACTACTCACAGAATAAGTTGTCTGATGATGGGTTCCATCATTGAGTCTAAAAGCTCGGAAGATTAAACCTCTAGTCCCAGTGACTGATTCAGATTGGATCCTCTCAACATTATCCTGGGAAGCATATATTTGCCTTCATTCTTTGTACAGGAACATTTCTGGATGTAAACCACTGAGGAAGTGATTGATTGAAGGCATCTGTAGATAATCTAAAAATTTTCTAACCAATATCCTAAAAAGGCCTATTTGTAGACAGTATTCAAATTAGGCAGAGCCAAATTGGTGTAGTGGGTAAAAGCCATGAGGCTAGAAGCTGGAAACCTATGAGTTCTAGTTCTACTTTAACTAGCTAGAGCAGGGGTGTCCAACCTTGGCAACTTTAAGACTTGTGGACTTAAACTCCCAGAATTCCTCAGCCAGCAAAGGAATTCTGGGAGTTGAAGTCCACAAGTCTTAAAGTTGCCAAGGTTGGACACCTCTGGGCTAGATGATCTTGGGCCAGTCTGTCTCATAGCCCTAGGAACAAGTCAACAGCAAACCACTTTCAAAAGCCTTGACAAGAAAACTGCAGGAACAGTCTCCAGAAACACTGATTTGAAAGAACATACACACACACATATCTGAAAGCACACATAGTTTCTTCATAGACACTATGAGGTAGTTAGGAAACTATTCTAAAAGGACCTCTAGAACCAAACTCACTCTCATATTACTGACACTTTGTAGGAAAGATGCTGGGCATAGGCAGTAAAAGTAAATGAATAAAGCTGGAAAATCATCTGTCATAAAAAATGTTGCTACAACTGTTTAATTCAAAGTTTCATTAGAGACAAGCAATACCATATTAAAAATGTTAGGTTAAAACCTGTGAGAAACTGTTCCAATAGTTATATGCCACTATCACTGTGCTAGTGGAGATAAGAACAGCATACCAATACAATTCGAGAGCAGAATAGTTAGGAAAGCTGAGGGTTTACAATTTCTAGATCACAAAATGTTTGTGAAGACAAAGAACACACACACACACACAAATTATGAGCAAAGATACATGACTCTTCCAGCCACAGGACACAAAGATATTCATTTATTTGTTAAATATGTATCCCACTTTTCTTCAATAAGCTCAAAGCTGCTTACTCAACATTCTCTGTTCCAATTCCTCTGTCCTCCATGATCCATTCTATTCAGTGGGCTCGGCTGGGAGAATGTGACATATCCTAACTCAACAGAAAGTTTCCATGGCTCAAAGTAAACTTAAGTCTGAATCTTCCCAGTCACAGTCCAACATTTGACCATTATACCACACTGGCTCTCAAAACCTTTCCATTCAAAAATTGCAAAAGACTATATAAACCACACAAAGAGGTCAACAGTGGGAAAGATTGCTCACTTCTCCAAACCATTAGCACCATGTGAGTTCATTATTAGGAAATACTGTCATACTTGAATTCTCCAATATAGTAACAGAGAATAATTCTACCTCCACCCTTTATAGAAAGGTTCAGAATATCCTCCAATTTTAATTTTCAACATTATCCTCCAATTTTACAATACCCTCCAATTTTAATTTTCAACATTAAATAATGCCAATAAGGTTTTATGTATTAAAACTGTAAAAGGACAATCTCCATTACAACTTTTAAAAATTAGGAAGCAGGGGGAGAAAAGGAGTCATTCCTACCTCTGTCTGTCAATCCTCCCTCTCAACTACATTGGGACTTAGAATGAAGAGAAACAAAAAGCAAACTTGCTTGTCCTCGTGCTGCCAGTACCCCATGGCAAAGTTAGAATAATATCCATTCCAATCATCAATTTTTTGTCTCACTTAGCTCTGTACACAGACAACAATCTTCATTATTGCAAGACCCATAAAGTCTTGCTGTTCTCCCACTGCTTGGGATGGGGCAATACACTTCTCAGTTTGAATACATGAAAGATAAAGCTTTCTTAGATGGTTGGACAATAACAATCTAACATTTCTCCCACTCTCCTCTCAGCAAAGCAAAATACCCAGATCCTCAAATGCAAAATACAGTGCAGAATATTTTTGAAATTTTACTTTTAGTTGTCCTGGATATTCAGACTAATAATTTTGAAAGTAATTTGTGTGGAGCTTTGTCCTCAGTTCAAACCACAGTCAGTATCATGAGATGAACAAGAATGTAAATGGGCATTGGTTCTTACCTGACACGCCATTTCTCTTAGAGCTGCTCAGATCGTCCAGACATACCAAAGCTGGGCCTGTCTTACAGGAGGGGCACTGTCTGGTCTGTAGTCCCCTAGGGTTCCCTGAGGACCCTCTGAAGGACCCTTCTACTGAAAGAAGCCTCAGCTGAGGCATACCTGTCAATCCGGTAATGCCTAATGAAGGGCTATGGGGAGGCCCACATCACTGCCCGGCAAATGTCGATTATTGGGGCCTGGATAGCCCAGGTGGCTGAAGTTGCCGCACTCCTAGTGGAGTGAGCCGTGATACCCCTAAGTACTTGGAGGGCCTGAGCCTGGTATGCCTTGGCAATGGCCACCCTTATCCAACGGCTTATGGTGGTTGGAGGGACCTTGAGCCCCTGTGACTTTGGTTGGAAGGATATAAACAGGGCTTCGGATTTACGGAAGATCTCAGTGCGTTTAATGTAAATCCACAAGGCATGTCTGACGTCCAGAGTGTGCCATAGTCTCTCCCTTTCATGAATTGGCCTGGGGCAAAAATTGGGTAGGATAAGTTCTTGAGCCCTGTGGAAAACCGAATTAATCTTGGGTAAGAAGGAAGGGTTGAGTCGGAGGACTACCCGGTCAGGATGAAAGACGCAAAGGTCTTCCCTAACGGACAGAGCAGCGATCTCTGAAATCCTACGGGCTGATGTGATTGCTACCAGGAACATTACTTTGTAGGATAGGAACTGGAGAGAGACCTCTCTTAGGGGTTCGAAGGGTGGCTTTGTGAGGGAAGTCAGGACTCTGTTGAGGTCCCAGGTTGGGTACCGGTGAAGGGCTGGTGGACGTAAATTTGTGGCCCTTTTCAGAAAGGCTCGAATACGGGGATGGTGAGAGAAGGAACTGACTTCCTCACAGCAGATGACAGTGGATAAGGCTGCTACCTGACGCCTTAGAGCATTGGGGGACAGTCCCTTGCTGAGACCCTCCTGGAGAAAGTCAAGTATCTGGGCAATGGAGTGGGCAGTTGAATCAATGAGAAGCTTGACACACCATTTGCAGAAAATGGCCCAAGTGGCGTCGTAAATCCTTGTGGTTGAGGAGCGCCTGGCTGCTAAAATGGTATCAATGACTTTGTTAGAGAAATTTTCCCTCTTCAGACACTCCCGCTCAACCTCCAGACGGCTAGTTGAAGCCACTGGGGGTTCGGGTGAAGAAAGGGACCTTGAGACAGGGAGATTCTGTCTGCTGGGATTCTCCAGGGAGGAGCGACAGATAGGCTACGGAGGTCCGCGAACCAAGGGCGACGGGGCCAATAAGGAGCTACAAGAAGCAGTTCCACCCTCTCGTAGAGTACCCTTTGAAGGACTATGGGCACCAGCGCCAGAGGAGGGAAGGCATAAAGGAGGCCCGTGGGCCACGGGCATCGAAGAGCATTGTAGTCCTCTGCCCCTAGGGATGGGAATCTCGAAACGAACCTTGGAAATTGGGTATTGAGAGGGGAGGCAAACAGGTCTACTACTGGTAGACCGAATATGGATGTTGCTTCCCTGAACAGGGATGGGTGGAGGAGCCACTCCGACTGGCCTATGATGGCCCTGCTCAACCAGTCTGCTCGGGTGTTGGAGATGCCTGAAATGTGGTCCACCCTGAAGGAAAGGAGGTGAGACTCCGCCCACCGACAGAGGCACTCGGTCTCCCTCATTAGGCGTGATGACTGAGTGCACCCCTGCTTGTTGATATGAGCTTTGGCCATGATGTTGTCAGTGAGGATGAGGACGTGGTGGCCGTGTACCTGGGGGAAGAAACTGCGGAGGGCCAGATGGACGGCACGAAGCTCCAACCAGTTTATATTGCACAGTTTCTCTGTCGCTGACCATGTGCCCTGTTCTGTAAGGGACTGTAGGTGAGCGCCCCATCTGAACAGACTGGTGTCTGTGGTAATGGTGAATCTTGCGGGCTCCTTGAGGAGGCAGCCCTTGTTGATCGACACCTTGCTCCATCAAAGGAGGGAGGTTAGTACCTTTAGTGAGACCTTGACCTTGTGCTTTGAGTTGCTTGATCCGGCTCTTTGGTACGGGAGCAGGAACCACTGGAGGGATCTGGAGTGGAAATGGGCCCAGGGAATAACGGAAATACAAGATATCATTTTACCTAATAACTTGGTTAGTTCGAGGAGGGGAACCCTCTTAAGGCGTCTGATGTGTTTGACCAATTGTTGGATGCTGAGGATTCTCCCCGGAGAGATGAACACCTTCCCTTTGACAGTGTCTATTACTGTCCCCAGGCGAGTTAACCTGGTGGAAGGGGATAATTGGCTTTTCTTCCAATTGATGAGGTTCCTGGAGAGAGGTTAGAGTGATTTGGGTATCCTTGACTGCTTGTTTCCTGGAAGATGATAGGATGAGGATATCATCCAGGTAACAGTGGAATCGCACCGGGAGGGTTCTGAGACGGGCAGCCAGAGCAGCCAGGACCTTGGTAAAGGTTCTGGGGGCAGAGGCCAACCCAAATGGGAGGGCCACGTATTGAAAGTGGAGGTTATCGTGGCTGAAGTGCAAAAATTTGGAGTGGGAGGTTCGGATTGGGATGTGTAAGTATGCCTCAGAGAGGTCAATGGATGACAACCAGTCTCCCTGTCTAACTCCCAGGAGGATGGATTGCAACGTGTTCATTTTGAATTTGCGGTATACGAGATGGCGGTTAAGCCGCTTTAAATCCAAAATCGCCTTCCATCCCTCCGAGTGTTTGGGGACCACAAATAAGTGGGAGTAGAATCCCTGTCCTCTTTGGGATGGAGGAACGGATTGGATGGCCTGTATGTCAAGTAGGTGCTGAATTGCTGAATCCACAAGGCTGCGCTTGGTGTGGTTCTTGGAGAGGGGACATGGCATGAAAAAATCAGGGGGGTGGTGGATTGGAATTCGAGGGCAAGGCCAAACCTGATGGTGTCCCTAACCCAGGCGTCAGAAGTGGAGGAGTCCCACTGGTTGGCGAAGGTTTTAAGTCGCCCGCCAATGGGAATTAAGTCTGGTGGCTTATCTGGAGCTCCGGAAGGGCCTGCTGCCAGAGCCATGAAAGGGCCTCTTGAAGTTACCGCCTCTTCTGTGCCTATCAGAGGAGTAGGTCCTTCCTGGGGCTGTCCCGAGCCAAAGGGGGGGGGCTTTGGTACCTGGGGGGAAGGGGGATTGGAAATAAGGATGAAAGGGAGCTCTCCGAAAGGGCTGCAAGGATCTGGGTTCTGACTTGCGGATGAGGGATGGAATTTTTTCTTATTCCTTCCTTCGACTAGAAGGGGATCCAGGGATGGTCCAAACAGTTTATTTCCCACGAGGCCAATTTCACCTTATTTTTGAGGTCTGCCTGCCAATGCTTTAGCCAGAGCAGACGGCGGGCAGAAACGTGGGAGGAAATGGAGTGGGAGGAAAACTTAACAGAGTGAAAGGTGGCGTCGGCCGATAACTCGGCGTCGGCCGTGATCTTGGCTATGTCCTGATGGGCGCGGACATTGGAGGCTGGAACATGTTGTTTAAGCTGGCAAAGCCAGCAAATGGATGACCTGATGAAGAAGGAAGCGGCCGTGGCCGATCTGATTGCCCACGCGTCTGACTGGTGAGTTCGGCCTAAGGCCAGCTCCGACCGTTTCTCTTCCGGCCTCAGGGCCTCTAAGGGGTCGGTGAGGGTGGAGGAAGAGGCCAGGCCCACAATGGGCTCATCAACCTCCAGGGTGCCCAATAGGTTGGAGAGATCTGGGTCTAGGTTGAAGAACTTTTTATCATGGGCCGAAGGGGCCGGGAGGGCCGCTGAGGAGGCAAGTTGCTTGGACACCAGGTCAAGGAAGATGGGGGGGTTGGAATGACCTCGGCTTCCACTACAGGCTGTTTAAAAATGGAGTCCTCTGGACTTTCCGGAGAAAGAGAAGAGGGGTCAGAGGGGTTCTGAGTTGTTAGGCCCGAGATGTTCCTTGCTTTGAATAGGAGGGATTTGAATAGTTGAGGCTTGTAGAGCCCTACAAAGGCGGGTTGGTCGGGAATGAGGCCTTCGTCCTCGGACATCTCTGCCTCTGATGGTTCTGTGTCAGAAAGGGGTTCGTTGTATTGTAAGGACCCCAAGTCAAACTGTTCCTCCCTCCCTGCACAAATCTAAGTCCCCTGCCGCCGCCTCCTCGTCCTCCCTGACTGAGGGGGAAACCTCCCCTTGATGAGGTACCTGATCCTGGGACGGTTCCGGTATGAGTGGGAATGATCTTACAGATTCGGTGCCAGCGGAGGCAGACCAGGCCTAGCCATCTGTTGGAGTCCTTCCGCAATTCCTCGGCGGATAGCTGACTCTATCCAGGATCTCAGTTGCTCCAGAACCTCCTGAATGAGAGGTTCCTCCTGGCACAGGCTGGTGGCTGTGGGTGTGAAGATAGCCTCTGGTGTTCGTCTGGCAGATGTTCCAGGGGCCTGGTGGCCTTGAGAGGGTGAACTGCACCTGGATAGCGAGGAATGGATTAAAGGAGGGAGGGTAGGGTAGAGATAGAAAGAGTGGATGGTGCTGGAGGCACTGAGCTTGCCTGTCTGGTGCGTTTGTCTATTTCTTTCTCCAGCACCTTGTGGCATCTTAGGGCGTCCCTTTGGGAGGCTTTGGAATCCTTAGCCTGCCTGCGCAGATGGTGGATTTTTAATTTGGCCTTTAAAGAAGGGCCTCTGGAAGGATTGCCTTCTGCCATTTTTAGATAATTTGATGAAGATAAGGATCAAATATGAGGTGGTTGGTGCGCCTAGGGGTCGACCTGCAACAAAGGCCGGGAGCCCTGGGAAATTATTTTATGCCCCCCCCATTTCCTATTCGTTTATTTTATTTATTTCTTTATTTATTATTATTATCTTTTTTTTTTAATTTTAATTTTAATTTTTTAAACTTATTCAATTAAGGAAATCTTTCTCTGTCTCTTATTTTCCTCCGATCCTGTAATTAATGATTATGTTTCTTCTTTTTTTTTTAAATCAGAAAGCCAATCAAGTTGATCAAGGTGTGACAGAGGCCTTAAGGCAAAAGTCAAGCCTATACCAGACTGCCGTCCCAGGCGGAAGTGGGCGGAAGTGGTGACGAGTAAGCGGGGGAAGCCAACAAGTGGAGGTAGGAAACAAGCCTCCAACACAACGGATCAAATTCAGAGCTTTAAACTCTTGTGAGCAGGCCTGCTGGTCCTGCTACTTTAGTAAAGGCACGCTGCAGCGATTGGAAAGATAAAGGGAGGAAAAACAAAATGTTGCCTGGCCATGAGGCGGCGCTTAAAATGGCAGCCTCCAGTTACGTGGACTAACAGGGGCCCTTCCGCAGCGACCAGGAGACTTCCCAGGGGCAATCCAAGGTCCCCAGGGGAAGGACAGAGAGAAAGAAACAAGCAAACTTCGATCGACGAGAAAAAACAGAGTTCGGTGGGGGGGGGGAATGGAGCGAAACAGAGCGTCTAATAGAAGCGGACAAAAAAAATGGCAGTAAGGCAATGAGGAAGGCATGGAGGGGTAGCTTGTATGTTTGCTAGCCTTCCCCCTGGCACCCCCTGGGGCCGGGAGGGCTTCCCAGGGGACTCTAGAAATTAAAACCAACTGCGCAGGGCTAAGAGAAGAAATAAATTAAATACAACCTGGTGGAAAGAAAGAATAACGAATCAAATAGGGCTTTCCTGAGATGGCCAAGAGCACTTTCAAAACACTGCCTACTCTGCACGAAGGCTGAGCATAAACTGGGGAACGCGGTAACGGAGCCACGTGATGGAAGGAGGAGCGTTCCTCAGAAATTGAGCTCAGCCTACAACAGCAGAGACTGAAGCTCCACCCACTGTCTGGACGATCCGAGCAGCTCTAAGGAGAAATGATTACTCGCTGAGTAAATTACCCAGCAACACTTGTCTATCATAAGAACTGTCTCTGGATAAGTCCTAGCAGCTGGTACCAGTATGCCTTTAATACATGAAGGCTGGGAGAGAAGAGAGCTTCAAAGAAGTCCTTCCAAGGTACTGCTAGGCTGCTGTTTAGGTTCCGAAGTTGAAACTCTTGAAGGTGTATTCTAATCATGATCATTATTTCCTCTGCCACTACTAAAATGAATTATTCATCTACAAAGTGAAAGCAGACTCAAATATGTATTCAAAGTACTTCAGTAATCTAGCAAATTGAAATTTAAGGAGGAGATAGAAAATTTGTAGCTCAGGGCTGAACTGTGGGATCCTCAGTGTCCTCTAAGCTTGGTTGTTTTGTTACAAACATTTCATTACTCAACTAGGTAATATCTTCGAGGAGGAAATGACAATTGTTTTAAATTGATTATCACCAATTTTGAGTGACAATCAATGAGTAATTTCTACTATTGTAATTACATTCAGAAATCTAGATTCAAACTAATGGTAATGAAAAACAAACAAACAGACACCCTGTGATTTTTCACTTTCTTCCTCTATTAAAAAAAACAGTACTCATCCTTCCTTCAAGACTGCTGCTTTCTAGATCAAATGAAACACAAAGTCCACACTTGGAACTGATCAGACAAGTAGTCAGCAAGTTTCAAAGCAAAAGGGGCAGAAGAAGAGTGGTTTTTCTTTTTTTTACTATCCTTTTTTTTCTACTGCGTGTGGATTTTGCTTTTGTTTTTTTGGCACAATAGACCGACAAACTGGGAACAACATAATTGCTGAAATGTGGCATGTAATAATAGCTATTCAGAAGCTATCATTCATATTAAAC
Source organism: Hydrophis major (assembly GCA_033807585.1). NCBI lineage: Eukaryota > Metazoa > Chordata > Lepidosauria > Squamata > Elapidae > Hydrophis > Hydrophis major. The sequence continues at coordinate 205,469,244 of CM066330.1, read as the reverse complement.
AGGGTGAAGCAAGCTTCTCATTTGCATGTTTGAGATTATATGCATTTCAAAAGTCATTTCCACAGGATATGTGAATGACATTAATTCCCATGTGGAGTTGTCGATTCCCTCCTGTAGCCCCTCACACTATCAAGTACACACAAAGTGACACAGTATGACACACTTGTACCAGGGAATTCAAAGACAGAATGTTACAGTGACTTGGTTTTATGGAAAATATACATTTCTAGTTAACAATATTATGCTGGATAAAGAATAAGATGAAATCAAATAAAAATTATTGGAACATAGAAGTTACAAAGTTATCAAAAAAGATAGAAAACATTTTAAAAACAAATGCAAACCAAATTTGACTTTTAGCACATGTTAACTCTACACGTTGCACAATCATATACTCAGTTCAGAAAAAACTACCCTCCATGGTATAAATCCAATTGTCAGAAAGAAAATTTTTCTTTACCTAGCAGTAAACACAACAAATATTGTCTTAAAATTTATATACGATTTAACTTCTCTTACTTTATATATTTCTACTAGTCTTGTTGTTTCTTTCCATCAGTTTTTTTTAAATAGATGTTTTATTTGAAATTCATCTCTTTTTAATAACATTCACGACTACATGAACACTCACAGAATTCTCTTATTATTTCTCACACAAGGTAGAATATATCTTCCAAGGGATGGCTTGCTGCAATTCTGATATATTTTATAACAAAATGCACTGTTGTTTATATTTCCCATGGCTAGATCTAAGGCTGTAGTTGAATGAGGATATATATAGTGGACAAATCCACATGAAAGTCAATTATCAGTTCTGTTAGCCATTCATTTCTGGTTTAGTGAAGAAAGGGAAAGCTGTATAATCATCAATAGTATAAAGTCTTGTTCTTTTAATGCATTTCTTGCATTTACAAAACCTAAGGAAGACTACAATGTAAATTCAATTAAAAATTGTTGTCTTTCACTCTCTATGTAGAATATTGACATGACTCGTGTATGAGCATAGATCATTCAAAGCATCTTTTATATACAAAAATGGATATAATTGATAGAATTACAAAAATTGGTATGAAACGGAGATGGCATTTTCTTAATGCACCCAGTATAGGCATTAGCTAAACTTATGTTTTAAAATCAAGATTTGCAGGGGGGGGGGGGGGGGCTGGAGCCTTGTCTTGCCCACAATGTGGCGTTTCAGAAGGTGGCAGCACATAACTGACTGTGCCTGGATTTTGAAGCTAAACAGGCTCAGGCTTAGTTAATACATGGATAGGAAAGCAAGTAAAGATGAAAAGAGTTGAAACAAGGTAGAGGCAAACCATTTCTACATTTTGGTGAAGAAAACAATATCAACATTTCCATGAAGTTAACAGGAACCAAGCAGGATGTAAATACACGGACATGGTTATGGATATATGGCTATGGGTAATGCATCAAATTTTCTTCTCTAACTGCTTATTAATTCTGCTTATGTCTGGCCGAAGATCATAATCATGGCAGACCCAGAAGAAAAATACAAGGTTGAAAAATTATACCACAATTGTCATTGTGCTATGGCTATTTTCTATAAACTCTGAAAAGAAGAGCACATGGTCAACATGTAGAAGGTCACTGATTCAATATCTGGCAATTCATTTTTTTAATGATAAAAGTGGATAAGTAGCAATTCAATTAAAAGCTGGTATTGCCAATAACAGGAAATACAGAATGAAATGGATAAACAGTATATCTTCAATTAAAATATAGGGAATGACTTTCCACTATCGGGGAGGGTCATACTTCCAACATGGTAACCACTTCCCTCTGGTGTAAAATTAGCATGAAATAATTACCATAATATAGAAGAATTTAATTAAAAGAAAAGTACTTTAAAGTACAGCACCTCATGCACTAAAAATAGGGTTTCAGTTACTTTAAATTATTATGTATTAAAATGAAAACTGTATGGACATATCTATGATCCCAAGACATATGTACTTGCATGAAAGCAATGTGTCTTCAGCCAATGTGGAAATTAATTTGAGCACCAGCAGTTACTATTAACCATTATTTTGGATTTAGATGGTAGCTAAACATTGCCCAGCCTGGAAAACAACTAGTTTTGCCAAGAACATTCCAGAGTCATCTTAGCCTGCTATACCTTGCAGAATTGCCTATACCTTGCAGAATTGGTATGCAAGTTGTATAGTTTTACTAAAATCAGGTTATACCATTTGGCTGCAAAAAACTAATAGCAAACCTTACACATTTCATCTTTTTTATTCTTGCATATTTGATTTTTCTCTCTTCCTTTTTAGATTTTTTCCCATATTACTTTCAGTTGTCAAACATCTATGCATTTGACCATTTTTGTCAAGCATGTGTATTTTGTGAGAAAACTAATTTTCAAGTAAAGAAAAAAAGTACTGAAGCAAGTGAGACCATATAGTACAAAGCATTTAAGGGAAAAAAACTGTTTACAGATTTAGAAACATATGTCAGATAGTTAACCCACTACTGACAAACACCAGGAACACGGGGGGGGGGGGGGGGGGTACAGCTGGACAAAGAAAAAGAAGAACAGGCTTATTCCTGTTTTTCCAGTTTGTTAAGAACCATTTTATCACACAACCATGAAAATAGAACGATCATAAAGCAATCCTAATGAGGTTGCTTTTTAAATAGGGCCATATTAGCAAAAGACTGTAAATGATAACTAAAAAGTCACATTCCCAGTATTATTATGCAATGTATAATGACTGGGAGGAATCTGATTACCAGAAGCTATTTTTCAATAATTTGTTTTGATTTTATTTATTTGCCAAATTTGTTTGCCACCCATCTCATGGTTCTAGGCAATTCTAAGCAACTTATAATAATTTTTATAATTATATTTATAATTATAATGCATATCTGCATGTCATGTCTAAGAAATCAAAGGTTCAATTTGCATACCATGGTGTATCCCTGAAGATATAAAATATGAAGTTTTATAAGCAGGGGGCTTTAATTGTTTGTTTCAATTTCTTATTTATGCACTATGTACTAGTTCAGGGGTCCACCACATGCCGGAAACCAGGCCACACAAACAAGCAAAGGGGTGCATGTAGCACATGAAAGTACGCTCCTGCTGGTCCAAGGAAAAACTTCCTTCCATGGAACTGGTTTCTGATGCCCGAAAGGTTTGGGGTGCAGGGCACTGTACTAGTTCATAGAATATGGGCAGAAGAATACAAACATTCCACAGAAAAGAAAAAGAGAACTATCCTTTCTGATGTTAGTAGCACTTTAAAATGCCTTGATCATACTTTGAATATTGCATCCTGTTTTAGCTGCCACAATATAAAAAAAGATGTTGAGATTCTAGAAAGACTGCAGAGAAGAGCAACAAGGAGATGAGGGGACTAGAGGTTGAAACATATGAATAATGGTTTCAAGAATAGGGCATGTCTAGTTTAATGAAAAGAAGGACTAAGGATGACATATTAGCAGTGTTTCAATATTTGAAGGGCTGCCATAAAGAAGAGAGGGTCAACCCATTCTCCAAAGCATCTGAGGGCAGGACAAGAAGCAATGGATGGAAACTAATCAGGGAGAGAACCAACACAGAAATAGGGCATTGGTACTTACCTGATACGCCTGTTCTCTGTGAGCTGTGAAGAGCATCCAGAAGTGGAGGTGCTTCAGTCTCTGCTGGAAAGACTAGGCTTAAAACTCCAGGACGCTCCTCCTCCTCCAAGGGACACCTCCCCAGCGTCCCCCAGTTTTACGAAGACTGAGTGCCAAAGTCCAGAACTCATCACCTAATCTAGATCCCTGACCGGAATGGAACCCCACCAGATGGAAAGAAATGGGTGGGGCTGGATGCTCTTCACAGCTCACAGAGAACGGGCGTATCAGGTAAGTACAATGCCCTTTCTCCCAGAGCAGATGCTTCAGAGCATCCAGAAGTGGGACATACCAAAGCTTGGCCTGTCCTTAGGGAGGGACTCTGTCTGGATCGAAATCCACTCCTAAACTCTGTGGACCCTCTACAAGACTCTTCTGCCAAATGAAGCATCCGCTGAGGCATAGACATCAATTTTATAATTTCTGACAAAAGGAGATGGTGAAGGCCAAGTTGCCGCTCTGCAAATTTTGTCTATGGAAGCCCGTGTGGCCCATGCTGCTGATGTTGCCGCACTCCTTGTTGAGTGGGCTGTAATGCCCTTAGGAACTGAGATGGACTGGCATTCGTAACTTTTAGCTATGGTGGCTCTCAACCATCTACCAATGGTCGTCGATGACACCTTGTGTCCTAAAGTGGATGGGTTGAAGGATAGGAATAGAGCCTCAGATTTTCGAAATGCCGCCATGCAGTCTAGATGTCAAGTCGATGCCATTGATGCTCCAGTCTATGAGATGGTTTCAGACAAAAATTTGGAAGCACTAACTCCTGCGCTCTGTGGAAGACTGAATTTACTTTAGGGGTGAATGATGGATCCAATCTGAGAACCACTCTGTCTGCATGAAACAAGCACAGGTCCTTTCTCATCGACAATGCTGCCAATTAAGAAATCCTCCTTGCTGATATGATCGCAATTAAGAAGACCACCTTATATGTCAGGAATTTGAGACCAGCGGTTCTTAAAGGCTCGAACGGGTCCATTGTAAGTGCGGTTAACACCTTGTTGAGCTCCCAACAACCGCTGGGATAGCAGTGAATTACAGGACGTCGTAAGCTTGCAGCACCCTTAAGAAAGCTGCGGACATATGGATGGTACGCTATGGAATGAAGGTCATCCCAGGATATCACTGAGGCTAAGGCCACCACCTGTCTGCCTAAAGTATTTGGAGATAGACCCTTGGTCAACCCCTCCTGTAAAAAGTCCAATAATTGTCCTATTGATGGGGCAGTTGGGTCGATCTTAGACCCCTGGCACCAGCGACAGAAAGCGGACCACGTGGCCTCGTATATACGATTTGTTGAGGACCGTCTGGGTGCTTATATGGTGGCAATAGCATCCTCTGAAATCTGTTAGGTCCTTAAATGGCTCGGCTCAACCTCCATACAGCTAGGCTGAGCCATTGTGGGTCCGGGTGAAGTACCGGCTCTTGCGAGAGGGAAATCCTTGATGGTGGAATTTTCCAAGGTTGTTCTCTCAACAGCTCCTGTAAGTCCGTGAACCACGTTTGCCTGGGCCAGTAAGGGTTGACCAATATCAATTCCGCTTGTTCCTCCAATAACTTCTGGATCAACCTGGGTATTACAGGGAGTGAAGGAAACGCATATAGAAGTCCGGGAGGCCACTGACATTGTAATGCGTTGATGGCCTCCGCCCTGAGTCGGGTACCTTGAAATATACCGGGGTAATTGGGCATTGAGGGGAGAGGCAAATAGATCGATCACAGGTTGCCCAAACCTCCGCAGTGCTTCCTGGAAGACAGACGGGTGTAGGCACCACTCTGTCTGATCTATCATGGCCCTGCTAAGCCAGTCCGCTGGTGTGTTTAAGGCCCCTGCTATGTGCTCTGCCTTGAGCGAAAGCAGATTAGTCTCGGCCCACTTGAACAACCTGGCCATCTCCAGCATCAGAAGTTTGGAGTGGTACCCCCCTGTCTGTTTATGTGGGCCTTGGTTGTGATATTGTCTGTCACGACCAGAACGTGGCGTAATTGGAAAAGGGGTAGAAAACTGCATAACGCCAGATGAACTGCTCGCAGCTCCAACAGGTTGATGCTTTGTGATTGTTAGGAAATAGTCCAACTTCTTTGTGCAGTGTGGGATTGGAAGTGAGCTCCCCATCCTACCAGGCTGGCATTGGTTGTGATCGTTGACCTGCAAAGTTCCTTGAAAGGACACCCTTTGTTTATCCTGTTTTATGACCACCAGAGGAGCGATTGGAGAACATTGTGTGGTACCTTTATCCGGACATTGGAAGTGGCTCTTCCGGATCGCTGGAAAGGTAGCAGGAACCATTGCAGATCTCTAGAATGGAATCGAACCCAAGGCACAATGGAAATACAAGAAATCAGTTTCCCTAACAGTTGAGACAGAACGTCCAGGGAAACCCTCTTTAAGGCTCTGATCTCTCTGGCCAAAGACTGGATACTATTCAACCTGTCCTGAGAGAGAAAAACCTTGCCCTCCACGGTATCTATCACTGCCCCTAAATGAATTAACCTAGTTGAAGGGATCAAATGGCTTTTATCCCAATTTATGGAAAAGCCGTGACCTTGAAGGGTCTCCAGAGTAATCTTGGTATCCAAATTTGCTTGATGTCTGGAAGATGAGAAAATTAAAATATCATCCAGATAACATTGTAAACAAATAGATTTGATCCTGAGGGAGGCAGCCAAAGCCGCTAGGACCTTGGTAAAAGTCCTAGGGGCCGAAGCCAGACCAAATGGTAGGGCGATATATTCGTAGTACCAATCACAATAGCAAAATCTAAGATTTGTAATGAGCAGGTCTAATTGGTATATGTAGATAAGCCTCTGCCAGATCTATAGAGATCAGACATCATTTTCTCTGATGCTGAGCAGAATGGACTGGAGAGTAATCATTTTGAATTTTCGATAAACCAATGATCTGTTCAGATGTTTGAGGTCCAGAATTGCCCTCCAGCCCCCCGAACTCTTTGGGACCACAAACAATAGAGAGTAACAGCCTTGACCCCATGGTTCAGATGGGACCTCTCTAATGGTCCGAATATGCAGAAGATGATTGATAGCCTCCTGCATCAACACTCTCTTAATGGGGTCCGTGGACCTAGGGCTCCTAATGAAAAGGTTCAGGGGGGAGGATTGAAACTCTAGCGCCAAACCAAACCTAATAGTGTCCTTGACCCACGCATCAGAGGTGGATCTGTCCCATTGATCAGCAAACAATTTTAGCTGCCCTCCAATGGGAACTGCTGTCAAGGACTCACTTGGGGTGACGAAAAAATCACCCTCCGGTACCTCTGGAGTTTCTTCTGTTTTGGCCTCCCCGCTGACCTCTGTCAGAAGATTCCGACCTATCCTGTCTAAAACTGGGTCTGTAGCCTGATGTTCTTTGCGATCTGGGAACGAATGGGCCTTGATAGTAGGGCCAAAAGGAACCACTTCAAAACGACTGGGGCGTTCTGTTTTCAGACCTCCGAAAAAGAGGCGGAAGCACTTTTTTCTTGTTTCTATTCTCAATAAGCAGGGGCTCCAAGACACTGCCAAATTATTTATCCCCCGATATTGGGGCTGATGCCAACTTGCATTTATGCTTGGTATCCACCTGCCAATGTCTGAGCCATAGCAGACTCCATGCTGATACGTGAGATGCTATGGCTCTAGACGAGAATTTGACTACATTAAATGTGGCATCGGCAGAGAATTCTGCTGCTGCAATAATCTTAGCAATGTCCTGGTGGGCTCTGACATTTGATTCCAGCAATATATCCCTCAAGTGGAAGAGCCATTGTAGCGAGGACTGTGTAAAAAAGGACGCAGCTGTAGCTGCCCTAATGGCCCAGGCGTCAGAAACATGCGCCCTACGAAGTGCCAACTCTGCTCTCTTTTCCTCCGGTCTCAGGGCTTCCTCGGCCTCATTGGGAAAGGTTGAAGAAGAGGCCAGTGCCACAATGGGCTCATCCACCTCCGGCGTTTTGAGAAAATTTGAAAACTCTGGTGCCAAATTATAATATTGTTTATCGTACCCTGTTGGGGTTGGGTAGGATGCTGCTGATGCCCATTGATTTTGTACTAATTCAGCAAACATACGAAGGACAGGAATAGTTTCTGCCTCATTAGCCGGTTGTGAGAATATTAGATCCTCTGATTCGTCCTGAGACCCTGTTGGCAATGGATGAGGGCTTGATGTGCCTAGTTTAGCAGTGTTCTTTGCTTTGAACAGTAAAGCTTTAAAGAGGTGCAGACAAAAAAGGCCAGAAAAGGTAGGTTGGTCCGGAATGAGGCTTTCGTCATCCGACATTCCTCGTTCTAGTGGGTCAGCCTCTGACAACCCTAAGTCCATCTGATGGATCGGCCCCACCTCCATGGGAACATCCTGGTCATCTAATTCCATCTCCTCCTGAAGACCTGGACTGGTATGTCAGGGATATTGGGGAATACCTGAGTTTGATGATGTCCCATATGCGCAAAGGATCGAACAGACAGGGATCCTGCTTCCAAAGTAGCCGAAAAGTGTCTGGTCCGGATGGATTGCTGAACTCCAGCCATAATGCCCTTTTGTATGGCCATCTCCATTCACTGCCTCATTTTGATGGGAATGGGCGTTGGTTCTTACCTGACACGCCATTTCTCTTGAGCTGAAAGGATCATCCAGAGAGTGGATGGAGCTTCAGTCTCTGCTGTTGTAGGCTGAGCTTAATTTCTGAGGAATGCTCCTCCTTCCATCACGTGGCTTGCCCTCGCGTTCCCCAGTTTATGCGAAGACGAGAGGAAAAACAGGCATTCGTGCTGTCCTCTTACTAGACTTAAAGTGCATTGGCTGAAACAAGACCCCGCCAGATGGTGAAAGGAAAAGGGAGGGGCTGGACGATCCTCTCAGCTCAAGAGAAATGGCGTGTCAGGTAAGAACCAATGCCCATTCTCCTTAGAGCTGTTCGGATCGTCCAGAGAGTGGGACATACCAAAGCTGGGACTTGTCCTACGGGAGGGACACCGTCTGGTCTGTTGACTCCTCGGGATCCCTGAGCACCCTCTGAAGGACCCTTCTACCGAACGAAGCCTCCGCTGTAGCATATCTATTGATTTTGTAGTGCCTAATGAAAGGCAATGGGGAGGCCCATGTAGCTGCCCGGCAAATGTCGAATATTGGGACCTGGGTAGCCCAGGCAGCTGATGTTGCCGCACTCCTGGTGGAGTGAGCCGTGATACCCCTGGGCACTTGGAGGGCCTGGGCCTGGTATGCCCTAGAAATGGCTGCCCTTATCCAACGGCCTATGGTGGTTGAGGGTACCTTGAGCCCCTGTGACTTTGGCTGAAAAGAGATAAACAGGGCCTCGGATTTACGGAAGGTTTGAGTATGTTTAATATAGATTTGCAAGGCCCGTCTGACGTCTAAGGTGTGCCATAGACTCTCTCTTTCATGAGTTGGCCTAGGGCAAAAATTGGGGAGGATAAGTTCTTGAGCCCTGTGGAAAACCGAGTTAATTTTAGGTAGAAATGAAGGGTCAAGTCAGAGGACTACCTGGTCAGAATGAAAGACGTACAGGTCTTTCCTGACTGACAGAACAGCGATTTTTGAAATCCTCCGGGTTGATGTGATCACCACCAGGAACACTACTTTGTAGGATAGGAACTGGAGAGAGACCTCTCTGAGGGGTTCAAAGGGTGGCCTAGTGAGAGAAGTCAGGACTCTGTTGAGGTCCCAGGTCGGATACCGGTGAAGGGACGGAGATCATAAGTTTGTGACCCATTTCAGGAAAGCTCAGATGCGGGGATGATGAGAGAGGGAACTGACACCCTCGCAGGAAATAACTTTGGATAGGGCTGCCACCTGACGCCTTAGTGTATTGGGGGACAGTCCCTTGCTGAGACCCTCCTGGAGAAAGTCGAGAATTTGGGCCACAGATGGGTTCGTTGAGTCAATGAAGAGATTGGCACACCATTTGCAGAAATAGGCCCAAGTGGCGTCGTAAATTCTTCTGGTGGAGGGACGCCTGGCTGCTAAGATGGTGTTGATGACCTCAGTGGAGAAATTCTCCCTCTTCAGATGTTCCTGCTCAACCTCCAGATGGCTAGTTGTAGCCATTGGGGGTGTGGGTGAAGAAGGGGGCCTTGTGACAGAGAAATCCTGTCTGCTGGGATCCTCCAGGGGGCGCTATGGATAGGCTGCAGAGGTCCGTGAACCAGGAATGACGGGGCCAATAAGGAGCTACCAAAAGCAATTCCGCCCTCTCGTGGAGTACCTTTTGGAGTACTCTGGGCAGCAGTGCCAGAGGGAGGAAGGCATAAAGGAGGCCCAAGGGCCACGGGCATCGAAGGGCATTGTGGTTCTCCGCCCCTAGGGATGGGAATCTGGAAACGAATCGTGGAAGTTGGGTATTGAGGGGGGAGGCAAACAGGTCTACTACTGGCAGGCCGAATATTGCTGTCGCCTCCCTGAACAGGTCTGGGTGGAGGAGCCACCGTCTGGTCTATGGTGGCCCTGCTCAACCAATCTGCTCAGGTGTTGTCGATGCCTGAAATGTGGTCTGCCCTGAGTGAAAGGAGGCAAGACTCTGCCCACCGACAGAGGTGCTCGGTCTCCCTCATTAGACTTGATGACTGAGTGCCCCTCTGCCTGTTGACATGAGTCTTTGCTGTTATGTTGTCGGTAAGAATGAGAACATGGTGGCCCTGAAGCTGAGGGAGGAAACTGCAGAGGGCCAGGTGGATGGCACGAAGCTCTAACCAGTTTATATTGCACAGCCTCTCTGTCGCTGACCATCTGCCCTGAGCTGTAAGGGACAGTAGGTGGGTGCCCCATCCGGACAGACTGGCATCTGTGGTGATGGTGAGTCTTGGTGGCTCCTCGAGGGGGCAACCCTTGTTGATCGACGCCTTGCTCCACCAAAGGAGGGAGGTGAGAACCCTTGGCGAGACCTTGACCTTGCGCCTTGAGTTGCTTGAACGGCTCTTTGGTACGGGAGCAGGAACCACTGGAGGGATCTAGAATGGAAGCGGGCCCAGAGAATAACAGAAATACAAGAAATCATCTTACCTAACAACTTGGTTAATTCAAGGAGAGAGACCCTCCTAAGTCGTCTGATAAGTTTGACTGATTGTTGGATGCTCAGTATTCTTTCCGGAGGGATGAACACTCTCCCTTTGACTGTATCTATTATAGTCCCCAGGTGGGGTAGTCTGGTGGAAGGGACCAGATGGCTTTTCTTCCAATTTATGAGGAACCCGTGTTCTTGGAGGACAGAGAGGGTAATTTGGGTGTCCCTGATGGCCTGTTCCCTGGAAGGGGAGAGGATGAGAATGTCATCCAGGTAACAGTGGAGGCGCACCGGGATAGTTCTAAGGTGGGCAGCCAGAGTGGCCAGGACCTTGGTAAAGGTCCTGGAGGCCGAGGCTAACTCGAATGGGAGGGCCACGTATTGGAAATGTAGGTTATTATAGCTGAAATGCAGAAACTTGGAGTGGGAAGGACATATTGGGATGTGTAAATATGCCTCGGAGAGGTCAATGGATGACAACCAGTCTCCCTGTCGAACCCCCAAGAGGATGGATTGCAGCGTGTTCATTTTGAATCTGCGGTATACCAGGTGGCGGTTTAACCGCTTTAGGTCCAAAATCCCCCCGAGTGTTTGGGCACCATGAATAAATGTGAGTAGAAGCCCTGTCCCCTTTGGGATGGAGGAACGGGCTGGATGGCCTGTATGTCCAGTAGGTGCTGAATTGCCGAATCCATGAGGTTGCGTTTGGTGTGGTTCTTGGAGAGGGGACATGTAATGTAGAAATCAGGGGGGGTAGAGAGGAACTCGAGGGCAAGACCAAACTGGACGGTATCCCTGACCCAAGCATCCGAAGTGGATGAGTCCCACTGGTTGGCAAAGGTTTTAAGTCACCCACCAATGGGGATCGGGTCAGGTGGCCTGTCTGGAGCACCGGAAGGGCCTGCTGCCGGAACCACGAAAGGGCCTCTTGAAGTCTCCGCTTCTCCTAGGTCTATCGAACGGATCGGACCTGTCCTGGGGTTGTCCTGAGCCAAAGGGGGGGGGCTTTGGTACCTGGGAGGGAAGGGGGGTTGGGGATAGGGACAAAAGGGAGCCCTCCAAAAGGGCTGCAGAGATCTGGGATCTGACTTGCGGGAGAGGGATGGGAAGAATTTCTTTTTATTCCTCCCCTCGACTAGGAGAGGATCCAGGGAAGGTTCGAACAGCTTAGTTCCCACGAGGGGAGCAGAAGCTAGTTTCACCTTATTCTTGAGATCCGCCTGCCAGTGTCTTAGCCAGAGCAGGCGGTGGGCCGAGACGTGGGAGGAAATGGCACGGGAGGAGAATTTTATGGAGTGAAAGGTGGCGTCTGCTGAAAACTCCGCCACGGCCGTAATCTTGGCTATATACTGATGAGCGCGGATATTGGAAGTTGGGACATGTTGCTTAAGCTGGCAAAGCCAGCGAATGGATGACCTGATGAAGAAGGAAGCGGCCGTGGCCGCCCTGATCACCCATGCATCCGACTGGTGAGCCCGCCTCAAGGCCAGCTCCGACCACTTCTCCTCCGGCCTCAGAGCCTCTAAGAGGTCACTGAGGGTGGAGGAAGAGGCCAGGCTTACGACAGGTTCATCAATCTCCGGGGTGGTCAGCAGGTTGGAGAGCTCTGGGTCAAGGTTGAAGAACCTCTTATCATGGGCCGAAGGAGCCATGGGGGCATCTGAGGAGGCCAGTTGCTTGGACACCAGATCCAGGAATATGGGGGGGGGTTGGGATGACATTGGCCTCCACCATTGGCTGTTTAAACATGGAGTCCTCTGGCCCTTCTGGGACCAAGGGGGTGGGATCAGAGGGGCTCTGGGTAGTTAGACCCGAGATGTTCCTGGCTTTGTAGAGGAGGGATTTGAATAACTGGGGCTTGAAAAGCCCTACGAAAGCGGGTTGGTCAGGGGTGAGCCCTTCGTCCTCTGACATTTCCGCCTCTGATGGATCTGAGTCCGCAAGGGGTTTGTTGTATTGTAAGGACCCCAAGTCAAATTGTTCCTCCTCCTCCTCCCTGCACAAATCTGGGTCCCTTTCCGCCTCCTCCTCATCCTCCCTGATTGAAGGGGACACCTCCCCCTGGAGGGGTACCTGATCATGAGACGGTTGTGGAATGAGAGGGAACGATCTTACTGATTCGGTGGCCTGCGGAGGCAACCCTGATCTATCCATCTGCTGCATTCCTTCTGCAATTCCCTGGTGGATAGCCATCTCCATCCAGGCTCTGAGCTGCTCCGGAACCGCCTGAATGAGAGGTTCCTCCTGGCGCAGGCCGGCGGCCGTGGGCGTGAAGGGAGCCTCTGGAGTTCGTCTGACTGGTGTTCCAGGGGCCTGTAGCCCTTGAGAGGGCGAGCTGTGCCTAGATAGGGAGGAAAAAGCAGCGGGAGGAGGGGGAAGAGCGGAGGTGGAAGGAGTGGCTGGTGCTGGGGGCACTGAGCCTGTCTGCCTGGAGCGTTTGTCTATCTCTTTTTCTAGCGCCTTGTGGCATCTTAAGGCGTCCCTTTGTGAGGCTTTGGTAGGCTCCTTAGCCTGACTGCGCAGGTGGTGGGTTTTGGCTTTGGCCTTTAAGGAAGGGCCTCTTGAAGGATTGCTTTCTGCCATTTTAGATAGTTGAGGAAGGAAAAGGACCAATATGAGGCAGTTGGTGCGCCTAGGGGTCGACCTACAACAAAGGCTGGGAGCCCTGGGGAAATCTTTTACACACACCCCCGTTTATTATTCATTCATAAATAATCTGTTTGTCTTCTTTGTTGTTATTTCTCAGTATTTAACTTTGTGTGTGTGTGTGTGTATGTATGTTTTCTGAGGTTCTCGCGGGTATTTGTATGTGGATCTTTGGTTATTCGGGTTTTCTCCCACGTAAGATTGGAAGTATCTAGGCAACGTTTCGATGAAGTCTCATTCATCATCTTCAGGCTTGGTCTTCAGCTCTGTGCTTCTCAGAGTGATGTGAGCTTGCAGCTGCTTCTTCCTTTTAACTGCTAGTGGGGGTGTGACTTGATTGGGTGGGGGCTTGGCTGTGTTCTGATTGGTTGGGGGTTTGGCTGTGTTCTGATTGGTTGGGGGGTTGGCTGTGTTCTGATTGGCTGGAGGCGTGTTCTGTTCAGGTGGGGACTTGGTTGTGCTCAGGTTAGTCTTAGTTGCTGGGGGATTTGAGCTGGTGAGCTGTGATCTTGCTGTTTGGCTTCGAGTTCATGGTCGTGCTGCATCTTCATGGTGGGGGTCAGTTCGTTTCATGTATGGCTCAGAGGGGTTTGAAGTGGGTAGTGAGGCAGCTGCAGTGCGGCTTCTGGTCCGTGGTCATGTCTCATCTTCTGTGTGGGTGTGAGTCTGCTTTCTATGTGGAAGTGTGGTGGTGGCATCTTGTGTGGCTCTCAGGGGTGTGGGTCTGGTGTCATTTTTCATGTCAGGTACTCGTCTGTTCATAAGGTTGGGTTTCCAAATGGCTGGTAGGCGGGAGGTATCATCTCGTTTATTCATGCTGTGTGGACGTTTTTCTATCTCTATGGCTTCTCTGATTATTCTGCTGCTGAAGTGTTCGGTTTTGGCGATAGTTCTGGTATTTTTAAAGTCAATCTCATGTCCTGTGGCTTTGAGGTGTTGGACCAGGGAAGAGGTTGGTTCTTCCTTTTTGATTGAGTTCTTATGTTCTTCAATGCGTGCACTTATTCTTCTGTTAGTTTGCCCAATGTATGTGGTAGGGCAGGCAGTTCAAGGGATTTCGTATACTCCTTGATTTTCTAACTCGATTTTGTCCTTAGGGTTTCTTAGGATGGTGGATATCTTTCTGTTTGTGCAGAATGCTGTCTTAATGTTGTGTTTTTGGAGGATCTTGCTGATTTTGTCTGTAGTGCCTTTTATATATGGGAGGAGGGCTTTGCCATTCTCTTGTTCTCTGTCTTGGATTTTGGTTGGGGTTTCTTTTTGGATTAGGTGGGTGATCTTCTTTCTTTGGAATCCATTGGCTGTCAGCACGCCGGTGAGAGTATGTAGTTCGGTCTCTAGGTGTTGTTCGTCGGCTAAGCATTTTGTTCTGGAGATGAGTGTCTCAGCTACGGAATTGATCTGTGCTGGATGGTGGTGTGAGAGTGCGTGTAGATAGTGGTTTGTATGTGTTTTCTTCTGGTAGATGGTGTGTCCTAGGAAGCCATTGGATTTTTTGTATACCAAGACATCTAGGAAGGGAAGTTGGTTGTTAGCTTCTGTTTCCATGGTGAATTGTATTTTGAGGTGTAGGCTGTTGAGGTGTGTGAGGAAGTTGTTCAGTTTTTCTTTCCCGTGTGGCCAGATTATGAAGGTGTCATCTACGTATCTGAGCCAGAGTTTGGGTTTGTGATCATATTTTTCTAGAGCTTGTGTTTCAAAGTGTTCCATGTAGAGGTTAGTGATGACAGGTGAGAGGGTTGATCCCATGGGTGCTCCTTCTATTTGTTTGTATTTTTGTCCGTTGTAGGTGAAGTATGTATTGGATAGGCAGTGGTTGGTCAGATCTAGGATGTGCTTGGGGGGGTTGTATTTCCATGTATAAAGCAGACTCACACCCACACAGAAGATAAGACATGACCACGGACCAGAAGCCGCACTGCAGCTGCCTCACTACCCACTTCAAACCCCTCTGAGCCATACATGAAGCGAACTGATCCCCACCATGAAGATGCAGCATGACCATGAACTCAAAGCCAAACAGCAAGATCACAGCTCATCGAAACGTTGCCTAGATACTTCCAATCTTACGTGGGAGAAAACCCGAATAACCAAAGATAGATAGATAGATAGATAGATAGATAGATAGATAGATAGATAGATAGATAGATAGATAGATACATACATACATACATACATACATATATATATATATATATATATATATATATATAACTTTTGAAGATTTCTCTTTTTATTTTTTATTTTTTTATTTTTTGGAAGGGCTGATCGATATGATCAGAGGACAACAGAGGCCTTAGGAGCAAAGCCCAAGCTTGTACCAGACTGCCTTCCCAGGTGGAACCGGGCAGGAGTGGTGAGAATAAACCGCGGCCACTACGGCTGGCTGTGGGATAAGCCAACAAACGGAGGAATGAACAGAGGCCTCCAACTAGAAAGCACAATTTTATTTTCTCAGCAGGCCTGCCGGACCTGCTGTTTTAAATGGGCACGCCGCAACGATCGGATAGATCAGACAAAATGGTGCCTGGCCACGAGGCGTTGCTCAAAATGGTGGCTGCCACTACTTGGGCCTTCAGGGGCCCTTCTGCAGTGACCAGGAGAATCCCCAGGGGCAATCCAAGGACCCCAGGGGAAGGACAAACAGAAAAAGAATTAGCACTCATTATTAAAAAAAATGGATTTCGTGGGGGGGGGAAACGGAACGAAACGGAGCATTTTAGAATGAACGGAACTAAAGCGGCAGAAAAGCAATAGGGCAGGGTGGGGGGGCAGCTTGAAACTTTGCTGGCCTACCCCCTGGCACCCCCTGGGGGGAGGGCCTCCCAGGGAACTCTACCAAATAAAGAGGACCAACTGTGCAGGGCTAAGGGAAAACACAATGAAGGGATTAAATACAACCTGAAATGAAACAAAAACGATTCAAATTGGAATTTTCCTGAAACGGCCAAGAGCACATACAAACACTGCCTACTCTGCATGAGGGCTGAGCATAAACTGGGGAACGCGAGGGCAAGCCATGTGATGGAAGGTGGAGCGTTCCTCAGAAATTAAGCTCAGCCTACAACAGCAGAGACTGAAGCTCCACCCACTCTCTGGACGATCCGAACAGTTCTAAGGAGAATAGTCTCAGGTAATCTCTTCTCCTGTCTTAAACCGGTGGCCGTAGGGCTGAAGGTTGCCTCTGGGATTTGCCGGGCAGTGCTCATTGGAGGAGATATGCCTATGGGAGGCTGTCCAGAAACAGCCTGTATGGGCTGGGTGGATAAGTCCAAGAGCCCCAACAATGTACTTGGGCCCTGATCCGATTGTTGTGTCAAAGCCATCTTGTCTGCCTCCCTGGCCCATTTCTGCAACTGCCTTTCCAAGGCTTGGTGCCATCTATGGGCATCCTTATCTGCCACCTTAGAGGCCTTTTTGGGGCCCACTGACTTATCTTGGGACTTATTTGTCTTGGAGCAGAAGATGTTGTCACCTTCCATTGTGGAAGACTGATTCTCATGCCTCTAACTTTAATTTTTTTTAAAAAAATATATTATTATTATTATTATTATTATTATTATTATTAGTAGTAGTAGTAGTAGTAGTAGTAGTAGTAGTAGTAGCAGTAGTAGTAGTAGTACTTAGGGGTGATGCTTTCAACCTGTGGTTGAAAGTAGAATGCTTCTCCAGGAGTGTAAGTCTATCTATATATATATCTATACACACACATACAAACATACAAACACACATATATGTACCCATACACATACGTGCCTATATCTACATGTAAAACTGTGTATATGGGAAACTGTATCTAAGGGTCCCCAACAAGGGATACCCCCAAGCACTCCAAGCCAGAAATATTCTGGATCCCTGGTCCCCAACAAGGGAAACCAGCTATACAAGGCCTGATGGATCCTTTCCTGTCAAAAACGTCCCACTGTTTGAAATGGCACTTGCGGTTTCACTCCAATGTAATGATCCAAAAGCATTTGCAAAAAGAGAGAGAGAAAAAAAATCCTGTTTAAGGACTAGCCTGCTTATCCAATGCCAGCAAGATAAAAGAGAAATAATGCCAGGGAAGCGGAGTGGGAAGGTACCTGCTCCGGTCTCCAAGAAGGGAAACCAGTGGGGAATGGCGCCTGTGATATTTAGGCACGAACTTCAAGCCAGCCATTGAAAATGGCGGGAAGGCAGAATCTCCAATGTTAATTGCCTGAGTAGTTTAACGAGTCACTGCTGCTGACTCTCTAAATTGTCAGATAAATGATCCTGTCAGTCGAAACGGCAAGAAGAAGTGAGCTGTGGTTGCGAGTGCTCCGCCAAGATCGCAGAGATAAGACGATCGGGGGATTAGATAATATAATTGCCTGAAGCGGCTGTCCCAGGCTGCCTGCGGAGTGGCAGGCTCTGCCAGCCACAAAGAATCGCTCTCAAACTGATCGGGGGAATGACCTGATAGAGCCACAAGCCTTGAAATCGCCAAATTAATTGGGGGAAAATTTACAAGCCAAATTAACCCAAGAGCAAACCTGAATTTTGACCAGCTGAATCAGAAAACCGTTGCAGTCAGGGAGTGCACAACCTCTTACCACGAAGGCTGAGCTAAAACTGGGGGACGCTGGGGAGGTGTCTCATGGAGGAGGAGGAGCGTCCCAGAGATTTAAGCCCAACCTTTCCAGAAGAGACTGAAGCACCTCCCACTTCTGGATGCTCTGGACAGCTCATGGGAGAAAAGGAGAAGTTTCCTGACAGAACAATTACTCAGCAGAACAACTTGCCTTCAGAAATTGTGGGTGCTTAATCACTGTAGGTTTTAAAGAAGATATTGGACAGCCATTTGTCTGAAATGGTGCAGGGTTTCCTGCTTGAGCAGTGAGTTGGATTATAAGACCTCCAAAGTCCCTTTCAACTCTGTTATTTTGATAGTGCCATCTAGCATGAAATTTTTAAATGCCCCAAAAGGATATATATTATTATTTATTAATCTAATTATTTATTAATAATTTACCCCCTCAATTATAAACTGTTGTACAAAATGCTCTTTAGCAATTGATCCACAGCAGCTCCATTTTGATTCCTTTGCAAGGAAGCACCATGAAGATACAGAATATAGCTACGAGATTATCACCCCTTTTGTGTTAATTATATGACCAATGATTAAGCCAAGATCTATGATCAAAGTATAGCATGCATGATCACAAAAATATGTTATTCTTGTAATTTTGGGTCTGTATTGAATGATATATCAATATGACCAGTAATGAGAATTGCTAGATTTAAAAGATGCTAATACTATTTGTTGTCAAAAAAAAAAAAAAAAAAAAGTAACTGGTGCTAGGCATGTAAAAAAATAAAATGCAAAATGACAATGTTAAATTAACACTAGTACTTTATAAGCTCTTTGGAAAAGGTAACTACGTGAGTGAATAAAAAGTGTTTGCATAAAAGGAGCAAATACTCATTCTACAATGATTAATTGAAGTACTGAGTTGAATATCTAATTACTGTTATTTTTAGGTAGAATTAAAATAAATGTATTCAGTAACTGCAATTCCATTTTACTATTCTTATTTGTTTATTTCAAACACATTTTATTCAGCAATGAAAAAGAAGCCAGGAGAGAGAAGAAAAAAAGAAGAAAAAAAGGCTACTAGAGTAGAGACCCAATACCATATGGAAAATGGCAAATAGGCATATTAATTACTGCTACTTTTTAATTAACAATTGCTTAATCTGAGCAGTAACATTTGCCTTGACATCTTTTGACTCTCTGCTAACCTGTGAAGTGCACATGCCATGCCAAGTCATCAATTAATTTTTATTGACATTTTCTTCCCCTAAACAGGCACAATACCAGGGTTTTCCAATTAACACCTCAGCACTCTCTAATTAGTGCAATTAACAGACTGATGGATGCCTGGAATTTCCCAGAAGGGAGAGTAGAGATCAGTTGGTTTTGCTATGTGGACAGATCTCTCACTGAGAGCAAGCATTCATAGCCGAGGACACAAATTATCCTCTAGAATTTTAAATGGGAGCAACTACAGGTTTGTATATATGCATATTTCATAATTTTCATGCATTTCACACATATTGCATCCTAAATGTATGAAGACATATTAGTGTAGTCACCAATAACTATGCCTCTTTACTAGTATTAGTATATTTAAATTTACAGAACTCTTTTAAGTTGTCATGAATTACTGTTTTTCATAGAAAAATCTATTATAATTATATTACTCAAATACATTGCATATATTCTTCTCATGGAGCTCTTGAAGCAGCAAGAATAAATACATGTGCCACATTTCCCTTTCATTTCTTGTCCCCTTAATCTATGAATAAAGATTTTCTTTTTTTTATCAAAACTGTTATGGTCAACTAAAAATGTCTTTTTGAAATGCCATTTCTCCTTTCTGAATATTATTCCTTTATACCAGGGTGATGTCTCAAGTTCTCTATTGCAGTCTTGCTGCAGTCCTCCTGATTTGGTTGAGACTTGCAATGATACCTTATCCAAATTAAGTTAAATGATGGATACAACTGCCAATACAGCTCTACATATATTTAGTCCAGTTTTCTTATGCCAGCAAAAATTTATCACCTCATATCCCTGGGCTTCTCCTCTTCTAAATATCAAGTAAATAATTATCTTGCCAAGTATATACTTGTTTCAAGGAGCAACCAGAATCTCCATGTCTTCTGTTCTTTCCCAATGACCATTTCCAACTGCCACAGAACCTTCAGTCACAAAAAGTTCTGTTTACACATTTGACTCTTAAAGTAATAACAGAAGATGTAGAACCACAAACATAATCTGTCTTCGTGCCCTCTATCACAATCGTGAAATTTCAGATGAAATACACAGAAGATTTATAGCAAAAGTATAAAATATTAAGCAAAACCTTGTTTCAAATGTTCCAAAACATTTGCAGAAATGGAATAGATGTAAAATGAATAATCTTTCCTACAGAGACATCAAAAAGATTACAGAATGAATGCTGCTTCGGGAGAAGAGAAAATCTAATTGAGGTATTCATCAGAATGGGTTCTTCTTTCAGGGTTTTAAGGGGGAAAGAAGACACTTATCTGTGTCAGAAACAATGAAGTATGGGTTAATTAGAAGCAATTATCCACTAAATCTAAACCAGAAGTCCAAAAAACAAGTCAATATTCAACACTTGGCAGAAAAATACACATCTAAAACAGGTTCAATATTGCATACTGCATTTATTGATTTTAGGTTTAAATTCGATCTACAATAGTTCCCAGAGCAAGGCTATGGACTAACCCAAAGAATACTACTACTGATAGGCAGTTACTATTGCAAATCTTAATAAGATTTCTAGAATCAAAGTTTAATGCTATGCGCAACTACAATAAAGATATTACAACCACAGAGGAGAGAGACAGGGATGACTTTTATAGCCCCTGCTGTTTAATCTGCACATTTATGAACAAAATAAATTACAACATTACCCACCCCCAAAACACCTAGCAAACAGACATACTACAACTTTGTGGTATGCAGACTACACAATATTTCTGTCACAAATGTTAATTGGACTTAAATGAGTTCTGAATGCTCTGGCCAATTACTGATCTGAGGAAGCACATGAACTCAATTATAGTAAAACTAAAATTCTGATCTTTGCAAAGAGACCCATCTACACACCTGGGAGATAAACGGTCAAAGTACTGAACAAGTGAAATCTTTCAAATATTTGGGCATAGTTTTCCATAGCTCCTGCATACACAGTGAACACCAGAATTATGTCATACCAAATGCTCAAAAAAACAGTAGCCACAATTCAATCTTTTTACTTCACCAATCTTTTTACTTCACCATTGCTAGCCTAACCTAGCAATGTTGAAAGTTCAAACATAACTACTTTGTTGTCCCAGGTAGGACTTTATACTTCTTTACTCCTCTTGAAAGAGTCTACTCTAGATTCTTAAGGGCCATATTCAAGGAAACAATTTGTTTCTATTATTAGATGAAGGAGGGAGTCAGGGCTATCTAAAGTCAAATCAGATACACCGACCTGCATCAAAGCACTTTAGATGAAGTTACTGTTCTTTCTAACAGGTTTTGAGTTCTTTCTTTATTGAAGACAATTATGAATCAATATGGTTTAGGTCAATCTCAGAAAACCTTCAACAGCTTGGCTTTTCCACAGAAGCACTTCTAATGATGGGTTATAAGCATGTACTCAACAAAGTAAAACAATATAGCAAAGGCCTAGAAGCACAACAGGACCAGTCTGCTTTACCTATGAATGTTTTTCTTAGCAGTCAAGTCACATCTTACAAATCAGCAAGATACTTATACAGCATAACTTTCTAAATACTCCAAAACACTGACTTTAAACATTCCAGCATTCTCCCCACAGCAGTTTTGGAGGACATGTACAACTAAGTCCTACAGGCAATGAAACTGTACCCCTGTGAACAAGGAGCTGTTGTACCTTCTATAAGGACACAGGAACATGCCTTATAATTCTTTTACCTGGTAAAATGCTTAGAAATTTCTAATGTTTTTTATGTACAGTTGTTATCAGAACATATACTTCAATTTTCTTGAACATAGCCATTATTTTATTACCTCTAAAATAAGGAAGACTTTTGATCCTAACAAACCCACCACCAATTACAATATTTTATCTTGTTTTGCTTTTATTTTTTAATGTGTTTTTGTTTGCAATTCAGTGGTCAGTGATCGTAATAAAAAATACTCATATTCAAGGCAAGTCACTAACCTTCTACCCCATGTCTCAATTAACATGGAATTCAAAATACAGAACATTCCCCACCCCCTCCTATTTCAGAAGTTTTAATCAAACTGAGCTGAAAAGACAGATATTTCAAAATAGTAAAAATAAGGAGATCACTCTGGAAATTAATTGTGCGGTAGATAAATTATCTCAGTAGCATCCTATTTAGATCTAACATAACTGAAGATATGAACTGAACAAGGGTATGAATTTTCCCCATCCCATTTTAATGCCTAAAGGTAACTTTTAGTTTTTTTACAGCAAAAAATTTGAAAAATATAAAAAATTTACAGCAGAAAAATCCTCCCCCTCTCCCACTTGCATTTGGAAAGAATAAAATAAGATAGTTTTATTCTAAACATTTTGCATGGAAAATTGAAATCTAAAACAATCGATATATTACAGAATTGTACTAAACTATTCATAATAGGAAAATTGCCACCCTATGTGCACTTACATGAAAGCTGTAATGTTTTGAGCATGGGCAAGAAAGAATGGAGACAAGCCTCTGAACGGTGAACTTCAGCTCTTTATTTACATTGTGACTTCCTCGTTTTAACAGTAGTTAAACCCTGCCTTATATAGGCAAACCTTGTAACTTTTAACCAATAACAAGCTCGGAATACTAGCTCTTATAACCAATAGAAACTCTCTGTTAAAAGCCAATCGGATTCCCCGGAACGGGCCAATCCGGTCTGGCCGCTTAACAGCCAATCAGAAGTGCAGGGCCAGGGAACTTCCGGTTTGCGTGGCTTCAGGGCAGCAGGAATTCGCGACAGCTCGCGATTCCTGCTGTGCTAGGTACCCCCGATCCAGATGGGTCAGGGGGATATGGCTGCCCTGTAGGGACAGCTGAAGAGAGAGGGGAGTCGGATAGGGAGGTGGGGGTATCGCAGACCCCCCCCTTCTCCGGGAAAACCCCTTTTTCCCAAGGCGGTGGAGCGGCGGTCAGCAATGGCCGCCACGAAGAAGCCAGCAACCGGGTAAGAACTGTGCTGGAGGAAGTGTGAAGAGTGAAAGTTCTGTCTGAGCCGGGTCAAGTAACACCTTTTAAATTGCCTGGAATTGAGCTGCTTGAATTGCTGGAGGATACATTGTATCCCTAAGAAGAGCGAAAAGCGGCGGAGAAGCTGTTAAAGGGAATTTTTTTTTTTTTTTTTTTTTTACTCTCCCACCCCACGGAAAAAGCAGAAATATTTGGATATATTAGACATTGAAAGTGGATTGCTTTGAAAGCTGAAGCTAAGAGACAAAGGGATTTTTGGACATTGAAAAATTTAAGAAATTGGAAAATCTCTGCTGGAGGTATGGTTTTTTGATTATTTAAAATTGTCATTGCAAGTGGGAAGGGAGAAAAAAAATTGGAGCAGAAGCTGAAAAAGGAGGAGATTGTCTAGAACGTCTTTGTGGATCCCAAAGGAAGATATATCGTAATAGGACCTCTTTGATTAAAAATTAACCCCAGAAAGAGAAAGAGAAGAAGGAAGAAAAGTATTAACTTTTGGAACTTTTTTTTTTAATTGCTTTTGATTGTCTTTGATTAAAAATACTTGTGGTTGTTTTGGAAAAAGTTTCCCTTTTCATAATGGCATCGTTTGTGGATGAACTAGAGATTGAATATCAAAAATATAAAAAAGAAGATACTTTGGGCGCTTTGTTTCAATTCTTAGAAATGGCGTTATGTTCTTTTGAAAAGTTGATTACGCAGCAGAAGGACTGGGACAAGGAAGAAGAGGAAGAAGAAGCCATTTTTGATGAACAATGGGTCCCTTCCGGAGAGGAGGAGAAAAAGGATAAGAAAAAGGGGATTTTAAGAATTATAAAAACAACCAAAAGAGAGAAAAATGAGCGAAAAGATGGAGGCAAGGTTAGAAAGCAAAGGAAAAGGAGCAAGAAAAGCGAAGAGAAAAAGCAAAGGGGTAGAAAGGGCAAGGAGAAGAATAAGCAAGAGAGAAAGGGGGGGAGGAGAAGCCTTAATGGGGGGAAGCAAGACCTAAAGAAAAAAAGTTTATTTAGAGACAATGGGTGAATTTAATTTAGATTAAAAGAGGGATTCTGGAGGGTATATAAGAGTGTGTTTTTATATGTATATTTAGAATATAAAATTTATTATGTAATTTTAGAATCTTTTAAACAGAATCCCAAGAAAGATTGCTATATGTAGTATTTCTAAGTTAGGGTAATGAATTATAGATGTTACTCCAATTGGTGTACAGGAGAAGTATAGTAAAAGAAAAAAAAGATGAATGGATAATTGGAAATAGAACAGACAAAGAATGTTGTTGAAAATGGTAATAAGATATGGAAGGATATATATGCTTTTTTTTTTTTTGGATTTTGTATATTGATAAAAGGCAATAAAATTTTAATTAATAAATAATTTGGATGGAAAAGAGAAGTAGGGACAAGATATGAAGTTAATATTATATGAAATATTGATATTATAATCTGGAAATGTTATGCCTTATTGGTCTTTTATTATTATTTTTTCTTAGAAAAGAATTTATAAGCTGCTATGCCTTGATTCTTTGTGCATTGTTTTTATAAAACTGATAAAAATGGTTTTTATATATATATATAAAAAAGAAAATGGTAATAAGATATGGAAGGAGATATGGGTTGAATATGATGTTTGAATTTGTGTCTGTGTAAAGAGTTTTAACCCGGGAACAGACAACCTTCAGAAAAGATCTTTTAGTTTTGTTTATGCTTTGTGTTTGTATGTTTGTGTATTGTGGTTATGGTAAAACTAACAAAATTTGTTTTTTATAAAAAAAAAGGAAAAAAGAATCAATAAAACCTTGGAGGAATGTTAGACGAGAATAATTTAAACAAGCCAGAAAGAAAAGAATATGATGACTATAAAATGGATAAATATGGAAGAGAAATGAAATTGAATAGGAGTAAAGAGAAATAATGAGAAATTTGCTGAAAGATATTTGTGTGTCCATATGGAGATGGGATAAATTGGAATTATGCTGTATAAAAATAATGTTTTGTTTGACTTGTAAGGATTTACAATGTTAAGAGGTTTTATGTGTTTATGTATTTAATGGTTAATGATGTGTTGTTTTATCTTTAAAATTAATAAAAATTTGTTTCAAAAAAAAAAAAAAAAGAAGTGCAGGGCCAGAACCCTGCACTTACTCCAAGCTCACACTTTATTAATTTTTATTGCATACACAACACCCCTTCCCCCTGGCTTCTTATTTGCAGGGCGCAGTTACATAGTCCCTTAGGTAGGACGGTTGTCTTATTAGTCTCTTTGATTTCCGTTGTATCGGCTGGCTGCAATCACGCTGAGGTAGATCGTTGTTTGGCAATGGGGCTGTTTCTGGTTCAGAGTTCACTTCTACGTCGTTGCCCACATTCTCTGCAATTCCCTGAGGTGCAACCATTTCTCCCTCCGGCTCTGCTTCCTGAGCTTCTATCAAACCGTCGTTTCCTTCGAACGGGTTTCCTAGGACTTCATCTTCTTCTGTACCTCCCCCCCTTCAATTTGGTCATAGGGGAGTTGCGGACTGGCCGCTGGAAGCCGCGATTGTAATTGATCGATATGCCATTTCCAAAGTTTATCGTCAAGGAATTGTATCAGGTAGGATCTGGGGCTGGTTACACGTACTACTGTCGCTTCCACCCACAACGGGTCGCCCAATAGGTTTTTAGCATAAACCAGGTCTCCTACCTGGAAGGTGCGACAGCGGCCGCTGGATCCTAGTGGTTTCTCCGGTTCGTAAGCTGGGTGCAACCAGTCGAGGTGGGAGTGGAGCTTTCGTCCCATTAGCAGTTCGGCAGGAGTTTTGTTGGTGACACTATGTGGGGTGATGTGTTGCAAGAAGAGGATTTGATTGACCTTGTCGTCAATGTTGTCGTAGTCTACCTTTTGCAAGGTTTTCTTCACAAATTGGACCATGCGTTCTGCTTTGCCATTGGTCGCAGGGTGCGCAGGCGAGGTGAGCACATGGCGGATGCCGCGGTCAGCGAGGTACTGCTCAAACGCTAGTGCGGTAAATTGTGGGCCGTTATCGGATACCAGGACGTCTGGTAATCCGTGGGTTGTAAAAAGTCTGTTTAGGATTTTGATAACTGCCTCGGAGGTCGTAGTCGTCATGCGATGAATTTCGAGCCAATTCGAGTAGGCGTTGACGGTAAGCAGGAAAGTGTGGCCTTTGGTTGGCCCCGCGAAGTCCAGATGAATTCGGGACCAGGGTCCACGTGGTATCTCCCATTCAGTAGGCATGGCTTTTGGTGGGGCGTTGCTGACTTCTTGGCATTTGGGACAAGCTTTAACCCACTGCTCGATTTGCTTGTCAATGCCCGACCACCATGCGTAGCTTTGCACAAGGGCTTTCATTCGCACGATGCCGGGGTGGCCATCGTGCAAGGTTCTCAGCAGCGCTTTCTGGAGTCGTTCTGGGATAACGACTCTATCGCCCCAGATGACACAGCCTTTCTGGGAGAAGAGCTCGGTTTGTCGAGTCTTGAACGGTGTGAAGTCATCTGATAACTGGTCCAATGGCCATCCGCGTTCTACCCAGCCCAGAACTTGCGCTAGGATGTGGTTGCATTTGGTTTCTCTCGCGATATCTCGGGTGGTTAGTGGTGGTGAGTTGAGGGCCTCGATTTGTAACGTGGTTACCGTTGGTGCAGGATCGTCGAGAGTCTCTGGAAGCGGTGCTCGGCTCAATGCGTCGGCGTGGGGAATGGCTTTCCCCGGGCGGTATTGCAGCCGATAGTTATAAGCAGCTAAGAATTCTGACCATTGGGTCATCCTAGGGGATAATATGTAGGGAGTCGGCTTATCTCCGGCTATTATCCCTAATAAAGGTTTGTGGTCAGTCACAATAGTAAAAGCCCGGCTATACACGTATTCGTGGAATCTTTTCACAGCTGAGACAATTGCGAGGGCTTCTTTATCAATTTGTCCATAGTTCCGCTCAGTTTTGAAAGAGTCTTTGAAAAATATGCAACGGGGGCTTCGTTCCCATTAGGCAGTACGTGGCTCAAAATGGCACCCACCCCGAAAGGCGATGCATCACAGGTTATAACTAACGGCAAAGTCTCGTTATACTGCATGAGTACAGAGTCAGAAGTGAGCAGTTTTTTAACATTTCGGAATGCCTGTTCTTCACGGTAACCCCATAGCCAATTTGCTTTTTTATCTAACAACCGGTGTAACGGTTCAGCGACAGTTGCTTTGTGCGGTAAAAATACATTATAAAAATTGATGAGGCCTAGGAACGCCTGGAGATCAGCCTTGTTTCGTGGCCTGGGAGCGTTTTTGATTGCTTTTAATTTACTTTCGGTAGGGTGAATGCCCTGGCTATCAATCAGGTACCCTAAAAACTCAACGCTGTCAGTACACAATTTACGTTTGTTTTTTTTTAACCTTAAGACTGGCCTCTTGGAATTTTTTTAGGACTAATTTTAACCGGTCCTGTAAGATTTTTTTTGTAGGGGCTGCAATTAATACATCGTCAAAATAGGGGACCATGCCCTTAATTCCTTGCAATAACCTTTCCATAAGGCTCTGAAAAATCCCTGGGGCTACACTAACTCCGAATTGCAGCCGGGTACATTTAAAGGCACCTCGGTGCGTCACAATAGTTTGGGCCTGTGCCGTTTTTTCATCTACTGGTAATTGCTGATATGCCTGAGCTAAATCCAATTCAGCGAAAACTTTCCTGCCCCCCAGGGAATGGAGGAGATGCTGCACCACCGGAACTGGATACTGCAGGGCGTGGTTCAAAGTGGCCCGGTAGTCCCCACAAATTCAGATTGACCCGTCTGGCTTAATGTGTGTTACAATAGGGGTTTCCCAAGGGGAGTGATCAATGGGCTCTAACACCCCCTGAGCTATCAGTTTGTCGAGTTGTTCATCGATTTTCGATTTTAAGGCAAATGGAACTCGACGGGGTTTTAGGCAAATGGGAGCTATTTTTGGATCTAGGCTGAATGAAATCGGGGTCCCCTTGTACTCGCCTAAGCTGTCCGCGAAGATGTCCCTGAACTCATAGATAAGGTCTTCCTCCCAGTCACAGCCACTGACTCGGTTTACGCCGGCCACTTCAATGCCGAGTGGTGCGAACCATTGGAGGCCTAGTAGGCTAGGCCTATCTCTATCGATGACCGCTAAAGGTAAGAACGCTGTGTGCTTCTTGAAGGAGACTCAGACTCGGCAGGAACCAACAACGGGGATTCGATTCCCTTGAGGATGAGGCATTGGAAACGGAGATCTTGGCGTTGAATTGTGGGGATGAGTTGCTTGAGTGTCTTCCAAGACACCATTGAGAGGGATGATCCCGAGTCGACCTCCATGTGGCAAGGCTGGTTCTTGATGGCTACCGTGACTCTGATTTTCTTAGTGTCCAAGGTTGAGACGTGACCGATAGTGATAGTATGGTGAACCTCTTCTCTCTGCAAAGCTCGATTTCTGTAGGAGTGGTTTACTGGTTCTCGCCGTGCAAGACGGTTTCCTGTTGATTGGCGATAGTTAGACCCTTTTGAGGCCTGGCTGGGTCCTGGCAAGCTGTGGCAGACTCATCCGATGTGACCTCATTTCCCGCACTCATGGCAGAGTGCGTCATGGAATTTGCATTTGGACCTGGCATGGTTGGCTCCACAGCCAGCGCATAAAGGCTTCGGGTGAGGGTCCCGGTCGATGGACCCCTTCTTCGTCGCTGTCTGACGACGAAGAGAGGTCCTCGTGGTGCGTTGTCGCAAGCTACCCTTCTGAACTAGGTGAGATTTCGCTGGCCGGTGGTGGTACCGGAGTGCGGTTTCGGCGTAGTTGTGCAGCCAACTTTTTGGTTGCTTCCGCTGCGGTAGCATCGGCAATGGCGTTGGGAAGGCTGATGTTGCCTTTCGCCATCAGCTTGCTTTGGACGCCTGGTGCATCTAGTCCCAGAACTATGCGATCTCTTAGTGCTTCTTCTAAATCGGTGAATCCGCAGAGGCCTCCCAAATTCCGGAGGTCTGCTATGAAGTTGGTCACGCTTTCTCCCTTTCATTGGCTTCTCTGATAAAACTCGTGGCGTCTCACGAGCGTAGGCATGGTCAGGGCGTAGTGGTCTTGCAGGATAGGTTCGAGGTCGTCCCAATCCATGGCCTTCACTTCTCAGGGTTTGGCTAGTGCTTTAGCCATCTTAAATATGGTTGGACCGCAATGCGTTAGGAATACCGCCCGCTTCTTCCCGGCTGTGGCGTCCTTTAAGTTGTTTGTCTCTAGGAACATTTGGAAACGATCCATGTAAGACTCCCAGTCTTCTTGTGTTGGATCGAACGGAGTGGGTGGTACGATGCCGCTGGACATGGTTCCGTTGTTGGCGTCGTCTGTCACATGCTTGGTGTTCTTCGAAGTTTCGTTGGTTCAGATATCTCCATATCCCACCCTCGTCGCCAGTGTTATGTTTTGAGCATGGGCAAGAAAGAATGGAGACAAGCCTCTGAACGGTGAACTTCAGCTCTTTATTTACATAGTGACTTCCTCGTTTTAACAGTAGTTAAACCCTGCCTTATATAGGCAAACCTTGTAACTTTTAACCTATAACAAGCTAGGAATACTAGCTCTTATAACCAATAGAAACTCTCTGTTAAGGGCCAATCGGATTCCCCGAAACGGGCCAATCCGGTCCGGCCGCTTAACAGCCAATCAGAAGTGCAGGGCCAGAACCCTGCACTTACTCCAAGCTCACACTTTAATAATCTTTATTGCATACACAACAAAAGCAACCTCTGGTAATAAACTACTGGTGATAAACTGGGCAAGTGTTAGGTCCTGGTTACAAGCAGAAAAATTATCTTGTCTATGTGAATTTAAAGTACTGTCTTCTTTTAAGCTATCATTTTAAATTCACATTTAGTCTCCAACTTTGCAACATCAGGCTGTTCTGTATATTTTAATTCATTTGTCCAATACTTTTAGGCTCCAGATAGAAAACTGGGTTTGCAATTGAGGCTAGATACAAAATTGTGTTTATTTCCCCAAGTACAAAAAAGTGTTCTTCCAATGTTCAAATAGTATGGATGGTATCTCCAGATGTTGTCAAACAGTAGAGATATTTCCAGATGTTGTCAAATCAAACTCAATGGCACCGGATAAGGTTTACAGAAATTGCATCACATGATATTTGAAAGGTTCTTTTTTCTTTTTTGAACAAATTTTATTAATTTTTGAAGACATACAAAACATAAAACATCAGAACATAAAACCTTTTTTCTGAAAGTTATTTGTAAATTTTAAACAAATAAAACATTTTTTACATCATTAACACATCTCCTTATAAACACATAGATATCCTTTCAAGTTCCTCATTATTTCTCCCTATACTTTTATTCAATTATATTTCTTTTCTATATTTATCTATTTCATATGTTTTTATTCACTATACCTATTTTTCCTTTCTGGCTTACTTAATTCTTTTCTATCTTTTATTCTCCATTGTCCTTTTCTAACATTCCTCCAAGGTTTTATTAGCTCAATCAAGCGTAAATACACAAAAACACAAAACATAAAAACATAAAAAACACCCTCTTTTCTGAAAGTTGCTTAGTCCCGGGTTAAAACTCTTGGTACAGACACAAATTCAAATTCATATTCATTTTGTATACCATTCCATATTTATTGGCATTTTCAATTTTCTATATAGCTTCTCCTCTCTTTTAGATTTTCTTAATTTTATTTTATTTATCTCATCTCAATTCGAATCATAATATTTATTATTTTTTGTCTGTTCCATTTCCAGCTATCCATTTATCTTTCTTCTTTGAAGAAAACTTCTCCTGTACACTAATTGGAGTATGACGCCTTTATCTCTTTCCCCTACATTTATAATACTTAATATAGAATACATAGCTTACATTGGGGTTCTGTCTGGTACATTCTAAAATTATACAATATTATCAATACCAGTACAAATCTATTCATTAATATTAGTATTCATTTATATCTTAAACATTTAACACATTACTTTTCAGTTAAATCACATACTTTTATGGGAGCACCTACTTTCCATAATTATTCCCCCCATCACATATTATAAATTGTTATTTCATTAAAATGTTCCCCCTTCTCCTACTAGATCTCTCATTTCACAAAAAATTTCACTAGAAAAATTAGTCTAATCATTAATATTAAAAGTCATTTATATCTTAAGCATTTACCCATTTCAATTAAATATCATGCCTTTATGGGAACACTTATGCTTTCCAAAATTATTTCCCTCCCCCCCACATCACATATCTTAAATCATTGTTTCATTAAAGTATTCCCCTTTTCTTAAAAAAAATTTCACTAAATTATACTAAATATTTTGTCACATTTTAAATTGCACATTATTTCCAATTTTCTAAGATTATTTCTAAATACAAATGTAAAAATACAATCTTGTGTACCTTTCCAGAATCTCTTTTTCAATAAAGTTTACCCATTATCTCTAAAAAAACTTTTGTTTCTTTGCATCTTGCTCCCCACCATTAAGGCTTCTCATCCCTTCCTTTCTCCCTTGCTTCTTCTTCTCCTTGTCCTCTTTACCCCCTTGTCTCTCCACCTCCATTTTATTCCGCTTTCCTCCTTTCTGTTGTTTCCTAACATAGTATCCCCTTTTCACCTTAGTCTTCTCTTTTTTGGTTGTTTTTCTAAGTCTTAAAGTCTTCTTTTCCTTTTTCTCTTCCTCCTTTCCTTCCCCGACCAAAGTCACTTGATCATCAAAAATGGCTTCTTCTTTGTCCCAGTCATCCTGTTGCTCATTCAGCTTTACATAAGTACAAACTGCCATTTCTAAAAATTGAAAGAGAGTGCCAAGAGCATCCTTCCCTTCTTGCTTTTCTTTTTCATATTTTTGGTATACAAGTTTCAATCCATCCACAAGTGATGACATTGTAGAGAGAAAAAGTTTTTCCAAACAACCACCCAAGTGCTTTTAATCAGAAATAATTCTCAGAAGTTCCAAAATCACCAAGCAATCCAAACAAGCTGTTTCTTTTAAATACTTTCTCCTTCTTCACTTTCTCTTTCTGGGGTTAAAGTTTAGTCACAAAGTTCCATTTAAAATATATATTTTATTTTTTTTTGAAACAAATTTTTATTAATTTTAAAGATAAAACAACACATCATTAACCATTAAATACATAAACACATAAAACCTCTTAACATTGTAAATCCTTACAAGTCAAACAAAACATTATTTTTATACAGCATAATTCCAATTTATCCCATCTCCATATGGACACACAAATATCTTTCAGCAAATTTCTCATTATTTCTCTTTACTCCTATTCAATTTCATTTCTCTTCCATATTTATCCATTTTATAGTCATCATATTCTTTTCTTTCTGGCTTGTTTAAATTATTCTCGTCTAACATTCCTCCAAGGTTTTATTGATTCTTTTTTCCTTTTTTTTTTAATAAAAAACAAATTTTGTTAGTTTTACCATAAACACAATACACAAACATACAAACACAAAACATAAACAAAACTAAAAGATCTTTTCTGAAGGTTGTCTGTTCCCGGGTTAAAACTCTTTACACAGACACAAATTCAAACATCATATTCAACCCATATCTCCTTCCATATCTTATTATCATTTTCTTTTTTATATATATATATAAAAACCATTTTTATCAGTTTTATAAAAACAATGCACAAAGAATCAAGGCATAGCAGCTTATAAATTCTTTTCTAAGAAAAAATAATAATAAAAGACCAATAAGGCATAACATTTCCAGATTATAATATCAATATTTCATATAATATTAACTTCATATCTTGTCCCTACTTCTCTTTTCCATCCAAATTATTTATTAATTAAAATTTTATTGCCTTTTATCAATATACAAAATCCAAAAAAAAAAAGCATATATATCCTTCCATATCTTATTACCATTTTCAACAACATTCTTTGTCTGTTCTATTTCCAATTATCCATTCATCTTTTTTTTCTTTTACTATACTTCTCCTGTACACCAATTGGAGTAACATCTATAATTCATTACCCTAACTTAGAAATACTACATATAGCAATCTTTCTTGGGATTCTGTTTAAAAGATTCTAAAATTACATAATAAATTTTATATTCTAAATATACATATAAAAACACACTCTTATATACCCTCCAGAATCCCTCTTTTAATCTAAATTAAATTCACCCATTGTCTCTAAATAAACTTTTTTTCTTTAGGTCTTGCTTCCCCCCATTAAGGCTTCTCCTCCCCCCCCCCTTTCTCTCTTGCTTATTCTTCTCCTTGCCCTTTCTACCCCTTTGCTTTTTCTCTTCGCTTTTCTTGCTCCTTTTCCTTTGCTTTCTAACCTTGCCTCCATCTTTTCGCTCATTTTTCTCTCTTTTGGTTGTTTTTATAATTCTTAAAATCCCCTTTTTCTTATCCTTTTTCTCCTCCTCTCCGGAAGGGACCCATTGTTCATCAAAGATGGCTTCTTCTTCCTCTTCTTCCTTGTCCCAGTCCTTCTGCTGCGTCATCAACTTTTCAACGGAACATAACGCCATTTCTAAGAATTGAAACAAAGCGCCCAAAGTATCTTCTTTTTTATATTTTTGATATTCAATCTCTAGTTCATCCACAAACGATGCCATTATGAAAAGGGAAACTTTTTCCAAAACAACCACAAGTATTTTTAATCAAAGACAATCAAAAGCAATTAAAAAAAAAAGTTCCAAAAGTTAATACTTTTCTTCCTTCTTCTCTTTCTCTTTCTGGATTAATTTTTAATCAAAGAGGTCCAATTACCATATATCTTCCTTTGGGATCCACAAAGACGTTCTAGACAATCTCCTCCTTTTTCAGCTTCTGCTCCAATTTTTTTTCTCCCTTCCCACTTGCAATAACAATTTTAAATAATCAGAAATCCATACCTCCAGCAAAGATTTTCCAATTTCTTAAATTTTTCAATGTCCAAAAATCCCTTTATCTCTTAGCTTCAACTTTCAAAGCAATCCACTTTCAATGTCTAAATATATATTTTAGAAGTCTTATTGATGTTTAACAACTCTTTAGAATTCTAGGCAATCTTCTTCTTATTTTCAAATTTTGCTCCAATTTTTTTTCCTCTCCCTTCCCACTCACAGCCAAAAAGATTCTTTTTTTAAAAAAAAATGTTCAGAAATCCTTATCCCTTCAGCATTCAATTACCTCCAATGCAGGTTTTCCGATTTCTCTTATAATTCCATCCGCTGTCACGTTAGGAAGGAGAGTGAAAAGAAAAAAAAAAAACTTTCCCTTTTAGGATTCCATTCGCTGCTTGTAACTCTCTCTGGAAACAATGTATTTTTAGCAACTTTCAAAATTCCAGGCTACTTTCTCTTGCTTTGTCCCAGTCCAAAAACCACTTTCACAGCTCTTCCAGCTTTCTTCCTCCCGCACAATCTTGTCCTGCTGCAGGTTTCTTCGTGGCGGTCATTACTGACCGCTGCTCCTCTGCCTTGGGAAAAGGGGGTTTTGCCAGCTGGGGAGGGGGTCTGCGACACCCCCAAACCCCTATCTGGATCCCCCCTGTCCAGCTGCCTCTACGGGGCAGTTATATCCCCCAAATCCAAACGGATCGGGGGAACCTTGGCAGCAAACGCAGCAGGGATCGTACAGTATCGCGAATCCCTGCCGCTGCTGAAGCCTTGCAAACCGGAAGTTGATATTTGAAAGGTTCTTCATTGCCTACTTGTGTGCTAAGAGGAAGACTTTTATAATAAATATATTTATGCATTTGTTCATTCATTCTATTTATATCCCAGTATATTCAGCAAGAGACAACAGTTTACAGAAAATAACACTTAACATTCTTAAAACAGCCACAACAAAATTAAGAAATACTCTATATCAGACACTTGTCTTTAGTTGGGTATAAGAACACAAAATTCTGTGTTCATAAATAACACCTTTAGGAAACCCATTTTTCATGTATTTTTATTTTAGTTTATTTTTTCCAATACCAATATTACACTGAGTAACACTAATTACCTAATATTACACTAAGTAACACTAATTCATCACAGACATTTAGATAAAGCAACTGTAAATAAATCTATTTTCATTATACTTTTGGTTATGAAGATACTGAAGATACTAAAGATAGTAAAAATTTTAAGCAAATAGAAGTGTATACTTTCCCCTTCTGTAATAGGTAAGGATAAATTTGTGTGCTGCTACAATAAAATTCAAGACTATAGTCATCCATGCCCAAACACAAATTTCAATGTATGTGTAGCATAATGTTCATTCCTATTCTACAGACTCCTTTGAAATAATGTCTCACTTGACTTCAAAGCCAACAAAAACTCATACTCCATGCAGGAGAAAAAAGAGTTTATGACTTTCTTATTGCCTTCATGGAAACATCTCAGATTATTTCTACTTGGTGTCTAAAATAACCAATATAGTTTTCAATAATATATTTTACAGACATAAAAATGACAAAAGCTCATGGTAATGGCAATTTATTCAGGTATCTTTATTTCTACAGTCCTAGCTTTTAAATGAAGAGAAATGAACCATTTTGTTCCCAGATATAAGCACCAGAATGTTTTTTGAAAGCAGTTATTTAATCATAAAATGATTTGGAGAAGAAGAACCTGAGATTGTTCCATATGGCTTTTTACACTTTAATTAACACACAAACACAGAAAACGTAGAAGGGGATTAGAAAATAAAATCTGCAAGAGCTAAAATGAATTTAAAGCATTACAGTAAATTAGAAAAGATTTAAGGAAGAAGGATTGGCTTAGTCAAGGCCAATGGGATCACTACTAGGTATGCTTTTTAGAACTAATTTTTATTTCTCACATTTTGGACAACAGTTACCCTTGAGCTTTTCCCATATACTAATATGGCAGTGAAGCATGCATATGGATATGCACACACTCACCCCACGCACACTTCCAGTACATGACAAATACGCCTA
Organism: Hydrophis major; assembly: GCA_033807585.1. Lineage (NCBI taxonomy): Eukaryota > Metazoa > Chordata > Lepidosauria > Squamata > Elapidae > Hydrophis > Hydrophis major. The sequence continues at coordinate 205,433,269 of CM066330.1, read as the reverse complement.
TGCTTCTTCCCTCCCTGGACTTTTATCTAGAGCACTGACTTTAAATCTTCAGTTTGGTTCATGATGCAGTATTTAAATTTCATCTATTTCTAAGTTTGCTTATGTGTCAAAATCCTTAAATCTGAATATGAGTTGTATGATTACACAATGGTAAAAAACATGGACTTAGATTTCATGTTACAGAATGCAGAATTACAGAGTTGGAACAGACATTGAAGGTCCTCTAGTCCAACCCCGTCCTTTTATATTAAAGAATGAGAATTATGAAGTGGTCTGCATTGTACAATTAGGAAGTGGTCTGCATTGTACAATCTATACAATTTGAAAATCTGTTCACAGAGATAAAAGAACTGGCTAGTTAATATTAGATTTACATAACAGAGTATATATACATGAACAGAAAATAAAAAACAAAGAAAATATTTGGCTGTTGTGTCTGAAGAGAGAGAAGAAACAGGCACTCTTTAATTTCACTCAGAAGTATTTTCCCTGCATCTCCAACAATTGAATTAAATTATGTCACATCAGTAGCAGCTCTGTCCAGCTAGCAATTATCAACAATTAGTCCCTCCAAAACATATGTTTAGTCTTTCAAGGACACTTTATTTAGGAATTATTTGCAGTCAAGGGCCTCCACTTCATGCTTAGCCTGATCCATCTAGGGTGGAATAAATCCCTTTTTCATAAACATAAACTAGTCTTCTGATAATCGTACATTTTCCCAATATGCTGAAATTATTTTATTTTAAATAAAAGTATGTTAATTTATTTTATTTCCAAACTATTTGAATGATACTAGGAGAGAAAACGGAAGAGCTGGATAGATAAATGGCTCCCATTTCTCTAGTAAGAGTAAAAAGTCATTCAGCGTTCAAAACAACTAGAAACAGTTGGGAAAACTATAGCCTTTCACATCTTGAACTATAACTCCCAGCAGCCTCATTCAGCCAGTTCAGAAGTGAGCAGCAGAGACAATTCTATAATGTCAAAAAAAAAAAAACAACATCCACAGGTACACTCACCTTCCCTAAATCCAGCATCAAGTGAAGATATGATATTTTTTAGAAATCTTGTATATGAAAACCTATAGGTTAGATTAGGAAGCTCTTTTCCCTATAGAAAAGCAAAGTGGCTGGGTAAGGCAACTGGCCTGTTTTTGTTGCCTACAGCAACAGAAAAGGTGCCGGGGTTGGCATTCTAGTTTCACCACTGCTTGCTTTCTGCTGAGCTCTTGAAAAGATTAAAAAAGAGCCCCACTCCATCTCATTAAGAAAGTAAACACAAGAGCCATCTAAGTGTCTAATTAAGCTTCTAATTAGTCCCTGCTTGTTACTAATGCAAATTAGATTACGCCGCTTAACTACAGCATGTCCACAACACCCTTGTTAATTGCGGCCTTTTGAAATTAAATTACTCCCTAATTAGCATATCAAAGCTATTGATTCGAAGCCAGGAAAGATGAGGGCAGAAGGAAACTGAACGCCAAGTTTTGTTAATCAGGGATGACTAATTAAATAGTGACGTTACACACACAGGGCTCTTGCCTCACTGTTTGAAAGAAACAGGAAACCATACATATTTGCAGCTAGGAATGAAGCCAGAGACAAAAGTGGTCAAGTCTCCTCACTGTGTCCATCTGCAAGGATATGAGAAGGAGAAAAAAGCTACTGATTCTTAACGTGATCTCCTAGCTATGATGGTGCAGATACAAAACCTCTGAACATGTACTGTACATGGAGAAATTCCAATGGTTTTATTTGTATCTAAGCTGCCTCTACATTCTCATATTTTCTGATACTTCAGTCATACTTGCTATCGTGTAACAGCACAGCGTTATAAAAGAAAGCCAAGACAACCCAATTTTCAATGAAATGTGTTCAACGAAGAGATATATAGTAAATCAGATCTCTTTTTCGTATATGACACTAACCATAGAATGGAAAAGGCTGGAGAATCTTTAACAAAGTTCAGACAAATCTTTATCTTATTTCCATCAGGTTTTAAAACTTTTTTAATATTGTATTTGTATTTAATAACAAAATTGTATTTAATAACAATTTTAATTAAATAATAACAAAATATAACCACCTAACTTACAATAATGTACAGATCATAGTATGAACAGATATCTACATTTTACTTAAACATACCAAAACATTCTGTCTAAAAAATAAAAGACTTGAAGGACTTTAAATACTAATTATGTGTTTAATAGTTTATGCACATCAATTCCTTTACTGGTTAATGGATGTGTTACCCTTATCTTCTAAAAAGTACTTTCATAATCTTATAGGAACCTTAAAGAGATGAGCTATTTATTTTTATCGCAAAGCTACATTGACAGAGTCTTGCAAGTATGAAAGTATCATTCTTCCCTTCCTTCTCTTTTACATCCCAAGAAACTAGGGAGAGTTTTTTCTGAGCCCCTTGGCCCGCCTACTCTCTAACTGCAGACTATGCGTCAGCATTCCAAGTAACAACCTCCAAAGAAAAAGACTCTGAGAATATCATCTTCCCAAAGATCCATTTTATTAGAGATGTCATATTGGCACATCTGGGGAAAACCCGAATCTGAAAAGTTCCAGGTTTTCCCTAGCCCAAAATCCAACTCCTGCACCCAATAGTCCATCACATGGTCTAATCGTTACTTCATTCCCTGGAGGGGACTGACTATCCCCAGACACTCCCCTCCAGGTGCAGAGTGACATGTCATTGACATTATGAGAAAGGAATGTTGTTGTGGCTAATCTTCCAATGATCCTTGAAGTCCCACTCCCAAATTCCCAGGCATTGAATGTGGCAGCCCAGAAGCCTCAAGGAAAAATGGCTTCCAAGCTGACACTATACTATATTTAGTTGCAAGTTATGCTATCTCTTATTTAACCATTCCCTTGGCAGCATCTTTTTGCCCAGTTTCTCAAGGTCTTTATCATATACCATTACAGAAGCTCACAATTTCATCAAAGGATGAGAATAACTGTAGTTGGGAACACATGATCATCAAAAGCAAAATTAGCACAAAGTAGGCCATTCTCCTAGACCTCGACAACCATTTTAAAACTCTATCCTCCAGGAAGCTTCTACAAACATGGGAAAGTTATCCCAAACCCATAGTTGACACTTGGTCACCTAGTAATATAGAAGTAGTCCATCACCAATCAACAGCACCTGGTACAATGGAACTAGTACAATTAGAAAAGGAAGAAAAAGAAAAGGAATTGTCATTGTAGATGAAAAGATTCGCAGTATTGACCACAGATCTTTTCTACTCATTCAAATGGGGACAAATAATAGGCAGCATACAACATTTTATGGCTATGGGAGGAGGTGAAGGATTGTGGGACCCAAGTCATAGTCTAATTAATACTTCCCATTAAAGGCAAAATTTCATAAGAAAAATAAAAATATTTCAAGTGCACTCCTTATTGTAAGATTGGTGCAAGCACAAGAGGTTGTGGATTTTCAACAATGGTACTAACATCAATGAGCAGAGACTATGAACAGGAGTCATAAGATCATTGGTGATTAATGAATTTACATGTAATGGACAATAAAAGAATTTTGAGTATAAAAAAGGGGGAAACAACTACATGGAATCCAACTCTTATCTTAAATGTTTTTACACTCATACAAAAAATATGGTTTACAAGCAAGATAAGCTAAATGTCATGAAGCACAAGAGCAAAATGCTACGGATATAATCTACCCAAAAATGAGCAAAGCAATTGACAAAGGTTATTCACACTGACCACCAATGGAAATGTAGTTTGGATGGCACTACAACAAAGTGAGTCCAAAACTGGTTGACTAACCACATTTAAGACAGTCTTATCAATTGGGTTGTTACAAGGATTTGACTTGTATTCAATATTATGCAACATTATTAATGATCTGAATGAAAGAGTTGACCTGCTGCTTGACAAATGCGAGAGGTCTTGTCAACACTCAGGATGATAGAATAAAATAGAAATCTAATATGGACAAGCTGAAATACTGGGCTGAGATGAACAAGAAATTCTTCAGTAGGGAGGAATATAAGGTATCACATTTAGGGAGAAAAATATAGATTGTATACTTAAGATGCAGGGTTCATGCCTTGGACAAAGACTTGTGTCTGTTAACTGAAAACAAGCTAAAGATGAGACATGTGAGACAATTCCTAGAATGGCTACTACACTGAATCAAAGATTGTGATGTCCTTCTGTCCTTCTACTCTATAGTTCTTTTTTTATTGATTAATTGATTGATTGAATGAATGAATTTATATTGCCACCTATTCTCCCATGGCGACTCAAGGTGGCTTACAGAATACAAAAACTACATTCAAAACAATAAAGACTAACAAAAATAATCAAATAAATTATATAAACTTCCAGAAAAATATGGACAGATTAAATGAGAATAGCAAGGATGATACAACTACTATGAGAATACGCTGAAAGAATTGTAGATAATTAGTCCAGTTGTGAAGTTGTTAAAGGAACTGGATCAGAAAAAGGATATTATGAGTTCTAACCCTACCTTAGGGACAAAGCCAGTCATTCTCTCTCAGCCCTAGGAAGTCAACAGAAAACTACTCCCAAAAATATAGCCAAAATAAACATGTCTTTGTAGCATGGACATGTCCTTGTAACAGCCAGAGTGGTTTAGAGATGCACATAAGCAAAGTATGGAGAAGATTGGGGAGAGATATAATAAGTTCAGGTATATAAAAAGGTGCCATAGGGAAGATTACAGGAATTATTTTTCAAAAACTAGGACCAGAAATAATGGAGATAAACTGCAACTACTTATGTTTTGAGATAACATATGAGAGAACATTTCCTGATAGTAAGATCTGTTCAACTGTGGAACAATCTACTCATAGAAAGCATGAGTTCTTCAACTAAAGTTTTTAAGAAGAGGCTGGAAAATCACCCATTCATGGTTCAATTGTTTTCCAGTACCTTGCAGTGGGTTGAACTAGATAATACCTGTGGTCTCATCCAATTCCATAATTCTATGATTTTATAATATTTCATATTTAAAATGCCACTTAATGTGATTGGAAGTTGCCACTTAATCAATAAATTGCATATTGTTGCACAGCACATTAACAGAATAATAGAGTGGGAAGGAATCTTGGAGGTCTTCTAATTCATGCCCCTGCTCAAACAAAAGATCAGATCCTACATTATTTCAGGAAAATGGTTGCCCAATCTCTTCTTAAAAACCTTCAGTGATGGAACATCCACAACTTCTGAACAGAAGCCATTCTATAGATTAATTGATCTAGTTGTCAGGAAATTTCTCCTTATTTCTGCAATTTAGACTGATGTAGATGTAAAGGCTGAGGCCAAGATATTTCACTTCTTATTAGTATTCACTTTCTGGTGAAAGCTCTAAAAAAGATGCTAAATTTGCTTCATTCAACTTCCTGCTTAGGTTTGGATTATCTGCTTGTTTTGAGGATATTACTGCTGTTCTTTGGGAAATAAATTTACTTTCCACACATGATTTTTCAATCTTATTGGATTTTAGTTTACATGTTTCTTTATATAATTTGTTCTTTCTCCTAATCTACCGAATAAGTTCCTCAAATATGTATTTTTGACCATCAAAATAGTAAGAGCAAACTACCTGAGAAAGGAGTAATAAAATTTTCTCCATAGAGCTGTTCGGAGCATCCAGAGAGTGGGTGGTGCTTCCGTCTCTGCTGTTGTAGGCTGAGCTAATTTCCTGAGGAACGCCCCTCCTTCCATCACGTGACTCCATTAAGGTGTTCCCCAGTTTATGCTCAGCCGCTCGCGGAGTAGGCAGTGTTATCAAAGTGCTCTTGGCCATTTCAACAAGCCTTACTTTGACTATTATCTTTATTATCAAGTTGTATCTGTTTTATTTCCTTCCCTTAGCCCTGCACAGTGGTTTTGAGATTTGCGATCTGGCATCCCCCTGGGAAGCCCTCCCGGCCCCAGGGGATTTCAGGGGGAAGGCTAGCATACATTACAAGCTACCCCCCCCCCTTCCCTTTGCTCTTTCTGCCATTTTTGTTGCTCGGAATTGCTGTCATAGACGCTCTGTTTTGCTCCGTTTCCCCCACCACCACCACACGCTGTTTTTTTCCTAAGTTCAAGGCCTCTCTTGCCTCCTTCCTTCCTGGATTCCTCTGAGGACCTCAAAGTGCTCTGGACTGTTTCCCTTGCCGCTGCTGAAGGGCCCTGTAAGTCCACGTCGCAGGCGGCCGCCATTTTAGACACCGCCTCGTGGCCGGGTGCCATTTTGAATTCTTATCTTTCCGATCTGCAGCGTGCCGCTCTAAAACAGCAGGACCCATAGGCCTGCTCGGACATTATTCTAACAGAAAAACCTTCTGTTGGCGTTAGAGGCTTGTTCCCTGCCTCCATATTGTTGGCTTCACCCGCGACCAGCTGTAGGTGGTGCGGTCTACCTCTCACCACTCCCGCCCAGTATTTGCCTGGAACGGCAGTCAGGTCTAGGCCTAGGGGCTCCTTCGCCTTAAGGCCTCTGGCGTGTCTAGGTCATTTGGACTGGTTTTTTTCTAAAAGAAAAGAAGGCAATACCAACAGACCAGAGGGAACTAAGAAATATAAATATAAATATAAATATAAATATAAATATAAATATAAATATAAATATAAATATAAATATAAATATAAATATAAATATAAATATAAATATAAATATAAATATAAACATAAATGTATGTATGTATGTATACAGATTAAAACTATAAAGAAGAAGGGGGGTATAACAGGGAGCAGGAGCAACTTAACTTGGGGCATAAAAGGATTTCTCAGGGCTCCAGGCCTTGTTGTAGGTCGACCCCTAGGCCCGCCAACCACCTCCTATTGATATTTATCTTCCTCAATTGTCAAAATGGCATGGCAATCCTTCTACAGGCTTTTCTTTGAAGGCTAAATTAAAAAAAAACAAAAAACCATCTGTGCAGGCAGGCTAAGGATTCCAAAGCCTCCCAGAGGGATGCCTTAAGGCGCCACAAGGCTCTATAAAAAAAAGAAATTGATAACGCACCAGGCAGGCAGACACGGTGCCTCCCATTCTACCTCCTTCTACCTCTTCAACTCCCCCCCCCTCCTCTAGTCCATTCCTTCCTATCCAGGTGCAGCTCACCCTCTCCAGGTCACCAGGCTCCTGCAACACCGGCCAGACGAACACCAGAGGCTACCTTCAGGCCCACGGCCGCCAGCCTACGCCAGGATGAACCTCTCATTCAGGAGGTTCCAGAGCAACTGTGATCCTGGATGGAATTGACTATCCGCCAGGGAATCACGGAAGGTCCCCAACAGGCAACCAGACCTGGTCTACAGCCACTGGTAACCGAATCTGTAAGATCATTCCCTCTCAGATTTGTACTGCCCCAGGATCAGATACTCCTTCAGAGGCAGTTTTCCCCCTCTATAAGGGGGGACGAGGAGGAGGCAGAAGGGGACTTAGATCGTACAGGGAGGAGGAGGAGGAACAGTTGGACTTGGGGTCCTTACACTATATCAAACTCCCCTCCCGACATTTATCCATCAGAGGCAGAGATGTCATGGGCCGAGGGTCTCTCCCCCGACCAGCCCACCTTTGTAGGGCTCTGCAAGCCCCGACTATTCAAGCCCTCCTGTTTAAACCCAGGAATACCTCGGGTCTAACAAGTCAGAACTCTGCTGACCCCTCTCCTCTTGCTCCAGAAGGTCCAGACGATTCTATTTTTAAACAGCCTGTTGTGGAGACTGAGGTCATCTCCCCACAATCTTCCTTGACCCAGTAGCCAAGCAGCTTGCCGCCTCGGCGGCACACCCTACCTCGTCAGCCCATAGTAGAAAGGTTTTTAACTTAGACCCAGCACCCTCCAATCTATTGAGCATCCTGGAGGTGGATGAACCTATCGTGGGTCTGGCCTCCTTCTTCCATCCTCAGTGACCCCTAGAGCCCTGTGACCAGAGGAGAAACTATAGGGGCTGGCCTTCCGCCGAGCTCATCAGTCACCTCCTTCTTCATCAAGTCATCCATTCGCTGGCTTTGCCAGCTTAAACAACATGTCCCAGCCTCCAATGTTCAAGCCCATCAGGGCATATGCAAGATCACGGCCACGGCCGAGTTCTCGGCCAATGCTACCTTTCATTCCGTCAAATTTTCCACCTGGGCCATCTCCTCCCATGTCTCTGCCTGCCGTCTGCTCTGGCCAAAACATTGGCAGGCAGTTCTCAAGAATAAAGTGAAATCAGCCCCCGTCCCTTCGTGGGTAATAAGCTGTTCGGACCATCCCTGGATACTCCTTTAATAGAAGGAAGAAATTAATATAATAATAATAATAATAATAATAATAATAATAATAATAATAATAATAATAATAACAACAACAACAACAACAAAACAACAACAACAACAACAACAACACAATAATTCCTCCCATCCCTCCTCCGCAGTCAGAGCCCAGATCCCGGCAACCCCTTCGGAGAGCTCCCTTTCGTCCCCTTTTCCAATCCCCTCTCTCTCCCAGGTACCAAAGGCCCCTCCCTTTGGCTCGGGACAGCCCCAGGACAGGACCAACTCCTCTGATAGACACGGAAGAGGCGGTAACTTCAAGAGGTCCTCTCGTGGCTCTGGCAACAGGCCCTTCCGGCGCTCCAGATAAGTCACCAGACGTAATTCCCATTGGCGGGCACCTAAAAGCCTTTGCCATCCAGTGGGACTCCTCCTCCTCTGACGCCTGGGTTGGGACTCCATCAGGTTTGGCTTTGTCCTCGAATTCCAACCCCCCCCCCGAGTTTTTCAGGGCATGTCCCCACTCCAGGAACCATTCCAAGCGCAGCCTCATGGACCCAGCAATTCAGCACCTGCTTGACATACAGACCATCCAGCCCGTTTCTCTATCGCAAGGAGGGCGGGGATTCTACTCCCACTTATTCGTGGTTCCCAAACACTCCGGGGGATGGAGAGCGGTTCTGGATTTAAGGCGGCTTAACGCCATCTCGTATACTGCAGATTCAAAATGAACCTGTTGCAATACATCCTCCTGGGGGTTAGACAGAGAGACTGGTTGTCATCCATTGCCCTTTCTGAGGCTACACACCCCAATCCAGCCCTCTCATTCCAATTCCTGCGTTTCTGCTACATAACCTCCTCTCTCAATACGTGGCACTCCCTTCGGGTTGGCCACTGCCCCCAGAACCTTTACCAAGGTCTTGGCTGCTCTAACTGCCCATCTCAAATCCTTCCCGGTGCGTCTACACTGTCACCTGGATGACATCCTCATCTTCTCCCCTTCCAGGGAACAAGCAGTGAGGGGCACTCAAATCACTCTGACCGCTCTCCAGGAACACAGGTTCCTCATCAATTGGAAGAAAAATCAATTATTCCCCTCCACCAGGATAACCCACTTTGGGACGGCATTAGACTCTGTGAAAAGGAGGATCTCTCTCTCTCCGGAGAGAATCCTTAGCATCCAACAATCAATCAGACACATCAGATGCCTTAAAAGGGTTTCCCTTCTAGAGCTAACCCAGTTACTAGGTAAAATGATATCTGGTATTTCCATTATTCCCTGGGCCCATTTCCCTCCAGATCCCTCCAGGGGTTCCTGCCCCCACACCAGAGAACCGGATCAAGCAACTCAAGCGCAAGGTCAACGTCTCACCAAGGGTGCTCTCCTCCCTCCTTTGGGTGGAACAGAGGGTCTATCAACTAGGGCACCCCCCTCAAGGAGCCCCCAGACTCTCCATTGCCACAGACACCAGTCTGTCCAGAGGGTGCACCCTCCTACAGTCCCTTACAACTCAGGGCAGTTGGTCAGCAATAGAGAAACTGCAACATAAATTGGCTGGAGCTGCGCACCGTCCCCAGTTTCCTCTCCCAGGTATGCGGCCGCCTCATTCCCATCCTCACCGACACATCATGGCCAAAGCTCTCATCAACAAGCAGGGGGGTACTCAGTCATCACGCCTAATGAGAGAGGCCAGCACCTCTGTCAGTGGGCGGAGTCTCACCTCCTTTCCCTCAGGGCGGACCATATCTCGGGCATCTCCATCACCCGAGCAGACTGGTTGAGCAGGGCCACCACAGACCAGTCAGAGTGGCGTCTCCACCCATCTCTATTCAGGGAGGCAACATCCATATTCAGTCTTCCAGTATTAGACCTGGAACTTCCAAGGTTCGTTTCGAGATTCCCATCCCCAGGGGCGGAGGACTACAATGCCCTTTGGTGTCCGTGGCCCTCGGGCCTCCTTTATGTCTTCCCTCCTCTGGTGCTGGTGCCCATAGTCCTTCAAAAGGTACTCAACGAGAAGGCGGATCTGCTCCTTGTAGTTCCTTATTGGCCCCGTCGCCCTTGGTTCGCAGACCTTCACAGCCTTTCTGTAGCCCCTCCCTGGAGGATCCCACAGAAAGAATCTCTCTGTCTCAAGGTCCCCTCTTCCACCCGAACCCCCAATGGCTTCAACTAGCTGGTTGGAGATTGAGCGGGAGCGTTTGAAGAGGGATAATCCTCTCGAACAAGGTCATTGATACCATTTTAGCAGCCAGGTGTCCTTTAACCACAAGCACTTACGACGCCACTTGGGCCATTTCCGTAAAGGGCATGTCAAACTTCTTATTGACCTAACGACCCCTTCCCATTGCTCAAGAGCTTGGATTTCTCCAGGAGGGTCTCAGCAAGAGACCATCCCTCAATACACTAAGACATCTGATAGCAACCTTATCCACAGTCATCCACTGTAGAGAGGCCAGTTCCCTCTCTCACCAACCCTGTATTTGTGCCTTCCCGAAAAGGGCCACAATTCTACGCCCTCCGTCCCTCCACCGGTACCCAACCTGGGACCTCAATAAGGCTCTTACTTCCCTCACAAAGCCACCCTTTGAACCCCTAAGAGAAGTCTCTCGTCAGTTCCTCCTCAAAGTAGTTTCTTTCTTGGTAGCGATCACTTCAGCCCGTAGGAAATGAGAGATCGCTGTGCTGTCAGTTACAAAGACCCTTGCGTATTCCATCCCGACCGGGTGATCCTACGGTTCGACCCCTCCTTCTTGCCAAGATTAATTTGGTTTTCCACAGGACCCAGGACCTTATCCTCCCCAATTTTGCCCCAGACCACCTCACGAAAGGGAGAGACTGTGGCATACCCTGGACGTTCGACGCACTTTACGGATCTACATTAAACGCACTGAGTCTTTCCGTAAGTCCAGGCCCTGTTTGTATCCTTCCAACCAAAAAGTCACAAGGGCTAAGGGTAATCCCAATTACCATAGGCCGTTGGATAAGGGCAGCCATCGCCACGGCGTACGAGGCTTAGGCCCTTCAGGTACCCAGGGGCATCACAGCTCACTCCTCTAGGAGTGCAGCAACTTCAGCTGTCTGGGCTACCCAGGCTCCAATACTCGACATTTTCCGCGCAGCTATGGGGTCTCCCCGTCACCCTACATCAGACTTTACAAGCTTGACAGGTTGCTTCAGCTGAGGCTTCTTTTGGTAGAAGGCTTCTTCAGAGGGTTCTCAGGAAACCCGTGGGGTCCACAGACCAGACGGCGACCCTCCCGTAGGACAGGCCCAGGTTTGGTATGTCCCACTCTCTGGATGCTCCGAACAGCTCTAAGGAGAATGGGCGTTGGTCCTTACCTGACATGCCATTTCTCTTTGAGCTGTGAGGAGCATCCAGCCCCTCCCTTATCTTTCACCGTCTGGTGGGGTCTTGTTTCGGCCAAGGAACCTTAAGTATAGTAAGATGAGAGCACTAATTCTGTTTTCTCTCGCCTTCGCATAAACTGGGGAACGCCTTAATGGAGTTACGTGATGGAAGGAGGGGAGTTCCTCAGGAAATTAGCTCAGCCTACAACAGCAGAGATGGAAGCACCACCCACTCTCTGGATGCTCCTCACAGCTCGAAGAGAAATGGCGTGTCAGGTAAGGACCAACGCCCAATTTATGGCTCATTTTAAGTAGCATACTAGTCTATATATCCACTACAAAATAGATTGATCTTAGCTGGATTTTCTAACTGAATTTGTTAAAAACTACTTTTGTAACTCAGTCTTAGGGCACCGTATAGATATATAAATTGTATAATATTGTAGGTACAATATACTGTAATATTTCCCACATAACAATTTTAAATACAGGATTTAAGACTACTTTTTATGCCAACTCATTCTATGCATATGGCTATTGTTTTCAATTTGTTTACTAATAATAATGCCAAATGTATACTAGCTAGAATACATAAATTTAAACTATCTTTTGTTTCTTCTACATTCAATATTGAGGCAAATACAAATGAAATCATAAAATGAACAGGATAAAATGAGAAGCTAAATCAAATGCTAAATTTTAGAAAGTACAGGCATTAATCAGTTAATATGGTTTAAGAAAAATATAGACATGCAATTTTATGTGAAATAAGAAGTATGTAACTTAAAAGTACTTATACTTTATTATGTACTTGGCAAGATACAAATCAATTACCTTTTAATAAATAAATAAACAGTTCTTCATGTAGCATGGTATCATGTTACCTTAGGGAACATATTGTTCAAAATTATCCTGCCTATCCAGAAGCTATAGGGAGCCTCTAAAGAGAGTTTAAGAACTTTCTCATAAGAAGTCACAGAGTTATGTGCTAGAAGACCTTCTACCTATACTAACCATACTATGAAATAGGCTACTTCTAGAGATAGATAAACCAATAGTAGTGATGGAAAGAGACCACTGTTCTCTTTTATCACTCTAGCTAATTTGCTAGTGGGAAAACAGGAATTGAAGCAGGTGGTTATTTTTTATTATTTTTATTTGTTTTTTGCCTGTCTGAACTGCCCATCTCAAATAGTATATATAAAAGTTAAAAATTTAAAATGAAGCAAGAGTGATTAAACACTATTAAAATAAGTTAAAAGGGGAGGGCTTTCAAGGGGCTAACCAGCCCCCTTATTCTTGTTGCAACTCTTTTCTTGTTTCCCTGTTATTCATGCAAAGGCTTCCATGTGAGCTAGAATTTTAAATTTTAATAGTGCAAGGTTTTACCTCATGGATAAGCAAAACATCTCTGATACAGACAATCATGCCAATCATGTAGACAAGAAATTCACTATTTCTGGCTTCGGCAGCGGTGGGGATTCGCGATCCTGCGCGATCCCTGTTGCGCTAGCCGTCTTGGTGCCTCCGATCCTGACGGGTCTGGAGGAAAAGGCTGCCACGTAGAGGCAGCCGAAGATAGGGAGGATCCGGAGAGGGGTTTGGGGGTGTCGCAGACCCCCTCCTCACCCGGCACAACCTCTTTTTCTCAAGGCGGTGGAGTGGCGGTTTGTAATGGCCGTCACAAAGAAGTCGGCAGCTGGACAAGATTGTGCTGGAGGAAGAAGGAGAAAGAAGAATCAGGAGAAGTGAAAGTGCTGGCTGAGCCGGGAAAATAACAACTCTTAAATACCCTGGAAACTGAATTGCTTGAATTGCTTGAAAGATACATTGTATCCCTAAGAAGATTGGAAAGCGGTGGAGAAAGCTGTCAAGGGGAGCTTTTTTTTTTTTTTTTCACTCTCCCACCCCATAGAAATAGCAGACGGAGATCTAAGTTAAAGCCAAGGGATAAAGGATTCCTGAACATTGGATTTAATAACTTAAGAAATCGGAAAACCCGTATTGGAGGTATGGATTTCTGAACATTTAAAGGAAAATTGCTGTTGTAAGTGGGAAGGGAGAGGGGAAAAAAATTGGAGCAGAATTTGAAAAAGGAAGAGATTGCCTAGAACTTTAAAGAAAAATATATTTTAATTGGAACTCTTTGATTAAACAGTAACCCCAGAAAGAGAAAGAGAAGAAAGAAAGAAAAGGATTAAAAAAAATAGTCTATTTGGATTCTTTGGTGACTTTGAAAATTTTTGGAATTATTCTTGATTAAAAATACTTGGGTGGTTGTTTTGGAAAAAGTTTTTCTCTTCATGATGGCATTGCTTGTAGATAAACTAAAAATTGAATATCAAAAATATAAAAAAGAAGAACAAGATGGAAAAGATATTTTGGGCACTCTTTTTCAATTTCTAGAAATGGCGGTATGCACTTATGAAAAATTGACTACGCAGCAGGACGACTGGGATAAAGAAGAAGAAGAAGCCATCTTTGATGAACAATGGGTTCTTTTTGGGGAGGAGGAGAAAGAGGAAAAGAAAAAGGGGATTTTAAGGTTTGAAAAAACAATCAAAAAAGAGAAAAATGAGATGAAAGGTGGATACAAGGTTAGAAAACAACAGAAAGTGGGTAAGCAGAAGAAGAAAAGGGAGGAGGAGAAACAAAGGGGTAAAAAGGGCAAGGAGAAAAATAAACAAGAGAGAAAGGAGGGGATGAGAAGCCTTAATGGTGGGAAGCAAGATTTAAAAAAACAAAACTTATTTAGAGACAATGGGTAAATCTAATTGAAAAAGGGATTCTGGAAGGTACATAAGATTGTGTTTTTATATGTGTATTTAGAGTAAAATGCTTAAGATATAAATGAGTATCAATTTATAAGATTAGCTTTTTAATGGTATTGATAGTGGTTTTATATGCTTTTATTTTGTTATTGTAGTGTTTTTGCTTTTCTCATAAAATTTATTGTGTAATTTTAGAATGTACTAAACAGAATCCCTATATAAGGTAAGTGTTATATTAAGTAGCATTATGTTGGGGGAAAGAGTCAACGGCGTCACTCCAATCAGTGTACAGGAGAAGTATATTTAAAGAGAAAAGATGAATGGATAGCTGGAAATAGAACAGACAAAGAATGATAAGTATTATGAATTGAATTGAGATAAGATAAATGAAATAAAACTAAGAAAGATAAAAGAGGGAAGAAGCTATATAGAAAATTGAAAATGGTAATAAGATATAGAATGATATATAAAGTAAATATGATTTTTGAATTTGTGTCTGTGCGAAGAGTTTTAACCCGGGATCAAGCAGCTTTCAGAAAAGAGGTTTTATGTTTATGTTTTATGTTTTGTATGTTTGTGGATTGTTTTTGAAAGGCAATAAAATTTTAATTAGCAAGAAATATAATTTGGATAATAGAATGAAAAGGAGAAGTTGGGATAAGATATGAAGCTGAACAGATAAAGTATATATATATATTACAATTTGGAACTATTTTGTATGTTCTATTGGTTTTCTTAGAAAAGATCTTTTATGTTATTATGCCTTGACTGTTTGTGTATTGTTTTGTAAAATTAATAAAATTTGTCTTAAAAAAAAAAAAGAAATTCACTATTTCACAATAAAATACAATACAGGAAACTCACTGATACTGTTGAGATCTGTATTCATCTCAACAGGATCTCTTGTTTTATTAAATACATTTGAATCAATGTTATCTAGTTCATTCTAACAACATTGCTTATGGATTTTAAAACAGTAAGCATCCAATAATACAACTGATTTGATTTAAAATTGTACTAGTTCCATTGTACCGGGTGCTGATCAAACCATGCTTATAATACCCTATCTCGGTGGTTCTCAATCTGTGGTCTGCGGACCCTTGAGGGGCTGCAATGTTGTCACAAAGGGTCTTGTGAAGGGTTGAAGAAATGGGGCATTGGTACTTACCTGACACGCCCTTTCTCTGTGAGCTGTGAAGAGCATCTACTGTTTGGGATGATGCTTCTGTCGCTCATTTGATAGACTGGGCTTTAATTGAGAGGACGCTTCTGTTCCTCCACAAGACTCCTCCTTAGCGTCCCCAGTTTTGGCGAAGTCGAAGTGATGAAATATTTCTTCTCCTTCACCCTTTCTAATACTTGGCTGGAATAGCATCCCACCAGATGAATAAGGGTGGGGATGGATGCTCTTCATAGCTCACAGAGAAAGGGCATGTCAGGTAAGTACCAAAACCCCTTCTCCAGATGAGCTGTTCAGAGCATCCATTGTTTGGGACATACCAAAGCTTGGTGTGTCCTACGGAAGGGCTTCCGTCTGGTTCGGATTCCCCTTTTCTTGATCCCTATGGACCCTTTGAAACACTTTCCAATCAAAGGAAGCCTCTGTAGAGGCGAAGACATCATTCTAATAGTTTCTAAATAAAAGGCGATGGTGAGGCCCATGTTGACACCTTGTAAATTTTCGCTATTGGCACTTGTGGCCCATGTTGTCAACATTGCAGCACTCCAGGTCAAATGAGCAGTGATGGCCCTGGGTACAGGAAGAGATTATGTCTCATAGGACTCGGGAATTTTGCTCTCAGCCACTTACTGGTCCTTGAGGAAGGGGTCTTCCACCCAATGGTGGGTGGTTGAAAAGAAACGAAGAGAACCTTTGTTTCCTAACACACATCGTGCAGTTGAAATATATGCAGAAAGCTTGCCTTACATCTAGATTGTGGCATTGTCGTGCCAGATTTTATGTAGGTTTCAGACAAATGTACAGGAGTATCAGTTCCTATGGTCTGTGGAAACCCAAAATTATCTATGGGTGAAAGATGGATCTGGACTAAGGACCACTTTGTCTGTGTGAAAAATACAGAGCTCCTGTCTAACTGACAAGACTACTAGATCCAAGATGTAACTGGCCAATGTAATGGCAACCAAGAGAACCACCTTGTACGTTAGGAATGGAGATGCATGGTCTACATGGGCTCAAAGGGAGTTTTCTTGAGTGCGGTAAGGACCTTGTTGAGGTCCCACGTGTGATATCAATGCACTATAGGAGGCTGTAAGATTGTAGCCCCGTGTAAGAAAATGGCATATGCGTGGGTGATGAGAGATGGACTTCAAGTCTCTCCTAGTGATGACCGATGCTAAAGCCTCTCCTTTGCCTGTTTACATGAACAAGATAATAATGAAATGTCATAGAAATAACACTGCCGTCTAACAGGTGTTCCCCTGAGATGAACAGCCAGAGCCATCAGAACGTTTGTAAGAACCTTGGGCAGGTGACAACCCAAAGGACAGTGCAATTCAAAACGTTGAGTATTGTAACAAAAATGAAGAGTTTTGCTATGTGAGGATCTAATTGGAATGTGAGGATGGGCCTCCATTAAGTCAATGGACGGTAAAAAATTGCCCCTTCTGAAGCTCAGAAGTATGGAGTTCAGTATACTCATCTTAAGCCTCCTATGAACTATGGATCAATTAAGTCATTTTAAAACTTAAATTGCCCCTGCTGATCTGGTGCCACAGGTTGGTTGCCTGGATCTCCAATAAATGAACAATAGCTGTCTCCATCATGCTCCCTTTAACAGGATCCCCAGAGAGAAGGCAAGTAATGCAAAAGTTCCGGGGAGAGGATGGAAATTCTATAGCCAGGCCTAATCTTCTGATACCTCTAACCCAGGAAACAGAGGTAGAGGCATCCCATCTTTCCATGAAAGGCTTGAGCCTTCCACCAATAAGGGCACAGTCGTGAGGCCTATGTTGTGCCTCGGAAACCTCTATTTCATGTTCCTCAAGAGATTCTTTTGCTCTGCCCTCCCCTTCAGTATCCATCTCCAGATCGGAAACTATCTGACTGTTGGTGATTCATGTGTCCAGACGGTCTCCTACCTATATCCATGAAGGCTGAGCAAAAACTGGGGACGCTAGGGAGAAGTCCCGCGGAGGAGGAGGAGCGTCCTCTCAATTAAAGCCCAGCCTATCAAACAAGCGACAGAAGCATCATCCCAAACAATGGATGCTCTGAACAGCTTATCTGGAGAAGTTATTATTTTATTGTTAAGGCTGTGGTCCCAAAAGATATTTAAAAGGGGTCCATGGTGAAGAAAAGGTTGAGAAGCACTGCTCTATCTAGTTCTGGTACATTTTAAAAGGGACACAGAAGCTGAAAATAATTAAGATGATAATGATATGGTATATCTGGAAATCAAATCCTGTGAGGAATAGTTAAAGAAGTGCATTTTTACTTTGCAAAAGAAAGGACTAGCAAGATAGGCAATAAATAAATTTTATAGATAGATTAGATTAGATAGATAGATAGATAGATAGATAGATAGATAGATAGATAGATAGATGGATGGATGGATGGATGGATGGATGGATGGATGGATGGATGGATGGATGGATGGATGGACGGACGGATAGACAGACAGACAGACAGACAGATAGATAGATAGATAGATAGATAGATGTTCAAGCTGAATATAATGAGAAATTCTTGGCAATAAAAACTACTATGCAGCAGAACACAATCTATCTAGAAAAGGGATTTCAAACTCAAGGCCTGAGGGGGCCAGATCCAGCTTGGGGGATGCTTAGATTTTGCCTATGGGCCTGCACTGGAAACAATGAAGAACTGGCCCATGGTGCCTCTACCAGGAAAAACAGAGCCCAGGAAGTCCTCCCAGGCTTCATTTTCGGCCACCATGGCCTCCTGCAGCCCTCTGCCAACAGAAATGGAGCTTGGGGAGGCCACACACAGCCCGCCCAGGCTCTGTTTTCAGCCGCAACAGCGTCCTACACCCTCTGCCAGCGAAAAAAAAGCCTGGGCCGGCCATGCAAGGCCTCCCCAAGCTCCGTTTTCAATGGCAGAGGGCTGCAGGAGGCCGTTGCAGTCAAAATGGAGCCTTGATGAGTGACATTGAGCTGGCCATGCCCCCAGTCCCATACATGCCTGCCCCCCAAGTTCAACAACAACCCTGATGCAGCCCTCAATAAAAGTAGAAGGCCCATCTGACAAAGTTGATTTAGTGAACAGCTGCACAGAACAGAGGGTTGGAGTAGATGAGATATTACATTCCTTCCAATCCATACATTCTGTGATTGTACAGCACAAATAATCAAGCTACCTCCAGCAAAAAGTATATTTGGATATAGGATATTAACCAATATGTTAATTCATTCTGTAACAAAATGCATTAGAACATAGAAATATTTACAAATCACTGTCCTTAATGTTCCTAAGAACCTCAAATTAATAGTTTGTGTCTGTGTGTACAGACACACACACACACATACACATTTCCATTACATAATTTAATTGCAAAAAAATTTTCCAGTCCTAGTACAACATTTTAATGGCAAGATTAACAATATAGTTCTTTCATATACACATGCAGAAGCAATTATGATAATAGCAATAGCATAAGCACTTAGACTTATATATCACTTTATAGTGCTTTACAGCCCTCTGTAAGTGGTTTATGGAGTCAGCATATTGCCCCCAACAATCTAAGTCCTCATTTTACCCATCTCAGAAGGATGGAAGGCTGAGTCAATCTTGAGCCTGGTGAGGATTGAATTGCCAAACTGCAGCCAGCTGATTGCAGCAGAAGTAGCTTGCAGTACTGCACTCTAACTACTGCGCCACTGAGGCTCTTAATACATTTTTATAAAACAATATTCCAATATATAACTTGCTGCAACATGACCTTGGCTAAAAACTATTCTATGTTGATATCCCCACAGCTATTCAATGAAGGTTGTGACTAGGCATGGAGCAACACACAACTTACACAATTAATCTCAATGACAAAAAGCATAATACACGATTGCTTCAAAACTAGGGTTTTGCCTGAATTTTGGAAAACCACTGCAGCAAGTAGTACAAAATGAATGGTTTGATTTAATGAAAAAAAAAAGTTCCTAATCTTTACTTACACTTACACACACACACACACACACACACACACGATATTAGTGAAGACTATGCACAATACATGTTGAAGCAGTCATACATTTCTGGCATATCCATACATAAACACAGAGCAAGTATCTGGGTATTCTTTTTTAGGGGAAAGAAAGAAAGAGAAAGAGAGAAAAAAGGAAGGAAGGAAGGGAGGGAGGGAGGGAGGGAGGGAGGGAAGGAAGGAAGGAAGGAAGGAAGGAAGGAAGGAAGGAAATTTTAAGAAAAAGAAATAACTTTATCCAGTTTAGACCAGCACCATTCTCTGTATCTCTCCACACCCTTCTGTCCTAGCAAATATTAACCATGTTACTTCTGCCTATAATGAAACACATTTATTGACCAACAATAGTCTCCCATCCCCATTTGCATCTACTACCACACAAATTACAGTGTCTAAGTATTATGTCA
Organism: Hydrophis major; assembly: GCA_033807585.1. Classification (NCBI taxonomy): domain Eukaryota; kingdom Metazoa; phylum Chordata; class Lepidosauria; order Squamata; family Elapidae; genus Hydrophis; species Hydrophis major. Next base: position 205,413,291 of record CM066330.1, on the reverse strand, counting down.
GCTTCATGTTAACTTGAGTTCACTTAACACAAAATACCCCCATTCAAATTCACATGCATGGGATTCAATCTATAAAGTATGGGGTTGGATGAAATAATATGCAACTTGCCCTTAAGAAAAGCTATTTCAAAATAGCTAGTGCCAATTTCCTAAGTACATGGGTACTGTTGTCCATGAAGTCTATCTACCCTCCTTCCCTTGAAAATAGGAAAGTTTCTGTTATACTCTTATGCTCTACATTTTGTACATGAGTTTGCTAGAAAAACCTCTGAAGGTCTACTTTTCATCAGCATTATGAAGAATTAGAAAAAAGATCCACTTTTCAAAAATAAATTAAGTAACAACAAAAACTAACCAAGATATTTTTCTTATGTAGAATTTCTGGTAAATTTTTGAAAATGCTTCTAATAAAGTTACCCCAAGGTAATAAAAATATTAATTTTAAATAGAACATACAGGATTATAATCTTTCATGATAACAGATACTTTATGTTTAAGTATCAGGAATTTGAAAGTAGAGGAGGAGGAGGAAATAGATTATTCCTGTCTCCTTGAGGCAAAATTTTCTTATCACTTTGAGTTATTTAAAGATGAAATATAAATAAATAAAACTTCCTACTCTGGATTACATATTATTAAGCATAGTACTATGTGTTTGAATAAATAACTAAACCATGCTTTTGCTGTAATTTGGGAAGAGAGGTCAAAATTTTAGACATATATTATTTCTTTTAAAGTATTTTAAAATTGTCTAAAACTTAGATAAAAAGCTTAAATAACAAACTTATGTTTTGTATTTAATCATTTTGTCTAAAAAAATAAAAATGGGGCAAATATTTACACTTCAAACTGAAAGTCTATTCATATTGTGGGAAGAATCCATGTTTTAAAAACTATTTTGGTAAAGAAAAGGCGTAAGTTTTAGAGAAGGTACAGTATATTTTTAAATGAATAGAGATTCAAATGAAATACCTAATTTCACCTTCTGAAAACAAATGAAGACCCACCTTTAGTAGCAAGAAAGTGCTAAAAATTAATGTTTTTTTTCCTTTGGATATAGAGGAGATATTTTCCTTTTATATGAAGAAACTCCAGAAAAGGGAGGGAGATAGTAGAGGCACAAATTTTATTCCTTCATTGTATAAGAAGAGTAAAATAATAATGAAGTTGTACAATGCCACACTGTTTGGAAGAAGTGGTAGAAAAGAGGAAAAAAAGTGTATGTAAAAAAAAAACCCAGCTAAGAACAGAAGGACCAGCTCTAACCACCCGCTGAACAAGCTTCCTTCCCAACGAGATTCAATTAATTGATAACAAGAGGCATCAAATTAATTTTTCAAGGATGTTAGATTTTGATGAAGGAAAAAAAATCTCTCTGATTTTAATCGGGGTGGCGTTTAAAAGGCATAAATGAATATCCCTTTCTAATCATCTGAGACACGGAGGAAACGCCAAACGGTTAACGTGCAAATTCAAACCGTTTAATTAGGGGGGGGTGGGGAGATGGTGGCATCAGAAAAGGAAAACAGTTTCTTTTAAGAAGCTTTTATAAAGAGAATTATTTTTAAAATAATTTCTCCTGACATTATGTCCTCATGCACTGTACAAGCTTTCAGCTTGGACCAGAGTTTTACCATTGAATAGAGATAATTTCTCTTCACAATCTAATTAATCAGAAAAGAGAATATATCACAGTAAAAATTAATTTATGAGGGGTAGAAAATCAATGAAACAAAACTCCTTACACATATTATGTTTCTAGTGCTTCCTGCTGTTGAAACCTACCACTGAAACCTAATAAACTTAGAGAAGTACCCTGTAATACTCAGGAAATTCTAATTGAATGGAAAATCCCCATAAACGAAGTACAGGAGATTGCCTTGCTTCCCATCTTAATATATATGTTTACATTTGCAGAGAGAGACAAACATTCCAAACAACTTCTCAGCTAGTCAAATAGGAACGTTCATTTACAATAACTTTGATTCAATAGTGAAAGATGACAAAGGCAGTCCATTTGTACATATTTTACTTAGTGTCCTTTACTCATAGCTTCTACAAGATGCTGCCAGCACTTGGATAAATTACTCCATGGGATATTCAGTTCAGAGCCAGCAACTGTTTTCCCCTCCCTATGTCTTCACATATGGTCACATTGAGTGAAAGAGTTCGTTGGCATATTAAAACATACTGCTCCACCATTTAGAGAGACAGTCAAGTGTATTCATTTATTTTTAAGTCATCATCTTAAATATTAGCTACAGCTTAATCACTCACAAAGAGATTCTGCTGTCTTTGTTTAGCACAGAAAGTCATAATCTATTTCCCCACATGTAATATATAATACAATTGTGTATATAAAATATAATTTTATACCATATATTTAGGATTACAATTAGATGAGTGCCTGGAAAAATACCCAAGTACCAAAACACTGCCAGCCCTGAACCACTACAAAAATCTGGAATTATTTTCAGATGAGGAAAGGGGAGGCATATTAATAGAACAGTATATTCTTTGTAATATTTTCTAAACTGAATAAGGGCCCAATCTCTACAGAGTGGCTGTTGTTCAACACCCTCAAATATCAATTGGGAGAAGAAGTAGCATCAAACCACACCACGCAGTTGAAATAACAAGCTTGCAGATGCAACCAGTGATTATGAATCCTACTACTGTAGCCATAATTTCTTCAGGGGATAAGAGTCAGTCTTTAATATTGTTTTAAGTTTTAATAGTCCTTAAATTGGGCTTCTAGTTTCTAACCCCAAGGATGTATTTTACTTATGGTTATTTTTTAGACTTAATAATTTTTTGAAGTGAGAAATCCAGGTATCATATTGTAAATTCTGATTAAAATTTTAATTATTCTAAGCCTTACATAATGCTTACATAAACAGAAAGATGGGGTATAAATCTAATATTATGGAAATAAGAATTTAAGAAAAGGAAGATCTACTGAACCACTACTTGTAGTTTCAAATTAGTTTCCCCAATTCAAATTCTTCCTTATGTTATGGGAATGAAATAAGCCTCAGAAAATTGCTCCTCAAATTATTCCACTTTCACCCTTTACTGATAAACTGTCAAAATATACAAAGTTGTAACTCACCAGTAAATTGCTGAAATCTTCAAATGTTAAAGATCTACACATCCTCTTTATGTAACTCCAAAATAAACCAACAGACACTACTTCAATTAAAAAAACTAAGTTTATTGCAAGAACTAGATTAAATTCTATTCTCACATTTCCTGTATCTACAGATTTTTACTACTGACCAGGGGAATTATTTCTTCCAAAAGATTATCTGATATGTAGCAAACATATATAAATAGAGTTTTCAGACTGGACTAAATTAAAGGGGACTAATACGATTCATACCTACCAGTCACTTGGTTATACAGTGTTCCTTCCCGTATTAGAAATTATGTATATCAACAACAATGGATCTGACAAGATTCTAGGCTGATCCAGCATAATCCTCTTACATTCAAGAGCTCATATATGGGCTAATGAATGGGCAAGGTGCTTGGGGAAAAAGTCACCAGGGAACTACATACAATCTTGGATGAAATTGCTTTTCTAGCCTCATTTTAATCAGGTTTCAAAACTGAACTGGGTTGATCAACTGGCAAGATTATCTGAATGCAAAGAACAAGACTCTGCACTTCTGATAAGGCTTTCAACACCATCAACCTTAGTATGTTTCTGGGCAGTTCATCTAAGTTACAACTTGATGGTATCACAGAAACATAATCAGTGTAGTACTTGGATGATTGGTTTAAGAAAGTGATAAAAGAAGAGTTTTGCTAAGCCTCTATGTAGCTAAACAATGGCTTCTACAGTTTCCATCTAACAATAACTGGTTCCACGCAAACCAATAAACAAAATAATGACTCCAGATGAGATGGTGTGCATATAATAGCTATCAGATGAGTTACATTCAATCTAGTATGGAAGAATTTGCCTCTAAAAATTCTTAGTTTGGTGTTCTCTTTGGATCCAGTTACAGAAGTGTGTTTTCTCTTGAAACTAATAATACAGATGTGCTCATATCTGAGTAAGTATAATTTGGCTCTTGTCCACATTTCCATAACTTTAGATTATTGCACATTTTACATGGGCTAATTTAAAAATAGGACTGTAAATTTAAATTAAGTCCCAAAGGATTTTATGATTATTTTTGCATGTCTTGATTAACAGTCCTGAATACTTTGTCATTGGTTTTCAATGAACTATTTCAAAATCAAACTGGTATTATATCTTTAAAGCAATGTATAGCTTTTTCTGGTGCCATGGTATCTGGACAAGTGTCTTCTCCTTTGCACTCCTATCCAAATGCCAAGGTCATCTTCTAATACGAGACAGATGCTACATAGAGAAAGAGAGGGAGAGTTGTTCCACAGTTGGAAAAAACAGTTTTCTTCTTAATTAGCAACATTAATGTCACATAATAGGAAACTAAAATAAACAGATGGGTACAAATGTATAAGAAAACAGAACCACAGAATTCTGCTTCAATGTTAGTTTATAGTTTGTTTTCCTGACTTTGTTACAGACCTCCAATTCATAGATAAAAGCTCTGATTTAATGAAGGTCAGAATTTCTGTGCTGGATCCAAGGAAGGAACACTGAATCAAAAACCATATCTTCTGAAGTGTGGGCAGACATAGAGCACCCAGAGAATGCTTTATCAGTTCTCTCAATTGGGGTATCTCATTCCCCAACCTGTAAAGCAATGTTGGAAACTATGAACTAATAGGATCAAACTCTCCATAGTCATGATTTTGCTGTAATGTAGTTACAGGACTAAGTATTAGTCTAGCCAATTGAAACTGCATAAAGTCAAGCAACCACAATCCTGGGCATGTATCATTTATTGTTTGTCCTGAAAGACAAAACTTTTAAACTGTTTTTACAGCATATGCTTTATAATTTCAGTCTGACCTTATTTTTCACATGAAATCTCTGTACAAAACATTCTGGTGCAGAAGATGTAGTCCATAGATGATGGTAGTTCACTCATTCTAAAAAGCCACAGTGTTTTTAATGACAGTTTCTGTGGTCCATACAATGCAAAACACTAACACTTTATTAGTAGAACTCTGGCCACATTATCTATTTTCTCCTCAGCTTTAAAAGAAACTGAATCAGTGACTTCAGTCATGCAAGAAACAACATGGTAAATTAGTTTATTAGTTCCACCACAAGCTATTAGGCAAAAGCTAAACAGTTTATATCATGAAATATTACATGTATACACGTTAGGTGTAACTAAAACATTTTTTCATTTAAAAATAGTTGTAGTTCTGCAAATCCAATTGTGCCAAAGATTAAACTACTATAAAATATACATCAGTTTCTGCTGAAAACATTTCCATATTGCTTTGACAGACTGAAAATACATTTTTCTGAATGGATTAAGACTGAAAAATAAATGGAGACAATCAATTAACAAAAACAAAGCCAATAATTAAATGGACACTTTCCAGCCTTCCCTATGAATTCTTGTCTTCTTATACAGGCACTGTACAAAACTGTTCTCAAGAACTTCAAAACAGAACACATATATCACATTGTGCAGCCCAGTTCTAAGTGTTATTGCTTTTTCTGAAGATTTTTATCACAATTTTACAGAATACACAAATTAGACTCCTAATTCTGAAGGACATAGAACATACATAACCACAGGGTAGTAAGCATCGATGTGTAAAAAAAGTTTCTCACATATCTTGGGCAACACCTCCGTCTCCATAACACAAAATGAATCTTCCTATCCATTTAATTTCTAACCTGCAATAAGAATGCCACATGGCAGCAAGTTAAATACCAGTTATATTAGCAGCTTTAATGATGGGGCCTTCAAGTTCCATTGAGAACTGAGAGGATATTCACAATCCAGCACAATACACAGTGGAAAAATGAGATTGTTGTTCCCCTCCTATGCCTATGAATCATACAGGAATCTCTTCTCCACTGACAAGTTCTACAAGCATCAATGTGGACTTTCATTTTCAAATTAGCATATTAGTAATTTTAAAAATGTTGCAACTTAACCATACCAAGCACATAATGGCAACAGATTCTACTTCATTGAACACTATATCAATCTGGAGTTCAAAAGCGCAATCTGAAGTTCAAAAGCGCATAACTGCATTTTTACCCTGATACAAACCATCTCATTTGTAACGAGTAGCTGTATACGTATCTATGCATTATCCAGCATTTGAGAGAAGAGAAATAATAACAGGTAGGTACTTTTTAAATATGCATTGTTTTATATAATAATAAATAACACAAAATGCACATACATCTCCAGAGTTGGCAACATGGGAGTGCTTAAGAGGGACAAGAACAGTTCAGCATTCCATCAGTACTTTAAAAAATCCCATTAAAGCCCACCTTGCATACAACATATCTATCTACTACATAGATAATATTTTAAAGATAATTTACCAAAGTGGTTTCCAAAATTATTTTTACAGTAAAAATATACAAAAACTTTGAACATATTCTTATACAAAAAGAAATTGTTAGGATTTAATAGTGGAAAATATCATTGTATGATTTCTGAATCAAATCATTATTCTTTTCTATTCATTCCCTTTCATCTCTTATGTACCAGGATTAGAAACAGCAATATTTTATTAAACCTTAATTTCCCATTATATATGTACTGTGAAACCAGATATTAGTTTCTGCCTCTACTTATAATCAGAAGTCAAGCCACAGTTCCTACTTTGAATGTAACAAGAATCTGTGGTTTCACAATCCAGATTTTTTCCTATCATATAATTAATAATAGAGAAGGAGTAAGGAAACGTGTAAGCATAATTCTCATTATTTAATACTCCCATAGTTAATAACGATCATTCTCAACTATGTGGATTTTTTTACTTTTAATCAGAATACTTCGAAAAATGTGGTATAAATTCATCTAGATAAGACAATTTATAGCAAAGCCATTATTGGAGTTCTTTCCTGCTAGATTTTTCTGAGCTACAACTCTAGAATCTCCAGCCATCAGAGCCAAAAATTAAGTATGCAGAGAGTTGTGCTCACACATAGAGCCAAGGCCTCTTCTTGGGTATTCATATGCTGTTCTTCACAGTACAATGCAATACAAATAATAAAGAAGCAGAATGCTGTAAAATATCAGTGTTTAAAAGTATTTAAAATAACTGCCAAGAAAGCTAATAGAGAAGCAGTAGAAGAGACAACTATTCCAATCTAGATCCAAATGTCAAAAATTGAACAAATACTTAAGAAATGCCCGTTCCTGGACAACAGGACAAAAAAAACAGTATCAAATATGACAAATTGTAGAGAGGGGATGCATGCAGCTCTGAGTTCACAAGATTTGGGGCGGAGGAAATTGAAAAGATTTTCTCTAACTACAAAAAATTAATACCACAAAAATTTCTCTGAGACAAACTAGTCGCATTACTGTTACCTCATCAATCTATCAGATCTATGTGCAGTATCATGCTAATTCAACCTCTTTAGAAACTGTTGCATTGAATGCATTGTGAAGCAAAGTCAGGGGGAAAATCATCATCAAACAAAGAGATATAGAAATAGCAGGATAATATACCGCCTGCATAAAGATAAAAGTCCAGCACATCAGGGAAAATAGTTTAATCTTGACTGGGAGTGTTAAACTCACGTTGTCATGGTGGCATCACCTGATGTATCAGAACTGTTTTCCCCTTCGCTAAACTAGGCATGGGTATGACCAGCATGTGACTCATCCGGCCCATGGACCCGGAGTTTGACAGCCCTGATCTAGACTAAACAGAGGTACCAAGAAGGAATATTCATATATGTAATTCAGCTACCTACAATTTGAAATATTACAGTCCTAGGAAGAATTTTTACTATGTAACCCTATAAATTATGGAACCCAAGATCTTTATTGTTGGTTTAACTAAAAATTAGGCTTTTGCCAAAACATATGCACGCATATAATTGTTTGTTAAGACTTTTAAAGTATCATAAATACAAAGTCATCTCACCATGGCACAGTGATGGGATTCAACATTTTTTACCACCAGTTCTGTGCGTGTGGCTTGGTGGGCGCGATTGGTGGGCACGCTTTGTGCACACACAGAGGATTTGATACTGACTTTCTCCTGCAATCCTACACTCTCCCTGTGACAACTGACATGCAGCAATCCGCTGCGCCACACGAAACAGCTGAGCTTCAAAAGCAGGAAATAAAGCTCAGAATAGAGCAGGGCTAGGTGGGAGGGCCAAGCAGCTGATCATCAGAGCAAACCTAACTGGGCCAAACCGGTAGAATGCCACCACTGCCATGGCATTAGAATAGCCTGAACCAGTATTGAATAATTATTGATTAAATGTATTGACAGAGTATTGCAAGAAAACCCCAAGACACCACCAATTTACCCATAGCCCCAACTTTTTGTTGTAGTTACAAAAAACTATATATTTTCCATAAATGTTTTGTTCCTTTAAAATTCTCTCCTCCAATTTCTTTTGTGGACAAAATTTCTCAACATTTTCAGAGATATGTTTTCCCTCACTACTCTACCAAGTTATAGTTCTACAACCCCCATGGATACAGTTACTCCATCAGAACAAGAATCAGGGTGGTGGTAAAACCAAAAAGTTCTTGTTAGACTTAGTACCTGACCTGTGAAAACTTGACCAAAAAACCTAAAAACTTCTGCTGATATCAAAATGGCAAAAGTCATTAAAATAGGGAGAATAACTACAGCATCCCTTTTTTCTCCCATTTCTTTCCACATAGGGGTTAGATGCAATCCTGGTGATATACTATCAAAACAAACACATCTCTGTATTCAGAAATCCTTACATACGTATAGATAATAAACTCTGAATATTACATTTTGCAATTTTCAATGAAAGAAAGAATGCACGAGGGACTTAGAATTTATATCCAAATGTAATGTAAACATGTTGAAAAGTCTTTCATCAGTTGTATTCCTGCTTCGTGATCTTTCAAAATTGATATAAGTTTCCTGTTTTCCACTGGGAAAGCTCTCCCTGAGCATGTGCAATCTAATTGTTCACTGCTAGATGTAGATTAAAATAATAATCTAGAACATCTTGACTAACTCTTGTCCTCAGAAAGCAATATTAGAGGTACTTCATTTGGAAAGTTGCTCCAAAAGTGGTTGTGTAATACACCAGATGTACAGGTAATCTTCAACTTACAATCACTCATTTAGTGACCAATGGCACTGAAAAGTGACTTACAATCAGTCCTCACACGTTGCATCCCAATGGGTCATGTGATCAAAATTTGGACACCTGACAACTGGCATGCATTTACCATGGTTGCCATGACTCAAGGTGATGTGATCGCCATTTACAACCTTCCCAGCCAGCTTCTGACAAGCAAGGTCAATGAGGGGAGCCAGATTTGCTTAAGAACCACAGCTGATTAATTTGACAACTACAGAGATTCACTTAACAGCTATGGCAAAAAGGTTGTAAAATTGGCATGGCTCATCTAACAACCTTACTTTGCAATGGATTTTTTTTTAACCTAAATTGTGGTCATAAGCTGAGGACTCCCTGTATAAAGGTCTTCTGTAACTTCCAAAGAAACTGAACCACTAAGCCTTTAACATCATGTCACTGCCAAGGAAACCAAGTAAATGTCAAGCTTGAAAAAAGGAATGAGAAACTAATGGAAATCTCTATTTACTTTTTCTATAAACTTGATAAAAGGAGAAAAGACTACAAGATAAACAAGTACTCTAAAAAGCCAAATTAAATGGTATAGGATGATTTTGCATTAGCTCTGCTCTAGATATAAATAGTGGCTAGTTGACCACTAATAATGCTTGCAATATCACCAAAGTGCACAATCATTTACCATACAGGATAGTATTAATGCAAATTTCGAATTTGGTGCACAATCATTTACCGTACCATACCATAAATTTTGAATTCATACCGCTAATCCTTATTCCTTCAGAAATAAAATCGGATTATTTACTTTGAGCAATTTATAACATCGTTGAAGGCATTCTGCCACTGAGTTTTCTACTTTAAAAACTTACTAGACATTGAGTCCTCTTGTCCATCAAAATGAGCTTTTTTTCTGCAAATATTCAGAGAATATAGCCAAGGAAATGTTAATGATAGAAGGATACTAATTCCCACACTATGGTTAATTTTAAGATTTTATAGTATCTATGAACATCCAACAATAAGTCTAAGTTGAGAGCAAGTAAAATAATCATCCTCTTTTCTAGATGTGAAATGAGGTGATGGAATGCTAAAGTAATTTTCCTTTCAAAGGGATGTATATATTTTGCATAGCAAAGAAATAGAAATTGGAATTGTTTCAAAAGAATTCTGCATCAATCATTGAAACTGGGCCTGATATTGAATAGAATTTACCAGTGACATTCTGAGATAAATTCTCTGGGTAATTTTGAGTATTTCTTTAACGTGGTTCATACATGATGTTATTCCACAAATAGTTTCCCTCATAACTAGTTTTGATATCTGAATCTATCTAAGGTAAAAATCAGAATTTAATTTGGGAACAAATCCTAATCTAGATTAAATCCAAAAACCCTAGTTTAGCTTTTCACACCTGAAACTATGAATCCTATGTTACTTATTTTTAAGTGAGTCAGCTCTCCATCAGTCCAAAAGTGAGTAGATTTAAAAGGTACTATTTCTTAGGTTAAATTTTACTTATATTTTCTTTCCAACTCCTCTCTGCTAACAACTGTGTCTGCACAGGTTTTCTCTCAGTCAAAAGCAGAAGAGAAGAACTGATCACTAAATGCAAATCACGTATCTGCTTCCCTAAACTACAAAAAAAATTTCCATGTCACAGAAGGAAAACTTGCAAAGCTCAGAAAAATATACATGGGCAAAATACATACATTATATAAAAATTCATAGCTCTACCACCAAACTCATACAAACACAAAATAACAAAAGGAACAAAACAAACAAACAAGATGTAAACTGTACATTTCCCAGGAAAAAAAATATCATACCAACACTCCACCCAAAGAAAACATAGGAAAATATATTGCACAAAAACAGAAGTAACAAAAATCATCCAATGTTGTTTTTAAATGGCACTAACACATACTTCACAAAAAGAAAATAAAAATCCAAAAGCAGAGATTCATATACGTTTTAAAAACCTGCACTCATAAAGAATCGCAATAAATACATAAGAAAAATATACTTGCCCCACAAACAAATCTTTCTCTCGAGCAAGCATAGAGGGAAATGCCTCCATTATTATTAGGATGTTTGGGATATCATAGTCTAATGATATTGGGAAGAGACATAGATGGAAAACCAACTGGGAATTGGACAAACAGCTGATAGAATGATAACAAACAAGCCATGATTATTTTGCTCTTCCTGCATGACTGTGAGTTGTCTAGAGAACAGCAATGAAAACAAAACTTTCACCTACGATAATGGATGAATGTAGCGTCCATCTCAATTCTACAATCATATATTGGGGAAATAATCTGCCATAGAGAGAATATCAGTAAAACGAAACAAAAATGCCATATTAAAAAATGGTAAGATCAATGAAAATATAAATTCAAAAATGTAAGCACGTCATTTATAACACAAACAATCAAGTTCCTCCACATATGCAAATTAAACAGAAGGGGATATGGATCCATTTGAAACCAAGAAGGCAAACAGAGGTTGATGGGTGTTTGTTTGTTTGTTTTTTTCATTTTTAACTGAGATTTGGGAGAGACAAAAATTATTCATTCTGTCAAGGATAACTTGGAGGATTTACATAACATGAAGTTATGTAGGTTGCTTTTTAAAGCAAATACATATTTTATTACCAAAGCATAATTTTATCAAAATAAACAAGGTAGGTAGGTAAGAAAGCTATTTTGTTGAGAAAAATCTTGCAGAGTTTCAGTTCACCATAAAAAAAAAAAGCTTTTGTCCATTAAAAATGATATTGTGTAACATAGGAAACAAAAAATAGACCAAAATAAAGTCATGGATGTAATTTATTAAAGAATCTTAAAATCAGAACTTTAAAAAGAAGAGTCCTGGCTCCTTTGACCTCTTAAAAATCCCATTATAAAAGTGAACATTACAAGGTTCAAACAGACTTTTACCAGTCACCATGTCACTTGGTCTAACTAAAAATACAGATATGATCTAAATGTACCACTTTAGATACATTTTGCAGAAAACATTTTTCTAGGTGTTTTGCTTTGCTTTCAAGTGACTACATATTTTTATTATTTTTCCTCATAGTTCTCCATCATGCAGTGCCAACTTTTCCCTTCTATTTACTGAAAAAGTCAGCCAGTTTTTTTCTTTTTTTTTCTTGAGGGAAGAGGAAAGAGTTTGTTAAGTTCAGCTTGCTAAGAAAATATCTTGGCATTATGAACTGCCATACCCCTTCTGATTAATATATCCACCCTTGTAATAAACAAAGGCGGTGAGGAAAACCAGGGCACTGTTCATTACTGAGCAGACCCAACCTGCCAGATCCTGTAGCCAAAGTCTTAAGCCAATAGAGCTGGCTTTGGGAAAGGAGAAAGGGACTTGCACAATTAAATATTTATTATTGCTGTAAATATTTGGTACTGGCAACAATTTGTCTTCTACTGGTTGCCAAGGACCACTATTGAGAAACTTAAGGAACCTCAACAAACAAATGTGAAGCAATTACAAGATACAAAGGAAAATACTCTTTAAAACAGCAGTGATGTGGTGGTAGATTTGGACACTTCCAGTAATTGTAACAAGATGGCAGGGGAGTAAGACCATATCTCTATATAAACTAAGTCCTCTATCAGCACAATGAGGAAGACTAAAAATTGGGGGGAGGGGGGGATGAAGAGCAACAAAAGTTCCAAGGTGCAGGGTAAGCTAGGAAAGCCATCCTGGATGTCAGAACTCTTCTGAGTAATTTTTACTGTGTCTGAAATTAGTTCCAAAACCTATACTTTGTGGCTAGTTACATTAAGTTTTCCCTCCTGTTTTAATTAGAAACAATTTATGTCAAATATTGTACCACCCTAGAGACAATGCTGGAGTTAGAACCAATCATTGGGTATTTCTTAATGATACAATTTTCATTGCCCTGACTATTCAAAGGACAAACAACTTCAGCCTGAATTGAAATAAGTTTATATCTTAAATCCTATTGATTTAAAGTTGTTAAGGGGTTGCAGAATAAATGCTACAAATAACTGCTAAATATTGAATTTCACTCTCTAGATATTTAGCATCATCATTTTCCAATCTATATCTTACAAATAAGGACCTAAACTGCTTCCCAAATGCAGTCAACCTTTTCCCATGTAAAACACAAATATTTCATATCTTAAATCAGTTTCATACAACTGAGCTGCACAAAGAGATTTATGTAAATGTTACAAAGCAGTTTTCACCAATTCAGCATTTTCACATATATTCAGACAAACTTTAAGAACTTGCAATCAACAATAATATTGGAACAACAAGTACCTAAGAGGCATTCAACCTTAGGAATAGACATACTTGAAACAAGTTTAGACTACTAGAAGACTTAGAACTCCAACTTATTCACCACAAATCAGCCTTCTAACTCTATTTAGCCCCCAAAGGCCATTTTTCATCTACAATAGCATGAGGAATTTAAAATGGTTTGGACTTCCATAAAATGACTAAGTGTTCAGTTTGCTTTTGGTATTGCAATAAATCCTAAATTCAGAATATATTCAGATACACTTTTTTTAAATAATAAGTATATACTATATTATACTAGAATCTGGTGGATATATTTTGACATTTCAAGCAATTTTGCAATAAATACGATATTTACCTACCTTGATATAAGGTACTATATTGGGAGGAATGCAAACTATTTGTTAAGATACAGAAGCTTTCATTTCATCACATCCATGAAAAAAAAACCCTAGCTATTCCTATGCCATACCAACAACTGAAATTTTATAATTTCATTTTGTAGAACTAAAGAATCTACAGTACTATTTGCCATTTCCCATTTTTAGTTGTTTCTATATTAGAATCAGAGACATACCTTTCCTTCACACACCTCAACAACTTCAAGCTTCCTTTACTGTATTCAGGGAATTGGACATTTTACAAAGGTTCTTCTAAAAGAACTATCCCATCTTCAAGGATTTCCTTGCCATTCTGACCATAACTGGGATTACCCTTTTCTTTTAATGAAACCAGACAATTCCTGTAATGTAGGACTAGAAACACAGATTACGGTTAGCAAATTAAATACATGTTTGAATTAAATATACCTGGAATTTAGTCACTATTAGGGAATCACTGCTTTTAAGATGAGCTTCTAAAATAGATATTTTTTAAAAGTATATAAAAAAAAACGTACAATGTTAAAAGGTATAGTCTGCTATTTTCAATTTTATTTTAAACCAATCTCATAATTCCTTACAAAAGAATACAACAGAAGATGTGCTCATGGGATCAGATTATAGATTCATATTTGGAGTTAATTCTTCACCAAAATTAGCTTTCTTATCAGTCTCAAAAATAGTTTGTACCATCCAACAAACTTGCAGCTTGGCATGTAATGGAGTATTTATATTACTACTTAGCCAAATTCAAATTTCAACCCAAGCTAAAAACAGAGTCATCGTGCATGCCAAATCTCCTTCAACAATGCTTGTGAAAATCAACAACCCTTTATTATTACAGTGCTGCCTGGAAATATAGAAGTAATTCAGCCACCCATACTCTTTTTTTCTCTTTTTAATTTTTTAAAACTTTTTTTTAATAGGGTCATGGGGGATTGAAGCAGGGTCCTAAGTTCCTGGGTGCTCATTCTGGACTTTTAAAAGGGTATAGACAGTGCCTACCTCCATCTGCACAGATGGATAAATTCCCTAAAACTGCTTTGTTCACTCCTGCATGTGTGAGTCATTACACAAACAGTTTCCGTTTGAAAGGATCAAATACCGCCAGATAAATCCAGAAACATGTTAGCTCCTATCCTGCCCTCAAGGAACACACTATACACATGCTCTGTAGTCTAACACTACATATGCACATGGGTCATTTTATCTGTTTAATGTATAATGCTGCATGCATTCCTCTATACAGCTATACCTCAGTACCATACTTTTATGCAGGTAAGTAAGTAGCAGTTTCTTCTAAATTATACCAAACTGCTATAGCCAAGATACTGCAATATACACACTTGAAAAATAACATTTGAGTCTTTGGGTATGCAGACCTAATCACTATGTAAACAGTGCACACTAAGTTCCCATACAATTTGTAAGATTCTTGCTTACTACATATGTATTTCATGTATTTCTTACTAAATCACTTTGGAACAAATTCTTTCTGTTTGCTAACCTGAATGTGCCAGCTCCCATCCTAACTGTGTGATGTTAGATGTACAGTCATGCCAGTAAGTGAGAATAAAAAGCTTACCAAATATATCAAATGACAGTGACTTTTCCCCCTTTGTTCAAATCCTTAGAAATTTATATGTTTCTGTAAATGCTTACAGTTCTTAAATGAATCTAAGTTTTAACATCATTAAACAGCTAGAAGATTTCCAAAAGGAAAGCAGAAATTCTGATATTTTTCCATTTTTTACTGCAAGTTTTCTCACTGAGGGATAAGGAGGCTCAAAGAAAATGGAAATAAAAGGATTTGATTCTGTCTCCTTCCAAAGACACAAAGGATATGAAAGAAGTGCAGACTATTTGGTGATAAACAAATGCTGTAAAGGCAAGTCAGCAGAGCATGTTATAGAAAACAAATATTTTAAAAATATGGTAATAGTGCTCACACCTCAATCCAACAATCCTTCTAACCTGATGTATTTGCATTTTATCTTCAATAATCATTCTTCCATATAGAATAAACAAAATGGGAAATCAGGTTTGTGCTATGAATCATTGCTCTATGAACCTGAGTTCATCCTACACAATATATTTTCAAATGCACAATTACACTTTTAAATGTTTTCTTCTTCCTTATTTTGGCTGGTTAAATTGTTCCATGGATATCCCAATTTTAAGAAAAGATACCTTAAATAGATAGAAATTCAATAATAATCAGTTATATTCATACATAATAAATGTTAAGAATTTGTAGGAAAAAAATCAGTTCAGTTTGTCTCTACTATATTCTTGATTAAATTTCTTGAAAACCCTTGGTACATAAGATCTTTTTAAAAGCAAAAAAAAAAAAGATACACTGTTTTAAATTTCATGTGCAAACTATATACCCCAGGACTAAAACTGCTCTGTGGGAAAAACAAAGTCAAATAAGAAAAATAACATTTGTAATTTAAAAACAAAACAAACATTTCAAAAGCTTTTGATTATTATAGAAGACTGTTTATAGTGAACAAAGGATATAACTTCTAAGGACCAAAAATCAGAAAATATAACTAAGACAAATCAGAAAGTATGGCTAAGAGAAGCTGGCAAATTTGAAGCATAGCCATGAAACGTAAAATTAGCAAATTTCAACAAAATTCAAAACAAACTTTTAAAGTAAGTTTAGTTTAGAATACACTTTCATATTACTCACATTTCCCAGAAGAAAGATTTTTAGTTCTCACTTAACTTCCTATCAAGCATTTGGGAGGTGTGCTTTAACCTGCCGTGCAGCAATTACTCACAGAGTAAGGAGGAAATCACTCAGCCCTGGAGGCAAGTGAAATAGCCAAGTTTGAAAGGTAGCATCCTGTTCTATCCAAGAGTAAAACAATGCCGAATGGAAAATAATTAAATCAAAATGGGCAACACTGGGATTTGAAGCTGCCAATAAATAATGCTAAAAATGTTTGCTACCCAATTTAAGATACCTCAGATGGAACAATGTACTTTTGCAGTCAAAAGCAACCTTCTCCATAAAGAATTAATAAAGTAACCTAGTTCTACCTGAAAGTTTGATTATTAAGAGCCTGCAACAAATGTCTTACAGAACTTCAAAATCAAGTGTCTTTGTAACATTAACTTGCCCTTTTAAAGCTGTGCAATCTTAGAGAGAGAAAATGCCTTTCTTATTAAGAAACACACGTGCTAGCAGGGAAGGAAGATTTGAAGGAAATTCCTTCTCTCTCAACTTTTTTGCTTCTGCTATGGTAGAGGTCAGGTAAAAACCAACACAATTCCATTCTTCCTAAAGAGACTCACAAGATAATAAATAAATAGCATACACGGGTAATCTATATGTACCCTTTTCCACATTCAATATTCTGTAACATATAGATTAAAAAATTTCCACTACCATATGTCTGAAATATAAACAAAGAGTTGATTAAAAACTATCGTATACACACTTGCCTGGTATAAGCTCCATTAAACATAATGAGATTAATTTTTGAGTAAGTATGCACAGGATCGGACCATAATTCATCTTAAAAGTAAAATGCAACAGAATCTTTTCTTTTTCCAATCTTCTTCTCCACATATAACAGAAATATATTTTCAACTTACCTCCTCCCACTCCTCCCCTATTCCAACCCCACAGCAAGACACACACAAACATTATCAGATTCAAAAGCATCCCCTGTGCCATGAGAAAAGAAATGCTCCTAGGCTTCTTTGGGCAAAAACTTCACAACTGACTGAACATAGTTCCCGGCTTGGTTATTAGAAACGAAAAAGAGAAAGCGCCTCAAGTGCTTATTTTATTTGCTCTTTGCTTTATGGATTTTTTTTTTGTCTTAAGAAATCCTTCTTTCTATAAGGGAAATCTGAGTTAGGAGCACACCAAAATTCTTCTCTGTTCTTGCTTTTAATCTCCTCCAATAAAGGAACAATAAAGGGAAATGTTAATTATTAAATCTAAATGGATATGCCTAGACCTAAACTACTCATCTAAACTATTTTTTCATTGATATCCTTTAGTCCTAAACACAGACTTTTTTATTATAATTTTAAACTGTGTGACATTAGAATAACAAAGTGTTCGTCACCTTTATGGACTAAAAAGTTATCAGTCAGAGAAGAAGGGAATTCAATGCCAATTTCCTAGTTTTCTTACAATATTGCACAATGGAGATGTAATAAGACATCCTTATCCCTACGATGTTTCATATTCTGAAGTTCTTTCCTATCCCAATGCTGAATGAACTTTTTGTTTTGTTTTGGTCTGCCATATAATGCATAAATGAATAGATTATCCAGAATTTTTATTTTAGTTTTCACTGCAAAGATGTTCTCAAATTAATTATATGAAACAGTAATAAATTAAAACTATTTTAGTTTTAGGAAATTATTTTTACAAACCTATACTCTGAGCATTTCAGATTTACATATACATTATACATACACACCAAATATTCATTCAAGGACTCAACTGAACTTTGAATAACTTTCTAAGAAATCTCCAAAATAGACTGAATGACTTTTAATACATTCATTCCCAAATGAGAAAAAAATAATTTTCTGAATCACTTTTCTGTTCTTATTTTTTGGTTTGCACAATAAATATCTGATCCAGATTGTTTTCTGCCCAGCTTTATAGAATCTGCCTGATTTTTTTTTACTAATTCAGAATGAAAAATATTAAATATTTTAAAATCAAATTATCTGAGGATCACTTACCTTTAGATTTTAGCTTTATTTTAAAACACAATAAAAATTAAGATTACACTTCTTCATTGTAGCATCAGAATATTTTATATAATTTAGAAGTTACTCTGTGGATTTTACTTCTATATGTATATAGTATTAAATAAAGTTAATTTTGTATGAACTTTCTCAATAGAGTGCTCAATGCTGTTACCAGCTAACATATACAATTGATGAGTTCTATTGGCTAAAGGTTAATATCATACACTGTGTAAATTTCATACAAAATGGTCTATTAGCGGAACAAGTCTCTTTCTTGTAATAGTACATCTGGATAATATTCTACATTATTATATCAAGCAATATTTCTATTTCTTGTCCCCATACCCAATATCTGAAAATAACGTTCTAATCTAGAGCTAAAAAGTAGAATTGTCTAGAGTAGAAAGCTGCCTTATAAACTTTATCTTCAAGAGACAAATGCAGTTTTTGGCTGGAGTACATATTTGAAGTTTTCAATGAACTCAGAAAGAGATCTATAAATAAAGGGCTTACAACTACCATGAGGGTGTCCAGCACACTTCTCTTAATACTACACTTAAAAAGAATGTAATGTATATTCCAATTTATGCAACATGTATTATGAATTTGAGGAGAATGTGCTAAAATAGCTTTAAATAAAATATGAAATTCAAGAGAAAGTGTTTTCTTCCAGGTACATACTAAAAATAGAAGATGCCAACATTAGCTAATTATCAAAGAAAAAAATTGCACTTATTGTATTTAAACTGATTTACCTTACAAAACTTTGTATAAGGGCAGCAAAACATATGTGTACAAGAACTAGGGGAAAAACAGAACTTTAATAATATGGGCAGGAAATAAATGTTAAAATTATTTATCCCTGTTGTGGGAAAATGAATATTATAAAAATGGGTCAATACATTTCCCAAATCTATGCAAACTATAATTCTTTCAATAGCTTGCTTGAAACTTCTCAGTTGCCCAAATAAACGTGAAAATAGGGGATATTGGCTGAGGTTTAACTGGGCTATAGTCTGCGAACTAAACATCAATCTGAAACAATTGTAAAATTGTCCATTTAAGATTCATCTTAATAATGAAATTTTGATTGTCAATTTTTTAAAATTAGAAATCTCAGTTGATGCACTGAGCAACGTTATTTCAAGTGCCACTCCATCTGCTAATTACTTTTTAATAAACATACATTATAGATATTTGTATCATTTTGTGCTTCTATTCATTTATAGAACTCTATTATTTCTGTTGAGAAAAAATTAGAACTAGCATACTACATTAGGGCTAATAACATATCCAGTAGTTTCCCTGATACTTTTAGCCTAAACTAACATTTCTAGTCATGGGTGACATTAAAAAGGAAAGCCAACAAGAAAATTATGTCACACTGGCTGATGGAGCTTCTTTGACAGTGTTATATCCTGCACAATAAAAATATGTGTAAAACAAAGTCACAGTAAAAGGAAATGTTCTTTTGTAACTTTTATTCCACCTACCCTTTCAAAAAACAGACCTATTACTTAAAAAAAAAGTTGTTTATAATAACATCATTTAAAATTTAGTCCAACTGGGGTATTTTCTAGCTATTTAAGGTTTTTTCTACCATCCCAACATTTTACAATCCCGAAGAAGAGAACGAACTCAAAAGCTGGTTTTTTGTTTTTGCAAGGCAAGAATTTGAACCAAGTTACTGGCAGAAAAGTTACTCCACGAAGTGAAGTTGAGGATGGGGGGGGGGAGGTGGGGGGGAGGTGGGGGGGGGAAAGATCAGCCGTCCGGATCCGAAGCTTTCCTTCTCCCTCCCCTCCCCCACCCTGGTGTGTACTCAAGGCGGCCATAAACGCGAAAACCTTGGAGTCAACCCGTCCTGTCAATCACAATAAATTGTAATTCACAGACACACTTACCGAACTGATTGATCTGGAGAAACCCCAAAGCGGTTTTGCAACATCTTCTCCCCACCCCTCGCCGCATTCACAAAAAACAGAACAGCCAAATACACTTACTCACACACTCACTCACGCTCGCCGTTTCTTCCTTCATTTCCCTCACCACCACCACAGGCAAGATCCTCCTATCTCTGCCTCCTCTCCTCTCCTCGCCGCCGCCCCCGCCCCCGAACAAAGAGGAAGCCTTCCAACGTGCCACTTTCGTCGCCGGCCGATGCCCCATCCATCCTGGGGGTGGGGAGGGCTGGCTCCGCACCCCTCAACCCCCGCCTCGGCAAAATCCCGGCCGAAAAGTTGCCTCCGTCAAGAACCTTTTCTCTTTGTCTCTCGGCCGCTTCAGGTCCCGAGTGCCCCGAACTTTCACGCGCCCCCTTGGCGGAAAAAAAAAAAACAGCCACCGAGAAATCCAAAGCAAACACTCGGAACGGCGGGCAGCTGCCGCCTTCCAAGTGGCTTCTCTACATATGTTCACGCCGCCGCTTCTCCACACAAACACACACACACCCGGCAACCTCCCCGCGACATTCTTCAGGGGTTTTCCTAGCTCTCCTTTGGACACTGCGAGGAAGGACGCGGGTCGGAGGTGGGGGGGGGGGGGGGGAGAGAGAGAGACAGAGAGAAGGAACCAACAAAGCAGAAATCTCAGCCTCCCCTGACACCTGTTTTCCAAAACACCTGGAGGGGGGGAGAGAAACACCAACTTGGCCAGTTGAGCAACTTTACGGGTTTCCCGGGCGCAAATATTCTGGGTAATTTCTTGAGACTTCAAGCAGAACAGTCCCTTTCAGCAAGGGGGAGGGAAAGAAAAAAAAAAAGAGGAAGGAACTACAAAAGGTCCTTTTGCCTGGATTCAAAAGTAAACCAACAATGAAAGTTTCAGAGAATTGGGGGTGGGGAGAGATGCCACTGGGGTTGCTTAGAAATCCCACCAACCTGTTTTGATCTTACGGCGCCCGGAATCGAGATTCAACTTTTAACACCCCCCACTCGGCGCATGTGGCTGCCTCTTTCTTGCTGTCTTGCCGCCGCCTCCAGCTTCGTCCCTTGCGGTGCAGAAATGCCCGAGATCCCCCAAAGTTAAACACCTCGGAGACAAAGAGAGGGGGGAGAGAGAAGAGGGTGGGGGAGACAGAGAGACAGAGGCCGAGAGAGAGAAAAGAAAGCTCTAACACAGTTCGGGCATGGTCATACTTTTCTCCTGCTCAAGCTTTTGCTGTTTCCTTCTCTCGTATCGTAGTAGGGAGGGGGGGTGCCTGCTTCTTCCTTCTTCTCTTCCGTTTTCCTCAATGGAAGTCTCAAGGGGGGGGAGTCAATCTCTGTGCCGTGGGTCCCTCCTCTCTCTCTGTCCCATTCAGACGGGGAGATCAGCGTCTAATCACAGGGGTTGTGTCTGTACTGGAGATGTGACTTGAGAGCTTGGAAGGGAGGGGTGGGAGAGCGAGTTACTTCCAGTTTTACCATAATTCATCTAAAGCAGGTGCAGCTCGTTTTCAAGCCCACGGGTCCTGAATGGAAGAGGAAGCCACGGCGAGGGGGAGATAAAAGAGGGGAATGAGAGGGGAAGGGACGCTGTTGAAGCAAGAGGAGTTAAAGGAAACGGGGCCTCTCTTGCGATCTGTCAAGTGACTTTGGGGCCTTTTTAGTACCTGAGCGGGCTGCTATTCCGGACCAACATAGTGAAGCCGATCCATACTTAACTCTCTTTTGCCTTTCTCCTTGGTTTGCTCCTCTGCACTTCTTATGAATGGCCACTGTGATAAATTAATCCCTAAAAGAATGCAGATATTGAGTTTACAGTTTGTAAAGTGTCCTATGGCCTGATTGTGTCCTAGCCGATCAGTGGTGTACAATCTAGTCAACAAACCTGCATGTGTAATGCAGGAAGGATTTTCTTCAGATGTATGGGCAGTGGTGTGCACTGGAGATCTAGTGTGTGAAGCACATAATTCATACAAAGATGATGGAATGAATAAAGAATTTTCACATGTGAAGCTAAACTCCGTCATTGCACATCTCACATCCATAATGCCAATATCAGCACATTAGGACTTTCCTGCACTTCGCCTTCTACAAAAAGATTAAGATGACTGCATAGACACAGTGGAAAGTTCAGTTTTATGTTTCATGTTGATGCATGAAAATGTTCAGAATGCAAGACTGCACTAGATAAGTATTGATTGTACCCTAAAATCAAGCTATGTGATAGAAAATCATAGTAAAATGAGAGTGGTGTGAAAACCCTGGCAAATTTTATTTGTTCATTTTGTACACCTTTTTAACTTCCCTAAAATGGGATACGATCTAAACTTATGCAGGAGTAAATGAAATGAATTACTTTGGAATATAGTTTACACTGTAAAGGTTATTTAGATCTCTCCAAATTCTTCTAAAATTTTGGTCTGATTAAAACTAGGTCAATAGGTAAGTATGCTGGGGACTACTTTGTTAAAAAAATATCAGGGTTATTTACCCACAACACTAAACAGATGAATATATTGCAAACAGACTGTGTGCTTTCAACATTATTATTTTAATTTCAAATGAGGTACTTAAAAGTGCAGATAATAAATTCCTTTTACATGATTTGTCAGTATTAAATAGTTTGAATGAGCACACTAGCTCTACTTAACAGCACTACTTAACAAGTACCTTCTTCCAATTACATTGAATTAACGAAATGTAAAACAGTTTTCAACATTTTGCTTTTTTTTTCAGGCTGAAAAAATATAATCTGTAAGTTACGGGTATCACTTTTGCTCACTATTTTCTTGTTGTTTTGGGGGGGGGGCTGGCATCAAGGCAGTATGAATCTGAAAAAACTGGCAATAATGGGAGCGCAGTGCACAAACTAATAGAGTAAAAGTTGCCATAATTTCATATGAAGGGAGCTGTCATAGGGTATCTGGGAGAGGTTCTGGGGTCACAAAATGTAACAGGACTTGTTCACTGCAGTTAGGGAAAAAGCCTCTCTATCGTGCTGGTTTATAGATGTTTAATCTCTGCTACAGTGCTTGGATGATAAAGAAGGCAAAAAGGGAGCACACCAAACCCAAATATACCTAGAGTGGGAAGAATTATATCAGTTCTGAGTGCTTAGGTTTTCCTCCATCAGGATATATATGAGAATTGTACATAAATATAAATATAAAGGGAAAGAGGAGTCCTTTTTACCTTGCTAATGCAACTCCTGGAGAATTTTAGACATAACAGTTCATCCTCCAGAAGCATTTTGCTTCTTTTGAAAGATTGTTATATCTGAATCACAAATATCCTGGTTTGATCTTTGCTCAAACACTTTGTTTTGAAACACAAAGTTTAAAACATAATAAAAAGCACACTTAATGCAACACTTTTTTTAAAAAAAATACTGATTATAGCTCTGTAACTTAATACTGGTGTTCAACTTGTGACAGATGTAGTTGAAAGAATGAAACTAAGGAAAACACTAAAATTATAATATAATTTGATTTGCTGATACTTTAGGAAGTATATTGAAGTTCTATCTAAAATTTGATTTAAGTCACCCTGCCTTTATTTTCAGTGCTTATTCAACATTAAATTCATCTATATTCAATTGAATTTAACCTGGTTGTAATTTTATACTAAAGGAAGGCATTTACTTCTGAGTAGACATATCTTAGATTATATATTATGTAGATTACAGAAGTTTCTTTTCTGAATACTACATACATGCAAATACATTAATTTTCAAGATTTATTCCTTTAGTGAACTAAAATATTTAGAGTGTATGGTGCATATTATGCATAACTATTTTTTATCACTTTGAAAGATTGGTATTTTCTTTTCTACTTTATGATTTTATTAAGGATGTTAAGCCCAAACAAAGATCCAGAAATAAAATAATCTAAACTATACAGGATAGAGAAAGTCCATGATCTTCTGTGGATTTTATGCAGTATTTGCTTACAGATCAGAGAGCCTTAGGACAGAAGTTAATACAGATCAAGATGACAGCGCTATGACAGGATTACTCCTTCTCTACTCATATTTTGAATGAAAAGCAACTAAAAGGATAAGGAAAAACTATCAAATTGTAAATAGTACATTCTATCTGGGAGACCCCAGAAACAATTAGAAAAGGAGAGATTCCCCTGCTATCTAGCATTTAATATTTTTCAACACTTTCCTCCTGAACTATACCACTTTTAGGAGGAGAGGAAAGAGGATACTCCTCAGCCCTGCTCACTTCTTAGAACACCACAAGGCCCCACAACAGGAAAATTGGGAGCCTTTGCTTGAAAAAAAGCAGTTACTGAAAGGATTCTCTTCCTGGACTCCCCCCTTATGAAGCATGCTAACAGTGGAATACCCAGCCAAATTGCCCATCATAACCCCAATGAAGAATAGAATTTTACCTACTTATGATGAATAGTCCAACTAATCCCAATTTTTCCATCTGCTTTGCCCAAAGAAATAGGATATTCATGCAAGTGGCTGCAATAAAAACACAGAAATGTTTATCCAATGTGGAAGCACTAGTAATAACAGTCTCCTCCCATTCATCTTCCTTTTTAGAGGAAAGCATCCTGTGCCTTATAGATACTTTGGATTTCACCTCTTAGCCTGGCCCATATAGTCTGTGATCAGTGGGGGTTGCAGTTTATGACACCTGGTATTACCACTCCCAGCTGTCTCCTATAGAAGAATAGAAACTATGAGGTTCACAGCATAGTTTTCACTATTGGGTTCAGAGGTGGTATTCAGCAGATTCTAACCAGTTCTGGAGAACCGGTAGCGGAAATTTTGAGTAGTTCGGAGAACCGGCAGAACCACCTCTGACTGGCCCTGCCCCCATCCGTTCTCTTCCTCCCGAGTCCCTGCTGATTGGCTGGGTCTTCTTTGGTTGCCCTGCACAGGAGAACGGAGCTGGAAATTAGGTTAGTGGGGTGGGGAGGGAATGGAGATTTTACAGTATCCTTCCCTTGCCATGCCCACCAAGCCACGCCACACCTACCAAGCCACAGAACCAGTAATAAAAATTTTTGAATCCCACCACTGATTGGGTTGCTTAGTTAAGAAATTCAGTGAAGGGAAAAGCTGGAGTAGTTGTTGCTTTGATGACAACATCTAAAGTTTGCATTCTCCAAAACAAAAATAGTTTGAGGAAATGAAGAGAAGCAACTGCTGCTTTCAGACCTTCACTCAGTAGATTTGTTTTTTTTTTTTTTCTTCTTTTTACAGGAAGAATTGGGCAAGACATTGCTCTTATTGTTTATCGTTTGTCTCGCCTAACCAACTGGCTTCTAAACAACTGAAAGCTTACTTTGCTAAAAATGCCTTTTGAAAATGCATTTTAATGCCATATGTGGTTAGTAATGAAAAAGCACCTGCAACAAAAATCAACAAATGTAGCAGTGCTAAAAAATACATCCATAGTTAAATACTAGCAGAAGTTCAAATAAGCTTTCCTCCAGTGCATTGCAGATACTCAAGTAGATAAATAGATGGATATCTTTGACTGGGCATTGAATACAAAGCAGACCTGGCCTTGGAGCTGATTTGGTCATAGAATTATCGAGTTAGAAGGAACTTAAGAGATCATCTTGTCCAACCTCTGTATACTACCATTCCCAATTAGCCAGGCTTTTAAAAAAAAACCTCTAGTGAAATGGAAGAAATGATTTCATGGTGTAACCTGCTCCAATGCTTGATGGTTCTTACTGTCATGAAGTTCTTTCTAATGTGTAATCTAAATCTATATCCTGTTAGTTCTAGTCTTCTAGTTTTAGTCTGAAGCAAGTGGTAATACATCTGCACCCCATAAATGTATCAACCCTTCAGATATCTGAAACTTTTTGCCTTTGTTTCTATAAACTAAAAACCTGGGTCTTTTAACTGTTTCATGTAGGACTTGATTTCCACTTCTTTCACCATCTTGGTAGACCTTCTCTAGGCACCTTTTTAAAAATGGGACCAGGCAGAATTGAACACAATACTCCAAGTAAGGCTGACCAAGGAAGAGTAATTACTTCTTATAGACTAGACTCTGCTCTATTTGATGCTCCTCTGGATGTCATTGGCCTTCCTTGCATTACCCTGTTGCAATATGTTGAGTTTGCAATCTACTAGTACACCCAACTCCTTTAAACACATGTTGCTCTTGAGCTAGATTTTTCCTACCTGGTGTAGGTTTCTTGAATTTTTTCTTATCTAGAGGCATGTTTATATTTCTCCTTGTTAAATTTCATTCTGTTTGTTTCTGCCTAGTCTTCTACTCTTTTGTGCACCCCACTTTCTTTCCAAGTGTTAGCCAGCCCTCTTAACTTTGTATCATCTAAAAATTTGGCAAGCATTCTCTTGACTCCCTCATCATTTTATCATTTATAAAAACATTGAACAGCACCAGGCTCAGGATAGAGCTCTGTAGCATCCCACTCAATATGTCTCTCCAGGCACGTTTGACATCTTATACAACCACCCTCTGAGTATAATCATTGAGTCAAAAGTGGATGCCTCTAAGGATTGAGTTATCAATGCCATATTTGGCTATTTTGTTAATAAGGATGCCATGAGAGGCTGTCAGAAGCTTTGCTGAATTAAGATATACTTATATCCAGGGCATTTCCCCAATTGACCAGGCTAGTAACTGTAATAAAAGGAGATCAAGTTAGTCTGGCATGATTTATTTATTAATCCATGTTGGTGCCTGTTATTTAATGGATGCCTATCTAAATGTTCACAGAAATGCTATTTGATAACAAAGATTTTGCTTCCTGAACATGTTGAGGTTTCTAAATAGATTTTTTTGGCTAATCATGAAAATAACCTGTAATCTAACCTATCATGTACCGTTTTATAGAACTCATCTGTTTTTACACAATGGCAATGTAAACCCTTCAATACCTGTTGGTTATGCTGCACACATAAAAGAAACATACAAAAACATGGGAAAGTTAAAGCACATCCAGTACATCAAGTACAATTGTTGAATTGTAATAATGCTGTCCCAAGTATATTTATTCAGTAATAAATACTGATTCTAGTCCAATTTCTTTTGAATAGATCTGCTTTGAATTACGGTTTAAAATAAATGATATCATACAGTTGTCGTGGAATTGTTGGTAAAAAGTATGCTATGCAAATGAAATTGAATAGACAGATAAGGGGTAGGTCAGCAAGCAAGTTACTCTTTGTGAAGGTTTTTGTTACTACAATCAAGTAAACAAAAATGTTGCCTTTTAAATTTCATCAAAAGTTCCTATAAGCAAAGCTTGGATAGTCAATAGTTGTGGTGACTGTAGTAACACTAAGCTCGAACTGAAGTATTTGAGAGATATAACACCGGCCCTCTACGAAGGAATTGTAAACTAGATGTGATAGAATAATCACTGCCCTTCACACCAGTGTACAGAATTCTTAATATTGCATAATAAGGTTGATGTTCATTGATTCTTTTATTATATTTCTAATCTGCCAAATCCTGGATGGATTACAAAATCTTTACAATTTTTTTTAAAAATATAAAAATAACAAATACTAAAAATACTACAACAAAAATACAATTAATAAAGATCATAGGAAAAATAATGTAAAATACACTCTTTCAAAGCCATGGTGGCACAATGGTTAGAATGCAGTATTTGAAGCCAACTCTGCCCACACATCAGGAGTTTGATCTTGACCAACTCAAGGTTGGCTCAGCTTTTCATCCTTTTGAGATTGGAAAACGAGGACTGAGATTGTTGGGGGCAATATATTGACTCTGTAAACCAGTCGGAGAGTGCTGTAAAGTATTGTGGGATGGTATATAAATCTAAGTGCTATTGCTATTGCTTTCAATCTAGAATAAAATATAAAATTAATAAATTATATATATATATTTGTTTTCTTAAGTTTTCGTGAGTATTTATATGTATGGTATTCAGCTTTGTTCGGGTATTTTCCCACGTCATTGGGTTTTCCAGGTCAATTTTATCTTTGGGGTTTCTTAGGATGGCTGCTATATTTCTGTCGATTTTGAAGGCAGTCTTGATGTGATGCCTGTGTAGTATCTTGCTGACTTTGTCTGTAGTACCTCTTATGTAGGACAGGACAGCTGTTCCATAGGTCTGTTCATCTTCTAGGTCTCCAGTATGTCTCAGTGTGTTTTTATGGATCAAGCCAGTAATTTTGCTTTTGTGGAAGCCATTGGCTGGCAGTACTTTAGTCAGGGTGCCTAGTTCAGTCTTTATGTGTATCTTGTCTGCCAGGAGTTTGGTTCTGGCGATTAGTGTTTTGGCCACAGAGTTTATCAGTGCTGGGTGGTGGTGGGATTGGGCATTGAGGTAGCGGTTGGTGTGTGTTTTCTTCTGGTATATGGTGTGTCTTAGTGTGCCATCTGTTTTTTTTTTTGTAGATTAGTACATCTAGGAATGGTAGTTGTTTATTTGTTTCTGTTTCCATGGTGAAACGGAACCAAACCATGGAAACGGAACATATATATGAATATATATATATATATATATATATATATATATATATATATATATATATATATATATATATATAATCTTAGGCCTGGTATTAAAAGGATATCAATATCAATGCAGACACCAAGTATCTCTAGGGTGGGCATTTTTAAAATGAAGTCCCATATTGAGAAGCAGAAGTTGGCTGGGGGAAGTATCAACACCATCAAAATGGCAGGAGCATCTGAAAGATCCTTTTTATGCAATAGATACCCTCTTGACTCATCATTTCAGAGATATTTCCTTATCTATACAAACAAACAGAATGACCAAAAACAAAAAGCAATAGAAGCAGGAGCAACTTCCTGCCAGCTTGACTGCAATTGACTGTCCTTGGGCAACTCATGGTACAACTGGTCTATTGGACCTCGGTAGGTCTAGGGTGGAACCAGTCTACTTAATTCTCATTGGCCAAAAGAGGGGCTGGTCTATCTGAACTCCAGAAGGCTAGGCTTGGAATTGCCTACTGAACCTCTGGACATGGCAACAGGCTAACACTGAAGTGATCACAAGTTTGCCAAATTTCAATCCTACAGGAGTAATGGGTCCCTGATTTTGGCTGCATATTGGAGGTACTAAAATTGTCCTATGATGCACTGTTTCACCCAGTTAAAGGTTTCAGATACATGAGTTTAGTAGTATACAAATCAGTGGTGGGATTCAAAAAAATTTGCAACCAGTTCTGTGGCTATGGCAGAGGAAGGACACTGTAAAATCCCCATTCCCTCCCCACTCCTGGGGGAAGGTTATTGCAAAATCCCATTCCCTCCCCCCCTGGAAGGTATTCAAATAGCTGGGCAAGTTATTAGCAAAAAAAAGGGGAGGCTTTCTTTGAGCTTGAAGTGAAGACCTTTGGATATTAACACCAAAACTATAGAGCAAGGATACAGACTAGAACAGTGGTGTCAAACTGGCAGGCCACGCCTACTTCAGCTCTGCAAAGGGGAAAAACATGGTGAAACGTTACGTCACAGCAACGTGACGCCATGAGTTTGACACCCATGGACTAGAAGCTAGAATAGTGTTCCTCAATCCCAGCAACTTTAATATGTATGGATTTCAGCTGGGGAGTTCAATTCTCACATCTTAAAGTTGCTAAGATACATAAAGTTTAATTTATCCAGTTTCATGTTAGGATTTACAAATGACTTGTTTGCATTTATTCCCCTCCCCCTCCCATCTTTTGGATATTGACTAATTGAGAACTAAATCTTACTACCTCTGGTCCAGCAGTATATCAGTACTTTAAGGAACATTACTGAAGAAATCATTTCAGTGATTAAAATATCATTATTGTCAGCTTTCCCAACAGACATGCTTGGGCAAGCTGTGCAAACAATGGACAAAAAAATGTTTGAGGTCTAGGATTATACGTATAAAGATTTTTCTAGAACCCAATGACTCAGGCTGGTTCGAAAGCATGCTTTTATACATGAGCAGACAATTGAAGACAAATAGGTGATCAAGTAAATGCTTGCTTTCTTATGGGGGGTGGGAACAGCATACTGGAAACTTTTTTGGTTTTTTTGCTTGTATGAGGAAAGGGGAACAGACTAGTGAATTCAGCAACTGAAGCTTTATATAGAGCATTACAAACTGAGAAGCTGTAAATGGAACAGTTGAGAAACTGAGAATGGTGAACCCGCATGTCTTGAGTTCTAGGTCCTTGGTGTAGGGCTTTTCAGATTTTATTGTGTGGACAACACCCAAAATGATAAATGAACTATTTGACCCCTCTTGAATGAAGTTATTTCATTTCAGTTAGGGTTGGGCAGGAAATATATGTAACTCTTGTATTTATTTGTTCATCTGATTTCTATAGAGAGGAGTACAAAGTGATGTTCGTACTGCTCCTCCTCCCATTTCTTTTTCTAACAACAGCAACTTTGTGAGGTCAGCTGAACTGAGAGAAAATGACTGGCCCAAAGTCACCTGGTGAGTTTTTATAGCTGACAGCAGACTTAACCTGGTTGGTTCTTATGAGAGTCTCAATCTCTATACCACACTGGTTTCTTCCTACTTGCAATAACTCAGTTTACTGCTGTAGACTCACCAGGATTCTCAAATGTTCCAGTCCTGCAACTGCTCACCAGGGCTTGCAGAGACAAAGTGAGGAGCAAAGCTTGGAGAAGGTTCTGACAAAGAAGGTTCTGCTTGCACAAAGCTGATCAGGAGATTTTTTTTTTTTTTCTTCAAGAAATTGTGATCCTTCTCTAAGTAACTTGTATCTCTACTCCCCAGGAGAGATCACAACCCCTGATTTAGCTGTTGGCTAATTTGGGTTGAGTAATAACTGCGGGTCAGTGGTGGGATTCAAACTTTTTTACTACCGGTTCTGTGGGCATGGCTTGGTGGGCATGGATTCTGTAAAATTTCCAGACAGAAATGGTATTTGCTGGTTCTTCAAACTACTCAAAATTTCCGCTACCGGTTCTCCAGAATTGGTCACAACCTGCTGAATACCACCTCTGGTATTCTAATGATAACATAATTAGAAACTAATGATACCATACTGAAAACGTTTCAATGTTAGGTTACAAGAGGGAGAAGGTAGGCTAGATTTCCAGTGTGTTAGGAAAGTGTGTTAGGAAAGATTTGGAAATGGAGAGGATAGCAGCAGAGCAGAGCAGAGAGCAATGTTGCCATTCATGAACTCATAACAAGTCTGGCAAAAATTCTGTATACTACCATTTTGTTTTGCTTGAAGAAAAAACTATGACTTGATCAACTGGGTTGCAAGCCAGCTGTTAAACAGCAGTAAGCTAAAGCAAGTCACATGACAAATTGTCTTCAGCTTGCTTTTGCATTTAGACCTAATTCTTATTCTCTTGAAGAGGAATTGAATGATTATGGAATAGACACACACAGAGAGAAATTTTAAGCTCAAGGCTTAGGTTAAGATTTAAATGTTGTATCACCATATCAGCAACTGACTCATCCCAGGTGGGATTCCATTTTTTTTACTACCGGTTCTGTGGGCGTGGCAGGGGAAGGTTACTGCAAAATCTCCATTCCCTCCCCACCCTACTAACCTGCTTTCCAGCTCCATTCTTCTATGCAGGGCAACAAAAGAAGACCCAGCCGATCAGCTGGGACTCGGGAATAGATGGAGAATAGATGGAGGTGGGGTCAGTCAGAGTTGGGATTTGCCGGTTCTCCAAACTACTCAAAATTTCCACTACTGGTTCTCCAGAACTGGTCAGAACCTGCTGAATACCTCCTCTGAACTGACTGTGTTTCAAATAATGCTTGTTTAAATAGACTTGTGCATCTGTCCAATGAAGAGGATACTAAATATCCACAGCAATCCAAAGGTACAGCTGTTTTGAGGCCCCCAAAGATACTTTCTCCAGAAAAAAGGGTCATGTAACAGACTGCACAAACTACTTGTTAATGTTGCTGGGGTGTTTTATAAAGTTTTTATGAAATGCTTTTTCTTCAGTACTGTATTCTTGGATAATAGACCCATTTTGAAAACTAAATCTTTAAGACAAAGTCCAACAGAAATTAACTACATCTAAGTCTCAGTCGTTATGACTCGTCATGAGGTCCCACCTGGTTTTTCCCCCCAAATATTTACCTAAGTTTCATATTGAATTCAGTATATGTTTCTAAATCCTACAGAACCTTCTAATTGTTTTCAAAACTACCCATAATTTTGCCACCCTTGCCCAAACTTTTACTATTTATATGGCTACTATGATCTTTGTTTGCATAGTCCACTCACAGTGAAGCTTTCCTCCAGCCACAAATTGTTCCACTTTTACTCCTTGGCTGTCCCTTCTGCCTCCCAGAATGTATCCTTTCAAGTCTTCTCTAAGTTCTTCATTGTCCTTTGTACAATTCACAAGTATCACTATTCTATGGTAACAAATCTAAGTATGTTCCCTGTTTACCTCCATTTCCTACCCACTCTGTTGACATTTTTGAATTATTTCTAGGATATAGAAATATTGGCTACTGTCTGTTGGCAATAAGAAATTGTAGTATGCTATGTGCATGTGTGCATTATACAAAATAAATACTTTTTTAAGCTATGAGGAATGTGTTTGTAAATTTCAGAAACTATTTTCTAAAATGTCTCCATAATATATTTCATGTTTTCTTAATAACTCTCAATTATGGTGTTAACTCTGACAGTATATTTTTTCAGAATGCTTAATAATTGCCCAGAAACAAGAAATTCAAGTAAAAGATTGAATCTTCCATCATGGAAGTATTATTCTCTTTTATTAAAAGCATTGTATATTATTCAAGGCCCATCTTGTCCTGAGTCACATTAATCTTTGTTTGGGAGAATGGATGTGGATGCAGTTCAATTAGCAAAGGACTTGATTTAAATTCTTTTTGTTGTGTTTTTAAATGTAAAAATTCAAACTTTAAATACAAATCTGGATTTTGATTCTAGAATTTCCCCCTCAATATCACTAGATGTCACATCTATCTATCTATCTATCTATCTATCTATCTATCTATCTATCTATCTATCTATCTACCTATCTACCTATCATTTATCTATCTACAGATACAGACAGACAAACACGCTGAATTATTTCTCTTGTTTGCAGTTATATATGGAGAAAATAAGGTTATTTATTAGCATAACACATTGACAAAGTTGTTTAAGCATGGTGAAATCCAGTCATATTATATTATGTTATTATTATTTATTATTATTACTATTATTATTATTATTATTCACAAAAAATGATGGTGTACACAGCAAACGAGATGACTATGCAGGGTTTTGTATCACAACTTACTAGTTGAACACTTCCCAAGCATTTAGGACCATGTGATGTATCGGTAGATTATGCAAGCAGATCTCAGTCAGGTGGCCTTCTGGCGCTGACCAATGGTAATTTTGTCAGCGCTAATTGTTTTTAAGTGCTTGTCTAGGTCTTTAGGCACAGCACCCAGTGTGCCGATTGCCACTGGAACCACCTGCACTGTTTTATGCCAGAGTCTCTGCAGTTCGATTTTCAAGTCCTGATATCTGGTGATTTTTTTTCAAGTTGTTTCTCATCAATTCTGCTGTTACCAGGTATGGCAATGTTGACGATCCACGCCTTTTCTTCTCCACAGTCGTGATATCCAGGGTATTGTGTTCCAAACCTTTTTCAGTCTGTATTCAGAAGTCCCACAGTAGTTTTGCATGCTCATTTTCAACCACTTCTTCAGGCTTATGATCCCACCAGTTCTTTGCTACAGGCAGATGGTAGTTGTGACACAAGTTCCAGTGGACCATCTGAGCGACTGTGTTGTGACATTGTTTCTAGTCAGTCTGAGCAACAGCTCAGTTTGTGATCAATGGTTTCATCTGCTTCTTTGCAGAGTCTGCATTTGGGGTCATCAGCAGATTTTTCTATTCTGGCTTTGATTACATTCTTTCTGATGGCTTGTTCTTGGGCTGCAAGAATCAGGCCTTCTGTTTCTTTCTTCGGTGTTCCATTGGTCAACCATAACCAGGTCTTTTCCTTATCTACTTTTCCTTGGATCTTTTCAAGGAATTGTCCATGCAGTGCTTTGTTACACCAGCTGTCAACCAGAGTTTGCATCGCTGTTTTCCTATATTGATTCTTGGTTTGCTGCACTTTGAGCAGCTTCCTCTTGTTGACCTCCATCAAGGCTGGTTCAACACTGTCTTTCACATAATCTGCCAGAGCATGCTTCTCTTCTTCGACTGTCTGCTTCACTTGCAAAAGTCCTCTACCGCCTGCTTTTCTGGGCAAATATAGCCTGTCGATGTCACTATGCGGGTGCAGCGCATAGTGTATGGTCATCAGTTTTCTTGTTTTCCTATCCAAGCTGTCCAGCTCTGCTTGTGTCCAGTTTATGATCCCAGCAGTATATCTGATGACAGGTATGGCCCAGGTATTTATAGCCTTGATGGTGTAACCACCATTCAGTTTGCTTTTTAGAAGATTTCTTTGTGTGTATTCTTTGCTGACCACATTTTTCACTTGCCCGTGCTTGATATTATCCAGCTGCAGTATGCCCAGGTATTTGTAGGCTTTGGGTTGAAGGCTTGAAGGCTTGTCCATTGGGCATTTTAATTCCATCACTTTCTATGATCTTCTCTTTCTTCAGTGCCATTGTGGTGCATTTGTCCTGGCCAAACTCCATGCTGATGTCAGCACTGAAAATTCGAACTGTATTGGTCAGTGACTGGATTTCAATTTCTGATTTTCCGTATAATTTCAGATCATCCATGTACAGCAGGTGAGAGATTTTCTGTGAATTTTTAGCAGTTTGATAACCCAGGTTAGTTTTCTGTAAAATTGTTAACAGGCGGTCATGGCGATGATGAACAGCAGAGGTGACAAAGAATCACCCTGGAAAATCCCTCTTTTTATGTTGACCAGTCTGTAGCCTTCACTTCCAATAAACAGTTCTGACTTCCAGTGCTTCATCGCATTTGCAGTGAAAGTACCAATGCACTTGCATATTCCGATGACATCCAGGTACTTGATGATCCAGTTGTGCGGTAGTGAATCAAATGCTTTCTTTTTTTTAAATCAAATTTTATTAGTTTTTACAAAACAATACATAAACAAACAAGGCATAAAATATAATAACATAAAGATCTTTTCTGAAAAAACCAATAGAACATCTCGTTTAGAAACAAAATAATTCCAAATTATACAAACACAATTTAATATATATATTTACATTATCTGTTCAACTTCATATCTTATCCCAACTTCTCTTTATTTCTCCCTTTCATTTTATTATTCAAATTATTTCTTGCTAATTAAAATTTTATTGCTTTTCAAGGACAATACACAAACAAACAAAACATAGAACATAAAAACATAAAACATCTTTTCTGAAAGTTGCTTGATCCCGGGTTAAAACTCTTCACACAGACACAAATTCAAAAATCATATTCATTTTATGTACCAATCCATATCTTATGACCATTTTCAATTTTCTATATAGCTTCTTCCCTCTTTTATCTTTCTTAGTTTTATTTTATTTATCTCATCTCAGTTCAAATCATAATACTTATCATTCTTTGTCTGTTCTATTTCCAGCTATCCATTCGTCTTTTCTCTTTGAACAAAAACTTCTCCTGTACACTGATTGGAGTATGACGCCTTTAACTCTTTCCCCAACTTAATAATACTTAATATAACACATAACTTATATTGGGATTCTGTTTAGTATATTCTAAAATTACACAATGTATTTTATAAGAAAAAACAACAACAACAACAACAAAGGAACAAATTTATAGGTATATAAGATCACTATCAATGCCATTGAAAAACTAATCATACATACTGATACTCATTTATATCTTAAGTGTTTTATTCTAAATACACGTAAAAACACAATCTTATGTACCTTACAGAATCCCTTTTTCAATTAAATTTACCCATTGTCTCTAAATGAATTTTGTTTCTTTAAATCTTGCTTCCCACCATTAAGGCTTCTCATCCCTTCCTTTCTCCCTTGCTTATTCTTCTCCTTGCCCTTTTTACTCCTTTGCCTCTCCACCTCCCTTTTCTTCTTCTGCTTTCCCCCTTTCTGTTGTTTTCTAATCTTGTATCTACCTTTCAGCTCATTTTTCTCTTTTTTGGTTGTTTTTTCAAGCCCTAAAGTCCCCTTTTTCTTTTCCTCTTTCTCCTCCTCCCCAAATAGAATTATTTGTTCATCAAAGATGGCTTCTTATTTATCCCAGTCGTCCTGGTACCCAGTCAATTTTTCATAAGTACATACCGCCATTTCTGGAAATTGAAAAAGAGTGCCCAAAGAATCTTTCCCATCTTGTTCTTATTTTTTATATTCAATTTTTAGTTCAACCACAAGTGATGCCATTGTAAAGAGAAATTTTTTTTTCCAAAACAACCACCCGAGTTCTTTTAATCAAAAATAATTCCCAAGAGTTCCAAATTCACCAAACAATCCAAATAAGCTATTTCTTTTAATACTTTTTTCTTTCTTCCATTTCTCTTTCTGGGGTTGCTGTTTAATCACAAAGTTCCAATTAAAATATATCTTTTAGAAGTCTTATTAATATTCAATAGCTCTTTAGAATTCTAGGCAATCTCCTCCTTGTTTTCAAATTCTGCTTCAATTATTTTTCCTCTCCCTTCCCACTTACAGCAAAAAGATTTTTCTTTAAATGTTCAGAAATCCATACCTCCAATGCGGGTTTTCCGATTTCTCTTAAAGTTCTATCGCTGTCACGTTCGGAAGGAGAGTGAAAAGAAAAAAAGTTTCTCCTTTAACTTCCATTCACCACTTGACACACTCTGGAAACGATGTATCTTTAATAAGTTTTAAGTTCCAGGGTACTTTCACTGTTACTTTGTTCTGGTTAGCAAAGATCAGTTTCATTTCTTCACAGCTCCTTCTGCACTTTCTTTTTCCGGCTGAGCTCTTCTATGTGGCGGCCATTGCTGACCGTCGCTCAGCTGCCTTTGGAAAAGGGGTTTAGCCCGCTAGGGAAGAGAGGTGCGATATCTCTCGACCCTGCCAGACCCCCTGTCTTCGCCACCTTCTACAGCGGTGGCTTAGCCCCAAAGCCAAATGGCTCGGGGCACTCGGGCAGTGAACACAGGCAGAAACCGCATACAGTCGCGGATTCCTACCTGCTCCGAAGTGCTGCAGACCGGAAATTCGTGAATCAAATGCTTTCTTTTTTTTTTTTTTTTAAACAAATTTTATTGATTTTACAGAACACAAACAAAACTAAAAGATCTTTTCTGAAAGTTGTCTGATCCCGGGTTGAAACTCTTCGCACAGACACAAATTCAAACATCATATTCACTTTATATATCCTTCCATATCTTATTATCATTTTCTTTTTTATATTATATATATAAACCATTTTTATCAATTTTATATAAACAATGCACAAGGCATAACAGCTTATAAGTTCTTTTCTAAGAAAAAATAATAAAAGAAGAAAACCAATAGGACATAACAATCCCAAATTATAGTATCAATACTTTGTCTATTTAACTTCATATCTTATCCCAACTTCTCCTTTTCATCCAAATTATTTCTTATTAATTAAAAAAAATTTTTTTTGCCTTTTTTCAATATACAACATCCAAAAAAAAAAAAAAAAAAGCATAACAAAACCTTTATATATCCTTTCATATCTTATTACCATTTTCAATAATATTCTTTGTCTGTTCTATTTCCAACTATCCATTCATCTTTTTTCTTTTATTATACTTCTCCTATACACCAACTGGAGTAACGTCTATAACTCATTACCCTAACTTAAAAGTACTTCATATAACAATTTTTCTTGGGATTCTGTTTAAAAGATTCTAAAATTACACAATGAATTTTATACTCTAAATACACATATAAAAAAAAACAATCTTATGTACCCTCCAGAATCCCTCTTTTATCCTAAATTAAATTCACCCATTGTCTCTGAATAAACTTTTTTTCTTTAGATCTTGCTTCCCCCCATTGAGGCTTCTCCTCCCCCCCTTTCTCTCTTGCTTATTCTTCTCCTTGTCCTTTTTACCCCTTTGTCTTTCCTCCTCCCTTTTCTTACTCCTTTTCCTTTGCTTTCTAACCTTGCCTCCACCTTTCCGCTCATTTTTCTCTTCTTTGGTTGTTTTTATAATTCTTAAAATCCCCTTTTTCTTATCCTTTTTCTCCTCCTCCCCGGAAAGAACCCATTGTTCATCAAAGATGGCTTCTTCTTCCTCTTCTTCTTTGTCCCAGTCCTTCTGCTGCGTAGTCAACTTTTCATAAGTACATAACGCCATTTCTAAGAATTGAAACAAAGTGCCCAAAGTATCTTCCTTTTTATATTTTTGATATTCAGTCTTTAGTTCATCCACAAGCAATGCCATTATGAAAAGAGAAACTTTTCCCAAAACAACCACAAGTATTTTTAATCAAAAATAATTCAAAAAAAGTTCCAAAAATTAATACTTTTCTTCCTTCTTCTCTTTCTCTTTCTGGGGTTAATGTTTAATCAAAGAGGTCCAATTACCATATACCTTTCTTTGGGATTCTAGGCAATCTCCTCCTTTTTCAGCTTCTGCTCCAATTTTTTTTTCCCTCTCCCTTCCCACTTGCAATATCAATTTTAAATAATCAGAAATCCATACCTCCAACAAGGGTTTTCCAATTTCTTAAGTTTTTCAATGCCCAAAAATCCTTTTGTCCCTTAGCTTCAACTCTCA
The DNA here is from genome assembly GCA_033807585.1 of Hydrophis major. Lineage (NCBI taxonomy): Eukaryota > Metazoa > Chordata > Lepidosauria > Squamata > Elapidae > Hydrophis > Hydrophis major. Next base: position 205,374,131 of record CM066330.1, on the reverse strand, counting down.
AAACAATTCACTTTCAATGTCCAATATGTCCAAACATTTCTGCTGTTTCCATGGGGTGGGAGAGTAAAGAAAAAAAAAAGTTCCCTTTAACAGCTTCTCCGCCGCTTTCGATCTTCTTAGGGATACAATGTATCCTCCAGCAATTCAAACAGCTCAGTTCCAACCAATTTGAAAGATGTTACTTGACCCGGCTCAGACAGCACTTTCACTCTTCTTACTTCCTCCAGCGCAATCTTACCCGGTTGCTGGCTTCTTCGTGGCGGCCATTGCTGACCACCGCTCCACCGCCTTGGGAAAAAGGGGTTTTTCCGGAGAAGGAGGGGGTCTGCGACACCCCCAACCCCCTGTCCGACTCCCCTCTCTCTTCAGCTGTCCCTACAGGGCAGCCATATCCCCCTGACCCATCTGGATCGGGGGTACCTCGGTGGCTAGCACAGCAGGAATCGCGAGCTGTCGCGAATTCCTGCTGCCCCGAAGCCACGCGAAACCGGAAACCTCCCAAATGCTTTCTTGTAGTCAATCCAAAGTTGTATACAGATTTGTTTTCCGGCTTTTGCAGTTCTCCAAAATCATTTTGTCAATCAGGAGCTGATCTTTTGTGCCTCAGCTTCCTTGTTTGTTTCCTTTCTGCTCTACTGGCAAGATGTTATTTGCTTCTAGGTAGTCCTGGATCCTGTCAGCTGTGATGCCGGTCAGAAGCTTGAACATGGTTGGCAGACACATTATTGGCCTGTAATTTGCAGGTATTATTATTATTATTATTATTATTATTATTATTATTATTATTATTATTATTATTATTACCCTTCTATCCAACACTAACTTTCTACCCTATTTGGATCTAATCTTAGATTCAGAATAGCATGATCAGCAGACTTGAAGAATCTGGAGAAATCATGAGAGCAAGAAAAGTTAAAGCAATTTAGCATCAGTTAAAAAGTAAAAGCAGAATCCAAGTTTATATTAACTGTGGGCTTGTAAGTAGTGATTTTCTTGATGATGTGCTCTGTAGGATACTAAAAAAAAAATGGAAGGTGGGTTTTTTTGGTGCCTGCTAATCAGAGAAAGTGATACATATCTTTCCAGTTGGCTCCTTCCCCAGTGCATGGGTATTACCATCACCTGCCTTCCCTAAATGGCTGTGAAATCTTTCTTCCTGCTTAAGACAGAACATTTAGGTGGGTGGCCATGGATTTCTCATTTGGCTACCACATTCCAGTTGCATAAGGCAATGAAATGATGTGATTCATTTACTATAAATGATGAGAAATCTCCTGGCTCTACATTTAAAAAAACATATGCCTCTCAACACTGGGTGAAAAGCCAACCCACTAGACTTAGTCAACAAGAGACTGCATCATGTTTTCCCAAACAAATATCCACAAGGGAACGTGGTCCTCCTTACTGGCTATAGTGCCAAAGAAAAGTGAGTGTGTAGATTCATTTGAGGAACTTTCATTCTGATTTTCAAAAAATATCAGATGCAGACAGAACCTTGGTATAAACAGAAGCTGTAAATGACTTCAAAATTAGCAAGGACAGCTATTCCATTTTTTCTTTCTTTTTTCTTTTCCCTTTAGAAAAAAAAAGAGCAGAAATAATGGTATAAAATAAGGGAGAGATTTACAAACAGAGTATGATAAAGTGGATTTCTCATAAAATTCTGCAAGTAAGACACCACTATTATGCAATGAAAATTTTACTTGGAAGTATCCTAAATCTTTTCCTGACTTTTTCTGGAAAACCACAATAATTAAAAATGATGAGGACTGGGAAAGCAATACAGTTAATGAATACGTCATAAAATATTCTTCATCCTCTCATGAAAGTTACTTTTTTGGTTGTTGTGGGTGTGAACTTCCACAACAACCAAGAGAATAAACTGAGTTTATTCTAGATAAGAATGACCTCTGGTTTTGCTTTATTTTGTCATTTTTACATATTACAAAAACCAGTTTTCTGTTCTCTGATGCCCACATTTTTCAGAGGATTTCTGGCCTGTTGTACAATATTTCCATGAGGAAACTAATTTTGGAAGGATGTTAAAATATCAATACAAATGCACCATGCCATCTCCTGACAACCCTCTCTCCTTCACCTGGGAAGCTTCATTATAGTTAGGGCTTACTCAACAGGGATCTGGTTTGTTTAAGTGTTGCCAGGGAGTTGGGGGTATAATAAATAGAATAGAATTCTTTTTTATTGGCCAAGTGTGATTGGACACAGAATGAATTTGTCTTGGTGCAAATGCTCTCTGTATACATAAAAAAAAAAGAGATATTCATCAAGAGTCAAGAATCATCAGGTACAGCACTTAATGATAGTCATAGGGTACACTAAGCAATCAAATCATATTAGGAAACAGTCCATATAAATTGTAATGATACAAGCCACAAAGTTCCAATCATACCATCACAAGTGGGAGGGGATGGGCAATAAGGAGTGATGAGAAGAATAATAGTAATAAGAGTGCAGATTTTGTAAATAGTTGAACAGTATTGAGGGAATTATTTGTTTAGAGAATGATGGCATTCGGGAAAAAACTGTTCTTGTGTCTAGTTGTTCTGGTGTGCAGTACTCTATCTTTTCGGGGGTGACTTAATCCCCCTCCCTTGCATCTTTGGGCGGGCAGATGGCAACGGCTTGGATGTTGACCTCGGCATTGGTGGGGCACTTCATATCGGGGTCAACGCAGGCAGCACCATATCCGGGTGTGCAACAAAAGTACTTCCTAATGGCAAGCCCCCCCACCATTCCCCCCATTTCGCATGTTTTAATGCAGGCCTTAATTTGGGGGGAGGGGCTTAATTTCATTTCATGCCTATAAAACATGCTGGGACTTCCTATTGGGGGAGGCCGTATTGTTGGAGAAACAGGGTGTATGTATGTATGTATGTATGTATGTATGTATGTATGTATGGCATTCAGCTTAGTTCGGGTATTTTCCCACGTCATAGTAGTTGTGCTTTTAAAGTTGTAGCAACGTTTCAGCAGAATCTCATCTGCCATCATCAGGCTTCTGTATAGTGTTCATCTGTGAGTCAGACTTTTACAGTGGTATCAGATTTAAATTTGGGGCAGCCTATTGCTGTGCCTGAATGGTTTTTTTCTTCATCCTAATTGGTTGGGAGTCTTGGTTTGTGTTTATTGGTCTTGGAGTTTGCTGTGTTCTATACAGAAGCCTGATGATTGCAGATGAGATTCTGCTGAAACGTTGCTACAACTTTAAAAGCATCACTACTATGACGTGGGAAAATACCCGAACAAAGCTGAATGCCATATATATACATATATATATATGGATCTTTGGTTATTCGGGTTTTCTCCTGCGTAAGATTGGAAGTATCTAGGCAATGTTTCAATGAAGTCTCATTCATCATCTTCAGGCTTGGTCTTCAGCTCTGTGCTTCTCAGAGTGATGTGAGCTTGCAGCTGCTTCTTCCTTTTAACTGCTAGTGGGGGTGTGACTTGATTGGGTGGGGGCTTGGCTGTGTTCTGATTGGTTGGGGGGTTGGCTGTGTTCTGATTGGCTGGAGGCGTGTTCTGTTTAGGTGGGGGCTTGGTTGTGCTCAGGTTACTCTTAGTTGCTGGGGGATTTGAGCTGGTGAGCTGTGATCTTGCTGTTTGGCTTTGAGTTTGTGGTCGTGCTGCATCTTCATGGTGGGGGTCAGTTTGCTTCATGTATGGCTCAGAGAAGTTTGAAGTGGGTAGTGATGCAGCTGCAGTGCGGCTTCTGGTCCGTGGTCGTGTCTCATCTTCTGTGTGGGTGTGAGTCTGCTTTCTATGTGGAAGTGTGGTGGTGGCATCTTGTGTGGCTCTCAGGGGTGTGGGTCTGGTATCATTCTTCATGTTAGGTACTCATCTGTTCATGAGGGTGGGTTTCCAAATGGCTGGTAGGCGGGAATATCATCTTGTTTATTCATGCTGTGTGGGCGTTTTTCTATCTCTATGGCTTCTCTGATTATTCTGCTGCTGAAGTGTTCGGTTTTGGCGATAGTTCTGGTATTTTTAAAGTCAATCTCATGTCCTGTGGCTTTGAGGTGTTGGACCTGGGAAGAGGTCGGTTCTTCCTTTTTGATTGAGTTCTTATGTTCTTCAATGGGTGCACTTATTCTTCTGTTAGTTTGTCCAATGTATGTGGTAGGGCAGGCAGTGCAAGGGATTTCATATACTCCTTGATTTTCTAACTCGATTTTGTCCTTAGGGTTTCTTAGGATGGTGGATATCTTTCTGTTTGTGCAGAATGCTGTCTTAATGTTGTGTTTTTGGAGGATCTTGCTGATTTTGTCTGTAGTGCCTTTTATATATGGGAGGAGGGCTTTGCCATTCTCTTGTTCTCTGTCTTGGATTTTGGTTGGGGTTTCTTTTTGGATTAGGTGGGTGATCTTCTTTCTTTGGAATCCATTGGCTGTCAGCACGCCAGTGAGAGTGTATAGTTCGGTCTCTAGATGTTGTTCATCGGCTAAGCATTTTGTTCTGGAGATGAGTGTCTCGGCTACGGAATTGATCTGTGCTGGGTGGTGGTGTGAGAGTGCGTGCAGATAGTGGTTTGTATGTGTTTTCTTCTGGTAGATGGTGTGTCCTAGGGAGCCATTGGATTTTTTGTATGCCAAGACATCTAGGAAGGGAAGTTGGTTGTTTCCATGGTGAATTGTATTTTGGGGTGTTGGCTGTTGAGGTGTGTGAGGAAGTTGTTCAGTTTTTCTTTCCCGTGTGGCCAGATTATGAAGGTGTCATCTACGTATCTGAGCCAGAGTTTGGGTTTGTGATCATATTTTTCTAGAGCTTGTGTTTCAAAGTGTTCCATGTAGAGGTTAGCGATGACAGGTGAGAGGGGTGATCCCTCTTCACCCAAGTGCCAATAAAAGAAACCTTGACAGCCATCCAAAACAAATACAACCCCCCCAAGCACATCCTAGATCTGACCAACCACTGCCTATCCAATACATACTTCACCTACAACAGACAAAAATACAAACAAATAGAAGGAGCACCCATGGACCAATCAGATGTCACTATTATTGGCCAATCAGAAGTGCAGGGCCAGAACCCTACACTTTTCTAAAGGTTTTAATAATCTTTATTTAAGCACTTTTATTAATTCACAACACCCCTTCCCTCCTGGGTTCCGTTGAAGGGGTGCGGTGACGTAATCTTTGAGGTAGGCAGGTTGTTTAGATTGTCTGTTAGATTTTCGCTGTCCCCCCGGTACTTGTTTATAATCTTGTTTGGGTGGGACGTTTTCTGGCGAGTAGGGTGCCTCCGGTCTTTCATTTAAAAACTCGGTGCCACTAATGTCCTCGTTGTCCTCTAGCCTTTGTGGGCTTGCCTCTGACGAGGTGTCTCTTTGAGGCAAGTCCACCACCCTCTCTGATCCTTCTTTATGCAATAAGTCTGAATGCTCACTTCTTCCACTCGTGCTTTCTGCTGTTTCGAACTTGGTCTCCTCGGCATCTCCTCCCCCCTCAGTTTGGAAGTTACCGGAGTCGCAGAAACGAGGTTGCAGCCTTGAACGCAGCTGATCAATATGGCGCTTCCATATTCTTCTGTCGCGACTTCTTACTCGGTACGACCTGGGTCCTGTGACTTGGATTACAGTTGCCTCAACCCACAAAGGATCGCCAGAAAAGTTTCTAGCGAAGACTAAGTCGCCTATCTGGAATTCGCGGCATTTCCCACTGAATCTGGGTGGTTTTTCTGGTTCGTACAATGGGTGTAGTCAGTCAAGGTGGGAGCGGAGTTTTCGTCCCATTAACAATTCAGCCGGAGTCTTGTTGGTGATGCTGTGCGGAGTGATGTGTTGAAGAAAGAGTATCCGGTTAATCTTATCTTCAATATCACCATAGTCCATTTTATGTAGGGTCTTTTTGACGAATTGTACCATGCGCTCGGCTCTTCCATTGGCCGCAGGATGTGCCGGCGAAGTTAGCGCATGGCAAATGCCACGGTCCGACAAATACTGTTCAAAAGAAAGCACGGTAAGCTGGGGGCCATTGTCAGATACCAGAACGTCTGGCAGTCCATGGGTTGCGAATAATCTGGTTAATTTCCTGATGACGGATTCGGTTGTGGTACTTTTCATTTCATGGATTTCAAACCAGTTTGAGTAGGCATCCACCATTACTAGGAATGTGTGTCCTTTAGTAGGTCCCGCAAAGTCAATATGAAAATGGGACCATGGTCCCCTGGGTGTTTCCCACTCTGTTGGGGTTGTTTTCGGTGGGGCATTGCTAACTTCCTGGCATTTGCAACAAGTCTTTACCCAGGCCTCAATTTGCTTGTCGATACCCAGCCACCACACGTAGCTTCGTGTAAGCGCCTTCATTCGCACGATGCCGGGGTGGCCTTCATGCAAGGTTTTCAATACCGCTCGTTGCAGCCGCTCTGGGACGACGTAGCCGAGCCCCCAATGTAGCCCCCAAATTATGCAGCCTTTCTGGGAAAACAGTTCCGTCTGTCGATTCTTGAAAGGACTGAAGTTGTCAGGGATTTGATCCAATGGCCATCCTCGCTCGACCCAGCTAAGAACTCGCGCCAAAATGGGATCGCGTTTGGTTTTGATAGCGATATCTTGAGCTGTCAGTGGTGGTGATTGAAGTGTCTCAATCTGGAGCGTTGTGACAGTTGGAGCTGGGTCGTCAACGGTTTCCAGAAGTAGTGCATGGCTTAGTGCGTCAGCGTGGGGGTTGGCTTTCCCCGGATGGTGTTGCAGCTTATAATTATATGCAGCCAAGAATTCCGACCAGCGAGTCATTCTGGGAGATAATATATAAGGAGTTGGCTTGTCCCCCGCTATAATCCCCAGCAAAGGTTTGTGGTCGGTAACTATAGTAAAAACTCACCCATAAATATATTCATGAAATCGTTTAACAGCAGAAACGACAGCAAGAGCCTCTTTATCGATTTGACTATAGTTACGTTCAGCTTTTGATAGCGTTTTTGAAAAGTAGGCAATTTGGTAACACATGGCTCAAAATGGCACCCACTCCGAATGGTGATGCATCACATGTAATCGTTAAAGGCAAAGTCTCATTATACTGCATCAAAACAGCGTCTGAAGTCAATAAGTTTTTTACTTGTCGGAACACATGTTCCTCTCGGTGTCCCCAGACCCAGGTTGCCTTTTTGTCCAACAGACGATGTAGGGGCTCGGCTACGGTCGCTTTGTGGGGCAGGAACACGTTGTAAAAATTGATAAGGCCCAGGAAAGCTTGGAGATCAGTCTTATTTCTGGGCCTTGGAGCGTTTTTGATTGCCCTTAGCTTGCTATCGGTGGAGTGAATGCCTTGTTTATCGATTAAGTATCCCAAAAATTCTACTTTATCCGTACACAGTTGACACTTATTTTTTTTTACTTTAAGGCCAGAGTCTTTAAATTTCTGGAAAACTAATCTCAGGCGCTCCCTTAGTATTTCTCTAGTCGGAGCAGCAATTAAAACATCATCAAAATAAGGTACAACCCCTTTTATACCCTGTAGTAATCTCTCCATCAAGCTCTGAAAGATTCCTGGGGCCATGCTAACTTCGAATTGGAGTCGGTTGCACTTAAATGAACCTCGGTGCATAATGATCGTTTGTGTCTCTGCCGTTTTTTTTTTATCTACAGGCAGTTGTTGGTATGCCTGTGCTAAATCCAATTTAGCGAAGACTTTTCCACCCCCCAGGGAATGGAGAAGGTGTTGTACCACCAGTACTGGGTAAGCGTTCTGCTGAAGGGCGTGATTCAGGGTGGCTCAGTAGTCCCCACAAATTCTTAACGATCCATCCGGCTTGATGGGTGTTACGATTGGGGTTTCCCAGGGAGTGTGGTCGGTTGGTTCTAACACACCCTGGGCTATTAATTTATCAAGCTGCTCGTCAATCTTTGGTTTAAGGGCAAATGGAACTCGACGAGGCTTAAGGCGGATGGGAGCTACTTCGGGTTAAGGTTAAATGATATCAGGGTCTCCTTATACTCGCCTAATTTATCTGTAAAGACGTCTTGGAACTCCCGGACGATGGCCTCTTCCCAGTCATCGCTGTTAGTTCGGTGAATGCTGGCTACTTCAATTCCAAGTGGGGCGAACCATTGGAGGCCTAACAAACTAGGCCGATCCCTGTCGACTACGGTTAGTGGTAGGGATGCAGTACGATTTTTAAATGAGACACGGACTTTGCTGGATCCAACGACTGGAATTCGATTTCCCTGATAGTCCTTGAGTATGATTCTTTGGAATCTGAGGTCTTGCCGCTGGACGGTGGGAATTAATTTTTTAAGGGTCTTCCAGGAAACCATCGAGAGGGACGATCCTGAATCGACTTCCATCATGCAGGGCTGGTTTTCGATGGCGACCTTCACCCGGATCTTCTTGGCATCTAATGATGAGACATGACCAATCACGCCGACCAATCACACTCATGATTTGGTGTGACTCTTCTTGTTTCGTTGACTGGGCTGGTGGTTTGTTTCTGTAGGAGTGGTTGTTCCATTGGTGGGCTAAGTATTCCCGATTCACAGGACGACTTCCTGTGGGCTGGCGGTAGTTGGTCCCCCTTTGAGGTGGGCCAGATCCTTGCTTGCTTCTACAGACTCTTTCCGAAGTGACCTCTTTTCCCGCACATATGGCAGAGCACATCGAGGAATTTGCAGTCTGATTGTGGGTGGTTTGCCCCACAACCAGCGCATTGGTACTGCACTCTCTGGTTATGTTGATGGCGTTGATCTCATTCAGACCGGAGCCGGTTGACCTCTTCTTCATCACTTTCTGATGACGATTGAAGGTTTTCGTGGTGGGCTGTTGTTGCCTGTCCTTCCAGGTGAAGTGAGATTTCGCCGGTGAGTTGGTGGAGCGGGGCGTGGGTGTGGCGCATTCGTGCAGCCGACTTCCTGGTTGCTTCTGCTGCAGTAGCGTCAGCAATGGCATCTGCAAGGCTAATGTCGCCTTTCGCCATCAGCTTACTTTCTGTAGCTAGTGCATCTAATCCCAGAACTATTCGGTCTCTCAGGGCCTCTTCGAGGTTGGTGAACCTGCAGAGGCCTCCCAAATTCCGGAGATCTGCAATGAAATCTGCAATGCTTTCTCCCTTCCGCTGGTCTCTCTGATAAAATTCATGTCTTCAAACAAGCGTTGGTACGGTTGTGCATAATCGGCCCGTAGAAGGGGCTCGAGGACGTCCCAGTCCATGGACTTCACCTCAGCCGGTTTGACTAGTGCCTTGGCCATCTTAAAAACGGTCGGCCCGCAGTGAGTTAGGAATACCACTCGCTTCTTTCCAGTAGTGGCATTCTTCAAGTTGTTGGTCTCCAGAAACATCTGGAATCGGTCCATATATGAGTCCCAGTCTTCTTGTGCCGGGTCGAATGGAGCGGGTGGTATGACGCTGCTAGACATCGTTCAGCCATTGGTGCGTCTTCAGCCACGTGCTCTGTTTAGCGCTCAATAGTGCTCAGTCAGCTCTGACGTCTCCAAATCCCATCCCATGTTAAGTTCTGCGCATGGGCGCAAGAAGTGGAGAAGAGACGATGAACAGTGAACTTCAACTCTTTATTTAACATTGTGGAACAGAGCAAAAACTACAGCAGCAATAGCCCTTTTTATAGGCAAGCTGCTGATCAAATAACCAATAAGAAATGGGAAGCGTTAGTTCCTTTAACCAATGAAAGAGGCCTGCTAATAGCCAATCAGATTCTCCTGAATGGACCAATCAGATGTCACTATTATTGGCCAATCAGAAGTGCAGGGCCAGAACCCTACACTTTTCTAAAGGTTTTAATAATCTTTATTTAAGCACTTTTATTAATTCACAACAGTTGTCTTTGAGCTCAAGAGAATAATGTAATTCTAGATCAGTGAGAAGCTGGCCTGTGCTTATTCTTTGCTTCATGCCAGGTAGAAAAAGACCAAGGCCATAGAACCACCCACTTCCAGCCATGAACACTTTATCACTCACTATTTTACACAAAGCAGATCAGGGATTCATTTTCATTTATCTGGTTTTTAAATAATGTTACTCATACTGATCAGGCTGTCTGTACATACCACTCATGGAGCTTGTCTGCATTGTTTCCTTAGATTTGAATTCTTCTCCTCTTACTTCTTTAGAGTCAGCTGTGAGTAATCATTTTCAAATGGACAGGACAACCCTGAGACTAAATACAACATATAAGCAGAATATTTCTTGCTTGGGAACTTTGAACGTTTGTTTTGTCACTTTTATTTTTCCTCTTACCACCCATCATTTAATCTATTTTGGAGTATCAATTGAAAAAATCTTCATTTATTCAGGCAACTCTTTGATGTATTCATATCTTTTGTTTAATGGTAACCAAAGCATTGATACACGCATTTTCTTTAAATTGCTTTAGAGAAGAGGGGCTCAATCTGTTCTCCAAGCACCTGAAAACAAGACAAGAAGCAATGGATGAAAACTCATCAATGAGAGAAGCATCCTAGAACTAAGGAGAAATTTCCTGACAGTTGGAACAATTAATCAGTGGTATAAGTTGCCTCCAGAAGTTGTGGATACTCTAACACTGGAGGTTTTTAAGAATAGATTGGACAACCATTGTCTGAAATGGTATAGGCTTTCCTGCTTGAGCAGAGAGTTGGATTAGAAATCTCCAAGGTCTCTTCTAACTGTATTATTCTGTTAAATCCTGGAGTGATGCTAACAGGTTTTTACTCAACACTACAAAATAGGATACTGAGTTGAGTGAGTTCTATCCATCTCCAGCTCCACACGTAATTCTCATACAAAATATGCCAGCTTTCTACTCCATTTCCTTTCTATCGCTCTTATGTGTTTCTTCCAACTTGGAGAAGCTGACATTTACTTCTGTCAGATCATACTCTAGGAGGTGAAACCATGGTAATCATTAAGCATACTGATGCAATGAAGGAAGGGGGAATCTTTGTGTCACTCAGAGGTCTTGGTCTGATTCTGTGAAGTTGTCTGACAAGGTCTAATTCGTGAATTATCATGTTTGGAATGCTGGGGCATAATCTTTTTTAAATGCATGCTTGGGAAGACTCGACAGAAAAGCATTTGGGATACAGCCCATTCCTTTTTCCATGCAAAACTGCAGTAGATCAATGAATATTTTAACAAAGAACTATTTCATTAAAAGGGTTGATTGCTTAATGAACTGTCCCTGTGAGCCATCAAATGCAATAGTTCTCCACCCCCACCCCCTTAACAAAGGCCAAGATTCATATCACAAAGAACTAGTTTATCAAATTACTGTAATAGTCTGTGTAGAATATGCACTTTTTGAGAACAGCTTGTAATGGAAACTGGGAATGACATGGAAAAATAACACTTATTTAATATGTTCCTTTATAGAATTCTCCTGTATGATTCTATAAGATGCCTAACTGGATATGTATTTACATAGGTTAAAGGTAAGCAACTTTTTATCAGACAAGAGCCTCATTCCATTCAAAAATAATCTGCTGAGGGCTGCATGTCAATGTGGGTGAGTTTTAATCAAGCAATCGGTGGAACCAAACCAAAAATTGGTGGAGTTACAAAACACCAGCAATTGCCTACCCCGATTTAGCACAGCTAAATTGAATCCTTTAAGTTTTATCCTGTATGCATTTCAAAATACATAAAACAGTAATGAAGAACATGTGAGACAGTTGTGGATGCAGTGTTGTTTTTCCAAAAGTCTCAGTACAGAGGGACGGGTATGTTTATTTCACTCCCTAAATAAGAATGTGAACGTGAAGTACTATATATTTCAAAATACAAAAATTGTATTTTTAAGAAAGGCAAAATTTACCCACCTTTTCCTTTTTTTCCTATATGATTAGAAATTGCTCTAAACATCCTGGTCTGTAGGTTTTATTCATCCAAGCAGGGTTTTGCATGGAAGCTTCATACATTTTTGCAGACATGGCAAGAATTAACAGCATTTGGAGGGCAAAGGAAAGATTTTAAAAGTTTGCTAGACATGAGTTTTCTTTGTATTACTTGTTTGCAAGGGCACATTTTGCAATATGAGCTGTAAAGTCAAGAAGGGTATTTTAGATAAATGTTTCCTGCTTAGTCTCAGGATTCCTAGTAGCTACTCTGAGAGTTCACAATGAACTGACGAAGAAGCTTTAGAGGAGGTTATGTAGCATGCAGTTCCATGGCAGGGGAAGCCTACAAGTATTTTACATGACCTCCAATTTGTACTCTGGTTGGTAGGAAGCACAAGTCATTACAGACCAGGAAATGAACTTTAACTTGTCAAGGAACAACCTATTTTCCATCAGTTAAAATTAAACCTTTGGTTTTTTTAAAAAAAATAAAATTAAAGGTGATGATTGGGGATTATTTTTCTGTGATCACAATTAATTAAAATGGCCAAGATGAAAACTGTTAACAGATCATTAAAAGGTGGCTTCAGGAAGGTTAGCTAGCATGGCATTAAACTCCTGCTGATCTGAAAATGTGGCATCCATGAAAACCAAAGGAATTCTAATATCTAATTGATATCAAGATGCCCACCAAATAGTATATTTGGGAGGGAAAGCTACATAATTTAAAGGTATATGGGAATTATATTTGAGATAAAAAAATGACAATTTAGTATGATATGTTTTCAGTAGTGATTTATAGTGCTTTTAAAGCATCATTCAATCATTCTTGTGTTAGTGCAATATTAATGAGGACAGGCTTTGTAGTGCTTCTGTGATCACCAGTTGATGATGGTATAAACGTCTTATATACTTAAGAACATGCCTAGATTGGCCAATGCTGTTACTTATAGGCTTAGAGTGGGGGGTTCGTGGCTAGGGAATTAAAAAGGTTAAGATGATATCCATTACTGTGCAATTAAAACTTGCCCCTTTTTACATGCAACATCCATAAAAAAGGGGCCAGTCTTTAATTATGAGGACATGGACACCTTCTCACCCTTTTTTCTCATTTAGCATTTTTATTTAGTTATAAGATAAAATAAGATACAAAATACAAAAGCAAATAGGAAAATGGTGGGGAGGAAGAGCGGGAAGAGAAGTGAGGAAAGGTAGGAAAAAAAGAAAAAGAAACATTGACTTCCAACTCTCTCTGTTGCAGTAAAACAAGGCATTAATATCAAATCACAACTTTTTGTTTTTTTTCATAATAATATAAACAAGCCATTTCTATAAAGATCTATCAATCTAATTGGTAAAACCCAAAATCAAAGTTTCATTCTTTTCCACTTCAAGCACAAAGTTCAGAAGCGGTCTCCATGTGGAAACAAAAGTACTTATATTCTTTTCTTTAATCAAAATTGTCAATTTTGCCATTTCAACCAATTCCATCAACTTCTGCAACCATTCGTCCACTGTAGGAATTGAAGCGTCCTTCCATTTTTGTGCATGTAATAATCTTACTGCTATCCACATATATAATAACAAAGTTCCAATTTTTTTCTGCAGGTCTTTTTCCATAAGGCCAAAAGGAAAAAATCTGATTCCATCTTTATCTCTGTTTTTAAAATTTTCTTTATTAAAATATGAATAAAAATTTTGCTTTATCACATGTCCCCCATAGATGATTAAAAAGTACCTTCTTTACTTTTACACTTCCAACATTAATTTGACATACTTTTATACACCATCTTACCCTTTTTAACACCACCACCATCAGTCATACCCCTGGACTAGATAAAGGGAGTTTCCATGTTCCTAATTGTTTTCTTATCTTTAATATAGTATAATTAAGGATGCTTCAAAATGTGGAGGTTAATTTCCATTTATGTAATCCCACAATATATGGATTTTAATGCTATTGTTTGGTAGCAATATGCTCAGACATATTGACATTAAAAGTGACAGAAAGAAAGTAATTTCATGAAGGTTGCCAAATTGTTCAAGATGTGCACTACTGCCAATGTAGATGCTTGCAAACAGCATAAGGGAGAATGGCTGTCATTTTTCCACAATTGCAGCTTGTATCAATGCTTATGACTGTCAACAATTTCTTCCATGGGTCTAGTTGTTGCTAAACAAACATCTGCTTTAACCTAATGGAAGATAGAAAGTTCTACAAGTATTTTAACATATTCACTCCTATAAACAGCAATTGATTAAGCTGTTTTCTCACTTGAAGGCATCATCAGTGTATTACTACCACTGGAGTAATTGCCATTTCTAGTATCAGCTTTTAATAAAGTATTAAGTTTCAAGAAAATGAAAAGTCAAGTCTGTATGAAGGGTATGTTAGACCAAGGATGATTCTAATTTTATAACTAGTGTAAGCTCCAATGAATTAAGTGATTGCTGAATCCTAAATCAATTTGCCTAAATGGTAAGATGTTTTAAGAGACATAGTTAATCTCTCCTCCAATTGGATTCAATGGGAAGGAAAAGTAAAAGCAAAAAATAAAAGGTCACTGGGTTTAAAATCAGAAAAAAAAAAAGCCCACTGTGCCTTCTAGCCTTGCATCAGTAAACCAAAAGGGCTGGAATAAGGCAGATTTTCTGCCACATAATCACAGACATTCTGTGTGATTGCTCTACCTGATGGTGTTATTCTCTCAGGCATATAATGATCTCATATTTTTTAAAAACAAGAAATAAAAAATGCAGCCTGTATTGTATCTTTAAATTTACTGCTTATTCCATGATTTTGCCTCCTATAATTGGGTCAACCTTGCCAAAAAGCCATGGGTTTTGCAAATTTTTTTTTAATGGGCAGAGCTTGTATAACAGCCAACAGGTAAAGATTACCTGGCATCAAGAGGCATTAATAAGGAAGAATTTTTCTGGCTCATTTCTCTCAGATGTGCCACTGTTAAGAATCAAAAAGCTGCTGTCTAAAAAAATGTAGCATCTTAAGATCTGTCAGATGCACCTAGATCAACTGTTTTATGGAGAGAGTTAGGCAAATGCAAGAGAGTTCTTTCAGATTCTTTTAGAATTCTATTTTTTTATTTTTCACTGGGAGATTTCAAGACATACTTTCACAAATGAATTCAGAAAGTAAATTTGGTTTGCAACATTCCTGCCAATAATATTTGTCTATTGATTTCATTTTGAAATTTATTTACAAATAGAATAGATCTAATATCATTCAAAAACTAACTCTTTTCAGAGTTCAAACGAAAATAGTGATCTGGAAAAAGTGCAAAATTTGATTCAAAGAGACTTATGTGGGTTCTTGTGCATTATTCTTTTTCTTTCTCTCTTTTTCTCACCTCTTGTTTTCTTGCCCTATTCTTTATTCTTGAAGTTTTATTCTTGAAGTTTTGCAACAAAGCATGCTTAACCTATTGATGTTTGCCTGAAAAACTACAGCCTGTTAAGGTGAATTATTAACTATTCCTGGGCACATTAAACAAAAGATGGGAAATAACTGTGCAAATAAGTCTTGCAATAGTAAGCAATATTGCAATTAATAATGGGAAGGAATACTATGATGTCTCACGAAAATAAACTTTCCACGCTGGAATTAAATTCACAATGAGCATAGTCTTTGTCAGCTTTTGCTCTCTGAATATAGTACCAGATTGGTCTACACCATGTGGACTTCAACTTCCAGAATTCCCCAGCCAGCATATCGACATGTCTTAAAGTTGCCAAGGTCTATACTACTAGCCATCTTTTTCTCAAAACCATGAAAAATGTTAGGTTGTAGATGAGAAGAATCATCAGAAAGTCAGACCATTTTTTTCCTGTTGACTTAGCAATAACATTGAGTCTGCATCTCCATAAAGACATTTCTTGGAGTAAGGTCCATTTAACTTAGTGGAGCTTACTTCTGGCTAGATATAAATAAACTGCCACCTGGGTTCATTTCTACTGGGGAGTTCAACATCAGTTTTATTTCCAGGGACTACTGTATCACCATAAGAAGCAAACGGGGGGAATTTATACATTTCAGGACACATTTTAGTATATTCACCCATCCTACCCTTATTCAAGGCAATAGTCTAGTTGGGTCCCTTTGTAATAAAGAAAGATTGAGATGAAAGCCATGTTTACAATATATGAAAAAAGGTGAACTGAAAAGTGACTAGGAATGATTTTCCCCCATGTAGTCTTTCTAAACAGGGTTTAAATCTCACATATACATGGAGAGGGGTTGGCGAAGACTTTAAAGATCTGCAGGTCAGATATGATGAATATTAGAGATATTTGCATTCAATTTTCTTCATCTAAATTGACTATAATAATGATGAATTTATGGAAGAGAGCTTCATATTTAAATGAACAAGACAAGAAAAGAAGGTAGGGGAAAGGGAAAACCATCTGGATCTCAGTTGCCTTCCAGCTCTGAACACATTTATGTCACCAGTTCCTAAATGCACAAATTATGCAGCTATTTCACGGGACACTTAGGACTCAATTTGCAATGCGGCAGTGGGGGAAAATTGGGCACCTAATTCCCCCTGAACAATAACAGGGAGTTGCGTGGTTAATTTAACTCAAAGCCTGTAGCCAGTTTTCACTCCATCAGAGGAAGCATATTCCTTTGAACTACTAGAAAGCAGGTTTCCTAATTGAGAGGTAACCCTTATGTTTATATCCTGACTTCGGACCAGGAAATATCTGGTCTATCTGAGTTGCAGTGAGAGGAAAAAGTGTATATTAAAATTTTTGCCTGTGATTTATCAGCAGTGCATGAAATTCCAGCAGGAATGAGAAATGTGTGTGTGTGTGTGTGTGTGTGTGTGTGTATACTCTGAAACTAACTTCCCAGAATTCTCTGGCTGGCACCTCTCATATACATTAAGAGTACAAGATATTAGAAAAGAGGAAACCCACCATTATGGTAGACTTCTCTTTGAGAGAGCAAAGAAGGGAAGCAATACACCCTGAATTGCCATGGATTGGAGGCAAAATGGATTCAGAATTGCTTATTTGGATCCTGTTTACTTTTCAAGAAGGAGGCTGGGTGAGGTTAGCTATGTGCACACAGAGTGAGGCAGACACATACATACCAAACTGCCCTCACACCCTTGGAATCCAGCAGCTGGGTGCACAGTGGCAGCAGACTGTTCTCATTACAGACCAATGAGGCTGTTTACTCACCCAGCTGGAGATGGTTAGAGAGTGATAAATAATGAAAGAGAAAACATGATTTTCCCCTCTGTGGTTTCTACTTGTGTAACCATATGTCACAGCTCAATACGTCGGCATTTTTGCGCATTCTTTTTTCAGGAAACAGTTTATTTTTCCCATACAGTGGCTTCCCCCACACCCCTTTCATTTTTTGGTTCAGTGGCAAGCATTTTAAGGTTTGGATTTCCTTAAGCTCAGGCTTCTGTCTGCTTCAGGAGTTTATTTGTCCCAATGACAACAATCTTCAATAAATACACTCCTTTCTTTTAAGTGTAATTTTCAGAGTAGTATGGAGCTCAGCATCAGTATGATGGACTCTCAGCTTTGATTCTGCAGTAGTCCTGATACTGAACTTATTCTGAGGGTCCTGTTGTATAGAACAGGGGTTACAAACCTTTTGGAACTCAGGGACCACCAAACTCATAATTTTAAATCCCGCGGACCAGAGACCCTGGGAAAATCTTCAAAAAAGTCTGCAGGAAAATTCCCCACCCCATTTTCCTACCAATCGATCATTCTTTATTTGGGATCACATGATACCATCTCCAGTTCCATTCTCAGAGAGAGAGAGAGAGGGAGGGAGGGAGGAAGAGAGACTTTTGGCTTCGTGCAAGGAAAGCAGCAGAAGCAGCAGAAGTCTTTCTTTCTCTCCCCCAAATTCCACCAGAAATGAGTCTTTGTGAGACTTGTCGCACCAGTGCAGCTTCTTGGAGCAGGATGCCTTGCAGGGTCCCAAAGACTCATTTCTGGCAGATTTGGGAGAGAGAAAGAAAGACTTTTGCTGCTTTCCTTGTGTGTAGCCAAAAGCAGAAGAAAAAAGAAGAGGAAAGAAGCAGCCAGGTCACTCGGCGAGGTGTGTGGAGTGAGTGGGGCACGTTCCCCCCTCTGCCCTTTCCCCCCTCCCCTCACTACCTCATGTTCTTCACAATGCAAGCAATGCAAGCCTTGTATTCCCACAGGCCACGTGGGGAGCACAGCCTTGTGTTCCCGCACAGCCTGGATTAATTGCTTTGGGGGTGACATTTCTCTACAGACCACCAAAATTTTCTTGCAGACTATCAGTGGTCCCTGGCCCACTGGTTGATGGCCACTGGTATAGAAGACAGTCCTCTCTTTGAACAGCTGTCAAAAAACAGATTTTGTTTTTGTCCAGTCAAAATTCAGTTTGAAGAAAAAGGTCCAAAAGACCAGAAAGCAGGAGCCTTGAAGTTGTCTTTTGGCAGTGAGCATGTGTACAACAGATTGAGTAGATGCTCATCTCGTTTCATCATACTCCTGTCCAATAAAATGAGATGTTTTTAAATTTTTCTCTCTAGATTACACAATGTATTTCTAAATCATGTGAACATATGCACTTTAGCCCTTTTCATCTACTTCCAAAACAATTCTTATTCCACTCAGAATCATTCTGCATATCTATTTTTCTTTCATTTCATCCATTATGTCATGCTGTTCATCATTTATTCCATTTAAATTCCAAGTTGCAATCTTTCATATTTCATGGTTGTCACTGATGTTCCATAAATAATGAAATTGACCTGCATTGCCCATCCTGGCTTTGATCAATTAAAGCATTCTCTTAAAGCTACAATTTTAGCAAGATGAAGAAAATGTAGACTAATTTACCAGCATCAGTTGCACCTGTGCTACCATTCAGCATTCCCTGTTAATATTATGTAGGTTACCAATCACCTTTGGCAAAGTTTGGCCAATATTCTACAGGTATGCCCCAGCTACAATTTTACCGTAAACATGCTTGCACTATTCCATAAAGCTTGGATTGCTCATTTAAAGAACTACATTGAAAACCAACATACTCACAAATCACAACCAGAAAGTACATGCAGATTTAAAATTGAAGAGAAAATATTCTGAAAGGAATACTTTAGAGCTTTAAATTGGGTGATATATTGAAGAACGACATTAAAACAAATTCTATAAATATCAGTATCCCCAAAAAGAATTGGTGAAATGGAAGTCCTAAATGTTATGAGAATATTAGTAAAATAGAATGCTGTGGGTGTAATTGGTGTAACTGGAGAAACATGAAAATGTGGACATAGCTTGCTTAAAGAGTGGCTGTGCAGTTTGTTTAATATGCTTATGAAGATTGTATTTGGGCCTTATAGTTAGAAGAATGTTACATTCTTCTCCTGTAAAAAGGGAGAGATATCAAGAATAAATGCAAAAACTGTAAAGAACTGATTTGTTAAGCACATCTGAGAAGATGTTTGGCAACATTCTGATTGAAAGATTTAAGTTTTGACAATGAATAACATTCAACAAGTATTGTGTGGCTTTATACCAGGCAAAGGTATGCAAACCAGATTCTTACTCTTCAGCAGGTCACTGGAAAATGTATGAAAGAAAAAAGGTTATTGCATAGTTAACTTATAGAAAAATGTGTGATAAAATTAAGAGGCATAAATTATGTATGGTTGTTCATGAATATAGAGTTGAAGGTTGGTTGTTGAATGCTATCAATGTACCATGGAACTAGAACATGAAAACAATGGAGTGCTTAGTGAATCATTTAATATTGAGCATGTAATAAGATAGGAGGTTGATATCTCTCTGTATTTTATTTATTTATTAGATTTATTGGCCACCCATCTTGCCTCACAAAAGTATAATGAATGCTTGTGAGGACATCAGATGTGCATTGGTTAGGATGTGAATGCATATGGTGCTTCTGTATTTAGAGGATGTTGTGTTGATTGAGAAGCTTAATGTTTTGCAATGAATGTTCAATAGATTGAATGCAATAGAGTCAGAACTGATAATTATTCTATCATAGAGGAATCCAGTTATGATAACATATGTGGTCCATGTTTTTTGAAAGAAGATATGGAGAATGTGAATGTTAGTGTAACATTGTTTTAGCTATATTTCTTTTTTTTTCCTCTTATGCATTTGCTTTCTTTGGCTTAGCATTTCTTACATCTTTTCTGTGCTCAGCATAACAATAATTATCCCACAAAAGAATAGCATGATTCATATGTATGTACATACTTATATATGTAACTATTTTGCTGCATTGATGTCATACTATCTATAGGCACAAAATCATTCGGTAGTAAAATAGGGTATTATATTTAGAATAGCAAATACTTTTTAATGTTTAAAAACAAATGAATGGGTATTCATGAGATAAGATTGAAGTCACTGTTTAGGAATGAATATTCTACCTATTAGCTTAATCAAACTAAAATTTAGATTTGTCTCAGGGCACCGTTCATTTTTCCACACGAGAAGAGAAAAAAAATCCCAATGAATTAGGAAGCTATGGGATATGCCTTTATATGCTTATTATCTCAGTTGCTGGCAGCACTTCTCTAATGTCAATCATAGCAGGGACTTCATCACTTAGCTAAAAATACTGAATTGTAGGAGAATGCTCATTACTTCCAAACCAAAGGACAAAATAGCACATTTATGTATATATGGACTATAACATTCTGAATCTTCTGCAAAGAGAACTGAAAAGTGTCTGAACAAGTTAACCTCCATCTCTGATTCTATACAAGTGTACACCTAATGATCTGAGCTTCTGCCTTTGCTACTTTTACAGACCCCTGCCCATTGCACAGTATCAACAACATAGCTGCTAAACTGCAATTTTATACAGTTGAAATCTGTACCTCCTGGTCACCTTTGGAAAACCCACTTCCCTTTCAAGTACAGATTAGGCAAAACCTGGCTCAAAAAACAGTGACTGTGAGAGGGACCTTGGAGTTCTAGTATAAGATCACTTAAACATGGGTTAGCACTATCCGGTTGCAGCCAAAAAAGCAAATACAATCCTTGGTTGTATAAATAGAGGCATAGGATCAAAATCACATGAAGTATTGTACTGCTTTATGCATCCTTAGTAAGACCACACCTGGAATACTGTATTCAGTTTTGGTCACCACATTACAAAAATAAAAAAAATTGACACTTTGTAAAAATGCAAAGAGCAACTAAGGGTCTGGAGATAAAAACATGAAGAACTGTTGCAAGTAATGGGTCTAGAAAAAAGAAGGACTAGGAAGGGCTAGAAGGATGATAGCAGTGTTCCAGTATTTAAAGGGCTTCCAAAAAGCAGAGGAGGGTGAACTTATTTTCCAAAGTGCCAGAATGAAAGACAGAAGGAAAGACAAGAAACAATGGATGGAAACTAATCAACCTGGCATTAAGGTTTTTGAGAAAAGGTTGGATAGAAACCCTCCCATACTACCACCTCTTACAATACAAGACAACACAGTATCAACAGTAGAAACCTTCAAATTTCTAGGTTCTACTTTATCACATGACCTAAAATGGACACCTAACATCAAAAACGTCATCAAAAAAGCACAACAAAGAATGTTCTTTCTGTTCCAACTCAGGAAGCTCAAACTGCCCAAGGAACTGCTGATACAGCTCTACAGAGGAATGATTGAGTCTGTCATCTGCACCTCTATAACTGTCTGGTTTGGTTCTGCAACCCAACAGGACAGACACAGACTTCAGAGGATAATTAGGACTGCAGAAAAAACAATTATTACCCACCTGCCTTCAAATGAGGACCTGTATACTGCCCGAGTCAAAAAAAGGGCTGTGAAAATATTTACAGACCCCTCACATCCCGGACATAAACTGTTTCAACTCCTTCCCTCAAAACGACACTATAGAGCACTGCACACCAACTAGACACAACTAGACACAACTAGACACAAGAACAGTTTTTCCCCGAAAACCATCACTCTGCTAAACAAATAATTCCTTCAACACTGTTCAACTATTTACAAAGTGTACACTACTATTCTGTTAATCTTCTCATCACTCCTTATCACCCATCCCCTCCCACTTGTGATTGTAACTTTGTTGCCTGTGTCCTTACAATTTATATTGACAGTTTCCTAGTATGATTTGATTGTTGATTGTACCCCATGATGATCATTAAGTGTTGTACATTATGATTCTTGATTCTTAACAAATGTACCTTTTCTTTATGTATACTGAGAGTATTTACACCAAGACAAATTCCTTCTGTGTCCAATCACACTTGGCCAATAAAGCATTCTATTCTATTCTATTCTATTCTATTCTATTCTATTCTATTCTATTCTATTCTATTCTATTCTATTCTATTCTATTCTATTCTATAGCCACCTGTCTGAAATGCTACTTGAAAGTATCTGCTGCTTGAGAAGTGGGTTGGACTAAAAGACCTCTCAAGTCCTTTCCAGCTCTATTCTGATTTAAAGTTGATTCACGTTTTTTATGATTGTGTTTTCCTCCCATTCCCATGTATACTGCACTCCAGTTCATGTTTTAACTCATTTACCCTAGGCCAGGAATAAATACTGAAATGAACTTCTCCTTATTTGCAATATTGCTGCATAATTCAAGATCTGAACTATCACACTTCACTGGATTGGCTGATCTGATACCATATTGAAAAGAACGCTTCTGAGGCTTCTTTGCATTTGATAAACAATAGCAATGGCATTTAGACTTATGTACTGCTCCATTGTGCTTTACAGCAGTCTTTGAGGAATTTATAGGGTTAGCATATTGCCTGGAACAATCTAGTTCCTCATTTTACTGACTTCGGAAGGATGGAAAGCTGAATCAATCTAAAGCCCATCAGGATTGAACTCCAGACTGTGGGCAGAGTCTGTGGGCACATTTTATATGTTTTGTCAACTTGCATTGTGTTGAAAGTAAGGCTTTTGAGAATCTTGTGCATGTGGTTACAGTTTCCTTCCTGTGATGCCAATCTCAGAGCACCAATAAGGAGAAATGCTTTTGCAAAGCCTTGGCAAAATGCATGTGTTTTATGGACATATATCATAAACTTGTTTTTTTTTAATGGAAGAAGAAAGGGTGGCTGCCTGTTATTTCATGTAATACAAGAAGCGGATGGCAATGAAAGCAACTATTGACAAATCTGAAATGAAAGAGGAAGCATTGATTGAGCTCCATTTCCTCTGATCACATTAGATTGAGCAATGATAGGCTAAAGGTGCCAGCCGTGACTCTTAATTTGCAAGCATGCAGATGCCCTCATACTAAAAGTGTTTCCTATCAGATGACCAAGGTGGGGAGAAAATGCCAATTCAATTGAAAGTACTTTGGGTTGATGATGGAAGACAGGGTAGCGTGGCAGAATTTGTACTCCCAAGTGCCAGAGGCTGAAGTGTATGAGCTAATCTGGTTATAGTGATGTAGTTGAAAAATGCTTAAATACTATTTGCTTTTACATGGGCCTATCATATCTGGGCTGCAAGATGACAGATCAAGGTTTTTTTTTTTTAAAAAAAAAACTCACTTAACTTCTTGCTTCTGCCTAGTGATCCCATGGATTTTTTCAGTTCAGATCTGATAACCCTAATGTGACAGGCATCTTAAAGCAACACTACTTCTCTTTTCCCAATTTATGGAGCTGTGCCTTCAATAGGAACTGCTGTCTTCATTATGAAGAGGGCAGTGACAGAAGGAAGGTTATACCCGTTGAACTTCCTCCATCATGCAACCATTAGAAGCACAGATTCCTTCTTTAGAAAAGTGGTGACAATTCTAATTATATGATAAGGCGATTACTTCACTAGCAAAAGTATAACAGTACTGAGCTATTTCAAATTAATACCAGTGGGAAATAGGTTTGCTTCTTTGCTTTAAGCAGCTACCTGACAGCCAGAAATTTAGCAGATAAATTGTTTCCTGCTCATTGGGCAGCTGTTAAAAATAGAGTAACCTGCCAGAAAAAAAAGCTATCAGAATAATACATAAAAATTGGGACATTGCAGTATATGTGTCTGTGTGTCCCTAAATCTTCCCATGACAAACAGCTTTAAGGTGTTTATTTATAGCATTTATAGGGCCATCTACTCATGATGACTCTAAGCCAGTGATGGCTAACCTTTTTGGCATCAAGTGCCCAAAGATCATGCGTGCTCATCCCCAAAATGCAATACACATGCATCCCTTGCATGTGTCCCACCTCCGTGCATGTGTGTGTGTGTGTTCCATGCATGTGCATGCAACCCCCATCTCCTGTGCATGTGCCCCACCCTATATATCCATGCATGTCCTCCATGCATGCACACACATTCCCTGTGCATGCACTCCACCCCTTGAATGTGCATTGCCTCCCATGTATGCATGGCAGATATCTGAAGACCAGCTGGCTGGTGGGAAGTGTGTATACTTGTGCACAGCGGGGCTGAGTTGGGGTGGCGGCTTGCATGCCCACAGAGAGGGCTCTGTATGCTACCTCTGGCACACGTGCCATAGGTTCGCCCTCACAGCTTCTAAGCCATTCACAAAACTCCATTAAAAAACATAGTTAAAAACAAAATGATCTTTCACCCTGATGCCAGATCAATCATTCTCACGGCTCAACCCCTTCCTAGCCAATACTTGGTGGAAGAGCCAGGTCTTCTTCTGGAAGGCTAAAAGAGGAGAGATTCCCTCATATCTCAGGTGGAAGGCTGTTCCAAAGAATTGGGGTTGCCACTGAGAAGGTATACCTCCAAGTCCCATCAAATAGCACACTTAAGGGAAAGGATCTAAAGCATGCCCAGCTTTGTAAACTGGTAGGAAGGGCAGATACCTCAAGGGAAGGCAATCCTGCAAGTAGTTTGGCTTGTATCATGTAAAGCTTTAAAGGTGATAATCAGCATCTTGAATTGCACCCAGAAAGTCCAGAAAGGTCCATCCCACTCCTTTCAGGACCTAAAGGTAAAAACTGCAATGATGACACCATTAAAGCCAACCTCTTTAACACAATCTTTGGCTCAGTATTTGTAAACAGCAATGGATCATGCCCAGTATTTCCTAGTGGAATCACAGACAACTACAATGATCTAATACATATTGATTTAACAGAAGACAATGTTGAAAAAGCACGAAGCAACTTAAAACCATCTCTATCTATTGGACTGGACGGAATATGTGCCTACTTCTTTAAAAAGCTATCTACTGCCATAACTGAACCTCTAAGCATAATCTTTGGAAAATCTTTCAGGACCAGCTCCTTCCCAAACCTATGGTCACTAGCCACAGTCATCCCCATCTTCAAAAAGGCAGACCCCAGCCTAGTTGAAAATTGCAGACCAATCTCCTTATGCTGCATCACCTGCAAAGTCAGGGAATCAATTATTAACCAATCCATTATCCTCCACTTAGAGACAAACAACCTACTCTCTAATAAACAATTTGGTTTCAGGAAAAAACTATCATGTAATCTGCAACTTTTACACTGCAAAAGCATACGGACTACACAACTTTATCAGAGCAAAGCAATAGATGCAATCTACATAGAATTCTGTAAAGTGTTTGATTCAATGGTACATGACAAACTACTCCTAAAACTAAAATCTTATGGTATCTCTGGACACCTTCATAACTGGATAGAAGCATTCCTGTCAAACAGACAACAAATGGTCAAAATTGGGAGCGTTCTATCAAATTCTGTACCTGTCAACAGTTGTGTCCCCCAAGGCAGTGTTCTAGGACCAACTCTCTTCATACTCTACATAAATGACCTCTATGATCATGTTAAGATCAACTGTGTTCTCTTCTCTGATGATGTAAAGCTATTTAACACTACTGACAGTACTGCTACCCTTCAAAAAGACCTCAACTATGTATCAGAATGGTCAAACAAATGGCAACTTCAAATCTCAACAAATGAATGCTCTGTCTTACATATTGGCAAAAAAAATCAGAAAACAAGATACAGGCTGAATAGTCAAGGCTTGTAGATGATCTAAACTCTGTAAAGGACCTTGGAGTACTCATCTCTAATGACCTAAGTGCTAGAGCCCACTGTAACTACATAGCCAAAAAGGCATTAAGAGTTGTTAACCTAATCCTACGTAGCTTTTTCTCTGGTAATATCACACTACTAACTAGAGCATACAAAACATTTGCTAGACCAATACTTGAATACAGCTCATCAGTCTGGAACCCACATTATGCATCTGATATTAATACAGTTGAGAAAGTCCAGAAATTTTCTCAAGAAGAGTTCTCTATTCCTCTACCCATTGCAGAATACCTTATGCCACCAGACTTGAAATTCTAGACTTAGAAAACCTAGAACTACACCGCCTTCGGCCTGATCTAAGTATAGTACAGTATATAAAATTATATATTGCAATGTCCTACATGTCAATGAATACTTCAGCTTCAACTATAACAACACTAGAGCGAACAATAGATACAAACTCAAGGTTCATCGCACCAAAGTTGATTGCAGGAAATACGACTTCAGCATCAGAGTGGTCAATGTCTGGAATATTCTACCTGACTCTGTGGTTTCTTGTCCAAACCCCAAAAACTTAGACTTTCTTTCCTTAGACTTTCTACTATTGACCTCACTCCTTTCCTAAGAGGTCTGTAGGGGATGTGCATAAGCACAACAATCGTGCCTACCATCCCTGTCCTATTGTTTCTTTTTCTTTGTTTAATATGTATCCATTCCATGCACTCATAGCTATGTCTATACTTATACCTGTAATCTTATAATCGCTTGACAAAATAAATAAATAAAAAGCAACTAGAAGCCAATGCAGCTCATGCAGCAGTGTTGCTACCAGGGGTGTGATTCTACCAGTTCGCACCTATTCGCTAGAACCGGTTGTTAATATTCTAAGCAGTTCGGAGAACCGGTTGTTAGAAGAAATTACTGGCCTAATCCTGTAAGGAAGGCAGGAAGGAAACATTCTGGTGTTGCTGACAGAAACTGCCTCTCTGTTAACCCTTATTATGTTCTTGTTAGGACTAGACTTCCTGTCTCAGGAACGTCTCTGGAGTTTTCCCCCCCTCTTTTGTTGGTACTTTGCTCATGTGGAGTGACCGTTCAAAGTTACAATGGCACTGAAAAAAGTGACTTTTTTCACACTTACGATTGGTGCAGCATCCCCACAATCATGAGAGGCCAGGCGAGGAGATGCATGCCTCAATATGAGTGATATTGAGTTGGCCACACCCAGCCAATAACATGACCACCAAGCCATGCCCACCACCTAAGCCACGCCCACAGAACTGGTTGTTAAAAAAATTGAATCCCACCCCTGGTTATTTCTGTTACTAAGGTGAATCACAGGGCACCCAAAATTGTATATGATGCTGTATTCTGGAGAAGTTGAAGCTTCTGGACAGTCCAATATAGAGCACACTGCAACAATCCACACAGAAAGCAACTAAGTTTAACTGTGAGCAAGGCCTCCCAGTCCAGGAATGGGTGCAACTGATGCACAAGGTGAACTTGTGCAAAGCTCCCCACTCCCAGCCACCACTGACATCTATTCTTCCAGAAGGAGTCATGAATCTAAGATGACCCCCAAATTGTGTATCAGATCTGTGTAAGAGAGTTTTACCCCTTCTAGAATCAATTCCCTGGGGGCAAAAATCCACATCCACTTCATCTTGCTAGAATCGAGACATTTGGATTCTTCTCATCCTGGCTCTGACAACTCTAGACATTGAGTGAGGACCTGAAAAACATCACCTGCCTGCCCTGAAATACAGATGCATAACTGGGCATCATCTGCATGCTGATGATACCATATTTCATAGGGGCAGACTCCTTGGCAAAATCACATCTTCTGTTTAAAAAGCTTTGTGTCTTTTATGCCCATGAATCCTTTAATCAGATCTGTAGAGTCAAGTGAGGTTTACCATATGTATAAAGCTGCAGTTCCAATTGCTTAATACACAATCATGTTTTGTGTATGGTGCTGAATATGATACCTAATTTGTGATAGTACAAATCAGAAGCCTGCACTGTGTTTGAATTACATCCATTAAGGTTAGCAAACACACTTCCTTATAGAGTTGATCAAATTTTAAAATGCATGAAAAAAAATCTCCCTAGAGTTTTATGAATATTACTGCAAGGCATGTCTGAACAGCATATAATCCACAAAGTCACTAGCACAAGTAAATATATCTGCATCTGCTATTTCACTGATTCTGATAGTTTCACATTTATAATACTCACTGTGCTCATACATTTGCCATATTTCAAGGTAAAGATGCTCTTTATTTTAAAGGCATAAAATTATCAGTACCACATAAAGCCAGGGGCAAATCCAGTATTTGATCAGGTCTAAAGAAATTCAACATGAAAGTCAAATAGGGTCAAGATGGAGTTATGTTTTATATGTTTGTCCTGATAAGCCTTCTTCATTCCCTTTACTCATTTCTGATCAAGTAGAGTAAAGGATAATAAATCCACTGCAATTAAAGCAATGTTTGGAATGTATGACTTTATGAGAATTAGTTTGTTCAACCCACAATGAAATTGCCCCAAATCCTGTCTGTATCATCCTAAAGTCCAAAAATAAAGGTTTTGCAACTCCTCAGATACTCATGGGACTGAAAGTCAGGAAAGTGATGTGGCTCATGAATTTTCATTGACCATTGTTTACATCAATAATATTGGCACACAATTGTAGCAACATAGGAGACCTGCTAGATCAGACCAAAGGCTATTTCCAGAATAGAACTGGATAGCCTTAACACAAGGAGAAAAACCCTTTTTCTACTCCCTATTCCCAGCAACTACTTGTTCTAGGCATATGGTTTCTCCAATCAGAAGTAATATAGATATATTGCAATTGCCTTTTTTATGTATTTGTCTAATTCCTGTTGAATTGTCACTACTCCTGTGGATGACAGAGAATTTCATAGCTCAACAGTGTCCTATACCAGCGGTCTCCAACCCTGGCAATTTAAAGACTTGTGGACTTCAACTCCCAAGACTTAAAGTTGCTAAGATTGGAGAGCCCTGTCCTATACAAAGAAGTAATTTATCTGAATCTTAGCATATTCTGCTTCATTCTAAATTCCAGAAAAGCAGAATATGTTTCTCTTCCCTATTTGTTTTGTTGGATTTCTATAACACCTTTCATTGTGGGACTGAAGGTGTTCTTGAAGCGGTCAAGGGATAATTTTCTTTTATTCTCTACCTCATCATACACATTGCCTCTTTTCTTTAACCTATAGAAATCATATAGTATCCACAGAAAACTAGGCCAACTTTTGCCTCTAACTAATTATCAACCCACTAACTTATCAACAGCCTTCCTTGTAAATCTATAGCACTCTTTCACATCAGGTATATAGCCCTTTACAACTACACATTAAAATGCACTGTGGGAATTTTACAACTACAGAAGTGACTCCTCAGAACTGAAACTGGTCTTATTACTGGTCAAAACAAAATATAAGTTTCAAATGTTCTTCATTTGCATAAATTCTAATATTGTATAAAACATTTTATGCAAAACAAATTGCTTTTGATTTTTTTTCCAAAGGAGAGTAACATTTGGTGAAAGTCTCGTCATTGGTGCTACGGTCCTGCATTTATTGTAATTGTGAGATAGCTAGAAGCTTATCTTGCCTTTCACCATGTAAATGTATCTCTATCGGTGTTCAGACTTTCCATATTTCATTTCAAGAAAAGATCCACAGGGACTTTCTACAAAAGTCTTATACACACAAAATATGGGTAGCCAAGGAGGCTGCTCAGCAGTGGAAGAATGTGTAACTGAAAGAGAGTGAAGAGAGTATCATTTTGTCATTTTCTCTCATCTCACAGCAATAAGGTAATATGCTTAAAACTAAAAAAAATTCAAAAGAAATTTAACAGCAGCCCAGGAATGAGGTAGAGAAATTTCTCACAAAAGAAAAAAAGGTTCAGGAAATCAGAAGATAAATTTTGGCATACTATTCTTTGGGGCTACAGAAAGGTTGGTGTTCAATGGCTGCTTGAAGAAAAATAAAAAAGAGAACCAAAAGTTGTTTTTTTTTTTTTAAGATGGGAAAAAGTTATGTAGCTTCTTCTTCCATTTACAGCTATCCCAAGTCTCCAATTGAACACTGTTTATCCGTATGCTCTAATTTTCTGCATTAGACTTGGCCCAGACATTCATAAACATATTTTTGAAACTATTTTTGGCTCAAATACCCACAAATAGATTTTTTTAAAGCAATATTTGGTCCAAAAAACAACAAACAAATCTTTAAATATCATAAACAGATTTAAGAATGAAACAAATGACCCAAACAACAATTATAGTTTTGGCAAGGTAAGGGAGAATTGCCTGACTAAAACAAGTAAATTAAAACAAAATTAAAATGATTCAAACAAGAGGTCAAACTAGGTTTTGAATACAGTTTTAACAATAGGGAGCATATTTAATTTGTTAATCTTGTTGTTTTTTTCTATCACATTAGCACACACTGTGCATAGCTAGGGAATTTTAGGGCATCCCACAGGGTTTTAGCAAAACTGCTAATCATAGATAGATAGATTATATGCCATTAGATTGAGGTCAGTTTTTAGAAACAAGATAAACTTTCTCCATGATGACCTATTCTCAACCTGGCCTGTCAGGGGTTCCAACAATGAATGTTCCACTACTGTAGTTGAGTCTCTAGAACATAGAGCATAGAACATAGAATCATAGGGCTGGAAGAAACCTCAGAGGTCAATACTCTTTTCATCTTCTTCAAAATCCAACTTTTGCCTCTATAGAATATCACAGGGAAATCAGCAGAATTCTTATATTTATAGATATGGATACATCAAAGCATCTGAATACCTCTTAGAAAGCCTTACCCACTACTCTATCAAGTGCTCATTTGTAGCATATTTCTTGATTGCTGGTTCCTCCAATTTTAAAAGCATGTTCATGTTCTTTGAACCCAGCCTTGCTCATTACATGTTCAATGTATAGGTTGAGCAAATGAGAGAATTGTTGTTTTAACTATTTAATCAGGCCTAACTCTTGGCAACTTCATAGGCAAATGTTTTCTATGCTACCCTGTCATACACAGCTTATTTCAGTTGTTGGATGTTCAACTTGGTATCAGATCTGATATTATCAAGCCAGTGTGTACTTTGCTTCCCCTTCGCCTTCTTGTTCTTCTTCTTACACTAACCATTCCTAGTATCATTGCTTTCTCCAATGACATGGCCAATGTGAATCAAACATAGTCTTATGATTTTAGCTTCTAGTGATGTGTCTGGTTTTATACAATTTAACACCTCTCTGTTAGTTATTCTAGCTGTCCATGGTATATGCAATAATGTCTGCCAAAACCACAGTTCAAAAGCATCAATTCTTCAATCAGCAATTTTTAGTGGCCAACTCTTACAGCCATATATCACTATAGGGATTTTTTTTTTGCTCTAATTAGCTTGCTTTTTGTATTTATAGAAATATTTCTGCTTTTCCAAATCTTATTCATATTAAGCATTGCAATGTGGCCTAAGATTATCCTATATTTGAATTCAGGAGTAGAACTGCCATCATGAACAATTTTGAATCCATGAAGATAAATGATTGAACTAATTCAATTCCTTCTTGTTGATTTTCAATGTCTCATGTCCATCTGCAGCTGGTGTCATTATCTTTGTTTTCCTGATGTTAAGAATCAATCCTACTTTTTCACTTTCATCCTTGATTTTCCAGATCATGTTTTCCAGGACTTCCTTCTTTATAGCCAATAGTGTTATGTCCTCTGCGTACCACAAATTATTTATGGTTCTTCCCCCAATCTTCACTCAACATCAGTCAGATCTAGATCTAATTTCCATGCAATCATTTCACATACATATTGAACAAAAAGGGTGATAAAATACATCCTGTTTAACTCCCTTACTGATTCTGAACCAGTCTGTATTGTCATAAAGAGTTCTCACCGTTGCCTCCTGATCAGTATAGAGTGACTAAAGAATCTAATCAGGTGGGTTGGAACACCAAGATCATGCAAAGCTGTCCGTAACTTATTGTGTTCTAAAAGCCTTTCTGTAATCGATAAAACACATATAAGAACCCTTTTAATATTCACATGTCTTTTCCACAATGCATCTAATATTGATAATGTGATCTTACATGCTGCACCTCTTTTTAAAGCCAGCTTGTACATCAGATACAGTAACTCTTTGTTAAGCCTGTGTTCCCCAACCAGGGTTAAGGAGACAAGCTAAACAGAATGTGCAGCGTTAGTCAAATAGGCACACAGATAAATGAGTGAGATAAGTTTGTATGTTTGTTAACATACAGTAAAAATAACAGATATGCTTGTGCTATCAAAAATATAGTTTATTCCATTTAGAGTTTATATAGTTAAAATAACAGTCCATTAGTCATGTATCATTTTAGTCAGTCCATTCAAGGATATTCAATTAGCAAAGTCCGTGTAGAATATCCAATGTCAGTTCACTTACAAATCAGTCCTTTCTCTCTCCCTTTCCAGAAGGGGAAAAACGCAGTCTTGAATCCATCCAGTAATTAGGGATCATAAAGCCAGAGAGAGCAAGATGCAGTGCCTTGCTTCTTATATGGTGCTTTTACAACCACTCCCTTAATTACATTCCTACAGTTAAAGTTGCAGACACTTTAACTCATAAACCATGATAACATATTTATTATTTTACCTAAACCAGTTAGGGTAAACAATGGTATCCCTAGCACTCTTGATCAATAATATTTTGTAGCCTCTCTTTAACCATTTTTAACAGAATCTTGCTTGCATGAGAGATCAATGCAATCAGATGATATTTGGGGCAGTCTCTCACATTGCCTTTCTTTACTAATGGGATTAAAAACAGATCTTTTCCAGTCCTGAGGCCATTGGCATGTAGTCCATAACTTTTGTCATGGGGCAAGGAATGATGTTAACTGGCACTGGTCTTACTAATTCCATTGGTATCCCATCAGTACCTGGGGTTTTCCAGTTCATCAATTTTCCCATCGGCCATTCTACTTCTTCTTTCAAGATGTTTGGTTCTTTGTTAACTGGGCTGTTATCATTGACATTTTGATGCTAAGTCAAACTGCTATAGAGTTCTTCTATATATCTTTTTTCTGTTCTTGATCTTCTTCTGGTTATTTAGTACATTCCTGTTGTGGTCTTTAAGAGTTCCTTGCCATGCTGAAAAGCTGGATCACATCATTTTCCATATGGCAAATGTGACCTTAGTATGTCTCTTCCTATTAGCTTCTTCCAGATGTTGACATTGCTCCTCCCACTGTTTATCTTTGTCTTTTCTGGCTTCACATTGGAAAATTGCATCCAGCTTTTTAATTTTATCCTTATTACCTTTGGCTTTGGGTGCATTTCTCTGATCAACTATTTTAATGGGGTCATCAAATAGCTATTTGTTTGTTCTCTTCGGTTTTGGCATGACACATATTTTCCAGCAATATCCATGATGTTACCTTAGATCTCTTGCCTCTGTTCATTTGGGGGTTTTTTTCCCTTCTAAAATCAGTGGTTGAAACCTATTCTTAATTTCTATGGTATGTATAGGTGAGATGTTGTTCACATTCAATTTTGGGGGATATTACCTTTTTTTTTTTTTTACTTTGCACAGTTTGACTTTTAGTTTAGCCACTACCAGCTGATGGTCTTAGCTACAATCAGCACCAGGAAGTATTTTAACAGATGTAACTGAACCTTTCCAGTGTTGTTGGCATAAAATAAAATCTACCTGATTTTGATGCTATCTATTTGGTGCAGTTCATTTGTATAAACATTGCTCATGTGTATAAACCACGTATTTATTATGTTGAGATGATTTTCCTGGCAAAATTACACTAGGCGATTTCCAGCTTTATTCCATTCATTTAGCCAAACTTGTCTATTATTCTTGCAACTTGCAACTCCTTGGCTTATGTTTGCAGTGACATCACCTACAATATATAAAATATCCTTTTTTATATTTACTTGGGAACACATGGAAGCACACTGTAAAAAAAAAGTTTAATTTCATCATCATTTGAGTTCTAGAGTTGGGGTGTAAGTTTGTAGTATGGTGATGTTGAGTGACTTGCCTTGAATTACAGATAGATATTATGAGATTGCTGTATGCTCAACAAAGCCATTTGTTTGCTTGTGCAGAGTGCAATTCTTTTTCATCTGATGATATAATTTGCAAAAAAATAAGCTCATCTGATTTGAATTGACCACTAACTGTCCAGTGTAATTCACTGATGCCGAGGATGTCTATGCTGGCTCTCATCCTTTCTCTGTTTACAATGTTGAGCTTCCCAAGGGACATGCCTTTAACATCCCATGTTCCAGTTACAGAAAACTCTGTGCTGCACACCACACCAATATCATTTCATGCATGTGGGATTCTACTGGTTCTGCCCGGCTTTGTAGAACCGGTAGCTCTGAAGAGCAGGAGACATAAAACCGGTTCAATGTCTGCTGCTGTTTTGGCCCACCCACCCACCCACCCAGGTTCTTACCTGACCTTTATTTCCTGCTTTTTCAACCTCAGTTGCTTTGCGTGGCATAGCTGAGGTTGAAAAAGTAGCGCTACTCAGCTGTCCAGGCAGCAAGCTGATGATGATCTACGCGCACCTGCAGCACGTGTCATCGAATCGATAGTTACACCGGTCGGATCCCACCCCTGTTTCTAGACATAGCATAGGACTGGAACTCTGAAACTGAATGTGACTGAGAGGAATCTTTTCCCCCTTGATTCCTCTGGTTGAATGATTATGTCTGGGCATGCACCCCTTCTTTCTACAATGGCAGATTCAACAGGAGAAATGCTATCATGCTAAACAGAAAACTGGGTCCAGGAAATTAGTTGAGAAAGGAATAGGAATATCACTGGGATATTGAAAGAATAAGAAAGAGAGAATTCTATTCACCAACCTATTTCTGTGCACATTTTGTTTGTTAGTACAAAAAGAAAGCTCCCTCTGGATTGTCTCAATTAATAGACTGCATAATCCCATTTACTAGTAGATGTGAACTGGAACACCTGCTTAGGCTGGAGTGATTAGGTTTTACAGTTAACTGTGGTTTGTTCTGTTTTCCACCATTTAGTTAAAAAGTGTAAAGGAAATATGCAAAATAGTTTTGAAAAATGGGCTGTATTCCCCCCCCCCCCAATTTTGTCATTAAGTTCTGCAGGGAAGCATGATCCAAAGTACTTTCATTCATATACCAAATGATACTTTTGTGCTCCTGCAATGATATATGTAGTTCTCAATGAAGATTGATGTTTAATTAAAGGATTGATGAATGTCAATTGGTACCTTGTTGGATCTGAACCAGTGATTTGGAAAATGCAAAGCTTCACTAGTCCATTATTAAAGGCTCCCCTAATAACACATGCTCATAAACCTTTCTTAAGGACCAACTTCCTGGACTCGGGAGAAATGACACCATCATTACATTACATTAGGATGAAGTTTGCCCTTTGGCTGAAATATGTGAAACATGTTAAAAGTAAAAAGCTCACTGATGTGTCTGCTGGTGTCTTTGAGATTTTATAACCATATTGAAAAAAAGAATAAAAATAAGTTTTAGTGGACTGAGGTATGGGGAGCTCACTGGGCCCTTGTCATAGATCAGAGGTCTCCAACCTTGGCAACTTTAAGACTTGTGGCTGGAGAATTCTGGGAGTTGAAGTCCACATGTCTTAAAGTTGCCAAGGTTGGGGACCCCTGTCATAGATGAAGAGAAAGCACCACATTTACAGTCAAGCAAGAGAATGTCTAATAATAACTGCTAGCAAAGAGTTTTGATTGCACTCCCCACATAGTTCTGCTTCAGAGAAAACCTTTCAAAATTCCACATCTCAGGGAGCAAATCCTCACCACCTTCTGGCATCTATGAAAAACTATTCTACTGCTGAATGGAACATCTTAATAGATAGGTTGCTTGGAGTTTTCCCCATACTTGCTCCTGTAATGGAATTTGCTCTTCTTTCCAGAACATATAAGAAATCTTATATAGCATACAAAACTATGCTGCCTGGGAACATAACCCAAGTATAACAATACTTAGTTCATTTTTCTCCAGCCTAGCGCTCTTGAAATATATCCAAGCAACCCTATAATCACCTAAGAAGGATCACAAAAGTCATGATGCCTTGGGCAGTTCAACCAATATACTATTCACAGGCAAAACAAGTGGTGAGATAAATTCTAATTATAGGCATTGTTAACCAATTCTTTTCCTTCATACTAATCCTGAAGATATATCCACTTCCTATTCTGTGTTGATGAAAATAAGAATACTAATTACAAAATACGGAAGTACCAAGTTAAATTCAGAAGTCTATAAATTTTAATGGGACTTGCATGAGCAAATGATTTTTCCATCAGTTTTATGTGCATCAGGACACAGACCATAGCAGCAATTTGGCTAATGGCACTATCATATGTAGTTGTATCTAATCACTTTAGTTCCCACATAAAGTTCCCAATCGTATCTTAGAAGAGAAAACCATGTTAGAGTTTAGCCACAAATTCCGATCTACGTGTTGAGATGTCATTTGGAATCAACAGTCATAGATGGTAAGTTGCTCAATTCTCCAATGCTACATGGCCAGCTTTTGGTGCAAGATGAATATTTAACACCAAGATCTCTAATGAGTCTGTACCATCCAGATTCATATATCTCTTATAACTAGGGAACTGCTTGGTACACATTTTGTACCTCAATACTATTACTCTATATAATAATTTGATGCTGTTGAACATAACCTTTGAAAGTATGCCACATGATTAAATATGCCCCTGTAAGAAACCATTATCACTTTGTAAGTAATAACTCAAGGGATTGTGGTTTCCAATAAACAGCAGTCAATTGGTTATAAATATAAACCCAAGTGAACAGAGCCAGAAAATCAAATGGTGACAGACAAGATCTATTTTTCATTTTATTATACCTTTGACATGCACTAATCAACTCAGGTAAAACAGTGACTGAGGTAGCCTTCTATTAAATTAAAATTCAAGACCAGAGGGCCTCAGAGAACATACTGAGTCAAAGTATTTGTTTGAAGTATTAAGTCTGAGTTCATAGCCCTTTGAAATGCTAAATGTATACTGCTTTCTCTAAGCTTTTTTCACTGGATCAGTCAACTTGAGGAGGTGGAGGGTGGGGATTATTTGTTGTTGCCATTATTAAATCAGTGGGAATCAGAAATGCTTTCAACATACTGAAAAATACTACAATCCCTGCAGTATATTCCAATCTGAATTTTTTCCATTGCTGTACAGTAGTAGACTTTGCAGTGATTATGTTTGCTAACAAATGTGTACATCCAAAGGAAAAAGAAAGGCATATATGTTTTATTCCAAGTTCACATGGCTTAGCCTATTGATGGAAGAAATGATTCCAGGAAAAGATGTTTTTTAAACCATATAAGCCACAACTTATGTAATACTTCACATATAACAGTTTTTTTCTGATCTATCCTTCTTTAAACTCAAAATCCCTTGAACTGGGACTATAGATAGGAGGAGTAGATTAATTCCTAATCAGTGCAACCACTTACATATTTATGAGAAAGTGGAAAATTCATGGTGGGGGGGGGGGACAGGAAGAAGGGGAGGAAGAGGAGGATGAAGTTATTTGAAACCTACCAAACTACCTGCATATATTTGCATATAGTAACCTATTAGCTTGCACATATGAACCTAACCATAGAGATGTAAATCTGAAAGAAATGAATATAATTTAAATAGAAATATAATCCACTTCATCATGGTGGAAAAGACTGGGACTAGGTAACATACATGCAAGCTCAGAGCCTTATCAGATGCTAACTCTGAGTGGCTACCTTGTGAACCTTTATTGTCCTTTCCTGTGTTTTTAATACTTTTTGTAAACTAGACAGGCTTATTGTCATAGAAATGGCTTGTACATACTGTTGTGTAAAAGCAAAAAGTTGTGGTTGTAATGTTGTTGCCTTCTACTGTGCTAAAATCAGTTGGAAATTGGTGCCTTTTTCATTGTTTCCTCCCCTTACATTATACTCCCTCTTTTTCCCTTCCTGTCTTTTTACTTTTCTATGCTTTTTTTCTTTGTATTTATACTTTCATAAACTAATAAAAAGTTAAATCTCAAATACTTTAGAGCCGTGGTGGCACAGTGGTTAGAATGCAATACTGCAGGCTACTTCTGCTGACTGACTGCAGTTTGGCAGTTTGAGTCTTACCAGCTCAAGGTTGACTTAGCCTTCCATTCTTTCGAGGTCGGTAAAAAGAGAACCCAGATTGTTGGGGGCAATATGCTGACTCTGTAAACTGCTTAGAGAGGATTGTAAAGCATTATGAAGTGGTATATAAGTCTAAGTGCTATTGCTATTGCTATTAGAGAAGATTTGGACCAGACAGCCTTTTAAATAGCAAAAGTCACCATCAAACTTAGGAGCTTCTTCTATAAGTCCAAATGAAGTGATACACATATACTTTCTTTCAAATAGTGCCTATCCTTAATTTTATTTTTTATCTCTTTTGCAATTTACTCTTGCCATGAAAAAAGTAGCATGACATCATTCATTATGAAATAAGAGGATCCGAGATCTCATTTTTATACTCCAACACCACTTCCACATCTTCTATCACTTGTGTCATTTTATATTCACGTAGGTCAGAAAGACAAAGGGGCAAAAATGTTGGAAAGCAATAGGAGGGTTTTTTCCGCCGTCTTTTCATTTTGTTTCAAAGCTTATCTAGAATGTTTACTGGGGAGTCTCACGTTCAGCTTGGTTGGCTTTTATTGAGAAAATCTGCTTAACCTATAAGGATAGTAGTTCTTGTAATTAGAAAGACTTTGGATTTTCAGTTCCAAGCAAGTAGCATATTTTCAGTCCATCAATATATTTCCCCTGGGTTTCAAAACACTTGCCAATTATGTAATTGTACCCAAAATTGTGTCACCTGCTTGTGGGAATTTCTCAGAAAGTAATACAAGCTTCAGATGAAGGCTTTCTCTCGGGAACTAAGCAGAAAATGATTCAATTCACCTACACTTGCAGTGACCCTCTGAATTACCACTCAACAAGCTGAGTTGATTTGCCTTTTTTCCACATTCAATATTTATATCTAGCTTAGCCTTAGATAACAAAGGTAAGGTATTTAAAGATCAAACTAACATGTGCCAAAATCTGTCCTCCAATTCTCATTTTTTTTTCCTTTCTGTGAAAGTCTTCCTTTAAAAAAAAAAATTCTTATGTTGTTTTAGAATTTCTTTCAAGTTCTATTGCCTCAATGAGAAATTTTAAAAAGTGCAGACAAGCTCAAAGCT
Source organism: Hydrophis major (assembly GCA_033807585.1). NCBI lineage: Eukaryota > Metazoa > Chordata > Lepidosauria > Squamata > Elapidae > Hydrophis > Hydrophis major. Next base: position 205,335,057 of record CM066330.1, on the reverse strand, counting down.
ACTATTACACAACAGATGAAATAACATCTGGATCAACAGCTGTTGACATCAAGATAGCTGAGCTTGATTTCGGAACAAATGTAGGAGCAGACAGTAGCACCGATTCTTTTTCATCAACCTGAACCTTCAAATCTCTTATTGCTTCAAAGGAATTGAAGAAGAAACAGTATGAATTCTAACTGCATTTGTTTGTCTCATCTTATTAGAAAATCCTGCTGCTAAATTTGGGCAATTACATCCCTTACTGCCTGAAAAAGAATCAGATTAACAATATTGCACACCCATCCTTTTTTTCCTTGAGAGAAATAAGCATGACCTAAATGCTGCATGGAATTCTCCCCTTTCTTCTAATGATATGCCACCTCAACACAGACAGAGGACACTGGAAGTCCCAGGTAATTTTAACTCTCTGGCCTGTGACCTTCACATGTACTTTAGCACGGGTGTTTCTCATGTAAACATTTGGCTTGTTTACCTTGGGAAATAATCACCCAGAGTGGCATTGCCACAAAATAGCTTCAATAAGGGCAAGTGGGTGTTTTTTTTTATTACCGTAATAAGAGTAATCAAAGTAAAAAATTTGGAGTCACTAATAACATATAATGTGTGATTTACCTCATAAGACCTCATATAAGAATTTGGTCAATAATTTTTTTTTTATTAGAAGTCTTGTAATCATCTCCCATAATTAAGGGGGGAAAGGTCTTGCCCTCTCTGTTTTCTTGCGGGGGGGGGGGGGATGGTCATTTCTATCAATGGCATATAGTGACAGTAAACAGAACCGCAGAAGCTCCTATAATTCATTTTTGTAAGTCAGGCAGCTATGCCAAGAATCCTGAATTCTCTTTTATGAGATGGCACAGCTATGCCTCGTTTCTCCCTCCCTCCCTCCCTCCCTCTCCCCAGGGAACCCTAGTGCTTTGCTGGAGGGCACCAAGTGAATCATCCAGTAACACAGAAATCTCCAAGTCCTCTTTAGCAATCTCAGGAGGAGGCAGATCTGAGGAAAGTCAGCGGAGAAGATGCCTGCAGCAATGTCAGTTCTAGAACAGTCGGGCTGACAGGATTCTGAGCGGGGATTAAGGTTGGGATCAGGGACGCAGAGAAAATAAAAAAAGATTCTGGCTTTCAGGCATGCTTCTGTTGTGTTTGTCTTGCTGTTTGTTCTTAAGGAAGATTGACTCCCTGGACATTTGACTTTAAAAAGCCCGCGATCACCTTCATGAAAGGCCACAGTGTTTGCCTAACTACCAGACAGCCTCTGCCAGTGCCAAAGACCCATGTTAACAAAGTGGGATTGGCAAAACTCAGAAAGTTCAGAGCATCTTAGAGCTGTATCTCTCTCTCTCTCTCTCTCTCTCTCCCTCCCTCCCCCCTCTCTCACACACACAAAACACACACACACACAAAACACACACATGCACACAGCCCACGTGGATTGCTGCATCTTCAGACATAGCAGCTTAACATGCATATAGTGATGCCACTGAAGTGCAATGCATTTGAAGTGATATTCTCAGCGGATATTTTAGTTCTCTTAGCGTTTCATTTTAGACAGTCCATTCACAGTCCATGCTTGATACTACAGTAATTATGCAAGGCAGCTGCTTCTGGGAAGTGGCTCTTGGTGTGTAGCATCTACTATACAGCTGCTTTTCAGAACTCTCAATTGTGGAACTCAGAAGGGGGAACCTCTCAAGTGGTTCTTGCCCTGAATAACATGAAACCAATGGTCAGGTTTACAAATGTTATTTATGCTATTCCTGAATTTACATCTCAAGCTTTTTAAAAAAAGAAATTAAAAGTAGCTTTGTGAAATTCTTTAATCCAATCTTCCTCAACCTGATGCTTTGCTGTTCAGGTAGCAATTTTCAGAACCCTGAACCAGCTCTGTGCCTTACATTCTCTCCATACCCCACCATCAAAGACACCCAGAAAGATGCTTTTTTAATTGCCTAAGAAATTATTGTGTTTTGGATGCCAATCTCTTTAACACCACCACTGAAATCAGACTGCTTCTGATTAGAGATATAAGGTACATACAAACAAACTGTACAGCCAGAGCTAAGGGAAAACCTTTCAGAGCTTTTGACAAGATCCTGGGCCCGAAACACACTGGGCAAGACATTAAATGATGCTTACGCATTTTGAGATCATGTCTGGATCCGCCTTGGACTATTGTGCCTAATCTCTTCACAAATGGTTACAGCTTCATCAGACAAACAGAAGTGGCAGTAAGCAGCAGCATATCTCATTTGCTACTTGCTTGAACATAATGACATCTGTAAGTGCCATCAGCTTCCTTTGAAAATCAGAGAAGCTTCTGTAACTGATGTGTGCTTTCCTTCATGACATGTGCATAAACTAGACATATATAAACCGGCTGGTGACAAATCTATCCAATGGCTCTCATGTAATCTATTTTGGATACCATTGTAAAAGCATAATTTAAGTCAGAGATGCTCAAGTTATTGTGCTTTGTTCTAAAATATGTTGGCCCAGTTAGAGAGGTTTGGCTATTTATAAATTTATCAATGGAAATACTCATAAATTATTAAGCAATGAACACTTGATGAAGGAGACAATAAGCTATCCATTACTAGAAATACATTATTAGAACAATTTGGGCTTTTTTCTGCCATGTTAATATGTTTAGGTTTAGAAAGATTGAGAATGCAAGGATAGAGCTGGATGGATAAGAGGTAAGATGTATATGAAGCTAGATTAGAAGAAGACACCGGTGCTTTCATTTTATCTACCCATCATTATTAGACAATTCTAGTCTAATAAACTTAGAGTTGAAAAAAATGTTATACAGTGCCAAAGCCGGGTAGTTTTGAAAACCAGTCAAAATTTACAATCCAAATTTCTTCTTGATAATGCTAGAATTAAATCAGTTGCATGTCTTTTGTTAGGGATAACATTGTTTACCCTAACTGGTTTAGGTAAAATAATAAATATGTAATCATGGTTTATAAGTTAAAGTGTCTGCAACTTTAAATATGGGAATGTAATTAGGGAAGTGGTTGTGAAAGCACTTTAAAAGAAGCAAGGAATGTCAGCTTGCTCTCTCTGGCTTTGATGATCCCTAATTACTGCATGGACTCAAGACTGCGTTACTCGAATGGGAGAGAGACAAAGGACTGATTTGTAAGTGAACTGACATAAGGATATTCTACACGGACTTTTCTAACTGAATATCCTTGAATGGACTGACTAAATGATACATGACGAATGGACTGTTATTTTGACTATGCTATAAATGGAATAAACTATATTTTTGATAGCACAAGCGTATCTGTTATTTTTACTGTATGTTTATAAACATACAAACTTATCTCACTCATTTATCTGTGTGCCTATCTGACTAACGCTGCACATTCTGTTTAGCTTGTCTCCTTAACCCTGGTTGGGGAACCCAGGCTTAACACTGGTTATGGGCCCAGAGGCAGCAAAGTCAGTTTAACTAGGATAAAACAGATTTATATAAAAAGTGAGAGTTTGTGTTGTTATACGTTACAGTAAACAGACAGCTGTGTTTTATTAATTATAGTTTTATATCTATATAAGAAAACATGGCACAAGTCAATCTACAAAGTTTATCTCTTATATCCAAGTTGGATGGAACAAACTACGTATCATGGTCTATGAAATGTAGTCTACTTCTACGAAGAGAAGGTTTGTGGAACATAATTGAAAATCCACCAAACGTAGAAGAATGGGATCCAGAGGATGATGAAGATAGACTAAAAATAAAAGCGTTTATGCAAAAGAATGAACAAGCTATTTGCATAATAGGGTTAACATTAACTGACCAGCAACTTGTTCATATCCACGGAGAGCAAACGGCTGTTGGGTGCTGGCAGAAGCTGAAGAGGATTTATGTTCGAGATAACGTTGGAGCTCACATAAATCTAACACGAAAGCTTTTCAGGATGCATCTCCAGACGAATGGTGATATGCTGAGTCATTTGGAAACTATGAAAAGCATTTTTCAAGAACTGCACGAGAAAGAGATTATTTTCTCTGAACTACAACAAGTCTACATAATTCTATCATCACTAAATGAAAGTTATGATAATTATGTCACTTCCCTTGAAATTTTGCCCAAATAAAGTTTAACTTTAACTGATATAACTGGCAGATTGATTGAAGAGGCCAGAAGAAGGCTTGAAAGAGACCAGTTAAGGAGGCAGCAATCTCAAAAAGAAGATAATAAATCTCCTACTGCATACGCAATTAAAAAGTGTTTTAATTGTGGAGGAAGAGGACATTTGGCAAGATTTTGTAAAAAAGCAAAGCGCCAGAACACTGGCCAGAATACTAAAAGTCATCCAAAGATAAATAAAAATTTAGAGTTAGCCATGTATATTAACGGAACTGTAAAAAATAATTTATGGGTGGTTGACAGTGGAGCATCCCACTGTATAACAAATGATAACAAAAATTTTATTAAAATGTCCAAGAGTACACAGCAGATATCGTTAGCCAATGGCTGGAAACTGAAAGCTAAAGGTCATATAGCATATTGTTCTTTCATAAAAGAGAATGTAAAAATGTTATATGTACCACAACTTAAGTTTAATTTAATTTCAGTTAGAATTTTGGTTAAACTAGGATATGTAGTTACCTCTAAAGGAGATAACTGCATAATTGAGAAAGAAAATAAGAAAATTACTGCATCTTTAAGAGGTGAATTATATGTGTTAAATGATAATGGTTTAGAGGTGGCTAACACGGTTTATGATAATAAGAAACCTCATGATGAATGTATTCACTTGTTACACCGAAGGCTAGGGCATTTAAATTTTAAAATGCTTAAGAAAACTGTTGAATTATCTAAGGGAATAAGTTTGAAACCTTGTAATAAGTATTTGCAATGTAATGCTTGCAATCAAAGCAAGAGCAAGGTCAAACCGGCTAATAGAGTTGATGGATTTACTACCAAAGAGCCTTTAGAAGGAGTATTTGCTGATTTAATAGGTCCGAAAAAACCAAGTGTAGGAGGAGCTCGATACATATTAAGTATAATGGACCACTATTCTAGATATGGGTTTTGCTATTTAACGAAGAGCAAAACTGAAATGTATCTAAATATATTTAATTGGATAAAATTTGCTGAAAGGAAAACTAAAAAGAAATTAGTAACTCTTATAACAGATAATGGTACGGAATTTACAAATAATAAATTCCAGAATAGACATAGAATGTTAGGTATTCAACATAAAAAGTCTGCACCATATAGGCCACAACATAATGCCTTTATAGAGAGACGAGGCCAAACATTACAATCAATGGCACGAACTATGATGTCTGATTCAGGATTACCTGACAATTTATGGGGAGAAGCAATAATGTGTGGTAATCATATATTAAATAATGTTGTTAATTCAACAACAGGTGAATTACCATTCACACTGTGGCATGGTACAAAACCTGATTTAAGTTACATGCACACATTTGGAGCACTAGCATGGGTGCATATCCCTTCAAAACTTAGACAAAAAGAACAGCATAGAGCTAAAAGATTATTTTTTGTAGGATATAAATCTAATCATAGATCTTATAGATTCTGGGAACCAGGTACATCTAGAGTTTACACCAGTGCTAGTGCAAAATTTCTAGAACATGTAGGATGGAATAGATTAGAGCAAGATTTAAATAATGAAGTAATTATTGAACCCTACAAAAGGCAGAAAGAACAGACTAGTTATAAGAGTCTAATTAAAGAAGAAGTCCATGAAGAGCAGATAGGACCAGAACAAGAGGAAACAGATAATCAAGAAGAGTTAATAAATGAAAGTCCACCTGTAAGTCCTGTAATACCTAGACGTACTACACGTGTAACTAGACCACCTGATAGGTATCAAGCAAGTATAGTTTGTCAAGTAAATAAAGTTCCAACTAGTGTAGATGAACTTAGGATGTATCCTGCTAAGGATCAGGAGAATTGGCAAAAGGCAATGGAAAAAGAACTAAATTCATTCAAGGTAATGAAAGTATATGAAGATGCTAAATTACCTCCAGGAGAAAAATCCATTGGGTGCAAATGGATATTTAAAGTAAAAACTAGAAATGATGGGACTGTTACCTATAAAGCTAGGTTGGTAGCTCAAGGATTTAATCAAACTGCATCTGATTACGATGAAGTTTGTGCACCAAGTCTTAAAGCAACATCTTTAAGAGCAGCTTTAGTGTGGGCAGCTAAGAAAAACTATGTCATTAACCATTTAGATGTAGAAACTGCTTACCTGCATGCACCATTGCAGCACACTATATATTTGAAAAAGCCAATTATTATAAAAAACAATAAAGTAAATAGTAATGATTGTTGGAAACTCAAAAAGAATCTTTACAGGTTGAAACAATCTGGCTTTGAGTGGAACCAATATATTGTGAAAGAATTAAACAATATAGGTTTTAAATCTGGTTTAGCAGATCCATGTGTGTTTAAAAGAGAAAATAATGGAACGGTGTCATTATTGTTATTATTTACAGATGATATTGCTTTGATAACTAAGACTAATAATGAAGCTAATGAGATTATATCATTATTAGCCAAAAAGATAAAATTAAAGCATTTAGGTGAAATTAAAAGGTATCTAGGATTGACAATTAACAAAACAAAAAATGGATTTAAGATATCTCAAGAAGATAAAATTTGCCAATTAATTAAAACGTATAAAATGGAACTTTGTAAACTGGCAAAGACTCCAATGAGTCAGGAAGTTTGCCGAACTGATGTGCAAAGTCCCAAATTTGATAAGTCCATATATCAATCTTTGATTGGTAGCTTATCATATATCAGCAATTGGTCAAGGCCTGATATAGCTTATAGTGTTAATCAGCTGGCACGTCTTAATTCAGATCCACATCAATGTCATTGGCAATCATTAAAGAGAATTTTAAGATATCTTAAATGAACAATGAACCATGCATTGTATATAGAACCAAAGGGTGATTTGAGTCTTAGTGCCATGCAGATGCAAGTTTTGCAACTGACATAAACACTAGAAAATCAACATCTGGGATGGCTATATTATTTGGTAAGACACTAATAGGGTGGAGGTCAATCAGACAACAGCATATCAGCTTGTCCACGATGGAAGCGGAATTTTCATGTCTGTCATTACTATGCACTGACTTGATTTTGTACAAACAGTTATTATTAGACATGGGTATAACTGTTAAAGATTCCATAATTGTGTACGAGGACAACCAAGCAGCCATAAAGTTAGCTACTAATATTGCTGTAAAAACTAGATCAAAGCATACTGATTTAAGATACTTAAATGTTAGAGAATTTGTAAAGAATGGGCTAATTAAATTGGAATACTGCATGACAGAAGAAAACATTGCAGACCAATTTACAAAAGCTCAAGGAGTAATTAAGTTTAAAGAGAGTTGTAACAAATATGATTTAAAGATGTAAATAGTTATTAGTTATATTATTATTTAACCTAAAAGGGGAGAATGTTAGGGATAACATTGTTTACCCTAACTGGTTTAAGTAAAATAATAAATATGTAATCATGGTTTATAAGTTAAAGTGTCTGCAACTTTAAATATGGGAATGTAATTAGGGGAGTGGTTGTGAAAGCACTTTAAAAGAAGCAAGGAATGTCAGCTTGCTCTCTCTGGCTTTGATGATCCCTAATTACTGCATGGACTCAAGACTGGGTTACTCGAACGGGAGAGAGACAAAGGACTGATTTGTAAGTGAACTGACATAAGGATATTCTACACGGACCTTGCTAACTGAATATCCTTGAATGGACTGACTAAATGATACATGATGAATGGACTGTTATTTTGACTATGCTATAAATGGAATAAATTATATTTTTGATAGCACAAGCGTATCTGTTATTTTTACTGTATGTTAATAAACATACAAACTTATCTCACTCATTTATCTGTGTGCCTATCTGACTAATGCTGCACATTCTGTTTAGCTTGTCTCCTTAACCCTGGTTGGGGAACCCAGGCTTAACATCTTTAATGTATTTGCTGTTTTTCTTCTCAATATACTATACATCATTTTCATCTTATGTAGAATTTTGCTTTAACATTCTCTCAGTATATCAATTTTTCATGCTCAATTTTAATTGTACATATACAGTAATTCTTCTTAATTTTGTGTTGTCTGCAGAGTTGAATGTTATACACTACACTTCTTCAACCAAGATACTAAAAATGATGAGCATCTCTAGATTCATAATATATGTGTACAATAATGATATGTGGGAAAAACATGGCATATTGAGCAAGAGATACTGTCTAGGGTAGGGGTGTCAAACTCTATTTCACTGAGGGCTGCATCAGGGTTGTGTTTCACCTCTGGGGGCCAAGATGGATGTGGCCAGGGTAGGCATGGTCAGATTGATATCACTCGTGTCAGGGGCACTTGTGGTGGCCTGAACTCTCTGCCAGTGAAAACGGGCTCCCGAGTTCTGTTTCCGGCTGCGACAGCCTCCTGAAACCCTCTGCCAGTGAAAACAGAACTCAGGCGGGCCATGTGCAGCCCTCCCCAGCTCCATTTTCACTGGCACAAGCATTGCAGTTTCCAGGGTGGCCCCGCAGGCCAGATCTAAGCACACCAAGGACCAGATCTGGCTTGCAGGCCTTGAGTTTGACACTCCAGGTCTAGGGAATGGTAAACAATAAGAGAAGGCATAGTTTACAGTTGGATAGTGGGTGGGGCAAGAGATTTAGAAGGGGCCCTCCCTGGTTTCTTGGGCTGCAAAGAAGACAGTGGGAGAATTGTACTTTCAAAGTTGCAGGATAATGTTACTTGTAGCTTTGCTATAAAGTAGAATTAGCTTATCTGGTTATGATTCCTGTCTGATCTATCTAGTAAGGCTGACATTGTAGCATAATTACCACACACTGAAACAACTTCTCAACAAATAGTATAATTTTGATACAATGTCCTTGACATGAATTATTACCATCAGGTTCTTGACCGCCCAATATTCTGATGGAGAACCACATGTTCTCCTCTGTATTTATGCTTTAGTGACTTGTCTAGGACACTTGAGTCATTTACTTGGTTTGCTTGAACTTTGTCCAGAAAACTTTGCTTCATACCAGGATTGGATTATCACCCTGCTTTGTGCATCTGCACAGACATAGTTCCATACATCTGGGGGAAGTCTGGAAAAATATTAAAAAGTAGTAATTCATCATAGGCCATTGTATTCAGAGAGTGCAACATGTGGGAGCAATGTGCAGATTCCCTACCTCACAGAGAGTCAAAAAGGGAACAGAGTGGTGGGCCAATTCTATGGTCCAGTAAAGATAGCTGCCACAATGTTGAATAATAATACGATAACAATAGTAGCTTTATATGAGTGTTGCCTTTAAAAACTACTCTGAAATTATAATTAATCCAGAATGTAGCAGTCAATGTATTAATAAGATTCCCCTCATTGGGACTATGTAACACCAGTTCTATGGGTCCTGTATTAGTTAGGAATTCAGTTCAATTTTAGGTACAATTTAAGGAATTGGTTTTGTTGTGTCCGCGAAATGATGCCAGGAGTCGGTGACTTCAAATCATGCTCTTTTATTTAAAGTTGGAATCGAACTGGGGCAAAGGAAAAAACTCGCGGCTTTTATTCCTTTAGCCACGGCGGCCACGGCCAATGGCACCGCTTTGAATCTCCCACGATTCGAATGGACCAATCGCGGGAGATTCTTAGCGAGCCAATCGGTGCGGCTCGCCTGACCAATCAGAGTGCCCCGCGCTTTGGCCAATCAAAGCGCGGGGATCTCAAGAATGCTAATTAGGGACAGAACACCCCTCCCCTCTTGGTTCAGTCCTTACATCGCGTAGTCACGTAGGTAGGCGGGGCTCCGTCTGAGCCTACTGGACCTGCGCAGCTCAGTTGTGGGTTGAATCCAGGCCGGTTCGGTCGGGGTCTCTGCTGCTCCTGATGCCGTCATGGGAACCGGCTGGTCGGTCGGGCCGGGCCGCTCTCCGTAGCTCCCTCCTGGGCCTCCCGGGTTGGTTGAGCTGCGGGTTTCGCCGCTCCTGCTCGGTCTCCCCGGGTCGGTCGAGCTGGCCTGGCTGTCTCTTCCTGGCGAGGGGTCGTGATGGCTGCTTTCCGGTAAGTATGGCTGGTTTATTCTTCTTTGGTTTTGGTCCCCTGGGTATTCCCTCCCCCCTTGGTTTGTGTTGTGGGGGTTGGTTTCGCCTGTTTGTGTGTCGGTGGTCTCTTGGTTGGCAGTCCTCGACCTTAATTGGTCGATGTGGCGTTTCCACACTTGTCCGTCTGCTGTTTGTAGCCGGTACGAGTGTGGGCCTGTTATTTGTGTAATGACGGCCGGTATCCATTGTGGGTCTCCCATCAGGTTTCTTGCGTATATGGGGTCGCCGGGTGCGAAAGTTTGGTGTTTGCTGTTTGAGTCTGGGGGCTTCTCCGGGTTATACGTGGGGTGTAACCTGTCGAGTGGGGACCTTAATTTCTTCCCCATTAATAGTTCGGCTGGGCTCTTATTCATTGTGGTATTTGGGGTTATGTGTTGGGTGAAGAGTAGTTTGTTTATTTTTTCCTGGATCTCCCCGTGCTCTATTTTCCGGATGGTCTTCTTAGTGAATTGCACCATCCGTTCCACCCTACCGTTTGCCGCTGGGTGCACCGGTGCTGTCAGTGCGTGGTGGATGCCCCTTTCCGCTAGGAATTTTTCGAATTCCAGCGAGGTGAATTGGGGCCCGTTGTCGGAAACGACGACGTCTGGGAGGCCGTGTGTTGCAAAGAGTTTGCAGAGTTCCTTGATCACGGCCTCCGTGGTTGTTGTCTTCATGTTGCTTACCTCCAGCCAGTTGGAGTAAGCGTCTACTGTTATAAGGAAGGTGTGTCCTTTTGTGGGCCCGGCGAAGTCTATGTGAATTCTAGACCAAGGTCCCCTTGGGGTTTCCCACTCTAGGACGGGTGCTGTGGGTGGGCTTGGCCTAGTTTCCTGGCATCGTTGGCACCTTGCTACCCAGGTCTCAATTTGTTTGTCCATCCCTGGCCACCAAGCGTAACTTCTGGCCAGGGCTTTAGTCCTAACGATGCCAGGGTGCCCCTCGTGTAGCAGTTCCAGAACCTTCCCTTGTAGCTTTTCTGGAATGACCACCCTATCCCCACATAGTATGCACCCTTTTAATAACGAGAGTTCTGTTTGGCGGTTTCAGAACGTTTTGACGGACTCGTCGTTGTCCCTTTCCGGCCACCCTTTCTCTACCCAATGCAACACCCGTGCCAGACGTTTGTCTTTATTAGTCTCTCGGGCAATGTCTGACGCGGTTATGGGCAGGTTGGGTAGAGTCTCTATGCTGAGGGTGGTCGTCGTGGGTGCTGGGTCGGTGTCAGGTTTTGGTAGTGGCGAGCGGCTTAAGGCATCTGCATGGGAGATCATCTTACCCGGTCTGTGTATGAGTCCGTAGTTGTAGGCTGCCAGGAACTCGGACCACCTTGTCATTCGGGGAGACAGAATATTCGTGGTGGCCTGGTTTCCTGCAAGGATTCCCAGCAGCGGCTTGTGGTCGGTTATGATGGTGAAAGTCCGGCCATAGAGATACTCGTGGAATCGTTTTACGGCGGCAACGATAGCCAGAGCCTCTTTGTCCAGCTGGCTATAGTTCCGCTCCGGTTTGGTGAGGGTCCTTGAAAAGAACGCGATGGGCGCTTCTTTTCCATCAGGGAGGGTATGGCTGAGGACAGCGCCGACGCCGAAGGGTGATGCATCGCATGTGATGGCCAGAGGTAGGGTCTCGTTATACTGTATAAGGACGGCGTCCGAAGTGAGGAGGTCCTTTGTTCTTTGGAAGGCGGCTTGCTCGCGTTCCCCCAAGTCCAGGTCGCCGCCTTGTCCAGGAGCCTATGCAAGGGCTCCGCCACCGTCGCCTTTTGGGGCAGGAAAACATTGTAAAAGTTAAGTAGCCCCAGGAATGCCTGTAGTTCCGTCTTCGACTTGGGTGTGGGGGCTTCTTTGATGGCCTTGATTTTTTGGTTTGTGGGGTGAATGCCGTGACGGTCTAGGAGGTATCCTAGGAATTCTACCCGTTCCGTGCATAGCTGGCATTTCTCCCTCTTGACTTTGAGCCTGGTCTCTTTAAATTTGGTTAGGACCTCCCTTAGGCGACCCTCTAGTTCGGCTTGGTTGGTTGCCAACACTAGGACGTCGTCGAAGTAAGGTACCACCCCCTTGATGCCTTGCAGTAGTCTTTCCATTAGGCTTTGGAATATTCCCGGTGCCACGCTGACTCCGAATTGGAGTCGGTTGCATTTAAATGCCCCCCGGTGGGTGACTAGGGTTTGCGCTTCTGCCGTTTGCTCATCGACTGGCAACTGTTGGTATGCCTGGGCGAGGTCGAGCTTGGCGAAAACCTTGCCCCCTCCCAGTGAGTGCAGTAGGTGTTGCACTACTGGGACAGGGTAGGCGCTTTGTTGTAGCGCGCCATTTAGGGTGGCCTTATAGTCCCCACAGATCCTCACCGACCCATCGGGCTTGATCGGGGTGACTATGGGGGTCTCCCACCGGGCGTGGTCTATGGGCTGTAGGACCCCTTGCTTGACGAGCTTATCAATTTGCTCGTCTATCTTGGGTTTAAGTGCGAATGGCACCCGCCTTGGTTTCAGGCGTTTTGGGGGGACGTTTGGGTCTAGGTTAAAAGATATAAGGGGCCCTCGGTACTTGCCTAGGTTTCCGTCGAAGACCTCTTGGAATTCTCGGGCCAGTTGCTGCTCCCAGCTGTCGTCGGTGACGTGGTCGACTCCCGTGACTGTGATGCCGAGCGGGGCGAACCATTGCAGTCCCAGTAGGCTTGGGCGGTCGCGGTCGACGATTGTCAGGGGAAGTCTTTCGGTGTGCCCTTTATATGTGATGTTGAAGTGTTTGGTTCCGACTACCGGGATGCGGTTTCCCTGGTAGTCCTTTACAATGAGTCTCTGGCTGTCTAGGTTTCTCCTTTGGAGGGTAGGCACCAAGCGCTTTATTTCATGCCATGCTATCATGGAGAGGTAGGACCCGGAGTCCACCTCCATTTTGCATGGCTGGCCCTCGATGCCTACCTCCACGTGGACCTTCCAGGCGTCATTGGTTATGGCATGGCCGATGGTGACCGTCTGATGGGTCTCCTCTCTTCGCCGGTTATCGCCACCTCGCAGGGATCGTCCGTTCTGGTCCCATCTGTTGTCTGAGGGGCGATCTCTGGTCCGGGGTGGTGTGCTCTCTCTCCTCCGGTCGCTCTGGTCCCATCGTGCCGGGCTGCGGTTCTTTTTTAGGTGGCAGACACGGGTGATGTGTCCCTTCTTGTCGCAATGCCGGCAGATCGATTCGAAAAACCAGCATTCCAACCAGCATTCCGCAACCGGCACAGTTGGTCCTCGACTTATGACCCCGCCGGTTCCATGGGTCGCGGCCTGTCTGGAGGCGATGGATGTCCTCCTCGTCATCGGAAGTGCCCGATGCCGAGTGGAAGTAGCCCTGGTGGGTGGTCGTCTCGGGTTGGGCCTCGGTCAACCTCGCAGGGTTGTTGTTTCCGCTGCGGTCCCCAGTGTTCGGTCTACACATGTGGTCGGCGGATGTTCGGGTTGCTTCGGCGGCTGCGGCTGCGGTGAGGGTGTCTGCTAGACTGATGTTGCCCTTGGCCATCAGTCGGCTCTGGAGGACGGGGTCCTACAACCCGAGCACGATTCTGTCTCGCAGGGCGTCGTTCAGGTTGTCGAATTCGCAGAGCCCCCCTAGGCGCCGCAGCTCGGCGACGAAGTCGCTGAAGCTCTCACCCGACCATTGGTCCCGACGGTAGAATTCGTTGCATCGGATCAGGATGGGTACCTCTGGAGCATAGTGCCGCCGAAGTATTGGCTCGAGGATGTCCCAGTCCATCGCGGTCGCATCGGCGGGTTTGGCAAGCGCCTTGACCATCTTGAAGACCTCGGTCCTGCAGTGGGTCAGGAAGACGGTGCGCTTCATGGGCCCGGTGGCGTCCTTCAGGTCGCTACACTCGAGGAACATGCGGAATCGGTCGGAGTACGATTTCCAGTCCTCGGTGGCGGGGTTGAAGGGTGCGGGGGTGCGATTTTCGCCATCGTGTTGGTTCGTCTGGCTTCCGTCGGACACATGGTTCGGTTCAGGGTCGGGATCCCACCTTTGTCGCCAGTGTTGTGTCCGCGAAATGATGCCAGGAGTCGGTGACTTCAAATCATGCTCTTTTATTTAAAGTTGGAACCGAACTGGGGCAAAGGAAAAAACTCGCGGCTTTTATTCCTTTAGCCGCGGTGGCCGCGGCCAATGGCACCGCTTTGAATCTCCCGCGATTCGAATGGACCAATCGCGGGAGATTCTTAGCGAGCCAATCGGCGCGGCTCGCCTGACCAATCAGAGTGCCCCGCGCTTTGGCCAATCAAAGCGCGGGGATCTCAAGAATGCTAATTAGGGACAGAACAGGTTTTAAACCATAAAGCCCTTTGGAGATAATGGCAAGATCACCTTATCCGACCTATCTTGCTCTGACCCTCTAGAGCAGTGGTGGCTAACCTTTTTGGGCTCCTGTGCCAAAAATTGTGCATGCACTTGCACATTCACACTCCTGTACCAGCACCCAGAAGGCAATGCGTGTCCCCCCGCACCCCCCCACACCCCCTATGCATGCATGCACAATCCCCTGCCACCCCCTTACCTGCATTGTTCCTCACAGTTGATTTTCGGCTAGTTTGAGGCCTTTTTCGGCCTCCCAAAGGCTTGAGGAAGGCTTCTGCAGGCTTTGCAGGCCAAAAACTAGCCCTGTTTTGTTACTTCTGATATTTTTGGAAAAACAGGAAGTGACAAAATGGGGCTAGTTTTCAGCCTACAAAAGCCTTCCCCAAGCCTTTAGAAGGCCAAGAAAAGGCCTCAAGATGGCTGGAAATCAGCTGTGAGGTGTGCACATGCGCAGTGAGGTCAATTTGCCTGAAGCTCGCGTGCTGGCACAAATGGGTCTGCGTGCCACCTGTAGAGTATGAAGGGAAAAACTCCTTGTGGCATCATATTTCCAGAAGGTGAAGGCTAAAAGTCATTGATTCTTGGTGGCTGCCCTCGTTCTGGGGAACTGTCTCCCCATGGAGATCAGGCTTGTCTCCTCTTTGATAGCACTCAGAAGACTGTTAATAATTGAGCTTTTCAAGAGTGTATTCCGGTGATTTTTTTTTCGACTGTTCATTTCATTTTTCTGTTTTCACTATTATGAGGCATGTGATTGTTACTTTATTTTCATTCTTTACTTTGTTATGTCTTAATCTTCCTATATGCTAATTTTTCCTTTCTTGAGAAGAAAAGAATGACATTGCAGCCAAATATAAATTCAATAACAGAGACAATGTAGCAGCAGACTCTAATACAACCTTTCCCAAAATGATACCTTCCAGATCTGTTGAGGCTGTAACTCCTTAAAGCCAAGCTGGTTTGAAATTCTAGGATTACTAGTTTCAGTACATTTGCAGGGCTCTGTGTTGGAAAAGGCTGCCCTATGGGCAGTAATATTACTGGCATTACATTATTCACAATACATTTCCTGACAAGGTTCCTCCTAACTTTTACAAGAAATGCATTCATTCACATGCTGCAATAGCAAGAACACTGTGATGACATCATTTTTCAAGTTTGGTCTGAGCAACCTTTCAAACAAGATGTTTTTAAATCCAGGCCCATCTACTCTAATTCTGTCAGAAGGATCTGAATCTTTGGCATCCCAAACAGCAACAATTTGCAAACTGATTCCACTTTTGTCAGGAAAAATATCAGGGACATACACATAGGTGCATTCCTAATCACAGTGACCAGGAGATAAATAGAACCTAGCAGAGATAAGCTTGGTAAAGAACTATATCAAGACAGTGACAATAATGCTACATAAAACATGCATGTATTTGTGTATGGAACAAATTTTGCAAAAAGAGGGAACAAAAGATTTGAGAAAAGAAGAAGACAAGCTACAACAGCCAGCTCAAATGCAAAGTAAGCTCACAAACTAATCCACAGCACAAAGGAAAAGAGCACAAAAATAGAAACAAGGGAAACCAAGACTTTTTCATCTGGCAATAACAGTGGTCGAGGTCATGGGGTAGGCAGCAAGAAGAGAACCCATATCCATGAATGTGTATTTAGTTACTATGATGCTGCTTGTGCAGAACAGTTGGATAAAAATCCAAGGCTCCACTCAGCAAAATGAGCAGATGGGCTGTCAAATACAGCAGGACTGGTGACCACATTTTGAAGTGAAATGTTTTACGTTACACTCTAAAAAGTGTGGGGGTGGGTTGGGCGGGACTCTTCTGTTGGACCACTTGAGGTAATAGATATGATATTATGATCTAAAGCAGGGGTCTCCAACCTTGGCTCCTGGAAGCCTGGCGGACTTCAACTCCCAGAGTTCCACAGCCAGCTGGCTGTGGAATTCTGGGAGTTGAAGTCCACCAGGCTTCCAGGGGCCAAGGTTGGAGACCCCTGATCTAAAGGGACACTCCTCCATAGAACCATAGCATCCTAAATCTGTAATTATCTAAATGCGTCCATGTTTGACTATAAGAACTAATTTTATGCAATGCAGGAGACAAGAATTAACCTGGGGGAGGATAGGATGTCAACAAAGTTGGCCATTGCTTCTATGTTGTTTTTCTGTCTCTGCCTACCACTTTGTGCCAGCCACCCACTCTCTCACACCCACTCTTCTCATCTAATATGAATTGGAGTTAGACAGTAATGCAATATTTAGTTGCAAATTTAGTGTTTCAAAAAAGTAGTTTCTTGCCTGCGATACAAAAAAATGCATCACCTGAACCAAGTTTGAAAGAGAAATAACAACAACTATTATCCCATGAAAGAATAGAACCAGTGTTAACAAAATATATTACGTGATGGTTTTAAACAAAAGTGTATACCACAAACTTTAAAATCTATCCTTTTTCCTCTTTCTTACACATACATCATTTCTTCATCTTTTTCTTAAATCTGTTTATTTCTCAGAAGCCAATTCTTCTTGCTTCCAACAGAATTGGTGGCAATGGCAAGAGAACCACTAGACTGTATTACATTTTGGCACTGGATAAGTTCCCAGCTAAGTCAAGAACTGCTAAAACAGCAAAACACTGAAATAATAGCAAGAACAATAACAACAGAACAAATTCCCAAAACATTCACTGATCTCCAAACCACAAAACTCTATTTATTGTCCAGTCAGCACTCACAGTCAAAGCTGGATCTTACTCCTCCAGTATTTTTCTGCCAATTCTCTAATCTCTTTATCATATTATATACACTCTTAATTTCTCCCCAAATCTTTTCTACTTATTTTTCCCTTCATCTCCCCTCCATTTACTGCCTGATCAGAATTCTTTTGTAATGTCTTCAGAAGGACAGAAGATGTAAGTCTTTCTTTCTGCCAGTATCTATATAATGGTGTAATAATACACTGGTGACTTTCAGACAAGCTTTGCACTGTGATGTCATAAGACACTTGCAAGCCCCACTCAACATTAGTAATGATTGTACCAAAATCTGCCTTCCGTGTCAAAAGGTGGAGGAAAAGCTTCAGCACTCAAACAGAATTTTCAGTTCAGGGCTCTTGTGGCCTTCCAGCTTTTTCTTCTCCAGGATACAAAAGGCTTTAAATTCTTTTTCTTTCTCTTTCTTGCAGTGTTCTTTCCATTTTCTTTTTTTCTTTTCTTTTTCATACATAATATTCAAACCTGTTTGAAAGTGCTTCCCCCCCCCCAAGTTTTCTTTTAACTTTCAAGGTCAACAGGGACAGACAATGCCACCAGTGCCTGTTTGATATGTGAGCGCTATTGGCGTCCATTGCCACGGTTTCCGTGGTAACACAGTAACCATTAATTTTCAATTAAACTAGACAAAAAGCCTGATGACAGCTCCAGGTCTGCTGAAGATGTCAAGAATCCGTATTAATATACAGCAAGAGAGCATAATTGTGTGTCCATCTTCCCGAGCAACGAAAATGGGGGGATAATTACCAGCTAGAAAGCCACTCTATAATTTTGTTCTTACTGTCACCACAACCCTACATATTAGCATAAATTAAAAACAGGGTTTATTGTTACTAAAGTGCATTGATATTTCAGGGGTATTTTCTTTCTTTTAACTGTTTGTTGTTGATGGGTGATTCCTGGACTTCTGACAGCTTGTACCTTGGGAACATTCTAGATGTGGAAGAGTAACAGCAGAGGTCTGAAGGATGTCACAAAAGTTGAAAGAACAAAGAAAAAATGTAAAGGGTGAGAGAGGGAGGACTTGAGGGACTGAATAGTCTGTTTCTTCATCTAGCCATACAACATCATAATTGATTCTCTAATTTTCCTGTACCTCCTAATGTTAGCATATTCTGTGCTAATACTTCACTTTCTGTTCCTTGATAGCCCCATCATGCAATTTACATTTTAGCAGGTTAAGGACTTACCATTAATGAGAACAAGGCAACCAATCCAGGTAGCTGATGTGGTGCCAGCCAAATTAGACCCATGTAAGAAACTAGTGCTGTATAGGTCAGCTGTAGTAGCAGAATCTTGCAAATCTGAATGGGCTTCCACCCTCCTCTCTTTATCTTCACTTCTCTAGGGAGGAATTTGTCTGAGATGTTATTTCCCCAGCCTGGGGTCTTATCTGATCATAGCCTTGGTGGTCCATCTTCACTATTGTCCTTCAGGACATCCCCTTTGCCTTCTACATGAAGAGGGCAGTGGTACAAGCTTTTTCTCCTGAATATTTCAGTTATTTCATTTCAGATACCTCCCCACCCCATCTGTAATTATTTTTCTCTGTTACAGAACAAATCTAAAAGAATGAAACACCCTATGCTGTATCTTTAAAACACTTCGCAGTTCTCAAATGTGATGGAAGACAATAACCCTTCAGGACTGCTGAAATAAGTCACCTCATATATGAACAGAGACAGGGTGGGGACACCTCTATTTTAAACAGCCCATAATTTTGAATTTGTAGGGATCTTTCATACTAGCAATGTATAGCAGCATCTAGCCACCACTATGTTGTTAAATCACCATGCAGTCAGACTTAATATTGTGACAATAATGACTGGTTGATACTATAAATGCTGGTGCAGAAAGGCTGGTAAACATTGATATATTTCTATGATTATTTCATTAAAAATCTTTTCTCCTTTTGTATTAAAAACAGAAACCTTAATTCAACAATATGAATGTATCCAAAGGAAATTAATTTCAGCAATTAAAGTAACATCTACTTCAGATTATGAACTGAGAATGATTTCATCTTACAAACTCTTGCTTGCAGGGATTCTGAATAAAGCTCTTTCTTTTTACCATCTCTAAGGCCAATGTTTTCAGTCTTCATATGCTTGAACTTGGAAAATCCCTAAAGTTGCCAGCATCCCTTTTCCCTGCTTCAGGTTCCATTTTCCCCATTCCAATTAGTCTGTCAGTGTTACACAATTAGTGGACAGTCTACAATATTTTTATAACCTCCTTCACTAAGACTTACCTTGAACTTGAAATGGATATAAGCCTATGGCTGTTGAATTTCTAGTGACAGATGCCAAATTTATGTATCTAAGTGAAAGGAAAAAGCAAGTTTCTTATATCATACCCAGAGAAAGCTGTCCTTCAAAAGGGAATTTAATGTAATTACTCTTAAGGGAGCTATCCTCATACAGAGTCAGTCACAACACTGACCTGCTGGCTAGGATCTGACAGGGAAATTACAGGCTGTATATTCAACAGAAAGAGTACACTCTGAAAAGAAAGACAAAATGGGAGTGTTATGAAAGGGGAAAAGATCAGCTTCTGGGTTTTCTTAGAGAGGATTTCTTATGTAGCCAAATCAATGCAACGGACAGGCTGCTTATGAGTGGCTGAGATCATCTTAGGATAAAATTCCAATGGGAGAGTTTGCTGAATTCTGGCCTTCCAATAAGAATATCAAATGTTTTGTCCACTGTACTTTCCAGAGCAGCAAATGGTTGAGCAAGTATAGAAACACTACTAAGGTACAAATAATACATGTTATGAGTCATCTGTACACAAAATAGAAGCCAGTCAGAGAAGTTGCGGGGGAGAATTGGCAGGTGGGAGAGTTTGCTTAACATTTCCTCTGCTGAGCAGTTCTCTCCTTTAACCTCTTAGATGTTGCTTCCTACATTTGGAGGGCTTCACTTGGACAGCTCTTAATAGAGGTGTTTTGTTTTTCTACCCCATGATGGATTTTTAAAAGAAATTATAAGATGAGTGGGTAAATATAAAAGGATAATAACTGGAAAACAGTAAGTTCTATGTGAATGAAACAGGACAATTGCACAATAACAACACTCTTGGAGTCCAAGTAGGTAAAGCAGTTTACATATATATTAATGTAGTTATTCTAATATGTTTAAACTTTAAACTTCTTTTGCAAGGGTATTTTGTTAATGTCTTAAAAAATAAACAACAACTAATAACTCTGAATTAAATGGTCTGTAGGATTACAACATTGTCAATTCTCTTCTGGAAATGCTCCCATGGCAAACATTTTAAGTAGATATAGTTTTGGAATCTTCATGTTATATATTTCTAGCATAGAAGATTTTTTAAAAAATCTGTAGTTTCCTCACAGACTTTATTTCTCTAGATATTACGATCCCAGCTCCAAAATTCATAGCTTTGCAAGATTCTGGTGTGTTTTTGGTTTTCTTGCAGATCTCTGCATAAAATGATTACAAAATGTAAAGTAAGGTATAGTATTATTCACTGAAGTAGCTGTTTGGTCAAAAGTAGCTCTTAAATTCAAGTCGTGTCTTAAAAGTTGCATGGTACCTTTTATGTAACTATTTGATAACTGCAAATGCAAAAGATCTGGCAGCTTTAATAAAGAAAGTCAAGGAGCATGCTGTCACTATGGGACTCTGATTAAATACAACAAAAATTCAACAGATATAATAAAACAGGCATAGCAACCAGCCTTAGAACTGACAATGAAGACAATGAAGTAGTGGATAGTTTTCTTCCTCTTATCCACACTAAAGGAATGTCATCAAAAAATATGCTACAGATTAGCATTTAGTAGAGTAACAATGAAGGCCTAGGAAAATATATTCAAATGCCATGGTGTATCTCTCTATCTACAAGGATCAGAATCAGACAGTCAGTGTGACACTCTACGGATGCAAAAGGTGGACTTGGAAGAAACAGGGGAAAAAAAGAAATCAGGAAAGCTCAATTACTGAAGGTTTTGAAGAAAAGATTGGGTAACCACTTGTCCAGGGAGATCTAAGGACCCTTGCCTTGGGCAAGAAAAGCTCTCCAAGATCCCTTTAACTCTATGATTCTGTGATTCTCTGAAAAAGTATTAATACTTTTAAAATTGCTTTTGTAGAAAAGCCCTGAGAATACTATGGATAGCCAAGATAACAAACAAATGGCTCATAGAACAAATAAATCCAGAGTTCTTACTTAAGGTACAAATGGCCAGGCATAAATTATCACATTTTGGAACACATCAGGCAAAGAGCTAGGTCTCTTGAGAAGTCTACGAGACTGGATATAGTGAAAGAAGAGCATAGGTAGCACCACTAAATTACAGTAGCAATGGGTCCACCTTTGGAAGAAGGATCAGATCATCCTAGAGAAGTTTCTAAAAGTTTACACCAGTTTGATGTCAATCCAATCAATGTCACTATCATTTTTACTATAGCATAACATAGAATATATAGACTCTTCAGAGAGTGGGGGTAAGGAATATTTTGGAAGCAGAAAAAAATCCATCATAGGTTAGTTAAGTAAATTAAAATATTAGTGATTTAATGGCCATGATCATCACAGAAGAGAACTTTTAAAACTGTACATGAATTGTAATATTATGTATATTATTTTCCACTATTAAATTTGTATGTTACCAAATCCTGCTAGACTCCTGGTGGCTTCCAATGTAAATTAAAAATTACATTGTAATATCCCAGATGATGAAATATGAAGACCTCAAACTCTAGCTTCTAGAAGAAGGTTGTTCCAGAGTATAGTATCATAACAATAACAACAAAAATCTTCCACTTTTTCTGGCATCAATGCATCTCTTCATAAAGATGGAGAGCACCAGAAGCTTCTTCTGGGAGGACTGCTTTGGATGGACCAATTTGAGTTGGCGTAAGTACTCTGGTGGGTACCAAGCCATTGAAGGATTTGCACATTAAAATAAGCACATTGACTTACCCACTGGAAACCTACCAACAGCCAAGATAAGTTTAACACAATTTTGGTAACAAGAGTAGTCAATAGACTACGTTACAGGTAGTCCTCAGCTTATGACCATTTGTTTAATGACTATTCAAAGCTACAACAGGGCTGAAAAAAAATGACTTTCAGCTGGTCACATGATCAAAAGTTGGCAACCAGGATCTATTTATGATGGTTACAGCATCCTAGGTTCAAATGATCACCATTTGCAATCTTCCTTGAGGACTTCTGACAAGCAAAATTAATGGGAGAAGCCGGATTTACTTTACAACCATGCAATGACCATGGTATTTCACTTAATGATGATACCAAAAAAAGATTAATTGCAAGTCACTTAACAGCACATTGTTAGTGATGAAGTTTTAGTCATAAGTCAGGGACTATCTGAAGTGCAGTTTGAACCACCTGTGGTTTCCAGGTGTTTTTCAGAGATGACCCTCTATGAAGTGCATGCAAAAAGCCCAACTGAATGGTTATAAGGACATTAGCCTTGTGTCCAGATCCTCTTATTCCCATCTTTTCTCCCATAACAAAAAGTTATCTTTTAACCATCTGGTACAAAGTTGCCTCATGAATTCCATGGACATTTCTCTCTCCTAGTCCAAGTCTTAATACCTTAGCCATTACACTACACATGCCCGCAAATGCACAATATCTTGTAAGAGAACAGTTTGAAGTAAACCCTAAATATAACTAAGAGAGAAATAAAATTGTTCATCATTCCATCTGATGTCACATTTTATTGCCTGTACACTTAAAGAATGAACAGAGCTCAAATTCTAAACTAACTTTTGCAGGTGGAATTTATTATTTGCTATGTACTGCCAATTTTTATTAGGGGTTGCTTGTCTAACAAACAAGCAGAACTTATTTCCTCAAATCAGTTGTGTCTTGCTATGAACCAGCTGCTTATGCAGGGCACAGCTGCAGCCTTTACTGAAACTACAAAAGATTGAAAAATGGAAACCATGATCAAAGCCATAGTTATAGTTACCTCGGTGTAAATTGCCAATGCATATAAAGTTCCTCTATGCAATGACATACTTCAATATGCAAATGTTACAAAAGAAAGAGTTCCAATTTGATAATCCTAATTATCCCAATGCTAATAAATTGACTTTAAAATGTTTTAGAGCCTTCCTTTTCTAATATGAGTTGAATATGGAGTATTACCAGTGGTGGGGTTCAATTTTTTTTTTACTACCGGTTCTGTGGGTGTGGGTTGGTGGGCGTGGCAGGGGAAGGATACTGTAAAATCTCCAGTCAGAGGTGGTATTTGTCTGTTCTCCGAACTACTCAAATTTTCTGCTACCAGTTCTCCAGAACTGCTGAATACCATAATACATCAGACATTATTTATCTAATTTTTCCTTCCTTCCTATACAAAAGAATTAAAACTAAACATTAATGAGAAAAAGTATTCTAGACAAGATATTCCAAGTTTCAGCATCTTATTTATATTAGCATGCATATGTAGAAAAATGAGATAGAGGGTAAAATCATTTTAGAAACTTTAATAAATTGAGTCCAATGTCACTGCTACATATGTATTACAGATATAGCAAATGCAAACAGTAAGGTTTTGGGGTGGCCACCCAAAGATTCACATTATATTTTTGGAATTCCCAGTAAAATTGGTGTCTCTCTGAGTGTGAAACAGCTGCAGTTTCTCTCCTATTTCTTTCCTTGCTTTGCTCATTTGCCTTCCACCCACTCCTGCTGTCTGAAACAGGACTCCAGATATGCCGTATGTACATTCATATATACACCCAGGGGATGGGGCTAATCAAAGGGCCCAGACAGCATAAACAAAAGAAACTGCAACTGCTTTGTCAGCTAGTTTATCAGGGATTTGAAACTCAGTCTCCAGGCTGCAACCTGGCAAAATAACCATGTTGCTAATGTGTGAAAATAGAGTAAGTTCCTCCTAGAATAGCTTTAAGCATCACTTGGAGATTGCTTCCAGGATCTTTAAAAGCTACTTGGAACAAGCCTGTCAAATCTATGAAGAAAAGACAATCAGCACCAGGTATGGTACTGAGTAACCGGGTTTACTTTCTTTCATGCCTTCTCATCTGTGCATTATGAAGTTTCAAACATGAATTTGGGTAAGTTTGGATTTTACGAGAATGCTTGATATCTTAAGTTTCCCCTGTCATATAGTTATTAAGGAGATTAAAAACTCAGGGAATAGGTAGATCCTATCTACTAAGTACTATTTGGATCTTAGGTAGGCCATTCAGTACAGGATTTCAGACTAGGTGCCCCTAAACTGTTTTCTTGAACTATAGTCTGAATGTATTTTATTTTATGACAACGGAATCTCTCTAATGACAGAATTATTTTACAGTCTACTTCAAAGATTAGAGTATCAAAAGCTAACCCATCTCAAAGAACAGATGATTTCTTGATACCCTGTCCAGAGCATGAGTTGGTCAGAGAAAAGTACATATTAATATGAGATTGGGTCATAATTTTGATAGCAAAGCTGAATAAGGCAAAAATAATAACAAAAGCCCTTCATTTCTCCCATGTTTCCAAAACACAGGGGTTTGCTTCAGTCATGCTTGTAACATACTGCCTTTGTCGCCAGCTTTGCTATACTAATGAGAATGACCAATCATCAATTGTTAACATTCCTTTTCACTTGCAGTAACATTTCAAAATGAAAGCAGAAGTTTTTACTTCATCCCAAGTTTTGGCCAAACATCTGGAATATACAAACTTAACAAATTAAGCAATAGATCAGTAATTGACAAGAGGTCTTGGAGGTGATACTTCCAATGTAATCTACTGAATTCCCTGCATGGATTTCTCTTGTGACTATGTAGGACAGATGGGGAAGAAGCTAACCATCAGATTGCAAAAACACAAGTGAGCTGTCAAATGAGAAGATCCAAACTCATTGGTAACTTCACATTGCAATAAACAAGAACATACATTCAATTTTGCAGCTACTGAGATTGTTGGGTGAGCAGGCACAAAAACAGCCAAGGAAATGATTGAAGCCTGGGAAAAAGGCCCCTCATCAATCAACAGGAGTATGATTTACTCCCAGCTTATCAAATACTTGGGAGGCAGAGGCTTGGCAGCACAAGAAAACAATAGCCAATGATTTAATAGCCAGCCATCAATACCAACACAATCTACACCTAAAAAGCTACACACAACAGGCACAATATAAATACCATACACAGAACAGCTCAAAGCACACAGTGTGGTTTCCTAAGCACGAGCTCCAACATGAGTCCAAAAGCTCAGAAGACAAAACCAAGATTGGATCTTGCAACATTATCCTGGGACACATAATTTTGTCTTCATGCATGAGAATGAATCATCCACAAAGCCACAGACACTATCCAATAGTTTGCAACACTTATTCAACTACAATTCTTACTCCTGCAAATAAATTTTCACTTGATTGAGAGGAAAGAGAAAGGCAAAATTGCAAAGTATTACCACCTAAGCTTACGTGAGTTATTCCTGCATTGAAACAACACAAGAAAAAAATGCCTGAGACTCCCACATCAAAGTAGTGACACCCTACTAGTTCAGGTGGCCTAACCTGAGGGTGAGCTGAACAAAGGGTCTTTCCTCTGTGGTAAACCATGGAAAATTTACCTGACAGCAGCAATTAAAACTGCACAATTCCTTGAAACTCTTGATCAGGAGCTTGCGAGAAATGTAAAGGATAACTAAATCCAGCTGCCCACTTCTGCCTGAAGTACTAGGCTGTGAAAACATTTAAAGGAGGCCAAGCATGTGTCAGACTGGGTTTTGTAAGGATTGGGCCTCAGCAGCTGCTCAAGGTACCAGATGCTATGTCAATAATGTAGGCCTCAACAGATAGCCCTTCAAATGTTCCCATTGGTTGCATGACTGGCTGATGCTGTCAGGACAAGATTCTGAGGTTGCCACCCAGCACCTCGTGCAGAAGCAGCAGAAGGAAAGGCTCCAATCAACAGAGTTACCTTAATATGTAACACAGAGTATTCCCTCACCCCAATAAGCATCCTGAGGGGGAAGGCTAAGGCAAATGATGAAACACGAGCCATGATGAAATGATGCAAACCAAATGATGATGCATATGTGTGCAATGTAATGATGCTAATAGAAAAGGCTGGAATTTGAATTGTGAAGTCTCAGTGCCGATTTCATCATTTTCACATTATCACCATTTGTACCAGATGCCTATGCCAATATAGCCATTCATGTGAAAATATTTACAGACCTCTCACATCCCGGACATAAACTGTTTCAACTCCTACTCTCAAAACAACGCTATAGAGCACTGCACACCAGAACAGCTAGACACGAGGACAGTTTTTCCCCGAACGCCATCACTCTGCTAAACAAATAATTCCCTCAACACTGTCCAACTATTTACAAAGTCTGCACTACTATTATTGTTAATCTTCTCATCACTCCTTATCACCCATCCCCTCCCACTTGTGATTGTAGGACTGTAACTTTGTCGCTTGTATCCTTACGTTTTATATGGACTGTTTCTAAGTATGATTTGATTGCTTATTTGACCCAATGGCTATTATTAAGTGTTGTACCTTATGATTCTTGACTCTTGACGAATGTATCTTTTCTTTTATGTATACAGAGAGCATTTACACCAAGACAAATTCCTTGTGTGTCCAATCACACTTGGCCAATAAAGAATTCTATTCTATTCTATTCATCTAAATCCTAAAGTTTTCTAATTGTACCTTTGTTAGGCAGTGCCTAATGTTGTGTTCCTCTCTTCCTCAGCTTGTATCTGGGGCAACTTAAAGTTGTACTTCTTTGAGTTGTTCTTTGTTATCTAAATAGAATTTTGGAGATTGATATCTTCTAGCATGCTCAGACAAAACTCAACAGCACTTTTTTGTGCAGCTGTTGATAAAAATAGGATTGCCAACATGATCGCCTACATCCAATGATGGATATGGCACAAGAAGAAGAAGAAGAAGCATGCTCAGATGACCATTTGGTTGCTGACCTAGTCATATCAGGAGCTGGGACCTCTGTTCAACTCCTGTTGGACACTTTAGGCTGCCACCGATATATCCCTCCTCTTTGGTGTATGGTCACTTTCCTCCAAACCTGCTATGGCTTTAGCCCAAGAGAAATGTCTGCATAGTGCCTGACCAGCTTTCTGAACTTCTTGTTGCTGTTCGTACAGGCTCATTACAGGTAGTCCTCAACTTATGTCCACAATTGAGCCCAAAATTTCTGTTACTAAGTGAGACAATTGTTTAGTGAGTTTTCCCCCATTTTATGACCTTTCTGGCCACAGTTGTCAAGTGAATCACTGCAGTTGTTAGGATAGTAGCAATAGCAATAGCACTTAGACTTATATACCCCTTTACAGTACTTTACAGCCCTCTCTAGGCGGTTTACAGAGTTAGCATATTGCTCCCCACAATTTGGGCCCTCATTTTACCCATCTCGGAAGGATGGAAGGCTGAGTCAACCTTGAGCCTGATGAGATTCTATCTGTCAGGTTGCAAGCAGCTATCAATCAGCCTCCATACTGCACTCTAACTACTGCACCATCAATGGCTCAGTAACACGGCTGTTAAGTGAATCTGGCTTCCCCATTGACTTTGCTTGTCAGAAAGTCACAAAAGATGATCACGTGATCCTGGGATACTGAAACCATCATAATACATGCCAGTTGCCAAGCATCTGAATTTAATCATGCAACTATCAGAATGCTGCAATGGTAATAAATGTGATGCCGTTGTAACTTCAAAAGGTCAATAAACAAATGGTTGTAAGTCAAGGACTACCTGTATGAACTCAGGTTTGACAATCATCTGAAAGAGCACTAGTGCTGCAATGCACAGAAAATGGATTTAAGTCAGAAAAAAAAAGACAGGTTCTACCAGCTGTGTGTTGCTGATTCTACCAGTATTAAATGGATTACAAGGTTTACTCTGCTTCTGCCAATAAGGGATTTTGTGTGACCATATTTTTTGACTTTTCAAAGTATTATTATTGCTCATGAGAATTTGTGCAAGAATGCTGATCGGGCCATGCTACTAAAACCAGTAAAAATAGCTGTGACTGTGCAACACACCAAGATTATTTATATCCCTGGAAGGAGTGGAGACAGGTTTTTGCTCATTTCATTTCTAGAATAAAGACAATACTATCTGCATCATTAGCATCATTTGCTGGCCTCACTATGAGGGACAAATGGGGAAGCAGGATTTAAGCTAGTATACTTTTCTGCCAGTCCTAGGACTGATGTTTGACACTTTAATTGAGCCACAAATAGAGTCCTGACTCTCTGACACAAGTGAAAGGGTGCTAGGCTAAAGATGTACAGGTGTTGGTCCAAGCAAAGGAGTAGCAAAGGCTATTAATGCCACTTTCTTTGTTGCAGTCCTTTTCTCTATGACCTGCCTATCTCCAAGGTATATATCTATCTATGCCAGGGAGCATAATAATGAAATAAGGTATAATCCTGAAACAATCAAAGCATAATCCTGACAAAACAACAAAAATTCTTGATGAAGTGAGTTCCTTCCCAGTAGGCAAACAGCTATGCCAACCTAAAAACCCAGTCATCAGAGCCAGCAAAGTTACACCACCACACAAGAATAAGCCAATAGTTATTCTTCATGCCAAACCTAGCATCCCAGAAATAAGAGATTAATATTTAAACCATTTTTGAAAGTTTTAAATCTTGAGCTGTATACTTTCCCCCTGCATTGGTTCACCACATCTTGGACATTGCTTGCTGGATAATTTGGAGATTACCATGTTGTCGTCTCCTCATCCCTGCTATCTTTGCCAACTGTGTCTGTGGGAAGAGTTGTCAAAATATTGACTGGGAGGTGGTCCACCCATGTTAAAGATGCTGAGATTGAGAAACTCTTGTCTAAAGGATGGTTATGAATGAATGATCACAGCCCCAGTCCTTTTTACATGTACTACATGTATAACAAATGTTTAAAAGGGGCAGAGCTTTTACTGCAGAGTTACAACTTCCCATCTTTGGTTTTTTGACACCCCCAGCCAATAGACCCCATTGATCTCTGCCACTGAAAAGGTGCAAAATGCATATTTCAAAACTGTACTGTAGTAAGGCTTTAAAACACGGCAAATAAATACTCTTTCAAGGGCTATTTCCGTTTTGATTCTACTCTGCCACCAGAGACATTCATTATAGCCCATATATTATACTTGTTTATGAATCAAACCTAGAAGCTGCTATAATTTGCTTTTTGCTATAGTTTACTCTTGAGCCTCAGATCCCAAACTCATACTGAATCATGTCCTCCTCATATTTCCAATTTAAATAAAATATCAACTAATTTGTGCTTGCTTACTTGGTTCCCACGTTCAGTGTCAGAGGTTTCTATTAAGTACAGCTTGTAATTGGATGGGTTATATATCAAGCATAGTTTGTTTATTGTGAGTGGTAATTAGGCTTACACTTAGGCTGGGCCAAGACCAAACTTTATCATGGGTTAACTATGTGTGAACCCAGCTATTTGTTCTGAACTTATAACAGTCATTCCCATCTTTGCAACATGTTGACATCAAATTGTGGGTTGAAGTGGATTTAGGATTCTATTTCTTTCAGGGATGGCAGCTATAATTTCCAGTTCAGATCAAATGTGAAATTGTGGTCAGTTAGATGATTTTTTTAATTATGGCTTGAGTGAAATAAATACAAAGGAGCTCTGTGTTGAGGGAAAGGTGCATTTATATGTGTACTTATTAAGCCAAGAAATAATAATTGAAGTGCAGCCACCAAGTAACTCTAGTTTAGTTGAAGTAAAAGCCTCCACTTGGTCACAAAATAACCAAGAGAGTGAGGATAGAGTAAGCATGCTGACAAAACTCCTGAATCAAATAGGAGCATCAGAAATTACCACTTTGAAGACCATCTTCTCCAATTGGTACATTCATGTCCTATGTAACCTGACCTGCAGAAGATACCATAGTTACCTATCTCTGGAGAGATCTGAGGGGTAGAAACCCAGTGAATGGCATTGAGTGGCAGCCTTCTCATTGAAAAATAATTTACCCTCTGGTGTGTTAAATTTATATTCTACCAACAAAGAAATAAAGAGAGCAGCATGCTCCATCCCATAATTGGGTAGACCAGGTTGCCCTGATAAAAAACTCTCTAGGCTGCCCTCCAGCCTTTTGATTTGTTTATCCAGCAAGTAAAGACCATCCTCTTCTTCAGGGCTTTTGAATAGTAAGTTTGAAGGTAGTGCCTGATTTTTAGAGATTTTTTTAAATTAATGCATGGATGTTTTGATAAATTATTGGAAGAAAGTTGACACCATACTAATATCTATAAGCAAATAAACACGTAGATTTCTTTCTATAGCATTGCTATTGATCATTCTACAAAAGATCTGCCAATGATTTAAAGATGCATAGTGAAACATGTTCACAGTGGACATTTGCATAAAAACCTTTTCAATTGGCTGTTGGAGTTTAATGATTATTATAAAAACCATGCTCTAATTTGAACAATAAGATTTTCTACAGGCTGATCACAAGAATTCCCCCAAAGCCTGATTTTTGCACTGGTCATTAGCTGCCTTCACAGTGACAGAAAATTCTACACATGATGCACAGTTAGAAAATATTCAGTTTCAGTTCTTTATGCAAGAATTTGAAACTTCCTCATACTTCCAAGTGAAACCTTTTCATAGAATTGGGTAAGAGTTCCCATCAGGACTCAATCCATTTGTAACCCTGCCTTCTTTTCTTATTTTAATCAATGTATTTTATCAATGAATATATACATTATCATTCATAATTTTTTAAAAAATGTAATATTTATCCTCAGGTATATAAAAGCAGGTTTACAGACCATTAGTAAATTACATTTCAGAAATAAGATGGATGTCCACCTAGGACAAGAATAACCTGCAGATAATCATAGTTTAATTCATATGCTCATGAGAATAATATTATCTATTCCTGGGATTTAAAAATAATAATTTGGCAGCCTCTGTAATCAAAATAACTGAAACTACAATCCTGGACAAATCAAAACCATCAGACAAAAAGGATCAAAAATATTATTTCAACATACAGTAATATTACACTGAGCTTGAGAATTCTAAAGTCTGGATTCAGTCTTAGGTATTCATGATTGGTGATGATCAAAATGCTTTCACCCCCTCCCTATGCAAGACCCCCAAATATGCTGAACTCTTTTGAAATACTGTTAGTTTTCTGAGAATATTACTAAGAATTCAGGTGCTCAACTTGGTCTATAAGATCAACAAGGGAACATTGGTCACAATGCTCAGAAATTAAATCCAATAGTTATCTGCTGAATTAAATTCACCAGGAGTTGCATCTGTAAAAAAGCCAGGGACTCTCCACTCCTTTTAAAAGCTCCATTCATGGCAGTATAAAGTAGCAGATAGATCCCAGCTTTTCTTCCCCCTACAAATACCAGCCTACTGGTTGACACAGAGTACATACATCTTAAACAAACACTTGGCTGGGCTGTTTATCTCCACAGCCTTTAAACAAACTTTTTCAAAGGTTTCTGCTGATATGAGAGATTTACTGAAAACCATTCACCCTTCTTAAAAGCCTCTCAGTTTATGCTGCTATGGACGAAATGAATACCAATTTTGCCTGGAGTTTTCTGTCTTTTGACCACATGTTTATCCTAGGAGCCGCCACAGGCTTTGATAGGAAAGCAACAGGGGCACAAATCTTTATGAGAAAAAAAATATAAAATAAACCCAGAATTTGGGTGTACATGCAGGGTGACTACAGAGTTTAACTCTAGCTAATTTTACATACAACATATCTGCTCCTTGGCTGTACTGTAATCCCACAACTTGCATCATTGCTGCAAAGTTTTTCATCCTGCCAATTAGCTCAGACAACTCTGGGTTTATATTACACTTTCTGCATCAAATAAAAGCCTTGGCCTATTTACAAGTGGACTGGTTTTAGTAAAAATAATTTAAAATTCGGTTTGGTTGAACTCAAAGCATAGCAAACCTCTCCTCCTTCAAAACAGAGCAAAGCAAAACAAAACACAGAGAACCCTTGTCTGCCATTTATCAAATGCATTTTAAGCCACTTGATTTTTAATTCATAACTGGATGAGCAGTTGGCAAAGCCCATATGGACTTTCTATGGACACATATTTCAAGCTTTACTTAATCCTGTTATCTTATAGACTGTAGACTGGTACACTTTTAACCTCTTGGATTGTTAGAAATGGAGAGAAGAAAGGACAGAGTTCAATGATGTATCACATGCTTTGTAATTGCAAGGTCTAATAGGTTTACAAAGATAGTTTATAGATTATTATCCAGGGTTTATTTCTGATAAACCTTCATCTCTGATTGGTTTCCTAACTTCCCTGTTTTATATATACTCATCCACAAAATTGGCATTCCAATTTAGATGTTTCCTCATTCACAGATTTAGACAATGTCTCAAAGTTATATCATAGGAGATGTAATTTTCAATTCTCATTATCATACAATATGGCCACAAATAGCTCAGGACTCAGAAACAATGTATCTTGCATTACAAGCAAGTGTGTTTTCCGCAGCTGTGCACATCCTTGTTCAAGATATATTTCAACTAACTTTAGATAGCTAAGATAAACTTAGACATTTGAATAAATCTATTCACCGACAAAGCAAAAACATGCAGTATATATGCATATTCCCCCACTCAATCTTTAATGTTTGATGGGCTAAACATAGAATGAATGATAAAGTATCATATGGGCAGAAAAGCAAACTACAAATATAACTTAAGTAACTATGATGCCCATTGCTGCCTATAAAATCAGTATGACACGTGCGAACAACTATATATAGGCAACTGTTTGTGAATTTGTGAGAATATGCTACTATTTGAATACATATTATTGAACTAAGTAGATAAATGTTCCAATTTTTGTCAAAAAGTAATTGTTCAATCAGAGCCAGTTTGGTGTAGTGGTTAAGACATCAGGCTAGAAACTGGAAAACCATGAGTTCTAGTCCCATTTTAGGCTGACCTTGGGCCAGTCACTTTTCCTCAGGCCTGGGAAAGAAGCAAAGACAAACCACTTCTGAAAAATCATGCTAAAAAAACTGCAAGCATTTGTCAGGCAGTCTCTGATAATCGAGTGTAACTGAATGGAAGGAAAAAATGTTGAGTATTTGTGGTCATCTTCTGTACATTCTGCAGCTAACATTAATGAGATTTAGATTTAATGGGAAAAGAGAAGGCTGGTGAAATTCTTTGGGATGAAGCAAACTTCTTGCCCTTAGGGCATTGATAAGGAATGTCTCTTTCACGGCATAAGCTTTTCTTCAAACATCTGATGCGTCCTTGCCTTCTCCATACTTCAGTTTAAAGCCAATGGAAGATATCTTGTAAGAAAATT
The DNA here is from genome assembly GCA_033807585.1 of Hydrophis major. NCBI lineage: Eukaryota > Metazoa > Chordata > Lepidosauria > Squamata > Elapidae > Hydrophis > Hydrophis major. The sequence goes on along the minus strand of CM066330.1, from coordinate 205,301,448 downwards.
TCACATCGGGCTTTTTCAGATGGGAAAGTGTGGCAGCCAGAGATGGATTACTTCACCATTTTTAAAAAAAAAATTCAACTGAATTTTGAATTTTGTTCAAAATTCAACAGCATCCTAAGAACAAAATACAAAAATTGAAACCTTTTGCTCCAAGGTGGAAAACAAAACATTTTCAGGAAACTGGACAACAGATTTCAGCAAAAACATTGTTGTAAACTCACATTTGAAGGGAGACTTAAAAGGTAATATAAAAATGCTTTGATACATAAGCAAATCAGTAGGTAAGAGTTTTCAGGTTTCTGTACAATGACCTTAGTTTGCCCCTGCTACACTGTCATTTCTAACCCCACCCCCTCTTTTGGGGGGGGCTTTAGTGTCAGTCTGTAGCACAACAAATAATCCAGTATTTTTCTCTAGGCTTGTTAAACCAGAGAATCTACAAGATAGGACTGAAATTCCAGCCTGTTTATGAACCACCAGTTTATTTGGATGCTCAACATTTACATGTAACCCGGGAAGAGAGTAAAGGTCAAAATAGAAAATGCTGCTGTTTATTTATCTAGGAGTGCTTTGTGAACAACATGTTTTGGTGAAACTGCATCAACCCAACCCATAAAGGTTGTTAAACCTGTTGGACTAATATGTGCAACTCACAAAAGCAAACAAACAGCATATAAAGCCACATTTTTTCCTAGCCTTATGTACATAAGGAAATGCATGCATATCCCCTGACAAGAAACCCAGTCCCAATTTGACCATTTACAAATCTTTTTGTAACATAGTATTTTTCAAATCTGAATTTCTAAAAGCTGTTAGGTCAAGAGAACTGAAAATATTTCTATTCCTATGAAACTATTACCCTTAATCTAAATGTAATGGTCTCTTGAAATGTGTCAATTTAGAATTTATATAATTTATTATATATATAATAAATATATAATAATTTTATACAATAAAGCCACAGCTGTAGTTCTGACACTTGAAAAACATATTCTGTAAGACTGTGGAGCAAAAAAGGGTTCCTATTGTGTTTTTTTTTTCTGTTTAGCACCAATTATTTATCCTCATGATTCTGCTGCAAATACCAATAGAGAGGCATTGTGAACTCAGCTTTATCTCATCACATATCCACTCCTTGCCTTTCTGTCTGATCATGATGGGTTTGTCCTTGCTCATTTTTCAAAGAGGAGGAAGGAATAACCAACGCTATCACACCATGATCATGATGTGGCAGAGCAGGCAAGAAGTGAAGGCTCAGGGTTTTGGATATTACTCTGAAAAAAAAAATGATGAATCCTTCACTCAGTAGCAAACAGAACAAGGCATATGGCTTTGGCTAGCTAAAAGCTTGAGATGCAGGTTTGGCAAAGTAGTGGAAAAAGGAAGCTACACCCTGCTCAATTTTTTAAAAAAATTGGAAACTCAGAAACTCCATCGCCAAACTATGGAAAGCTGCAAAGAAGTGTGATCATCACCCAGGTTTGGTTGTATAGATTCAGCAAATGTAATCTGAGAAATGCAAAGAAATCAGAGTGGGACAAACTGGCATACCCCAATTCCAATCCTCCACATACTTAATAACTCAGTATAATGATGGGCCAATGTTCCTCAAATGGGTATCTTCCTACTTTCCCCAGTCAATGTGGCAGAGGTATCTATAGGGGTAGCTGCTCTTATGTTATTGAAGCCCCATCCTATTTTTACACACAACAAAGAGAGGGTACTTCAACACACAATTACACTGCCACATCGACTTGTCAAATTTGTTGTAGATTCTTTTTATTTTCTCACCTCTCTCTCTTTTCTAATATATAGCACCAAATAAGTCATTCTTAAGCATCTAAATCCTAATTAATCCTGGCTGTTATATCCAGGATTTCACTTCCATGCACTACCATGTTCCTTGCATACATTAGTTTTTAAAGAATGACCTCCTACTTTAAGGGAGGTGTGCTACAATATGCTATATGGTTTGTCAAGTCCTGGGAGAAAGAGAGGAGAAAAGGGGTACTTTTTCAAGTGCATATGCAATAGCTATGTAAGGTTTCAGCAGACTGATATTGTTTTAGAAAATTTACAGCGAGTTCACAGATTTAGCTCTCTCAGTACTTAGGTTGAATAGAATTAATATGTCCCAGTCTGGATGGGACTTCTATCATTTTCTGATGTGTCTTCTTCAGTTAGCTGTTTGCATTAGTGAAAAATACTGGACACACTTATTAAATGCAAAGAGACAATACATCAATAACGTTGGAAAGTGCAGCACTGGGAAATTCTTGCAAGAAAAGTATTTTTCTGCAAACCTTTTGATGTTCATATAAAATTCCAAATCAATTAATGGTACCCAGAGGAAGTATTTAATACACTTGCTTCAACAATACTGGTCTTGGGAAATTAATATATAGATTTCCAACAAGTGTCGTATTGCACAAAGTGATTGCAAAAGGATGTGTTTAATGCCATCTGCTTGTATTAGTTTTTCAAATGAAGAGAAATCACCTTTTGTAGTCAGGAACAAATTGCAACATATATAGTAGAGTGCAATTTATGAAGGATGTGCTGATATGATTCTTTAAAACCTTATTATCACAAGGAAAGAATTTGAAAAAAAACTAAAAAGTGACTGCTTGACTGCTACCAGGTCATTAGTGACAGTATCTGAAATTTTTATTTTTGTGCTAGTAACCTTAGAAATAAATATTGAAATAGCCTTCGTTCTCCATGTTTTCATACTTGCTAAATTATATTAACATAATGGGGATTACAAGTAGTGATCACAAACGAGGCCAGCAACTTGGTCATTAGGCAAAACAAATTCTAAATGAAACTGCAGCTGTGCTTAGGCTCTTACTTCACCTTCCTTTGTTTTACAGACCTGAGAAGGTCATAAATTGTGAGGATTGGTCACAAAGCTACTTTTCATATCTGTGAATGTTTGCTAAATAAGGCAGTCATTAAATAAGGACAATCATTGATACACAAAATAGAGTGGAAGCCACAGAAGGCACTTTGTTATAGAAAGTAGCCCTATCGGTTTTGTGTTCATTTCAGAATGTATATTAGAAAGAAATGGTGCTAGCCAGGAGGAAAAGATTCCATAAAAGTCACTTAGGTGAGAAACTGGATAGATAAATACACAATTAAAGTTGGTGCCACAGCAGAGAAGGTCTGTCTCTTGGGACCTGCCAAGTGTAATTGCCTAAAAGACAGGATCAGAAGCATACCTTCTCATTTTACGATCTTTCTTGCCACCGTTGTTAAGTGAATCATTGCAGTTGTGAAGTTAGTAACTGGTTGTTAAGTGACTCTGGTTCCCTGTTGACTTTGCTGTTCAGAAGGTCATCCCCAAAAAGGTGATCACGTTACCCCAGGACACTGCAACCATCATAGATACAAGTCAGTTTCCTACTATCTGAATTTTGATCATATGATCATAGGGGTGCTACAAAAGTCGTAACTCTGAAAAATGATTGTAAGTCACATATTTCAGTGCCGTTGTAACTTTGGTCACTAAACAAACTGTTGCAAGTAGAGGACTACCTGTACTTACTGTTCCTCACCCACCTTCTGCTCCCCTCTGCAAAATAGCCTGGGAATATATATTCATAAGCGCATAATCATGCCTACCGTCCGTGTCCTATTGTCCCACTTATTAGTTCCTATTTCTTGTATTTAAACTTATGTTTATTCTTGTTTCTGTTATATTGTAAGATTTTGACAAATAAATAAATAAAAAATAAAATAAATAAATATGATGAGAAATTGGTGACAAAGAAATGAAAGGCAGATGGATAGGAACTGTGTCTCTGAATCTTAACTTTGTTTTTAAGGAGGACAGATACAGACACTTTCTCAACTTCATTTCTGCAAATTAGAGTTCAAGCAGACAACACTCTATGAAAGTTATTCTTCGATGGCATCGGCCCACTTATGGCACTCAGCAATGTAACTGGACCCCAGAATTTCCTCATTATATCCATATTTCACCACATTCAAATCAGAATATAGCAAATTATTTTTTTTAAAAAAAGTGGAAATGGAAATTATTATGGTATAGCCTTTATTAAAATTCTCACAGAAACACATTAATGCACTAAAGGCCAGCTGCATACACAGCCCAGTTCAACTAATCCAGAGTTTCTCCTTCTAAATAAAAGCCACAGAGAACAGCAAACATGATTAGTCCACTCTGTGTGAGAAGGAGGAATAGTTGAGCAGCCTCTCCCATTAAGTTCCCCTCTCCCTCCCAGACTGTTACTGGCTAGAGGAAGGAGCCTTTCCCTGGTGTCAGAACTGCCTCCCACTGGGGATAATAACAACAGGGGGATCTTTATTCAGATCACAGAACAGAAGAAGAGTGAACGTCCCCTTTAACCATCTACTCCTGCACCCTCGTAGCTGTTGTGTAAAAGAAATGCAATCACGCATTTAGTGTCACAGCTATTTTGACCCCAGTTGTGATCATATTTAAGTTTAGAAGCATAACAGTTATGTCCATGTTTGAAGGGGATCTTCCCAGGGGCCACTCCATGATGAAGTAATCTAAAATATTATCCTCAGTGGTGTTTCTTGTAGAAAACCCATCAACAGATCTCGTTGCTAAGTTGTAAATAACACAAACAAAACCTTAAACTCCACGCAAAGAGAACATTTTGTATTAATTTGCGCTAGTTATCTCTTACTTCAGATCAGGACTGCAAGTAAGAAAAGGGAGGCTGGTCTCTGGGGGGGAAGAGGACTTAACTTTGTTGAGGGAATACTCGGACAGGCACAGTGCATGGGTGTGTATCTTGGAAAGAAGCTGCAGTCTGTTAGTGTGACTCTCTTTCTGACTTCTTAACTTGTCAGCATATCCTAAAGTTTATAATGCACATGCACACAGGCCTTCAGCCAAAGAGGCTGTCTAGCCGCAGATCCAGATGTGGGGGCCACTGAACAGCCAGCCAGTTTCGCTCTCCCTGAAACGACTTTCAGACTAAACAATTGTGACTTGGCTGTGAGAGGCAGCGTGATTCCAGATGCTGCTTTCCTTCCACATTGCTTTAATTGGGCTGGCAGGCGCAAAGGCTCTTTCAGTGAGAGGAAAGCTTCCCCATGAGACCACAATGTATTGGCAATGCTCCCACACTGCTACCTTAAGAGAGAGAAGGGAACAAATGGAAGGAGGCCAACAAAATAGAAAGGGGGAAAAAAAATAATTTTTCCAAGGTGTTTATTGATATAAATGTCTGTTGCTTTTTTTTTTTTTTTTGTCTTCTCAAAGTGCTGACTTTTTTTCCTATTTGACAGACTTTATTTTCTATTTGATAAACAGAAAACATGGAAGTTTTACAGATGGGAATTTGGACTTTATCCCTTCAGTAATCCTTACAAACAACTCAGCTTATCAAAGTCTTTCTTGAAACCTGGCTAGTTTATTGGTTGTGTGATGTCTTGGATCTGGCTTAGGATTAGAACTAGCTTCATATCCTGATTCAGCAAACCTGCTCCATTTTCTCACTATTTAGTCAGCTTCTTTAGCAATGTCTTATATCTTAAAAGTCTTTGTGCCAAATCACTGGTTTATGGAAAATTAATACACTGAGTAGTGTAAAGACCCTCCATGGCATGCTAAGAGGAACCAAAGATATACTACAAATAAATAAAGAGCTTCTGCTTTTTCCACAAGAGATTTTTGTTGTTGTTGTTGTTAGATGATTGGGGGGAAATGAGTAGATGAAGTTGACTAGAAGCTACAGAAAAAAAATGAGCACAGAATAAATCTATGGGAAATGTTATTCATCAAAATATGACATCATCTCAAAACAGGGGAAGTATTTTAGCAATTCCATAATACCAGTGTGGGAAGCACATGAAACAAAAAGTCAAGAAAAAGGCAAATGGTCAAAGTATCAAAGCATCAAATGAAGAAAATATGAAAAAACTGCATTTAACCTATACTTTTAAAAAAAATATTATTGAAAATACAAGAGAGCCTATAGTACTTTTGAGATGTAATAAGAGTCACTCTAGCGAGCTCCTGATTATCAAACCTAAAATGTAACTTTAACAGTAAATTCAGTTCATTGTGTTTTTGAGAAGAAAACTATGTTTGGAAACAGCAAGGGAAGTATATTCTGAATATAAAAATGTCCCTATTATGTAACACTAATATTGACTTGCTTAAAATTTCTTAACACCTATTTATATCCACATGAGTCTCCAATACAACTTAGATGAACTGAGGAAAACCTTGTATACATGTGGAGGGCTTCTTATGATTGGGGGATGGGAGGGGCAGGAGGAACAGAAGCCCAATGGTAAGGTTCTCCCATTGCCATCACTCTGATTTTCTTCACTGCATAAGTTTATTTAGTTGGCTATTTTGATGAAATGATACGATCACGTTACATCAGTGATCCCTCATTGTCTGGGAATGTCTTAAGAAAACTAGTTAACAAATTCTTTTAGCTACAAAATAAAACAATTGTAAACAGCATGAAAAAATGGTAAGTGGGGCTAAGAAGTGGCCCTTAATGCAGTTCATGACATGGGGTACAAGTCACTCAGTTTCTTGGGTCACAGAAGCTTTGGAACACAATTCCATGGCAAAATTAATTCCTAGTATACTGCTATTTCATCTTTAACATTTTAGTGCAGTGGCTAAGATGCTGAACTTGTCAATCAGAAAGGTTGGCAGTTTGGTGGTTCGAATCCCTAGCACTGTGTAACGGAGTGAGCTCCCATTACTTTTCCCAGTTTCTGCCAACCTAACAGTTCGAAAGCATGTGAAAATGCAACTGGAAAAATAGGAATTTGGTGGGAAAGTGACAGAGTTCCTTGCGCCTTTGGCATTTAGTCATGCCGGCCACATGACCACGGAGACGTCTTTGGACAGCGCTGGCTCTTCGGCTTTGTAATGGAGATGACCACCGCTACCTAGATCCAGAAAAGTCTAGCACATATGTGCGAGGGGAACCTTTACCTTTACCTTACATTCTAATTGGGCATTAGATATACATTAATTAACATATTTTCAAGGTTTTTAGAAGTATTAGAGACATAGAATCTATGGATTCCTAACATACAGAAGTGCCTTGTTTTCAGTTCTGTAGTCTTCAGGTTTAAAAATATTATGAGGAAACTGTCAATATCTCGCCCTATTTCTTTGGCACATTGCCATCAGAACAGTATGACCATAGAGTGGAACAGTCCAGAAAGCTAAATTGTGAGTCATTTCTTTAAGCATCAGGAAGAAATTGACATTTAAAATTTTTGCTGCCTTTCTCAAAAGTTTCCTTGGTGTTTATAATCATTTGTGCGGGAGGGTACCTTTTTTGCCCACCCAAAACCTTTTTGCCCACTAGGGAGTTCTTTAATCACACAACAATATATTTGAATGCTTTCTCCATGATCTATCTGTACAAGATTCAGGTAACTGAGGGGTTCATTAATAAAAGTTTGCAATCAGGCCAAATCATCTCACAGGATTGTTGTTGTGAGGAAAAATAGATGAGGAAAGAATATTAGTTGTTTATAAAAATAATGAAGAGGGGAAATAAAATAAAGTTTGTCTCTGTGAATTTATTTGCCAGTGGGTGAAATGTTTTTGGACACAAGATTTTATTACTAGTGCTGGGCAACAAAGGAACCAGAGCCATTTTGGGTAGTGCTGGGCAACAAAGGAACCAGAGCCATTTTGGGTTCCACAGAATGGAGGGGGGGAATCAAAATATATCCTTTATGAAGCTGAAATGAGTTGTTTCAAAGTTTAAAAGTATTGAAAGAATGAGTTCCTGCAGAAAAGCGTGTGCATTTAAAGTGTTTGGTTGGAGTTGTTCTGTTTTTCTTAGCAAACTGGAAGCGTGCATCATGTCACATGGCTGATTGCAAAGGAAAAACTTTGCAGCACCTGGCCCAGAAAAAGGGAAAATCTGGAAAAGACACAGTTCAGACAGGCTTCCCTGAATGGAAAAGATGCTGGATGCTATTACTGCAAATTAGATGGGCATTCTCCAAAGCAGAAGAGGCCCAGACTCAAAGGCATGCAAAGGGCAACTTGTATGGCGGCATGCCGGCACTTTGAGGCCTGCCTGACAATCTTTTCTTTGTTTGTTTTCCTTAAAACTGGGAGGTCCAAATTCCTGGTGGATACCGTATTTTTAAACTCAGGAAAGGCAAGTCAACCACCTCTTTTCAGGCAAAGCATGCAAAAGTGGCAGGTACTTCCTAAAAAAAGCTACATCTTGGATGGAAGTTTAGGATAAATAGTGGGAAGGGAAAAGGTGTATGGAAGGGGAATTAGCTTTTGCCAAATCCCAACTTTACTTTTCAAGCCAATTTGGCTAAGAAAGTTAAAGAATAATATGGATTATACTCTAGACAAAACGGCCCCACACTTGAGCTATGTTTGCACCCTTACCAGGTCACTTTACTCTTTTTTTTTTTTTGAAAAGGAGGTAAGTAATCACTTTTTTTTAAAGTTTTACGTTCATTACTTTTTTCAAAATCTCCCAATAAAGGAAAACATGGAAAGAAAAACAAACTATTAGAAAAGAGAGGAGAGAGGAAATGTTATTTAAAAGGTTACCAGACCACATCATTTTCCAGTAATATTATATACTCCCTGCAGTATCCAAGATATATATGGGCTGTTGGCCAAGAATGTTTTAAAAAAATAGTACACACACACACATATACAGTATAGACACAACATCTGGACACAGGCTGAACAAAACCTCCATTTATCACACTTAATCCTGCAATGAAGCAGTCAACAGTTTACTTCTATTTTGCTAATTTAGGCACTTCCATGCTTCCGAAATGGAAAAGTGCATGTAAAAGCTCTGAATTAGGTGTAATTTTATGAGGCCACTTTCAGTTTTCACTAAAGTTAACTGTAAGTTTTAAGTTGGAGAGAGAGAAAGAGAAAGAGAGAGGGGGGGAGGGAGAGGGAGAGGGGGAGGGAGAGAGAGAGAGATCTACTGGACGAGTCCCAGTCTTCTTGTGCCAGGTCAAATGGAGCGGGTGGTATGGCACCACCGGACATAGTTTCCGTTGTCGATGCACCTTCAGCCACGTGCTCTGTTTGGTGCTCTGTAAGTGTTCAGTCAGCTCTGATGTCTCCGCATCCCATCCTCGTCACCAGTGTTAAGTTCTGTGCATGGGTGCAAGGAGCGGAGACAAGGCAGTGAACAGTGAACTTCAACTCTTTATTAAGCATACTGAACAGAGAAATCACCTAGGGCAGCAGCAGCCCTTTTATAGGGTTGGCTGCTGTTCTATTAGACAATGAAAACATGGAAGTGTTAAACCCTTGAACCAATGAGAGTTGGCCCATTAACAGCCAATCAGATTTCCCAAAAAGGACCAATCTGATGTCGCTATTATTGGCCAATCAGAAGTGCAGGATTAGAACCCTGCTTTTTACTTAAGGTTGTTAAAACTTTATTAAACACCTTGATTAGTTCATAACACCCCTTCTCCCTAGGTTCCATTTGAGGGGTGCGGTAATGTAATCGCGTAGATATGCAGGTCGTTTCAATTGCCTATTAGATTTGCGCTGTCCCACCAGTTCCTGTCTGTAGTCCGGTTCCGGTGGAACATTTTCTGATTCCGGATCCCCACAGGACGACTCGGCGCCGCTAATTCTGTCATCGTTCTCCTCCGGTTCCTGCGGGCTCGCCTCTGTTGAGGTATTTCTCTGTGGCGAGGCACACCCCCTTCCTGATTCTTCTTCATGGAATGCTCCTGGCTGCTGACTTTCTTCAATTTCGTCATCCAGCATCTCGAATTTGGTTCCCTCGACATCCCCTCCCCCCTCAGTTTGAGGGTCACAGGAGTCATGGGAACTGGGTTGCAACCTAGAGCGAAGTTGATCTATATGGCGTTTCCATATTTTCCCATCCATTGTTTGTACCCGGCACGATCTGGGCCCGGTGGCTTGGGTTACGGTTGCTTCAACCCACAACAGTTCGCCGGAAAGATTTTTAGCAAAGACTAAGTCACCTTGAATTCACGGCACTTTCCGCTTATCCACAGTGTTTCTCTGGCGCGTAGGCCAGGTGGAGACGGTCGAGGCGGGAGCGAAGCCTGCGTCCCATCAACAGTTCAGCTGGCGTTTTGTTGGTTACGCTGTGCGGGGTGATGTGTTGGAGTAGGAGTATTCTGTTCAGTTTGTCGTCAATGTCCCCATGGTCCATCTTGTGGAGAGTTTTTTTAAGAAATTGGACCATGAGCTCGGCCCTTCCATTGGCCGCAGGGTGCACCGGCGAGGTTAGCGCATGGCGGGTGCCCCGGTCCGCTAAGTATTGTTCAAACGCCAGGGCAGTGAACTGGGGTCCGTTATCGGAGACTAAAACGTCTGGCAGTCCATGTGTTGCAAATAGTTTATTTAATTTGCGGATGACTGATTCCGTTGTAGTAGTCTTCATCTTGTGGATTTCGAGCCAGTTGAATAGGCATTCACTGTTAGGAGGAACATATGTCCCTTAGTAGGTCCCGCAAAGTCAATGTGGATGCGGGACCACGGCCCCTGGGGAGTTTCCCACTCTGTTGGAATCGCTCTAGGTGGGGCACTGCTGACTTCTTGGCATTTTAGACAAGTCTTCACACAGGCTTCGATCTGCTTATCAGTGCCCGGCCACCATGCGTAGCTTCGTGCGAGCGCTTTCATTCGCACGATGCCGGGGTGACCGTCATGCAATGCTTTTAAAACTGTTCATTGTAACCGTTCTGGGATGACGACTCTGTCTCCACATAGGATGCAGCCCTTCTGCGAGAAAAGCTTTGTTTGCCGGTTTCTGAAAGGGGCGAAGTCGTCAGGGGTTTGGTCTGCTGGCCATCCTCGTTCGACCCAGCTGAGAACTCGCGCCAGGACAGGATCTCGTTTCATTTTGATAGCGATGTCTCTGGCTGTTAGCGGCAGTGAATGTAGGGTTTCAATCTGGAGTGTCGTGAGGGTTGGAGCTGGGTCGTCGACGGTTTCCGGAAGTGGGGCACGGCTCAATGCATCAGCGTGGGGAATGGCTTTCCCTGGGCGATGTTGCAATTTATAATTGTACGCAGCTAAGAACTCCGACCAATGAGTCATTCTGGGTGACAATATATAAGGGGTTGGTTTGTCTCCTGCAATAATCCCCAGCAAGGGCTTGTGATCGGTAATTATCGTGAAGGCTCGTCCATACAAATATTCATGAAACCGTTTCATAGCAGATACAACAGCAAGAGCCTCTTTGTCAATTTGGCTATAGTTGCGTTCAGCCCTCGATAAGGTCCTTTCAAAATAAGCAGTAGGGGCCTCACTACCGTTTGGTAACACATGGCTTAAAATGGCTCCTACTCCAAACAGTGACGCATCACATGTAATGGTTAAAGGCAAAGTCTCATTATACTGCATTAAAACAGCATTGGAGGTTAGTAAGTTTTTCATTTGTCAGAATGCGTGCTCCTCTCGGTGTCCCCAGACCCAGGTGGCTTTTTTGTGGAGCAGTCTTTGTAGGGGCTCAGCTACGGTCGCCTTCTGGGGCAAGAAGATGTTGTAAAAGTTAATGAGCTCCAGGAAAGCTTGGAGGTCTGTTCTATTCTTAGGCCTTGGTGCGTTTTTGATCTCTCTTAGTTTGCCCTCAGTGGGATGAATTCCTTGCTTATCGATTAGGTACCCCAGGAACTCTACTTTCTCTGTACACAGTTGACATTTATTTTTTTTAACCTTTAGGCTGGAGTCTTTAAATTTTTGGAGGACTATTCTAAGATGCTTCTCTAGTACTTCTCTATTAGGGGCCGCAATTAAAATGTCATCAAAATATGGTACGACTCCCTTGATCCCTTGTAAAAGTCTCTCCATCAGACTTTGGAAAATCCCTGGGGCTACGCTCACTCCGAATTGGAGTCGGTTGCATTTAAAAGCGCCTCGGTGTGTAACGATAGTCTGCGCTTCCACGGTTTTTTTTATCTACGGGTAGTTGTTGGTACGCTTGCACTAAATCCAATTTAGCGAAGATTTTTCCACCCCCCAGGGAATGGAGAAGGTGTTGAACCACCGGCACTGGGTAAGCGTTCTGTTGTAGGGCATGATTGAGGGTGGCCCAGTAGTCTCCGCAAATTCTTAACGATCCAACCGGTTTGATGGGTGTTACGATTGGGGTTTCCCAACGGCATGGTCAGTTGGTTCTAAAACACCCTGGGCTATTAATTTATCAAGCTGCTCGTCGATCTTTGGTTTTAGAGCAAAAGGCACCCGACGAGGCTTAAGGCGGATGGGGGCTACTTCAGGGTTAAGGTTAAATGATATCGGGGTCCCCTTGTACTCGCCTAGTTTGTCTGCAAAGATGTCCTGGAATTCCTGGACGAGGGCCTCCTCCCAGTCGTCGCTTCTGGTTTAGTGAATGCTGGCTACCTCGATCCCGAGTGGGGCGAACCATTGAGGGCCTAATAAACTAGGTCGGTCACGATCGACGACGGTCAGTGGTAGCGACGCAGTATGATTTTTGAATGATACTTGGACTTGGCTGGAGCCAACGACCGGAATTCGGTTCCTCTGGTAATCTTTGAGTATAATTCTTTGGGCTCTGAGGTCTTGACGTCGGACGGCAGGGATTAACTTTTGAGGGTCTTCCAGGAAACCATCGAGAGGGATGACCCTGAGTCAACTTCCATCACGCAAGGTTGGTTCTCAATGGCGACCCTCACTCGGATCTTCTTTGCATCTAATGATGAAGCGTAACCAATGGTAATGGTTTGGTGTGCCTCTTCCCGTCTCATTGAAGTGGCAAGTATTTCATTTCTGTAGGAATGGTTGTTCCATTGGTGATTCAAGTGTTCCCGACTCACAGGACGATTCCCTGTGGTGTGGTGGTAGTTGTTTTCTCTCCGAATTGGGCTGGATCCTCGCTTGCTTTTACAGACCTTCCCGATGTGGCCTCTTTTCCCACAGGAATGGCAGAGCGCATCGAGGAATTTGCAATCTGATCGTGGGTGGTTTGCCTCACAACCCGCGCATTGGTGCGGTAGTCTTCGATTCCATAGGTTGCGTTGGTCGCATTCGGACTGGAGCCAGTTGACATCTTCCTCATCACTTTCTGATGGAGATTCGAGGTCCTCGTGGTGGGTCGCTGTTGTGTGCCTCTCTAGGTGAGGTGAGGTATCATTGGCGAGTTGACGGAGTGGTGCGTTGGTGCGGCACATTCGGGCGGCCGACTTCCTGGTTGCTTCTGCTGCAGTAGCATCTTTGATGACATCGGCAAGATTGATGTCCCCTTTGGCCATGATCTTGCTCTGCGCCGAGTGGTCATCTAATCCCAGAACTATTCGGTCTCTCAGAGCTTCTTGGAGGTCTGCAAACCCACAGAGGCCTCCCAGGTTCCGGAGGTCCACGAGAAATCTGTGGCACTCTCTCCTTTCCATTGGTCCCTCTGATAAAACTCATGTCTTCGGACAAGCGTTGGTACAGTGGGTGCATAGTGGGCCCGTATAGAAGGGGCGCGAGGACGTCCCAGTCCATGGATTTCACCTCAGCCGGTTTCGCTAGTGCCTTGGCCATCTTAAAGACGGCAGGCCTGCAATGGGTCAGGAACACTGCTCGCTTTTTCCCCGTAGTTGCGTCTTTCAAGTTGTTGGTCTCCAGAAACATCTGGAACCGGTCCATGTACGAGTCCCAGTCTTCTTGTGCCAGGTCAAATGGAGCGGGTGGTATGGCACCGCCGGACATAGTTTCCGTTGTCGATGCACCTTCAGCCACGTGCTCTGTTTGGTGCTCTGTAAGTGTTCAGTCAGCTCTGATGTCTCTGCATCCCATCCTCGTCGCCAGTGTTAAGTTCTGTGCATGGGTGCAAGGAGTGGAGACAAGGCAGTGAACAGTGAACTTCAACTCTGTATTAAGCATACTGAACAGAGCAATCATCTAGGGCAGCAGCAGCCCTTTTATAGGGTTGGCTGCTGTCCTATTAGCCAATGAAAACATGGAAGTGTTAAACCCTTGAACCAATGAGAGTTGACCCGTTAACAGCCAATCAGATTTCCCAGAAAGGACCAATCCGATGTTGCTATTATCGGCCAATCAGAAGTGCAGGATTAGAACCCTGCTTTTTACTTCAGGTTGTTAAAACTTTATTAAACGCCTTTATTAGTTCATAACACACCTCACCCCAACTTTCTTTTTGTTTTTATTGAAAAGAGGCTGCTGAAGATAAAGGGCCACACCCAGCATCCTGAATAGATGGCTAATTAAAAATATTTATATAGGAGTATATACTCTTTTGTCATGGATGTGTTGAACCTCCCTTGAACATTACATCTAAAACTGATGGCTTCCTTTACTTCACTGGGCAAGTATTCCTAATGCACCTGTTTCTGGCTAAGGCAGGACTGGACATTGTCACACACCTAGCTTACTTTTATTGTAATTGGGTTATAACATTATGCAAACTGGAGTGAATGCAGGTAATGTTATAAACAAGTCTATAAAAGGAAAACGTGTGTGTGTATTTGTGTATAATTTTTAATAAAGACTCCTGATCAATCATCTTAAAATATATTGAGAACCTTGTTGTTCCTTGTGATGTGTTCTGTGAGAGGCTGCCTTAAATTTTGACTGTTCAAAATGCAATATTATAGATTGGCATAAATTATTCCATTTCTTTATCAAAATCACTGGCAGATAGCCGAGTTAGAATCTTCAGATTGCTTGGAACCAGAGGTTACGCTCAGGAGTGGGATTGTACAGATTTGTACCTATTCACTAGAACTGGTTGTTAACATTCTAAGCAGTTCAGAGAACCGGTTGTTAGAAGAAATTAGTGACCTAATCCTGTAAGGAAGGCAGGAAGGAAACATTCTGGTGTTGCTTACAGAAACTGCCTCTCCGTTAACCCTTATTACATTTTTGGCAGGACTAGACTTCCTGTCTCTGGAATTCTCTGGAGTTTTTTCCCCCTCCTTTGCTGGTACTTTGCTTGTGTGGAGTCACCGTATAACCATTTTTCACACTTATGACTATTGCAGCATCCCCACAGTCATGAGAGACCAGGTGAGGAGATGCATGCCTTGATGTGAGTGATATTGAGTTGGCCATGCCCAGCCAGTCACATTATCACCAAGCCACACCCACCAACTAAGCCACGCCCACAGAACCGGTTGTTAAAAAAATTGAATCCCACCCCTGGTTACACTATACATTTCCTCCTCCTGCACAGTCCTGTTCATTCAGAGAAGCTGATATTAGACAGAATCGCTTTTTTAAGTCTTACCATCTGAAATGCAGTTTACGTGACTGCAGAAATGTGTCCTCTCCATTATTGGACACAGGGTATGGAACTTCTTGCCTCAGGAGATTCACCTCATTGTTTTTTCCTTTCAAGATCATTTTGCTTCATGGTAAGCTTGACTGTTGCTTATTGGTGCTTTTTCTTTTCTTTTCTTTTCTTTTCTTTTCTTTTCTTTCTCTGGGTTTTGCCCTTTATTCACTTGCTTCTATTCTGTCATTTTAAAGTTGTTCGATTTGTTAGTTTGTAATTTGTTTTAAACTTTTGTGATATTGGAAAAATTAGACATTAAAGCAAATATGCAATGTATGTAATATGCCAGCATTACTATTATCCTTCTAAACCTTTTAGCTATCTTCTCCTGTTGGTATCTTAAGATTATATTACTTTGTTATTTGTATGTACACTAAGGGTTATGCATCAAAGACAAATTCCTTGTGTCCAATCATATTTGGCCAATAGAGTATTCTATTCAAGTAAAAGTATTCCATTTTGAATTCTTTAAAGTGAAATTATAGGAATAATGCCTTGAAAATAGATAGATAACATAAATTATTTCAGAGGACTTAACTGGCACCTATGACACAAATATGCCCTGAGAAAAACTTCCTTTCCACCATTTCTTCATGACACATTTCTTTCCAAGCTTGAATTAGTGTTCCTACCTTTATTCTGATTCTGTCCAAGGACTCTGTCACCATTACCTTAAAGGCAAGTCAGGGGAGTGCAGGCAATTGATACAAGATAGGGATTAGGAAAAGCAAATTTCATGCCAGTATACTTATTTGTCATCTCATGGAAATGGGCACAGTCCTTTAATTCAGTACTGGGTCCCAGACCCATGTAGCCCAAGAGATCTAGAGCATAAGGAATTTCTCATTTCTCTATGAATTTTGCAAATCTTAGATTCCCCTTTGAAGATGATGCAAATTCCCATATGGTTTCTTGGGGATACATGAAAAGTTGATCAATTTTTTTAATGATGCATCTCATTCTTTCCTTTGATATTCATCTTCTCTTACCTGTTCCTTCCTTCCAATCTTTCTCCAAACTTCCTCTACAAACAGTTTATCATACATTCATTCATTCATAGTTAATTTGTGTATCTGCCCATCTCACAGAACAAGCCACTTTGGGCAGCTTACAATAAGTTAAAGCAATCAATCAATATTTAAAAATTATTATAATTATTAATAACTAAAACTTCAAAAACTATAAAATACTGAACAAAAATAAAAACTAGATGAAGGGATGTTAATAACAGTGAAGCCACCTCACTAGGTCATCCATCCCCTGGGATCCCCATGCCTGCTGATACAACCTTCAGAAGCTCAGATGAGATGAGGCCAATTTCACCTGAGGGCGGAGAAGATTTCACAATGGAGATGCCACCAGTGAAGGTCCACTGTTTAGAGACTTTTAAATGAAGCTCCCTAGATGAAGAAACTTGTAACATGCCCCCTCTGTTGAATCTGGTGGGACAGGCAGATGAAACTGGGGAGAGGCAGTCCTTCAAATAACCTTGTGTCATGCCATGAAGGGCTTTAAAGGTCAATACCAGCACCATGAATTGGACCTAGAAACAAACTGGTAACCATTGCAGCCCATGAAGCAGAGTGTAACTTGTGTTCTGCAAGAAAAACAAATAATCAGGTTTCCAGGTACTCTTCAAGAACAACCCCATATACAGCACCATTCTCCTTATTCCTGCTGCTCCTCCACTGATTAGTGGCTCTGTTGTAGTTATTTACATTTAGGGTATTGCACACACATTCAAATTGGAAAGGCTTTGGTCACTTGGTCACATGTTTATTTTTATATCAGTACACTACTTTCTAATTCTAAAGTTTGATATCTGGTTTGTAGATCAGGATAATTTAGTAATTTGTTCAAACCAACAAGACAGTAACAAGCACCTTTTTACTTTATTGTCAGCCTAGAAATATTTTGTTTAGTCATTCATAAAAGCTTCTTTTAATCAATTATGAGGAGGTTTGAACTTCATATAAAATGAATTTATAAACATACATAGGAATTTCTATTTTTCAAGTTATCTCCAAACAAGCAGTACTCCAATATTGTACTTGGAAATATCTCATAGCCTGCAATTTCAGCTGCTATCTATAATTTCCTCATTTCTTTAAAGATCTACCACAGAAATGACAAAGTTCAGGAGATTTCTTAAGAAATTCTGGGAAAACTGTTTTATTCTTGGCTGACTCTTCACACTATCTTAATTCTGTCAGTATATCTGTCTATAGGTTGACATGTTTATAAACATGTTTTTAGAAGTGCCAAAAATAGATGCCTCACAGAACAGTGTTAAATGTTTTAGAAGCTTTATTTGAGTTATAGCCCCAGTATAACACAGTTAAATTTTCAGCTTACTTTATAGAAGAACAGTTGTACCTAATAAAATAACAGTTTTAGCCTCTGTGTATAGTTCTGAGTAGTCAGGACTCCAGGTTTTCATCAGGGAAGGCTTATACAGGAATCTAGATTGACATTCATCCTGACTTTTTTGACATCACTGTAGAAAGCTACCTAAAAACCATTCCTGATGGTCTATTATCCATGGGAATACAGATTCTGATCTTGTCAGTGAGACAAAACACTTGTGAATAGAGGTAACAAGAGGGACCACAAGGAATATTAAATGTTTCAGAATGCTCATCTTTGTATAAACAGGGAAACATTCCAACTAGCAACATTCAACGTCAAGATACTCCATTTCTCCTCTCCCCCTATTTTTCATTTTTTGTTATTTTCTTTATTCTAAACCATAGCTATGGATGCTGAACATTTTCAATCTACACAGAATTGCTTTCTTTAAAAAATTGTGTTCTGCAAGTTTACAAGTGTTTTGAAGATTGAGCAATGGTGCAATTATTATTTTATTTTAAATTCTGAACTAAATGCTCTTATAAGGACCTCCTTTGGGATGATAATGTGTATTAGTTCAATTTTCTTAAAATGTTAGAAGCCTGGTCTGCCTATTGTTTCACTTCAAAAGAGGGTCATGGACCTATAATCCAAAGTCCTCCCTTGACAGTAACTTTAATTTGAAAAACAGCTTTCCAGCGCTCCCCACAAAAGCAAAATACTGTAGCTTTAAGCTACCATATTTAGGCTGCTAATGTCCAGATGACCACTAGATGGCACAATGTTAGAATTTTCTATATCTCCTTGCTGGCATCTAGTGGTTGTTCAGATTTTGGAAGTCACTATGTATTAGCTTTACTACAAACTTTTGGAATCAGTGGGTATATGAATGTGAAAGCAACATTGTTTGCATGAATATTATTAATTCACAAAATGGATGCATCAAAATATGAACACAGTTGGGGACCAGTCTAAGGATCTTAAAACCAATAGACATTCCTAGTTCAGGTCCAGCATAGCAGGCATGCAGAAAGACAGAAAACAAATCAACTCTTATGAACGTGGACCTTACCTAACTTTGATAAGGATATTTCCATATCACTTTTAAAACATAGTAGGAATGACTATGTATTTGGGTAGACAGTCTAGAAAGAAGTCAGGCACAAAGTATATACCAGCAATGAGAGTTAAAAGTTTACTCAAAAGCAAAAACAAACAGGGACCTATGGGGTAAGCATCAGTATAGAAAGTTGTTGGAGGTGGATGACTATCTTAATCATAGTAGCAAAGACATTATTTAACATTGTGAGAAAAAGACAATGTTAAACCTACCTTACATTTTACTAAGAAAACTACACATGTAGATAATAGAAAACTTTTGACAATACAATGCCGGATGATGGACCCTTCAGGCTGGATGACATTCACCATGCTACTGAAGAAGAACTGGGGATATTTTTAGAACATTAATGATGTTTATGATATGGGTAAATTAAAGCTTTTAGAACGTGTAGTTGCTAATGTCATGCAGGAAAAGAAAATCCAAAGTTCAAGGAAAGAATTTTACATTGGGAACTTGGAGCATAAGAAGCATGAACAAGAGCCACACAGCGAAAGATGAAGTCAACCAACTACACATTGACATTTTAGGCATCAGCAACTTGGAATGGCCTGGAATTGGATACTTTCAGTTAGAAGATTGTGCTATTTATACTCAGAAGACAAAAATCAAAGAATGGCACTGCTTTCATAGTGAGGAAAGATATAGCAAAGAAGTATTTCATTACGCTGCAAACAATAGCCAAATATTATCAATTAAACTTTGTGGACAACCTTTTAAAATGATACTTTATTCAGGTTTATTCTCCAACCACTGTAGCAAAAGAAGAGTAGGTTGATCTGTTTTATGATCAAATTCAACATGGAATAGGCAGAACATGCCAGCAAGATGTGTTACTTATGTGTTACTGTTTCAACTTCTCCCCTTAGGATGCTGCTATAGGGCATTGTTTGCTAAAACAACAAGACACAAAGACAGTTTTTTCCCTTGTGCCATCACTCTGCTGAACACCTAATTCCCACAGGACTTTTTTATGTCTAAGGATATTTACCCATGCAGCATGGCTTTATTAGTATTATCCTTCTCATCTTTTCCACTACTCATCTTTTCTACTTCTCATCTTTTCTGCTTATTTCATATCCTATGACTATCACTAAGTGTTGTATTTTTATGATTCATAATGAATGTATTATGGTGACTATGATCATGATTTATCACTCATATCTTTATGTACACTGAGAGCTTATGCACCGAAAACAAATTCCTTGTGTGTCCAATCACACTTGGCCAATAAAGAATTCTATTCTATTCTATTCTATTCTATTCTATTCTATTCTATTCTATTCTATTCTATTCTATTCTATTCTATTCTATTTTATTTTATTCTATTCTATTCTATTCTATTCCATTCCATTCCATTCTTTGTTGGAAACCTGGAAATAGGCCAAGGAAACAGAAATGAAGCAAGAGAATAGCTGCCAATTTCTACAATTCCAATGATTTATAACAGCCGTCCCCAACCTTTGCAGTTTGGAGGCCCAGCTGGGAGGGGGAAGAGGGGAACTGGGTCACATGAGTAGCAGGCCAGGTGCAACCTAGAACTACACTGCCTTCGGTCCAACCTAAATGTAATATATAAAATTATCTGCTAGGATGTCCTACTTGTCAATGACTACTTCAGCTTCAACCACAACAATAAAAGAGCACTCAATAAATACAAACTCAAGGTAAACTGCACCAAACTTGATTGCAGGAAATACGACTTCAGCAACAGAGTGGTCAATGTCTGGGATACACTAACTGTGGTTTCTTCCCCAAATCCCAAAAACAATCTGTCTTTCCTAAGAGGTCTGCAGGGGGCGTGCATAAGTGCACCAAGTGTACCATTCCTGTCCTAATGTTCCATTTCATATACTCATAGTCATGTTTATACTTATACCTGTTATCTAATACTTGCTTGACAAATAAAATAAATAAATAAATAAACATGCACACACACACACACACACACACACACACACAAAGCTCTTGCATGAGTAGTGGGCCAGTGTACATGTGTGCAACTCAACTTGTGTGAGTGGCGGGTCAGTGCACACATATATGAGTGCCCGCTGGCCTGTCACTCATGTCCACCAGCCTGCCACTCAGGAAGTTGAACTTCACATGCATATATGTGCTCCAGCCATCCACACATACAGCCCAATTTCAAATAAGCCACAGCCCAGTAGTTGGGCTGTGGCCCAGGAATTGGGAGCCCCTATTTATAATATTCATTGCTAATATATTATTTCAACAACCAATGTCGATGGATATCATGAAGCAGTGTACTCATATCTTGAGGGTATACAAGGTACAAGAATTGAAATATAACAGCAGAAACACTCTGGGAGCATATGAAATTTCTAAGTCAAGCTAAATCAGAAGAATAAGGCCAAGCGGTTTCCATAATATGATATTGAATATATACCCATTATTTTGAAGAAGAATGTAGGAATCACTTTGAATTCTTGAATGTCATTGATAGTGAACCAGGGGAACTGTGGAATTAATTTTAAAAAGTTATTAAGGATGAATGTGAAAAGAGACTGTGAAACATGAAGAAACAAAAGAAAGCAAACTGGATATCAAAACAAATTATGAAAATTGCCATGAAAAGAGAAACCAAAGCCAAGACAGACAAAGACCTCAGAAACAACCCTAATAAATAATTTCACAAAACTCTGTAAAGACATTAAAAAAGAAAGTCTCCCAAAAAATCTACAGACTCAGAAGAAATTGCCAACTTCAAGTTGGCATTTTAAAGGATGCCAGTAACATATATAGTACTGATTGAAAGATTAAAACTGGAAGAAATGAACTGAAATTTTGTACAGTAGAAATATACTTCTAGTTCAAGAACTTCTAGTTCTAAAATACAAGGTTATATCATCACTCTATTCATTACTAAGTCAAAATGCTATGAGAATTGAGGGAATATCTACAAAATTTGGCAAGCACCAAAAGAAGAATCTGTAAAGATTTTAACCAAACTATGTCAGCAAATTTGGACAATAACACAGTAGCTAAAAGGTTGGACAAGGTCAATTTACAATACCAAAGAAAAGAGACTTGACAGAATCTGAAAGATATTGTCTGCTAATCTTATTTTTACATCCTAGCAAAATACATTCAAAGGGAGATGCCAGTTTCAAAATTCATAAAGAGAAAGAGAGAAGAGAGGGAGGTAGATTTAATATATTGGGGAATACTGAATTGGAAGAAAATAAGTTTGTTTTTAAAAGTGGAGGAAGAAACAAATAATCCATGCTAATGCTGATGACATTACTCTAAAAGTGAAAATCAAGAAGCTCTTGTAATGAAAATCAAAGAGCACTGTATAAAAATTGTAAGTAATATTCAATATATAGAGATTCAAACTAATGACAACCAGCCTTAGAACTGACAGTGAATATTCCTAATTTGACAGCATAGTAATGAAGACCTTAGAAAAGATACTTTGGTGTCTGATAAATATCAGAATCATGCAGGCAACAGTTTTTCCTATAATATTCTATGGAAGTAAAAGTTGGATCTGAAGAAGCAGAATAAAAAGAATATTGATGAATTTGAACTTTGATGTTGCAGAAGACTCCTTGAAATACATTGAATAATGAAGAAAACAAACAAATGGTTAATAGAACAAATAAATTCAGAGTTCTTACTCAAAACACAAAGTCAAATTCTCATATTTTGGACATATTATGCAAAGACCTAGGTCTCTGCAGTAGTCTATAATGTTGAGCAAGTTGGAAGGAAAAAGGAGAGGACAACCAGAATCAAAGTGGATAAACTCAATTACTGTAATGAAGGGTACACCATTGGAAGACCCGAAGGACCAGATTGGGGCCAGATCACGTTCGAGAAAATCTAGCTATATGGTTTTAAGAACCAACAGCAGCCTGATATCACATCATTATCTTATAGCTACTTATATTTGTAAACTAGAAACTATTCTGATTTTCTTCATCTTCTCTTTTCTTTATTCCCATAGCACCTCATTGCTCCTTGCTATTCACCCCAAATTTTGGAAATGACTTCTTTCCTACCCTTCTCCAATCCAGACACTTTGGGGCATCTTCCATTTTATTTTTCTTGCAGTTGGTTTTTTTCTCTCCTGCCTCTAGTGAGCCTGTTCATTATGCTGGAGTTGCAAGATTGTTCTTGCTGCAGGAACTTCTCTCAGATTGCACTTCTGCCTCCTGCACTACAGTTGCTAAGGTTCTGGGATCTGTCTCCTGGTCACTGTGAGCCAGGGATATCTGCAGTTAGGCCTCTGTGTTTACCTCACTGGTTCTGGCCTTCTACTATGCCGCTCCCCTTTGTTCTGGTAGATTGGCATTGCTGCCTCCATTAGCTTGACTCTGGTCATTTGGCCAGAGTGGCTTCATCACTGTGACTATCACTAATCAAAGGGGTGGAAGATAAATGCTGCTGATATCATCCTAATTTTGCTACTCCTTTCCCATTAAGGTGGCATAATGGCTCAGTAATTAAGATGCTGGCTGGAAAAGCCGACAACTCTGTTCGAGACTCAAATGTTGCTCAACTGGGTAAGCTCCCATCTCCTCCTAGCTCCTGCCCACCTAGCACTTTGGTGGGGAGGAAACAGTGCTTCATGATGTCATGCTGGTGTCAAGCCCGAAATTGACATATGTGTAGCCATTTTAGTTAGGCTTAGTGTATATTCTTTTTCTTATTTTCTCTTTGGTGGTTATGTAGGAAGGGTTTTGGGCTTGCCACATTCCTAAGGAGGGAGGAGTGGAGATAGAGTGATTCTCCTTCCCATAGGGGGATAAGAGCTGACCTTGCTGAGACCCTTTGAGGTGGAGATTTATGACATCAAGCAATATTGAATTACTTCTATTGGAGAATGTGACTTTTGGGGGTTGTTTCTAACTTCTAACATTGTGGGGTAATTCTGGGTTGTGTCAGAATCCAGAATTACCATGGACTTTGCCAATTTGATTCTTTCCTAAATAAAAAAATTGTTTTAGAAGATGGATCTTGTGGAGTGGTGGAGATACGAGGCAGACTCAGAGCGTTCGTTCAGAAAAGCTTTATTCAATGAATAAAGGGTTGCCGCAGCTGCCGAAGCTAACAAGGCAGATCAGCTGGCGGCAACAGCTGATGCCGTTTGACAGCTCCTTTTATAGCCGGCTGTCAAATGGCATCAGCCAATGGGAGCAATCAGCGCTCCCGCCAGAACTGCGGACCTAAGTGCAGTCAGTTCTGTGAATACAACACTCCTTTCCCCAAGCCAGGAGCATGCGTAGTCTTGCAAATAGGCCAGCCACCTGTGCTGGCGGCTGGACCATCTTAGTCCTGGGAATCTCCGGCTGGAGAAGAGTCCTTTGCCCCTGGGATCGCCCTGGAAGCTGAAGGGGTGTGAGTCCGGTCAGCAGGAGCCTGCGGAGGTCCAGGTAGGCTTCCCCATTGGTTTGCTTCGGGCACGTCGTCCGGCTGGAATGGTAGACCGGGTCATTTGGTCAGGAGTCCATAGTGTTTTGTTGGTAGACCAGGTTGTCAGGCAGGGAAACATCAGCGTTTGCTGGGTAGACCAGCCTCTCAGAGTTTGACAGGTAGACTGGGCCACCTGGCTGGGAATCGTTGTCGTTGGCTGGGTAGACTGGGTCGCTCAGCTGGGAGTCATCAGTTGTTCCTTTCCAATGCCTCCTCAGCTGGTCCACGTGTCTATGCCACGTATGACCGTCATCTAGGAGGACCCTGTAGGATCTTGGCCCTGTAACTGATATAACTTGTCCTGGTACTCATAATGGGTTCCCTGCATAACTCCTGGCATAGACCAGGTCATGCAGAGCAAATTCCCTGGTAAGGCTGTCAGAACCCAAGGGGGTGTCAGGGGTGTAATGGGGGTGCAATCTGTCCAAGGTGGTCCTAAGACGCCTGCCCATAAATAATTCTGCTGGTGATTTGTTCGTTGTGGTGCAGGGGGTTGTATGCTGGCTCAGAAGGTATTTGGATAGTTTGGAGTGCCAGTCTATCTGGCCAAACCTAGCTAATGCTTCTTTTACTGACCTAACTGCCCTCTCAGCTATCCCGTTGCTAGCAGGGTGAAAAGGGGCTGTGAGGATGTGCCTGATACCCAGGTTGGCAGCGAATACTTCGAACTCACAAGAGGTGAACTGGGGGCCATTGTCTGACACCAGTGTATCAGGGAGGCCATGGGTGACAAATAAATGGGTCAGGGTCCTAGTGATGGCCAGAGTGGTTGTGGAAGGAAGTAGAGCCAGGTCAATCCATTTAGAAAAAGAGTCCACTAAAAGTAGGAAAGTCCGCCCATGCACTGGTCCAGTCAGGTCGACATGCAGGCGAGACCAAGGCCCCCCAGCATCCTCCCACCTGGCGGGGTGGTTGCTGGTGGGGCTGGTCTGGTAGCTTGGCATGGCTGGCATGAGCTTACCCAACTGGAGATTTGGGCATCCATGCCTGGCCACCACACATAACTGTGGAACAGGGCCTTCATCCTTAGATGCCTGGGTGGCCTTTGTAAAATTGGTTCTTGTAGAGTGGCAGGAATGACCACTCTTGTTCCCCACAACAAACAACCCTGCAGGGATGACAACTTTTGTCTGCGAATCTTGAATGGCATAAATTCAGGAGTGTATTGAATTTCAGGCCACTCCCTTCCCACCCAGTCCAGAACTTGGGCAATTACCCTGTCTTTTTTGGAGTGTGTTGCAATGTCTTCAGCTGTAATAGGCAAATTGAGTTCGTTGACCTCAAAAATGGAGTGTATGGGTGCGGGGTCTTGGACTGGCACTGGTAGGGGGTAGCGGCTAAGGGCATCAGCATGGCACATGTTCTTGCCCGGGCAATGCACTAGTTTGTATGAATATGCAGCCAGGAACAGAGTCCACCTGGTCATCCTAGGTGATAGGACCTGTGGGGTTTGCTTGTACCCTGACAAAAGGCCTAGAAGTGGTTTATGGTCTGTTATAAATTCAAAGTAGTGACCATAAAGGAATTCATGAAACTTTTTAACAGCAGCCAAAGCCTCTTTATCAATTTGGCTGTAGTTTCTTTCTGCAGCAGAGAAGGTTCATGAGAAGAAGGCAATTGGTGCCTCAGAGCCATTAGGGAGCCTGTGGCTAAGAACTGCCCCTACACCAAAGGGGGAAGCGTCTGCTGCCAGGACTAGGGGAAGCTGATGATTAAATTGTATTAAAACTGCATCAGATGTAAGCAAGGACTTGACTGATTTGAAAGAATGGTCTTCCCTAGGTCCCCACTGCCAGGGTAACTGTTTATCTAAAAGTCTGTGCAGAGGTTCTGTGATAGATACTTTATGAGGAAGGAATGCAGCATAAAAATTTAGAAGCCCTAAGAAGGCTTGTTGGATGGCGTGGGTGTATCGTGGATAGCTCTGACTTTGGACTCAATTGGGTGAATACCAGAGGCATCAATCCTGTAACCTAGAAAGTCCACTTGCTTAGTGGCGATGGTGCACTTCTCCATTTTTAGTTTGAGGCCATGCTGCCTAAACCTGTCAAGGACTGCTCTGTATTAGTTGTGTCTTATACATAGCTGAAACCAAAATGTCATCAAAATAAGGGACTACACCTGGGAGTCCTTGGAGAAGTCTCTCCATGAGGGACTGAAAAATCCCAGGGGCAACACTAACACCAAATTGGAGGCGTTTACACTTGAATGCACCCCTATGGGTGACTATGGTTTGCAATTCTGCAGTCTAGTTGTCAACAGGAAACAGTTGGTAGGCTTGGGACATATCTAATTTGGCAAAGATGGTGCCAGGCTCAAAAGTGTGTAACAGATGTTGGATGACAGGGACAGGGTATGCGCTGACTTGCAGGAAACGATTGAGGGAAGTCTTGTAATCAGCGCAGATTCTCACGCTGCCATCTTTTTTAAGTGGGGTGACTATGGCGGTCCCCCACCTTGCAAAATCCACTGGTTCAAGCACGCTCTGTTTTAACAATTTATCTAATTCTATGTCAGATAGCAAAGGGTACTCTGCGCGGCTTAAGGCGAATGGGAGTTGCCTGTGGGTCCACATTAAATGAAATAGTGGTACCAGAATAACAACCTAATTTGTTGCTAAACACATCAGAATAGTCTCTGAATAGGGTGTCTACTTCAGAGGTTGAAACAGCATGGATACCAGTTATGCTAAGGCCAAGAGAAGGGAATCAATCTAGTCCCAGCAAGCTAGGGAGAGCACCATCTACTACCACCAAAGGCAAGTGGCCTTTGAAGTTTTGGAATTGAATTAAAAACTTGCCTTTCCCGAGGACAGGGATGTTCTTGCCCTGGTAATCCCGCAGGGTCAGGTGGCATTTCAGGAGCTTCTTCTTGGAAATTCTGGGATGCATCTTCTTCAGGGTCTCCCAGGAGATGATTGAGAGTGCAGATCCCGTGTCCACCTCCATCCTGCAAGGCTTACCTTCTAAAAAAACAAAGATACTTATTTTGTTAGAGTTTTTAGAAGTGTGGTCTGAGTGGTAGCAGGTATAGCAATCCTCAACTTG
This sequence comes from Hydrophis major, assembly GCA_033807585.1. Lineage (NCBI taxonomy): Eukaryota > Metazoa > Chordata > Lepidosauria > Squamata > Elapidae > Hydrophis > Hydrophis major. Next base: position 205,274,221 of record CM066330.1, on the reverse strand, counting down.
CCTTTGAAAATTAGCAGTAGGTTGAGGTCTCTGAGGAAAAGTTCTCCCTGCTTGGCAGACTCTAGCTAGGTGGCCTTTCCTTTGACAGTTCAGGCAGATTGAATTCTTGAACCTGCAGGATGCCCTAAGGTGGGAACCTCCACAGCTCAGGCATATAGGTTGCTGCCTGAGGGTGAGGTTGGTCTTTTGCCTAGGGCCTTCAAGGGGGAGTTTCTGCTATCTAAGGCGGTTTATGTCCATTGTGTCTTCAGGATTGTCATCTAGGGAAACTTCCTCAGAGTGGACAGATGAGCTTCCTTGCCTGACAGGGGTTCCTTGAATTTCAGCTGCTGATTGAGCAGATAGCTCAGCAGCTCGGACTTCTTCAATTGCTATGGCTAAGGTCAAGTCTTTCTTAGCTAGCAAATGTCTTTGAAGCCTCAGGTCCCTGACCCCACAGACAATCTGATCTAGGAGCATGTCTTCTAGGTAGTTTCTGAACCCACATTGTAGGGCAGCTGATCGCAAGGCTGCTATATACTCACTAACTGACTCCCCCTCAGACTGCTTCCTCATCCTAAAGGCATGTCTCCTAGCAATTTGGAAGGGCTTGGGGGAGTAGTGGTTGGAGAAGATCTCCTGGAGCTCCTCCCAGGGAATAGTTCTAACAGGGCGAGGGGCTACCAGCGCTGTAGTGGTGTCAAAAACCGTAGCCCCGCAAAAACTAAGAAAGTAAGATTTTTTTCCGGTGGTCTGTGGCATCTGTGAGATCAATGGCATCTAAGAAACAGATGAAGCGATTCTTGTATGACTCCCACATCTCAGTAGTCGGTTTGAAGGGTGGGAATGCTGGGCTGGTACTCATCGTGAGGCGGCAGCGTCTGTCGCCTCAGCTGGTGAAGGCTTTGAAAATCGTGCTCTTAGAAGAGCGATTTGCGGCTGCGCCTGTCAGGCGGCGTCTGTCTCCTCAGCTGTGGAGGCTTTTAAACTTCACGCTCATGGAGAGCGTTAGCAGCTGTGGCTGTCAGCTCTCGGTGGCTCCGCTCTTTTTTAGTGACCAGCTCAGCGATTAGAACATCTGGTAGCCTCTTATAGTATCCCGTCCTGGTCGCCAGTGTTGTGGAGCAGCAGAGATACGAGGCAGACTCAGAGCATTCATTCAGAAAAGCTTTATTCAATGAATAAAGGGTTGCCGCGGCTGCCAAAGCTAACAAGGCAGATCAGCTGGCGGCAACAGCTGATGCCATTTGACAGTTCCTTTTATAGCCAGCTGTCAAACGGCATCAGCCAATGGGAGCGATCAGCACTCCCGCCAGAACTGCGGACCTGAGTGGGGACTGCAGTCAGTTCTGTGAATACAACAGTGGACTTAGCTCTTTTCTTTTTAAATGGATTTCATCACTTAGAAACCTGACATTATTCTGGATCTCATAATAATCCCGGAGGGGGGACTTCCAGTTTCGCGTGGCTTCGGGGCAGCAGGAATTCGCGACAGCTCGCGATTCCTGCTGTGCTAGCCGTCGAGGTACCCCCGATCCAGATGGGTCAGGGGGATATGGCTGCCCTGTAGGGACAGCTGAAGAGAGAGGGGAGTCGGATAGGGAGGTGGGGGTGTCGCAGACCCCCCCCTTCTCCGGGAAAACCCCTTTTTCCCAAGGCGGTGGAGCGGCGGTCAGCAATGGCCGCCACGAAGAAGCCAGCAACCGGGTAAGAACTGTGCTGGAGGAAGTGTGAAGAGTGAAAGTTCTGTCTGAGCCGGGTCAAGTAACATCTTTTAAATTGCCTGGAATTGAGCTGTTTGAATTGCTGGAGGATACATTGTATCCCTAAGAAGAGTGAAAAGCGGCGGAGAAGCTGTTAAAGTGAACTTTTTTTTTTTTTTACTCTCCCACCCCACGGAAATAGCAGAAATATTTGGATATATTAGACATTGAAAGTGGATTGCTTTGAAAGTTGAAGCTAAGAGATAAAGGGATTTTTGGACATTGAAAAATTTAAGAAATTGGAAAATCTTTGCTGGAGGTATGGATTTCTGATTATTTAAAATTGTCATTGCAAGTGGGAAGGGAGAAAAAAAAAATTGGAGCAGAAGCTGAAAAAGGAGGAGATTGTCTAGAACGTCTTTGTGGATCCCAAAGGAAGATATATGGTAATTGGACCTCTTTGATTAAAAATTAATCCAGAAAGAGAAAGAGAAGAAGGAAGAAAAGTATTAACTTTTGGAACTTTTTTTTTTTATTGCTTTTGATTGTCTTTGATTAAAAATACTTGTGGTTGTTTTGGAAAAAGTTTCCCTTTTCATAATGGCATCGTTTGTGGATGAACTAGAGATTGAATATCAAAAATATAAAAAAGAAGATACTTTGGGCGCTTTGTTTCAATTCTTAGAAATGGCGTTATGTTCTGTTGAAAAGTTGATTACGCAGCAGAAGGACTGGGACAAGGAAGAAGAGGAAGAAGAAGCCATCTTTGATGAACAATGGGTCCCTTCCGGAGAGGAGGAGAAAAAGGATAAGAAAAAGGGGATTTTAAGAATTATAAAAACAACCAAAAGAGAGGAAAATGAGCGAAAAGATGGAGGCAAGGTTAGAAAGCAAAGGAAAAGGAGCAAGAAAAGCGAAGAGAAAAAGCAAAGGGGTAGAAAGGGCAAGGAGAAGAATAAGCAAGAGAGAAAGGGGGGGAGGAGAAGCCTTAATGGGGGGAAGCAAGACCTAAAGAAAAAAAGTTTATTTAGAGACAATGGGTGAATTTAATTTAGATTAAAAGAGGGATTCTGGAGGGTATATAAGAGTGTGTTTTTATATGTGTATTTAGAATATAAAATTTATTATGTTCTTAGAATCTTTTAAACAGAATCCCAAGAAAAATTGCTATATGTAGTATTTCTAAGTTAGGGTAATGAATTATAGATGTTACTCCAATTGGTGTACAGGAGAAGTATAGTAAAAGAAAAAAAGATGAATGGATAATTGGAAATAGAACAGACAAAGAATGTTGTTGAAAATGGTAATAAGATATGGAAGGATATATATGCTTTTTTTTTGGATTTTGTATATTGATAAAAGGCAATAAAATTTTAATTAATAAATAATTTGGAGAAGTAGGGACAAGATATGAAGTTTATGAAATATTGATATTATAATCTGGAAATGTTATGCCTTATTGGTCTTTTATTATTATTTTTTCCTAGAAAAGAATTTATAAGCTGCTATGCCTTGATTCTTTGTGCATTGTTTTTATGAAACTGATAAAAATGGTTTTTATATATATATATATAAAAGAAAATGATAATAAGATATGGAAGGATATATGGGATGAATATGATGTTTGAATTTGTGTCTGTGTGAAGAGTTTTATCCCGGGAACAGACAACCTTCAGAAAAGATCTTTTAGTTTTGTTTATGTTTTGTGTTTGTATGTTTGTCTATTGTGTTTTTGGTAAAACTAACAAAATTTGGTTTTTATAAAAAAAAGGAAAAAAGAATCAATAAAACCTTGGAGGAATGTTAGATGAGAATAATTTAAACAAGCCAGAAAGAAATGAATATGATGACTATAAAATGGATAAATATGGAAGAGAAATGAAATTGAATAGGAGTAAAGAGAAATAATGAGAAATTTGCTGAAAGATATTTGTGTGTCCATATGGAGATGGGATAAATTGGAATTACGCTGTATAAAAATAATGTTTTGTTTGACTTGTAAGGATTTATAATGTTAAGAGGTTTTATGTGTTTATGTATTTAATGGTTAATGATGTGTTGTTTTATCTTTAAAATTAATAAAAATTTGTTTCAAAAAAAAATAATCCCGGAGGGGGTTTGTTATTCAGAGTTTTGAGCCCTGGCTGTTTACCTGGAACATTGGGTAACAGTAAAGACTCAGGGAAGATGGCAGAAGGATGTGATCCAGGGGCACCGGAACATGAGTGCAAAATCTACAGAGGGCTTTGTGTTAAGTTGCCAGTCGAGCATTAGGTCTCCTAACAGATTCCCCAAGAGACCATCAGAGTAACGGCGTTCGTGGAGGATATTGCGCACCAGTATCTTTTTAAATGAATTTCATCCCTTGGAAACCTGACAGCTAGTCACATAACCACTGAAACATCTTCAAACAGCACTGGATCAATGGACCATGAAATATAAATAAGTGCTGCCCCCTATAGTCAGTTATAACTCGTGGAGTAAAATCCACAAGCACTCCTTTCCTCTCTTTCTTCCCATTAGGCTTCCTACTTCTTGTTCCCTACCTCTTTCCTGCAGCCTTTTCATGCCACAAACTTTTCTTCCACTCTCTTCTTCTTCACTCAACAGACCCACATATTTTACACCATCCTTTTCATCAGTGATGGTGGTGATGGCAACAGTATTTGCCTTTTGAAGCAGGATAGACTTATTTTAAAAATAGGAAAAAAATTGATGCATTTTCTGAGTGGAATTTCCTCCTAAAATGGGAGCCAGTTTGGTCTTGTGTTTAAGGCACCAGGCTAGAAACTGGGAGAATGTGAGTTTTGGTTACTCTACTCTCTAGTTATCCACTCAACCCTTTCTCAGCTCTGCCCAACTTATAGGTTGTTCTTGTAGGAAAAATAGAGGGGGAAGGTATGTTGGATAAGTTCTCTATCTTGAGTTATTTGTAACAAACAAACAAATAAAATACACCTGAAATGAAAACTAAGGCACTTCTATACCTTACCCTTTCTGCTCCCAACTTGCAATTATCTTTACTTCTGTTCACCTCAAAATAAAGAAAACATGCAGAGTCAATGAATCAGATAGATTTTTTTGCAGCTGATCAACAGAAAAGTGGAAAAAAGGGAATCCCCTGCCCCATCCCAAAAAAACAGAAATTCCTTCAGCTCCACTCCAGTCAAAAAAGAAAAAAATTGTTAGTGCATGCGCACAAACACATACACACAACCTAATTTCAATACATATCTGCATTTGTTGGGTTAATTGTATTGACTGGCTGATTGAGTAGAGACTATGTGGGGAAGTTTGAAACTATGATGGTGATATGTCAAGTGCTTTTCCAATTTATTTATGGCTGTCCTTCTCAAATACATAACTTTGCACACATAACAAAAACCGAAAAACAATATAACAAAATTATAAATAGCAAAAATAGAGCCAGGAAAAAATCCACCATTAACAGACTCACTCTTTCAGATCCCCAGGCTAGATAATAAATCCAGTTTTTTCAAGTTTTTGAACAGCCAGCAGGGTCAGGGGGAGTCTTTGTGGGAACAATGTTCAAGAGAGGGGTGCCCTGACCAAAAAGGCTCTTTTCCTGGATCTGACTAGATGGCACCTCTTATATATGGGACATGAGGCATCTCTCTTCTGCCAAATCTGATATTAATCTGATATTAACACAGTTGAGAAAGTCCAGAAATATTTCACAAGAAGAGTTCTCCACTCCTCTACTTGTTGCAGAATACCTTATGCCACCAGACTTGAAATTCTAGACCTAGAAAACTTAGAATTACGTCACCTTCGGCCTGATCTAAGTATAGTATATAAAATCATACATTGCAATGTCCCACCTGTCAATGAATACTTCAGCTTCAACCATAACAATACAAGAGCACACAATAAATATAAACTCAATGTAAACCGCACCAAACTTGATTGCAGGAAATACGACTTCAGTAACAGTGTGCTCAATGTCTGGAATACTCTACTTGACTCTGTGGTTTCTTCCCCAAAGCCCAAAAACTTTAATCTTAGACTGTCTACTATTGACCTCACCCCTTTCCTAAGAGGCCTGTAGGGGGAGTGCATAAGCGCACCATCGTGCCTACCATCCCTGTCCCATTGATTCTTTTTATTTTTCTTATATGTACCCATTTCATGTATTCATAACTATGTATATACTTATACCTATTATCTTGTAAGTGATTGACAAATCAAATAAATAAATAAAGAACAAATCTAACAGGATTAGTGGAGGAAAAGACTTGTGGTAAATTGTCATCATCATTGTATGGTGCTGTAGTGGCTTGAATGGAAAAGTGAGAAATACATCTTAAATAATGCCTACTAATATGAAAGTTTATAATATCTAACCTTAAAGTCAGAATGATTAATCGGTGTCTTGAATCTCAGAACTAGGAGACAAAGTGAGGCAGATGTTCCTGCCATTGGAAATTGGCCCACCCATAAGCACCGCAGAGCTATAACAGTAAAAAAGGAAACACTAGCCTCACTCTGATTTTTCTCTTTAAATGGCATAGGTCCAGAAGTGTCAACTCATCTCTCCAAACCAGCCAATGATATGAAATTGGATAGAACTACTTCTGAACTGTTGCAAATCTCTTACCAAGAGGTGGTATAAGATTTTTCCCAAATAATTTATCTTTTGGTGTGGAGAGATGAGGTGATCATATAGACCTTTTCCTCACTTTTAGTTAGCATTAGTGAAATAATTGCCTGACAACCATGGTGTCACCCTTGTTCACACAACACTGTCCTTATCTTCTCCTCAAGACATATTTTAAATAATCTTATACTGAGTTTTCAAATTGCAGAAAATAATTTATTTTTGCTGTTTAATCTGACAAGAGCCAAATTGTTTAAATTTTATCAGTCTTGATTCGTTACTGGCAGATTCCTGGAGAAGGTCCCATATCTTTCAAGGAGAGGGGGACACTTCTACCATTGGCTATTCATCAGCCTAATGACATCTTCCAAATATTCTCTGTCCCTACATAGGACTGTGTGTGTAGAAATATTTCATTAGCCAGCAGAACAGCAATCAGAATCAGGCAACATACTGCTCTACTCTTGGTGAGGAAAGATTCTTGGATTCACTGAGAATATAATCTTGAGAGGAGGGAATAGAAAGGGAACTTATCAAATTTGCAGATGATACTAAGCTGGCAGGAATAGCCAACACCTTAGATGATAAGCTCAAGATCCAGATAGAACTTGACAGACTTGAACACTGGGCCGTATCTAACAAAATGAAATTTAATGTAGAGAAAAGTAAAGTGATACACTTAGGCAAGAAAAACCAAAACTACACATATAGACTGAGTGAAACCAGGCTTAATATCTTGGAGTCTTATTGGACAACCAATTAAATATGAGCTAACAGTGTGCAGAGGCAGCCAAAAAAAGCCAATGCAATCCTAAATTGCATTAACAGAAGGATACAATTAAGATCAAGTGAGGGAGGGCGGAGCTGGCGTCGCAACAATACAGCATGCGATCTTGGAGGTCTGAGATCGCTGCTGATATCTTTGCTCCTGGATGGTCCTATCAGATCTAAACCATCCCGAACAGATGGTGAAAGTGAAGAGCCCATTCTGTCGATCCCAGGGATACCGCAAAGTCCCTGGTAGATCCAGGAGAAGCCCTTCTTGCCAGCAGCAAAGAGGCAGCCATTAAAGCTGCTGAAGTTGGGACTGCTCCAAAATGGAAGAGAACAGAAAGAGAGAGTGTGCCGGTTTGGTGAGAACTTTTTCTTTATTCTAAGATCTTAAAGGACACCCTAAGGAAAAGAACGAATCTGTAAAAGTTTTGACAGAAGTGATTAAGCGGCGATTTCAAACAGGAATGTCAAAGTAATGTTTTTTTCTCATTGCTGGATTTTCTATACATGATCTTATATTTTGAAACTAGACTGTTTTTTTCTTTTACATCTACTTTTTTTTCTCCTTTTTGATTTTGTAATATTTTAGGCTAGAGGCTCCCTTTTAGTTATTTCTTTTTTAAAAATATCTTTTTCTTTTTTTTATTAATTCTTATTATATCTTGCTTGGAAAAGGAGGGGGAAAGTGAGTGCTACTTTGTAACACTGCCAACTAAAGGCTTGAAAATATTCTATTTCCCTGTGACCAAACAAAGCTGAGAAAGAAAGAATTGTGACTTTTCTTCAAGAACATTGCTATTTGATAAGATAGAGGGAAGAGCATGGGAGAGTATTATTGCAGGTGCTTTTCTGGGTTTCTATCAACAACTGGAGTCTGGTGTTGAAACCTAGGGGAAGAAAAGGTGATAAGTTTTTGGAGAAGAGAGTTATAATAAGAACCTTGGATAATTAAACAAAGTGCAGTGTGCTCTTTTTACTTTTTCTAAGTTGTGCTATCCCTCCTCACCAGCTTTATTGTATTTCATTTTATCTATTTTAACTATAACTATTTGGGTTTTTGGCTTTGTTGGAGCTTGTCTTTGTTTTTCTTTTTTTCTTTGGAAGTCCAATCTCTATGCTTGCTTTTTATTTTAAAGGCTATAATTGGTTATTTCACAATTGGATTAAGGTTTAGAAGAACCTGAAGATTTTGAATTGCTTAAAATGAGTAGGAAATTTACAGCTCCTGGTTCTTCAACTTCTACTTCTTCCTCTCCATCATCTGGAGGACAACGTTCAATACAGACAATGTTAAAGCAAGAAAAAAGAACAAGAAAAAGTGACTTTGCAGATGATTATGCAAGGAATTCAAAATATTCAAGCAAGATCAGAGAATATTGAAAAGAGAATAGAGAACACTGAACAAAGAACATTGAACAAAGAACAGAAAACATTGAACATTGAACAAAGAACAGGGAAAACCAATGAAAAAGTGGAGAACATCCAACAAATGATGTTGAAGTATGATGAGAGATTCCAAAAAATTGAAATAAAGAGACAAGAAGATTGGATATATTGATAATAGATTAACGATGGTTGAACAAGATAAAAGTGGTATGTTGAGATGGGAGATGGATAAATCAGAATTCTATCTTAGATTCCAAAATGTAGAGGAAGAAAAAGGACAAAACTTAGCTGAGATAATGATAGAAATACTTGCTGAAGCTTTGGAAATAGCTCAAGAGAAGATGATGGATGGAATAGATGAAGTTTATCGAGTTTTCACAAGATATGCGATGAGAAATAGCTTACCAAGAGACGTTCACATTAGATTTACAAAGAAAGCTATTAAAACGCAAATATTGCAAGTGGCAAAAGAGAAAACATTGAAATATAAAGACAAGGCGATTGTGATCTTGAAACAAATACCCAGAAGAGTGAGAGAGATGAGAAGAGAAGAGAATACCAATTCCTGACTAAAATGCTACTTTAAAAAGAGGTGAATTATAGATGGCTGATTCCAGAAGGTTTAATGTTCACATGGCAAGAATAGAGACATAGAATTGACTCAATTGAGAAAGATTTTATACAGAATTTTTTGGAGGGAAAGAGGAAGAGGCAGAAAAAGAGATCTCACTAACTGAATTCCAAGAGGTCTGCCAAATGGCGATTGAAAAGGAAGAAGGTGCAGTAGATGGAACGGTGGAAGCCAAAGAACAACGTGAACTAAGATCTACGAGAGCTGCTAAACCTAATTACAAAATATAACCATGGAAGAGAAAAAACTGATTACAATTAATATAAATGAACTTAATTCAGCCGCTAAAAGAAGGAAAACCTTTCATAAATTAGAGAAATTAAAATTTGATATAATTTGTCTACAAGAAATACATATTAAAAAACAATATGAACAGTTGTTGATACAGCCAAAACTAGGGAAAATATTTACTTCCTTGACACAATGTAAGAAAAGAGGAGTAGTTTTATATATTAAAGAGACCATCCCAGCAAAATTGATTTATACCGATGATGATGGAAGAATACTAATGGTGGAAATAATGGACAATAATACAAAAACACTCCTGATTGCAATCTATGCTCCGAATGATAAACAAGAAGAATTCTACAAAAAATTACATATGAAAATTATTGAACTGGACTATGCTAATATAGCTATGATGGGAGATTTTAATGGAATTGTAGACAATAAATTGGACTATACAGCACAGAAAACAATAAAGCAAAACAGAAAGACTCTCCCTAAATCTTTTTTCAAAATGATAGATGAAATAAACTTAAAAGATACATGGAGAGAAAGAAATGCTGAAACTAAACAATACACCTTCTATTCAAATAGACACTTATCATGGTCCAGAATAGATATGATATGGATGTCAACAGAATTAATAAATAATATTCAAGAAATAAATATTGAAACAAGTACTTGGGCAGATCACAATCCAATGACAATTAAATGGAAAGGACAAAAAAGAAGATCTAGATGGACTTTAAATAATACTATTTTAAAGGAAAAAGACTTCGCACAATGGATGGTGAAAGAATTGGCTTTTTTCTTTAGAGAAAACAAAAAAGAAGATATATCAATTCAGAATGTATGGGATACAATGAAGGGATATGTTAGAGGCTTGATAATAGACAAGGAAAAGGAATACTATGAAAAGATTAGCCTCTAAGGCCTTAGAGGATGAATATAAAAGACTTGAAAAAGAGCTACAGAAAATGCCACAGAAAAAGGACATCAAGCTAAAAATGGATATAGTTAAACATAAAATGGGTCAAATAGAAAAAGAAGAATTAGCACAGAAAATTAGAGGTGCTAAACAGATTTACTTTGAAGACGCAAACAAACCAGGTAGATGGTTAGCATACAAATTGAGAAAGGAGAACGAATCAAGGAAAATATTGCAATTAATAGATGACCAAGGCCAAGTTTGCTATGGTAGTAAAGAGAAGAAGGAAATCATTCTAGACTTCTATGGGAAACTATATATGCAAGAGAATATTGACAAGGAAAGAGTTAAACAGTACTTACAGAATGCTAATTTACCTCAGATACCTAAAGAGATTGAAACAATGTTAGAAAGCAATATAACGATGATGGAGTTAACTGAAGTACTCAAGAAGCAAAATAATGGAAAGGCACCAGGCCCAGGTGGACTTCCAGCAGAATTTTACAAAACATTACAAGAATCATTGAATCTTCCATTGCTAGAAGTTATGAATGAAATTATGTTAAAGAAGAAGATACCTAAATCATGGTCAGAAGCCTATATTACACTTATTCCAAAAGAGGAGGCCGATCCATTACAAATTAAGAACTATAGACCTATTTCTCTACTAAATGCAGATTATAAAATCTTTGCTTCAATTTTGGCAGGAAAACTTTAAAAATATCTAAATAATTTTATTCATCCTGATCAAAATGGATTTCTGCCAGAGAGACAAATTAAAGATAATATGAGAGTAATCTTGGATACTTTAGAATACTATGAGGCACATCCTGAAAAACAAATGGCTCTGGTATTTCTAGATGCACAGAAGGCATTTGATAATGTGAATTGGCAATTCATGTTATTACTGTTGGAACAGATGGATTTTGCTAGAAAATTTATTCAAGCAATAGAAGCTATGTACTATAAGCAAACAGCAAAGGTAATGATAGAGGGAGAACTGACAGACTCTATCAATATAAGAAAAGGAACAAGACAAGGATGCCCACTATCACCTTTGTTGTTTGTGTTAACTTTGGAAGTGCTAAACAGAAATATTAGAGATGAAAAGAATATATAAGGAATGAAAATCAAAAAGGAAGAATTTAAGCATTTGTAGATGATCTGGGTTTCATCTTAGAAGACCCTCTAAAACAGGGGTGGGCAAACTTTTTGGCTCAGGGGCCGCATTGACTTTTAAAATTTGACAGACAGGCCAGGTCAGCACACAGCTCCGCAAAATCAAGTCACTGTGCCTAATGCACAGACATGATATTCTTCCGATTAAAAACACATTAGATAGATAGATAGATAGATAGATAGATAGATAGATAGATAGATAGACAGATTCTTCCCCTACGAATAAACGACTGTTTGTGTGTGTGTGTGTGTGTGTATGTATGAAAGTACCCCCTCAGCTTACACAAGTTGGCCACTTATAAGATAAGAAATAAATAAACGCCCACCCCCCAAAACATAACTCGTCCGGTGCCCACGGATAAACTATGAACCACTGTTCTCTCCCATCTTACTGCAGGGGAAGGCTGTGGAGGGAGGTGTGAAGCGCCTGCTGGTGCTCGGGTCTACAGGAATACGCATCACAACAGCAGGCATTAAGGGAGGAAGGAGGCGGCAGTTGGAGCTGCTGCTGCTGCTGCTGGCCGAGAGGTGAGGGAAAGGCATGCCCAGGACACAGTGAGCCAGATGCCCAAGAGTGCACGGCAGGCCGCTCCAAAGCCAGATGCGGGAGAAAACTGCCCCAGCCCCCCCCTGAGCAGGTCAGCCCCTCGCCGCCACTGCCAGCCCCGGCCGCTCCGGCCACCAGTTGCTCCTTGGGGCACAGCCTGCTCCCAGCACCCGAGCAACTTCCCAGCAACTTTCAGCTTCCTTTTAACTCGCAGGCGCTCGTGCCTGGCCCCGAGCTGTGCGGCAGAGGGGAAGCCTGGAGCGCTGCCGGGTCACCTCCTCCAAGCATCCCGCCCGCCCGCCGGGCTTCCCCTCCGCTGTGCGGCTTGGGGCCAGGCATGAGCACTCGCGAGTTAAAAGGAAGCTAAAAGTTGCTGGGAAGTTGCTCGGGTTTTTGGGGCTTCCAGGCTTAAACTTTGCACAAGCAAAGTTTGCAGGCAGGAGCGTCTTCCCACCAAGGAGTGGGAAGGGTTCCACCCGGCGGTCGGGTGAGCTGCTTGGAAGAGGCAACACGGTGGCGCTCCAGGTTTCCCCTCCACCGCGCAGCTTGGGGCCAGGCGTGAGCGCCTGTGAGTTAAAAGGAAGCCGAAAGTTGCTGGGAAGTTGCTGGGTGCTGGGAGCAGGCTTTTAAAGTGCCACCCGAGCAGGACCACCGAGCCGGGAAACAGGGCACCAAGGCAGGGCAAGGCTCTACCAGCAGCAGCCTAGCTTTAGGTGGCTCCAAGCAGCCTGCCTGCCCATTGGGCAGAACACTTCCCGCTCCTTGGTGGGAAGATGCTCCCGCCTGCAAACTTTGCCTGTGCAAAGTTTAAGCCTGGAAGCCCCAGAAACCCGAGCAACTTCCCAGCAACTTTCAGCTTCCTTTTAACTCGTGGGCGCTCGCGCCTGGCCCCAAGCCACGTGGTGGAGGGGAAGCCCAGAGCACTGGGTTGCCTCCTCCAAGCAGTCCGCTCACCCGCCCACCGGGCTTCCCCTCCGCCGTGTGGCTTGGGGCCAGGCGCAAGCGCCTGCGAAGCAAAAGGAAGCCAAAAGTTGCTGGGAAGTTGCTCGGGTGCTAGGAGCAGGCTTTTAAAGTGCCACCCGAGCAGGACCGCCGAGCCAGGAAATGGGGCACCAAGGCAGGGCAAGGCTCCACCAATAGCGGCCTAGCTTTAGGTGGCTCCAAGCAGCCCACTCCAGGCAGCCCGCCCGCCCGCCAGGTGGAACCCTTCCTGCTCCTCGGTGGGAAGATGCTCCAGCCTGCAAACTTTGCCTTTGCAAAGTTTAAGCCTGGAAGCCCCGGGAAAAAAAGGGGGATCGGCGGGGACTCCCCTTTGGAGAGGTTGCACTCGAAGATGTTTTTGAACTCCCAGCCGAGGCCTTTGCAAAGTTCTTTTCTTTCCTACCCCGAGAGCGCTCCACACTATTTTGCAGCTTTGGGGGCCACGCGGCACAGGGCAATACGCCATGCCCAGCAATTTTTTTTCAGGGGCGGGCCGGATTGAACAGACCAACGGGCCGGATGTGGCCCGCGGGCCGTAGTTTGCCCACCCCTGCTCTAGAAACAGCACCAAAATTGATAGAAAAGGTAGAGACATATGGAAAGGTGGTTGGTTTGAAAATAAATAAAGATAAGACAAAGATAAGACAAATAATATACTATGAAGACAAAAGGAAGAACTGGCAGACCTATTGAAAATTCAGGTCACAAATAAGATCAAGTACTTGGGAATATATTTGACAGCAAGATATAGTACATTAAAAGAGAATAATTATATCAAACTTAAACAGTAGATAGTGCTAGATCTGGCGAAATGGGAAAATTTACAACTGTCACTAATAGGGAGAATTTCAACAATCAAGATGAATATATTACCCAGAATTTTATATTTGTTTGAAACAATTCCAATTAGGCTTGGAAAAGATTACTTTAAAGATTTAAATAAAATTGTGTTGAAATATATATGGGAAGGTAAGAAAGCAAGAATAAAGTTTAAACTTTTGCAAGATGCTAGAATTAGAGCAGGATTTGGTTTGCCTAATTGGGAGTTGTACTATCAAGCTACAAATTTGATATGGGTGAAGGAATGGATAACACTAAGAAATACTAGATTGTTGACATTAGAAGGACATGATTTGTTATTGGGGTGGCATATTTTTTTATGGTATAAAGGAACTAAAACACAGGGGTATTTTAGAAGACATTATATACGGGAGTCTCTGTGGTTAAACTGGAAGATTAAAAGACAATGTTATTTGAAAATTCCAGTCTGGCTATCGACTATTGAAGCATTTTCTTATCCTATAATATACAAAAAGGAACAAACAGTTAGATATGGTGAAATATTGAATGAAAAGGGTGAACTCAAATCTATACAAAATCTAGAGGAACAAGGTATAAAGATGAATTGGTTTGCATATGTGCAAATACATTCAAGGTATGATAAAGATTCTAAAATGGAAGGTTTCTATGATAAACTGACTGATTTAGATAAGATTTTGACAGGTACTGATGAAAAGGTGATTAAAAAATTGTATGGATATTTATTAGAAATTAAATTAGAAGAAGAACAAGTTAAAGAAACTATGATTGCTTGGGGGAAGAATTTTGGATATGGGATCGATTTAGAGAAATGGCAAAAATTGTGGTCTCAAAATTATAAAATGACAATGTCAACAGCATATAAAGAAAAATTGTATAAGATGTTTTACAGGTGGCATTTTCCCCTGACAAGAATAGCAAGAATGTTCAAGAATAAATCCGAAAAATGTTGGAAATGTCATCAGACACCCGGCTCATATTACCATATGTGGTGGACCTGTGCGGATGTTAAAAAATACTGGACTAAAATCCACGTGTGGTTGGAAAAAATGACAAAAAAAACATATAGACTTGAAACCAGAGATATTTTTATTGGGAATTTTACCTGAAATATATAGTAAAGATTTGAAATACCTGATTGTAAATGTATTAACAGCGGCTAGGATTGTATTTGCTAAAAACTGGAAAAATGAGAAAATACCATCATTGGAGGAAATCATTAAGAAAATATTGGAATGTGTTGAAATGAGTAGATTGACATTTGAAATTAGAGAACAAGAGGATAAACAATTTTATAAAATTTGGGATCTATTCTATCAATGGTTAGACAATAAAATACAGTAATGAAATATGCAGACTTTTAGAAAATAATAAATATATAAAGATGTATTTCTTTCTTATTATATCTACAAAATGACTTTAGGATAGATTTGGGATGATAATATGAACTGTTATAAAACAAACTAAGTAAATTATGATTATCTTGTAAAACATGAATGAATAAAAGTATAGTCAAATGATTGATTAATAATGATACTAAGGTATTTAATTTTTGATTGAAAATACGAGATTATATTATGTGATTGAAGACTACGAAATGAAAGCACAAAACAATTTGTAAACCAACTGGCACTCTGTATGTACACATATGGAAGATAGCTTGATGTTTTTGTTTTGTTTGTTTATGTTTGTTTTTAAAAACCAATAAAAAATTTTTTTTTAAAAAGATCAAGTGAGATACTAATACCACTCTATAAAGCCTTACTAAGACTACACCTTTAATACTGCATCCAGTTTTGGTCACCACATGATAAAAAAGATGTTGAGACTCTAAAAACAGTGCAGAGAAGAGCAACCAAGATGATTAGGGGACTGGAGGCTAAAACATACGATGAACAGCATGGCTAGTCTAGTGAAGAAAAAGACCAGGAGAGACATTATATCAATGTTTGTTTGTATATTTGAGGGGCTGCCACAGAACACCTGAAGGCCAGACAAGGAATAATGGATGGAAACTGAACAAGGAGAGGTTCAACCTAGAAATAAGAAGAACTTTTCTGACAGTGACAGCAATCAATCAAAGGAACAGCTTGCCTTCAGAAGTTGTGGGAGTGTCATCTCTGGAAGCTTTCAAGAACAGACTGGACAGCCATCTGTCAGAAATGGTGTAGGGTCTCCTGCTTGGGTGGGTGGGGGGATTGGATTAGATGACCTACAAGGTCCCTTCCAACTCTGTTAATCTGTTAAATCTGTTAATCATGGAAGCAAACTCTTTCTATCCAATTCTCAGGAGAGTTGAATGTTATTCTGTGAAACTGTTCAGAAAGAAAGAGAATCCTTCTCAAATTGAGCCTAGCCATGACAGACCTGTCCAACAAAGTTTAGGCCCTTTCTGTCTGAGCAAATGGGAAGCTTCATCCAACAGGTGGTAATTTTTCTGTACTAACACAGAAGAATTGATTCTAAGGCAGAAAGCAACAGAAGTGAGACCATTAACTGATCAGCAGAGATGGATGGAAAGAGGAATGGCTCAATTTACTTCTGATGCCAATGGGAAGCTGTGTCTGCATGAGCTGTGCCCTCAAGCCTACCTCATTGCAAAGCATTCCAAACATTCAGTCAATGTAAAGCATTAGGGAAAAAAGGTTATCATGATATATAAGAGAACGTATCAAGCATCTCTTTTCTATCTGTTAAAAGCAGCATTAATAAGGAAGCAAAAGAGGCAGCTGAGGACACACATAAAAAATAAGATCCTCTTAAAACAACTACAGGCAGTCTTCAACTTATGGCCACAATTGAGCCCTGTTCTGTTGCTAAGTGAAACATTTGTTAAGTGAGTTTTGCCCCATTTTATGACTTTTCTTCCCACAGTTGCTAAGCAAATCACTGCAATTGGTAAGTTAGTAATATGGCTGCTAAATGAATCTGGTTTCCCCATTGACTTTGCTTTCAGAATGTCACAAAAGGTGATCAAATGATTCCCAGGACATTGCAACTGTCATAAATATGAGTCAGTTGCCTGAATTTTGATCATGGGGATCAAAACCATGGGGATGCTATAGTAGCCTTTAACCATGGGGATGCTATAGTGGCCTTAAGTGTGAAAAATGGTCATACATCGCTTTTTTTTCATTGCCGTTGCAACTCTGAATGGTCTAACTAAATGAACTGTTGTATACTTGAGGGCTGCCTGTACACATGCTTTGCAAACAACATTAGGGTTTTAATTATTTAAAAACAGGTGTTTTGTTGTGGCACATGTTCTTACGTATTATGAAGCATCTGTTTCAAATGCTTTGCGAGCCCAAAAGAACCAGGGTCATACCCAATCCATTAGCCTCTTTCTGACATTTGCCAGTCATAAGCAGAGCATGTGTGTCCTACTTTGCCACTAGTTATCAAGGATATATACTCTCTGAATATGATGTCTTTATTATAGCAGTCATAGCTAATAGTTACTGATAGGTCTATTCATATTTATTATTGCAACAATAAATGCAATAAGGATGGTAATAGCACTTGCATGTTGAAGTCATAGAGAAATCAGTACGAATAATGATTTGCACTAATACAGCTGCCGGGGGAGGTGTTACTTAACAATAATCTATTGTGCCTCTGTAGTCCTGATGGTTGGACTGAGCTATAATTTTACCAAAGCATATATCAGATTTAAACTAAATGGTGTCACCTCTCAAAGTGCAGCTTAATGAGTACTTTATATACTATAACCTTTTAAGTAAGACAGATAATTATCTGGATTATTGTTTGAAGCTCTAATATTAATGTGATAAATTAACACCAATGCTAATTAATAAACATTAATTTTCAAGAAGCAGAAATTTAAAAGCTAGAACTCCTACTGTTTTAAGGTTACCCCTTTCCCCCCTACTTATATAAATGTCAGCTTACAAAATACATTCAAATGTAAAGCTATGTGTCAGATTTTCCTAAATGTTCGATGGCTAAAAGTAAGGAGGAAATGTAAAGTGAACAAATAAAATTCTGTGACAAGTTCCCAACATCATCAACTTGTAAGTATTGCTAACTTTAGTTTACTTTGGATAAGAAAGCACTGACAGCTTAAATATTTGCCTGAAAATATAGATATCCTTTCCTTATATATGAAGCCATAAACATTACTAGATCCTATTAGTCTTTAAGCAGGCTAATAATAAATGCTTCCCATCAGGAGAAGGCAGAGAAATGCACTCACTTTCCAATAGTAGTCAGCAAAGAAACACAGCTGTCCTTTCCTTACAAACACCACATTCATTTTCCTAGAACATCAAAGAACTTTGATTTTTTTCATAATAATTAAACATCAAGTGAATCAACAATATTATTTGTGGCTATGATAATTATTTGTGTTAATGATGAATTATAATTTCTAAGCATTGTAGAAGCTATTAGGAAAACATTCTTTTAGAAGTATTATTTTTTGTTTGAATCTCAATCATATTTATTAATTTACAATGTCCATTGGAAATATTGTGTTCTGTCCAGCAGTACATTTCTAAAAACTGGGTCTGTCTTTGAACGCTTCTTCTCTTCCCTGGAGAATTTTGGCACAATTTAATAGACCTCTGGAATTACTGATGAATTACTTTTGAAAAAGAGATAGCAGGCTTAAATTGTGTGCCTCAAGTATGATCCTGTGTCATTGTATTACATACATACTAATTATTCAGCACTTTCCTGCTATTGTGGAGGAAGGCAGGGAGGGGACGGATGAAGAAAGACAACTGCCAAATTCTGACAAAAAAAATAAGCACCTCAGTCCCAGAAAACTCTGATGATGCAAGCAAACCTTGTCCCTTTGACTGTACCAAACATAATCAATACCCTTTTATCCCATTTTCAGAAAAAGACACAGGGGCTACAGGACCAAAAATGGCAGCTCAAGATTAGTTTTGTGCAAAAATATACATGACTCTAGAAATTTCGATATTAGTTTCTATATTTCTTTCCACTGGCAAGAAATAACAAAACACACTTTCCATATTTTTTTTTTAAAAAACTGTTTATTTCCCCCCTCCTCCCCCCCTCCAAAAAAAATGGGCATGAAAATTTTAGGCAAAGCTGCAATCAAACCCTGTTATTTATTTTTAACCAAGCATTCCATTTTTTGGTAACTGATTGTTAGTCTACATGCTTTCCATGCACACAGTCCTCAGCATAGCCACAGAGAATGTGACCTGAATGCCAGGAAACTCTGTTCAAGTCTCACCTCAGCCATGAATTCACGAGGTGGCCTTTCTCCCAATTTCAGTGCAGAGGATACTGGTGTACCTTAGGCTCTAAAGTTTAGCCATTTTCCAAGCTTCCCATCTCTAGAAACAATTCCAAATTAGCCAGGATGAGTTATGGGAAAGGGCCATTTGGGTGGGTTATAGAATTGGGTACATCTGGAGAGCACCAAGTTGGAGAAAGTTGTTTTGCTACAATGCAAACATTTGCTACAACTCACATTCCAGGCACGTGGTCTGTCAATGAACCACAAAAACAAGCTGTTCTATTCCCAGAGAACCCTTTCTAGCCATTGTTTGAGTGTTCTGCTTGATGGTTCTTAAGCTCCTAGAAAAAGGAGAGATGAACAGAGACTAATAAATGCTGCACTCTGAGTAACCTTTGTTTTCAACTGCTTAACTAGAAAAATGAATGTAGCTTCTAAAATAATCATCGGGGGGGAAATTAAACACAGGTACAAGTAGAATTGCCACAGAGCTTTTACAGCTTACTGCATGGGTCATAATCCAGTTGATGCATTTATATACTGGCTTTACCCACTGCTCTCAAACAAGCCAAGTCTTGAAACAATATAAGATTTTTTAAAACTTCACCACCAGCTCATCTCAAATTGTTATGAGTATAATCTCTTCCAGAAACCAAACTTTGCATTCTACAACCATTCTGGCTACAGTATAAAACATACCTGAGATATTAACTGTTTTCAATTCAGGATGCATGTCATAAAAATGTAGAACACATTATTGCCTAAGCATCCTACCCAATCAGAATATTCCATATTTAGCCTCCTGTGTAGTTAAGTAAAGAGAACTGTTAGCCAATCAGTTCTCTGTGGCTGTCCAGTAACTTAGTATCTCACAGGTTCATGTCCCACCTCTCTCTCCCTCCCCCCTCTCTCACACACACACTCCACACGCACACACGCACTAGTATTCCCTTGAGTATATGTGCATTTGAACTTCTTAACCCAAGCATGCAGATCACTGTTCCTGATTCCAGGAAACAGAAGCAGGACAAGCACTCCCATCAGTCTTGTGAAATGAACAGGCAACTCTGTAAAACAAGTTCCTGTGGTTGATTGTTAAGGCCCAGTGACTTTCTTACAGATACAGCAAGACTTCCTTTGAATAACAAGATCCCTCATCCCCTCTCTCAACATTCCTGCTTTCTTGCTATCTCTTGCGTTCTGCTTCCAATACTTTTTTTAAAATCCTGCCTTACAATAGACCAGTGTCAAAGAAATTAATTTACAAGGGAAGTTCCACCCGTGTTATGCACCATAGAACACTACCTCTGCCCCAGGCACATGATGAGCTATAAACATTTCAACTGATGTGGCTGAAGGACCAAATTCCTCTTTCGGAAACCCAGGGGAACTGGTGGGCTTGTTGACGCCAGTGGCTTGTCAGCTTTACTGTTGAATGTGCTACTGCATTAAGCTAGCTTCTTAAGGTTGTTGTCTCATGCAGTTTTCTTTTCTGGCATCTAATATTAAAATAGTAATGACTGTGGCAGAAAGATAATAAGCTTCAGTCAGATTAGAAGGGGCAGGTTCTTATCTCAGACCACTGAAGACACACGTCTTTCACCTGCTTCTTTAATATCCCTCATCTTTCATTCCTGCTGCCTAACCCCCACCCACTGACTTAGAACAAAAGGGGTATTATTGTTCTGGGTCTTTTCAGGCAGCAGCCAGGAAGACCTCCTTCTTCCCTGCTCTTCCCCCCTCTCCCCCACCCGGCCACCTCCAGTCCTATTCTCTGAATGAGCAGCAATTTGAAATAAGCATTTTCTGCCCCTGCTGCAGCTGAGCTAAGTTTGACAAGGCAGCAAACTTTAGGAACAGCAAAGAGGAGCTTGCAGAAAGCGAATGAAAGAAGAATTACCAAAGTTGGGGGGGGGGGGGAGAGGAAACCAAAGAGGAAGAAGAAGCCATCTTAATCATGATATTAATGAAGTTTTAAAAAAAGCAAAGAATTTGGTTTAAAAGAAAAACATATGTAGTTGTTGAATGGATATATATGAGATTCATGCAGATCTTGTGTGCTGTAACATCAATTCAAGGAAGATGAAACTATCTGCAATAAAGATGACATGAATTGTTTATTAAGAATTATTATGAGGAGAACAATGCCACTCTTCATATATTTTATTTATTTTTATTTATTTATTTTGATTTGTCAATCGCTTACAAGATAATAGGTATAAGTATATACATAGTTATGAATACATGAAATGGGTACATATAAGAAAAATAAAAGAAACAACAGGACAGGGATGGTAGGCATGTTGGTGCGCTTATGCACTCCCCCTACAGGCCTCTTAGGAAAGGGGTGAGGTCAATAGTAGACAGTCTAAGATTAAAGTTTTTGGGGTTTGGGGAAGAAACCACAGAGTCAAGTAGAGTATTCCAGACATTGACCACTCTGATGCTGAAGTCGTATTTCCTGCAATCAAGTTTCGTGCGGTTAACCTTGAGTTTGTATCTATTGTGTGCTCTTGTGTTGTTATGGTTGAAGCTGAAGTATTCATTGACAGGTAAGTCATTGCAATGTATGATTTTATATACTATACTTAGATCGGACCGAAGGTGGCATAGTTCTAAGTTCTCTAGGTCTAGAATTTCAAGTCTGGTGGCATAAAGTATTCTGCAATGGGTAGAGGAAAGAACACTTTTTGAGAAATATTTCTGGGCTTTCTCAACTGAGCTAATATCAGATATGTAATGTGGGTTCCAGACTGATTAGCTGTATTCAAGTATTGGTCTAGCAAATGTTTTGTATGCTCTAGTTAGTAGTGTGATATTACCAGAGAAAAAGCTACGTAGGATTAGGTTAACAACTCTTAATGTCTTTTTGGCTATGTAGTTACAGTGGGCTCTAGCACAGATCATTAGAGATGAGTATTCCAAGGTCCTTTACAGAGCTTGGATCATCAACAAGGTCTTGACTATTCAACTTGTATTTTATTTTCTGATTTTTTTGCCAATATGTAAATCAGAGCATTTATTTGTTGAGATTTGAAGTTGCCATTTGTTTAACCATTCTGATACATAGTCAAGATCTTTTTGAAGGGTAGCAGTATTGTCTGTGGTATTGAACAGCTTTACATCATCAGCGAAGAGAATGCAGTTGCTCTTAATATGATCACAGAGGTCATTTATGTAGAGTATGAAGAGAGTTGGTCCTAGAGGGGCCTTGGGGGACACCATTATTGACAGGTACAGAATTTGATAGGACACTTTATTTTTACTTTCAAACATATATTTTCCACCAAAAACATCAGTTCTTAAGCATTTACTACTGTATAAGCAACCATTCTCTGAAAGTTCAAGAACAAGATGCTGAGTGTCCTTTGTGAGTTTTAAATGCCCAGTATAAAAGTAATTTCTTTTCAGTATAAAGTTGCTAAAGAAAATTCTACTGCATTGCATTGGTTGGGACTGGCATCTTTGGCTCACTTATTTAGGCCTTCATCCTTTCCCTATAACCTACAGAGAGTCAGGTACAGCATGGATGAAGCAAAGAAGCAGCGATACAGCAAAATAACACAAAATAACAAAATGATAAAGGAAAGGTTCAGAATGGATTACACAGAGTAATGTAGTTTTTCCTAGTAGGAGGATTATTTTCCCTTTCCTACATGCTATGGATTGACACATGGGTGAGGGGAATTTAGGATGCTCCCTGCTCCCATGCAATCATTTTTTTTTTCTCACAATCACAGCAATCCATAAAATTCTCTGGATTACAAGAATGGGCCAATTAGCAGCAAAGCAGTAAAAACATTAGCACTTTTACCTCAGGCCCTAACTTTGCCACCACTGTGTCTAGGTGTTATAAAGTGGGATCTGCAGCTAGTGAAGGATATATTATAAGTTCCAAAACAGACAAATCTAATATCAACAGCTAACCTTGTTTTTGCTATGGTAGTGCTACACCAAGAAACAACTTGTGTAAACTGGGGTCTTTCCAGGGGTGGGATTCAAATTGTTTTACTACTGGTTTTGTGGGCGGGGCTTGGTGGGCATGGCAGGGGAAGGATACTGTAAAATCTCCAGTCGGAGGTGGGATTTGCTGGTTCTTCGAACTACTCAAAATTTTTGTTATTTCGGTTCTCCAGAACTGGTCAGAACCTGCTGAATACCGCCTCTGGCCCTTTCTTGTTACAATCCAGAAAAGACTGTAGAACTTCCAGCCTATCAGAGCCTTCTTCTAAAGAGCTTCTTAAGCTGGATTGTAATGGCTTCTTTGGATTTTATTACATAGAAATCCTTGTAACCTGCTTAGAAGTATGAAAAAGGAACCGGAAGTATAGAATGGTTTAAATAAATAACAGTGTTCCTTGTTTCATCTCATAGCTATTGCAGAATCTCCATTAGATATTGGTATGTGTACATGCCAAATAAAAAAACTGATAACTCAAATTACAATCCCATTTTTCCAATGTTATTTCCATGTTATACTTGCTGTCCAATATTCAGCTGTTTGTGGTTGTTAAGATGCTCAGCCTTCAGCTTATTTGAGGAAGGTTTTTTTTTTTTTTAATTTTGTTCCACTGGGGTTTTCTTGTATTTTTTGTTTTGCATTTTTGAAAAATTCAGCATTCCCCAAAAGACCTTCATTTCTCTCTCTCTTTCTTTTTTTGCCATTACTTGTACTTGTTATTAAAAGGAATCATGTTTGTGGAACCCTGTAGGAAACTAACCAAAGGCTACAATAGCAACAAATATGAATTATTAAGTATAGAACACAAAAAGCCCCTCTTTAAATCCTGGTTATCTCTAGCACCCTGAGTGTGTACAGGTAGTGCTTGCCTTACGACCACAATTGAGCCCCAAATGTTTGTTGCTAAGTGAGAAATTTGTTAAGTGAATTTTGCCTCATTTTACAGCCTTCCTTGCCACAGTTGTTACAGGGCTGCCAACCTTGAGTGATAGTTTGGAGTGAGACACCGCGAGGGAGCGGAGCGACCGAGGGGGGGATGGTGTGGAAGGGGGGTGTCCCCCCTTCCACGGTAGGGAGCTTTGACAATTTTACATTTTAAATGGTGCAATCTGATGCATACTTTAGTCATGATTTGGACATATACATACATACATACATACATGCAAGCAGCACCAATGTACTTGAACCGGATTTGTAAGATATTAATAATGCAGTTCACTGACCATCTTGGCCGGAAAGGGTCCACATTCTTGGGCCTCTGCCCATCTGCTCCATCCCTTTGGGCTGCTCCGGCTCTCCTCCTCCTCCAGGGTCCCTGGCTGAGAGGGGCGTCCCAAGTGCCTGGGATCCGGCCCCTCCAGGCTGCCTCTTCAGGGCCACAGAAGCCTCCCTCACATGGCCCCGGGGGTGGAGGGGGCCTTGCCAGGGTTCCCGGCCTTGGAGCTGGGCAGAAACGGCCCTTCCCAGCCCTCTCCCACCCTCTGGGCCTCCCACCTGCGGAGGGGAGGGGGATCCAGGCTGAGTCTTGGACCCACCAGCCTCACAGTCCAGCTGAAGGGTCGGAAAGGGCCAGGCAGGCAGATGGACACACACACACACACACACACAGAATGGGGGGGGAGGCTGGTGTCCTTCACTCCCCAAACGCCCCCCTCCCAGTCTGTGCATGGGACCCCCAGCAATGCTGCCATCAGCTGCTCCCCTGCAGGGAAGTCCTGGATTGTCTGGGGGAGGAGAGGAGAGGACAGTGGCCACTCCCCCCCCTTTGCTTGGCATTTGTGGGGAGACCCCTCAAGGCAAGATTCCTTCCCAGGGGCTCCCAAAGAGCATCCAAACGTTCCTGGCATCAAGTTGGGAAAGAAGCCTAAAAAGAGAGAAACTCCTGCACCGGCTGCGATTGGGGCTCGGAGGGGACAGGAACCCCCCCTCCTTGCGAGCCCCCCCCGCCCCGCTCCAGCCTGCCCTCTGGCGGGACCCCCTTCCTGGAGAGGCTCCTCCCTGCCAGACCCTCTTGCAGCCTCTTGGACCCAGGGGAGGCTGGGGGGGGCGCATATCTAGGTGCAAAGGGCGGGGGGAGGGACACAATGTACCCGGGAAGGAGCCCTCCCCCCTCTTCCCCCTCCCTCTCCAGGGACTTCCCATCAGGCTGGGGAGCGAGAGAAGCCAAGGCGCGCAAGAGGCCAGCCACGGCAGCTCCCCTTGCGAGAGGGAGGCCGGAGAGGGACGCGCCTTTGCGCCCCAATCCCAGCGGCCTTGAGACCAGACGGGTGCGGGGAGGGGATGATGGGAGCTCAGCTCTCGAGAAAGGCCCAGGGATGCCCTGTAGTTGTACTTCATGGGGGATAGAGAGTTCGTCTCTCTCATCTCCGCCTGCCAGAGCAGAGTGCAGCGCAAGGGTTAAGCCCAGAGAGTTGTGACATCCTAGAGCAGAAAGGAGCAACCGCTTCCTGCAGCGTGGAATTCTCTCCTCACCCCAGTACAGAAATCAATGCGGGCAACGTCCTCTCGCACATGCTCTGTTCGCCCTCTGAAGCCGCCCAGGATCGGAGGCTTCACTTCTCGAAACTTTGGGCTTGGGCATATCGATATTCGGAATATCAGAGAATGTAGAGATATATTTATTTTTGTACATTCCATTTTGGGGGTTTAGCGTGAGATTTCGTTTATCAGAGTGAGACAGTCAAAATTGGTTGAATTGCGTGAGTCTCACGCTGATTGCGTGAGAGTTGGCAGCCATGTTGTTAAGTGAATTGTTGCAGGTGTGAAGTTAGTAACATGGTTGTTAAGTTAACATGGCTTCCCATTGTCTTTGCTTGTCAGGAGGTCACAACTGGGGATCATGTGACCCAGGGACACTGCAACTGTCATAAATATGAACCAGTTGTCAAGTGGTTTAGATTTTGATCACATGACCAGGGAAATGCTGCAATGGATTTTCAGTGCTGTTGTAACCTCGAATGGTCATTAAACAAATTGTTGTAAGTCGAGGGCTAGCTACTTGTTGTACGTTGGTAGGATGTGCACATATACTTTCAACTCTAAACCATTTAAGAAAATCCTACATGACTGAGAGGCCGTGGCAATAAATAGCTTGCAAGCTATTGCATATGAACTGCAGGCTGCTACATCCTTCCATTGATTGGACAATTCTTCTATTTCTGCAAGCTCCCATCTTTTTCTTCTAGGGAAACAGTTGCTGTTAACTTCCCTTCTAGCTGGCAGGCCTTCCTGGACAAATATACTTTTATATGGATTCCTGGCAGTGGCGGGATTCTTTTTTTTTTTTTACTACCGATTCTGTGGGCGTGGCTTGGTGGGCATGGCATGTGAAGGATACTGCAAAATCCCATTCTCTCCCCACCCCACTAACCTGTTTTCCAGCTCTGTTCTCCTGTGCAAGGCAACTAAAGAAGACCCAGCTGGGACATAGGAGGCAGAGAATAGATGGGGACAGGGCTAGTCAGAGGTGGCATTTGCTGGTTCTCTGAACTACTCAAAATTTCCACGACTGGTTCTCCAGAACTGGTCAGAACCTGCTGAATACCATCTCCGATTCCTGGATATATCATTCATATAAATAGGTACATATGCAAAGTTAAATTAAATTTATATATACAAAATTAAATCCTCAAAATGTAGAAGTGGGTTTTGTGCACATTGAGCACTTCTGATGTCAAAAGGCAAATAGTACTAAAAATTCGTGGCCAGAAATCAGAGAGTAGGCCTGCCCATAGAGCCTTAGCTGGTCAATAGGAGCAGAGTAAATCGCCATTGCTCACCTTGTCTCATATGTTCAGACAAATTGAAGGCATGCTTATTCCAGAAGGAACGCTAAGGAACACTACTTGGAGTGTTCTTCGAGAAAGGAAAGGATGCGACTGGTTTTTAAAAAGATGGTTTGATTTTTGCAATGGAGTTTATGAATATATGAGCTGCGGGGGCGCAATGATTAGAATGCAGTACTGCAGGCTACTTCTGCTGACTACCAGCTGCCTGCAATTTGGCAGTTCGAATCTCACCAGGCTCAAGGTTGATTCAGCCTTCCATCCTTCCAAGGTGGGTTCAATAAGGACCCAAAATTGTTGGGGGCAGAATGCTGACTCTGTAAACCACTTAGAGAGGGCTGTAAAGCACTTGAAGCATTATACAAGTCAAAGTGCTATTGCTATCTACAGGAATAGGTTTAATTAGGAAGCAAAAGCTAAAATATGTCTCTGAAAGTATGAACTTCTGTCATCTAGGTAGGGGGCATAAGGAAGTAGGAACCTATCAGAACCCCAATGAATGTTGATAATGGAAAAATCAGAGATGGGTTTTGATAAAGAAAATGATACAGCATTCTGAATAAATGTATTCAATAGGGAAAAAGAAGTTCTGTTAGTTGACATGAATGAATGGGTGGAAACTGGCAAGAGAGTACAGAAAAAGTGACTGGGTCATTCAGAGAGCCAAACAAGTGAAAATGGTGATTGCCGAAAAGATCTGTTTGTCATGAATACTTGGTTTCATGACAAAAGAATGAATATAAATCTAAAGCAGAATTGATTTGATGAAAATTTTTAAAACGCGTGAAGGATACCAAGTTGATGGCATGTTGTGAATAGATAAAGAAAGGCAGAGAAAATGCAAGGTAGTTTTGATGGAAAGAACAAATGGCTTTGGCAAAGGGAAACAAGCAACTTCCAGTACAATGTCAGCAATGATTTGGGATGAAACTGAAGTGAAGGAATATTGGACAAATCCTTTTAGAGATTTGTGTATGCAAATGATTGGGATATACTGAAGTGTTAAATTGAACTTAATATTATCAATGCTACTGTCCAAGAAAGCAGTGAATGAAAAGGAAGTAATAAATGCTGTGAGAATGTCAATTCTCACCTAAGACCATAAGTGTAGATGGTGTAACTGAAGAAAACTTAGGATAGAGTGCATATATGTATTTATATGTAATCATCATGAAAGACTTTTTACTGTCTGAAACTTCAGAGGTCTATCTAGCAATGCAAGAAGCATCTATAATAAGCAACAATGATGTCAAACTGGCAAATATATGTGCCATTATTTCATCACATATGTGTTATATACTGTCATCATGATGTCTGATGCATGTACATACATCATTTGCATCATATCATCATATTGAATTAAATGGCCAATATTGAATTAGATAGACTGAATGACTATGACTCAGTGAAAGGCATCTTAC
This sequence comes from Hydrophis major, assembly GCA_033807585.1. NCBI lineage: Eukaryota > Metazoa > Chordata > Lepidosauria > Squamata > Elapidae > Hydrophis > Hydrophis major. The sequence goes on along the minus strand of CM066330.1, from coordinate 205,246,048 downwards.
AACCTAGGTGCAAAGTTCCCTTTCCCTTTCTGTTTTTTTTTAAATGGGATTTCATGAATCATGGTTCCAGATGCAGTACAAAGAAACAGAAAATAGCAAACGAGGGAGAAAACAAAATGTTCCTCATTTTCCCTTCCAATTCAAAGAGACTGATATATGGATGGCTCAATTCTGTATTTTGCAGAAAACAATCCACTCGAGACATTTAGAATGGGATGCGTTAAAAAGTCTTTATTAAAGAAACCTCATTGTAAGAATGGTGTTCAGGAGCCTTCAGATTGCCTCTATGCAACGAACATGTGGACAATAGAATCAGAAGATACAAAGATCATTACGGTTTCTATTACACTGAGACATACTGCATTTCTCTTTAACTTAACTGATTATTTTTAAAATTGCAGCTAGACATGTAAATCCACAAATGCAAATTGTATGCAGATGAATACCTCTTGATCTCTTTGGGGATGGTGCATTTCTTTATGTCATGATGCATAATTGAGTGGCCCCAAGGAACTACTGCCTCTTGTTGCTTGTGACATAATTCATGGTAAGAAATGTTCTCTCGCCCCCAAAAAGGATCATACCATTTTGTTTATTTAAATGCACAATTTATATCCCACACTTTTGATTTAAATGTATGGTTAACAGAATAGAAAATAAAAAAGCAAACCCCCACAAACAAACCCAGGCAGATCAGCTGATCTTTTAGGAGTGGGGAGGAAAGAGAAAGGAAGGGGAGGGAAATAACAGTGATGGCTTTCTGTTTCTTGTGGGCAGAGTATTTCCTTCTCATTCCCAACTTGCCTGGCATTTCTCACCTTCTCCTTCTGTCTCTGGGGCTTCTCTGAAACTAATTTTTATCTATAGTAAATCATAGTTTCTTTAAGCAAAGTTTCTCCATATCACCAAGCAGGCAAATGTTCCTTTAGTCTCATTCTGCATCCACAATGGCCACAAAGCTCATACAACAGCTGCCTTGCTCAAATGTTAATTGAGTGTAAGAAAAAGCTTGTAAAAATGGTGTATTCCAGCATATGTGAAGAACACATGTGTGTCTGCTTTGTCAGGAAATCTTATCCAGTTGCTGGCTCCTTGTCTGAGTTCACATAGGAAAAGAGACACAGATGTTTTGGGGCTTAATGGTGTCATGAATTGTGCATGTGTGGAGTTTCTCCCTAAGATACTGTAATGTAATTACGGAGGAAAATACATTTTTAAAAATTCTTCAATTTCTTCAGGTCATACACATGTGTTTTATAACTTTTAGTATTTATTTAGAATCCATTAGTCAAATAATGTATCATTTAAATCAGGCAATTCTCCCTTCACATCCCAAATTACAGTCTCACTACCTCTGGAAGTACCAGTTTGGGACAACTGAGAAACATCTGGGCTTTGTAGATCAAGGACCTTGTTTTAAACAAAAATTTACTATGGATTTCCATTTCATGCATTATCCATTAAGAGTGGTATTTAGCATTACAAGGGAGGAGAGCTATTTACTGGGCCATATCTCATTGTGTAGGACACTTTGGACCATTGGTTTAGTTATTTTCTAAAAACACTGGCCTGCCAGAGATTCCTGTCTAATGCTTATTAATCCACTTGCAAATCCCATGCTGAACAAGTTTAATAAAGCAGAAAACAGATGCCATCAATCATGTGAACCCATCACACATCTGTGGTAAATTCAAAGAGATTAAGCTTTTCTTGGGGGGGGGGGGAATTCAAGGTCTCTCCCTGTAAAGTTTTAGAGAATACCCAGAATATCAACGCAACTGGCTTACATATATTCTCCATATATTCTCCTTCCACAAACACTCTTCCACTTTTATTGTCAATCCTCATTTTATTTGCACCTCTCCCCTTCCTCTGATATTCAGATTGGACCGTGTGTGTGTGTGTGTGTGTGTGTCCCATTATGCTTCTGAATTTGCCTAAATTGCCAGTCTGAACATTGATACATACTCTGAATTGCTGATGTTTCAAAATAGGAAAGATCAAACAGAATCTACTCAAAGTCTCACAAATAAATAAGTAAAGCATATATGCACACCCCTTATGCTTTTCCTGTTGCACAATGTGAACAACGTTGCTCAATGTTTCACAAACACAAAACATTAGTAAGAACAAAACCTGAACAAATCAAGAAGGACATTTTCACCCTGTGTCCCACTCACTAACCTTTTGGCTAAGCCTAAAATAATGGTACCATCTCTTCCGTTTCCCAGTAAAGTTGCTATGCACAAGATAATTTGTGCTAGAAGTATTTCTGAATAGTACATGGAAAGAACAGGGTCATATTGGATTAGCCTTGGGAAGTATTGTATTCTTGTCCCAGCGTTGGGACAAGAATTTTGTTGCTGAGACAAAGGACAACATGGCCCTTTCTCCCCCTATTCCATCTTTCAGTGTGCATGGCCCTTTCTATCTTAGTGCTGCCCTAGCTTTTGAGGGGCTATACTACTATAGAAAGTAGAGAGTGGGGCAAAGACAAAAACAGCCCTTGTCTTTGATTTGTCTTTGCACATAACTAAAACCAAGTAGAGTTTAGACTCTAGCCCTGGAGTTATTAATTTTCCACATCAGTCACATTATATATTATTTGGAAGTTAGTTTATGAGGTTCCTGGGACCCCACACAAGCCTTTCAGGGTCCAAATGTGATGTTTCTCCACCATATATGTAAGTCAGTTTGATTGCCAGTGAACAGAACAGTATTGTTCAATGCTCAGAAGGCAGCAGGTGAGTTGGGGACAATGACCTAGCCCATTTGTCATATGCAGCCTTAATGTTAAATGGGTTCAAGAGTAAAAGAGTAAAAGAAACCATGAGCAGTTTCCTAATTCAGTGATCTTATTAAAAGTTTGCTTCATATTAGTGTGTCGGTGTGTGCATGCAGACATGAATGCATATCTAGGGCCAGAGATGCAATTCCCTGAATCTGCAAATTTCAAAATGTATTTCTGTGACTTTCATTTCATCCACTTTTCCTGCCTCGCTCTCAGATTGCCCTTCCTTCTCCCCAAATGTTCAGATTTCATCTACAAAACCAATAAATGCTATAATTAAGCCCCCAAAGTATTGTTGTTGCCAATGCCCCCATGCGTATTTATGTGCAAAGAGGAGCATGAGAGCCAAAACAGATCCATGGCCACGCAAGCTGCTTTCAGCACTGGTGGTGGGGCTCTTGCCAGGGCACACATGTGGAATAGATTATCCACCATGGCTTGCAGCAGCTTTTCTCCCTGCCACTCACCTCTCTGCCCGTGTGACAGAGGAGATGGCAAAAGGTTTTCACAGCTGGAATAAATTGAGGGGTAGGAGAAAGGGAGGGGAGTTGAAAGAGACAAAAAAAACAACAACAACACACTGAGCTCAAGATGGAAAAAAGATGGTATTAGCAAAGGTAATGGAGAAAAGATGTGCCTCTGTGCATGCGCATGGGGGAGAGCCCGGACTTTATTTGCAGTCTGTTTGTTTGGTGTTGCCCACACAGGGTGAATATTGTGTAGTGGCTCACCTCCAAAATTCTTCCAAGCAGGCTCCTTGAATCCAAGAGATGGAGAAAGGAGCAAAATAAAATGATGGTAAATGGAGAAGATGAAAAGGAAGAGAAAGCACAGAGAATTCCGTGGTTTTGTAGAGAATGCAAAGAGAGCAAGACAGTAAAAGAAAAATGGAGGGAGGTTTATTTCCACCACATTGAATTTGGCCATATAGTCTTAGAGCAGGGGTATCAAATTGGCGGCCCATGGGCCGGATGCGTCACGCGCAGGCCACGCCCACCCAGCTCCGTGAATGGGGAAAATGTCATGAAACGTCATGTGATAGCAACGTGATGTGGCAGGTTTGACACCCATATCTTAGAGGAGAGATCTCCAGGTAAAACCTGAAAAGATATCTGTACATTCCTTGGCCCAATATTAAAAGTAATCTGGAAATGAGTCCCCGAAATCTCACATAAGATATATATAGTTATGTTTGCATTATAATAAGAGGCAAAGGTAAACATGTCAAATATTGCTGAACTATAATGGCAAAAATTGAAACAGAAAATGGAGATTCTAACTGCTCACGAAAATGGCCATGTCTGTTCCAGACAAAAAAGAGTTACCAGCCACAGACTGAGAGTCTTTATGAGGTCATGTAGTTCAACAGATGGTAGCTAAAAAGTGTTGTGTACTATGCTTACGTTTTGCCCAGATCAAGGCAAACATCTAACAGCCGGCAACTTTGTCCTGCTTAAAGGATCTTCGGACTTCTGCCTCTTTCTGTGTCAGGCAATGCTGTCTGGGAGTTGTAGTCCTAAAGCATCTGGAGGGTATCAAGTTGAGGAAAGCTAGTCCTATGGCATAATAAAAACATGTTGATCTTTTGTGGTTGCATTCAATCATGTCACCCAAAGACAACAACAGCATATTTTGTTCAGATTTCAGGCCAGGCACATTTTTGCTGCATGACCAGCAGAAATAAGGAAATTACTAAGTGAGCCACTTTGTGGAGTAAGCAGAATAAATTACCATAAATAAATAAAGACCTTTTTTTTAGTCAAAATCAGGAGTTTCAATGCCGATAATATGTCTTGTACAGGTGTCTTAAACTCGCAATGGAACTGTGGCCAAAACTCATACTGTATGTCTGCATTCATTTTTCTCCAGCAAAATTGGCTGGTTGTAAATCTGAACTGCATTTTTATCTTCTTCCTGCATAACCTTTTATAAACTAGTGACTTGCCTTTACATTAATATAAATATGCAAATAGGCAGCTGCACTTTGGTTGACAAGTACACTAAAACTAAACTTGACACACTTTCTCTTGAATAACTTCACTGAAATTACATGGAAAAGAATACCTAAAGAAGCCATCCATTTCTCTGCTAATTCTTTCTATTGCCCCACTGGGGGAAGATCTCTACCCTCCCCCTCCATCTGGTCCCCACTCCATCATAAGCTTTAAATTATTAGTCATTAGTCACTGGGCTATTTACTCAACTTTCTCATCTGAACCTGTCATGCTTCAAAGTCGCCTGGGGCTGAACCTCCCATCAGGCCCCGGTACATCTGTTTTAGGAAATCGTTCAACAGTGTTGACCTATAATGCCATTTTGATAGGCTAGGCCCAACTTAGCCAGAGTGCTCTGGGATCCAACACAAATCACCAGACAGAAAGATGTAATTCATAGGCAAAATATTTTATTGTTTTCTCTCTCCTCCCATCTATAGCTCACCATCCCACCAGAATTTCTGAAATGCTAGAATTCAAATAATAAGATATCTTAATAATATTATTCCTTGTCATGGGTATAAAAATCTCCTCTTGCATTGCAACATTTGAAAGTCTATTAAGTATTAAGGACCCAAGAGGTCCAGGAGGAAAAGAGACCTTTTTGTTATTTTTATTTTTTTTAAAAAAAATTTATATCTATATCTACATACGGGGGGGAGGGAGGGAGGGAGAGAGAGAGATTGAATTTATTAGCCAGACATCATCAGAAAATAATGAGGGCTTCAGGAACTGGCTTTTTTTTTTTAATTGGAAGGTATCACAAGACACAGGAAAATACTTTAGGGATATGATTGCAGGTATATTTGGGGTAAGGATTGACAACATGTAAAGACAAGGAATCAAGAATCAAGAGGCTTGGAAAAAGCTTATACAGTTTGTTAAGTTTGGAGCATGAGTGCGAAGAATGGAGACGAGCCAGGTGAATGGTGAACTTCAACTCTTTATTTACATGGTGACAGCTCAAACAATGGCTACTATAGCCTTCCTTATATAGGCAACTTATTAACTTTTCAACCAATGAAACCCTGGGAGCGCTAGCTCCGTTGACCAATGAGAATGGCTCGTTAATGGCCAATCAGATTCTCCTAAACGGACCAATCTGATCTCACCATTTAACAGCCAATCAGAAGTGCAGGGCCAGAACCCTGCACTTGACTCCAAGCTCAAGATAACTTTATTCATACACATTTATTCATTCACAACACCCCTTCCCCCTGGGTTCCATTTACGGGGTGCAGTTACGTAGTCCTTGAGGTAGGACGGTTGTTTTGTTAGTCTATTCGATTTTCGTAGTGCACCCAGTATTTGGCTGCACTCTTGTTGAGGTAGGGCGTTGTTTGGCAAGGGGGTTCTGACTCTGAGTTCGAGTTTCCGTTGTCCCCAACATCTTCGGTATCACCCTGAGGTGAGCTCACTCCCGTCTCCAATTCCTCTTCTCGTGTTTCCGTTCCATCATTGTTCCCTTCAAAAAGGGTTTCTGCTAATTTAAGTTCATCTTCCTCTATATCTCCCCCCCCCAGTTTGGTTATCAGGGGGCTCGGAGATCCCTGACCGCAACCTCGATCGTAGTTAATCGATATGGCGCTTCCATAGTCTATCGTCATGGCATTGTACAAAGTATGATCTGGGGCCGGTTACGCGGACTACAGTCGCTTCTACCCACAACGGATCACCCGATAAGTTTTTAGCGAATACCAGGTCGCCTACCTGGAAGGTATGGCAGTGGCCTCTGGATCCATGTGGTTTCTCCAGTTCGTATGCTGGGTGTAACTGGTCAAGGTGGGAGCGGAGCTTTCGTCCCATTAGCAGCTTGGCAGGAGTTTTGTTGGTTACGCTGTGCGGAGTGATGTGCTGCAAAAAGAGGATTCAATTTATCTTTTCTTCGATGTTGTCATAGTCCACTTTTTGTAGCGTTTTCTTGACGAATTGTACCATGTGCTCGGCCCTTCCGTTGGCCGCCGGATGTACAGGCAAAGTCAGTGCATGTCGAATACCGCGGTCTGCCAGGTACTGTTCAAAGGACAATGCGGTAAATTGGGGCTCGTTGTCGGATACCAGAACGTCTGGTAATCCGTGGGTTGCAAACAGTCTTTCCAGTTTCTTAATGACTGCTTCGGTTGTCATGTTCTTCATTCAGTGGATTTTGAGCCAGTTCGAGTAGGCATCCACGGTTAACAGAAAGGTGTGGCCTTTGGTTGGCCCGGCAAAGTTCAGATGGATACAGGACCAGGGTCCCCACGGCATTTCCCACTCAGTTGGGATTGCCTTTGGTGGGGCGTTGCTTACTTCTTGGCATCTATGACAAGCTTTGACCCAAGTCTCAATTTGCTTGTCGATGCCTGGCCACCATGCGTAGCTTCATGCGAGGGCTTTCATGCGCACGATGCCGGGGTGGCCATCGTGCAAGGTTCTCAGTAGTGCTTGTTGGAGTCGCTCTGAGATAACGACTCTATCGCCCCAGATGATACAGCCCTTTTGAGAAAACAACTCGGTTTGTCGAGTTTTGAATGGTGCAAAGTCATCTGGAATCGGGTCCAATGGCCATCACGTTCCACCCAACTGAGGACTCGTACTAAGACGGAGTCGCGTTTTGTTTCTCTCGCGATATCACGGGCGGTTAATGGCAGTGAATGAAGTGCCTCGATCTGCAACGTGGTCACTGTCGGCACGGAATCGTCGATAGTCTCTGGAAGCGGTGCTCGGCTCAATGCGTCGGCGTGGGGAATGGCTTTCCCTGGGCGGTATTGCAACCGATAATTATACACTGTCAAGAATTCTGACCAGCGAGTCATTCTGGGAGATAATATATAGGGGGTTGGTTTATCTCCCGCTATTATTCCCAGCAAAGGTTTGTGGTCAGTCACTATAGTAAAAGCCCGGCCATATACATACTCATGAAACCTCTTGACAGCCAACACAATTGCAAGGGCTTCCTTATCAATTTGGCTATAGTTTCGCTTAGTTTTTGAAAGTTTTTTCGAAAAATAGGCAACAGGGGCTTCTGTACTGTTAGGCAATACGTGGCTCAAAATGGCGCCCACTCCAAAAGGCGATGCATCACACGTGATGGTTAACGGCAATGTTTCATTGTACTGCATTAGTACTGTGTCAGAAGTCAGTAGTTTTTTCACATTACGGAACGCCTGCTCTTCTTTATGACCCCACACCCAGATTGCTTTTTTGTCCAGCAAACGATGTAAAGGTTCAGTGACAGTCGCTTTGTGCGGCAGCAATATGTTATAGAAGTTGATAAGGTCTAGAAACGCCTGGAGGTCGGCCTTATTCCGGGGTCTGGGAGCGTTTTTTATTGCTCTCAATTTACTATCGGTAGGATGAATGCCCTGACTGTCAATTAAATACCCTAAAAATTCGACACGATCTGTACATAGCTTACACTTATTTTTCATTACCTTAAGACCTGCTTCTTTGAATTTCTGGAGAACCAATTTTAAACGATCCCGTAATATTTTTGTAGTAGGGGTAGCAATTAACACATCGTCAAAATAAGGGACAACGCCTTTAATCCATCAGGCTCTGGAATATCCCCGGGGCTACACTCACTCCGAATTGCAGCCGGGTACATTTAAAGGAACCTCGGTGCGTCACGATCGTCTGTGACTGTGCCGTTTTTTCATCAACCGGTAGTTGCTGATATGCCTGAGCTAAGTCTAGTTTAGCAAAGACTTTTCCACCCCCCAGGGAATGGAGCAGGTGCTGCACCACCAGCACCGGATATGCGTTTTGCTGCAGGGCGTGGTTCAGGGTGGCTCGGTAGTCCCCACAAATTCAAATCGAACCATCCGGCTTGATGGGTGTCACGATTGGGGTTTCCCAGGGAGAGTGATCGGTTGGCTCTAACACTCCCTGGGCTATTAACTTATCAAGCTGTTCGTCGATTTTTGGTTTTAGGGCAAAGGGAACTTGACGAGGCTTAAGGCAGATGAGAGCTATTTTGGGGTTCAAGTTAAATGAGATTGGGGTCCTCTTGTACTCACCTAGCTTCTCCGTGAAGACGTCCCTGAATTCGTGGACGAGGTCCTCCTCCCAGTCATTGCTGCCGATTCGGTTAATGCCTGCCACCTCAATGCCAAGTGACGTGAACCATTGAAGGCCTAACAGGCTAGGCCGGTCTTTGTCGATCACCGTCAGGGGTAAGTATGCTGTGCGGTTTTTGAATGTGACACGAACTTGACTGGTTTCTATTACTGGAATCCTATTTCCCTGATAGTCCTTAAGTATGAGTCTTTGGGAACGGAGATCTTGGCGCCGGATGGTAGGGATAAGTTGCTTGAGGGTCTTCCAGGAAACCATCAAGAGGGACGATCTTGAGTCGACTTCCATTTGGCAGGGTTGATTTTCAATGACCACTTTAATTCGAATTTTCTTGGCATCTAAGGAAGAGGCATGACCGATAGTGATAGTTTGGTGAGCCTCTTCTCGCTTCATGGGGCAATTTACAGTTCGGTTTCTGTAGGAATGGTTTACTGGTTCTCGCCTTACAGGACGGTTTCCTGTCGAATGGCAAAAGTTGGTCCCCTTCGGGGTCTGGCTGGGTCCTAGGAGGCTTCTACAGATCCATCCAATGTGGCCTTGTTTCCCGTACTCATGGCAGAGCACGTCACGGAATTTGCATTCGGACCTGGAATGGTTGGCCCCACAGCCAGCGCATGGGTGTTGGGACTTCGGGTAGGGGTCCCGATTGGACCGCAGTCAATGGACCTCTTCTTCGTCGCTGTCTGACAACGAAGAGAGGTCCTCGTGGTGGGCCATTAAAGACTGTCCTTCTGACTTGGGTGAAATGTCGCGGGTCGGTTGGAGTACCGAAGCACGGTTGCGGCGCAGTTAGGCAGCCGACTTCCTGGTTGCTTCTGCTGCAGTAGCATCAGCCATGGCATCGGCAAGGCTGATGTCGCCTTTCGCCATCAGCTTGCTCTGCATGCCGAGTGCATCTAGTCCCAGAACTATTCGATCTCTCAAAGCCTCTTCCAGGTCGGCGAGCCCGCAGAGGCCACCCAGGTTTCAGAGGTCAGCGACAAAATCGGCAACGCTTTCTCCTTTCCGCTGGTTCCTTTGGTAGAACTCGTGCCGCCTTACGAGCGTTGGCACGGTCGGTGCGTAGTGGGCCCTCAGGATGGGTTCGAGGACGTCCCAGTCCATCGTCTTTACTTCGGCTGGCTTTGCTAGTGCCCTGGCCATCTTGAATATGGTTGGCCCACAATGCATTAGGAATACTGCCCGTTTCTTCCTGGTTGTGGCATCCTTCAAGTTATTGGTTTCCAAGAACATTTGGAAACGATCCATGTAGGCTTCCCAGTCTTCTTGCGCTGGGTCGAATGGAGCGGGTGGTACTATGCCGCCGGACATGGTTCCGCCGTTGTGCGTTCAGCCATGTGCTCAGTTTTCTTCTTCTTTTTCAGTTAGCTCTGACGTCTCCAAATCCCACCTTCGTTGCCAGTGTTAAGTTTGGAGCATGGGTGCGAAGAATGGAGACGAGCCAGGTGAACGGTGAACTTCAACTCTTTATTTACATGGTGACAGCTCAAACAATGGCTGCTATAGCCTTCCTTATATAGGCAACTTATTAACTATTCAACCAATGAAACCCTTGGAGCGCTAGCTCCATTGACCAATGAGAATGGCTCGTCAATGGCCAATCAGATTCTCCTAAATGGACCAATCTGATCTCGCCATTTAACAGCCAATCAGAAGTGCAGGGCCAGAACCCTGCACTTGACTCCAAGTTCAAGATAACTTTATTCATACACATTTATTCATTTACAACACAGTTTGTACTTAAGAAATCACAGGCACCACTCAGAATATCTAAATATAAATAGGGGTCAATAGCCCCCACACATAACTCAACAGATTTTATCTGAATGGAGAAGAAACTCATGTTTCTTTCTATGGTGGATAGTGGGACATCTTTTTAGGGAACAGCATAGGCTCACTCTAAAGCAGGGGTGTCCATCTTGGGGAGTCACAGCAGGGTGTCATGTGACATATCGGGACTTTTCCCTCCTTCACTAAACTGGGCTGGGACAAGGCCAGTGCATGACACATCTGGCCCGTGGGCCACGAGTTTGACAGCACTGCTTTAAAGTTACAAAACTGTAAAAGAATAACAGTAAGAAAAACACCCATCAATGCACCCTGATTGCACAGCAATCAGAGGAAACACAGAGATTGGATGGCTATCACAGTCTTTTTACCCGCTGAAGTGACATGTAGTATATTAGCAATTAGATTATGTTTATTTCCAAATTTATATTTAACTTATATTTGTACTGTATTAGTGTCTATCTGTTTCTGTTTAACACTCTCTCTCTCTCTCTCTCTCTCTCTCTCACACACACACACACACACACACACACACACTTATTGCATAGTGCTTGATAGGAAATGCAGAGCTCCCTGCTTCATGATTTAAATCAGCAGGCTGAATTTAGTCCAAATCATTTGGAAAATCTGGAATTAAGCCCAAGATTGTGTATAATTAGAAAAATACTAAACAATATTGCAGCATTTATTCACTCATCTTAGGGATCTTTTGTGCAGCTTTGTAAAAGAGATCAAAATTACTACTCCAGTTATAGCCTGTGGAGATGTACGCAGATAAAAAGTGCCATGTATCACCCAAGGGTGCATCCTGAGGACACATCTACAAATTATTTTATTTCCATTTGCCAATTCTTTAAAAAGAAGTTTCAATTATCCTTATTGTCACTGATCCTGAAACACTAAGAATATATGGAATACTATGAACTTTTACAATAAATGACTGAAAAAACATGTACTGAAGTACCTGACTCCTCTACTCCACACAAACTAGAAATAAAAGAGCTATTTTATCACATACATGCACACACATTTATGTACTTATTGTTGTTTCCCCACTTTCCTCCAAAAAACACCTGTGCAGTCAATATGGGATAACTTTCTGGCTGTAGAAATGGCATTCCTCTGTTGCACTAAAAAGCTGTTACAAACTGTGATCATAAAACCATACCATGCTTGCTTTTTTTTCCCCCAACCCTGCAGTTTCCCAATATCCCTTCATATTGTTGTTATGGCTGGATTGCAGACAAAAAAAAGGAGAAACACTGTGTTTAGAAAAGCAACATATCCCCAAAACAATAGGTTGAAAACCAAGGGAGTAGTGGTGGAGAAAAAGAATAGTTGTTCAGGGTTTAGGGTGTAGAACTGAAGCAAATGTTCCACCAAAGAAGAAAGAATGAGAGCATCCTCAAGCTCATTATTAGACCAATAGCAACTGCAAACAAAAGTATCAGGATTTTTCTATTTGTCTGGGCCTGAAATAAATCAGCTTAGTTACTCAATACCAATGATCCCATGGAATTGCAAAGGCATAGAACATTTTTGGGAATGATGCAAAGCTTCTGTGCAGAAAGGCCATGAGCCCTCTGAAGATATCTTGAGTGAGATGACGTTGTCACAATTTTGACAACCATTGTACAACTCTGTTGTTTTCATTGATCATTCATTAGCATTATGAACCGAATCTTGGCCTTGACCTATATAACTAAAATAAGGCACTAGAATGGACAGAACAGCTTTAGATGAATGTTGAAAAAAAACCCTAAAACCCCACAACAGTCCATAGGATTTGCTTGAGGAGAGCCAAATGCCTCCCTCACAGTATGGTAAAATGACAGTTTTCTTATTGACTTTCTTAGTCATTCCACATGAGATGATATAAACAAACAGCAGAAGGATAGTACTGCAGAATGACAATGGAGTAGACCTCTTGAGCAACCACATTTGTCTTTATTCTTACTAAACTGGAATTGTTAGCAAGATTTAGATGGCTGATAATATACGCCTTTGCTTGGGAATAACCCTCCTTCAATGATTCAACTCCTTTTTCTATATAGGCATCACAATATAACTGCATTGCCTTCCACTGATATAACCTTCCTGTGTTAGTGGGAGGTAGATTAAATTCCAGTGAAACTGCTGTCAATTTACACCTGACATAATATTTTATGGAAAGTTTATGCAGAGAAATAGCACCAGACAGATTCTAAGATTTGGGTTGCTTGGTCCAAATTTATTGTTAGGAACCCCCTTAAAGACAGAGAATGACACTTTCCAGATCTCCATGCCCAGATTATCTTCTTCACCTCTCTCTCTCTCTCTCTCTCTCTCTCTCTCTCTCTCTCTCTCTCTCTCTCTCTCTCTCTCTCTCTCTCTCGTGTTTATTTAACTGTTTTTCTTACTTTGCTGTGGTAGGGCTCTCCTGCCATTAAACCCTGCCATCCGCATTCTGACTGTGTAATTTAAAGCTATAGTTAAATTATGACTTCTCTGAACCTGTTGTGGCACTGACGCATAACCCTAATTAAATGATCACATCCATTCTGAAGCCAGCCTTTTCTCCCCTCAAACGTTAATTACAACATAAGAGGCTTTAATGGCTCGCCTCACCTCCAGCTCCTCGAAAGAAAGGTCATGCGATTAATTTTTGTCATTAATCTTCTCTCAATGTGGACACTGTGCTGTCACTGAAGCCTATTAAACCCCCTGTGTTGCCCCCCCCTCTTCTCCTTATTCTCACACACACACACCCATGCACACACACCAATTCCCATGTGACTGGCATGAATGAAAATATTTAAGATTATTCCAGCTCTAGCACATTCCTAGATAATACCTTTGTTGAGGTTTAGATTGATAAGCAAGATCTTCTGCAAAGGTATGATGTGTCCCATCATAGAATGAGATTGAGAACTTTGGGTTGCCTCTATGCATATCAGTGCATTACAGTCAGATGGGCAGAAGATGGTGAAACAGACTGGATATTCAGGGTATCAAAAGGCTCGTGGACACAGAATATGGTTTCTACTGTTGGGAACATTGGAGGACATCTAAATAAAGCAGAGGGCTGCCATACTGAAAGTTGCTAAATAACCAAAATAACAAAGACAATAGGGATTCAGCAATTTCCCAATTGCTAAGATAGTTTCTTGTGGTAAGTTTTGCTCTCAAAGCATGCACTCTTTTTCAACCACCCTCTCCCCAAATCGGACAGTGATTTAATCCTTTGCCTCTTGGAATGGGTTTAATTTCAACCTCCCTAGGCTGCCTTTCCCATCTGCACTGCACAGTCGTTGTTTCTTAAGAGATGGAAAATGCAAGAGGGGGAGATCAAAATGCCCAGAACACACGTTTAGCTCATTTGCAGTATTGTTTTAGCTGAAACTAAGGCCTGAATGATCCCCCTTTATGCAAGATGAGGTAATCAAGAAGCAAGTCATTGCATAGTGGGTCTGGCAGGAGAAATGATGCTGTTTGAATTTGCTGTTACCAGCAAAAATTCAGGGGATCAGTTATGGAGCTAAAACCATAAAGTGTGGTTCTGGATTCTTGGATGCTCTAATTTCTAGGTTTATGACTTTTTCTAGAGGGTTTGTCTATTTCAAGGTGCCCTCTTACCCCATGTCACAATAACTTCCTAATGCTCCTTTTATTAGGTCCAAAGGAGATGTCAGAAAATCAACATTTTCAACAAACATAGAAGGTTGCTTTTTAAAAAAAAATAGATTTTGAAAAATAGTTTTATACATATAAGTGACATGATTAGTATCTACTCAAATGCAGAGAGACCAGAAGGCACTTTAGAAATTGAAACTGTTCCAATCCTGCCCTGATTAAGAATGATGCTAAAACTCTGTGTAGAAATATGCTTACAATGAGGCTTATCTTGTTTTTATAAATAATGAGACAGACCTTTCAATACTGTTGCAATTTATAACATGATAATCATATTATTATCATATCATATTAGCTTCATTCTCTTTGTGATTTTATTTTTTCATAGAACTGTGAAAGAACTACAGTTATTTGTGTTGTGAATTAATAAAAGTGCTTGAATAAAGATTATTAAAAGCTTAAAGTAAAGTGCAGGGTTCTGGCCCTGCACTTCTGATTGGCTGATAATAGCGACATCGGATTGGTCCGTTCAGGAGAATCTGATTGGCTATTAACGAGCCTTTCCCATTGGTTAATGGAGCTCGCGCTCCCTGTGTTTTCATTGGCTAAGTACTCAAGAGCTTGCCTATATAAAGGGGCCGTTGTGGCCGTAGAGCTGAGCTGTTACACCATGTTAATAAAGAGTTTGAAGTTCACTGTTCACCGACTCATCTCCATCCTTGCGTCCATGCGCAGAACTTAACACTGGCGACGAGGATGGATGTGGAGACGTCAGAGCTGACTGAACAACGAAGAATGATAACAGAGCACGTGGCTGAAATGCACCAATGGCGGAACCATGTCTGGCGGCGTCATACCACCCACTCCATTCGACCCAGCACAAGAAGACTGGGACTCATATATGGATCGCTTCCAGATGTTTCTGGAGACCAACAATTTGAAAGATGCCACTACCGGAAAGAAACAGGCAGTATTCCTAACTCATTGCGGACCGACCGTATTCAAGATGGCCAAGGCACTAGCGAAACCGGCAGAAGTGAAGTCTATGGACTGGGACATCCTCGAACCCCTGCTAAGGGCCCACTATGCACCGACCGTACCGACGCTCGTTAGAAGGCATGAATTTTACTAGAGAGATCAGCGGAAGGGCGAAAGTGTTGCTGATTTCATAGCGGATCTCCGGAATCTGGAAGGCCTATGCAGGTTTGCCGACCTCGAAGAAGCCCTGAGAGACCGAATAATTCTGGGATTAGATGCACCATATATCCAAAGCAAGCTGATGGCGAAAGGTGACATCAGCCTTGCAGATGCCATTACTGAAGCTACTGCAGCAGAAGCAACCAGGAAGTCGGCTGCCCGAATGCGCCGCACCCACGCCCTGCTTCGCCAACTCGCCAGCAAAACTTCACCCCACTTAAGAGAACGGGCTACGACAGCCCACCACAAGGACCTCGAATCGTCATCGGAAAGCGATGAAGAAGAGGTCAACCGGCTCCAGTCCGAATGAGACCAATGCCAGAGATCGCAGTACCAATGCGCTGGTTGTGGGGCAAGCCATCCCCGATCAGAATGCAAATTCCTCGACGCGCTCTGCCATGTGTGCGGGAAAAGAGGCTACATCAGACAGGTCTGCAGAAGCAAACAAGGACCCAGCCAGCCCCCGAGAGGGGCTAACTATTGCTAAACTACAGGAAGCCGTCCTGTAAAGCGAGAACCCATGAACCACCAATGGAACAATCACTCCTACAGAAACAAACCCCTAAATCACTCAACGAAGCGAGAAGAGACTCACCAAACTATTACGATTGGTCACTCCTCATCCCTAGATGCCAAGAAGATCCGAGTGAAGGTGGCCATCAAAAACCAGCCCTGCATGATGGAAGTCGATTCATGATCATCCCTCTCGATGGTTTCCTGGAAGACCCTCAAGCAGCTCATCCCTACTGTCCGGCGGCAAGACCTCAGATTCCAAAGAATCATACTCAAAGACTATCAAGGGAATCGAATTCCAGTCATTGGATCCAGCCAAGTTCGTGTCTTGTTTGAGAAGTGTACAGCATTCCTACCCCTGATTGTAGTCGACAGGGATCGGCCTAGCTTGTTAGGCCTCCAATGGTTCGCTCCACTCGGAATTGAAGTAGCTGGCATTCACCGAACCTGCAGCAACAACTGGGAAGAGGCTCTCGTCCAAGAATTCCAGGACGTCTTTGCAGATAAACTAGGTGAGTACAAGGGGACCCCGATATCATTTAACCTCAACCCCGAAATAGCTCCCATCCGTCTTAAGCCTCATCGAGTTCCATTTGCCCTTAAACCAAAGATTGATGAGCAGCTTGATAAATTAATAGCCCAGGGGGTGTTAAAACCAACCGACCACTCTCCCTGGGAAACCCCAATCGTGACACCCATCAAGCCGGATGGATCAATAAGAATTTGTGGGGACTACCGAGCCACCCTGAACCATGCCCTTCAACAAAACGCTTACCCGGTACCAGTGGTGCAACACCTTCTCCATTCCCTGGGGGGCGGAAAAGTCTTTGCTAAACTAGACCTAGCCAAGGCACACCAACAACTGCCTGTAGACAAAAAAACGGCAGCGGCCCAAACGATCGTTACGCACCGAGGTGCATTTAAATGTAACCGACTCCAATTTGGAGAAACCGTGGACCCGGGAATCTTTCAAAGTTTGATGGAAAGACTATTACAAGTGATAAAAGACATTGTCCCATATTTTGATGACGTGTTAATTGCAGCCCCGACCCGAGAAATACTAAGGGAATGCCTGGGGTTGGTTCTCAAGAGATTTAAAGACTCGGGTCTCAAAGTTAAAAAAAACAAGTGTCAACTATGTACGGATCGAGTAGAATTTTTAGGGTACTTAATTGATAGACAAGGGATTTACCCCACTGATAGCAAGCTTAGGGCAATCAAAAACTCCCCAAAACCCCACAATAAGGCTGACTTCCAGGCTTTTCTAGGCCTTATCAATTTTTATAATGTTTTCCTGCCTCACAAAGCAACCGTAGCAGAACCCCTACATCATTTGTTGGACAAAAAAGCAACCTGGGTATGGGGACACAGAGAAGAACAGGCATTTCAACAAGTAAAAAATTTATTGACCTCTGATGCTGTTTTGATGCAGTATAATGAGACTTTGCCTTTAACGATCACGTGTGATGCATCACCATTCAGAGTGGGCACCATTTTGAGCCACGTTTACCAAACGGTAGTGAAGCCCCTGTTGCCTATTTTTCAAAGACGCTATCGAAAGCAGAACGTAATTACAGTCAAATCGATAAAGAGGCCCTTGCTATTATATCTGCTATTAAGAGATTTCAAGAATATGTGTATGGCCAACCCTTTACTATAGTGACTGACCACAAACCTTTGCTGGGAATAATAGTGGGAGATAGACCAACCCCTTATATATTATCTCTCAGAATGACTCGCTGGTCAGAATTCTTGGCTGCATATAATTGTAAGTTGCAACACCGCCCAGGTAAGGCCATTCCCCATGCTGACACATTGAGCCGTGCACCGCTTCCGGAAACCGTTGACGACCCCACTCTGACCGTCACAACACTTCAGATCGAGACACTTCAAACACCGCCACTGACAGCCCGAGATATCATGATTGAAATGAAACGCGACCCCGTTTTGGCACGAGTCCTCAGCTGGGTCGAGCGCGGATGGCCATTGGACCAAATACCTGACGACTATGTCCCCTTCAAAAATCGACAAACGGAACTGTTTTCCCAGAAGGGCTGCATTATCTGGGGAGATAGTCGTTGTCCCAGAGCGGTTACAGTGAGCGGTACTGAGAACCTTGCATGATGGCCACCCCGGCATCGTGCACATGAAAGCCCTCGCTCGAAGCTACGCTTGGTGGCCAGGTATAGACAAGCAGATCAAAACCTGGGTAAAGGCTTGTCACAAATGCCAGGAAGTTAGCAATGCCCCACCGAAAGCAACCCCGACAGAATGGGAAACACCAAGGGGACCATGGTCCCGTATTCATTTGGACTTTGCGGGATCTACTAAAGGACACACATTTTTATTAATGGTGGATGCCTACTCGAACTGGCTTGAAATCCATGAAATGAGAAATACAACAACCGAATCAGTCATCAGGAAATTAGACAGATTATTTGCAACACATGGATTACCAGACGTTCTGGTATCTGACAATGGGCCCCAATTTACCGCACTGTCTTTTGAACAGTACCTGGCGGACCGCGGTATTCGCCATGTGCTAACTTCACCGGCGCATCCTGCAGCCAACGGAAGGGCCAAGCGCATGGTACAATTTGTCAAAAAAACCTTGCATAAAATGGACTATGGCAATATCGAAGACAAGATTAACCGGATACTCCTTTTGCAGCACACAGCGTCACCAACAAAACTCCGGCTGAGATGTTGATGGGACGAAAGCTCCGCTCCACCTCGACCATCTACACCCATCATATGAACCTGAAAAACCACACGGATCCAGCAGGAAATGCCATAACTTCCAGGTAGGCGACTTGGTTTTCACTAGAAACTTTTCGGGCGATCCGTTGTGGGTCGAGGCAACTGTAATCCAAGTAACCGGGCCCAGATTGTACCAAGTGAAATGTCGCGATGATAGAATATGGAAGCGCCATATTGATCAGCTGCGTTCAAGGCTGCAGTCGGGGATCTCTGAGTCCCCTGACTTCCAAACTGAGGGGGGAGGAGATGCCGAGGAGGCTGAATTTGAAATGGCAGAAAGCACAAGCGGAAGAAATGACCGCTCAGAGGCAACACGTGAAGAAGGATCGGGGATAAAGGTAAGCTTGCCTCAAGGAGATACCGAGAACATTAGTGGCAACGAAAATTTAGATACAGAACCGGAGGCACCCTGTTCACCGGATAACGTCCTACCCCAACAAGACTATAGCCAAATACTGGGAGGACAACGTAAATCAAATAGACAATAAAAACAACCTGCCTACCTCAAAGACTACGTGACCGCACCCCTTAAATGGAACCTGGGGGGAAGGGGTGTTGTGAATTAATAAAAGTGCTTGAATAAAGATTATTAAAAGCTTAAAGTAAAGTGCAAGGTTCTGGCCCTGCACTTCTGATTGGCCGATAATAGCGACATCGGATTGGTCCGTTCAGAAGAAACTGATTGGCTATTAATGAGCCTTTCCCATTGGTTAATGGAGCTAGCGCTCCCTGTGTTTTCATTGGCTAAGTACTCAAGAGCTTGCCTATATAGAGGGGCCGTTGTGGCGGTAGAGCCGAGCAGTTACACCATGTTAATAAAGAGTTTGAAGTTCACTGTTCACTGACTCGTCTCCATCCTTGTGCCCATGCGCAGAATTAACAATTTGTTAGTTATATTATGTGCATTGCCTAATCAGCATAAACTGCTGGCATTTACTGTAATAAAAACTTCAAATGTATAGTAAGAGAAACATAAAAACTCATAGCAATATAACAGTAAAAACAATTAGCCAATGATAACAAAGCAAGACAACACCAATACAAGTGCTCTCTGGAACAGTTTACTTTTCATCTGTTTCTGAAATGCCATCAGAATGGATGTCAACCTATCCTCATGCCAAAGAATATTCCATAAAAGAAAGGTCATTGAAAGAATTTTTTTCTGGGCCCCATTGGTAAATCAAGATGGCAGCCATAATAGCGCAATCAAAGATCCCACTAGTTTTGGGATTTTTGTTCTTTGGAAAGGGGGTGCATCACTCCCAGTTTATCACTTGGTGGGGAAGATTGCCTATCATGAAAGTAAACCTTAGGAAAATCCATAGAATTTTATAGAATTCCTTAAGAAATGCATTTGGATTTTAGGTTTACAAACAACATTTTACATCGCTAATATGTGCAAAGTTGTGTTCGCATTACATCTTAGGACTGACCATGATAACCCTTTGTGTGGAGAAATGCAAAGTAATTCAGCATTGTGTTAATATGTAAAATAACTCTTCAAACAATTCAAAGAAAACTTTCAAAAGAGTCTGCAACAGCTCACAACCAGACATTCTTTATACATTTTTTTAAAGCTTGCTCAGAAATCAAACACCAACTTCAGTTAAATTCAATGAGCATTAGCATTTGTTGGATTGTATCCAAACTTGAGTGTGTAAATCTTCAAGTGTCAAGTGATTAAAATGGAGACATGTTGATTTGCAACTGGAGGTTTAACCACTGAACTTTTCCCGATAAATCCTTGTGGAAAAAAAAACAGAAGAAACAAAAGATTTAAAAAATATTAATTGAAGATTTGGGAAATATTTAGTATGTTAAATAAATTAGTAATGTGATTTCATATCAGAAAAAAATATAACTTGTCTCTTATAAGGATAACAAACTGGAATATTATACATGGGTTATTGCTATGAATATAACACATGAACCAGAGGTGGTATTCAGCAGGTTCTGACCAGTTCTGGAGAACCGGTACCTGAAATTTTGAGTAGTTCGGAGAACCAGCAAATGCCATCTCTGACTGGAGATTTTACAGTATCCTTCCCCTGCCACACCCACCCAGTAGTAAAAAAAATTGAATCCCACCACTGACATGAATATACCTTAAATACAGAAACTTGCCAATATGAATGCCATTGTAAGAGAATATATGGCAGAATCTGGGGGCAGAGTGAAAAGGGAGATCAGTCTAAAATCCCTGCATAGCCATAAGAGAATTAAATTCTTGAATGCATTGACTTTTATTTAACTCTAAGCAAGTGCCAACCATTAGCTGAGAAGATACCTCTGCATAGGCTTTTAGCAATAAATCAGTTTAATTGAACCTGCATGTGTGGATCTGGACTTTCATACCTGGCAGCCATCTTGTAATTTTACCCCAGCATTAATTTGGAAAAGAAAAGTTGGCACTACTCTACTGTTAACAATAATTTTATTAAACTCCTGTTATTTCTGTTTTTTTGTTTCTGTGATGCCACATTAGGATCCAGTCAAAATCTGAAAAATGCTGCAGTTCAGTTTGCCAGCTCCAGAAATGAAGTACTACAAACAGGATCCCAAATCAAGTGTTATATTTCTATCCACATAATTATACATAAATCATACAATACTATAAGATTTTTTTAAAGATAAGAGCATTGTTCACCTTGGAAGCTCATAGTTCAAGGCTCTCCTCAAAACCATTGGTGAAAGAGATGAATCAACCACAGACATCAATCAATTTGATACCTGTGGTTGATTCATCTCCATCAATTTGCAAGTACAGTATGCTTACAATCCTACTATTGATGAGTGCCTCCAAAATAGGAATATGGATCCATTATAAAAGGAAACCACCAAAGAAATCACAATCATATTAGTAATAACTACAAGACTTCAAGATCAGGAAGCACTGTATAGGTTTCCAAAGACACCATTACCATTCCAAAGGCCTTTTCTTCTCCTCCCAATCCCATTCCAGCACCCTTTCTCTTCCTTTGTCCCAAGGACATTAAGGACATCACGTCCGCAGCACACTGTGCAAGAGGATAATAATAATTAATAACCATTAGCCATAATAAGGATAATACCAGTGGCCGGACAGGCTCATTCTAAAGAAACCTCTCTTTTCCCTTACTTTAATGAAAACAATGATTTGACTTTGAAGAAAGTGACTTTTTTAAAGTGAAAGCTGGATCTGGTCCTCCCATTCTAGCCTCCCCCCCCCCATTTGCGCTGCGCCCCCTCCTTTTTTTCTTTTTCTTTTAATACTCTGCGTTCTATCATGCAAATCCCCTTTCAAATTATGAGAGTATTAGAGCCATCAGCGGTAATGTCACCGCCACAAAATGAGAGCAGGGACTTAAGCACCTAACGAACAATGAAATGTGCGAGCCCTGGGACAGGACAATTAAGAACTGGGCTTAGCCAGCCAGGGAAATTTATTGCTATCAAATCCATATTTCTATTTTCCCCCTGAACAGTAACCTATTTGAATATGATTAAAGGGTTTCATTAGAGACGAGAGAAAGGCCCATGTCCCACCATTCCCTGTGAGCTCACAAACACGCATGCAGCAGCAGCAATGCTCTGAGGAAGTTAAGATGTGAGAAAAGCAGAAGCCGATGGGTGCAAATCCTGGTTTGCCATTACACATGCTTCATAAGGCATCTTATATGAGGCCATTGTGCCACTTCAAAATCAGCTCTGGACCTCTCTGATCAAATGATGTTGGTTCCTTTCCAGAGTTAAGTCAGCCTTTTCTAATCTTTTTTGGATTACTTTTCCAGTAACTCAGCAATCTATTCTGGATTACTGGAAATCAGAATAAACTTGTTCTTTTGTCTTGCAATCCTGGACTGCCATGAGAATTAAGCAATGGGGCAGAAGAGAAAAGGGAAAGTAACTCTGTTCAATTTTACCATTTTCTCTTTGTACCTGTGCAGTACTTCAGCCACTAAAGCAACATGCAACTATGACTAAAAGTACTGGGGAAAACCCTCAGTAACTAAATGGAGGATGCAATATCATCATACAGGGTCAAATCCAGTAATGTAATGATGGTGGCAAGGCATCCAAGATATCTTCAGAGTTGATAGGTATCAGATGGTGTAGAAAAGATACATTTATGCACACACAAACACCCATACACATGCAGAGAATAATCTACCACACCAATCCAGTACAGGTTGCTAGATGGATGTTTTCAAACTTGCTGGTCTAGGGTTGTAAGATTGTGACTGACCCAAAGTCAGCTTCTGTGTGAATCTACCTGTTCTTATTCCAGCATCCTAACCAGAGGTGATAGTCAGCAGTTCTGACCAGTTCTGGAGAACCAGGAGTGGAAATTTTGAGTAGTTCAGAGAACCAGCAAATACCATCTCTGACTAGAGATGTTATAGTATCCTTCCCCTGCCACGCCCACTAAGCTACACCACAGAACTGGTAGTAAAAAATTTGAATCCCACCACTGATCCTAACCACTACTGTACGCCAACTTTGGTGTGGTGTCTTTCTCCGTCTCTCAGTGTCAAATGCCAATGAAATATCATAATGCTCTTAATCTAGATTTTCTCTCTCTGGAATTCTCCTGTTATACTGAACTTCAGTTCCCATAATCCACCACTTTTATGGCTTTCTTTGACTAGAATTACAAAAGTGAAATTCTGTACACTCAAAGGATACCAAGGTGGGAAAGTTTAAATATATGATTTTTGACCTAAAAATAACAGTGTTACATTGCTTGTTCTTAATTGCTGATTAAATAAAAAGAAAACTTTCTGATCCCTACTATTTTAACCAAGTGTTTTTCCTCTAATTAAACATACTATCTTCACTAAGTATTTAATCCAAAATATTTTTTTTACATTTACAGTAATGAAAAGTAAGAGGCACTCATACGTAAGTGTTTAAAAGTTAAATAAACAATGTATTTAATTATCAATCAGACTCCTTCCCCACAAAGCCTTCAGACAAATTTGAGAAGCATTTGCCACTGGTACTAGCTATGTCCTATCCACAAATGTAGAGAAAATAATGGGATGGACATATAAAAATAAAATGTCATCAATAATTAGCAAATCAATTGTATAGCAAAACAACAGTGAAATATTAGCATTAGGAGCTGCCTGTCTTCCTTAATAATATTGCATTATGGGGTTTGTAGTCCTAAAGTTTATAATCTGCAAATTATTTTCACATAAAATTATTGGCATTTGTACTATCATAAAGTGCATGGTTATTGGATTAGGGGTGCTACGAAGTGGAAGGCTGCTGTGTTTTCATCTTGAACATAACTTTTTTTTTTAGAAAGAAAAATAACAAGTGAGGGGAAAGGGAGAAATACAAATGGAGAAAAAAAATACCATTTTGACATCTTTGAATCTGAATGAATTTGATGAAAAAAAATAATGATTTTACAATAAACATTTGTCTAAGGGAATCTATAAAATTAGAAATGAATATAGCTTCATTCACTGTTATTATGAATCTACAGTATTCAGCACAGATATAAGACCTTCAGATTGCACATTGAATTAAAAACAGAAAGGGACAGCTGCTTTCTCTACTTTCCACCTTTTGAGAAACACATTTTATATAAGTCTTAATTTATGCTCATTCTAGGGTTTTTTTTTAAAGTGAGAAAAAAAAATATATTTCCCAAAATGCTGGGGGGGGGGGGACTTCTGGAAAACTTTGGCTCAATCCATATTTTTAATGCAATCTTGAATCATCATCTTTGCCATGATGACCTTCAAAGAAAGATTTCAATGAAGAACTGGAAGGGGAAAAAATCTTGGCAATAAAGTATCAAAAAGTCTATGTTCCTCAAGGCCTTTTGAATTCTGGCAATGATGTCAGTGGTATTGTTCCTGTTTGGTGAAAATGAAAGTGTTCTTTGTTGAAATCAAAGCAAGGATTTTTCAGAATTATAAACAATATAAACTTCTGCCTAAACTCTGTTTTGAGGAACATTTCAAAAGTAATTCTCATTTGTGGTGGCTGTTCCTAGCTTTAAATTTTCTTCCATCCTCCTATAATTGTACATTATGGTGGTTTATGGTTTTCTGCTGATTTTGACCAGGTTTCTGACACATTAGACAGAAAAAGCAACCACCAGAGGGAGACAAAATACTACTAGAGTAGATGTCCAATCAGGAGAGGCAAACAATACCATGTGACCTCTATAACAATTCCCAGCAAGCAGCCATACTTTAAATTTTGAACACAGATTTGTTTATGAGGACTCAATGTAATGAATCTTTTTAATTCTTCAGCAGTAATCTTCATTAAAGACAGAATCTTTATTCAATTTGTATACATTATGCAAACTAAAATATTTTTAATTTTAATTTTTTAATTTAATTTTTTGAAAAAATTAAAAAATATTTTTTTAAATTCCATCTTGCCCTATCATCATATATACTGCTAGTCACTCAGAAGACGTCTTTAAATTATCCATCCACATTTAATAAGGAGGTATTAGCAAGCTTTAGGGCATTATGTATGAAGACAGGAAATTAACAGTTGGGGAAGAAAAATCAAACCTGAGGACAAATAGAATGATGTGTTTAGAATCATGCCCCAAAGCACTTAGCCACAGTTTCTTGTTGCAAATTGCACAGTATTTAGTCAAGGAAATCAAGTTCTTACAATCACCACCCTCCCCAATCTATTGAGATCACAATCCCAATATTCCAAGCTTGTGTGGCCATCTTAAAATTCTAGCACAGGTTGGGGAAAGAGATTTATAGACAACTCAGTTTCTTAAATTTTACTTCGATGTAGCTGGAACATCAGCAGTATAAAAAACAAAGGCATTCATAGGAAGATTTTGGAACCTCAAATCTGCAGAAGTTCAAAATTATCTTAAGGCTCATCCTCACTTCCTCCTACTCCTGTATGTAGAAGCCCTAGTATCCATTCTTTGTGATATTTCCTTGTGACCCTGCTTTTATTTTATTGACTTCCATAGCAGAAATAACTTACAATCACATATAACTGTCCCTCCCTTTTTTTTTTGTCATGGATAGAATCCATTATGTTACGGTATGGCTGTGAATGCAGTCAGAGTAAGATCTATCCTTTAGTTGTTGGTGACTTGCCTGCTTTGGGCCTGCCCCCTATCAACCAGTTGCTGGGCATTCTCCTTTATTGCATCTCTGGCTTCAGTTCCAAGAGACTCTGGATACTTAGCTTCTGCTGAACTATCTGCCCTCATAATACCTAACTGCTGCTTTCTGAAGTGTTTGGCAGGCCTAATAGGGGCTCTTATAAGCAGATAGAATACCGTAGGGTGAATCTCATTTTTAATCTCATTTTGAAACTCCATCTTTAGAGACAGCATTAGTCCTCTGCTGCATTTTAAGAAAGCTGGGATCTGACAGCTTGTCACCACTGGGTGCATTACAAGTTTTCTTCTACTTCTGCCAACAGTACATATGGCTATATTTTTCCTGTTTTATTACTCTGATGGGAAGGCAGCCAACTTGATTCCATCATCTTACCATACCCAACCTACTTCCAGGTGTTGCTGGCTGAAAGGAATTGAGGTCAGCTCTGCCATTCCCTCATAGCAGTAATTAAATTATTAAATAATAACTTGTTTTATTTGCTCTCTTCTGCTTCTCTTTTTATGCCTTTTTCCTGAGATATCTCCCTGAAATCTGCTGGATGAATCTTGGATACAATGTCCGTGCTCTTTCAGAAGAATGATAGAAATAGCCCAACACACCGGACATAGGCACAGAGCATATCTTGTATCCATATTCAAGCAATCTGACAGATGGTCTAAGCAGGCTATTCCAAACTCCTACCCAACTAATCTCAAACCAAACTTTCTTGATCCTGGTATTCTCCAAATAATCCACAATGGGAATTATGGTGGCTGAGAATATTGAGACTTGTATCTCCATTATATCTAAATATTGACAATTCAAGAAAAGAAGGTACTGTGGTGATACATTCTAGAAAAAATTATATGTACAGTGTGTTTGTGTGTGATGTCTACAGACTCTGTGTAATAACAACAAATGAATAATAAGTGCTTAAACAAAATGTTTTGTGGGAAAAGATCTGTTGGAGAATTTTTGCAAATATTCTAATATGCAGTTTCTAAGAGAAAGTGGAGAAATTAGAAATAAAGGAGAATGATGCATTTTTCTGCATTGAACAGAAGGCTAAGTGTTGTCATCTCACCTGTAAACCTAGTTTGTTGGTAAACCCCTGTGGGTCATATTAGCTACAGTTCTAACAACCTTAAACAAAATGTTAGTGTAAAGACAGAAATCAATGTAATAAGTTGTATAACAAACAAATATGCTCTCTCCTTTTTAGAAGGTCTCTAGATCTTTCCAACAAGGCTTTGGAACGGGCTATGATTGGATATCCTTGCAAATGCAGGGTAATGTTAACTTATCAGCCAGACCATTTGACTGCATGATCTTGTGTCTAATCTTTCTCATTGGAATTTCTATGAGGGAAAAAAAATGAGGCATCTCATATTGTCACCCTGAACATCTTAGCAGAGAGATCAGATAGAAATCAAATGAATAAATATCTCTGAGAGAAATATCTATTAGTAAACCCTTAGACCAAACTAAATGTAACATTAATAGGGGGAATGCAATTAAATATTACCATTGTTTGATAAATAACATCTACAGCTACAGTAAAATATGGGTAGACTCAGGTATCTGTGGTTAGGGTGGTTAGGGTGAAGACTGCAATGTTTGCCTTTCCACTGTAATCCTGAAAAGATTTCCCACTCCTATTTACATTTCAAGAGTAGCCTCCATGAGCACCAATGGCAGCTTTCTTTGAAATGCAAACAGCAACTCTGGAGAAAAAATTCTGCCCCCACCCCTTCGCTGCCCCCAACTCTTACCACTGCCTAATACTGACAGGCAGAAAACAACTTGACCTTCTTTGCAAAAAAAAAACCCATTTTTGCATAACAGCTATTTACATAACAAAATATGATGCTACCATTCATGTTTATTTTCCTTGGGAATTTTGAAGCTAGTTATTAATATCAAGGACTTTCCATCAAAATTAAGACTTGGGGCATGAACACAGAGAAATTAGGGCAAATGCATAGTTCAGAGACATTAATTCAAAAACAATTATTAGCTCCTAGTGGATTAAATTCTCACTTCATATAATGAGTACTAATTGTAAAACTAGGAGAGAAATTAGGAAATCCATTTTGTAATTGTGCAAAGTAGAAAAAAGTCATTAAAATAACAGAATGGGATGTGAAAAACTCCAAAATAAATATGAGTAGTTAAAGTGTCTGCCAATTTACAATAGGGTTTTTAGCACTTCTAAACTAAATGATTGAGGCCATCCAACAACAAAAGCAGTGTTTTCTTGCTACTGTGAGTGCCTTACTATTCAGCCACACAAGTGTATTGCCCATGGCTAACTTAAACCATAGCTTACTCAATCTGCATGTTACACTTCGTTTCTCATAAAACATTAAGCATGGGGTTCAAACAACAACTAGGCTACAATATGGGCAACTAGCTTCACTACAAAACTATGTGATCGGACTTAGTTTTTGGGGAGGAAAATAAAGAACATTTTTTGGCCTTGCCTCTGCCTATCAGCATCCATCAGTATTCGTCTGTCTAGTGCCCCGTCAGTGTGTGAGACATTTGAGGGCTGTTTGGAAACTGAAACAGTATTTGCTGTGTCAGCAAGGAGACAGCAAGGAGGCTAGGCATGGCTTAGCTCAACTGTTCTGCACTAAAGCTGCTGTGAAATTGAAACTGAAACTCCTCTCCTGTGCTTGTGTTTTACATTTGGAACAGATTTCTTTTCAGGTGGGGAGAGGGAGTAGAACTCCTTAGCATCAGAGCGTGTTAATAATAATATACAAAATACTAATGCTCTGGTGGTCATTTCAAAAAATCTTTTCTTAGTGAGCACTTAGAAGCCAAGAGAAACATACATGCCAAATT
Organism: Hydrophis major; assembly: GCA_033807585.1. Classification (NCBI taxonomy): domain Eukaryota; kingdom Metazoa; phylum Chordata; class Lepidosauria; order Squamata; family Elapidae; genus Hydrophis; species Hydrophis major. Next base: position 205,217,393 of record CM066330.1, on the reverse strand, counting down.
TCAAGTTTGTAGGCTTTATGGTTCTGGAGATTTTGTGATGATGTGTGAATGGTATTTTGCTTTTATATATATAGATTAGTTTGTAATGCAAGCATCTTGGCTAAATCACCAACTTAAATGCAAACTTGAACGGAACTTAAATATGAAATCACATTTTCATCTAGATTGTAGTCTAAATCCAAATACAAATGAATTTGGTCTTCCACGTAATAATGAGCTTTTGAGCTGAAGGCCATGGACTTGTTTTCCTAATACTTTGCTAGCAGGTGTAGCTGGAATCCTCAGAAGCAGAAAGAGTTGTTTTGTAGTGTGCTTTTCAATCTACACCACAATTCAGAGTCTTCATTCTAGACAAAGTCTGCAATTCTGAATATAATTATTACACTATATTTGTGATTGCATTACATGTCTAAGTGAGTCACGGGTGGGTGGGCAGTTAGGGCTGGGTAGTTTGAACTCTAAAACACGTCTGATTTGTTTTAAATAACAGTGGACAGACATGTCATGTGAACTCAGATAATAGAACTAAAGCAGTTGTTCAGCTTGACCTAGGCAAGGAAAAATGCTGAAGCTGTAGGGTAGGGTAGGGTAGCTGGAAAAAAAACCTCTCTCTTGAACAGAACATTCCTTCTTGATTGGCTGCAGAAGTCAACTCAGTTATATCTTCATTCTACCCATCTCAAGTCAAGCAATCGGAAGATAAACCTTGTAGAAGCATTTGGAATGACTCAAAATTACCAATAACTCTCACCAGAGCCACTCCTACAAAACATTCAAAGTCTGAAAACATTCACACACTGTATCTGGAGCATCTGGGATATAAATATTCATATAATCCCTAATTGGCAGCAAAGAGATGCATAAAACATTTTGCTGCCCTCAAGCAATTATTATGACTGCAGTCAATTTATAACACAATACAGGAAGTCCTCAATTTACAACAATTCACAGTGGCAGTTCAAAGTTACGATACTGAAAAAAGTGACTTGCGACCGTTTTTCACATTTATCACTGTTGCAGCATGGTCACATGATTAAGATTCAGGCGCTTGGCAACTGACTCATATTTGTGGCAGTTGCAATATCCCATGGTTATGTGATTGCCTTTTGTGACCTTCTGACAAGCAAAGTCAATGGGGAAGCCAGATTCACTTAACAACTGTGTTACTAATTAACAATTGCAGAAAAGTCACTTAACAAATGTCTTCACTTAGCAGCAGAAAATGTGGGCTCAATTGTGTTCATAAATAGAAGACTACCTGTATACCAACATATAAACTCAGCATTCAAAAACTAAGATCATGCTGATAAATCTTATTTTTCGGGGTTCCAAGATCACTGCAGATGGGTGACTACAGCCATGAAATTTGCTTGCTTCTTGGGAGGAAAGCTAATGGCAAACCTAGATAGCATATTAAAAAGCAGAAACATCACCTTGCCCACAAAAGTCCATATAGTCAAAGCTATGGTTTTCCCAGTAGTAATGCAAGGCCAGGAGAGTTGGACCATGAGAAAGGCTGAATGCTGAAGAACTAATGAATTGTGAAAAGAATTCTGAATTGTGGTGCTGAGGAAGATTCCTGGGAGTTCCTTAGTCTGCAAGAAGATGAAATCTATCAATCTTAAAGGAAATCAACCCTGAATGTTCTTTGGAAGGACAGATACTGGAGCTGAGAGCTCAAATACTTTGCATAAGCCATACTTAATTATCAAGTTTAGTAGTCCCTGATGGCTGGTCTAGTATTCTTTAAAACTGCGGTTTTTGTTGTCTGCTTATATGGTAACAGTGAATTTTAGTAATCTTGTATCTCACAACAGTTAATAAAATACTAGAGAGAGATTCTGGTAGCTGAGTAAAACATTTCTTCCACTTATTTTCAATTATTTGTGTCCAAACAGAATTCGAATTCTAACCTGGTGTTTTCTATCCCTTTCATTCCCATCAGATCTGGAAGAAAATGGTCCAGGAAAGCATTACAATTGGCTTGGCTGTTCTTACAATTTTGCTGTTATAAAATTTGACATTTTAGTGCCACTAAAAACATCTCTCAATAAATCATCAGTGGACACACATAAGATAAACAACAAAAATCTCAGAATGTTTGTTAGATGCATTAAAAATGTTCATGTCTTCCATCTTCCTTCTTGGGTTGCTTTGTAACCCAAGAAGTCCTGCATTATGGTTATATTAATACCAATAATCAAATATATTGCTCTTGTCCTCAGGTAGCTGATTTTTTTTTCATTTTTCTAGACTGAATATAATACCTAAAATACAGTGTGGAAGTTAAAAGTGTACATTTATGAGAATAAATTTGTATTATACAGATTAAATACTGGACCATTCATCAAAATACATGTACATTTCAAATCATGTACAAATCATGTACATTTTTGTTGGTTTTGATGAAGTACTCCCCTTTGTTTTCCATAAGTTGCAAATTTTTATATTAAATTCCATATCAGAAGGGGGAGAAAGTTAAATGCCTTTGACCAATTTGCAAAGCCTTAATTAAATAAATTGACTTGGAAATTATGAACCAATATCTGTTCATGCCTCAGCAGATGATAGCGGCTGGCTGACTTTACCTGGGCTTGCTTGGAATTTAAGGGAGGTCCTAGCCTGGTAATACAGGTAGTCCTTACAACCACAATTGAGTCCAAAATTTCTGTTGCTAAGTAAGACATTTGTTAAGTGAATTTTACCCCATTTTATGACCTTTCTTGCCAGTTGTCAAGTGAATCACTGCAATTGGTAAGTTAGTAACATGGTTGTTAAGTGAATCTGGCTTCCCCATTGACTTTGCTTCTCAGAAGATTGCAAAAGATGATCAAATGATTCCCAGGACATTGCAACTGTCATAAATATGAGTCAATTTGCCAAGCATCAGAATTTTGATCACATGATCACAAGGATGTTGCAATGGCTGTAAGTGTGAAAAACGGACATAAGTCGCCAATGCAACTTTGAACAGTCACTAAGTGAACTGTTATAAGTTGAGGATTTTCTATATTTGAATGGGAGACCTGGAATATTGGGGTAATAAACTTGATTGAGAAAAAAATCCATCTTAGAAAAAGGTAATGCCAAATCACTTCCACAATCCTGTCCAACGCTTCCAAGGAGTCATGGCCAGGAAATCACCGGGAGTCAAACTCAATTTGAAGAAGGCTTTGAGCAGGGAGGTGTTTATAATCTTCAACAATTACCAAGAGAAAATAGTTGCGGTTAAGTTCTTTCCCTTTAAACATTCTTGCAATCTCAGAAACAACCAAAACATCAAATTGGCGGTAATGAATCTGTGACATGTTGCAATGCATATGTCTTTAGGAGTTTCCTGGATAAGCCTACTCTGTCAGCCTGGCATGGCAACACTAAGTCTAATAAATGTCACGTTCCCATCACACGTCATGCTAAACTTTTTGGGGAATATTAACCATGACTGATGCATTCTCTAAATCCCAGTGGTCTGCTAGGTGGCAGGTCAGGTTGGCTGGTTCTGAAACACTATGCAGTGGGATCCATTAGAGGCTACAGAAATCCTTGGTTTGTAGGCTAGATTGGGGAGTCAGAAAAACATTCTGAAAGAAGGCGATGGAGAACCACTTCTATAGGATTATTGCCAAAAAAATTGCATGGACATGACCATGAAATCAAGTTTAACTTAAGTTTTTCTATTACCCAGCAGATGCATTTTCATACTGAGAGGTCAAAACTGTACATTTTCATCATTATCCCAGCACCCATTTTTAAAATATTCAAATATTCAACCAAAGATCTTCAAGAATTTTAAAAAGCTAGGATGCTAATATAGATAGTCTGAACCAAGCACATATATTTCCAGTAAAAGAATAATAGAAACCTTTCTGCATTTGGTCAGAAATAGATTTTGTGTCTATTTGGTGCACTGATAGATATTCTACTCTTATTAACAACAGCTTTGTTCTCAGACTAGATCTTCTCATTCCAGTTTCTCTCTTCCTCACCCCACCTAGCCAGCCATCCACCTACCCATTCTCCCTCCCTCCCTCTCTTCCTCCCTCCCTCCACCCCAACGAGGCATCACAGCTCCTAACGAAACGGAACTGCTGCCAGATGAAATATATTACTATTAAATACTTAATTCTTCTAGTGAGCGAAGAGCAGCCAGTATGAATACGATTATTAAAGAAAATTACTTTGGCTGATCAGATATTTCTGCATACTAATTTCTGACCCTGCTTCCCTCTCTGCTTGCTTCTCATCCCTTGGAGACCAGGACAGAGAGAATTCTATCACAAATAGCTGATTACTGGGACTTGCATTAAAATCAAATTTTTCCCCGTCTCGACACTAATGTCCCTGCCTGCAATAGGGACAGCAGTCATTGGGAAGAAAATTATTCTAGAGATGCTCTGAGATCCCTTTGCACCCGGAAGTCTGAGTGTGGAAAATATTAATACAGATCTGAATTTTGAGGCCTTAGTTTTCCATTCAATGGTTCCCATAGCCCAAATTCCTGCCAGTCAGCTCAGGCCTCAAAATCATTTTTATCATACTGTCCACAAATATAAGCCTTGGCTCAGGGGTGGGATTCTACCATTCACACCTATTCGCTAGAACCGGTTGTTAACATTCTAAGCAGTTCAGAGAACTGGTTGTTGGAAGAAATTACTGGCCTAATCCTGTAAGGAAGGCAGGAAGGAAACATTCTGGTGTTGCTTACAGAAACTGCCTTTCCATTAACCCTTACTACATTCTTGGCAGGACTAGACTTCCTATCTCTGGAACTTCTCTGGAGGTTTTGTTTTCCTCCTTTGCTGGTACTTTGCTTATGTGGAGTGACCATTCAAAGTTACAATGGCACTGAAAAAAGTGACCCATGACCATTTTTCACACTTACGACTGTTGCAGCAGATGCGTGCCTTGATGTGAGTGATGTTGAGTTGGCCACGCCCAGCCAGTCACATGACGACCAAGCAATGCCCACCAACTAAGTCACGCCCACAGAACTGGTTGTTAAAAAATTTGAATCCCACCCCTGTCTTGGCCTGATATTTTCTTGGCAAATATTCTTCTATTTTTGCATGGCAAAGTTTCCATGAGCATGGACTATCATTGACTAGGTGTGGTAAACAATGCTAGGCATAAGCAAACAAAAGGGGAAGGGAAGTTTTCCAAAAATCTATATATCTATCTGACCACCAACAATCTTTCACAAAACCTATATTCATCTCAAGTGGGGGGGGGGGGAATTGAAGTCCTGTAGCCATCAATTTAGTTAGTTTTTTAAAAAAAAAAACACTTCTGGAGATGTCACCAGCCTGAAGTTGTAATTACAGTCTGCATGTATTAATTCTAAGCTCCTGTTCTATGCATCTCATCTCGATGGGTGATCCTGTCTGCTATACTTCTTCTTCACCTCTGAGAAATGTCTGTGGGAGGGGAAAGGTTCTCTTTTTTAAAAATGGTGCTTCTATAGGGCAAACAAAAACAAGCAGACAACTTATTTTAAATTTGCTCTCTTTGAACTACAACAATAGTAAAAAAGAAAGAGAGGGAGAGGAGTGATGGCTTATGCAAAGCTCTGCAGATGGTCAAGCAACAGGAAGAATGCTGATAATCGGTTTTTTGTTTTGTGTTTACATTGTACAGAAGCTTAAAAGCTCAGAGTTCTTGTTCTGGGGAGTTTCACTGATCTCCCCAGTATAAGTCTACCATTGGAAAAGAAACTATATATCAACCTAGGCTGGTAACATTAAAAGAGAGACAGATTTTTATCTTCTAGGGACTAATTAGAAATCATCAACTTGGCAAAGTTATGAAAGAAAAGAGTCCTGAGAAATCAGAAATCTTCCTGTTGTAGTTAGAAATGAATTATTCAGTCACATCCTTACAGAAACCCGAATTGTAGAAGGTATGTAACAAGTTTCTTACACATGATAAGGAGCCATAAACTAATACTGTTCTCATAGCTCTCTGATTCATGAGACTATGCTATGCATTATTGCTACTAGCCAGAAAATAATAAGATAGAAATAGGCAACTTTGCATCTGCTAAAGGAGGTAAACTGTTGGAGTATAGCAGAAGCCAGAGGTTACAGGAGATTCTCCCCTTTTGTCTTTCTGCCAACTCTTTAATTTTATTTCTCTTTTTTCCATTTACTTCTGAAACTTCCTTCCCTTCCTGTCAGCCCTCCCAGGTAAACCACACAGGAAATACAACCAGATGAACCAATTCTACTTTATTGTCAAGCTACATTAATAGAATCTTGCAAGTCTGAAAATACAAAATTCCTGCCATCACTTTTAACAGGCTGATGCATTAGTGGGGATCCTTTTCATATATCCTTTTCATACATCTCAAACACACCAACAACAGCCAAGCCTCCTACAACTGGCCCCAATCCATTGGGCTCACAACCTCTGGTGATCACAGAAAAAGAAGTGCAAAATCTATTACACAGACAGAAGCCAGGAAAAGCACCAGGGCCAGACAAGATAACTCCTTCTTACTTAAAAGTCTGTGCTGACCAATTGGCCCCCATCTTCACCCAAATCTTCAATAGATCACTAGAGATGTGCTATGTTCCTTCCTGCTTCAAACGTTTTACCATCATCCCAGTGCCAAAGAAGCCTTCCATCAAGGAACTGAATGACTACAGACCAGTTGCTCTAACATCTGTAGTTATGAAAATCTTTGAAAGGCTTGTCCTGTCCCACCTGAAAACCATCATGGATCCGCTGTTAGATGCCATGCAGTTTGCATACCAAGCAAATAGATTGACAGATGATGCTCTTAACATAGCTCTGCATTACATCCTACAACACCTTGAATCTCCAAATAACTACGCAAGGGTCCTCTTTGTAGACTTCAGTTCAGAATTCAATACCACCATTCCAGACACTCTTCTAAGTAAATTAAACCAACTAGCGGTACCTGAACACACTTGTAAGTGGATCATAAGCTTCCTAACAGACAGGAAGCAGCAGGGGAAGCTAGGCGGAATCACATCCGATACCTGTACAATCAGCACAGCCCCCCCCCCAAGGCTGTGTGCTATCTCCACTTCCCTTCTCCCTATATACCAATGACTGCATCTCAAACGATCCATCTGTTAAAATACTGAAGTTTGCTGATGACACAACACTGATTGGTCTCATCTGAGACAACAATGAATCTGCATACAGACAGGAGGTTATACAACTTGCCTCGTGGTGTAACCGGAACAATCTGGAACTGAACACACTCAAAACTGTAGAAATGGTGGTAGACTTTAGAAGAAACCCTCCCACACTACCACCTCTTACAATACTAGACAACACAGTATCAACAGTAAAGACCTTCAAATTTCTAGGTTCTACTATATCATATGACCTAAAATGGACACCTAACATCAAAAATATCATCAAAAAAGCACAACAAAGAATGTTCTTTCTGCGCCAACTCAGAAAACTCAAACTGCCGAAGGAGACGCTGATACAGTTCTACAGAGGAATTATTGAGTCTATCATCTTCACCTCTATAACTGTCTGGTTTGGTTCTGCAACCCGACAGGACAGACACAGACTTCACAGGATAATTAGGACTGCAGAAAAAACAATTACTACCCACCTGCCTTCAATTGAGGACCTGTATACTGCATGAGTCAAAAAGAGGGCTGTGAAAATATTTACAGACCCCTCACATGCTGGACATAAACTGTTTCAACTCCTTCCCTCAAAATGACGCTATAGAACACTGCACACCAGAACAACTAGATACAAGAACAGTTTTTTCCCCAAAAGCCATCACTCTGCTAAACAAATAATTCCCTTAACACTGTTCAACTATTTACAAAGTGTACACTACTATTACTGTTAATCTTCTCACCACTCCTTATCACCCATCCCCTCCCACTTGACTGTTTCCTAGTATGATTTGATTGTTGATTGTACCCTATGACTATCATTAAGTGTTGTATGCTATGATTCTTGATTCTTAATGAATGTACCTTTTCTTTATGTATACTGAGAGTATTAACATCAAGACAAATTCCTTGTGTGTCCAATCACACTTGGCCAATAAAGTATTCTATTCTATTCTATTCTATTCTATTCTATTCTATTCTATTCTATTCTTTATCTTTAAGCAGTTGCAGACTCCTCCCCCTTTAATCTGATTGTTCCCTAGTAGGCAGCATCATCTCTTTCTCTGGTCCCTCAAAGTCAACTGTCTGGTATTCCTGCAACATTATACCCCCACCTATTTTTCTTGGTTAGTAGAGTCTGCCAACATCTCTCTGTGTGGCTTGTTTCGTTGTTATTGTTTCTGGTCTTCCTATCCAGAGCTTTTAGTTCTGCTTGTGTCTGGTCCACTGTTCCAGCTGCCTATCTGGAATTACCCAGATGTTAATTGCCTTGATGGTATTTCCTTCACTGAGTTTAGATTTTAAGACAAGGGTCTTCAAACTTGGCAAGTTTAATACTTGTTGACTTCAACTCCCAGAATTCCTGAGCTAAAAGGAAGAATTCTGGGAGTTGAAGCCCACAAGTCTTAAAGCCAGGGGTGGGATTCAACTGATATTACTACTGGTTCAGTGACTACTAACCCTAACCCTAACCCACTTCTGAAGAAACTTCTTGGATGAGAAGCAAAACATTTTCAGGAAAATAAACCCAAGAAAGTCCATTTGAAAAGCACCTTTGGGATTTCTCTCTTGTTATTAATCTCTCCCAATCTATCACCATTGACCAACATCTGTGTTTTTCCATTGTGCTATTAAGCTTTGCACAAACTTCTGATGTTTCTACTGATTCCTGTTATTTCTAGGCACTTGACTTCACTTGCGGTTTTCCAAAATCATTTTGTCAATTAGGAGCTGATCTTTTCTTCCTTTGCTTTGTGGGCAGTTTCCTTTCTGCTCAGGTGAAAAGTGTTTGTTTTCAACTAGATGTTGTTAAACTGCATGAGCTACCACATTAGTTAACAATTTAAAAGTAGTTGGTAAGCAGGTAATTGGACTGTAGTTGCCTAGTGTGACCCCTTTGCTGGTTCTTTCATTATCAGATAGGAGTTTTTTTCCAGATGTTAGTTCAGTTTCACCTCTTTTGCAGTATGTTGTGAAATTATTTGGCAACTCTAGACAACTCAGATATTTCAACCAAAAACCATGCACTTTATTGTTACCTGGTTGGTCTTCTTTGTCCTTTTCTGTACTATTTCTGCTGTTAGTACAAGTTCTTTCATTTCAGCTTCTTTTTCATTCTCATCCACCTTCCTTATCCAAGCTGTATTCTTGTTGTTGTGAACTAATAAAGGCGTTTCATAGAGTTTTAAACAACCTTAAGTAAAAAGCAGGGTTCTAATCCTGCACTTCTGATTGACCCGAAAATAGTGACATAGGATTGGTCCCTTCTGGGAAATCTGATTGGCTGCTAACGGGCCGACTCTCATTGGTTCAAGGGTTAAATACTTCCATACTTTTCATTGGCTAATAGGACAGCAGCCAACTCTATAAAAGGGCTGCTGCTGCCCTAGGTGTTGCTCTGTTCAGTATGATTAATAAAGAGTTGAAGTTCACTGTTCACTGCCTCATCTCCGTTCCTTGCGCCCATGCTCAGAACTTAACACTTGTTGTATTTAGGTTTTTCCCATAGCTGCACCCAGAAGCGCACTGATTCTTTGACTGCAATCTCTCCACTGATGGACTGGTAGAAACATTTCTGATTTAGCTAAAATTGGAGATTGGGGATTCTGCCTATAATGTGCAGTTTGATTTTCATATCTGCTGATCTTCTTGGTTATAGCTGTTATTTGCTGCTGCTATTTGGCATGGTGGCACAGTGGCTTAATAATGCTGGAACTGCCAATCAGCAATGATCTCCATTCTGGCAGTTCAAGCCCAGCTCTGTGAGATAGAATGAGCTCCTGTTAATCATTCCTCAGCTTCTGCCCACCCAGGAGTTCAGAAGTATGCAATATTGCAAGTAGATAAATAGGTAACACTTTGTTGGGGAAAACCTAGCTGTGTTTATGTGTGCAAGAGAGCAGAAGAGGTACTGGAACTGGCTGGATGCAAGGCAATGAACATGAGGTGAAGTAAGATCACTGAGCTAAAGCTTGGAAGAGCCAGCAATCTGAGTGCTGCTAGTGAGCTGGTATAAAACTAGTTTGCCCCCCATGGCGCACCAGAGGTAGACAGCAAACACTTAACAGAATGAACTAGCAATCTAGGCTATCAGGACTGCATTATGTCTAGCATTTGTAGATTTCCCTGACTAATTTTAGTTCTCTAGTAATCATTTGAATTTTTGTTTAGAGAATTTTTCTATGATTGCAGTTTGGTGGTGTTTGTAAGAGTCTAATTTACCTCTCTTGATAATCTCTGTGTGAACTTTGAGTTTCATACTGTTTATACAACATTCCTGTCCAGTGGTGGGATTCAAATAATTTAACAACTGGTTCTCTGCCCTTATGATTTCTTCCAGCAACCAGTTCACCAAACTGCTCAGAAAGTAAACAACTGGTTCTCCTGAAATGCTGCAACCTGGCTGAATCCCACCACTGATTCCTGTCCCTGATTAATGATCTTTTATAGTGACTCTCTAGAAGTGCAGGGAAACGCAATGTTATTTCTGGATCTGCACACAGACTGAATTTGGGTTTCTACTGATTCCATGTTTGTGCTAAGCTTTTTCGGTTGAGTTTTAGCTACTCTGAAGGCTGCAGTTCCTCCATGCTTTTCACAATCTCTTTTTAACACAGTTAGAACCTTGTCTCTGTCTCTACTGAGATTACTTACAAATCCTCATAAGAGCCCAATTTCTGTTCTCCTCCATTTCAAGGAGATCCTACTTGATCTCATAGATGCACACAGTTGGTCCAAAGGGGCTTAGTTCAACTCAGGAATTAGTTGAATCTCATGCACACCTCTAATTTCTAACCTTAGTCCTAACCCCTACTTTCTAACCTGTTATATTCACATATTACAAACCAAAAACTTTCTCTCTAGGGAATTAAAAACCCAATATCTTTTTATGAAAGTGCTTTCTGAACAAGCTGAAAGATACCACACATGTCATCCAACCATATGAAAGCTATCACTATAATCGGGGAACAAGAAAAACAAGTGGTTTTCGGAGAGAGATTTAAAGCCAGATGTACTCCCAAATTCCACAGCTGGTTTGGGGTTTTGAGTAAGTCTGGATGAAACTTGGCAATTAAAACCTTTCCTTCCCCCACCCAAAATATAGGTTCCCAAACTTGTATTTCTTACAGATTAGTCTCACTGTGAGAAGCTTTTCATATAGCCATGAGGTGGGTGGCAACCACAAGAAGGTCCACTGTGTACTCATTGCAGCCTTGAGCCAGTCAATCAGGTGCAACCACAATCATGTGCAAAATTTGGTCCTCAGCTTGATTCAGCACATTCTCACAAATCAAGTCACATCATTGCCTTTTGTGAAACACAGCAATAATTTGCCCATTTTCTCTGTCCATTCAACTAAAACCCTAGTTCATGCTCTGTTTATTTCTCACTTTGACAAATAAAACTTTCTTCTTTGTGGTCTCCCTTGCTTACATCTCATCTCTCACTTCTGTGTGACTGTATTGGCGCCTAACTCCTTCATCTCCCCTGTTACTTGGATAACGTAATACTATCCCTTAAAAATAGATGTAAAAGAATTCTGCCATGGTTTTGCAAACTCACACAGAACAGATTCTGTGAATCTGCACATACATACTCTGTGTGGGAAAATACCCGAACAAAGCTGAATGCCATACATGTAAGTACCCACGAAAACTTAAGAAAACACACACACACACACACATATATTTCTGAGGTTCTCGCGGGTATTTGTATGTGGATCTTTGGTTATTCGGGTTTTCTCCCGCGTAAGATTGGAAGTATCTAGGCAACGTTTCGATGAAGTCTCATTCATCATCTTCAGGCTTGGTCTTCAGCTCTGTGCTTCTGAAGACCAAGCCTGAAGATGATGAATGAGACTTCATCAAAACGTTGCCTAGATACTTCCAATCTTATGTGGGAGAAAACCCTAGCAAGTATATAACAGATCATAGAATTATGGCTGTCCAGCCTTTGATAGGACAGAGACTTTTGAGATGAACATGCTCCATTTGAATGCAAACGTGCTATTCTTCGCCAAGCTGAACTTGATTCCTGATCACTACTAGGTTACATTCTTGAGATTTTCCTGGCAACAACATAGCCATGGATCCTCAGACAACATGGCTGTTATTAAGAATTCTGAGAGTTGAAATCCATACCTCTCAAAGTTGCCCAGTTTGGGAAACAGTGCTTATTCTGTCTTTTGGTTCACTTGCTGAATATAAAGACAGATAGATAACTCTACAAATTCTTCCATACAAAGTTTCTTTTATTGGATTATATTAGGTATCCTCAAGATAACTCACAGTTATGTCAAGATGCATCTAATGTCCAATTCCTTGCATAGTTGAAATCGTAGTATAAAATAATAGTAACTGTTCTGTCCCTAATTAGCATTCTTGAAATCCCCGCGCTTTGATTGGCCAAAGCGTGGGGCACTCTGATTGGTCAGGCGAGCCGCGCCGATTGGCTCACTAAGAATCTCCCATGATTGGTCCATTCGAATTGTGGGAGATTCAAAGCGGTGCCATTGGCCGCGGCCGCCGCGGCTGAAAGAATAAAAGCCGCGAACCTTTTGCGAAGAGCCAGTTCGGTTCCTACTTTAATAAAAGAGCATGAATTGAAGTCACCGACTCCTGGCATCATTTCGTGGACACAACACTGGCGACGAGGATGGGATCCAGACCCTGAACCGAACCACGTGTCCGACGGAAGCCAGACGAACCACCACGATGGCGAAAATCGCACCCCCCGCACCCTTCAACCCCGCCACCGAGGACTGGGAATCGTACTCCGACCTATTCCGCATGTTCCTCGAGTGCAGCGACCTGAAGGACACCACCGGCCCCATGAAGCGCGCCGTCTTCCTGACCCACTGCGGGACTGAGGTATTCAAGATGGCCAAGGTGCTTGCCAAACCTGCCGATGTGACCGCGATGGACTGGGACGTCCTCGAGCCAATACTTCGGCGGCACTACGCTCCAGAGGTACCCATCCTGATCCGACGCAATGAATTCTACCGTCGGGACCAACGGTCGGATGAGAGCTTCAGCGACTTCGTCGCTGAGCTACGGCGCCTAGGGGGGCTCTGCGAATTCGACAACCTGAACGACGCCCTGCGAGACAGAATCGTGCTTGGGTTGTGGGACCCCATCCTCCAGAGCCGGCTGATGGCCAAGGGCAACATCAGCCTAGCAGACACCCTCACCGCAGCCGCAGCCGCCGAAGCAACCCGAACCTCCGCCGACCGCATGCACAGACCGAACGCTGGGGACCGCAGCAGAAACAACAACCCTGCGAGGTCGGCCAAGGCCCAACCTGAGACGCCCACCCACCAGCGCGACTTCCACTTGGCATCGGGCACTTCCGATGACGAGGAGAACATCCATCGCCTCCAGACAGGCCGCGCCCCACGGAACCGGCGGGGTCGTAAGTTGAGGACCAACTGTGCCGGTTGCGGCGGCGACCACCCCAGGTTGGAATGCCGGTTTTTCGAATCGATCTGCCAGCATTGCAACAAGAAGGGACACATCGCCGCCAAAAAAAGAACCGCAGCCCGGCGCGATGGGACCAGAGCGACCGGAGGAGAGAGAGCACACCACCCGGACCAGAGATCGCCCCTCGGACAACAGATGGGACCGGAACGGACGATCCCTGCGAGGCGGCGATAACCGGCGAAGAGAGGAGACCCATCAGACGGTCACCATCGGCCACGCCATAACCAATGATGCACGGAAGGTCCACGTGGAGGTAGGTATCGCGGGCCTGCCATGCAAAATGGAGGTGGACTCCGGGTCCTACCTCTCCATGATAGCATGGCATGAAATAAAGCGCTTGGTGCCTACCCTCCAAAGGAGGAACCTAGACAGCCAGAGACTCATCGTAAGGGACTACCAGGGAAACCGCATCCCGGTAGTCAGAACCAAACACTTCAATATCACATATAAAGGGCACACCGAAAGACTTCCCCTGACAATAATCGACCGCGACCGCCCAAGCCTACTGGGACTGCAATGGTTCGCCCCGCTCGGCATCGCAGTCACGGGAGTCGACCACGTCACCGACGACAGCTGGGAGCAGCAACTGGCCCGGGAATTCCAAGAGGTCTTCGACGGAAACCTAGGCAAGTACCGAGGGCCCCTTATATCATTCAGCCTAGACCCAAACGTCCCCCCAAAACGCCTGAAACCAAGGCGGGTGCCATTCGCACTTAAACCCAAGATAGACGAGCAAATTGACAAGCTCGTCAAGCAAGGGGTCCTACAGCCCATAGACCACGCCCGGTGGGAGACCCCCATAGTCATCCCGATCAAGCCCGATGGGTCGGTGAGGATCTGTGGGGACTATAAGGCCACCCTAAATGGTGCGCTACAACAAAGCACCTACCCTGTCCCAGGAGTACAACACCTACTGCATTCACTGGGAGGGGGCAAGGTTTTCGCCAAGCTCGACCTCGCCCAGGCATACCAAAGGTTGCCAGTCGACGAGCAAACGGCAGAAGCGCAAACCATAGTCACCCACCAGGGAGCATTTAAATGCAACTGACTCCAATTCGGAGTCAGCGTGGCACCGGGAATATTCCAAAGCCTAATGGAAAGACTATTGCAAGGCATCAAGGGGGTGGTACCTCACTTCGACGACGTCCTAGTGTCGGCAACCAACCAAGCCGAACTAGAGGGTCGCCTAAGGGAGGTCCTAACCAAATTCAAAGAGACCGGGCTCAAAGTCAAGAGGGAGAAATGCCAATTATACATGGAACGAGTAGAATTCCTAGGATACCTCCTAGACCGTCACGGATTTCACCCCACAAACCAAAAAATCAACGCCATCAAAGAAGCCCCCACACCCAAGTCGAAGACGGAACTACAGGCATTCCTGGGGCTACTTAACTTTTACAATGTGTTCGTGCCCCAAAAGGCGACGGTGGCAGAGCCCTTGCATAGGCTCCTGGACAAGGCGGCGACCTGGACTTGGGGAAAACGCGAGCAAGCCGCCTTCCAAAGAACAAAGGACCTCCTCACTTCGGACGCCATCCTTATACAGTATAACGAGACGCTACCTCTGGCCGTCACATGCGACGCATCACCTTTCGGCGTCGGCGCTGTCCTCAGCCATACCCTCCCCGACGGAAAAGAAGCGCCCATCGCGTTCTTTTCAAGGACCCTCACCAAACCGGAGCGGAACTATAGCCAGCTGGACAAAGAGGCTCTGGCTATCGTTGCCGCCGTAAAAAGATTCCACGAGTATCTCTACGGCCGGACATTCACCATCATAACCGACCACAAGCCACTGCTGGGAATCCTTGCAGGAAACCGGGCCACCCCGAACATTCTGTCTCCCCGAATGACAAGGTGGTCCGAGTTTCTGGCAGCCTACAACTACGGACTAATACACAGACCGGGTAAGACGATCTCCCATGCAGACGCCTTAAGCCACTCGCCGCTACCGGAAACTGACACCGACCCAGCACCCACGATGACCACCCTCAGCATAGAGACTCTACCCAACCTGCCCATAACCGCGTCAGACATTGCCCGAGAGACTAATAAAGACAAACGTCTGGCGCGGGTGTTGCATTGGGTAGAGAAAGGGTGGCCGGAAAGGGACAATGACGAGTCCGTCAAAACATTCCAAAACCGCCAAACGGAACTCTCGTTATTAAAAGGGTGCATACTATGGGGGGATAGGGTGGTCATTCCAGAAAAGCTACAAGGGAAGGTTCTGGAACTGCTACACGAGGGGCACCCTGGCATCGTTAGGACTAAAGCCCTGGCCAGAAGTTACGCTTGGTGGCCAGGGATGGACAAACAAATTGAGACCTGGGTAGCAAGGTGCCAACGATGCCAGGAAACTAGGCCAAGCCCACCCACAGCACGTCCTAGAGTGGGAAACCCCAAGGGGACCTTGGTCTAGGATTCACATAGACTTCGCCGGGCCCACAAAAGGACACACCTTCCTTATAACAGTAGATGCTTACTCCAACTGGCTGGAGGTAAGCAACATGAAAACAACAACCACGGAGGCCGTGATCAAGGAACTCTGCAAACTGTTTGCAACGCACGGCCTCCCAGACGTCGTCGTTTCTAACAACGGGCCCCAATTCACCTTGCTGGAATTTGAAAAATTCCTAGCGGAAAGGGGCATCCGCCACGCGCTGACAGCACCGGCGCACCCGGCGGCAAATGGTAGGGCGGAATGGATGGTGCAATTCACTAAGAAAACCATCCGGAAAATAGACCACGGGGAAATCCAGGAGAAAATAAACAAACTACTCTTCACCCAACACATAACCCCAAATACCACAACGAATAAGAGCCCAGCCGAACTATTAATGGGGAGGAAATTAAGGTCCCCACTTGACAGGTTACACCCCACGTATAACCCGGAGAAGCCCCCAGACTCAAATAGCAAACACCGAACTTTTGCACCAGGCGACCCCGTATACGCAAGAAACCTGACGGGAGACCCACTATGGATACCGGCCGTCATCACACAAATAACAGGCCCACACTCGTACCGGCTACAAACAGCAGACGGACGAGCGTGGAAATGCCACATCGACCAATTAAGGTCGAGGACTGCCAACCAAGAGACCACCGACGCACAAACAGGCGAAACCAACCCCCACAACACAAACCAAGTGGGGAAGGAATACCCAGGGGACCAAAACCAAAGAAGAATAAACCAGCCATACTTACCGGAAAGCAGCCATCATGACCCCTCGCCAGGAAGAGACAGCCAGGCCAGCTCGACCGACCCGGAAAGACCGAGCAGGAGCAGCGAAACCCGCAGCTCAACCAACCCGGGAGGCCCAGGAGGGAGCTACGGAGAGCGGCCCGGCCCGACCGACCAGCCGGTTCCCACGACGGCATCAGGAGCAGCAGAGATCCCGACCGAACCGGCCGAGATCCAACCTACGACTGAGCTGCGCAGGTCCAGTAGGCTCAGACGGAGCCCCGCCTACCTACGTGACTACACGACATAAGGACTGAACCAAGAGGGGAGGGGTGTTCTGTCCCTAATTAGCATTCTTGAGATCCCCGCACTTTGATTGGCCAAAGCGCGGGGCACTCTGATTGGTCAGGTGAGCCGCGCCGATTGGCTCGCTTAGAATCTCCCGCGATTGGTCCATTCGAATCGCGGGAGATTCAAAGCGGTGCCATTGGCCGCGGCCGCTGCGGCTGAAAGAATAAAAGCCGTGAACCTTTTGCGAAGAGCCAGTTCGGTTCCTACTTTAATAAAAGAGCATGAATTGAAGCCACCGACTCTTGGCATCATTTCGCGGACACAACAGTAACCTTTCTATCCCATATTTTATCCCATAGTAGTGGAAGAATGGGGTAGAGATGCTTCCATGAGGCTGTGTTCAGGCAAGAGTGAAGAAACCTCCTCCAGCCCACCAAGGGTCAATTCAGTGACCAATCAGGATTACAGATGTGACCACATGACATGGACTACATTTCCCAGGATACCTTAACTACATTTACCATGATGCATTCCCTGAAGGTAACAGCTCCCAATTACTAACTAACTATTCCAATTCCTATTAACTATAACTGGCTGGACAGTACAGTGCTTTAGACTAAAATTAGAGTTTGTTAGTTGTTTATTGCTTTATGTATTTATTTTTAATCCTTTCAGCTCCAGGTTCAAGTAAATATTCGTTCTTCCTATTTTTAGTTTTTACATTAAGGGCTTTGTTACTTTTGTAAAAGCAACATGTGCAAGGTAGGGGTATCGACAGGCTCAAGAGAGCAAATCATTATGAAAATAAAAATTTCTAAATGGGAACTCTAGAACATCCCAAAGAGAACAGTAATCAGGGTTCCAAGAGTTGTGGCTAATTGAAAACCTGAAACAGAGTCCCCACAATTTCATATAGTGTGATCAGTTCCATTTTCAGAACAACATTAATAAGATTAATGTTTGCAAGAAAGTCAATAGTACTACTTGACTGTAAGACAGCAGAGGCAGGATGCTGAAGAAGATTTTTCTCCCCATTGTGACTATGCAGCATGAGGTTATGTGAAGAGGCAAGTTGGAAGACGCTGTTTTAATGATGCCTTCTTTACAATTATTCTTCTTTCTTTGTTCTCAGGCTCTCTTGAGAACTTACAAAAATCACATGCAATGTTCTGGTTGAAGTCCTAACTTCTGGGAAGCAGCCAGAACCGAGCTGCCCTGAAAGCCTGAAGGGCTGCATTCGGGTCTGAGTTGCAAGGATCTATAGACCCAAGAACATGGAATGTTTATTTTTCCGCAATGACTTTCTCCAAATAAACCCAGGGAAGGAAAAAAAAAAAAAGAGGCTCTCTGGCAGCAGCTGTTTATTCAGTGTTTATGATAAAAGAGACTTCACCATAGCAACAGGTGGTAATATGTGGACTCCCCAGGAAATACTGTAAGGAGCCTCAGCAACCAGTGCCAGTTACTGAATTTAATACAAGGATTTGCTTGCTTGCTTGTTTGTTTGTTTAGACGGTTGGTAGGTACAATAAAATGTGAAATGTCCAAACAAGATACTGAGCAGAAGTGCTCTAAATCTCTCAAAAGATTGCTTTTGGGGATTTATTTTCTATCCTGCACACTAGCCTTAAAACTTGCAGGGATGTTTAAATGAGGGATTTGGAAGTTCTCTTTATGGAAGGGTCATGGATGGGAAAAGTTTGGAAATGCAAATAGGAAGAGCCATAATCCAATTAAAATGAATTGGGCAAATTATTTATCAGTAACTGTGAGTTCAGGAAATTAAGAGGATGATTAGATTTCTAACTCCTAATTCTGAAAATATAAATGTGCAGAGTCACCATCTTCTATGGTTCTACTGACTTAGCCATTGAATTCTACAATTTTTTTATTTTGGGGACAGCCTGAGCTTATGTTCGGCTATGCTGAAGGCAATGGAGCAGCCAGAAAATTTTAGATCCTAAAAATAAGGGTGAGAAAGGAGAGAAGCACTTTAGATGGCCAATTACATAGTACACAATCACATTTTCTTTCTCTTTGATATTGTCATTCCATGCTTTAACACTGCTAATAAGAGTAAAAAAAAATGAATGAAAGAAAAGAAAATTCCTCTGTATAAATACAGATTTGGGGGGGGAGGGGGGAATGGAAGGAAAATCTTGGCATGCACACATTTTCAACATATTTAAATCAAAATACCATCATGACTACCAAAAGAAAATAAAATTTACTTAACCTCTAATACTAAATACATTTGAGAATAAACACCATTATTTTGGTTGAAATTGATGTTTTTTATAAAGCAATATTCTCAATCAGCTATATCCTAATTAAGATTAAAAAAAGACAGAAAAAAGAATAACTGTGAGTTGCACCAACTGTGATGGGTTCCATTTTACCATGTTGAGCCTCCTCTGCTTGAGAGGAGATGGTCCTTCCCCTCTCATCTTCTGGATTGTCCTGTGGAAGCACCGTTGCCTAAAGTTTGCAGGTTGCTAGATCCTATAAATGAAAAACTTAAATTTAAGGGAACTAGAACTGGTTGTTGAATGCCTTTCTTGTGTTTTTTAAAGTGCAACAGCCAACTGTGGTGGAAGATGTTGATGGGGCTCATGAGAAATGACCATCCTGCCAGCCCAAGCAGACTAGAACACAGAATATAAAATTAATAGAGTTGGAAGGGACCTGGGAGGTCTTCTAGTCTACCCCTCTGCTTGAGTGGGAGACCCTATGCCATTTCAAATAAATGATTGCCCAATCTTTGTTTGAAAGCCTCCACGATGGTGCATCCACAACTTCTGAAGGCAAGCTATTCCATTGTTGAAATGGTCTTGCTGTTAGGAAATTTCTCCTTAGTTCCTGTTGCAAAATACTAAAATTCCTATTTTGTTGTTTGTTTTATTGGATGAACATCCTGTTGGAACTGTTATATTCATAAAGTTACTTTTTATCAGCTTTTCTTTTACTTCAGTAAAATAATGTGTTCATATTTTACCTTTGTTTGTCTTGCAGACTGATATGTGTAAGTAGCAGAATATGGCAAGATATAAATACTGGGATTTTAAAAAAAACTGTTAGAATCCCAATCTTGACATCCAATTAAAATGATCTTCTCAATTTGGTACTTGGGATGAAACCTAAATTCTGCCCTTCATGGGTTCAAGAGAAATCAGGAACAATGTTGTGTAAGAGATGATTGGAAGGTGGGAATGGAGCATGTGAGGAGAAGATGACAAATCTGTGAAGAATCTCTTGTAATCTCTTGCCAAGGCCAAGATCCATTTCAATAGTAACTCAGCAACTGAATCAGCCTTTAGTAGTAGTGAAGAAAAAGATTTAGGGGATCAATATTTTGAGGAAGGGAATTAGAGACTGTTGCTTTTAACATGTAAGTGTGGCTCCAGTTTCTTCTATGTGGTAGCTAAAGCAGCAGCACAGCCTGTCAGTTAATTGCCTGGAGCTTTTCTCCCCACTGATGAATCAATCAGTTAACCAATTAAAATAAGCATTGCATAATCTCAATCCAAGTGGCATTTTGAGGATATTTAATTAAGATAGCTGTTTTCCTCAGCAAAATTTACAGAGAATCGTTTGTTGTTTTGAAGATCAGCTTAAGCACACAGCTGCAATCAAGAATCATGCAAAAATATTGACAAAAGTGGCCACCACAGTGAACACCCTTTTGGGGGCCAAAACACCAGTGAAAAGTGCCCATCATTCATCTCTGGATAATGAATTTATCTATTAATTGCACTGATTAATGTTTTCATCCTTAGCTTATATCTCCAAGGTGCCACAGTATAAAATTAAAGATTATAGCCTAAGGAGGTTTTAAGAATTGCTGTCCCCCAGATGAAGATATGCTTATGTTAAAGTCTATGAAAATGAGTATGCAAAACAAGAATGACAGCTGCAGACACAAGGAGCTTTACACAAATAAACCCAGAAGGTAATACAGAAGCTTAGGAACATTATAGTTTTACACATTCACGCACACAGACACAGACATACACGCACATTCTGTCCTAGATGTTACTTCTATACACATCAGAAAGATTGTTTTAACCTCAGTCTGAAACCAGTTCTAATGAATATGGTATCTTTTTTTGCAAAAAAAAATGCACTAAGTGGATAAAGAAAAATATGGAGGATACATCTGCATAGTTTCAGAACTAAAATAGGATATTGAACATAACTGTTAGTTTCATTGTGGCAACATAAGGACTTCTCTTGAGCAAATCACATTCTGAAAATTTGTGATGGTTTGCATGTGGCTTGCAGGATGAGAAAGTACCACAGAGATTCTTTCCTTCCCCAAGAAAGAAGAAAGAAAATGAGCTTCTGTAGTATTCAAAATAACTTACTGTGTACTCTAATAGCTTTTATTCTGTTAATCATTCTATACATCAGTATTTCTCAGTCGTGACAGCTTGAAAATGTGTGGACTTCAGCTTCCAGAATTCCCAGCATGGCTGGTTGGAGAATTCTGGAAAATGAAGTCTCTACACATCTTTAAGCTGCCAAGGTTGAAAAACCCTGCTATATATCGTCAATGGGAACTGCCTATATTCTTTTGTGTCAGTCCTGACTATCAAAATTTCAGTCATGGCTTTGTAGGGGCTTGAATAATGTATCAGTCTTAAAGATGGCTCCTTTATCTTAGTTTTTTAAAAAAATTACTATTATGATTTCTTTAATCTCGCCTCAAAGCAACTCTGGGTGGCTTACTTATGTTAAAAGTTCTATGTAATAGATACATGCTTGTTGAGCTGGACTGCAGAAAAAAAAGTGCATCTACCAAGTTTTCTTTCCATCATGGCTTTTTTCAAGATGTATCTTTGAGTCTGGAATCAGCAATCCTAGTTTGTCAAGATTGTATTCTAAGAGCTGAAGCCTTACCCATTCATGTTACATCATATGGCTTTGAGTTCAGTGTACTGCTTCATCTTCTGCCTCAGAAATGACTTCTATGAATTGTACTTTTATTCTGGAAACTATACTTCCATTTACTTAATAAAAGGGATATAACTATAGACATGAGTGAAGGTCCAGTAAAAGCAAGTCCCCATAGAAATATAGCAATCCCTTCTTTGAATTAAATTAGCTTAAATTAATTAAATGCCTGTGTAATCAGAAATAAGCTTTCTGAATTCCATTTTTTTTTCTTGGTTAGTACATTTACAATTGCATTCAAGTCCTCACTGTTCTGTACGATTCATTAACATACTTGCAAGCGCCGCTCTGTGATTGGTCGAAGCACACGGCGACCTGATTGGCCGAGCAAGCCGCACTGATTGGCCCGCCGTGAATCCCCACGATTGGTGGAAACTAATCACGGGAGATTCAAAGTGGTGCCATTGGCTGTGGCCGCCATGGTCAGGGAATAAAAGCAGCCGCTTTCCTTCGGAAGCCGAGCTGATCTCGGGACTTAATAAAAGAGCTGAACTAAGTCACAGGCTCCTGAGTTTCCTTCCAATGACTTAACACTGGCGACGAAGGTGGGATCGCGGAATTGAAACCCACCAAGCACGTGGCACCGCAGACAAAGAAACCAACAAGATGGCCAGCATTGCACCACCTGCACCCTTCAACCAAGCTACTGAGGACTGGGAATCCTACATAGATCGGTTCCTGATGTTCCTAGAAAGTAGCAACCTCAAGGACGCGAGCGGACAGAAAAAAAGGGCCCGCAGTGTTTAAGATGGCGAAAGCTCTCGCAAAGCCCAAAGATGTGAAAGAAATGAACTGGGCCAACCTTGAGCCTTTGCTGTGAAGCCACTATGCCCCCGCCGTACCCACCCTCATCCGGCGGCACGACTTTTACCACTGGGAGCAGAAGGGGGGTGAGAGCATCGGTGACTTCGTAGCCGACCTCCGAAACCTGGGGGGCCTGTGTGGCTTCACCGATATGGACGAGGCACTCCGAGACTGCATTGTCCTCAGGCTCAGAGACCCGGTTCTACAGAGCCGACTGAGGGCCAAGGGCAACATTTCCCTCACCGATGCCATTGCCGAGGCCACCACCGCCGAAGCGACCTGAAAATCCACGGCCCAGATGCGGAGACCAGGTACTGGGGATCCAGCCACGACAACCGAGATGACACCAGAAGCAAGCCGCCAACTCACCACCATCCACCATGGCGACCTCGACTCTGCCACTGACACCACGGACGACAAGGACATCCACCGACTCCAAACAGAGCGAGACCGGCGAGACCGATGGAGTCGTAAGTCGAGACCCAACTGTGCCGGGTGCGGAGGCGACCACCTGCAATTGGAATGCCGGTTTCTTGACGCGATCTGCCGGCACTGCAACAAAAAAAGTCACATCGCCCGAGTCTGCCAGCTCAAGAAAACCTACAGCCCCCGACGGCAAGACAACAGCAACCGGAGATGAGACAGTACCCCCCTCCAGACCCAGGGACCACCCAACCGAGAATCGTTGGAACCGGGATGGACGGGGTCGACAGGACAGCAAGAACTGGCAGAGAGAGGAAACCCACCAGATGGTCGTCATCGGCCATTTATCAAGCGCAGACGCCCAAAAGGTATACGTGGAAGTGGGCATCGAGGGCAAGCCATGCAAAATGAAGGTGGACTCTGGGTCCTACCTCTCCATGGTTGCATGGTGGGAAATCAAGCGCCTGGTGCCCGACATCCATAAAGGGGGGCAGAAATTAATCCTCAAAGACTACCAAGGGAACCGCATCCCGGTAGTCGGAACAGGACACTTTAAAGTGACCTTCAAAGGGGCGCACAGCAAGGCTTCCACTAATGGTCATGGATAGAGACTGCCCCAGCCTTTTGGGACTACAGTAGTTTGCGCCACTCGGGATCGAAGTGACGGGTGTCGACCACATCACAGAAGCCGACTGGGAAGAGCAACTCGCAAGGGACTTCCAGGAAGTGTTCGACGGCACCCTAGGCAAGTACCGAGGGCCTCCTATTTCCTTCAGTTTAGACCCCAACGTTCCCCCGATATGCCTAAAACCACGGCGGGTACCTTTCTCACTCTGGCCCAAGATCGATGAGCAAATTGACAAGCTCATCAAACAAGGGGTCCTAGAGCCAATCGATCACACCCGGTGGGAGACCCCCATAGTCACCCCAGTCAAGCGCGATGGGTCGGTGAGAATCTGCGGGGACTATAAGGCCACCCTAAACTGGGCCTTACAACAGAGCACCTACCCTGTCCCAGTAGTGCAGCACCTCCTACACTCACTGGGGGGAGGCAAGGTTTTTGCAAAGCTCGACCTGGCACAAGCCTACCAACAGTTGCCAGTCGACGCAGAAACCGCCGAAGTGCAGATCATAGTCACCCACCAGGGAGCGTTCCGCTGTAAGAGACTCCAGTTCAGAGTCAGCATGGCTCCAGGGATTTTTCCAGAGCCTCATAGAGAGACTCCTGCAAGGAATCAAGGGGGTGGTGCCCTACTTCAACGACGTACTGGTGTCAGCAGCCAACCAAAGAGAACTGGAGGGTCGCCTGAGGGAGGTGCTAACGAAGTTCAAAAACGCGGGGCTAAAAATCAAAAAAGAAAAATGCCAACTGCACACCAAGAGGGTTGAATTCCTGGGGTACCTTTTAGACCGGCACAGAATTCACCCTACCGAGAAAAAAGAGCAGTCAAGGAAGCCCCCAGGTCGAAGAATAAAACGGAACTGCAGGCGTTTCTAGATTGCTTAATTTCTATAATGTTTTCCTGCCCCAGAAGGTGACCACAGCGGAGGCTTTTCATAGGCTTTTGGACAAGGCGGCCACGTGGAACTGGGGGAAACGCGAGGAAGCCGCCTTCACCAAAACCAAGGACCTGCTCATCTCGGATGCCGTCCTCATCCAATATAACGAGACCCTACCACTAGCAGTTACATGCGATGCATCACCTTTTGGCATCGGCACCGTGCTCAGCCACACGCTCCCCGATAGAAAGGAAGCACCCATCGCCTTCTTCTCCAAGACCCTCTCCAAACCGGAAAGGAATTACAGTCAACTGGACAAAGAGGCCCTGGCAATCGTCGCTGCAGTGAAGAGGTTCCACGAGTACCTTTACGGCAGGGTTTTCACCATCATCACCAATCACAAGCCGCTGCTGGGAATCCTGGCAGGGAACAGGGACACCCCGAACTTTCTATCGCCAAGAATGACAAGGTGGTCCGAGTTCCTTGCCGCCTACAGCTACCGGCTCATGCACCAACCCGGTAAGATGATCACCCACACAGACGCCTTGAGCTGCACGCCGCTACCCAACCTGGAGACTGACCCAGCACCCACGACAGCCACCCTGAGCATAGAGACTCTACCCAATCTACCCGTAACTGCGTCAGACATTGCCCGCGAAACTAATAAAGAAAAACGTCTGGCGCGGGTGTTACATTGGGTAGAGAAGGGGTGGCCGGAAAAAGACAACGACGAAACATTCAGGACATTCCGAAACCGGCAAACAGAACTGTCATTACAAAAAGGCTGTTTACTATGGGGGGATAGGGTTGTTATTCCAGGAAATTTACAAGGGAAGGTATTGGAGTTGTTACACGAGGGGCATTGTTAGAACAAAAGCCCTGGCCAGGAGTTATGCCTGGTGGCCAGGGATGGACAAACAGATCGAGACTTGGGTGGCAGCATGCAAAAGTTGCCAAGAAACCAGGCTGAGCCCTCCCGCCACACCAATCCTGAATGGGAAACCCCCAGGGGACCATGGTCCAGGATTCACATAGATTTTGCTGGGCCCACGAAGGGACACATATTCCTTATCATGGTAGATGCTTACTCCAATTGGTTGGAGGTAAACAACATGAAAACCACCACCACGGAGGCCGTGACCAAGGAACTCAGCAAGCTGTTCACAACCCACGGCCTCCCAGATGTTATCGTGTCAGATAGCGGGCCCCAATTTACCTCGCTGGAATTCGAAAAATTCCTAGCGGAACGGGGAATACGGCATGCACTGACAAAGCCAGCACATCCGGCGGCGAATGGGAGGGCGGAACGAATGGTTCAATTTACAAAAAAAACAATCCAAAAAATTGAACACGGGGAAATCCAAGAAAAAATAAACAAAATGCTTCTTATACAACACATAACCCCAAACACGACAACCAACAAAAGCCTGGCAGAACTATTAATGGGGAGAAAATTAAGATCCCCACTCGACAGACTACACCCCACGTACAACCCAGAAAAACCCCCAAACTCCTCAAACAAACACCGAACATTTACACCAGGCGACGCGGTATACGCAAAGAACCTCACTGGGGACCCACTCTGGGTACCAGCAATCATAACCCAGGTAACAGGTCCCCACTCGTACCGGCTACAAACAACCGATGGACGAGCATGGAAGCAACACATTGATCAAATAAGATTGAGAACAACCACGGGAAACACAACTGACACGCAAACAAACACAGAAGGGAACCCGCCCAGCACAAACCAAAAGGGGAGGGAAGGCCCCGAGAACCAACCCCAACCAGAAAGAAACCAGGAATACTCACCTACCGAAATAGGCAGCCAGCTCGAAGCCTCACCAGGAAGAAGCAGCCAGGCCAGCTCTACCAGCCCAGAAAGACCGGGCAAGAGCGGCAACAGCAGCAGCTCGACCAGCCCGGGTAGACCGGGGGGGAGCTGCGACAAAAGGCCCAGCTCACCTTTCCAGGCAGTTCCATTGACGAGGCAGAGAGCAACACAGAACCCAACCGAACCGGCCAGGAGCCAAGCACCAACTAACCTGCGCAGGTCAAGTAGACAAGTACGGAGCCCCACCTACTTACAGGACTACGTTACGTAGGACCATACCAAGAGGGGAGGGGTGTTCTGTATGATTCATTAACATACTTGCAAGTGCCGCTCTGTGATTGGTCGAAGCGCACGGCAACTTGATTGCCGAGCGAGCCGCACTGATTGGCCTGCCGTGAATCCCCACAATTGGTGGAAACTAATCGTGGGAGATTCAAAGCGGTGCCATTGGCCGTGGCCACCGCGGCCAGGGAATAAAAGCCGCCGCTTTCCTTCAGAAGCCAAGCCGATCTCGGGACTTAATAAAAGAGCTGAACTAAGTCACGGGCTCCCGAGTTTTCTTCCAATGACGGACTTAACACTCACCATATTAGAGCTGCAGTTCCACATCATCAGTAGCCTCAACTGAAAATAAAAAAGGAAGGAAGGGGGGAGGGGGAAAGTTAGAGGAAAAAATTATATCTTCAGTGCCACTGAGGTCCCTTTGCCCAAGACTTTCTCAAACCTGGAACCAATCCTGATCATTCCTACTAACTGACATGTCACAACAAAAACAGGTTTCAAAATATGTGTTGCCAATTTTTACACTTCCTAAAGAGTACCATAGTGAGATATGCTAAGATTAGATGATGCAAATGTTGGCACAGTCATGACATGTTCTGCAGAAGTCTGGTGTAGAAATGGGGACAGAAATGGGGAACCCGGAGTTTGTTCTTAACTAGTTGTGACCTCACTTCCACCCAGAACAGCCCTGTGTGAATTCTGCTGCCAATATGGGTAATGCAGTTCTTGTAGCAGCACAGACTTATAACCAAAACTACAACCAAGGGATATACAGCTTTCTTAAATGTGCTTAAGCTGTGCTAAGCTAAACTGCGTTGGTTTTGAATGGAGTGTGCTCTTCAAAGTAGCAGGAAATTGTCCTTTCTCACTTGTGTTCCCACTGAAGTGTGAAGAGGCCACATTTGGACTTTTCAAAATAATTTCATCTAAACATTATGGAAAACAGATCATAAACTTCCTTGTTGTTACATCCTGGCTTTTCCCCCTCATTATGTTTGCACCAATTTCTTCCTCCCTGAAATACAATTGCTTAATATAAATGAAACTGCTACAAGCCATAACCTGCCCTTTTACTTGCATTACAAAGTGAAATATAACCTTTGATATATCTAAGCCAGGCTGTCTCTTCTATTTGCAATGCAGCCAGCTGCTCTACATACCATGAGGTGGGGTGGCAGCCTGAGTTGGGGAGGAGCAGCAGAGATGTTTTTCTGTGTATTTATATGCGTGTGCTATCATGTGAAAAGCTTCAACAAGTTCAGAGGTTTACTTCAAAAGAGCCCCTGACAGTTCAGATTCTTGTATGAAATTTATTAAAATTTATCAAACTTTGCTTTGATATCTCACTGGTCAATTACCTGCAGCATTATAACAACTTGGCAAATTCACTGAGCAGGTCACATAGTTAGAATGAAAAAGCTGAGAGGCTGTTTAAAAGATTTTTGTCAGAAAAAGTAAGCCTATTGACAGAAGCCAATTCTTTTGATGTAGTGCATTCAGTAGGTCGAAGGATTAGATGTTTTGGGTGGCTTTGGTTTAAGTTTGGAAAAAGACTGCAGTGGCTAATTAATATCCCAGCTAGTCTGGCTAGGTGCTTTAGCTTATCCCTTTATTAAGATTTAAGCACATTTTGTTGCTGCTATACCAAAAATCTCTCTAATCTGTACAAAGGTTAAAAATGGAATTAGACCTTACCCTGCCACAACCTTCACAAACTAAGGGGTCTTGAGAAAACCCCAACTTGGTTCCTTGTGATACTTTCAACTATGCTGGAGTCACACTTCCAACATCTTCTGCGAAGGTGAAGGGGAAGGTCAGTTTAAAGAATTTTCCTTCAGTTATTTCCAAATGTATTACTTGATAGACAATTTAAGCAATGTTTTTTTCAAACTTGGCAACTTCTGTGACTTCAGATCCCAGAATTCCCCAGCCGACATGCAGAAGTCTACACATCTTAAAGTTGACAAGTTTGAAAAACACTGATTTATATTTTCAAGCAATATCATCTGGAATTATTCCCTTATTATGGTATTTCATGCAACATCTATAAGTCAGGGGGAACCCCATCCAGAGGTAACTACCTGTATATAAAAAATACCTGTATGTGAAATATGGGCCAATCTTGCCCGGTTGATATACTAACCTAAAGCTATGACCCTTCACAAGCTCATGAATCTCACCTCAAGGTTGGCTCCAGAGGGCTTTGACCTCCATGTCCAGGAATATGGTTGTGGTAAAGCTTATGAATTCCATACGTACCTTCCATGACAACTATGAGTTATATCAAGTATTCTTAGCCCCAACTCACATACACTTGGTAAAGTCTTTACTTTAAAGCAGATAAGCATGAATGTAAAAGACATAGTCAATACTTTGTCATGTTAAATTACTATCTCATCAAACTTTGGATTGTGAACTGGATTTCTGCTGAATACCAGTTAGAATGGTTTGCCTCAAATGCTTAATAAGCTGGAGTCTCCACAGAACCCTTGGGAAGTTTCCTGATGATTTTCTGGGCATCCAGAAAATTTAATTTTTGCGTTTTATAATTGTAGTATTTTTATATTGTGTATTGCTCTATTGTCTAGAATCCTGCAATACTGCAGGAGTAATAATAAGCATTCCAAAAAAATTACATAATGTTAGAGATGCTTGCATGAGCAAAGACTTACAAAAAGCCATTTCTATAACTAAAAATTGCACATTGAAATTAAGGTGTTTCCTCCGATGATTGTATGGGCTAGGTGCTTGCTAACATAAAATTCAAAGAGCTTAAAGGGCATAATTCTAAATTCAGAGGCTTTAGTTGTAATAAACCAATGAGGAGGATAATTACTCAGGCAATATTCAGAGGCATTAGTATTAGGGATTTGACTAATTTTTAATTATGCAGAAAGGAAAGCATAATGCAAACTAACTGGTTAGGGTGGTCATTACTACGATAGTAGCTGACCTTTAGAAGAATTCCTGGGGAGAGATGGACAAAGGTGGGCAAGGATAATGTCAGAATCCTTATTTTAAAAAATCATTACTCAAACTCAAATATCTTTGTAAAAAAAAAAAAAGAATGTATTGCTTTTGTATTTATACTTGCTTATATAGAGAAGGTATGGAGACATTCTAAGATATTCAAATACTGGTAGACGAATGAGTAATATATAGTATGTTGCAAGGATTGAATGTAAAAAATAGATGTGTGTTTTTGTCATACACAAATGAGGAGTGAATAAGTCAGGAAAATAATATAATTCAGCATGAATGAGATACTTCAAAAGTGTTGTGGTAAAACAAGGTCAAGAATGAATGAGTTCTGAATGAATGGAGATTCATTACAGAAGTAAGTTACTAGTATGAAAGAAGCATCATACTAATATTATGGTCTCCTAAAGTGTATGAGTGGGCATTAACTAATATAAAGAATATGAAGGAAGGAAGAATGAATGGCTTCAGAGGAAGGGGAAGACCAAGAAAATAGTGATTGTATGAAATTGATGAAATCCTCAAAAAGAGAGATATCAACTGTTTAAAGGACAAAA
Organism: Hydrophis major; assembly: GCA_033807585.1. Classification (NCBI taxonomy): domain Eukaryota; kingdom Metazoa; phylum Chordata; class Lepidosauria; order Squamata; family Elapidae; genus Hydrophis; species Hydrophis major. The sequence continues at coordinate 205,187,004 of CM066330.1, read as the reverse complement.
GGCAATCTATGAAGTAATGTATAGCAATGTTACAAGAAAGGACACCAAGCAAGCATCCATATCCTTCCAGGGGTGGGGTGGGAGAGAGTGAGTGATAACATGATCTAAGTACTTAATCGGTTTTTTTCATGATGGCATCTTTGTTTCCTACATATGCTGCTGGCGGTAAATATAGAAAGGAATAGAGAGATATTGGGTTGATGTAAAGTTTACTTATAGCAATGCTTATCCTGAAAGAAACAACATGATAGACATAATATAGGGAAAGCATTATTTCAAAAGGCAAGATATAATTGAGATGAAAAGAAATAGTAAATCGTACTCTATATGCTAACTTCCATATTTATGTTCAAATGCACCAATCCATTTTTATTCCTTTATTTGGAAATACGCATTGTTCCTGTATAAGACATAATTGAGATGAAAAGAAATAGTAAATCGTACTCTATATGTTAACTTCCATATTTATGTTCAAATGCACCAATCCATTTTTATTCCTTTATTTGGAAATACGCATTGTTCCTGTATTTTCAAAATAATACATTTTAAGGCACATGGTACCATCTGAGAGACACAATGAGAAGACTGTTATTTTAGGAAAAGGACTGCTTGTGTATACATTCCATCCCATTCCAGAAAAGAAAATCTAATAGCAACAGTATGATTCTCTTGTTCCTAGTAGAACGATACCTGTTCATGTAAAACTTATGTCAGTTTTGATAGCACAAGTATTGTCTATATCCCCCAAAGGATTATATAATCTGTAATTTTAATTTCAGAGAAAAATATGAATAAGGTGGATTTATAATTGTCTTCATTTATTATAAAAGTTCTTATTTACTCAGTATAGTTCCAAAAGTTTAATGCTTTCACTTTCCCAGTTTGCGTTTTCTACATCTATATTGAGGGAGATGAGTCACATCCATAAAGTATTGGTCCTTTTGTAAAACATACCTTGGCATAACTTGCACAGGAGAGGTACCATTTGTTGAAAGAAGCAGTACCCAGACAAGGGCTGGTTTTCCACTATGCCATGTGTATTGGTATATTGCATTAGCCAGGTTCACATTAGCCAGGTGTTTTTCCTTCGACTGCACACAACAACTAAATACAGTAGCTGGGTTTGCATACAAGTCAAGATAAAACAAACTATATTGTGGTTTAGCATGATGTATGAACCTAGTTAGTGATTAGATTCAAAACTGGATCTATTCATGCACCCAGAAATCCCCGCTTCTTTTTTTCAGAAGCTTCCCTCCTGCCACACTGAAAACTGCCTTGGCTGAAAAATGGTGAGGGGCAAAATGGAACCCATTTTGGAACGTAAGTTTAGCAACATTTGAAAAGAAAACATAGTCATCTCCTACTACTTTTTCTACCTTCCCCTGTTTTATCTCCTACACATTTTTTTTCTGTTAAAAGACGGGATAATAAATTGAGGGACTCAATGCAGGGCTGAAAATAGTTTATAGAGTTTAGTTTAAGAATAGGAAAACCAATTTCAAATCTCTTGAAGCATGGAGCTTGCTGGATCATGTTAGGCAAGCTCTTACATAAAAAAAAACTGAATTTCTTTCCTCAGGCTGCTGAGATAACCTTCCTGAAGGTTACATGAACATGACTACTACAAATACATGTGCATAACCAGTGGGGAAGGGATGGAAACACCATTGGTACTATTCCCTTATCATCCTGAGATTTAGTCAGGAAGCCATAAAGTCAGATTAGAGAAGAAGTAGCAAAAGGACACCTGGAGAAAGAAAGGAGTGAAATCAGCCTTGGCTGGATAAACAGCATCCTTCTCATTCATATTATTTACACGAACCGACTTTTCCCCTCACTTCCAAGTTTACCTCTCCACCTTTCAATATAATCAGACTCTTCGAAATGAAGTATGGAGCCGCCTCTCCTGAGAATATAATGGGGAAGTGGCAGCACTCAGCAATGGCGTTGCTAGGCCTCTCAAGGGGAAACCACTCTCTGATAAGAAGCCGATTTCACCTGAGGCCTGGAACATTAACTTTGACACTGAAAAAGGGGATATATTATTACCCTGGAATATTTCTGCATCTCTTTAAAATTCTTTCCTCCTTCTTGTGCCCCATGACAATTAAAAACATCCTCTCTCTCTCCTGCTCTCTCCAGTGTTAACCCTTCTGCTGTAAAGCACCTGTCCCTCTTGTTACTTTTTCATTCCAAAGATTACCTAGTCAATACTTTCCTGTTGTCATTCACCTGCAGACAATATTTCAGAGGCTACAATGGAGTAGTCATTGAAAACCATAAGTGCCTGTGAGTCCTTGGCCATATTTTAATCTATACATTTATGAGAAGCTTCTTTGCAGCTGTCAGAAGGTTAGGTGTGGGTTTGAGTTAAGGTAATTGTAAAGCTAAATATCTGAGCTCCTGAACTTCAGCTAAAGATCATGGCTTCATGGACAAACTGCAAACAGATCTGCATGCCTTTTTGGGTCTGGAGACAGAGGCTGGGGCAATAAAGATTGCGTAAGACATTCCAATCAGCTGATCATATTTGATGCCTTGGATATCTTGAGCAAAGCTACAATTCGTTAAATCCATCAATTCCAAATTGAGAATATTGTTCATCAGGGATGGGCTAAGGATCAAGATATACCAAATAAATCTCTGGGTAAATTGTGCTAAAATATTGTCTTAAAAGGAATAATAGAAACAATACAGAAATCAGTCAATATTTTTTTTAATGTGAAAGTACTTTAGCTTCATTCTGTCATGTACCAGTATCACTTTGAATTAGTACAATATCAAGTACTCCAGATAAGATTGCAAACAATATTATTCAGTGCTGGGATTTAAATATTGTATGAATCAAATTACTGATGATCCATGGAAGCTCCATTGCAGTTTTTGGATGATTCAAGGAAAATTTCAAAGATACCTCTTGCCTTTCTTCCCCTTGATGTTATTGCAAAATAGAACATAAAATGCTAAACTTTCTTTCCTTTCCCACAGCTGGCTTAGGCATTTTCACACTGCCACCATTTTTACTGACCAACTCCCCAAAAAGTGAACCTAAATCTTCCTAAAATTATCTTCACCTTGATACACCAAGAGTACCATCTGAGATGATTACAGCTGACTAACCTCCCTTCTGCTCAATTTACAAGGCATATGTAAAAAAAAAAATACTGTAGCATTATATTTTGATGACTTCATCTCTTCTCTGAGAGAGAAGCCCAGGAAATAAAATTCCCATGTAACATGTAGACTTCAGGATGCAATTCAAGCTGCTGCTCATCACCCATAAAGCCCTTTCTGGCCTGGGGCTAGGCTATTTGTGGGATTGAAGACAATTGTCTTCAATTGTATCTGCTCATCTCCACTGGGCACACTTCATATCCCTTCCTAGAAACAGCATCACCTAGTGGGACTTAGAAAGTGCTTCACTTTTTCAACACCAACCCTGAGGAACAATTTTCCTCTGAGGATATTGGACAGCCATGAATACATTGGCTTTCTATAGATCTATGAACATTGAGGTTTTTTCCTCTGGGACATTGACTCACAATGCTGGATGAATGTACTCCAAAAAGTTCTGGCTTCTGTGTTGCTAAAAGTGAAACAAATTCAGAATAAATCAACACTGCCAGCTGAATTGTCCCTATCTTTTGGCCTTAACAGTCTTTAGGAAAGAGTCAAAAATAATTTTAATGTTAGTTTTAACTCAGATTTGGGAAAGAATTCAGGGCAGAAGTCAGGGCAGCTAAGTTTGCCCTCTATAGACTAATAGTGTTTTCAAGCTTCATACTTGTATGGTGTTGACTCCTAAAATTCTCCAGCCAACATGCTGGCTAGGAAATTCTGGGAGTTGAAGTCCATCCATCTTTAAATTGCCAAGGTTGAAAAACATTGGATAACAATTAAATCTATTTCAAGGACATTTACATTAAATTAACTTAGGCATAGTGGAAGGTTTGCTGCAGGAATTTAAAATGTACCATTTGCTGCAATGGTTCACCCCTAAAAAAAAATCACATTTGACATAAAAGAACACAGGAGGTTTGAACACTGTTTTTTATTTAATCTATCACAATGCTGCTCCAATAGCTGCATGCTTTGCAGTCAACTCTATCTCTTATTCTAGAGAATGAAACCATGAAAAATCTGAATTGATATTACTATCTCTTGCTTGTATGTCTGGTATTAAATCATGACCTCTCAATTCCAATGAGTTTTGCCATCAGACATTCCACTAGGGATTTCATCCATACAAGCCCCACTGTGTGTGTGTGGGGGGGGTGGATATAGAATTTAAAAGGAATTGTGCAGAGAACTTCTCTGTGCCTCTCCCCCCACCAACATTTTCAGCTTGTTTCTTTTGGATAACCAAAATGCAGACTGTTAACATTTTCTGACACTGCCAAGGGGAAGCCCCTCCTTAGTCTTGATAATTCATGGCAGCAACACGTGTTCAAATCCTTGATTGTTTAGTTAAAAGAATTGTGTTTTGACCACAAGAGGATTTGGGGCTGCAACTCAAAACTGATAATGATATTTTTCTGCCAAGATGTCTTCTTAGTGCTTCCTCTGTTAATGCAGGCTTTCAGGAAGCTCCAATTAACTGTATCAGGATCTGTAGAAGAATCAAAAAAGGGAATGATATTAACCCTTTGCTAGGTAGAAAGAAAGAAAAAATATTACCAAGGACTTGGTCTTTTATTTTTTAAACAAATTTTATTAGTTTTTATGAAACAATACACAAACAAACAAGGCATAATAACATAAAAGATCTTTTCTGAAAAAAACCAATAGAACATACAGAATAATATATATAATATATATATTTACGTTATCTGTTCAACTTCATATCTTATCCCAACTTCTCTTTATTTCTCCCTTTCATTCTATTATGCAAATTATATTTCTTGCTCATTAAAATTTTATTGCTTTTCAAGAACAATACACAAACAAACAAAACATAGAACATAAAAACATAAAACATCTTTTCTGAAAGTTGCTTGATCCCGGTTTAAAACTCTTCGTACAGACACAAATTCAAAAATCATACTCATTTTATATACCATTCCATATCTTATTACCATTTTCAATTTTCTATATAGCTTCTTCCCTCTTTTATGTTTCTTAGTTTTATTTTATTTATCTCATCTCAGTTCAAATCATAATATTTATCATTCTTTGTCTGTTCTATTTCCAGCTATCCATTCATCTTTTCTCTTTGAACCAAAACTTCTCCTGTACACTGATGGGATTTCCGGTCTGCAGTGCTTCGGAGCAGGCAGGAATCTGTGACCGTATGCGGTTTCTGCCTGTGTTCACTGCCCGAGTGCCCTGAGCCATTTGGCTTCGGGGCTAAGCCCCCTCCGTAGAAGGTGGAGAAGACAGGGGGGTCTGGCAGGGTCGAGAGATATCACACCTCTCTTCCCTAGCCGGCTAAACCCCCTTTTCCAAAGGCAGCTGAGCAGCGGTCAGCAATGGCCGCCACACAGAAGAGCTCAACCGGAAAAAGAAAGTGCAGGAAGAGCTGTGAAGAAATGAAACTGATCTTTGCTGACCGGGACAAAGTAACAGTGAAAGTACCCTGGAACTTAAAACTTATTAAAGATACATTGTTTCCAGAGTGTGTCAAGCGGGGAATGGAAGTTAAAGGAAAAGGTTTTTTTGTTTTCACTCTCCTTCCGAACATGACAGCGATAGAACTTTAAGAGAAATCGGAAAACTCGCATTGGAGGTATGGATTTCTGAACATTTAAAGGAAAATCTTTTTGCTGTAAGTGGGAAGGGAGAGGGAAAAAAAATTGGAGCAGAATTTGAAAACAAGGAGGAGATTGCCTAGAATTCTAAAGAGCTATTGAATATTAATAAGACTTCTAAAAGATATATCTTAATTAGAATTTTGTGATTAAACAGCAACCCCAGAAAGAGAAATGGAAGAAAGAAAAAAGTATTAAAAGAAATAGCTTATTTGGATTGTTTGGTGACTTTGGAACTCTTGGGAATTATTGTTGATTAAAAGCACTCGGGTGGTTGTTTTGGAAAAAAATTCTCTACTTACAATGGCATCACTTGTGGATGAACTCAAAATTGAATATCAAAAATATAAAAAAGAACAAGATGGGAAAGATACTTTGGGCACTCTTTTTCAATTTCTAGAAATGACGGTATGTACTTATGAAAAATTGACTGCGCGGCAGGACGACTGGGATAAAGAAGAAGCCATTTTTAATAAACAAATGATTCTACTTGGGGGGGAGGAGAAAGAGGAAAAGAAAAAGGGGACTTTAAGGTCTGAAAAAGACAACCAAAAAAGAGAAAAATGGGGTGAAAGGTGGATACAAGGTTAGAAAACAACAGAAAGGGGGAAAGCAGAAGAAGAAAAGGGAGGTGGAGAGACAAAGGGGTAAAAAGGGCAAGGTGAAGAATAAGCAAGGGAGAAAGGAAGGGACAAGAAGCCTTAATGTGGGAAGCAAGATTTAAAGAAACAAAATTCATTTAGAGACAATAGGTAAATTTAATTGAGGTTTCCGGTTTCGCGTGACTTCAGGGCAGCAGGAATTCGCGACCACTCGCGATTCCTGCTGTGCTAGCCGCCGAGGTACCCCCGATCCAGATGGGTCAGGGGGATATGGCTGCCCTGTAGGGACAGCCGAAGAAAGAGGGAAGCCGGACAGGGGGTTGGGGGTGTCGCAGACCCCCTCCTCGTCCTGGAAAACCCCTTTTTCCCAAGGCGGTGGAGTGGCAGTCAGCAATGGCCGCCACGAAGAAGCCAGCAACCGGGTAAGATTGTGCTGGAGGAAGCAAGAAGAGTGAAAGTGCTGTCTGAGCCGGGTCAATTAACATCTTTCAAATTGTTGGAACTGAGCTGTTTGAATTGCTGGAGGATACATTGTATCCCTAGCAAGATCGAAAGCAGCGGAGAAGCTGTTAAAGGGAACTTTTTTTCTCTCTCTCTTCACTCTCCCACCCCATGGAAACAGCAGATATGAAATATGTTGGGACATTGAAGGTGAATTATTCTGAAAGTTGAAGCTAAGTGACAAAAGGGTTCCTGGACATTGAAAAACTTAAGAAATTGGAAAACCCTTATTAGAGGTATGGATTTCTGATTATTTAAAATTGATGTTGCAAGTGGGAAGGGAGAGGAAAAAAAATTGGAGCAGAAGCTGAAAAAGGAGGAGATTGCCTAGAATCCCAAAGAAAGGTATATGGTAATTGGACCTCTTTGATTAAACATTAACCCCAGAAAGAGAAAGAGAAGAAGGAAGAAAAGTATTAATTTTTGGAATTTTTTTTGAATTATTTTTGATTAAAAATACTTGTGGTTGTTTTGGGAAAAGTTTCTCTTTTCATGATGGCATCACTTGTGGATGAACTAAAGACTGAATATCAAAAATATAAAAAGGAAGATACTTTGGGCACTTTGTTTCAATTTTTAGAAATGGCGTTATGTACTTATGAAAAATTGACTACGCAGCAGAAGGACTGGGACAAAGAAGAAGAGGAAGAAGAAGCCATCTTTGATGAACAATTGGTTTTTTCCGGGGAGGAGGAGAAAAAAAAAAAAGGTAAATTTAATTGAAAAAAGGATTCTGTAAGGTACATAAGATTGTGTTTTTATATGTGTATTTAGAATAAAATGCTTAAGATATAAATGAGTACTAATATGTATGATTAGTTTTTTAAATGCATTGATCGTGGTCTTATATACTTATAAATTTGTTTCTTTGTTGTTGTTGTTTTTCTTATAAAATACATTGTGTAATTTTAGAATGTACTAAACAGAATCCCAATATAAGTTATGTGTTATATTAAGTATTATTAAGTTAGGGGAAAGAGTTCAAGGCATCATATTCCAACCAAGGACTTGGTCTTTAACCTTTGAGTAAATATAGGAAAAAAGATAAAGTTGCTAAGTAAACCAAAGGAATACCTACTTAAAGGTGCTGGTATGTGGGTACATCTTATTCAATTTCTACTACAATTGAGTGGAACAATGCTACATATCAAAGAAGAAAATGCAAATCCTATTGTAGTTAGATGCAAGAAAGTTATTATTGCTTTATGGCATCCTGTTGCTATCTTAATTCTGCCATCAACTTCTCACTGTTGTAATGTTTGTGGGAATGATTTTGGAAGACCCAGGAAAGAACCACATCAAAGGGAGCAATCGGATAAGAGTTAGTTTAACCAGTAGCAGTAATGTGAACATGGCAAAGAGAATCTCAGAAGGGACTCTCTTGTTTCTTGGGCTCCATTTTTAGACCTGCAATATTCTGTTAATGTAACTTTTCAATAAAGTTTAAGCAGCTTATCAGGGGGTTCTTTGTCTGGAGTACCTTACAAGTTTGACAGCTATTCACTTGACCTCATCATGTCACATTTTGATGTGTAAAAAGTAGAGGTATCTCTTCCATACAGCCAGCTGAAATTGTGATCGTGATGGGTGGGTAGAAATAGAAGGAAATACCTGAAGGCAAAAGTGGAGGTCTGAATGGTATGCCCAGAATTAAAGAATGTCTGCTTCAAGTATGAAGTCTGCATGGACATCCCATGAAATTCTGCTACTGAAATTCAGCAACCAAATATCAGAATTTGAGTAATAAGATTTGTGGGGTCATTTTTCAGAACTTAATTGCTTTTAGTAGTTGTTGTTTCCCTCTCTCCCTTTGCCATCTGCCATAATTTAAGCATGTAAGAGAAAAGAATTGATGTTCTATTGTAGGGATGTCACGCAATAGTGCGACTCAAAAATTTTTTACTACCGGTTCTGTGGGCATGGCTTGGTGAGCATGGTAGGGGAAGGATACTGTAAAATCTCCAGTCAAAGGTGGTATTTGCTGGTTTTTCAAACTATTCAAAATTTCTGCTACCGGTTCTCCAGAACTGGTCAGAACCTGCTGAATACCACCTCTGATGTCATGCGATGTACAGGGACTTCCCCCCTCTTTGCTAAATTGGGCATGGGCATGGCTATCATGTGACGCATCCGGCCCATGGGATGGGAGTTTGACAGCCCTGTTCTATTGGGTTTAGATCAAATTCTATAACCTACTGAATACCTGCTATACTCCGAACTTTGTAATTTAGAAACTAATAATTGTCATTTATATTTTTCCTCATCCTCTCCATTTTTGTTTTCTTTTAAGCCAGGGATATCAAACTCAATTTCATTGTGGGCAACATCACGGTTACCTCAGAAGGCCAGGATGGGCATGGCCAGCTCAACGTTACTCATGTTGGGAGCACCTGCCAGCAAAAACAGGCTCCTGGGCTCCATTTTCAGCTGCAACAGCCTCCTGCAACCCTCTGCCAGTGAAAATGGAGCTCGGGAAGGCTGCCTGCCTGTTGCCCTTGCAAGTTCCATTTTCACTGGCAAAGGTACTGCGGGTCAGTCTCTGTTTCCAGGGTGATCCCACGGACCAGATCTAAGCACCCTGCAGGCTGAATCTGGTCCCCAGATCTTGAGTTTGACACCCCTGTTTTATGCTGTGTCTCCTGGACTATAAATCCTACACAGATTTTAGCTTTACTTTTTTTATTACCTCACTTTCATCTTTTGACGACCAGACCTATTATTTGCTATATAGCAAATTGAGACCAAAAAGGATAAAATTATACTTTATTTTGTGCATTGAATCAAGGAATCCCCATGCGTTTGTATTCTTTAAATTTTTACAATTATTTTAAGCAAAAGGTGCTGTTTTCTGGATTTTTCAAATAGGAAAGCAGTATCTAGATAAACACCCACTAAGAGAAAGAGAGAGACTGGGAAATTATATTGGGAGCTTTGGTATATGTCTAGAAATTCTAAGACATTCTTCAGTTTGCAAATATACTTGAAACTTTGAACATGTCTTATTTGACTTGAATTTGACACAGGGAGATAAATTATTTGGGAGACCCAGGCTTTCAAGCTGCCATGTTTGAGTAAAAACCAAATAAACAAGGAACAGCAGAACCACAGGCTAAATGGAAGGGCAGTTTACAGAGAATGGCTTTTATGAGGAGGCCAGAAGCCTTGAAGGTGAGGCGTCCATCCTGATGAAACCATTTCCAAGGTTAAACAGTGGAAAGTTCTCACCTCTCCCTCTGCAGTTTTACAGAGTGCTTGCTGATTTTTCTCATGTTCACCATTCTTCCTTACAATAGATGTGTACAGCTAGATGATAAGGTGCAGCTGTATGGTAAGAAGATAGTAAGCAATAAGTTTCCAGCAGACTGTCGGCCTCTGTTTAGTACTCTGCACCAACCAGTTGTGAATGGTATTCACATGTGAAAAAGATGTTGGAAGAAATGTGGAAAAGAATGGTAATTATTTGTGAGTAAATGCAAACTATTCTTTGCAATATCTAGTCAGTTATCCTAAGGAATTTCAGGGCAAATTAGCTCTAATAGCGGGAAGTCTTTTTGCTATGATCAAAGCCCAAAGTGAAGTATCATGGATTGGGATTAAACAGCTAGCATAGAAAAGCAGTGAAGTGAAAAATTCACTTAATATCTCACTCATACGAAAATGTTTCAAATCTAGAGTTTTTTTTCTCCACCCAGAGTGCCTCAGTTTCTCTGGCACGATTTATTAAATTTCTCCTGAAGATGTCCTTGTAAAATATGTATGCAGAAAAACAATGAGTGAAACCTCCACATTCTGCTCAATGTACCTCTGCATCTATTTTCTATTTCAACTGCATTTTGCCTCTGTTGCCTCTTTTCATTTACAGTTTTGGCCTTATAAACCAACAATCCATGTTGCAGAGTTGCCCATAAAGTCCTCCAGGTCTTTTGGGAAACATCAATGTTTTCCTAAGTACACTATTTTTATGACATCACCATCCTATGTTAATTTTCACTGTTCTTACGCCTGGAGCCCTTGCATGAGACTAGATGTATCTGCCAAATTCTGTTTCACTTGGGTTCTCATTTTCCCAACCACAAATTCATTTAGCCATCTTTTGACATCAATTTGCAGATTCAGGCCAAAAAAATATAAACAAAAATCCAGAATGCGGCAAGGTTTTCACTTTCTACCCCACACGCGGGTTTTCAGAATGGGTTAGATTCTGTACTGCCGACTCACATTACAAGAACTTGGAGACAGGGAGATTTAAAGCAAGCAGCACCCTACAGAACAGTGCTGTGTTTGTCTACCTTTGAAATAAGAGGCAGCAAGATATTGGAAGTGGGGCAAAAGCATACTTTTAATAAATCATTGTTCCTTCTTGGCTCTGCTTTAGATTTATCACCATTCATTGTTTCTGTTTCTCCAAGTACAAGTCGGTTTTCTTACATGTTACTTGTTGTTCTGTTTTACTTTTATGTCCATCACCAGCTAACAAGAACCTGGCAATGATAAAAGAGATACTTTGCCTGGCCAGAAAACTGTTTCTAATTGGCAATAATTTGCATGACTATTCCACTGCTGGTTGCAAAAGTAATCCTCCACAAATCAGCAGCTCGTCAGGGAATCCAGCAGCAAATCATAAAGAGTGAGCTAAATGAATATAACCACAAATTTTAATTACTTTTAAAACTGTGATTAACCTTAATTATGTTTTGTTGCAACAAATCATCTTTGCAATCCAAATTATGGTTCTGTTTAGCTGAACTATACTAGATTGCGAGCCATAGTAATCAAAATGGATGTGAATTGACCATGCTGGTGACCACAGCAAAAGTCTTCAGAGGAGAGAGATAAGTTTTCTTTCTTGTGTAAGGTATATAAGCTTATCTTGAATGCAGACTCCTAATCACAAGCAAAATGTTTTATGTATATTTTATTGATTTGGTAAATTAAGCAACTGTCATTTCCCCCCAAAAAATTCCAAGGATGTCATTCTAAGTAATGTAATCATAAAACAAAATAAACTGCAATAAAATGTCTAATACACAAAACAACTATAAAAAATAAAGCTATCTTCAAAGTAAAGTATTTAAAAGCCTTGGCAAAAGAGAGAGAGAGAATGTCTTGTTCAATTCATGTCAAGTGAACTTCGGAGGCAAGATTATATCATAAGTTTGTTTTTTAACATTTCACCTGTCTGACTTCAAATAATATGGGATATGAAGGATACAAATGAGATTTATTTACAGGACTTATATGGCCACCTATTTCATATGATGATTCTAGTTGGCTCATAACAATCCATACAAAGATAAATAAACACAAAAATAGCCTCCCGCACCAGGGGCCAGACCTAACACAGCTCAACTCTTATCCTAGCCCATTGTTTTGGGGAAAGAGATAGGTTTTTATGGTTATCCAAAGGCAAAAAGCAGATCTCGGATCAGATCTCGGTGGGAGGCTACTCCACAGGTCTGGGGCAGACACTGAGATGTGCCTCCAAGGTCTCACATCAGGTGAAAACATTTAAAGGAGAAGATCTGGACCATGTCCCCTATATAATCTAGTAGGAAGGGTAGATGATCTCAGGGAGATACACAAATAACCTGCCCCTGTGCCATGTAGAGCTTTACAGGTAATGACCATCATGTTGAATTGAATTTGGAAAGCAACTGGAGGCTGCTGCAGCTCATGCAGTAGTAGTATAACTTCGCTGAATCATGGGATCCAAAACCGTGCATGCTACTGCATGCTGGACCAGTGTGATTTCCAGAAGGACTTCAGGGCAGCCCTATATAGAGTGTGTTGCAGTATTCCAAGTAGAAGGTGGCTAAGGCATGAGTGACTGACTGTGAATCAGGTTGCCCAATCCAGAAATGTGTGCAATTGGTACACAAGTTTGTGTATTGGTACACAAGGTTGTGAATTTGTGCAAATGCCCACCACCATGACTGTCATCTGGTCATCTAGCAGGAACTGTGAATCCAAAAGGATTTCCAAATTGTGTATCAAATCCATCCAGAAGACTCCATGAGTTGGAACAATTCCAAAATTGAAAAAACACACAGTAGTATAGTCCAAGACGGAATATATTTCGGGGGCGATTGTTTAACCCCCTTGTTCACCCGCGAAGTACAATAAGGCAAATGTTAAAAACGTTAAAACCGTCCTAAAATTGTCTTGGACTATACTACTGTGTGTTTTTTCAATTTTGGAATTGTTCCAACTCATGGATTCAAACTCCACAGTCACAAGTTTTTTCTCTCGCATCCAGAAGACTGTTACCCTTTTCCGAAGTCAAAGATGTCAACTATCCTGACCCTGGAAAGCCAAATATCTACAATGACTCTGCCTTTGAGTCACAGCTAGTTTCTCCCCACCATTCAGGCCCTTATGACCTCCAAGCCCCTGAATCCAGCCCCTGAATCTTTTGTCTATGACTGCAAAGTTAATTCTTTGTGACAATTCATTACCAACTTAAAACAGGTAGCTATCAACAGGTACCTATCACTGTGCCAAAATGTGAAGAGGCTTTATATCACAATAGCAACAACTTGATGATGAAGATTCTGAAGATTACTAATGGGAAATGCCTATTTGTTAATTGCTGAACACCCCAGATTTTTTTATTACATAATAGTATACATTTACAAGTCTAATCCCACAATTATATCTAATATTTACTCTGGTCCTGTATTTACATTCTATGTAATTAAAAGTAGACGTGCAACTACAAGCTGAATAATATGTATTGTTCTACCATGAATTTTTAAAATACATTCAGCAGAATGCAACAAGATTACTTTTATTTTTCCTGCTAATTGATTTCAAAATCTTGGATGCTAATATACATTTAAATGGTAGGTTTTCAACCACTGGGATTCTCTGTGCCTGTATTGGTTCTCTGTTCATGAAGTCCTTAGAACAACTCTGTATGCTTACAGATTTATTTATTTAGTACATTTATATCTTTCAAATGAAATAACATGGTATGAAAATGCATACTATATAAATGAATATAATAAATAAAAATATTAATTATAATTTATTGATAAAATATGCCACCCACATCACCCATGTAAATCAAGGAAGTTAAAGGAACATATTCTGTTTTATTCAGTGGTGCCCAATTTAATTCAATTTTATTCTCCATAGTTTTTGAACTTGAATATTGTATTTGGAATGAGGTGCCATCATTAATAGTAACTTATTAGATGTATATATCCTGGTTTTACTTGTACATCTATTTAAATGATCCATATCTGTGGCCCTACTTCTATATTCCCTTACTTATACTGAGTAAATTGCCATGCAGCTTAGTGCTATAAGAACAATTCATATATTTGAATGCATGACAACTCTTGGAAAAGTGATGGAATAATTGCAAAAAGTAAGAACAATGTCTAAACTTGGTTGAACTGCCTCAAAGTTATATTCATGAATGAGCTCTGGGCTTTTTTTGTTGTTGTTGTTTCTTTGTTTCTTTTTTAGGTTTTTTGCTATGGAAAGGCAACAGGTATTAGGATCTCACCAGATTTGCATGCATTAGAACATACATGTAGACTAACCATTCTGTCTGGCAGCCTTTACATTTGTGAGTGAATATTTTTGTCTTTGAATTTTAATAAGTGTAAATTAAGCTCTCAGCTGAGAACTGCCACTTCTAGTCTCACATCAGAATCTGCATAAATCATAGCATCACCCAACAAGTGCAACAACGTCCACCAGCTGTTGTTGCTCAGTATCTACCATATCCATGCACTTCCTTTTGCAAATTATATTAATTATGTGTAAATAAAAAAAGATGTCAATTAGCCAGGAAGCACTGAAGCATGACACATTTAGGATGTTACTTGCAGGCGCTGAACAAGCTGTCCACCTTGAAAATGTGAGACAACTTGTCTCTTCCTTAAAGGAACCCTTTGGTTTAAATTAAAAATTTACAAATTCTAATACAAGAACAGTTGGGTGAAATTCTTTACACTAAGTAGAATATCCTTGCGTTGTCATAATACAATTGTCTTACCCTGTTGGATTACAGTATTCTTTTTAAAAAACTGTAAAATTATAAAGTGATTGTTTGCAATTTCAGCCATGAAGAGAATAATATCAGTTTTACCACACTAGGTCTTATGTTATTTGGGATGATCAATACTATAGCCTCATGTATGACAACTCAAAAGCAATAATGTATTTATTGGACAAATCAAAGTTCATCTAACAGTCTGCAAGTTTTTGTTCCTGGAATTTTTCCACAGGAACTTCATTTAATAATCTAAACATTGTTGTATAAATTGGACTCATCCACATTGGGATTGTATATAATAATATCTATGCCTAAATAACAATACCCTCTTAGAATAGAATTAATAAACTATATTTAATTGTTGTCATAATAAACTCAATTTATTCATTTTTAAATCTATTCATTTTATTACATCATCACGTTCCATCTTCCTAAATGGAAGCCGAATTTAAATAAGTTTGTGTGTATAGTATGTGTATCATTAAATTTGCTATCCAATTCCCAACAACTCTGAGAGGCTCACAACAATCAAATAAATTGCAATTAAACCAATATGGCAAGCATGAGAATTCGGGTGGAATGAAATATGGGGTCTCAAAACTCCTTGAGTTGTCTTCACAACAGCAACCACAGGATCCTCTGGATCTCAGGGGAAATTTCATTCCACAGGGCAGATGCTTCTATAGAGAAGGGGTACTTTGAGGGTTTCAACATATGATGCTATGAAACTGAAAGAAGTAGAACCTTTTTTTGGATTTAGTACTTTTCCTACTATGGATGCATATGAGAAGGACACTTTTAAAAAGTCCTGGTTTTGTGTGAATAAATGAGAGAGAACTATTATTGTGGATATTTATTAATGTATAATTTATTGACAGAATTTTACAAGAGGCCTAGATGGTTTTAATCCCCCTGCCTTTTCCCATTTTCCCCCCTGCCTTTTTAATTTCCAAAAGCAGGCAAAAAGGATGGAATCGCAGTATAATGACATCTGTAAGTAGCATTGGAAACCATTGTTTGGACGTACCTGTAGGAAAAAGAGTTAATCATTGGAATTACACATCAATTATCCAAAGCAATTATTTTCACATTATAGCTAAAGATGAGAAAATAGTATTCAAGGCAAAGCAATATTCCAAAATATTTGATCAAAAATATAAGTGAATAGTACAGCAGAGCAGCATGATTTATTTACTATTCCACCATGAAGAGAGTGCCAAGAGAGACCACTGAGAGAACACTTGTGGTAGGTTCATTTTTCACATTTTCCAGGCAAAGGAACACAGTAGAGAGTATTCCTATTTTGCTTGTATAGACTGATGAGCCAACAAAGCAAAACTCCTCTGTATATTTTTGCCTTTCTAAAGAACACACAGTGTGGACTTTGAATAAGCAGGAGAGGGAAGAATATTGATGCTTTTGAACTTTGGTGTTGGAGAAGATTCCTGAGAATACCATGGACCATGGGTCTCCAACCTTGGCAACTTTAAGCTTGGTGGACTTCAACTCCCAGAATTCCCCAGCCTGCAAAAATTGCCAAGGTTGGAGACCCCTGCCATGCACAGTCAGCAAAACTAATGAATCATCAAATAAATCAATCCAGAGTTTACACTTGAGACACAAATGACCAGGCTCAAACTATCCTACTTTGAACACATTAGGCAATGTCTTATTGAATCCCACCACTGCAATGGAACCCAAAATTTCATTTGCTGAGTGAGACATTTGTTGAATGAGTTTTGCCTCATTTTATGACCTTTCATGCCACAGTTGTTAAACGAAGCACCACAATTGTTAAGTTAGTAACACAGTGATGAACTGAATCTGGCTTCCCATTGACTTTGCTTGTCAGAAGATTACAAAAAATGATTACATGAACTTCAGGACTCTGAAATCATTATAAATATGAGCCAGCTGCCAGGCCTCTGAATTTAGATCATGTGACCATGGGGATGCTGCAATGGTTGTAAGTGTGAAAAAAAGGTCACAAGTCATTTCAAACAATCACTAAATGGATGGTTGTAAGATGACAACGATCTGTAATCAATCAACAAATAAAAGAACATAGTATCCAACTTACTGGATCAGGACAAAGATATAAATAATATCATTTTCTTCCACAGATGCTAAGAAAATGTACAAAGATGGTTTTGGGGAAGCCAGGTTCAGGTCCATTTTGAGTGACTGAAGCTCTCTGGGTGACTTTGAGTTAGTCCTTCTCTAACCCAACCTATCCCATCTAGTAGTTGTTCTGGATAAAACTAAGAAACAGCCCCAGATATGCCATCTTGAGTCCTTAACAAAAGGCAGAAAAAGTTAAAAATGAAAAAGAAATAAAATCTTTCTATTAGATCTGGACTACAAAAATCCAGATAGCCACTTAGCAGCAAAGAAGGGAGAACAGGTAAAAGAGATTTTGTATCTCTTTGCTGCCTTCCCATGTCAACTGGGATTTGCAGTTCAAATCTTGAAATTCTATCTCTGAATGGAACCATTTCAGAATAACTTGCAACAAGATTCACATTCTTTGTATGTTAAAATATTTATCAGAAACATTTTTTTTTATTTTTTATTTTTATTTTGCCGTGATTGGAAGCAATCTTTAGCTCACCAAAAGGTTTCTACCAAACAGAGACCAAAAGTTTTGTTTTTCGATGATAAATTGGACAAAAAAACCAACAATATTGAAGGTTCTTCTTATGACATCATCTACCTCAACTTTATTTCATAAAATGTGTCATCGCCTATGTCTTTATCTTTTTGGATTAGACATTGTGCCCTTTGAAGCAGTGTAGCTCCATTAGCACAAAAATTTTCATCTACTTTCTCCCCCCTTGAAGCTGTAAGTATAAACTCATAATTTTTCTTTTTTTCCCTCTCCCTTCTTCTCTCCCCCCCCCCCACCACTCTCAACCAATTGATAACACTGCAGAGGAAAATGTAGATTTAGTGATTTTTCATATGTGATTCTGCCGAAAAGCAGTTAAATAATATCAAATAATAAAATAATGGCTATCTGTGTTTAGACTGCAGTATTTTACACGTATAAATATTACAGTTACAGGCCAAACCAGACGTTATGCAGGACATCAGCATTCAGGATCTTCTGTGGATTTCTTTTTGAAAAAATATTAATAGCAGTCAATCCCAATTAACATGAAAGGAACTTTCTCTCATCCTGTTAAATTTCTCTTAAAATTGTTCTTGCCCTGGAGTACCTATTTACTTTATGGAGCAAAAGCTTATTGGCATTACTCCAGTAACTGTAAGTAGCCCTTGGACTAAACTCATGAGCTCTTCATCATAATTTCAAAATAAAGGTGTGCGTCTTTTATCCATTTATGATAACCTGCAGTGCAAGAGAGAAACACAGACTTAAACTATCAGAAGAGAGGGGATGGTGGAAGTGCCCATCAATTGCTTCAATCCTGCTTCAACCGGATTATTTTAAAAAAGGATACTTGACATTACAAAAAAGAAAAAGAAAAAAAAGATGACCAATATTCTTTACAACTGTGACAATCTGGATCAGGGAACAAAGAACGTAGAAAATGTAAAAGATAATCCTGCTTGGCTCCCAATCATGCCATGTCTAAATCACAAAAACCCAGATGACCACTAGATGGTAGCAAAGATATAAAAGCAAACAAGAAAGAAAGCTGTAAAGAAGCCATTTCTTTCCTTCAGGATCCCCTGGAAAAGAAGGTTTTCCTCAAAATGCATTGGAATTGCCATCAGTTATACGGATCAGAAGAAATGCAGGATGCTGTAACTCTGCTATGTGGCAGTCCTCCAGATCTTTGCAGCACAAGTATAGTAAGTGTTCTGTCCCCTCATTTGAATTCTTGAGATCCCCGCGCTTTGATTGGCCAAAGCGCGGGGCGATCGGATTGGCTAGGCGAGCCGCGCTGATTGGCTCGCTGAGAATCTCCCGTGATTGGTCAATTCGAATTGCGGGAGATTCAAAGACGTGCCATTGGCCGTGGCCGCCACGGCTTGGAAATAAAAAGCCGCGAAGTTTTCCTTTAGCCCCAGTTCGGTTCCTGACTAAATAAAAGAGCTTGATACTAACTCACCGACTCCTGGCTTCCTTCCACGCGGACTTAACACTGGCGACGAGGGTGGGATTCCTTTCCTGAACCGAAGCACGTGTCCGATGGAAGCCAGCCAACCGACGAGATGGCCAGCATCACACCACCAACCCCCTTCAACCCCGCTACCGAGGGCTGGGAATCTTACACAGACAGATTCCACATGTTCCTCAAATGCAACAATCTGAAGGATGCCACGGGACCGAAGAAATGAGCCATCTTCCTAACACACTGCGGGCCCGCAGTGTTTAAGATGGCAAAAGTGCTAGCCAAGCCCGCCGACGTTACCGCGATGGATTGGGTGGACCTCGAACCATTGCTCCGGAAACACTACGCTCCAGCCGTGCCCATCCTCATCCGACGACACAAATTTTATCGGCGGGACCAGCAGTCGGGCGAGAGTCTCAGTGATTTCGTTGCAGAGCTGCGGTGCCTGGGAGGACTATGCTAGTTCTCCAACATGAATGAGGCCCTTCGGGACCCCGTTCTCCAAAGTCGGTTGATGGCTAAGGGCAACATCTCTCTCGCCGACGCCATATCCGAAGCCGCGGCTGCTGAAGCAACCCGACAATCAGCAGACCGCATGCAGAGACCGAATGCCGGGGACCACACCGCAAACAACAACCCTGCAAGGTCGACTGAGGTCCAACCTGAAACTACCACCCACCAGGGCGAACTCCACTCCACCTCGGGCATGTCAGACGAGGAGGAAGACATCCACCATCTCCAGGCAGGCCGTGACCAGCGCAGCCAGCGGAGTCATAAGTCGAGGACCGCGTGTGCCGGTTGCGGAGGCGACCACCCCAGATCCGAATGCCGGTTCTTCGACTCCGTTTGCCAGCACTGCGACAAGAAGGGCCACATTGCACGCGTTTGCCGCCTCAAGAAAACCCACAGCCCCAGGCGATGGGATCCGAGCGAGCGGAGACGACAGAACACACACCCCAGGACCAGAGACCGGCCAACAGACAACCGCTGGGAGCGAAACGGACGAGCCCAACGAGGCGGAGAGACCAGGCGGAGAGAAGAGACACATCAGACAGTCACCATCGGCCACGCCACAACCATAGACACCAGAAAGGTCTAGGTGGAGGTAGTCATCGAAGGCGAACCTTGTAAAATGGAGGTGGACTCCGGGTCCTACCTCTCAATGGTAGCCTGGCAAGAAATTAAACGCTTGGTGCCTACCATCCAGAGAAGGCAACTAGAAAACCAGAGACTAATCCTCAAGGACTACCAGGGAAACCGCATCCCTGTAGTCGGAACAGGACAGTTTACAGTGACCTACAAGGAACACGCCGAAAGACTTCCCTTAACCATCGTCGATCGAGACCGACCTAGCCTACTGGGACTTCAATGGTTCGCACCGCTAGGCATTGCAGTCACGGGCATCGACCACATCGCCGAAGCCGACTGGGAGCAGCAACTGGCCCGGGACTTCCAGGAAGTGTTCGACGGCACCCTAGGCAAGTACCGAGGGCCCCCTATATCCTTCAGCCTAGACCCCAACGTTCCCCCGAAACGCCTAAAACCAAGGCGGGTACCGTTCGCACTCAAACCGAAGATAGATGAGCAAATTGACAAGCTCGTCAAGCAAGGGGTCTTACACCCGGTGGGAGACCCCCATAGTCACCCCAATCAAGCCTGATAGGTCAGTGAGAATCTGCGGGGACTATAAGGCCACCCTAAATGGCGCCTTGCAGCAAAGCGCTTACCCCGTCCCAGTAGTGCAGCATCTCCTACACTCACTGGGAGGGGGCAAAGTTTTCGCGAAACTCGACCTGGCCCAAGCATACCAGCAACTGCTGGTCGATGAGGAAACTGCAGAGGCACAAACCATAGTCACCCACCGGGGAGCCTTTAGATGCAACCGCCTCCAATTTGGAGTCAGTGTGGCACCTGGAATTTTCCAGAGCCTCATGGAAAGACTCTTACAGGGCATCAAAGGGGTGGTCCCATACTTCGATGATGTACTAGTATCGGCAACCAACCAGGCTGAACTAGAGACTCGCCTAAGGGAGGTGCTAATGAGGTTCAAAGAAACCGGGCTTAAAGTGAAGAGGGAAAAATGCCAGCTGTACACAGAGCGGGTCGAATTCCTAGGATACCTCCTAGACCAACACGGCATTCACCCCACCAACAAGAAAATTAAAGCCATCAAGGAAGCCCCCACACCCAAGTCAAAAACAGAACTGCAGGCGTTTCTGGGGCTACTTAACTTTTATAATATCTTCCTGCCCCAAAAGGTGACCGTGGTGGAGCCTTTGCGTAGGCTTTTGGACAAGGTGGCTACCTGGACTTGGGGGAAACGCGAGGAAGCCGCCTTCAGAAAAACCAAGGACCTGCTCACTTCGGATGCCGTCCTCATCCAGTACAACGAGACCCTACCACTAGCCATCACATGCGACGCATCACCCTTCGGCGTCGGCGCTGTCCTCAGCCACACTCTCCCCGATGGAAAAGAAACACCCATCACGTTTTTTTCAAGGACCCTCACCAAACCGGAGCGGAACTACAGCCAGCTGGACAAAGAGGCTTTGGCTGTCGGCGCCGCAGTAAAAAGGTTTCACGAGTACCTCTACGGCTGGACGTTTACCATCATCACCGACCACAAACCGCTGCTGGGAATCCTTGCAGGGAACAGGGCCACCCCGAACATTCTGTCTCCCCGAATGACAAGGTGGTCCGAATTCCTGGCTGCCTACAACTGCGGACTCACACATCGACCTGATTAGACTATCTCCCATGCGGACGCCTTAAGCCGCTCACCATTACCTGAACCAGACACTGACCCAGCACCCACGATGACCACCCTCAGCATAGAGACTCTACCCAACCTACCCATAACCACGTCAGACATTGCCCGAGAAACTAATAAAGATAAACGTCTGGCGCAGGTTCTGCATTGGGTAGAGAAAGGGTGGCCGGAAAGGGACAACGACAAGTCCGTCAGGACGTTCCGGAACCGGCAAATGGAACTCTCGTTACTAAAAGGGTGCATACTATGGGGGGATAGGGTGGTCATCCCGGAAAAACTACAAGGAAAGGTTTTGGAACTGTTACACGAGGGGCACTCGGCATCATTAGGACAAAAGCCCTGGCCAGAAGTTACGCTTGGTGGCCAGGGATGGACAAACAGATCGAGGCCTGGGTAGCAAGGTGTGAACAATGCCAGGAAACTAGGCCAAGCCCACCCACAGCACCCATCCTAGAGTGGGAAACCCCCAGGGGACCGTGGTCTAGGATCCACATAGATTTCGCTGGGCCCACAAAAGGACACACTTTCTTAATAACCGTAGATGCTTACTCCAACTGGCTGGAGGTAAGCAACATGAGAACAACCACCACGGAGGCCGTGACCAAAGAACTCTGCAAACTTTTCGCAACACACGGCCTCCCGGACGTCCTCGTTTCCGACAACGGGCCCCAATTCACCTCGCTAGAATTTGAAAAATTCCTAGCGGAGAGGGGCATACAACACGCACTGACAGCCCCAGTGCATCCGGCGGCGAATGGTATGGCGGAACGGATGGTTCAATTCACAAAGAAAACCATCCAGAAAATAGACCACGGGGAGATCCAGGACAAAATAAATAAATTACTTTCCATACAGCACATAACCCCAAACACCACAACAAATAAAAGCCCAGCAGAACTGCTAATGGGGAGGAAAATAAGGCCCCCACTGGATAGATTATACCCCACTTACAACCCAGAGAAACCCCCAGACTCCACCAGCAAACACCGAACCTTCGCACCAGGCAACGCCGTCTACGCGAAGAACCTAACCGGAGACCCATTATGGGTACCAGCAATCATAACACAACTAACAGGCCCACACTCGTACCGGCTACAAACAACCGACGGACAAGCATGGAAACGCCACATCGACCAGTTAAGATCGAGGACAACCACACAAGACACCACCAACGCGCAACCAAGCAAAACCAACTCCCGCAACACAAACCAAGAGGGGAGGGGATACCCAGGGAACCAAAACCCAGAAAAAATAAACCAGCCATACTCACCTGAAAGCAGCCAGCACGAACCCTCGCCAGGAAGAAACAGCCAGGCCAGCTCAACCAACCCGGGAAGACCGAGCGGGAGCGGCGAAACCCGCAGCTCAACCCACCCGGGTAGCCCAGGAGGGAGCTGCGGAGAGCGGCCCGGCCAGACAGACCAGGCGGTTCCCACGACGGAGTCCAGAGAAACAGAGACCCCGACCGAACCAGCCGAGATCCAACCTACGACTGACCTGCGCAGGTCCAGTAGGCAGAGACAGAGCCCCGCCTACCCACAGGACTACGCGACGTAAGGACTGAACCAAGAGGGGCGGGGTGTTCTGTCCCCTCATTTGAATTCTTGAGATCCCCACGCTTTGATTGGCCAAAGCGCGGGGCGATCGGATTGGCTAGGCGAGCCGCACCGATTGGCTCGCTGAGAATCTCCCGCGATTGGTCAATTCGAATCGCGGGAGATTCAAAGTGGTGCCCTTGGCCGCGGCTTGGAAATAAAAAGCCGTGAAGTTTTCCTTTAGCCCCAGTTCGGTTCCTGACTAAATAAAAGAGCTTGATACTAAGTCACCGACTCCTGGCTTCCTTCCACGCGGACTTAACAGTAAGCCTACTTACTATTAAGCACTTTGGAGGATTATAACAGATCCCAGTAAATAAGCAACATATATGAACTCATCCTTAGTCAAGTAAATACCTTTAAATTTAATTGATTTGTAGGGCTGCTGCATATCTGATAAGATTTTCTGAATGATTATGAACACATTTAGCCAAACTATGCTATATTTAGTTTAAATGATTTTGTTGCTGCTAAAAATTAATCATTCTAGATTTACAATTATTTATAATTCCTATCTTCTGAATTATATATCTCTGCAAAAAAAGACCAGAATCATGCAGGCCATAGTTTTCTCTATGGCAATCAGAAAGTGAAAATTGAACTTTGAGGGAAAAAGTAGAGAAAGAGTATTAATGCTTTTGAGATCTCCTGTTGGAAAAGATACCTGAGAAAGCATGGATAGCCAAGAAAACAAACACATGGTTCATAAAAGAAATCTATCCAGATTTCTCATTTGAGGCACAATTATTAATGATCATATTTTGGATACATTAAAGACCTCCCTTGAGAAATCCATAATGCTGTAAAAAAAAAATGGAAGCAAAAAAGGAAAAGAGGAAGAAGATCAACAGCCAGGTGGATAGACTCAGTTACAGTCATGAACTAATAACTTTCAAAGACCTAAAGGACCAGGTTCAGGACATATCATCCTTTGGAAAATCTATCTGTATTGTTGCTAAATGTCAATGCCAACTGGACAGCACATATTCATAATCAGTGATATTTTTTCCAGAATAACTGATTTTCAGAACTATATTAAAACATGGATAGGGATTTTAACTCTATGGATCCACTGCATAGATAGTTCTTTCAGATGATATTCACAGGCACAAGGGCATCCACAGAGGGGCCCACAGCTTCAAATTGGCAGGCACAACCAGGACAATTGAAGCCCACCTATCTTTACACAGAAGCAATGCCTGAAACACACATTTAAAGAAAGATTGACCTGTATGTATGACATTTTGACATTATTAAACCCCTACAAATGTCTCTGCATAGGCATATAATCAGAATATTAACTTCTCTGGCTCCAATCTACATTAGGATGATCGTATGGTACATCAATGAAAGCCAAAATCTAACCCTAACTAAATGTTCTAAGATAAATAGGCCAGAGCCTAACCTTGCAGTCATTAAGAAGTCAACTCTGTAGTTATTAAGAGGCTCTGAAGAACAATTTCCATTGGTCTTTTCTGGTACGTGTACTGTTTCTATTAATATTTTACATATATGACCTGAGATATCTTTATTTATTATTTCTTTACCTATAGAGGCATGATGGCTCAGTGGTTAAGATGGTGGGCTTGTTGGTTGGAAAGTCCATCCTCACCTTTGCTCCTGCCAGACTAGCAGTTTGAAACCATGAAAATGCAAGTAGATTTTGGTGAAAATGTAACAGCACTCCATGATATCATACTGGCAACATGATGATGGAAATATCTTTGGATAGCTGGCTCAATGGTCCTTGAAATGGAGATGAGCATTGCCCCCGTGTAGACTCAGCAATGAGTAGCAGAGTAAAATCCTCAGGGACTCCTTTTATGCATTAGCCAAAGTAGTTTACTATCAAATACATACAAATACAATAAAATGCATACAATTTTAAAAATACAAAGCCAGTTTAAAAGCCTAGGAAAATGGAAAGGGCTTTATCTGTTGCCAAAATGGTGTGGGCATCAGTTGAACTTTTCAGGAGAGGGTGTTCCATAAATGTGCTGCACACAGAAAAAGTTCTCCACCTTAAAAGGCGCATCTCACCTCTTTGATGAAGGAATCCGGAGGAGGGTGTTATTTGATTATCTTAAGATCCAGGTAGGTACACAGGGGAAAGGGTACTCCTTCAGGTTCCCTGGTCCTAATTGTTGTGGGCTTTAGAAGTCAAAATCAGGATTTTGAATTGGGTCTCTGAACAGACTGATATTCAGTTCTGATGGCATAGAACTTGCCAACTATGAGAGCTGCGGTGGTGCAGTGGCCAGAATGTAGTATTGCATCATCAGCTGCCAGCAGTTTGTCAGTTCAGGTCTCACCAGGCTCAAGGTTGACTCAGCCTTCTATCCTTCCGAGGTCAGTAAAATGAGGATCAGATTGTTGGGAGAAATAAGCAATAAACCACTTAGAGAGGGCTAGAAAGCACTGTTAAGTGGTATATAAATTTAAGTGCTATTGTTATTTAATATTAAGCCTCTTAGAGGCTGGAAGGCACTGTGAAGCGGTATATAAGTCTAAGTGCTATTGCTATTGCTATACATTGCAATAATTCAATAGAGGGAAATTGCCAGAGATTGCAGGTTTTCATAGATTTGAAGGGGATAAACCACCCTGAGCGTACGCTTTCCCCCCCCCTCATTCTCCTGACTTTAAAAAAAAGGGCAAAAAAAAGGGAAATACAACATAATACTACTCAAAAAAAAAGGCAAGGAAAGGCATAAACACTCCTTTGGAATGTCTAACACATGTCTTATTTTTGTTCTCATCACTTTAAATGAGGTGTTTAGAAGACAGTCCCAGAGCCTCTTAGTTAAAGGAAGGGATAATGGAGCTCTCAGTGGGCTTCCTTTGGGCTGTGTTTTAGAGCATGAGCCCCACTTCCTTTGGGATGCTCCGAGCACCATTTGAGAAGATCTGAAGTGTGCCAGAAAGAAGCTTCTCCCTCCCACTGGAGAAAATGGCCTTTCTGGACCCCTTCTTCCTCCCAGCCTTTCCTACAGAAAGCTCCTCCAGAGAAGGAGGGGGTTGGGCAATGCTGCTTGGCCAGTTTCATCCGGAGAAGACAAGGGATCCCCACTGCCTGGGACCACAAAGGCTTCCTCCGTGTCTAAAGAGTTAGCCAGCATGTGCAAGGCACTATCCCTGCCGGGTCACTTCCACCTTTGCCTTGAAACATGCTGAGAAGAGAGTTTCATTTTTTTTTTCTTCTTCTTCTTCTCTGCTTTCTCCCCAAGCTGGTGATGGATTTATTTCCTTAACAAAAAAGACAGAGAGTTTACAGTTCAGCTTTCACAAATGCATCTGATAGTTGTATAATCCCAGCAGGACAGGAAGATCCCTCCCGCTGGGCTATTCTTCCCCCCACCTCATTTCATTCCCCCACTACCCCCTTTCTAAGGCCTCAGACAGTCCTCAAACAACAACTGTCTGCAAGTCCTCGCTAATCCCTCACAGGTGACCTCAAGGCAGCCTACGCCTCTCTCTAAACTCTTGCATTCCAAAGCCTGGCTTAACCCCTCATGTGCTGTGGAAGCACCCTTCCCTTTGTTGCTCAAAGAGCCAAGGCCAACTGGTGGGGGGCAGTGGGAGGCAGGGAAGGGAGGCAGTTTCCCAGGTCAGGCTAGGTTGTGAGCTGAGCACCATGGTGTTTTCTGAATCTTCCTTTCCACCTCTTTGGGTCAAAGGTTAAAAGCCTAATGTATTATTATAAAGCCAAAGAGGGGAGGAGGCAATGAGAGAGTGGCATTCTTTCCTATAAATCATTCTAACAATCTCAGCACATGTGGGAGCCAGACCAAGCTGAAATGTCCTCCATTGCTGCTTCTGTACCTTCCATGCTTTATTTCCTGGCTCTGACTCCACATTCAGCTATCTAAGGATGAAGCGCACATTTTTCTCGAAAAGCAACATCCATTTGCCATCCTTTGTATGGGTGTTGCTTCCATCCAGCTGTGGATAATGGAGCAGGTATGAAGTTCAAGGCAGGATGAACAGGAGGAGTTTGTTTTTTAACTACTTTAGGTTTCTGCTTAGCAAAGGTCATGTTTCCCCTCTGCTAGGCAGCCTTAGATAAACCTTTATTTTTCAGTTTCAATCTCTCAAGTAAAATATAGGATGAAGAGTACCAATGTATCCTAGAAGGTTAAACATCTCTAAAAATGCACATTCACCAAAATCCTATTCAGAGCAAGGGAATTGCTTAAGCTTCCCCTAATTTCTTTCTTGCTTAGAGAACAGGAGTTACATCAACATAATCATAGATTATGCCATGCTGCTTCAATGAAAGGTATTGACTGAGTTTACTACAGTAAAAAAAAAGTCAGATTCCAAATTGGGGATCATTAGGACCAGCCTTGAAAATAAAAAAATGTCAATATCACAAAGACTCTCCACAAATCTATGATATGAACTTAGCTAAGAATAATGTTCTGGTAACTGCACTGGAAGATGAGAAAATAGCAATACAATAAGGGGAGAGGAAATATTACATTGCAGAGGGGGATTAAAAATGTTATATGTACCACAACTTAAGTTTAATTTGCTTTCAGTTAGAGTTTTGGTCAAACTAGATTATGTAATTACCTTTAAGGGAGACAATTGTATAATTGAAAAAGAAGGTAAAAAGGTGACTGCAACTTTAAAAGGTGAATTGTATGTATTAAATGATAATCATTCAGAGGTAGCTAACACAGTTTATAATAATGTTAGACCTCATAATGAATGCATACATTTGTTACACAGACATTTGGGGCATATAAATTTTAAAATGCTTAAACAAACAGTAGAACTATCTAAAGGTATAAAATTGAAGCCTTGCAGTAAGTATTTGCACTGCAATACTTGTAGTCAAGAAAAAAACAAGCAAATGCCAGCAAATAGAGTTAATGGATTTAAAACAAAGGAGCCTCTAGAGGTCGGATTTGCTGATATTATAGGTCCTAAAAAACCAAGTGTGGGAGGTGCTCGTGATATACTAAGTATAATGGACCATTTTTCCAGATATGGTTTCTGTTATCTAATGAAGAGCAAAACGGAAACATATCAAAATTTCTTTAATTGGCTTAAATTTGCAGAAAGAAAAACTAAAAGGAAGTTAGTAACTCTTATCACTGATAATGGTATGGAATTTATAAACAATAAATTCCAAAATAAACTGAAGATGGCAGGTGTTGAACATAAAAAGTCTGCACCATATAGGCCATAACATAATGCCTTTAGAGAAAGACGAGGCCAAACAATTCAAGCAATGGCTCGTACTATGTTGTCAGATTCAGGATTACCTGAAAACTTTGTGGGGAGAAGCAATAATGTATGGTAATCATATATTGAATAATGTTGTTAACTCAACAACAGGTGAATTACCATTCACATGGTGGCATGGTAGAAAACCTGACTTAAGCTACATGCACACATTTGGAGCACCAGCATGGGTGCATATTCCTACACAACTGAGAAATAAGGGGCAACATAGGGCTAAAAGTTATTCTTTGTAGGTTATGAATCTAATCACAAATCATACAGATTCTGGGAAAAAGGAACATCTAGAGTTTACTGTAGTGCTAGTGCCAAATTCCTAGAACATGTAGGATGGGAAAAACTGGAACAAGATTCAAGTAAGGAAGCAATTATAGAAACCTACAAAAGACCAAAAGAACAAATCAGTAATAAGAAGAGTACAATTAAAGAGGAAGTACAGGAAGAGCATATAGGACCAGAACAGGAAGAAATACCAGAACAGGAAGAAATAGATAATCAGGAACAGGTAGAACATGAAAGTCCACCTGTAAGTCCTGTAATACCTAGATGTTCTACCTGTGGAACCAGACCACCTGACAGGTATCAAGCAAGTATAGTTTGCCAAGTTAGTAAAGTTCCAGCTACTGTTGAAGAACTTAAAATGTATCCTGCAAAGGAGCAAGAAAATTGGCATAGAGCAGTGGAGAAAGAATTAAATTCATTAAAAGAAATGAAAGTTTATGAAAATGCCAAATTACCTCCAGGTGAAAAGTCCATTGGCTGCAAATGGATATTTAAGTTAAAAACTGGTAAAAATGGGACTGTTACCCATAAGGCTAGGTTGGTAGCTCAAGGATTTAATCAACTGCATGTGATTATGATGAAGTATTTGCACCAAATTTAAAGGCAACAACCTTGAGAGCAGCTTTAGTGTGGGCAGCTAAGAAGAACTATATCATAAATCACTTAGATGTAGAAACTGCCTATCTGCATGCACCATTGCAGCACACTATATATTTAAGAAAACCAGTAGGTATAAAGAATGATAAAATTAACAATGACTGTTGGAAACAGAATAAAAGTCTATATGGATTGAAACAATCTGGTTATGAATGGCACCAATATATTGTAAAAGAGTTAAACAATATAGGGTTTAAAGAAGGTTTAGCTGATCCATGTTCATTTAAAAAAGAGACAAATGGTACGGTGTCATTATTATTGTTGTTTACAGATGATATTGCTTTAATTACTAAGACTAATAATGAAGCTACTGAGATAATATCATTATTAAGTAAGAGAATAAAATCAAAGCAATTAGGAGAAATAAGACAATATCTAGGATTGACAATAAACAAAACCAATAGTGGATATAAGATATCACAAGAAGATAAAATTTACCAATTGCTAAAAATGTATAAAATGGAACTTTGTAAGCCGGCAAAAACTTCAATGAGTCAGGAATTTTGTCACACTGATGTTCAAAGTTCAAAATTTGATAAGACCATTTATCAATCATTAATAGGTAGTTTATCATATATAAGTAATTGGTCAAGGCCAGACATTGCCTATAGCATTAATCAATTGGCAAGATTCAATGCTGAACCCAATGAAAGACACTGGCAAGTGCTAAAGCGTATATTAAGGTATCTTAAAAAGACAATGCACTATGCATTGTATTTGGAGCCAAAAGGTGATTTGATTTTAAGTGCATATGCTGATGCAAGTTTTGCAACAGATATAAAAACTAAAAAATCAACTTCAGGCATGGCTATACTATTAGGTAAAACACTGATTGGTTGGAGATCAATTAGACAGCAACATATAAGTATGTCCACAATGAAAGCAGAATTTTCATGTCTATCTTTATTATGTACTGACTTAATTCTGTATAAACAGTTGTTGTTAGATATGGGAGTAACTGTTAAAGATGCCATTGTAATTTATGAGGACAATCAAGCAGCCATACGGTTGGCTACAGATATTGCTGTAAAAACTAGATCTAAACATACTGACCTGAAATATTTGAATGTTAGACAATCTGTAAAAAATGGTTTAATGAAATTGGAATATTGCATGACTGAAGAAAACATTGCTGATGGATTTACAAAAGCCCAAGGTGCAGTCAAGCACAAAGGAAATTGTGAAAACAATGGGTTGAAATTGTAAATAGATATATATATTATTATATTATCCAAAAGGGGAGAATGTTAGGGATAACATTGGTTACCTAACTTAGTTTGGGTAAAAAATAAAATATAAACTATGTTAATGAGTTTAAGTGTGTGTATCACTTTAACTGCAAAACATGTAGTTTGGGTGCAGTTGTAAAATCACCATAAGAGGACCAAGAGAGCTCACTGTTTGCTGGCTTTTACTGGAGAGCTGACAATGATTGATGGTTGATTGATGGCGGTAACTGCGTGTTTTTCCTGCTGTTGCTGAAACGAAGAAAAGGGGTTTGATTTTCTTCATATCTCTGACTGCAAAAGAGATATATTGCTGGATTGATTATATGTAAGTTTACTGACCTCTATTTCGACACTGGACTTTGCAACTGATTAACCCCTGGATGGACTGAACTAGTTTATGACATATGGACTGCTTGACTATGCTATAACTCTTACTGGAATAAAAACTATTTAACTGGCACAGTGTATCTGTCTTACTGAGTGTAAACTACAACAACGTTTATCTCACATAATTTGCCTGCCTGCGAGACTGCCGTTGCACGTTCTGCTTGGGTGTGTATCCCTAACAGTAGGTTTTTGGGTTTTTTTGAAATATAATTGCTCCATTTTATAATCCTGAAATCTTCACAATTAAATTAAAAACAGATAAAAAGAGGGACTTCTGAACTTAACATATAATTAAACAGAGGACTTGATAGAAGTCACCCTGTTTAGCTTTACATTAGATAGCACTTGACAGTTAAAAGTATCCATGGGTACCAACCATGATGGCTACTTATTTTAAGTAGCAGAAGGAGACTACTGCCATTTCATCTTGCTGAAGGACCCAACAAATACTGGTTGGTGGGAACAGAAAGCTGAGCTAGATGGACCAGTTGATCTGATCTAAGTGACTCCCATTCAGCAGGTTTTACTTGGAATAGACAAATTTATATTTAGACATCCCTCTATATTGCAGACTGTGTCTGAAATATTCTAGCCTGGCAATTAAATATATATCAATTATGTTTTAATTTTGCAACTTCTATGACAGTTTACCACATTTATATAACGTAATTTTAATTGCGAATTAATCCATTTGCCTAATGATATCATTTGCAAATGATGTAATATATATGATTTGTGTCCATTTCTATACAATTTTACCCATTGACATAAATTGACACAAGTGATAAAGACTTCATGAAAACTTAGAAATAACAATTCCTATCTGCAACTAGTCCATTAGCTGTATTGCAATATATGTGTCAAGTCAATAAGTGGATAGGGAGCTATTCATTTATATAGTGTCCTTTTCTATACTTAAGATCATAATCCTCGTATTTGATATGTTTGCAGATTTTGACTCGGTTCACAAAAATATGCTAAACCATGTTGTTTATCCATATTTTCTAAAATAAATCACAACTGGCTTTGTTTGCATAATAGTACACACTATACAATAAACATAATTCACAAACCACAAATTTCTGGATTCACACAATACTAAATAGTAAATCAAGCCAATGTTTTCACTGTAGTATGTAAACCACTTTAAATGGAGTTAAAAGAAGTCTGTCAATCTCATGATATGATGAAGCCACTTAATATAACATATTTTATTAACTTACTTGACATCATTTTAATAAACTTCATGAAAGTAACACAGTTCCTGGAAACCACATCAATTGAACAAATTCTCTTTTCAAGTAGAAAGAAAGTCTTCAAAAATGGCCAGGAATACCTAGATATTTGCTGTAACAATTTTCCAGCAAGGTAGTTCCAATGAATTAGATTCAGAAAGATTGAATTGTTTTCTATCAGATGATCAAATGTTCTGAAATTGTAATACATTTGTATTAAGTGTGGTCTTATTATAACAAAATATCCACATGCTCATATAGAGAATCCTACTATTTTTAACAATTTAACAGGATTATTATGCAGAATATTATAACATCTGAATGCAGCAAGCAGAACAGCT
Source organism: Hydrophis major (assembly GCA_033807585.1). NCBI lineage: Eukaryota > Metazoa > Chordata > Lepidosauria > Squamata > Elapidae > Hydrophis > Hydrophis major. The sequence goes on along the minus strand of CM066330.1, from coordinate 205,154,318 downwards.
TATTCAGTGACATCAGAAATCTGGGAAACCCTGCAAATAGCGACATTTAGAAAATCATTCTAATGTTTTGGTGTATATCCATTCCCCAGAAAAATGATTCAGCTCTCTGCCAGAAAAAGGAATGTGTGAAATTGTTGTAAAAGTGGGCAAGGGACCACAAAGAGATTTGCTAGGGCAGAGGTAGAAGTATTATAAATATTTAAAAGGTCATCAAGTGATGTGAATAGATATGGAAAGAATTGCGTTTTAGGTTATTAGCACTTTAGGGTGCTTTGAGAAAGGATGCAATCGGGAACCCTTTGCAAGGTAAAGTCTTCCTTGAGAATGCCTCATCTTCTGGGGACTCCATGGGCATATCAGAGGTGGTATTCAGCAGGTTCTGACCAGTTCTGGAGAATTAATAGTGGAACTTTGAGTAGTTCGGAGAACCAGCAAATACCACCTCTGACTGGAGATTTTACAGTATCCTTCCCCTGCCACACCCACCAAGCCACACCCTCAGAATCAGTAGTAAAAAAAATTGAATCCCACCACTGGGGCATATCCACACATTTCTTGGCAACAGCATGGAAATGGTTTGCCACTTCCTTTTTTCATGATGGTTTGAACACAATTAAAGTATTATGATGTGTCTTGATGGTACTTTGGAATATGAGAGACTCTAATGAATCCCAGTGTTATTATAAATGCATGTCAAATGTAGCAGCTAATGCAGGACTTTTCCTCACCAGCTGAATTAAAGTGCTATCTACTCTTCCTTCAGTCAGCAGAAAATAATCCTAGACATGAAATAATCTGTTTGGATTCAGTGTCGAATAGTGCTGTCCTGATCATGCTTTTCTGCCTAAGCAGGGGGTTGGACTAGCAGACCTCTGAGGTCCCTTCCAAATCGGTTATTCTATTCTTGTGTAGCATACTGTAGGATAATTCCTGTGGTTTTGATGTCCTCTTTCGTTCTGCGTATTACCAACCAGCAGAAAAACATACAACTATTCATTCATTCATTCTGTCATTTTTTTTATGGCTGCTCATTCAAAAATGACTCAATATGTCAATCTTTGCATTACAGCAGAAATGGCTGCAGGACAGCCTGCCAGCTCAAGGCTCCACCCAATGCTTCTTCTTCTGTATCTCATTCTGTCATAACCCCAGATGAATAAAATAAAATAAAATAAAATATATCTGGTTGGAGTCGCAAAGGGAGCCACAGTCCCAAGCAAGATTTTTGCTTTGGAGTTCTCTCCCTCTCTTTTCTTTACACATGCAACACATCCCAATTTCCAGATTCCTTCCTACTGATTGGCGAGTGAGTGGAGAGAAAGTCCTCAACTTACAATAGTTTGTTTAGTGTCTCTTCAAAGTTACAATGGCACTGAAAAAAGTGTCTTATGACAAGTTTTTCACACTTAAGACTGTTCATTGCACCATCCTGATGATCATATGATTCACATTTGGATGCTTGACAGCCAGTTCATATTTATGACCGTTGCAGTCATGGGATTCCCTTTTGCAACCTTCTGACAAGCAAAGTCAGTGGGGAAGCCAGATTCACTTAACAACCAGGTTACTAATTTACTAACAACTGCAGTGATTCGCTAAGCAAACGTGGCAAGAAAAGTTGCAAAATGAGGGAAAAGTCACTTAACACATTTCTCAGTTAGCAACATAAATTTTGGGCTCAATTGTGATCATAAGTCAAGGACTACCGGCAATTAGATCCTCGCATTCCAATGTTACACTATTTCATCTGGTTAGGCTGGTTAGGCACTTCACACTATTTCATGCCCAGATTAGTTGTGGCTTAATGTGTCACCGTATCCAGCCTTTAGCAATGATAACAGCAGAATGTGGGGACCCAATATTAGCAGGGACTCAATGGAATAGGTGTGCCCACATCAGCCTGCAATGATCAGTAAACATGTTTGTGATCCCACTTGCTGCCGATCACTCAACTTTGTCTGCTGTAACAAATAGTGAAGCATAACAGAATTAACACAACCTGCAAATGTTGATAAATGTTAACTGAAGTGGGACAATATCGACACTGGTACAACTAAATGATGGCTCTCATCTATCTCTCACATGTGATGAAGATGATATCACAGGAGATATAGAAGAAAAGAGATATAACCAGGGAATACTTCTACTATGATTAAGTGCAAATGGAGAAAAGCCCTCAAAAAGGAGGATATAAAAAAACCTGCTTGCCAGGGTTGAAATTAATTAAAAATATGGTAAGAACACATACACAAGGCTATTACTTTGAAGTATATGTCAGTCTTCTCTAATCTGATGTTTTCCAGCTGTTTGGGACCAGAAATTCTAAGCAGCAGGACAAATAGATAGTCTGAAACATAGTCCCAACATAACTGAAAGACCCCACACTGGGAAAAGTGGTATACCTATACAGGGCCATGGCCATTACTGTTAGCATTATCTCAAAGGAGAGGATGTGTGTCCAAGTTGTGATACATTAACAACCTGGCATGGAGGAATCTGTAAGTTTTGGCATGCACCATAGGGACAGAAGAATATTATTATAAGAAAAGCACAGAGATAATGTGTGCAGTGATGTTTTTAAAAAGAGAGAAAGAAAGAACTTGGCCGCAACAGAATTGTGAAGTCTTGTAAAGTAGTGTTTCAAGTAATTGCATCATTGCTTGCCCTGGGAGTATGGTCATCTTGCACAGACCCTGCTTTACATGAAAATATGACTATTCAGGAACATGGTGCTATTGATGCAGCCTGTGGAATTGCATTAACAGCCTGCCACTGGGAGTACGAGGTTGCTTTATTGGATGGGAGCCATCATTGCAGGTCCTCCAACATTTTTTCATCAGCATTCCAGCCTACCCTGTGCTTTTAACTTTAGCAAGACCTCAGGAACCAAATTATTTGTAGTGCAAATAACCTCACTCCAACAGGTATGAGAAGATAAAACTGGACCACCGGCTGACCAATCAATAATGAGTGTTTAATACCTGTGCTGAGATTTTTCTACAGAATGACAGCAGCTGTGGAGAACAAAAACCTCTTTTCTCTCACTTGCGATTTCTCTCCTTTTGTAGGAATGATGCCAAACTTTGGAGCAATCAAAGTACAAGCGATGTCCAGAGATGATCCCATACAATAAAAAGAGAAAAGGAAAGGGGGGGGAAAAACAAAAATGGAAAAGTTATGTTACTATTGTTAACTTACAGTTAGGCTGCCACATGCTATGCAAGCTGTAATATGCCCCCTAGTGGTAATAGCGATAACCCATCCAGATAGTAATTTTAAAAGAGAGAGAGAAATTGGAATATATATGAATAGATTTCACTTCAGGAAGCTGGCAATAATTCTGCAGAGAGGAGGTGATGTATGGTCTCATTCTAATTACCTTTGTTTACCAATGGGTATTTTGTAGGAAACAGATGGCTACATAACAATTCCTTCTGTTTCCAATGTTCTAGTGTGAGTGCCAATGCTGACATAGCCAAAACAAGTGTAGGCCAGACAAAAGTACCCATACATTAGAAGTAAATACCTGAAGAACTAGGAAAAGTCCAATCTTTTCAGTAGTACAATTTTACTTAGGAACAAAAGCCTTAGTTGGGGAATATCCCCCAAACTGAATAGTATGTGTGCAGGGGCACCAAATATGTTCAAGCTCTTAATTTGGGGTACCAAAAATTGGGTTGGATGGGGAGTGGAACAGAATTTTGAGGAAGAGAGCAATTCTATTTGGCTGTAAGAAATAATAGGAGCGCAACACACTACAGCAGGGGTCTCCAACCTTGGCTCCTGGAAGCCTGGCGGACTTCAACTCCCAGAGTTCCACAGCCAGCAAAGCTGGCTGTGGAATTCTGGGAGTTGAAGTCCTCCAGGCTTCCAGGGGCCAAGGTTGGAGACCCCTGCACTACAGTCTTGTGGTAGATCTTGTTTGTCTTTCTTGTGTTTTATTTCTACAAAACTTAAAATTCAGCCAGATTGAAAGAATAAAGCAAATTCCAATCTTTCGTAGTTTCACTGAGTTAAAGAAAAAGCTCTGCTGGAAAACATGGAAATGGCACTGATCTTGCAATGATCTACAATTCCCCCCCCCCCCCAAAGATGGTAAATCTATGGGGTTCTGAGAAACACCATATTTCCATGCAAGCAATCTGCAAGCATTTCCAGATAATTCTCACTGGTCAAACCTCTCTTCAATGCAATCCTTTCAAGCAATGAACTATTGGCAGAGAAAGTCTTATTACAAGAGACTGGCATTGTTCTTCTTATCTATTTTTTCTAAAAATTTACCAAAATTAGTGCTTTGATCCAAAAAAAGGAGCTAAGGACAGCCCCCTAAGAAATGTTTGAAAGAAAAAACTTTGCTAATCTCAGACTGAAGATTAACTCCAATCAATGAATGGAAACCAGCCAGATGGAGAGGCTCAGTTATTTATTAGTTTTGCAACCAAACAGATCAGAAGTTTCAAACTGCTGCATGCTATGCAGTAAACTTTAGCCACTGATAAGTATTTGAGTTTCTATCCTGTCTGTACTGGTCAGACAGTATATAGTTAATTGATAGTTAGTTGGTAGTGGAATTTATAATTCTAGGTGGGGAATATGCTGGTCAGACAGTATATAGTTAATTGGGAATTGGGAGCTGTCTCCTTAAGGGAATACATCATGGTAAATGTAATTAATGCCTCATGAGAAATGTAGTTCATGTCATGTGGTCACATCTGTAATCCTGATTGGTCACTGAATTGACCCTCAGGTAGATAAACTCTACAAAGGCTTCCATACAAAGTTTCTTTATTGGATTGTAATAGGCATCCTCAAAGTATAACTCACAGTTACGTTGAGATTCATCCAAAATCCAATCTTTGCATAGTTGTCTTCATAGTGTGAAAATATAGTTATCTTCATCACATAACGATGGAGCAAAGGGAAAGACACCAGCACAATGCTGGATCCAAGCAAGAATAAAGAAAACTCCCCCAAACCCAACCAAGGATCAATTCAGTGTCCAATCAGGATTACAGATGTGACTACATGACATTTCCCATGAGGCATTAACTACATTTCCCATGAGGCATTCCCTTAAGGGGACAGCTCCCAATTCCCAATTAACTACAGTATATACTGTCTGACCAGCACACTGTCTGACCTAATCCCTCTTTCTGCCAGTTGGTAATATCCTGTGATTTCTATAAGAATTTCCCTGATGCTTAATGAAGACAGAAGGCAAGGCAATGCCTTTTGCTTTCCCACTCTATCATTAGGTCAAATAAAATGAGATTTCAGTGAGTAGTACACCAACCTTCCTGAACTGACTGGCTATTAGTTGTATCCAAAGGCAGAGCTGAGTGGACTCTACACCATGGCTTATAGACACTGGACTCAGGGCACTACTTTAGTAGATGCCAATGCTGGAGTACGATTTGGGTGCCAAGCCAATCAACTTGTCTATGTGACCTTTGCAAAGGAAGCCACTTCACTTTTGCCTGAGTTAGCAAAATATCCTAAGCTAACCATAACCTTCCTGCATAATTTATGGATTGCATTGAAAGACCCTACGGTTGTCTTATTTGATTTATTGATTGTCAAACTTATACTCTCATTCTGATACACCAGACCCAGGTAGTTTACATACAGCACTGAAATAGCATTAGTCGCAGCTACATCAGCCTTAAAGCATCAGATAACATAAAATATCAATACTTCAATCAATCAATAAAGCATAAAACATCAATCAAAATGTGAACATTATATAAAAACATCACCACCCACATTTTTTGAAATTTACAATTTACAAATTTTACAATTATCATCTGTAAAACATTGAAATAAAGTGCCAGAGTTTAAGAAAGGAAAGATGGGTCATAAAAGTAGATTTTAATGGTTATCCCCAAATCAGCAAGTGAGGATGAAAACCATGTCATGGGAGGAGCGAATATTACAATGTAGGTGCCACCACTGAACAGGCACGGATCCTAGAAGCTTCAAGACAGCCCTCTTTTCATGCAACACTTGCAATAAATCCTTAAAGGATGAATAGAACTCCCAGTTCGTGACATAATGGGGAAGTCATTGTATTAGATGGGCAGAATCCAAGCCATAAAGTGTTCCATGTGTTAAAACAAGCCATTTGAATCTGTCTTGGAAAACAACAGGAAGCCGGTGCAACCGAGAAAGGACTTGTATCAATGATTATCAATTATTAATTATTATCAATTATTAAGCTAAATTTTCAAATCTCATTTTGCAAAGTGGGCAGCTTACAATAATAAAAAAAAAAAAACCAATCCTGCACAGAAGTTCAGCCATCCCATTTTGGAGCCAGAGCAGTTTGTAGATTTTCTTGAAAGGCATCTTCACATCAAGCACATTATAATAATCAGTTTCAAAGGTAACCAGGACATGGATCATAAAACCCATAAAGAGACAAAGTTGGTGAACCAAGTGAAAGGGGGCAGCCCCTGCCACTGGACTCACTTGGGTCCTCAGGGGTGAGGGCAGAGTCAAGAACAACTTCAGGCTGTAAAACTGCTTTTCCAGAGGAATACAACCTCATCCTCTCCTATCAGCCTTTTCAAAGTTTACATGTAAGATTTCTTACTTTTTGACTCCAGAAGCACTCCTTCTCCTTTGCGCTATGATGGATCAGGAAGAAACATGATTTTAAACTGCTCTGGCAGATCGCTTAGCCAATAAAAGATAGGTTGCCACTAATCAGCCTGAACCTCTTATTACTCCTTAGTCCAGGGGTGTCAAACTCGATTTCATTGAGGGCCACATCAGGGTTGTGTTTGACCTTGGGGGGTTGGGGAGGCATGGCAAGTTTGACGTCACTTATGTTGGGGGCGCCTGTGGTGGTCTGAGGGCTCTGTCAGTGGAAACAGATTCCCGAGCTCAGTTTTCGGCAGGGACGGCCTTCTGCAACCCTCTGCCAGCAAAAATGGAGCATGTGGCCCTCCCATGCTCCATTTTTGCTGGCAGAGGCTTCACGGACCAGTCCTTTGCTGTTTCCAGGGTGCCCCCCCCCCAGGCCAGATCTAAGCATCCTGCAGGCCGGATCTGGTCCCCGGGCCTTGAATTAGACATCCCTGCCTTAGTCCATCTAGCTGAGTAGTTCTTAGCCATTCTATCCGGGGCTTTCTTTTAAGCTCAGTTCTAGGAAGTAGAAAGTGTTTTGCATTGTTTTTCTCAAAATCCAGAAATACGGAACTTAATAAACTTTTTGCCAACTCTAAAAGGCATGATTTAGTTCTAGAATTAGGCAGTCTTGCATGTGTGGAAGGCTTTAATGACAAATTCCATATTAAACCAATGAAGCCAAACAGAATATACTGGGAAAAGAGGAATAAAAGGGGGAATAAAACAAGAGAAAGTAACAACAGTTTGGATTTATGAGTAACATCCACATAAACAGCTTTTCTAAACCAATTACACATCATTTTATTAAACATAATCTCAGATTTCAGCACATATTTGCCATCCATTACGAATAGCATAAATGAAATGCATCATCTTGAGCCTCCTCCTTGGCTGTTGATAGATGCTCCTCCTCCTTTTACCTTTATTTATTTTTAACAAGCTGGGGAAAAACAAGAACTGGATTCTTTAAGAAAACTGATTGTCGCTTTAAGAAGACTGTTATAGATTCAGGCATGGGTAGAATGAATGGAGACAGTCTTAGTTTGTGAACTTTCAACTCTTTATTGCATAGTGACTTCTAACTTGTATAACAACAACTCTGCTTATATAGGTAATGCTAATGTTAAATAACTAATAGGAGCTTGTGAAATGCTAGCTCCAGTACCAATAAGAGTCCTTCGTTAAGGGCCAATCAGATTCTCAGAACCCGACCAATCCGATCTAGCCGCTTAACACCCAATCAGAAGTGCAGGGCCAGAACCCTGCACTTTACCCCAAGCTTGCCTTTATTCAATTATTTACAAACATAACACCCCTTCTCCCTGGCTTCACAATTAGTTTGTGACTATGTAGTCCTTTAAATAGGACGGTTGTCTCTTGGGTCTGTCAGATTTTCTTTGGACTGGCTGCGTGCAGTCCCGTTGAGGTAGGGTGTTGTTTTGTAGTGGCTCGGCTTCTCGTTCTGGTGTGATTTCCCTTGGAGCGTACGATTCTTCTTCCTGCACCATTTCCTGGGTTTCACTTGATTCGCTTTCCTGGAACAGTTTTTCTGGCATATCGTCATCTTCTCTTCCTTCCCCCCCCTCAGTTTGGTCGTTGGGAAGTTGTTGGCTAGCAGTTATAAGTCGTGACCGTAATTGGTCAATATGTCTTTTCCATAGTCTCTCATCAATACATTTTACAATATAGGATCTGGGCCCAGTCTCGCGTATTATTGTTGCTTCAATCCAAACTGGGTCGCCCGATAAATTCCTTGCATAAAGGGGGTCGCCTACCTTGAAGGCACGGTAGCGTCCGCTGGATCCTGGAGGCTTCTCTGGCTCGTAAGCAGGGTGCAGTCGGTCGAGGCGGGAACGGAGTTTTCGCCCCATGAGAAGTTCAGCGGGAGTTCTGCCGGTTTCGCTATGCGGAGTGATGTGTTGTAGAAGTAGAATGCGGTTTATTTTTTCGTCAAGATTATCATAGTCCATCTTTTGTAAAGTCTTTTTTACAAATTGTACCATGCGTTCCGCTCGGCCGTTAGTAGCAGGATGCGCCGGCGAGGTGAGCGCATGGCGGATGCCATTGTCAGCAAGGTACTGTTCAAACATTAGTGCTGTAAACTGTGGTCCATTATCGGACACTAGGACGTCCGGCAATCCATGAGTTGCAAAGAGTCTATTGAGGACTTTAATTACTGCCTCGGAGGTTGTATTGGCCATCCGATGAATTTCTAACCAATTAGAGTATGCATCGACAGTCAACAGCAATGTCTGTCCTTTGATCGGCCCTGCGAAATCCAGGTGGATTCTGGACCAGGGTCCACGTGGCGTCTCCCATTCGGTCGGTGCAGCTTTTGGCGGTGCGTTGCTGGTTTGTTGGCACTTGGTGCAGGCCTTGACCCATTGCTCAATGTGTCGGTCCATGCCTGGCCACCACGCGTAGCTCCGTGCGAGTGCCTTCATTTGTACGATCCCGGGATGTCCCTCGTGCAAGATTTGTAACAGCGTCTTTTGGAGTCGTTCTGGGACGACGACTCTATCGCCCCAGATAATGCAGCCTTTTTGAGAAAAAAAGTTCAGTCTGTCTTGTTTTAAATGGCGCGAAATCATCTGGGATCTGGTCCAATGGCCATCCACGCTCTACCCAGCCTAGGACTCGTGCTAGGGTGTGGTCTCGTCTGGTCTCCCTCGCGATATCTCGAGCAGTCATAGGAGGCGAGTTGAGCGTTTCGATTTGTAACGCCGATACTTTTGGTGCCGGATCGTCGAGGGTCTCTGGTAGCGGTGCTCTGCTGAGTGCGTCGGCATGGGGAATGGCTTTCCCCGGTCGATGTAACAATCGATAATTATAAGCAGCTAGAAACTCTGACCATCGAGTCATTCTTGGGGACAATATATAGGGAGTTGGTTTGTCCCCAGCGATTATCCCCAATAAAGGTTTGTGGTCGGTTACAATTGTAAATGTCCTTCCATATACATACTCATGGAATTTTTTTACGGCTGACACAATTGCAAGAGCCTCCTTGTCTATTTGTCCATAGTTACGTTCTGCCTGGGATAGAGTCTTCGAAAAGTATGCAATGGGAGCCTCATTTCCATTTGGTAGCACATGGCTCAAAATAGCGCCCACCCCAAACGGTGAGGCATCACAAGTTATAACCAAGGGTAATGTTTCATTATATTGCATAAGTACAGAATCAGATGTAAGTAAATCTTTTACATTTCTAAACGCTTTTTCTTCTCGGTAACCCCAAACCCATAATGCTTTCTTATCTAATAACCGGTGTAATGGTTCAGCCACAGTCACCTTATGCGGTAAAAACACATTGTAGAAATTGATAAGGCCTAAAAATGCTTGAAGATCAGTTTTGTTACGAGGTCTGGGAGCATTCCTAATTGCCCTTAATTTACTCTCAGTTGGGTGAATACCCTGACTATCAATGCGATAACCTAGAAATTCAACACTGTCGGTATACAGATGACATTTATCTCTTTTTACTTTCAATCCCGCTTCTTGGAATTTTTTAAGAACACATTTTAAACGATTCTGCAGAATTTTTTTACTAGGAGCTGCAATCAATACGTCATCAAAATACAGAACCACGCCCTTGATTCCCTGTAACAATCGTTCCATTAAACTTTGGAATATTCCCGGGGCCACACTCACCCCGAACTGCAATCGGGTACATTTAAAAGCACCTCTGTGCGTTACTATCGTTTGGGCTTGGGCTGTTTTATCGTCCACGGGCAATTGTTGATAGGCTTGAGCTAAATCTAGCTTAGCGAAAACCTTTCCACCTCCCAGAGAATGAAGGAGGTGCTGCACCACCGGCACTGGATACGCGTTCTGTTGGAGGGCGTGGTTTAGAGTGGCCCGGTAGTCCCCACAGATTCAGATTGACCCATCTGGTTTAATGGGGGTTACAATAGGAGTTTCCCATGGGGAATGATCAATGGGTTGCAGTACCCCTTGTTTAATTAGTTTGTCAAGTTGTTCATCTATCTTGGCCTTAAGAGCGAACGGAACTCGACGGGGCTTTAAACGGATCGGGGCGACCTTAGGGTCGAGGCTGAATGAAATTGGAGTCCCCTTATACTCGCCCAGACGATCTGCGAAGACATCGCTGAATTCAGACATAAGATCCTCCTCCCACTCGCAATCACCGACTCGGTTCACGCCGGCTAGCTCGATGCCGAGTGGCGCAAACCATTGGAGGCCCAACAAACTAGGCCTGTCCCTATCGATGATCGTTAGAGGTAAGTATGCCGTATGCTTTTTAAACGAGATGCGGACTCAACAAGACCCGACCACAGGGATCCGATTCCCTTGGTAATCTTTAAGGATAAGGCGTTCCATTTGAAGGTCTTGGCGTTGGATGGTAGGAATGAGCTGCTTTAATGTCTTCCACGACACCATCGAGAGGGACGATCCCAAATCGACCTCCATGTGGCAGGGTTGGTTCTCTATGGCTACTGTAACTCGAATCTTCTTAGCGTCCAGGGCCGAGGCGTGACCTATAGTGATAGTATGGTGAGCCTCTTCTTTCTGCAACGCTCGATATCTGTAGGAGTGGTTTGCTAGGTCTCGCCTTACAGGACGGTTTCCTGCCGATTGGCGAAAGTTGGTTCCCTTTGAGGCCGGGCTTGGTCCCGGTAAACTGCGACAGACTCGACCGATGTGGCCTCGTTTCCCGCACTCGTGGCAGAGTGCGTCGCAGAATTTGCAGTCTGCCCTGGGATGGTTTGCCCCGCAGCCAGCGCAGGGGCGTGAGGTTTTGGGACGAGGGTCCCGGTCGGAACACAGTCGATGGACCCCTTCTTCGTCGCTGTCTGACGACGAAGAGAGGTCCTCATAGTGCGTTGTTGCCAACTGCCCTTCTGAGGTGGGTGAGATGTCGCCTGTCGATGGGTTTGTGGGGTTTCGGCTTCGCCGTAGCTGCGCCGCTGACTTTTTTGTTGCCTCAGCGGCGGTGGCTTCGGCGATGGCGTCAACAAGGCCGATGTTGCCCTTCGCCATTATCTTGCTCTGCACGTTTGGTGCATCTAATCCCAGAATTAGGCAGTCTCTCAATGCTTCATCTAAGTCTGCGAACCCGCAGAGGCCTCCCAAGTGCCGGAGGTCTGCCACGAAGTCAGCCACACTCTCTCCTTTTCATTGGCTTCGTTGATAGAACTCGTGGCGTCTCACGAGTGTGGGTACGGTTGGCGCGTAATGGTCTCTCAGGAGAGGTTCGAGGTCGTCCCAGCTTATTGCTTTCACTTCTTGAGGCTTTGCGAGGGATTTAGCCATTTTAAAGACAGCCGGGCCGCAGTATGTCAGGAACAGCGCCCGCTTCTTGGCTGGTGTGGCGTCCTTCAGGTTGTTCGTTTCAAGGAACATCTGAAAGCGATCCATGTAGGATTCCCAATCCTCTTGGGATGGATCGTACGGAGCGGGTGGTACGCCGGACATGGCTTCCGTTGGTGGCGCCGTTTTTTTTTACACGTGCTCTGTTTTTCTTCCAAGTTCCTTAAGATCAGATGTCTCCAAATCCCACCTTCGTCGCCAGTGTCATAGATTCAGGCATGGGTAGAATGAATGGAGACAGTCTTAGTTGGTGAACTTTCAACTCTTTATTGCATAGTGACTTCTAACTTGTATAACAACAACTCTGCTTATATAGGTAATGCTAATGTTAAATAACCAATAGGAGCTTGTGAAATGCTAGCTCCAGTACCAATAAGAGTCCTTCGTTAAGGGCCAATCAGATTCTCAGAACCCGACCAATCCGATCTAGCCGCTTAACACCCAATCAGAAGTGCAGGGCCAGAACCCTGCACTTTACCCCAAGCTTGCCTTTATTCAATTATTTACATACATAACAAAGACTGTTCCATCTATGATGTCCTTATTCTAGCCAGCAAATCAGAAGTTATCAAAGAGGCCTATACAATTCAAAAATGATCCAAAAGACATGGACCTTCTGCACCAACTGAAAAAAGTGCAAATTCTTAAAAGAATTAATTCACTAATGTTAATGTGACTCTTCTTCAGAAAAAGTGTTGGAACTTTGTTTTTGTATGTACATGAAAATTGCACCAGCATTATTGTATGCACAAAGATCAGAATTCTCTGATCAAAGAAAAGACAATTTCTACATGCATTCTTCCTGGAAATCCCTTTTATTATTCTGCATGATACAGAATAAAATGAAATTATGATTTATGGTTTTGATGATAGATTATAGAAAGAAAAGAGGAGATAAAGAAAAGAGGGGATAGGTTGCAATTATAGAATAAGAGGTAAAATTATAATTGGATTTATTTTTAGAAGATTGGAAGCTATTTCTTTGTATTGTTTTTCTTTCTTTTTTCTTTTATTTTTTTCCATTCTTTCACATTAGTTTTCTGTTTGATTTCTTTCTCTTCTTTGTCTTATATTGCTTTATTTTAGTTTTTATCTTCCTTTTTTAAAAAAAAATACTTAAATATAAAATTATATTAAAAATAAAGTTAATGTGACTCTTAAAAGTAACAGCTATTCTTCCAAATGCTTTTTTCTGAAGTATGCACAGCCCTGTTTCTTGTGACTAAAACTTCCTTCCTCCTGACCCCTGGTGAAATTAGAAAGGCACATTCTAGTTTTCACCAGTTATGTCATTGTATAAATGGGATTGCATGGGAGAGGCGTTTGGAGGAAACAAAAGCTGGATTCCTTCTATTTAGGCCTCCCAGCTTGGGGTCAAATTATCAGAAGCTTTAGGGGCATTGCTGTGCATTACCAAAAACTAAGGGTTTGTCACTATAAACAAGGGTCTTTGTTCCTCTTTCATATATTCCTACTTCTTCATATTTTTAAATATATATTTGTATATTCAAACATACCTTTGTAGATTTGTGACATTTGTCCTATTGTTGTACATTGTCCTGTTGTTGTATTTTTCCACAGCAAGATGAAAAGCAAAACTTTCAGAAAAGAGAACAAAATGAAACACTGTTTTTTTTTTAAAAAAAAGATGCTCAAATACCATGTTTATTTTTTCAGATCTTGCCCAGAGTTAAAAATCCATTTCTGGATTTTGTCAATTAGGGTTTCTTTTTCTTTTCTCCCTCCCAATCAAAACTTCAGTTGCAGTAGGGGGGTTTTCTAACTTTGCTTGATTAGTAATCAAAAAGCTGGCAAACACTTTGCTTCGCAGTCTTCGTATATAAGTTTAAAATTTGCTAAGATTCTCCAGAAAGCATGTACATATCCAACAGACTGATAATAAAGCCAGCTACAACAACCAGCCCAAATCCAACCCAAATCCACCTTATCCTGAAATAATAAGAAGCGATGCCATTTTCAAGTCTCCAAGTTCCATCTCTATGGGTATAACTGCAAGCTTAAACCAGAGGAAGGAGGCAAACCTTTTGTTTGCAGAACAATTTTCTGGCTGTCTTTGAAGACTTAGCCTTGTCTTGTTAAAGTGCTGAAATGATAGCTAGACACACAGAGAGAAATCCTAGGTTGTGTTGTGCTTTAGCACTTCCATTTATCTTGTGGTCATCTCTGGATGATCTTTCTTTTCCTTGTCCCCTAGAAAGAAAGGAAATGATTATACAAGTTCCGGAACTGCTGGTATATAGTTCTACCAGCTAAATTAGGGTAACATGTGGGCTTTGAATCCAGAAAATCTAAGCTCATAAACCCCAGTCTCCTTACATTTATTGGAGCCCTGATGATGAAGGACAAATAGCAGTAGCTGTTATGGATTAAGCCAACGCAGCGATACAACCCTCAACAGCTTCGTCTTACAGCAGGCTTGTAATCCTGCAATTCTCATTGGCCCGTAAATAGCGAGTCGTGATTGGTCAGGTTTGGCCAGTCTGATTGGCTGTTAACGGGAACCTCTGATTGGACGTTTGTGAAAGTGATAGACTCAGTTCATTGGTTGTTTTGACAGCAGCAAGCTCTATAAAAGAGCTTCTGCTGCCCAGATATTTTGCTCCGTTCTTTCTTGTTAATAAAGAGTTGAAGTCACCATCCGATGTCTCATCTCCGTTCTTTGCGCCCATGCCCAGGACTTAACAGTAGCTTTCCACTGTCCATCAAGAACACTTAAATGGAAGAGCCCACAATATTCTTTGGCTCGGGAGGTTATAGGTCCCCCCCAAATTATTCATTCCATCAAATATTTGTTCCACTTCACATAAAAAAAGAAATTGCATAGGCCTTCCATCCCGGTATGGTTTCCTGGCAGGCTTGAGGAGAAAACTTCTCCTTAACAAAATAAAGCCCCTTTGTGCCAAGAGAGAATTCACAAAGCCCTCAGGGTCATTCATTAGGCTTGTAATACATCTGAAGAGAGACCAGAAAGAAAGGTGTATTATCTCTGCATTCTGCTCCATATTTTGTTTTTAGAGGAAAAAGGGAAGAAGTTTTTTTCAAGGCCTTGAATTATTCAAGCTCAGATTAGAAAATGGAGCAACAGAAATATCTTTTCAGAATGGCCGCAAAATGAGACCATATCCAAAATGAGACCACAAAATGTGATAGAAGCGTTTTTCTTCTTCTGAGAACCGGCACACATCCATACAATATACAAAAATGAAGATAATCTCATGCCAAATTCTTACTTCTCCTTAACTTATAGCTCACTTTACCTCACATATCTTTGGTACATTTAATTTGTAATACAAGGCAGGAATTATAGAAAAATAATATAAAGGGTCAGGTTTTGTTGCTTCACTCCCTTCTAGCATACTTTTTTTCAGTTTCCCTGTTTTAAATGCCTAGGATGGTGTGAATTTCTCTCTTCCTGGGCGTGCTGAGCATATTTCTGTAAGAAGAAAGGCTGCCAGAAAAAACTGTAACAGCCAGCAGAATTTATTTGGGAATGAACTGTGAAATGCAACAAGCCATTTTTCAACCCCAAATCCATCTAAATCCTGGTCACCTGCACAACATAGATGGGCTTTGTGTGTATAAATGGGATGTGTGTTAGCATGTGCACATCCACACTGAATATTTGTTTCATGAGATCACAAGCTATCCCCAAGGTGCTATTACTTAAACATCCATAGGCAATCTTGTTAGGGATAACATTGTTTACCCTAACTGGTTTAGGTAAAATAATAAATATGTTATCATAGTTTGTTAGTTAAAGTGTCTGCAACTTTAAATATAGGAATGTAATTAAGGGAGTGGTTGTGAAAGCATCATAAAAGAAGCAAGGAACATCAGCTTGCTCTCTCTGACTTGATGATCCCGAATTACTGGATGAAGACTGCGTTTTTCCTTACTGGAACGGGAGAAAGATAAAGGACTGATTTATTGTAAGTGAACTGACATTGGATATTCTACACGGACTTTGCTAACTGAATATCCTTGAATGGACTGACTAAAATGATACATGACTAATGGACTGTTATTTTTGACTATGCTATAAACTCTAAATGGAATAAACTATATTTTGATAGCACAAGCGTATCTGTTATTTTTACTGTATGTTAACAAACATACAAGCTTATCTCATTCATTTATCTGTGTGCCTATCTGACTAACCCTGCACTTTCTGTTTAGCTTGTCTCCTTAACCCTGGTTGGGGAACACAGGCTTAACATTCAACTTTTATGAGGCATTTCCTATCTGATCAGTATGGCTTCCTTCCTCCCTCCCTCCCTCCCTCCCTTCCTTCCTTTCAGTTGAGAACCATTAAGACTCTCCTTCTTGTGCTAGTACATTTTTTGCTAAAAAAGTCAGGTGAGTCAAAAATTCACAGACTTGGCTGGAGAGAAAACTAAGATTAAGTTTGGAAGATTCCCATGATCCCTCAATTCCTTGGATTGAATGGGAGTTCCAGTGCCTACTTTTTAGCTAACATCTGGAACAGTATTACCAAGTCTGAATTAAAAAATACACTAACTCTATAAAGGTTGTTGAAATGTGATTAACTCTGTCAAAGTCATATTTGAACACATGTCAATATCTAGGGCACCCAATTATGTTTTAAGGATGATAGGTATATCCTTGCATATAATTAGACCAAGGCAAGCAATGAGACTCATTTTGTATTATCACCATCTTTATGGTGACACTGCTCATATGTGCTTTGGAGTAACTAGAAATAATACTTAAAATAGCCCTCTTTTTCTTATTGCAATTTATATGCAGAATATATCTGAAGGAAGATACTACATACACAAGTTATTGTCTTTGTATGTAACATGTCTAAAAAGCATGTCTAAAAACATGTAACATGTCTAAAAACCCTAACCCTAACCCTAATCCTAACCTACAAAGTTACCCTAGGTATAAGAAATTACAGTATTTTATACCTTCTCAGTCTAGTTCAGCACTGCTTCCATTGATTAACAGCACATCTCCAGGGCTCAGATAGCCTTTTCTTATCTGGAATTTCTCAAGTTAAATAACTATTTTATTTAATATCTCTGCTGTGGTACTAAACCAAATAATATTACGATAATGCAACTGTGACCAGTTAATGAATGATTCCATACAGATAACAACAGCAATCAAATGATATTATGCATTTTTTTTTCTTTTTGTCTCCCTAACAAAGTTCCTTTGATAAGAAAAAGAATGTCAGGAAATTCTAGAAAGTCACAGATAAAAGATAGTTGATAGTGAAAATTTTATAAAATTCATGAAATGAAATAGGATAGTTTCACACTATTTTCAAGCTACTCTAAGTATTTGTCTGACTGTATTACCAAAATGCATGTCCTATACTTAATCCTTCCTCTTAATTTTGCTTACCTATTTCCATGACTATGGCTATAACTGTTTATATTTAATACTGGCCATACATTGTTTTTGGCGGGTAACAATGAAACTTGGTTGATGCTGTTACACATTCACAAAGGTTTTATTTCAGTTCTGTCTACAAAATTAGATGTGCACTATATCTTTAATATAGAAAGACAGTGAAATCCACTGCTCTAGCTGACAGGCTGGTAGATATTAATAATTACGTACTATTTAAGGATGATTGGAAATGAAGAGGTGGAGGTGTTGGACAGATGTGGCACTACTAGATGGATTGTGATTGGATTAGTACAGTTCCCTTTGACAATATGCAAGTAGCACATTAATCATTCATTGAAAAACCCAATTCCATTTTTACAAGTGTGGACTGCTCACAATTACAAGTTGCCAGTTCATCCTTGAGCAAAACTACAGTTTTTCATTTTCATGACCTCCATGTCTTAAATAAAAAGGAGTTGTATGTAATTTACAGTATATCACATTGTCCATCTATTCACTGATTGTATACTTTATAGTGTCTGGTTCATACCCATCTGTTTCATGCTTATTCATGAAGTTGAACCAAATCTGCTAGAGCACTTAGTCATAGAGGACTACTAATACTGATAAGAATCACCTCTCAGTAACAGTTTGAGATCAACCTGTAAAGTGAAATATGTTGTTTCAGCTTTCTGAGGGCCATCTAAACAATTCTTTGAGGGGACTTCTGGTTTGAGCTTCTTCGGCGACAGACCAAAACCTCGTCTCTCCAAGGTTTCGATCTGTGCTCACCGCTGGACCTCCCCGAGCCGGCTGGTTTCGGGGCTAAGCCACCCTGTAGAGTGGTGAAGAGGGGGGAGACTGCCTGAAGGGTTGAGGAGAGCTGCATCTCTCCTCCCCAGTTGGCCATTACTCCCTTTCCCGAAGGCAGTTGTAACGGTGGTCAGAAATGGCCATCACAAAGAAGAACTCAACCAGAAAAGAATGTGCAGGAGGAAGATAAGAAGAGAAAGTTTTGGTTGACCGGGTCAAACAGCAAAAGCAACAAATAAGGTACCCTGGAATTTAAACTTAAAAAACATTGTTTCCAAAGAAGATTTTGAGGCTGAAGGAAAGAGAGAAGAGAAAGGATTAGGGTTTTTTTTCTTCCCTACCTTATACTGACAGCTAAGAGACTTAAGCAAGAAACTGAAAAAAAAATCCACTTTGACATTAATAGGCATCTAAGCTGAAAATAAAAGTCAAAGGGATAAATAAAGATTTCTGGACATTTAAAAGTTTTTCAAAGCTGGAAAGGAGAAAAAAAAAGAATAGAAGGGCAGTATCTGGAAAAATGGAGGAGACTGCCTGGAATTAAGGAATGGAACTGTAATTAAAAGGAACTTACAGTGAAATTTTAACAAGATTCCTCAAAGATACATTTTAATGGAAACTTGGTAACAAAATAATAGAACCCCAGGAAGAGAAAGTGGAAAAAAGAAGCAAGTAGAAACAGCCTTGGATTATTTGGATTACTTGGTGATTTTTGGTTTTAACTGAGTGGTTGTTTAAAAGTTTTTAAAATGGTATCACTCTTAGAAGAACTGTAAACGGAACTTTAAAAATGGAAAGAAGACACAAAAGAAGGGAGAAGTTCTTTTGGCTTCGTGTTTCAATTCTTAGAAATGGAGATCTGGAACTATGAGAAGCAACAAGAAATGCTTGCAGAACAAAAAGATTGGGACAAAGAAGAAGCCATCTTTAATGACCAAATAATTTTAAGTGGGCAGGAGAAGAAAAGGGAGGAAAGAGAGTGAAAGGTTTAAGATTAGAAAAAACAACCAAAAAGAAGAAGAACAATTTGAAAGATAAGTATAATATTAGAAAGCAACAGAAGAGGGGATTACAGATGAGAGAGTTAGAAGTAGAGAGATGAGGGGGTAAAAAGGGGAGGGGGAAGAAGAGGGGGAAGAAGGCAGAGGAAAAGAAGTTGTAAAAGACAGAAACAAGAAATGGAGAAAGAAGAAAAAAATATAAGGATTGTAACCATAAGTTTGTTTAGAGATATTGGGTGAAAATTTAATTGTAAAAGGGATTCTGCAAAGGTACATAAGATAGCTTTGTTATATTACAAATAGAAATAACTTTAGAAAATATGATGATGGATAAAATATTTATTGTAATGCAGTGGGATGTTTGTTAATAAATAAATGAATTAAAATGATTGAGAGAATTAAAAGGGAACATTTTTAATTATTAGTCATGATTTATAAAAATATAAGTGAGAAATATGGGGGGAAAAAGAATTAACTATGGAAAGTTTATAAGTGTTTCCAAGGAAGTATGATATTCAATTGAAAAGAAATGTTAAAGATGTTAAGATTTTAATGTATATTAATGATAGAATTGAATTGGAATGGAATGTGTTTTATTTACATACATATATATATATATATATATATATATATATATATATATATATATAATTTTTTCTTTTTAAGAATATAGTGTCTATTTTAAGAATGTACCAAGCAGAATTCGATTGAAAGTTATGTATTATATTGAATGCTATAATCTTAAAGCTATACATTGCAGCTTAAATAAGAGCTTGAATGGATAAAATTAAAGGATATAAAGGTGTCATACTCTAATTGGTAACTACAGGGAAAATTTGCTTACTAAGAAAAGATAATGTGAAATTATAACAGGACAGACAAAAGTATAAATATAATGATTTGAATTGAGATAATTAAAACAAAGTTGAGAAAATTAGAAGAGGGTAAAAACTATGTAGAAAATATAAAATGGTAATAAGATATGGAATAGAATATAAAAATGAGCATGAAATTGAGTTTTGTGTCTGTATGAAGAAGTGATAAACTGGAACCATGCTATTTTCAAAAAGGATGTTTTATTTGTATTTTGTTTTTGTGAAAACCCAAAAAAAAATTCAAAAAAAAAATCACAATTCCTTGACACATGCTAGCTTGACTCAAGTATCAAGCCATCTTTCTCCTTTTTGATACAGCTACAATTTAGGAGTCAGTCCAAGCAAGAGTTTTCACAAACAAGAACATGTCTCATTCACAAGCTTCACAGAATTATAAGATATCAAAACAAACTAGTTTCTGGGTGGTTTAATAAATTGGTTCAGTTGCTGAGCAGGGATAAAACCGAGGGACCAATACAAAGCTGACCATGGAGAAGCACAAAGAGGCTTTCATAATCTGCTTTCAGGCAAGTTTTTATTCTGCAAATAGTATGGGAAACCCAGATGTCATCATCTTTGATTTTTAGCAAACTCATACCATTTTTACCAAAACCATTTTCAAGAAAGGAATGAGAGATAGTTCTACAATGCTCTGTGATTGGTAACCCTGGGAATTCTTTGTCTGACAGTACAAGGCTGAATCATAAGTGTTCCCCAGGGGATTGAAGGACACTTGTATAGCGCTACCTCCGAAAGGGCCACTGGAGTCCAGGTTCTCCTGGCCCTATTGGTATGGCCACCGGTCCACACTGGTCCTTCACTCAGGTACCTCTACTGGTCTGGATCATGTAATGTCATGGTGGTCAGTCTCCTCTCAGCAGGCAGGTCACGTGGTGGGGTGATGGTCAGTCTTTTCCCAGCAGGCAGGTCACATGATGAGATGGTTTTCATATGGCTGGTCAGCCATTCTTTTTTTCCCCTCTCTCCCTCTCTCTCTCCTCTCTCTCTCTTGAATTTCCTGATGGGCTCTCCTTCCACTGCCTCTGCTCCTTTGTGGATTCCTCTGCTGGCCCCACAGAAGCTTCTCCAATCCCCCCATTGCCTTCACTCCCTCTCCCTGTCCCCAGGCTTCTTTCTCCATTTCCCCTTAAGCCTCCTCTCAGGCCTCCTTTTCCCCAGGGCATCTCTTCCTATCCTTACTTTCCTTCCCCCCACCCCCAGAAAATCTCCTCCTTGCTCCTCTTGTACTCCCTCTGTCTCCTCCTCTTCCCGCCAAAACTTTCTCCTCTTATTCCCTTCTCCCCCCTGCTCCCACCTATACAGGAGTTTCTCTCAGATATCTGACTGATTATTATGGGAACTGGATGTTGGACTAGTCTGTCCCGATCCAACAGAACTATTCTTAATTCTAATGAAATGTAAGCATCAAACTTTGTTATGAACTAATAAAGGCGCTTAAATAAAGTTTTAACAAACCTTAAGAAAAGCAGGGTTCTAATCCTGCACTTCTGATTGGCCGATAATAGCGATATCGGATTGGTCCATTCTGGGGAATCTGATTGGCTGTTAATGAGCCACTCTCATTGATTCAAGGGTTTAACACTTCCATGTTTCTCATTGGCTAATAGGTCAGCAGCCTACCCTATAAAAGGGCTGCTGCTGCCCGAGGGTTTTACTCTGTTCAGAATGATTAATAAAAAGTTGAAGTTCACTGTTCACTGCCTCATCTCCGCTCCTTGCACCCATGTGCAGAACTTAACACTGGCGACGAGGATGGGATGCGGAGACATCAGAGCTGATTGAACACTGCAGAACACCGAACAGAGCACGTGGCTGAAGGTGCATCGACAACAGAAACCATGTCCGGCGGTGCCATACCACCCGCTCCATTTGAGCTGGCACAAGAAGACTGGGACTCATACATAGACCGGTTCCAGATGTTTCTGGAGACCAACAACTTGAAGGATGCCACTACGGGGAAAAAGCGAGCAGTGTTCCTGACCCATTGCGGGCCTGCCATCTTTAAGATGGCCAAGGCACTAGCGAAACTGGCTGAGGTGAAAACCAACCATCCTCGCACCCCTTCTACAGGCCCACGATGCACCCGCCGTACCAACGCTTGTCCGAAGACATGAATTTTACCAGAGGGACCAGCGGAAAGGAGAGAGCATTGCAGATTTCATCGTGGATCTCCGAAACCTGGGAGGCCTCTGTAGGTTTACAGACCTCGAAGAAGCTCTGAGAGACCTAATAATTCTGGGATTAGATGACCACACTACGCAGAGCAAGATCATGGCCAAAGGGGACATCAACCTTGCTGATGTCATC
Organism: Hydrophis major; assembly: GCA_033807585.1. Taxonomy (NCBI): domain Eukaryota; kingdom Metazoa; phylum Chordata; class Lepidosauria; order Squamata; family Elapidae; genus Hydrophis; species Hydrophis major. The sequence continues at coordinate 205,131,961 of CM066330.1, read as the reverse complement.
AAGGATGCTACTGCAGCAGAAGCAACCAGGAAGTCAGCCGCCCGAATGCGCTGCACCAACGCACCACTCTGTCAACTCGCCAGTGATACCTCACCTCGTTTAGAGAGGCACGCAACAGAGACCCATCATGAGGACCTTGAAGCACCGTCAGAAAGTGATGAGGAAGAGGTCAACTGGCTCCGGTCTGAACGTGACCAACGCCACCAGTGGAATCAAAGACTACCGCACCAATGCGCGGGTTGTGGGGCAAACCACCCGCAATCAGATTGCAAATTCCTCGACACGCTCTGCCATTTCTGTGGGAAAAGAGGCCACATCGGGAAGGTCTGTTGAAGCAAGCAAGGATCCAGCCCACTTCAGAGGGGAAACAACTACCGCCAGACCACAGGGAATCGTGAGTTGGGTACATTTGAACCACCAATGGAACAACCACTCCTACAGAAATAAAACACTGGCCATTTCAACAAGACGATAAGAGGCACACCAAACCATTACAATCAGTCACGCCTCATCGCTAGATGCAAAGAAGATCTGAGTGAAGGTTGCCATCGAAAACCAGCCTTGCGTGATGGAAGTCGATTCAGGATCATCCCTCTCAATGGTTTCCTGGAAGACCCTTAAACAATTAATCCATCTGGCGTCAAGACCTCAGAGCCCAAAGAATCATACTCAGAGATTATCAGGGGAAGCGAATTCCGGTCGTTGGATCCAGCCAAGTCCAAGTATCATTCAAAAATCGTACTGCATCATTACCACTGACTGTCGTCGACCGTGACCGGCCTAGCTTGTTAGGCCTTCAATGGTTCACCCCACTCAGGATCGAGGTAGCCGGCATTCACGAAACCAGAAGCGACGACTGGGAGGAGGCCCTCGTCCAGGAATTCCAGGACATCTTTGCAGACAAACTAGGCGAGTACAAGGGGACCCCGATATCATTTAACCTTAACCCTGAAGTAGCCCCCATCCGCCTTAAGCCTCGTCGGATACCTTTTGCCCTTAAACCAAACATTGATGAGCAGCTCGATAAATTAATAGCCCAGGGTGTTTTAGAACCAACTGACCACGCTCGTTGGGAAACCCCAATCGTAACACCCATCAAACCGGATGGATCGTTAAGGATTTGTGGGGACTACCGGGCCACCCTTAATCATGCCTTTCAACAGAACGCTTACCCGGTGCCGGTGGTACAACACCTTCTCCATTCCCTGGGGGGCGGAAAAGTCTTTGCTAAATTGGATTTAGCACAGGCGTACCAACAACTGCCTGTAGATAAAAAAAACCGCAGAGGCATAGACAATCGTGACGCACCAAGGCGCCTTTAAATGCAACCGACTCCAATTCAGAGTGAGCGTAGCCCCAGGGATTTTTCAAAGTCTGATGGAGAGACTCTTGCAAGGGATCAAGGGGGTCGTGCCATACTTTGATGACGTTTTAATTGCAGCCCCGAATAGAGAAGTACTAGAAAAGCGTCTTAAATTGGTTCTCCAGAAATTTAAATACTCTGGCCTTAAGGTTAAAAAAAATAAATGTCAGCTATGTACAAATAAAGTAGAGTTCCTGGGGTACCTAATCGATAAACAAGGCATTCACCCCACTAATAGGAAACTAAAAGCAATCAAAAATGCCCCAAGACCCAGAAATAAGACTGACCTCCAAGCTTTCCTGGGGCTCATTAACTTCTACAACATCTTCTTGCCCCAGAAAGCGACCGTAGCTGAGCCCCTACATAGACTTCTTGACAAAAAAGCAACCTGGGTCTGAGGACACCGAGAGGAGCACGCATTCCAACATGTGAAAAACTTACTAACCTCAGATGCTGTTTTAATGCAGTATAACGAGACTTTGCCTTTAACAATTACATGTGACACGTCACCGTTTGGAGTAGGAGCCATTTTTTGTCATGTGTTACCAAATGGTAGTGAGGCCCCTATTGCCTATTTTTCAAGGACCCTATCAAAGGCTGAATGTAACTATAGCCAAATCGACAAAGAGGCTCTTGCTGTTGTATCTGCTGTGAAATGGTTTCATGAATATGTGTATGGACGAGTTTTTACTATTGTAAAATCCGCCATGCGCTAACTTCACCAGCGCACCCTGCAGCTAAAGGCAGGGCCGAGCGCATGGTACAATTTGTTAAAAAAAACTCTCCACAAAATGGGGACATTGACGATAAACTAAACAGAATACTCCTACTCCAACACATCACTCCGCACAGCATCACCAACAAGACTCCAGCTGAACTGTTGATGGGACGCAAGCTCCATTCCCACCTGGACCAGCTCCACCCATCCTACGAGCCAGAGAAACCCTGTGGATCTAGTGGAAAATGCCGCGAATTCAAGGTAGGCGACTTAGTTTTCGCTAAAAACCTCTCCAGTGAACCATTATGGGTTGAAGCAACCATAATTCAAGCACCGGGCCCAGATCGTACCGTGTGCAAACCTGGGACAGAAAAATATGGAAACGCCATAAAGATCAGCTTCGCTCTAGGCTATAACCCAGTTCCCGCGACTCCTGTGACTCCCAAACTGAGGGGGGAGGGGATGTCGAAGAAAGTGAATTCGAGATGGTGGAAAGCAGAAGTGAAGGAAGTCAGCAATCGGGCGTGATAAATGAAGAAGAATCAGGGAGGGGATTGGCCTCACCACAGAGGAATACCTCAATGGAGGCAAGCCCACAAAGATTAGAGGACAACAACGACAGAATTAGCGGCATCGAGTTGTCCAGTGAGGATGTGGAACTGCCTGTACCAGATATGCCCAAAAACATCCTGCCGAAACCGGACTACAGACAGGAACCGGTGGGACAGCGCAAATCTAATAGACAGTTAAAACAACCTACATATCTTAGGGATTACGTCACCGCACCCCTCAAACGGAACCCGGGGGGAAGGGGTGTTATGAACTAATAAAGGTGCTTAAATAAAGTTTTAACAAACCTTAAGAAAAGCATGGTTCTAATCCTGCACTTCTGATTAGCCGATAATAGCGATATTGGATTGGTCCGTTCTGGGGAATCTGATTGGCTGTTAACGAGCCACTCTCATTGGTTCAAGGGTTTAACACTTCCACGTTTCTCATTGGCTAATAGGTCAGCAGCCTACCCTATAAAAGGGCTGCTACTGCCCTAGGGTTTTGCTCTGTTCAGAATGATTAATAAAGAGTTGAAGTTCACTGTTCACTGCCTTGTCTCCGTTCCTTGCACCCATACGCAGAACTTAACAAACCTCATCTTCTGGAACTCTTCTGAACAGTGATGATTCAGGTAAAGTCCTTTGCAAAACTTCTGAGAAACTTACCACCTAAGAGAACATATGGTTCTTCGTTCGTTCTCTAAATTCATTATATTATATACAACATAATTTATTTTAACATTTATAAAGTGGATTTCTACTATCTTGTAACCCATGGATTATGCAATGCATTCTAAACTTTAATAATATACAACAAAGAGACATTGAACTGACTAGTTAAAATAAACAGAATCCAAATAAAACTTTTGAAAGCTTCTGTAAACAAAAATCTGTTCTACTGATACCTAAAACCTAAAACTATAAAAAACAGTGTGGGAGGCAAATGTCTTAGGGGTTTGATCCATCATTCTGGCACTTTAATTCAGACTAAATAACAATTCCAGATAGCTTAACACTTTGGTCTCTGAAAAAGAAGTTAGCTGTAGCAAGATCTACCTATAGAAATTAAAAACCTTTGATTTTGCTCAAGTAAGTTCTGAAAAACTGCACTGCAGCTTGAAATTCACTGCAAAGATGAACTTCTCCCTCTTTGTTCCTGTAATATAGTGATTAACATTAAAAGTATACCCTTCTAGTAAGGGTAAAGCAAGGAATGTTCGGGTGATCAATGCTGCTGTAGTTTCATCTTGTAATGCACATAGAGATTTAAAGACAGAACCAAATTCTCAGGCTGCAACATGGGCAATCATGAAAAAAATCAGAACAAGGTTCCACAAACAAATATCCTCTTGTCTGATAAGACAAACAGTGGTCATCATTTTTCTGATATGATTCATGTTTCTAAACATTTTTATAATTTCCATTTTTGGCAATTTGTTTTGCCTCTCATATCTCTCCCTTGTTTGGAAGATGCTGTAGCAGAAGTGGGAATCCCAATTGATAAACTGAGCATATAAGCTGAACGTAACCTGTAGCATCTTCCCATCTGGCCCATAACCTCTTCTTTGCATTTCATTTGTCCCCCATATCACAATTTAGTAATTTAAAAGCCTTGATTTGCACCTTCTAAGGTTTTTAAAAATCCCAGCAATTAGGCAGAGGGTATTTTCATGAGTTGCTGATATTGGGAAGGAAAGAGCGAATGATTCTTGCTTGCTATAACACACAAACACACACACACACACACACGCACCAGTCACATATGACAATTGCACTTTTATCAAACCTATAAACTTCCTTTGATAAACATATGCAACTCATTCAACAGACCCTACCAATTCATCTCACTTGCACACAGAAACACTAGTCATCCTTCACAAGCAGAGCGCTATCTTCCAGATGTTGAAAGAACAAAATTTGAAATTCAATTCTTTTTGTCAAAATTACATGGAACATTTAATATGGAACATCCATTTCTAATATATCATAAGACTGTAAACTTTGAGTCTACCCAAGACTAGTAAGTTTACAGTTAAATGTTGATTTGCTTTTTGGATGGCAAAACACCATGCTAACTTTCAAGGAGGAAGCCATAGTAACATCATATATTTGGAAGTTAACTGTTTCAGTGCTCATCACTCTTCTACTCTGCTATTTTAATGCCATTTCATTTCCCAGTACCTTATTTGGGAGATTTTAATTTTAACCATTTATATCATAAATTAGAGACAAGCTGTTACTCACAAAAAGCCAGGAAGAAACCTTAAAACCTGATCAGGACAGCTTTAAACTAATTTGGCGTGACAGTGAACCTGGAAAACAGTACATGCCAAATTCTGAAAATAGTATGGAATGCATAAGATACAAAGGTATATGAAAATGAGCATGCAAATACAGAATGGAATGGGTTAAGATACATGACCCAAAGATTCCAGTGTCTCTGTAAAAGTGCTCAGAGTATTGGGAATGAACAGGAAGAACTTGGAATCTTAATGAAGAAAGGTGAATATGATTAAGTAAGCATTACTGAAACCTAGTGAGGAAAAATCCTCACAAGTGGAATGAAAGTATTAGAAGGCATAACATATTCAAAAGGTGTAGACCAGGCAAAAGGGGAAGAGGAATGGCATTGTACATGAAGGAAGTCTGCATTAGTGTAGAATTCCAGAAATCTAAGCATGAGGGTCCAGTCCAAAAGTATTTGAGTAAAATTACAAGGAAAGAAAGCAACAACCATACTTTTGTGTCAAACTGTGTTACAGAATGGAAGACGAGAACCAAAACTGCCCCAAAAATCATTCAGGGAACTTGCTAACTATTTCATTTTTCCGGAAGATTGAAGAAGACACAAGAGCATTGGGTCTCAAAGGCGTGCAAACAATAAAACAAGAAAATATAGGCAATGCACATTTTAATCTCTTTTCTTAATCTCATCTCATTCTCTTCTCCTTCCTGGTATAAAGTCTCTCCCATAGTTTAACTGATCCTCCAGAAGATCCATCTAATATCTGGCAAAGATCCATTCCCGATAATTCTAAAGAGTCAATTTCTCCAGAGATAGCATTTTTCTGTTATTATATCGCAGTGTTAAAAGGGAGCAAGCCCCAATCCAGTTTGGTGGTAAGCATAGAGATCTGTGTGCATATACGAAACTTGAATCATATAAATCACATTGAAATGAAAAGGAGCCTTAAAGTATCTATTAGCATATAGCCAGAAGTGGGCTGTACATACTTTAACAACTGATTCACCAAAAATGTGAGCATGCATGCATATGCCTCTTCACGCTTGCGCACAGCTGCAAAACCAAAGGAATTTTCTGTGTGTGGCAGCCAGGGTGAGGCACAGAAAGCAGGGGCTGCGATGCACGAGCAAAAATGTGAGATATATAGGATGGGATAGTCCCTGGGCGGGTGGGCGGGCCCAACCAGTGGTCATAACTGTTAGGGATAACATTGTTTACCCTAACTGGTTTAGGTAAAATAATAAATATGTTATCATGGTTTATAAGTTAAAGTGTCTGCAACTTTAAATATAGGAATGTAATTAAGGGAGTGGTTGTGAAAGCACCATAAAAGAAGCAAGGAACGTCAGCTTGCTCTCTCTGGCTTTATGATCCCTAATTACTGGATGAAGACTGCGTTTTTTCCTACTGGAACGGGAGAGAGATAAAGGATGATTTATTTGTAAGTGAACTGACATTGGATATTCTACATGGACTTTGCTAATTGAATATCCTTGAATGGACTGACGAAAACGATGCATGACTAATGGACTGTTATTTTGACTATGCTATAATCTCTAAATGGAATAAACTATATTTTTGATAGCATAAGCATATCTGTTATTTTTACTGTATGTTAACAAACATACAAACTTATCTCACTCATTTATCTGTGTGCCTATCTGACTAACGCTGCACATTCTGTTTAGCTTGTCTCCTTAACCCTGGTTGGGGAACACAGGCTTAACACTGGTTATGGGCCCAGAGGCTGCAAAGTCAGTTTAACTAGATAAAACAGATTTATGTAAAAAGTGAGAGTTTGTGTTGTTATACGTTACAGTAAACAGACAGCTGTGTTTTATTAATTATAGTTTTATATCCATATAAGAAAACATGGCACAAGTCAATCTACAAAGTTTGTCCCTTATATCTAAGCTGGATGGAACAAACTATGTATCATGGTCTATAAAATGTAGTCTACTTCTACAAAGAGAAGGTTTGTGGAATATAGTTGAAAATCCACCAAACGTAGAGGAATGGGATCCAGAGATTGAGGAAGATAGACTAAAGATAAAAGATTTTATACAGAAAAATGAACAAGCTATTTGCATAATAGGACTAACACTAACTGACCAGCAACTTGTTCATATCCACGGAGAACAAACAGCTGTTGGGTGTTGGCAGAAGCTGAAGAGGATTTATGTTCGAGATAACGTTGGTGCTTACATAAATCTTACACGAAAGCTTTTCAGGACGCATCTCCAGATAAATGGTGATATGCTGAATCATTTGGAAACTATGAAAAGCATTTTTCAAGAACTGCATGAGAAAGAGCTTATTTTCTCTGAACTACACCAAGTCTATATAATTCTATCTTCATTAGAAGAAAGTTATGACAACTATGTCACTTCCCTTGAAATTTTGCCTAAGGAAAGTTTAACTTTAACTGATATAACTGGCAGATTGATTGAAGAGGCAAGAAGAAGACTTGAAAGAGATTAGTTAAGGAGGGAGCAACCTCAAAAAGAAGATAATGAATCTCCTACTGCATACGCAATTAAAAAGTGTTTTAATTGTGGAGGAAGAGGACATTTGGCAAGATTTTGTAAAAAAACAAAGCACCAGAACGCTGACCAGAATACTAAAAGTCATCAAAAGATAAATAAAAATTTAGAGTTAGCCATGTATATTAATGGAGCTGTAAAAAATAATTTATGGGTGGTTGACAGTGGAGCATCCCACTGTATAACAAATGATAACAAAAATTTTATTAAAATGTCCCAGAGTACACAGCAGATATCGTTAGCCAATGGCTGGAAACTGAAAGCTAAAGGTCAAGGAAAAGCATATTGTTTTTTCATAAAAGAGAATGTAAAAATGTTATATGTACCACAACTTAAGTTTAATTTAATTTCAGTTAGAATTTTGGTTAAACTAGGATATGTAGTTACCTTTAAAGGAGATAACTGCATAATTGAAAAAGAAGATAAGAAAATTACTGCATCTTTAAGAGGTGAATTATATGTGTTAAATGATAATGGTTTAGAGGTGGCTAACACAGTTTATGATAATAAGAAACCTCATGATGAATATATTCACTTGTTACACCGAAGGCTAGGGCATTTAAATTTTAAAATGCTTAAGAAAACTGTTGTATTATCTAAGGGAATAAGTTTGAAACCTTGTAATAAGTATTTGCAATGTAATGCTTGTAATCAAAGCAAAGCCAAGGTCAAACCGGTTAATAGAGTTGATGGATTTACTACCAAAGAGCCTTTAGAAGTAGTATTTGCTGATTTAATAGGTCCGAAAAAACCAAGTGTAGGAGGAGCTCGATACATATTAAGTATAATGGACCACTATTCTAAATATGGGTTTTGCTATTTAATGAAGAGCAAAACTGAAACGGATCTAAATCTCTTTAATTGGATAAAATTTGCAGAAAGGAAAACTAAAAAGAAATTAGTAACTCTTATAACAGATAATGGTTCGGAATTTAAAAATAATAAATTCCAGAATAGACTTAAGATGTTAGGTATTCAACATAAAAAGTCTGCACCATATAGGCCACAACATAATGCCTTTATAGAGAGATGAGGCCAAACACTGCAGTCAATGGCACGTACTATGTTATCTGATTCAGGATTACGTGACAATTTATCAGGAGAAGCAATAATGTGTGGTAATCATATATTAAATAATGTTGTTAATTCAACAACAGGTGAATTACCATTCACATTGTGGCATGGTACAAAACCTGATTTAAGTTACATGCACACATTTGGAGCACCAGCATCGGTGCATATCCCTTCACAACTCAGACACAAAGGACAGCATAGAGCTAAAAGATTATTTTTTGTAGGATATAAATCTAATCACAGATCTTATAGATTCTGGGAACCAGGTACATCTAGAGTTTACAACAGTGCTAGTGCAAAATTCCTAGAACATGTAGGATGGAATAGGTTAGAGCAAGATTTAAATAATGAAGTAATTATTGAACCCTACAAAAGGCAGAAAGAACAGACAAGTTATAAGAAGAGTCCAATTAAAGAAGTCCACGAAAAACAAATAGGACCAGAACGAGAGGAAATAGTTGATCAGGAAGAGTTAGATAATCAAGAACACTTAAAAAATGAAAGTCCACCTGTAAGTCCTGTAATACCTAGACGTACTATACGTGTAACTAGACCACCTGATAGGTATCAAGCAAGTATAGTTTGCCAAGTAAATAAAGTTCCAACTAGTGTAGATGAACTTAGGATGTATCCTGCTAAGGATCAGGAGAATTGGCAAAAGGCAATGGAAAAAGAACTAAATTCATTAAAGGTAATGAAAGTATATGAAGATGCTAAATTACCTCCGGGAGAAAAATCCATTCGGTGCAAATGGATATTTAAAGTAAAAACTGGAAATGATGGGACTGTTACCCATAAGGCTAGGTTGGTAGCTCAAGGATTTAATCAAACTGCATCTGATTACTATGAAGTTTTCGCACCAAGTCTTAAAGCAACATTTTTGAGAGCAGCTTTAGTGTGGGCAGCTAAGAAAATCTATATCATTAACCATTTAGATGTAGAAACTGCTTATTTGCATGCACCATTGCAGCACACTATATATTTGAAAAAGCCAATTATTTTAAAAGATAATAAAGTAAATAGTAATGATTGTTGGAAACTCAAAAAGAGTCTTTACGGATTGAAACAATCTGGCTATCAGTGGAACCAATATATTGTGAAAGAATTAAACAATATAGGTTTTAAATCTGGTTTAGCAGATCCATGTGTGTTTAAAAGAGAAAATAATGGAACGGTGTCATTATTGTTATTATTTACAGATGATATTGCTTTGATAACTAAGACAAATAATAAAGCTAATGAGATTATATCATTATTAGCCAAAAAGATAAAATTAAAGCATTTAGGTGAAATTAAAAAGTATCTAGGATTGACAATTAACAAAACAAAAAATGGATTTAAGATATCTCAAGAAGATAAAATTTGCCAATTAATTAAAACGTATAAAATGGAACTTTGTAAACCGGCAAAGACTCCAATGAGTCAGGAGGTTTGCCAAACTGATGATCAAAGTCCCAAATTTGATAAGTCTATATATCAATCTTTGATTGATAGCTTATCATATATAAGCAATTGGTCAAGGCCAGATATAGCTTATAGTATAAATCAGCTGGCACGTTTTAATTCAGATCCACATCAATGTCATTGGCAATCATTAAAAAGAATTTTAAGATATCTTAAAGGAACAATGAACCATGCATTGTATATAGAACCAAAGGGTGATTTGAGTCTTAGTGCCTATGCAGATGCAAGTTTTGCAACTGACATTAACACTAGAAAATCAACATCTGGGATGGCTATATTATTTGGTTAGACACTAATAAGGTGGAGGTCAATCAGACAACAGCATATCAGCTTGTCCACGATGGAAGAGAAATTTTCATGTCTGTCATTATTATGCACTGACTTAATTTTGTACAAACAGTTATTATTGGACATGGGTGTAACTGTTAAAGATTCCATTATTGTGTACGAGGACAACCAAGCAGCCATAAAGTTAGCTACTAATATTGCTGTAAAAACTAGATCAAAGCATACTCATTTAAGATACTTAAATGTTAGAGAATCTGTAAAGAATGGGCTAATTAAATTGGAATACTGCATGACAGAAGAAAACATTGCAGACCAATCTACAAAAGCTCAAGGAGTAATTAAGTTTAAAGAGAGTTGTAACAAATATGATTTAAAGATGTAAATAGTTATAGTATTATTATATTTACCTAAAAGGGGAGAATGTTAGGGATAACATTGTTTACCCTAACTGGTTTAGGTAAAATAATAAATATGTTATCATGGTTTATAAGTTAAAGTGTCTGCAACTTTAAATATAGGAATGTAATTAAGGGAGTGGTTGTGAAAGCACCATAAAAGAAGCAAGGAACGTCAGCTTGCTCTCTCTGGCTTTATGATCCCTAATTACTGGATGAAGACTGCGTTTTTCCCTACTGGAACGGGAGAGAGATAAAGGATGATTTATTTGTAAGTGAACTGACATTGGATATTCTACACGGACTTTGCTAATTGAATATCCTTGAATGGACTGACAAAAACGATACATGACTAATGGACTGTTATTTTGACTATGCTATAATCTCTAAATGGAATAAACTATATTTTTGATAGCACAAACGTATCTGTTATTTTTACTGTATGTTAACAAACATACAAACTTATCTCACTCATTTATCTGTGTGCCTATCTGACTAACGCTGCACATTCTGTTTAGCTTGTCTCCTTAACCCTGGTTGGGGAACACAGGCTTAACAATAACTACCAATACAGGCGAGCCGGTCCAAACCAGCAGCAGCCCACCAATGCACATAGCGTGATATATATTCAGTTTTGTGTGCATCATATGTTTTGCATAACGAGCCACAATGAAAACCATATTAATTCACTATATGTGGAGTTTCCTCTTGGCTTGTTTCTGATACAGATGGGTCCTTTGAGTGAGACTTTCTACTCCTTCCTTCCAATTAGGAAGATAAGATTTTCTGCTAAATGTGTGAAAACTGCACATCATGTAGGATTTGTCACACCAGTAGCAGAAACTATCAGAGAAAAATCCAAACTTTCCTATAAATGATTGATAGTAGAAACTCTTTGGGATGTCACTCGTTGCTTTTAGGTAAGCCAAAGACTAAACCTAGCACCATCACATAACATGAGCCACGGTGGCACAGAGGTTAGAGTGCAGTACCGCAGGCTACTTCTGCTGCCTGCCAGCTGCCTACAATTTGGCAGTTCGAATCTCACCAGGCTCAAGCTTGACTCAGCCTTCCAAGTTGGGTAAAATGAGGACCAAATTGTTGGGGCAATGTGATGACTATGTAAACCACTTAGAGAAGGCTGTAAAGCACTCTAAAGTGAAATATAAGTCTAAGCGCTATTGCTGTTGTTATCCTGTTGTGATTATCTTGGACCTCATCACTATAATAACTTCCCCAAACCCTAAAAACATTAACCTTAGACTGTCTACTATTGACCTCACTTCTTTCCTAAGAGGTCTGTAGGGGGCGTGCATAAGCGCACCAAGGTGCCTACCATCCCTGTCCTATTGTTTCTTTTTTTTCTTATATGTATCCATGTATTCATAATTATGTTTTTACTTATGCCTATTATCTTGTAAGCAATTGACAAACCAAATAAATAAATAAATAATTCCTTGTTTTCCCTTTGAAGTAATTGTTTGAATCTAATGTAGGGCTATCATCTCTGGATTGTAAAAGACCTGTTGACCACTAGATGGTGGTAAAGAGATATAATGGAAAGTTCAGCTAGATTGTCCTAACCCAATTTTCTGTGTTACTGTCAAGGACCAGGAGGTTCATGCAGGGGGAAAGCCAACCACAAAATATTTTCCCATAGACCTCTAAAGCTTAGAATCAGTTTTGTGCCTCCAAATAAATTCATAACCCAAGATCATCTAGATATCTGCCCTCCCCTTGTCCTTCAGACAGACCAAGCTATAATTTTCATAATTCCCAGCTATCCTACCATAAATAGTGAACAAACACATTTGAAAAGTTTGGTTTAAAACCATAAAATGTCAGTGTATGTTTGTATTCTGTCTTTCCAAAGCTGTGGAGATCTACTTTAATATTAATTGTCTCTTCTATACCTTGTCTTAAATGGGGATTAAATTATTGCTGTACTACTATCTTTTGTCCTTAATTACACCTTCATTTGCTGTCCCACATTCCACTGCACTGGGAATACGAATTGAAAGAGCAATCCCACCTAAGTATATCTGCCAAAGCTGAGACAACAAGCCAACCTTATTTTTCTGTTTTAATGTTTTAATCTGGATTACATGCAAATATTTTATGTAGGTTTATCATACTTAATGCAACATTGGATCCTTAGCTTTAATAGTTATGCCATTATGTACAAGAAATTTGTACAAGATGGAATTTCAGTGGATGAGTTTTTCTAAAACAATTACACCTTTTCAAATGCTCTCTTCTATGGAATAATTAGACTTACAGAAATCCTCTTTTATTAGTATATGATGAAGTCATGATTATAATATTAGCCTTGGATTGGGGAAACTCATGTTAAAATCCAGCCATGAAGTTTTTACTGGGTAATCTTTTCTGACTAGACTCATACAATAGGAGATTTCCAGTACTCTGACATTCACTGAAAATCTAACTCCACTAAGAGCCAATGTTGCAACCAATTCCTGTCCTCTCTTGCTGACAGTGGAAGATGGAAAGAGGAACAAGAGGTCCATAATCCTGCACCTAATCAATACCAACAGGGAGGAACAGGATGAACAAATAAAAATGATAGGAAACTTGATTTTCCTTTCTTCTCAGTTGCCTTTTTTGAGATTTCAAGCCATTGGATCAGACCTTCCTTCTGCCTGAATTCATTAAAATATGCCCCCTGAAATCCATTGTTCTGACTCTTCAATATTGCTCGTCTATTTCAGTTATCTAAAGGGTTGTAAAATAGAAGAGAAAGAGGATATTCTCATTGCCCCAGATGATAGAACTAGAAACAATGGTTTAAAAATGTAGGAAAGTACCTTTGAGTGAGATATTAGGTGGAATTTCCTGATGAAGTTCTCAACTTATGGAATAGTTGTTCACCTCATAAAGTGATATGTTCCCCTTCCCTGGAAATTATCAAATGGAGATTATCAAACAGAGATTGGACAACCATCTATCTGAAAAGTGTTAACTCCTTGCACTGAAGAAGGAGCTGGAGTTAAACTCTATGATTCTATGTATTCCTCTCACTCTTTATACTAAACTAACAGTACCAATTCTGGTAGAAACAGACTGACTCCATGAGACACATTGTGGTCTTCATGGGTTTAGCTTAATGTGATACGAAAATCCAGTTTACATAGCTTCTTGAGATAGCCTTTAACCAAGACTTAGCAAGATGTGTAAATCCACTTGTTGATGTAAGATCCAATTCAGAGTATACTTTTAGCTAATTACTATTATATGTAAAGAAGATTCACTACTATACATGGGAAAAGACCTTCAGATGAGTTCTTATTGGCAAGATTGATCTTTTAATATTTTATATTGCATCATTAGAGGGTGTGATGGCTCAGCAGCTAAAGATGCCTAGGTTTAAGATCCCGAGTACTGGTAATGGGGTAAGTACTTGCCCCAGCTCCTGCTCACTTAGCAGTTCGAAAGCATGCAAATGCAAGTAAATAAGTACCTTTTTGGTTTGAAGATAAAAGCATTCAGTGAACCTCGGCGTATAGTCATGCTGGCCACATGACCACAGAAAAGTCTTTGGACAACTCTAGCCCCTCAGCTAACAAATGGAGATGAGCACTGGCCCCCAAAGTCAGTCATGACTGGACAGGGTAAACCTTTACATTTACTTTTAAATTTTACCTTGAGTATTTTTATCAAAAAAATCAGAAAAATTGATCAATCAAATAAAAGCAGCTGTTTCTAGCCATACCCTGTATAATAAAACAGTGGGATGTTTTGCACATATAAAAAAAAAAATATTGAGAGGCAGACCCCACGTCTTCTCATTCTCCTTCCCACACGAGGAGTTTCATTCTTTAACATGCCCATTTTCACCACTCTGATAAATGATCCGGTCAACTCTTTCCTGTGCATTGGGTGTGGGCTTGGCAGTGGATGTTCTGGCTGTGAAAAAACAGTGGGTCTGCCTTTCACTCCTGTTTACAGAAATGAGAATTTGCATGATGAAAATAATCTGGGATGGATTTTGATTTTACTGCTGTTGGCAGAAGGCTTGGAAAAAATGTACCTCGTCAATTACTGGGATTTTTAAACACAAATAATATTTTAGGCGATCAGCAAGTTGGCTCAGGGCCTGGGCATCCTGCTCCAACAGCACTTATGAAAGAAACAAGACTTTTATTGTGTTGGTGCACCCATAAGTCTGTGGGCAGGTGCTGCTTTTGTTGACCTTAGAGTGCAGTTGCTTTGACTGATAGCTTAATCCACAAGATCTGTGTATGGAGAAAGCAGAAATGGTTTTCTGTGCCCTCTGATGGTTGGGTTCCTCCTTCCATAACATAATGCATTCCTGGGGAACATTGCATTTTCCTTTTGTGAGCTACTGAGAGATGTTCATAGGTTGCTTAAAATCAACATTTTAAATCAGTATTGGCTACGAAAGGATTAGCATCCTGGATCAATGACTGATGAACAAGTCTTTACTGTCTGTGATTATGGGACCACAGTTCCAGAAATGCTGAATCTGGAAAGCAGTTTCCTTGGAAAGACATTTTAGGAGTAAAAAAGCCATCAACTCAGCACTGTTGACCTGTCTAGAGGTGTAATATTAGGCAGAAGAATGTATTTATTAGCCCTGCAAAGAGTCCCTCAGGGATGGGTATGTTATAGAATTCAAGAAAGCAGTCTAGTCTGTCAGTCTGTTCTCTAAAGGATCACACCAGTGAAAACATCCACCCACTATGGGGAATGGAGGCTGCAGAGCACCCTTGGGAAGAGCTGCAGCTCTGGCTACATTTAGGATTAGGAATGGCCATGATTCCTTGTGAGGAGCCACAGGCAAACAAGCAGAGAACTGCCACTTGTTTATTCCTTATTATGCCGCTATGTGATCAAATAGGTTCTAGCTGGCAAAATACAAAACAATAAATATATGCATTATTTGTTATTTCAGTGTCAGGAATGATAGAATTGGGTGTCTCTGGGTAAGTCCAGAACAGCTAAATTTCAGAGTTGAAATAAGATTAGATTATAGATAAAAAGAATTGGAAGGGTCCCTGTAGGTCATCTAGTCCAACCCCCTGCCCAAGCAGACACTACACCATTTTTGACAAGATGGCAGTCCAGTCTCTTCTTGAAAACTTCCAGTGATGAAGCTCCCACAATTTCTGAAGGCAAGCTGTTCTATTGGTTAATTGCTCTCACTGTCAGAAAATTTCTCCTTATTTCCAGGTTGAATCTCTCCTTGTTCAGTTTCCATCCATTATTCCATTATCATTGTTATTAAATAACTCTGCATTCTGAAGAATTGTCCATTTCTAGTCAGGCAACTTTTACATGTGGATGCTTGTATTTTATCTACAGTAGTCCTGCCTAGGCATGAATCCGACTGAGTGACCTTGGGCTGGCCCATCTCTCTCTCAGCCCTAGGAAGCAGGCAATGGCAAACCAGTTCCAAAAAACCTTGCCAAGAAAACTACAGAAAGTAGTCAAGGCAGTAATCAGGAATCAAAAACTGACTCAAAAGTGGAAGGAAAAAAACTTTTACATAACCTCACTTCATTTTTAAAACAAAAATTCACCATTTTGGAACCAAAAAGGCTAAAATAAAAGCATTATTGTTTTTCTATGACCAAAGGAAAACAACGTTTCTCTTTTAAATAAACATGTAACATCTGGATAGCATTCTGTTTATTTCAATTCCATCTATTAATGTTATTTCACTCATTTTTTAAAAAAAATAGTGCCAGATCTAAAGTTTCATTTTCTTTAGAAGCACTGTTATAATATTTGATAGTACAGAAGTCTGATTCTTTCTCTTTGCTTGTAATATGAAAGGGGTTGGCAATTGTTGAGCAGCCACTTCACTATGAACAGTTGTTACACGATGCTTAGTATAGAATTGCCATGTTGCACATGGGAGAGATTACCTAATCACTCTCATCCTATATTCCTCATGCATTCCATTTTTCAGACCCCTACAACATATCGAGGTTTTTTTTCCATAAGAATGAAAGACATACAAATCTATTAAACCTTACTTTCATTTTTTTTAAAATAAAAAATGATGTATTTTCCATTATAGTCTTTGTAGAAGGCCTCATTATATCATTCTGTTTAATTCATTTATTTCCAAAGGGTTTAATGTGGCACTCATGATTTCCCCACCTTTATCTGTCTTTGAAGAAATTTTGTGCAATTGCTTAGACTGAGAGTAACAATGACCTAATTCTCACAATATGCTAAGGCATTATGCAGCATACTGTCTGAACCCATACTGTGGGTTAAACTGCAACTAAAAAAGAATTTCTGAATTATCATTTGTACCCATGGGCTGTTCTAGAATAGCATGCCTGAACCATGCCTCAGTGACCCAACAGGAAGCTAGAGAAGCTTTGAAAAAAAGGCCACTCCATCTGCAGAACCTCCATGTTTCTTTTTTCATTTCTTGCAGGCTGATGCAAATTAAGGGAAGCTCATGTGGGATTAGGCCACTACAGATTTAACTTTTCTTTTTGTTTCCTCTTATTGGTAAAAATGTAAAAATAGTGTGTTCAGAGTCCCACTGCTGCAGACAGAACCAAATTGGGGGGCAACTGGTGAATTAAGGTTTTACTAAGTCTATCATTTTGTGTAGCATCCTTTGTGTTTACCTATGTTAGTGAACTACTTGCTTTAATATGCTGCATTCTCATGTTTAATCACTGACCCAAACTCAAAAACTGAGATTATATATTAGCTTAAGCCCTACTTTGCTGAATAAGCTACAATTGGCAAGGTTCATACAATTTCCTTTGTCATAAAATCTCAATAGCTGAATTTAAAATAAAATTTTAAATTTTTACAATAAAAATTACATTATACAGCATAGGACAAAGCATAGCTCTGATAGTAACCTTCTATGTTGCAAAGTTGTTTGAAACCAAGTCTCCCCTGACCAAATCCAAAATATCCTTACTGTCATGATGGCTCATATTTCACTGTATTTATGAATCATTATGTTATCTAGAATGGTGAAATATGTATTGAAACTGAATTAGAAGCCACCAGGCAGCAATATCTTTGTCCAGCTGTTGAAAAAGTCATGACCAGCTTCTGTTAAGCTAACTGTGCTCTCTAGTAGTTGTTGGAAGTCTCCATTTACAGCTGGATCTTGAGGAAATTAGAGGTGGGTTGTTGTTTAAGTCCATCAGACAGGGTGGAAAATGTTCTAATAGCTTCTGTCTGGTAAGTCTCAATTATTTGTTTTTGCCTTTGCGGGTAAAAGCTATTTGAAGTCAAGAACAGCTTGCTATTGCTGTGATTTGTAGAGGGAAAGGGGGGAGGAACCTTCTGATGTGAGGCATCGTTGATTGAATCCCATAAAGGAGGCTTTCCAAAGTTGGTTATCCTACCCAAGATTTTATTTATTTATTTATTTTTATTTATTGATTTGATTTGTCAATCGCTTACAAGATAATAGGTATAAGTATAAACATGAGTAAGAATACAGGAAATAAGTATGAATAAATGGGGACAATAGGACAGGGACAGGAGGCACGATGGTGCACTTATGCACGCCCTTTACAGATCTCTTAGGAATGGGATGAGGTCGATAGTGGATAGTTTGAGGTTAAAGGAGTGGGGGTTTGAGGATGTAAAAACAGAGTCAGGTAGTGCATTCCAGGCACTGACCACTCTGTTGCTGAAGTCATACTTTCTGCAATCAAGTTTGGAGTGGTTAACATTGAGTTTGTATCTGTTGTGTGCTCTTGTATTGTTGCGGTTGAAGCTGAATTAGTCATTGACTGGAAGGACATTCTAGCAGATAATTTTGTGAACTATGCTTAAGTCCAACCATAGGCGGTGTAGTTCAAGATTGTCCAAGCCCAAAATTTCAAGCCTGGTGATATAGGGTATTCTGATTTATACTTTAAGTGTGAAGGAATTCCAAATGCCAGAATTATCACCCAGAATGGTTAATGGCTCACAGATTGCCTATTGCTCTGAGCTTAATTTCAAGTGGGGGAGTACACAGATGGTTGAGTCGCAGGGGTGTCCCCAGTGGAGAGAAAATCAGACTGTTTGATCCAAATGGGATGCTCACATCTTGCTGTGTGTTTGCTGGGAATTTGGGAGCTAGGACGCATTTGTGTAGCCAATGTTCCAATGAAGTTTTCTTTCTGGTCAGAATATGAAGAGTAGAAGACAAGTACAATGTGAATTCTTTTGCAACGAGGAAGAAAAACTTTCTTGCAGTTGTAGTATACCCTAGACTGTTAAGCTCCATGCAGTAAGTTGTCATTTGATTCCCTGCAGGGGTGCAGGATCTCTTGGGGCATCTCATGGTTTTCCCTCCATGTGATAGCACTTTATAGCTGTGAAAGTCCTCTCCTACATAAATTTCCCAGGGAAGAAGACAGACTAATGTAGCTCTGTTGAACTTTTTGCTGTGGTGGGCATAGAGTTGTTAAATACTCTCTGTGTATATGTGTGCATTTTCCCCTTTCATCAAAAGGCAATCAATAAATATTAATAATAAATAGCAAAAAAGTAGCCCAGCTTTTGCTTTGAATGATCTGCAAAACTGTATATTTAAATGAAATTTGAAAATACATAAAAAGCACATTTTCTTTTGATTTCTTCTTACCCAGAAGAAAAATCAAGCCAAAGAACTTACATGACCCCCAACAAGATCCAGAATCAATCCTCGTCCAATGTCTTAGGGCCCACACAGTTAGTCTGCAAGCATCCATGAATGAAATATCTCTATGCGTGTATGTATCAGCACACACATGAGAGACAGTAACAAATGTAGGCCTGCATATGTAAACACGGCATCAATAAGAGCACTTGCAGTTCCAGTACTTGGCATTCTCAATGCAGTTCACTTGCAAGGTTAAATAAATATCTGACTGCAGCTCAAGGAAATGAGTGAAAGTGTTGAGAAAGAAGAAACCCAGATCTCCGGAGAGATGAACTCCGTGTGCAGCCTTTTGGGGGACCGCAGCCTTTTTCTCACAGGCCCTACTGCCCATCCTCTTCAACTTGCTGCTTTTCAGACTGCTCTGGATTTCTTTGTGGCTAAGTTAATCATTTGTTTCATGCCTCCCCCAGGTTTTGTGCACTCTCTCCAGCTTACTGGCAGCTTCATGGTCTTTCAGCTCCTCTCCTCTAGAATTCATTCGAGCAGAGGGAACCTTCTTGCTCTCAAAAGAGATAAGCAGAGTCCTTCAAACCATGGCGAATACTGTTCTACCACAGCCTTAGAAGAGGAGACTCACAGGTTGGTAATACAGGTAGTCCTCGACTTACAACAGTTCATTTAGTGACCATTCAAAGGTACAACAGTACTGAAAAAAGTGACCTATGGCCATTTTTCACACGACCGTTGCAACAGCTCTATGGTCATGTGATCAATATTCAAAACATCAGTTGTGCCGCCCAGACAGCTGACAAGCACTGTGCTCAGGTGCACAGCATTTGAAGCTCCTCTTCTTTCCTGCTTTTTCAACCTCAGCTGTGCCACACAAAGCAGCTGAGGAGGGAAAAGCAAGGAATAAAGGACAGCCAAGAACCAAAAAGACAACCAAAAGGTCATCATACCGAACCGGTTCAGTGTCTGCTGCCCTTCAGAGCTACCGGTTCTATAGAACTGGGCTGAACCGGTTACATCCCACCCAATTCAAATGCTTGGCAATGGACTTGTATTTTATGACAGCTGCAGGGTCCCTTTGCAACTTTCTGACAAGCAAAGTTAATGGAGAAACCAGATTCACTTAACAACCATGTTACTAACTTAGCAACTGCAGTGTGTTGTGTCCGCGAAATGATGCCAGGAGTCGGTGACTTCAAATCATGCTCTTTTATTAAAGTAGGAACCGAACTGGCTCTTCGCAAAAGGTTCGCGGCTTTTATTCTTTCAGCTGCGGCGGCCGCGGCCAATGGCACCGCTTTGAATCTCCCGCGATTCGAATGGACCAATCGCGGGAGATTCTTAGCGAGCCAATCGGCGCGGCTCGCCCGACCAATCAGAGTGCCCCACACTTTGGCCAATCAAAGTGCAGGGATCTTAAGAATGCTAATTAGGGACAGAACACCCCTCCCCTCTTGGTTCAGTCCTTACGTCGCATAGTCCCGTAGGTAGACGGGGCTCCGTCTGAGCCTACTGGACCTGCGCAGCTCAGTCGTAGGTTGGATCCCAGCCGGTTCGGTCGGGATCTCTGTTGCTCCTGATGCCGTCGTGGGAACCGGCTGGTCGGTCGGGCCGGGCCGCTCTCCGTAGCTCCCTCCTGGGCCTCCCGGGTTGGTTGAGCTGCCCGTTTCGCCGCTCCCGCTTGGTCTTTCCGGGTCAGTCGAGCTGGCCTGGCTGTCTCTTCCTGGCGAGGGGTCGTGATGGCTGCTTTCCGGTAAGTATGGCTGGTTTATTCTTCTTTGGTTTTGGTCCCCTGGGTATTCCCTCCCCCCTTGGTTTGTGTTGTGGGAGTTGGTTTCGCCTGTTTGTGCATCGGTGGTCTCTTGGTTGGCAATCCTTGACCTTAATTGGTCGATGTGGCGTTTCCACGCTCGTCCGTCTGCTGTTTGTAGCCGGTACGAGTGTGGGCCTGTTATTTGTGTGATGACGGCTGGTATCCATAGTGGGTCTCCCGTCAGGTTTCTTGCGTATACGGGGTCGCCTGGTGCGAAAGTTCGGTGTTTGCTGTTTGAGTCTGGGGGCTTCTCCGGGTTATACGTGGGGTGTAACCTGTCGAGTGGGGACCTTAATTTCCTCCCCATTAATAGTTCGGCTGGGCTCTTATTCGTTGTGGTATTTGGGGTTATGTGTTGGGTGAAGAGTAATTTGTTTATTTTCTCCTGGATCTCCCCGTGGTCTATTTTCCGGATGGTTTTCTTAGTGAATTGCACCATCCCTTCCACCCTACCGTTCGCCGCCGGATGCACCAGTGCTGTCAGCGCGTGGCGGATGCCCCTTTCCGCTAGGAATTTTTCGAATTCCAGCGAGGTGAATTGGGGCCCGTCGTCGGAAACGATGACGTCTGGGAGGCCGTGCGTTGCAAAGAGTTTGCCGAGTTCCTTGATCACGGCCTCCGTGGTTGTTGTCTTCATGTTGCTTACCTCCAGCCAGTTGGAGTAAGCATCTACTGTTATAAGGAAGGTGTGTCCTTTATATGTGATGTTGAAGTGTTTGGTTCCGACTACTGGGATGCGGTTTCCCTGGTAGTCCTTTACGATGAGTCTCTGGCTGTCTAGGTTCCTCCTTTGGATAGTAGGCACCAAGCGCTTTATTTCATGCCATGCTATCATGGAGAGGTAGGACCCGGAGTCCACCTCCATTTTGCATGGCTGGCCCTCGATGCCTACCTCCACGTGGACCTTCCGGGCGTCATTGGTTATGGTGTGGCCGATGGTGACCATCTGATGGGTCTCCTCTCTTCACCGGTTATCGCCGCCTCGCAGGGATCGTCCGTTCCGGTCCCATCTGTTGTCCGAGGGGCGATCTCTGGTCCGGGGTGGTGTGCTCTCTCTCCTCCGGTCACTCTGGTCCCATCATGCCGGGCTGCGGTTCTTTTTTAGGCGGCAGACACGGGCGATGTGTCCCTTCTTGTCGCAATGCCGGCAGATCGATTCGAAAAACCGGCATTCCGACCTGGGGTGGTCGCCGCCGCAACCGGCACAGTTGGTCCTCGACTTACGACCCCGCCGGTTCCGTGGGTCGTGGCCTGTCTGGAGGCGATGGATGTCCTCCTCGTCATCGGAAGTGCCCGATGCCGAGTGGAAGTCGCCCTGGTGGGTGGTTGTCTCGGGTTGGGCCTCGGCCGACCTCGCAGGGTTGTTGTTTCTGCTGCGGTCCCCAGCGTTCGGTCTGCGCATGCGGTCGGCGGAGGTTCGGGTTGCTTCAGCGGCTGAGGCTGCAGTGAGGGTGTCTGCTAGGCTGATGTTGCCCTTGGCCATCAGCTGGCTCTGGAGGATGGGGTCCCACAAACCGAGCACGATTCTGTCTCGCAGGGCATCGTTCAGGGTGTCGAATTCGCAGAGGCCCCCTAGGCGCCGTAGCTTGGCGACGAAGTCGCTGAAGCTCTCACCCGACCGTTGGTCCCGACGGTAAAATTCGTTGCGTCGGATCAGGATGGGTACCTCTGGAGCGTAGTGCCGCCGAAGTATTGGCTCGAGGACGTCCCAGTCCATCGCGGTTGCATCGGCGGGTTTGGCAAGCGCCTTGGCCATCTTGAATACCTCGGTCCCGCAGTGGGTCAGGAAGACGGCGCGCTTCATGGGGCCGGTGGCGTCCTTCAGGTCGCTGCACTTGAGGAACATGCAGAATCGGTCAGAGTACGATTCCCAGTCCTCGGTGGCGGGGTTGAAGGGTGCGGGGGGCGCGATTTTCGCCATTGTGGTGGTTCGTCTGGCTTCCATCGGACACGTGGTTTGGTTCAGGGTCTGGATCCCACCTTCGTCGCCAGTGTTGTGTCCGCGAAATGATGCCAGGAGTCGGTGACTTCAAATCATGCTCTTTTATTAAAGTAGGAACCGAACTGGCTCTTCACAAAAGGTTCGCGGCTTTTATTCTTTCAGCCGCGGCAGCCACGGCCAATGGCACCACTTTGAATCTCCCGCGATTCGAATGGACCAATCGCGGGAGATTCTTAGCGAGCCAATCGGCGCGGCTCGCCCGACCAATCAGAGTGCCCCGCGCTTTGGCCAATCAAAGCGTGGGGATCTCAAGAATGCTAATTAGGGACAGAACACAGTGATTCACTTAACCACTGTGGCATAAAAGGTTGTAAAATGGGGGGGGAATATACTTAATAAATGTTTCATTTAACAACAGAAATGTTGGGGTCAATTGTGGTTGTAAATTGAGGACCCCCTGTACCCCCAATCTGCCATATCCTGTTTGAAAGAAGAATGAATGGGAGAGTCCATCACTTTTAAAAGTCCAGCTCTGCAATGCGGAGTTAATCTGAAGCTTTCCTGGAGATGCCTACCGCCAAAGATCGGGCTGCTTCATTTGAAATCTAGCCATTCTCAAACTAGCCTCCATGCTCAATTGGTTTGCTGGCCCAAAGTTTGCCAACTGCTCCAGAGCAATTTTTCTCATCAATTCTTTTCATGCCATTTGCGTGAAACAGCATATACACACACCCAAATTCTTTGTGATTTTTTTTTTTTCTTTCACTGCTTTCTTTTTCATTGACTTCTTCCATTCCTGGTTTTAATCTGCCATAAGACTTGGACACCTCTACTCAATCTTTTTGTTTCCCATCTCTCAGACTTTTTTCTGCTTGGGGAGGAGGGAGCTCTTAAGACTCAAGCACCATTTGAGCTTTCTTTTCATCCAGTTTCCCAAACTGTTCATCCCTTTTTCCTTTCCTTTTTCCAGTCTTCTTCTCTGGCCAAGAATAGCATAATGATTCCCATTCCTAGTCTTTTTCCTGTTGTAAAGCATTTTTCAACCAGCCAAACTGAAAACATTGCCACTAAATTGGAGGGGAAAGAGTTGGGATATAGTAGGATAAATCAATCCTATCTGAAACATTTTGAGATAACTCTATCATACCTGTAACCTGACACTGTTCCTTTAATGCACTGTGTGTATGGCTTCCCTTGAAAAGCATTTGAAAAATGAGGTGACTAAACTGTTAAGTAGGCTTGGTAGTTGTGAAATCTTTAGTCTCCTTCATGCCATAATGTGATTTGCTTGGTTCATCTTGGCATGCTGTGTTAATCCAGCTACTCTGCTTTATAAACCATAGTTTGTGGATCAGCACTGCAGTATTTGTAAAAAAAAATCATACCAATTATGGTTTATATAAATAAACACTGATTATACAAACCACAGTTTAATAACAGCATGCCTAGCACAATATGTTCAGCTTCTACCCACAATACTGTAATGCTTTAAGTTTAGCCATTGTTATTTTGTTATTTGTATATTTAGAAAAATATGGGTGCGCTAAAAGTCTATAGAGATTCTCAGTCATCCAGGTCATGGTTGTCCCAAAGGTGCTTTTTCAGGAGACAATCGGACTTTCTTGTTTTTTCTTTGAAGACATTTCGCTTCTCATCCAAGAAGCTTCTTCAGCTCTGATAAGATAGTGGGGAATAGAAGGATTTCTATTCCTTGCAGACAGCTGGTCATTTGCATCCTTTTAGAGGGTCATTGAAGCACTTGGAGATTTATCTGTGTCCTCAGGGCCACCTGAGTAGTGCTCCTGGTTCCTGTAGTCTGCAATTTTTCTCTGGAAATCCATTCCTGCTCCCAAACCATTCAAAGGGCGTTCATCTTAAATTGTATAGCTAAAAGTCTGTTGAGGTTCTCAGTTATCCATGGTTGTCCCAAGGTGCTTTTTCAAGATACAATTGGACTTCCTGGTTTTTCTTTGAAGCTGTTTCACTTCTCATCCAAGAAGTTCAGCTCTTGGATGAGAAGTGAAATGTCTTCAAAGAAAAACCCAAAAGACCAGTTGCCCCTTGAAAAAGCACCTTTGGGACGGACCTGAGCTTAGAACATTAATTTCATTTTTTGTCCATATCAACTTTTTTATGATCTTCCCTACCTTTAGACCCACCCTCTTGTAAGCTGTTGAAATGTAGACCTTAAGCTGAGAAAAAGTTAGGCATAAAATTTATGAAAGCTTTTTCCAATACAATTACATGATATCCACAGAATGCCTATTAAAAGAAAATAAGGCTCCTCCAGTTTTTTGTTCCCTTGTGATTTGAAATAGGCTTCTACAGAATCATTTTTTATCCTTTGTATCTTCTTTGAACGTTGAGAATTGTGGTGGTGCAGTGGTTTTAGAGTGCAGTACTGCAGGCTACTTCTGCTGACTCCAGCTGTCTGCAGTTTGGCAGTTCGAATCTCACCAGGCTCAAGGTTGACTCAATTTCCATCCTTCCGAAGTCAGTAAAATGAGGAGTCAGATTGTTGGGGAAAATATGCTGATTCTGTAAACTGCTCAGAGAGGGCTATAAAGCACTGTAAAACATTCTAAGCGCTATTCCTATTGCTATTCCAAAATTAGCATGAAGATTCACAGCTGTAATATATCTGTCACGTGAAGGCCATGGATTGGGATGACCTCGAACCTATCCTGCGAGACCACTACGCCCCGACCATGCCTATGCTCATGAGACGCCACAAGTTTTATCAAAGAAGCCAGCGAAAGGGAGAGAGCGTAGCCAACTTCATAGCAGACCTCCGAAATTTGGAAGGCCTCGCGGATTCACCGATCTAGAAGAAGCACTAAGAGATCGCATAGTTCTGGGATTAGATGCACCAGGCGTCCAAAGCAAGCTGATGGTGAAAGGGAACATCAGCCTTGCCGACGCCATTGCCGATGCTACCGCAGTGGAAGCAACCAAGAAGTCGGCTGCACAACTACGCCGAAACTGCACTCCGGTACCACCACCGGCCAGCGAAATCTCTAGTTCAGAAGGGCAGCTCGCGACAACGCACCACGAGGACCTCTCTTCATCGTCAGACAGTGACGAAGAAGGGGTCCATCGACTGCGGTCCGACCGGGACCCTTGACCGAAGCCCTTACGCTCTTGCGCTAGCTGTGGAGCCAACCATGCCAGATCCAAATGCAGATTCTGCGACGCACTCTGCCATGAGTGCGGGAAATGAGGCCACATCGGACGGGTCTGCCGCAGCTTGCCAGGACCCAGCCAAGCCTCAAAAGGGGCTAACTATTGCCAATCGACAGAAAACCGTCCTGTAAGGTGAGAGCCAGTAAACCACTCCTACAGAAATCGAGCTTTGCAGAGAGAAGAGTCAGTCACGCCTCAGCCTTGGAGGCTAAGAAAATCCGAGTCACAGTAGCCATCGAGAACCAGCCTTGCCACATGGAGGTTGACTCGGGATCATCCCTCTTGATGGTGTCATGGAAGACACTCAAGCAACTCATCCCCACAATTCAACGCCAAGATCTCCGTTTCCAACACCTCATCCTCAAGGACTACCAGGGAAATCGAATCCCCGTCATCGGGTCCTGCCGAGTCCAAGTCTCTTTCAACAAGCACACAGCATACTTACCTTTAAAGGTCATCGATAGAGATAGGCCTAGCCTACTGGGCCTCCAATAGTTCGCGCCACTCGGCATTGAAGTGGTCAGCGTAAACTGAGTCGGTGGCTGTGACTGGGAGGAAGACCTTATCTCTGAGTTCAGGGACGTCTTCGTGGACAGCTTAGGCGAGTACAAGGGGACCCCGATCTCATTCAGCTTAGATCCAAAAATAGCTCCCATTTGCCTAAAGCCCCGTCGAGTTCCGTTTGCCTTAAAATCAAAAATCGACGCACAACTCAACAAACTGATAGCTCAGGGGGTGTTGGAGCCGATCAATCACTCCCCTTGGGAAACCCCTATTGTAACATCCATTAAGCCAGACGGGTCAATCCGAATTTGTGGGGACTACTGGGCCACTTTGAACCACGCCCTGCAGCAGAACGCATATCCAGTTCCGGTGGTGCAGCACCTCCTCCATTCCCTGGGGGGCGGGAAAGTTTTCGCTAAATTGGATTTAGCTCAGGCATATCAGCAATTACCAGTAGATGAAAAAATGGCACAGGCCCAAACTATTGTGACGCACCGAGGTGTCTTTAAATGTACCCGGCTGCAATTCGGAGTAAGTGTAGCCCTGGGGATTTTTCAGAGCCTTATGGAAAGGTTATTGCAAGGGATTCAGGGCGTAGTCCCCTATTTTGACGATGTATTAATTGCAGCCCCTACAAAAAAAACTTACAGGACCGGTTAAAATTAGTCCTAAAAAAATTCCAAGAGGCCGGTCTTAAGGTTAAAAAAAGCAAATGTAAATTGTGTACTGACAGTGTGGAGTTTTTAGGGTACCTGATTGATAGCCAGGGCATTCACTTTACCAAAAGTAAATTAAAAGCGATCAAAAACGCTCCCAGGCCAAGAAACAAGGCCGATCTCCAGGCATTCCTAGGCCTCATCAATTTTTATAATGTATTTTT
The DNA here is from genome assembly GCA_033807585.1 of Hydrophis major. NCBI lineage: Eukaryota > Metazoa > Chordata > Lepidosauria > Squamata > Elapidae > Hydrophis > Hydrophis major. The sequence goes on along the minus strand of CM066330.1, from coordinate 205,104,384 downwards.
ACTGCACAAAGCAACTGTTGCTGAACCGTTACACCGATTGTTAGATAAAAAAGCAATTTGGTTATGGGGTTACCGTGAAGAACAGGCGTTCCGAAATGTTAAAAAACTGCTCACTTCTGACTCTGTACTCATGCAGTATAACGAGACTTTGCCGTTAGTTATAACCTGTGATGCACCGCCTTTTGGGGTGGACGCCATTTTGAGCCATGTACTGCCTAATGGGAACGAAGCCCCTGTTGCATATTTTTCAAAGACTCTGTCAAAAACGGAGCGGAACTGTGGACAAATTGATAAAGAAGCCCTCGCAATTGTCTCAGCTGTGAAAAGATTTCACGAATACATGTATGGTAGGGTTTTTACTATTGTGACTGACCACAAGCCTTTATTGAGGATAATAGCCGGAGATAAGCCAACTCCCTACATATTATCCCCTAGGATGACCCGATGGTCAGAATTCTTAGCTGCTTATAACTATCAGCTGCAATACTGCCCGGGGAAGGCCATTCCCCACGCTGACGCATTGAGCCGAGCACCGCTTCCAGAGACTCTCGACGATCCGGCACCAATGGTAACCACATTGCAAATTGAAGCGCTCAACTCGCCACTACTGACCGCCCAAGATATCGCGAGAGAAACCAAATGCGACCACACTCTAGCACGAGTCCTAGGCTGGGTAGAACGCGGATGGCCATTGGACCAGTTTTCAGATGACTTTACACCATTCAAATCTCGACAGACCGAACTCTTCTCCCAGAAAGGTTGTGTCATCTGGGGTGAAAGAGTCGTTATTCCAGAACAGCTCCGAAAAGCGCTGCTGAGAACTTTGCACGATGGCCACCCCAGCATCGTGCGAATGAAAGCCCTTGCACGAAGCAACGCATGGTGGCCGGGCATTGACAAGCAAATCGAACAGTGGGTTAAAGCTTGTCCCAAATGCCAAGAAGTCAGCAACGCCCCACCAAAAGCCATGCTTACTGAATGGGATACACCACGTGGTCCCGAATTCACCTGGATTTCGCGGGGCCAACCAAGGGCCACACCTTCCTGCTTACTGTCGATGCCTACTCCAATTGGCTCGAAATTCATCACATGACGACTACGACCTCCGAGGCGGTGATCAAGATTCTAAACAGACTCTTTGCAACCCACGGATTACCAGACGTCCTGGTATCTGATAACGGCCCAGAATTTACTGCACTAGCATTTGAGCAGTACCTCGCTGACTGCGGCATCCGCCATGCGCTCACCTCGCCTGTGCACCCTGCGACCAATGGCCGAGCAGAATGCATGGTTCAATTTATGAAGAAAACCTTGCAAAAGGTAGACTACGAGAACATTGACGACAAGGTCAACCAAATCCTCTTCTTGCAACACATCACCCCACATAGCGTCACCAACAAAACTCCCACTGAACTGCTAATGGGAGGAAAGCTCCGCTCCCATCTTGACCGGTTGCACCCTGCGTATGAACCGGAGAAACCACTAGGATCCAGCGGCTGCTGTCGCACCTTCCAGGTAGGAGACCTGGTTTATGCAAAAAACCTATCGGGCAACCTGTTGTGGGTGGAAGCGACAGTAGTACGTGTAACCGGCCCTAGATCTTACCTCGTGCAATGCCTTGACGATAAACTTTGGAAACGGCATATCGACCAATTACGGTCGCGGCTTGCAGCGGCCAGTTCGCAACTCCCCTATGACCAAACTGAGGGGGGGGAGGTACGGAAGAAGATGAAGCCATAGGAAACCCGTTCGAAGGAAATGACGATTTAATAGAAACTCAGGAAGCGGAGCCGGAGGGAGAAACGTTTGCACCTCAGGGAATCGCGGAAAATGTGGGCAACGACGTAGAAGTGAACTCTGAACCAGAGACAGCCCCACTGCCAGACAACGATCTACCTCAGTGGGATTGCAACCAACCGATACAACGAAAATCAAAAAGACTAAAAAGACAACCGTCCTATTTTAGGGACTATGTAACTGCGCCCTGAACTAAGGAACCAGGGGGAAGGGGTGTTGTGTATGCAATATAATTAATAAAGTGTGAGCTTGGAGTAAGTGCAGGGTTCTGGTCCTGCACTTTTGATTGGCTGTTAAGCAGCCGGGCCGGATTGGCCCGTTCCGGGGAATCCGATTGGCCCTTAACAGAGAGTTCTCATTGGTTATAAAAGCTAGCGTTCCTAGCTCGTTATTGGTTAAAAGTTACAAGGTTTGCCTATATAAGGCGGGTTTTACTGATGTTAAAAGAGCAAGTCACGATGTAAATAAAGAGCTGAAGTTCATCATTCAAAAACTTGCCTCCATTCTTTCTCGCCCATGCTCAAACTTAACAGGATGGAATCACTGTAGATGAATCCTTAGAATGTCAGTTTAGTAACTTGTCAAAATGTACAAGAAATATGGAAGATAAAGCAAAAGGGAGCACCTCAATATTTCTTGTAAGCCATCCTCCTTATCTGTGGCCTATCAGCCAGGCTGCTGTATATCCAGAAAACAATTTCAGAGAATATACCCATATTATCTCCATGGATGCCTTATCCTTGTTTTATCTCTAAGTTACCTTGAGTCTGCTCTGAGTCTTGCCTATAGAACAGTCCTATTCCTTTTTAGTGGCAGTTGACTGCCCCCCAAAAACTGGTTCATGTCACACTTGTTTCAAGAAATGTGCATATTCTTTCTCCTGGCCTAGTCCTGATCCCATGGAATCTCCTGGGTATTAATGCAATCCTTGGACTTTGCAAGCACACACGGCTGTGTTTAAGCAACAATGTGTCTCTATTTGTGGCTGGCATAAGATTCTTGGGCTTTGTGATTATGGCTATGTTGTGAGTGAGGTTCTATGTTTGACATGGTTAAACTCATGAATGAAATGCTTATTCTGGATATTGCTCATGAGTCTGCTCTCCAAGAAAAAGATTGATTGTCCCACACAACTCAAACTATTGGCAGGTAATAATTACCACCCGAGTTGTCATTCCACCAGAGGGAAGGCGCACAACTGTGCCAGGTCCTTCAGCATTTGATCAAGAACATCCATTCAGTTCTTGGCAACCTAGCATATCTTGGAGATCTCCTAGCAAACTTATAGGTGGTCCCATAAATCATTTCTCGAATTCATGTAAAACCTGAATGCCTTGCAATATTCTTAATGATGTAGTCCAGGAGGAATACTCTTCTTTTTCTTATTTACAGCAATGCCAACCATTCTGGAGGCCAGAGCCTAAGTGGCAGGCTCTGGAATACCAGGTGCACCTGCAGAGAAACAGTGAAAAATGTAAGTATTGATGCATCCTGAAGTGAAGTTATCATAAAGGAGAGGTCAGGGTGAAATACTGCATCCCTCTCCTCAAAGCTAAAATGGTGCTAGACTAATGAATTTATCTATTCTATACTCTAATGCACTTTGTTAAGTCCTGGGCATGGGCGCAAGGAACGGAGACGAGACATCAAACGGTGACTTCAACTTTTTATTATCAAGAAAGAACAGAGCAAATACTTGGGCAGCAGCAGCTCTTTTATAGAGCTGGCTGCTGTCAAAACAACCAATGGTTTGAGTCTACCACTTTCACAAGCGTCCAATCAGGGGGCCCCATTAACAGCCAATCAGACCGGCCAAAAATGACCAATCACGACTTGCTATTTACGGGCCAATGAGAAGTGCAGGATTACAAGCCTGCTGTAAAGTAAAGCTGTTTAGGGTTGTATCACTGCGTTGGCTTAGTCCATAACACCCCACCCCCCTAGGTTCCATCTGAGGGGTGGGGTGACGTATTCTCGTAAATAGGCAGGTCGTTTCACCTGTCTGCTTGACCTGCGCTGTTCCACCGGTTTCTGTCCTGGTTCTGGTTCCAGTGGGCTGCTAGCTGGGTTGGATGGTGAAGATTGTGGCCCTGGGCTGCTTTCCCTGCTTATGTCAATGCTGTCTTCCGGGTTCCCTGGATCCGTTTCCATCGCAGTGCTGTCACGCGGCGAGGCCACTCCCTGGCTCGGTTCTCCTTCAAATGGTGAGTATCCCCTGGTTGGTTGTGTAGGCTGTTGGGTTTCGATTATCATTTCTTCTTTGGCCTCCTCAATGTTCCTCCCCCCCCCCCAGCTAGAGGTTCCGGGGCTGAGATAGGATTAGGTGCTAATCTGGAACGGAGTTGGTCTATGTGGCGTTTCCATATCTTACCATCTGCAGTTTGTAGGCAATAGGATTGGGGTCCCATAAGTTGCGTTATCATAGCGGGGACCCACAATGGGTCGCCCGAGAAGTTTTTTGCAAACACGAGGTCACCTTCCTGGAATGCCCGACACTTGCTGCTGGATCCTGGGGGTTGTTCCGGCGTGTAGTTTGGGTGGAGGCGATCGAGATGCAAAGTTTCCGGCCCATCAGGAGTTCAGCTGGGGTTTTGTTCATGGTACTGTTTGGGGTTATGTGCTGGAGAAGAAGCATCCGGTTTATTTTGTCATCAATGTCGCCATGGTCCATTTTGTGCAAGGTCTGTTTTACATATTGAACCATTTGCTCAGCCCTACCATTGGCCGCAGGGTGAGCTGGCGATGTTAAAGCATGGCGGATGCCCCGATCTGTCAGGTACTGTTCGAATGGCAGGGCAGTGAATTGGGGGCCATTATCGGAGACCAGGACATCCGGAAGTCTGTGGGTAGTGAATAGTTTATTCAGTTTTTTAGTGACTGCGTCTGTGGTAGTGCTTTTCATCTTGTGGACTTTGAGCCAGTTTGAATAGGCATCCACTGTTAAGAGGAAAGTGTGTCCTCTTGTGGGTCCCACAAAATCAATGTGGATACGGGACCAAGGACCTCGAGGCATTTCCCACTGCGTTGGGGGAGTCTTTGGAGGAGTGGAGCGAGTCTCCTGGCATTTGCTGCATTTTGCTACCCAGGTCTCTATCTGTTTATCTAAGCCAGGCCATCATGCATAATTCCTGGCCAATGCCTTCATCCGCACGATGCCTGGATGTCCATTGTGCAGCATTTTCAATACCCTACATTGCAATTTCTCTGGGACTATGACTCTGTCTCCCCACACTATGCAGCCTTTCTGGGAGAATAACTCTGTTTGACGATTCCTAAATGGCTTGAATGTGTCATTAGTTGCGCTGACTGGCCAACCCCGTTCTACCCAGCTGAGGACTCATGCCAAAACAGGGTCCTTTTTTGTCTCTAAGGCGATGTCTCGAGTGGTCAGCAGCAGCAATTTGAGGGTTTCGATTTGCAATATGGCTAAGGTTGGAGCAGGTTCCTTTATGATGTCTGGTAGTGGAGAGCGGGTCAAAGCATCAGCGTGGGGAATGGTTTTCCCCGGGCAGTGTTGCAATCGGTAATCGTAGGCGGCTAAAAATTCTGACCAACGTGTCATTCTTGGTGATAAGATATGGGGAGTTGGTTTGTTTCCCGCCAAAATGCCAAGTAGCGGCTTGTGGTCTGTAATTATGGTAAAGGGTCTCCCATATACATATTCATGGAAACGTTTAATTGCGGATACAATAGCGAGAGCCTCTTTATCAAGTTGACTATAGTTCCTTTTGGTTTTAGACAAAGTTATCGAAAAGAACGCAATAGGTGCCTCATTTCCATTTGGTAGGACATGGCTTAAAATGGCTCCCACTCCAAATGGTGAGGCATCACAGGTAACCGTCAAAGGTAGAGTCTCGTTGTATTGCATTAATACAGCATCGAAGGTTAAGAGGTCTTTTACCTCTTGGAACGCTTTCTCTTCATGCCATCCCCAGACCCAGGAAGCCTTTTTATCGAGAAGTCTATGTAGGAGCTCGGCTACGGTTGCCTTCTGGGGCAAGAAGATGTTATAAAAGTTAATGAGTCCCAGGAAGGCTTGGAGGTCTGTCTTATTGCTAGGTCTTGGGACGTTTTTGATTGCAGTTAGCTTTTTTTCGGTGGGGTGGATTCCCTGTCTGTCGAGAAGGTATCCCAGGAATTCCACTCTCTACGTACAAAGTTGACACTTGTCCCTTTTTACCTTCAGACCAGCGTCTTTGAATTTCTGAAGAACTTTTCTGAGTCATTGTACTAATAACTCTTTAGTGGGGGCAGCTATTAGGATATCATCAAAATAAGGCACGACGCCTTTTATGCCTTGTAATAGTCTCTCCATTAAACTTTGGAAAATGCCTGGCGCCACGCTTACTCCGAATTGGAGTCTATTGCACTTGAAAGCACCTCTATGTGTAACTATTGTCTGGTCTTCTGCAGTTGTTGCGTCTACAGGTAGTTGCTGGTACGCCTGAGCTAAGTCCAATTTTGCAAATATTTTTCTGCCACCCAGGGAATGAAGAAGGTGTTGAACCACCGATACTGGGTAAGCGCTCTGTTGAAGAGCATGATTTAGGGTGGCCCGGTAATCCCCACAAATTCTTAACGAACCATCTGGCTTCATGGGCGTTACTATCGAGGTTTCCCAGCGGGCGTGGTCAATCGGTTCCAATACGCCCTGGGCTATCAGTTTATCTAGCTGCTCATCAATCTTCGGTTTTAAGGCAAAAGATACCTGACAAGGCTTAAGCCGAATGGGAGCTACATTGGGGCTGAGATTAAACGATATAGGGGTCCCCTTGTACTTGCCTAATGTTCCTGTGAACATGTCCTGGAATTCCTGGATGAGAGCCTCTTCCCAGTCGTCGCTTCTGGTTTGGTGTATGCCGGCTAGTTCAATCCTGAGTGGGGCGAACCACTGTAATCCTAACAAGCTGGGTCAGTCACGATCGACGACAGTCAGGGGAAGCATCGCTGTGCAGTCCTTGAAGGATACTTGGACGTGGCTGGAACCGACAACTGGAATTCTGTTTCCCTGGTAGTCTTTCAGGATGATTTGTTGTGTGCTGAGGTCCTGGCGGCAGATGGCAGGGATCAGCTGTTTGAGGGTTTTCCAGGATACCATCGATAAGGATGATCCCGAATCGACTTCCATCACGCACAGTCGATTCTCAAAAGTAACCCTTATGCGGATCTTTCTTGCATCGAACGATGAAGCGTGGCCGATAATAATGGTTTGGTGGGCCTCTTCTCGTCTCGTTGAAGAGGCAGGGGTTGGTTTCTGTAGTAGTAGTGGTTGTTCCATTGCTGGTTCAGACAGTCCTGGTTCTGAGGAGGTTTGCCTATCTCCCGACGGAGGTTGTTCTCCCTTCGGTTGGGACTGGACTCTCGTCTGCTTCTGCAGACCTTCGCGATGTGGCCTCTTTTTCCGCAGGTACGGCAGAGTGCGTCGAGGAATTTGCAGTCCGATTGCGGGTGGTTTGCCCCGCAACCAGCACATTGGTGCGGACGTCTCTGGTTCCTTTTCTCTTGTTCCAAGCGGAGCCGGTTGACCTCCTCTTCCTCACTGTCTGAGGATGACTTGAGGTCTTTGTGGTGGGTAGTGGTAGCGTGCTTCACAGTGGTGAGTGGGCTCTCGTTGGCGAAGCAGTGCGTTCGCTCGGCGCATTTGAGCGGCTGACTTCCTGGTTGCTTCTGCAGCAGTAGCGTCGGCGATGACATCTGTAAGGCTGTAAGGACATCTTTCGCCATCAGCTTACTCTGCACATCCCATCTTCGTCGCCAGTGTTCGCATCCCATCTTCGTCGCCAGTGTTACTCCGCATCCCATCTTCGTCACCAGTGTTAAATCCTGGGCATGGGCGCAAGGAACGGAGACGAGATATCCGAACGGTGACTTCAACTCTTTATTATCAAGAAAGAACAGAGCAAATACTTGGGCAGCAGCAGCTCTTTTATAGAGCTGGCTGCTGTCAAAACAACCAATGGTTTGAGTTTACCACTTTCACAAGTGTCCAATCAGGGGGGGCCATTAACAGCCAATAAGACTGGCCAAAAACGACCAATCATGACTTGCTATTTACGGGCCAATGAGAAGTGCAGGATTACAAGCCTGCTGTAAAGTAAAGCTGTTTAAGGTTGTATCGCTGCGTTGGCTTAGTCCATAACACACTTGTTATATGTAAGGTTGTCCTTCTACTATGCAAACCAGAAGCATCCTTTTTCATGGTTGTGTGCATTTCTTTTTGCAATATTATTATAAGTTTACCAGTATATTTTATGGTTATTTGTGAAATGCAGGGTGTTTTTATATTCCCACACTTATCTATGTGTACATATTAAAGAACATATACTAAGGTTGGGCAGGGAGCACCATAGCCAATAGATATTAAGAAGATTCCTGACCATATCAGCAATGAAAAGAAAGGCAGAATATAAATACTGTATATTAAACAAATACATAAACAATTGGTTATGCAAGTTTGTATCCATGGCAAAAAGTTGTGTTAGATCAGAAGAAGAACAAAATCACTACTTTCAAGGTAAAGCATCTTACAATGACAACTATGGATTAGGAACATCAGGAGAGAATATCCTGAGGACATGGTGGAAAAAATATTTACCAGTTCATATTTATTCCATGAGTAAGGGCAAATTAGGGGAAAAAATATGGGTCCTTCCCTGTTGAATGAGCCTCAAAATCAGTACTTTCAAGAAAGTACTAATTGGCTGTATCAAATACTAAAGTATCCTTTAGTTCTCTGTGAGCAAAATTTGAGTTTTTGCATTTTAAATCTCTTCTGGCTTAGAGACTTTGACATTTTGTCACTTGGGCACTTTGTCCTTCAGCTTATTTCTTGACATGTCCTATTGTCAACTTAGATATTCCAGAGTTTAGATTCTCTTCCTTATTTTCTTCTTGGCATTTTCTTTGTTTCCATAGCCGATTATTTAACTACACCTCAATCCTTCTAAATTTTCCTCTGCCATTTCTAACATGTGGTAGGCATTTTATCTGAGCTGTTATTTTAGTTAAATAACCTGAGACAGGGTTTTTCTTTAATTTTATTTTTCCAGATGTAATTTTCATCTTCCTTTTAATATATTCTGCTTCACTAGAAAAATGTTTCTATGATGGCAATTTCTGGCAATGCCCTTTCGGTTATTGCCACCACATGTAGTCTGTATGCTGCTTATTTGTGACTATTGCTGCCATTCTTATTATCTGTTGATTGATAGCTCATCTTTCTGTACACTATTCAATTGTAGTGCTTTGAAATACAATACTATAATCTTGGTGTCATCCCCAATAAATTACACTTTGGTTATATATCTAGGTGCGATAGTAATAAAAATGTAGACATTCAATTCAAATTATGCTCTTCAGCAAATAATTTGTGAATAGTGGACTACTTGTGGCATCCCATGCAATGGTTTTTAAAACGCCTGAACTGGCAATTATATCATGTGATGCATTGAGCTTTAAAAGAGCTATCCTCTTGAAAGAGGTGGAATGAGTGCATGAAGGGGAATTGCTGGGGTAGTGATGAGCTGTGAGAAGTTAATGGAGTGAACTCATAGTTAAAGACAAGTAATAGGGTTATTATTACCTGTCAGCTGAGGTTCATACAGTTATATCAATGGGCAGTCTCTATTTCATTGGGAAGAAACATTGTAAAATACCATAAAAGTTTAACAGTGTTGGCCTAGACATGGAGGTGTCTGGGTTTTCTAAACCAGCTTCTTTAAGAAGAACATGAAAGGGGAAATTAATAAGATCTGGTAAACTGCATTACTGTAACTTTTAGGGAGAATTATCATCTAAAATAACCAATAACCAAAACCATAAAAGTACTGTAACTAACAATATCCTTTCAAAATTGCTATAAACATAATGTGGAAAAAACTACTAGAGACTTGTAATTTATACTTTTATACTCAATGGATTTTAAAGAGGTACATTACCTTTGGTTGAAGATATTGAGCAAGGAAATTCTGTTTTATCTGATACATCTCGAATGTTCAAAATCTGTTGAAAGAAGCATGATGTAGTGTCATACTGTTGGATTGGGAAGATCCAACTTTAAGCCTTGCTGTGGAACTCATTAGATAATGTTGGATTGGTCATATTCTCTCAATCCTACAACATCAGATTTTAATAGTAGCGGCAATAGCTATGGTAAATCTTAACACTGTTTATTTATATTTCATATTTCTTAATCACCCATCTCCCTGGTAACTATTTCTGAAATTGCTCATAACATGCATGCAGTTTACAGGACATATTTTAGCTGAACCATAAGAAGAAGAATATTTGGATTGTGTTTTCTAATAATGGATTTGTGGAGAAATACAGCTTATTTTAAAAAAAGAGAAAAGGCAATCGGAATTCCTGGAAATCTGTTGGACTTCTGCCTGGCACAAGACAATCCAGATAGTTGGCTGATCTCAGTTATTCCATGCTAGATTTCTTTTTCCCAAAATGGTCCAAGACTTATGACAGAAATATAGGTAATTATTATTAAGGCTGCTAGCATTGCTATGATATTAGGGAACTTGTTATCTTTTAAAATATCAAAACAACCTTAAATCAAACTCAGCTCTAACAATAACCATGTAGTTTCTCTAGCAAGACTCCTGGAAGCAATGTGCTCTTGCCACATTCTTTCTTTACTTTCTAGTATATGTACCATAAATTTGTATCAAAAGAGAAGTCATTTCATCTGTCTAATTACAGAGTGGCTTGCCTTCCTAGTGAATTCTGTATCTTTAATACTGAATCCATTCTTTTTATTAGTAATGATACCCACCATTTTAGTACTATCCTATTCCCATTATGACTATTCAAAAGTGATCAGCTTTAAGCTGTGAGATTCAGAAAAACACACACACACACACACACAAAAGTCGATATTACATCAACAGTAAGAATCTTAAGCACAGTTTTATAGAACTATGAAGATGGCAGATTTTTTTTTTTTATCAAATGTCGAAGGCTCCAAAAGTCCATGAACTTTTGTCTTTATTATAATATTATTATAATGCCTCACTGAATCAGTAATAAAGGAGTGATTTGTTGACTGATTTTACTTGCATTACCATTCCATCCCCAGCAGCCCAGCAGCTAAGGAGTTAAGGGCACCAGCAAGAAGCTCTCTCCCACACCCTTCCCCAACAGACACACTCTTTGTTTTACAAAAAAACACATAATCAGAAAACCTGCTCAGAATCCTCTCAGCCAGTGACACAGAAAATTCACACTGGAGGGAGCTGCCAGGGCAACAACAAATAGCAACAGTAAATACAGCTGCTTAAATTTCACTGAATGGTGTGATGGCCTATAGTCCAAGGATCAGAGAAGGCGTCATGCTTCAACAAGACTTGCAAATCACCTAGATTTCAAGAGGACCCTCCTTCTTACACAGACATTCATACATGCCTTGTGTCCTTGAGCCTGTTTTCTCTTAAGTGACGTGAGGGCATTTTTTCCCCATTAATTTTCTGTTTTGGTTCTGTTTGAACTAGTTCTCATGATAAGATCCACATCTCTGTCAATGCTCTTCAGCCTACCAAGCTAGTTAGCTAGCAGCTACTCTTCCCCCCTCTTTTCTTTCATTTTTCTTTCAAAGACCAGTAACATATAAACTCCCTCGCCTAGGAATTCAGCCCTCTATCAACTCAGTTATTCATGGCCATATTCTTTAAAACTCTTAACCAGTTCAAGTGAAGAACTTGGAAATAGATTTGTTTCAAATCTAAGCTCAGTTTGTGTCAATGTTGGTTAACTTTATATCATAAAAAACCAATTCGTTTATGGCTCAACATATAGTTTAAATTTAGAAAAGTGTGGTGTGTGACCACAATTTATCTCCATATGTTTCACTGAGGTTTAATTGCTTCATTTTAACTACCTGCCAGCATGAGAAAGCAGGAAGTCTCAATTCTTTGCATCTGCCAGAGCACCAATTGCTATTCTGTGAAAATGAATCTCACTTACTCACCCATCTGTCCTCTTGTCATAGAAATGACTGAGCCTCTTTTGAACTTCAACCAAAATGGTGGCAAGTTAAAGTAAACCTAGTAAGAATGCCATAGCTATGGTTTGGCTTGGGTTCTCCATTATATTAGCTATTGAACAATTAGGCAAAGTGGCATCTTCCAAATGTCTTGGATTACATTACCCAGAACTTCTGATCATAGACCATATCCTCTAGGATTTATAAGGATTGAATGCTAAAATATCAGATGGACAGTGTTAAGTTCTGCGCATGGGTGCAAGGAACGGAGACGAGGCAGTGAACTGTGAACTTCAACTCTTTATTAAGCATACTGAACAAAGCAATCACCTAGGGCAGCAGCAGCCCTTTTATAGGGTTGGCTGCTGTTCCATTAGCCAATGAAAGACATGGAAGTGTTAAACCCTTGAACCAATGAGAGTTGGCCCGTTAACAGCCAATCAGATGTCCCAGAAAGGACCAATCCGATGTCGCTATTATCGGCCAATCAGAAGTGCAGGATTAGAACCCTGCTTTTTACTTAAGGTTGTTAAAACTTTATTAAACGCCTTTATTAGTTCATAATAGCCCTCCCCCCTAGGTTCCATTTGAGGGGTGCGATAACGTAATCGCATAGATATGCAGATCGTTTCAATTGCCTATTAGATTTGCGCTGTCCCACCAGTTCCTGTCTGTAGTCCAGTTCCGGTGGAACGTTTTTTGATTTATCTGGTGCAGGCGGTTCCGCATCCCCACAGGACGACTCAGTGCCGCTAATTCTGTCATCGTTGTCCTCCGGTTCCTGCAGGCTCGCCTCCGTTGAGGTGTTTCTCTGTGGCGAGGCACACCCCCTTCCTGATTCTTCTTCCTGGATCGCACGTGGCCACTGACTTTCTTCGATTTCATCATCCAGCATCTCGAATTCGGTTCCCTCAACATCCCCTCCCCCCTCAGTTTGAGGGTCACAGGAGTCATGGGAACTGGGTTGCAACTGAGAGCGAAGCTGATCTATATGGCGTTTCCATATTTTCCCGTCCCTTGTTTGTATGCAGTACGATCTGGGCCAGGTGGCTTGGGTTACGGTTGCTTCAACCCACAACGGTTCACCGGAAAGATTTTTAGCGAAGACTAAGTCGCCTTCCTTGAATTCGCGGCACTTTCCGCTAGATGCACAGGGTTTCTCTGGCGCGTAGGCTGGGTGGAGACGGTTGAGGTGGGAGCGAAGCCTGCGTCTCATCAACAGTTCAGCTGGAGTTTTGTTGGTTACGCTGTGCGGGTTGATGTGTTGGAGTAGGAGTATTCTGTTCAGTTTATCGTCAATGTCCCCATGGTCCATCTTGTGGAGAGATTTTTTAAGAAATTGGACCATGCGCTCGGCCCTTCCATTGGCCGCAGGGTGCGCTGGTGAGGTTAGCGCATGGTGGATGCCCTGGTCCGCTAAGTATTGTTCGAATGCCAGGGCCGTGAACTTGGGTCCGTTATCGGAGACTAAAACGTCTGGCAGTCCATGTGTTGCAAATAGTTTATTTAATTTGCGGATGACTGAATCGGTTGTAGTAGTCTTCATCTTGTGGATTTCGAGCCAGTTGGAATAGGCATCCACTGTTAGGAGGAATGTATGTCCCTTAGTAGGTCCTGCAAAGTCAATGTGGATGCAGGACCACGGCCCCTGGGGGGTTTCCCACTCCGTTGGAGTTGCTCTAGGTGGGGCACTGCTGACTTCTTGGCACTTTAGACAAGTCTTCACCCAGGCTTCGATCTGCTTATCGATGCCCGGCCACCACGCTTAGCTTCGTGCGAGCGCTTTCATATGCACGATGCCGGGGTGACCGTTATGCAATGCTTTCAAAACTGCTCGTTGTAACCGCTCTGGGACGACGACTCTGTCTCCCCATAGGATGCAGCCTTTCTGCAAGAAAAGTTCTGTTTGCCGGTTTCTGAAAGGGGTGAAGTCATCAGGGGTTTGTTCTACTGGCCATCCTCGTTTGACCCAGCTGAGAACTCGCGCCAGGACAGGATCTCATTTCGTTTCAATAGCGATGTCTCTGGCTGTTAGCGGCGGTAAATGTAGGGTTTCAATCTGGAGTGTCGTGAGGGTTGGAGCTGGGTCGTCGACGGTTTCTGGAAGTGGGGCACGGCTCAATGCATCAGCGTGGGGAATGGCTTTCCCTGGGCAGTGTTGCAATTTATAATTGTACGCAGCTAAGAACTCCGACCAACGAGTCATTCTAGGTGACAATATATAGGGGGTTGGCTTGTCTCCCGCTATAATCCCCAGGAAAGGCTTGTGATCGGTAATAATAGTAAAAGCTTGTCCATACACATATTCATGAAACCGTTTCACAGTAGATACAACAGCAAGAGCCTCTTTGTCAATTTGGCTATTGTTGCGTTCAGCTCTCGATAAGGTCCTTGGAAAATAGGCAATAGAGGCCTCTCTACCATTTGGTAATGCATGACTTAAAATGGCTCCTACTCCAAACGGTGATGCATCACATGTAATGATTAAAGGCAAAGTCTCATTATACTGCATTAAAACAGCATCGGAGGTTAGTAAGTTTTTCACTTGTCGGAATGCATGCTCCTCTCGGTGTCCCCAGACCCAGGTGGCTTTTTTGTCTACAGGCAGTTGTTGGTACGCCTGCGCTAAATCCAATTTAACAAGATTTTTCCGCCCCCCAAGGAATGGAGAAGGTGTTGAACCACCGGCACCGGGTAAGCGTTCTGTTGAAGGGCGTGATTGAGGGTGCCCCGGTAGTCCCCACAAATCCTTAACAATCAATCCGGTGTGATGGGTGTTACGATTGGGGTTTCCCAACGAGCGTGGTCAGTTGGTTCTAAAACACCCTGGGCTATTAATTTATCGAGCTGCTCGTTGATCTTTGGTTTTAGGGCAAAAGGTACCCGACGAGGCTTAAGGTGGATGGGGGCTACTTCAGGGTTAAGGTTAAATGATATCGGGGTCCCCTTGTACTCACCTAGTTTGTCTGCAATTCCTGGACAAGAGCCTCCTCCCAGTTGTCACTTCTGGTTTGGTGAATACCGGCTACCTCGATCCCGAGTGAGGCGAACCATTGAAGGCCTAACAAACTAGGCCGGTCGCGATCAACAACGGTCAGCGGAAACGACGCAGTACAATTTTTGAATGATACTTGGACTTGGCTGGAGCCAACGACCGGAATTCGGTTCCCCTGGTCATCTTTGAGTATAATTCTTTGGGCTCTGAGGTCTTGACACCAGGCGGCAGGGATTAACTGTTTAAAGGTCTTCCAGGAAACCATCGAGAGGGACAACCCTGAGTCAACTTCCATCACGCAAGGTTGGTTCTCGATGGCGACCCTCACTCGGATCTTCTTTGCATCTAACAATGAAGCATGACCGATGGTAATGGTTTGGTATGCCTCTTCCCGTCTCATTGAAGTGGCAAGTGTTTTATTTCTATAGGAGTGGTTGTTCCATTGGTGGTTCAAGTGTTCCCGACTCACAGGACGATTCCCTGTGGTCTGGCGGTAGTTGTTTTCTCTCCGAATTGGGCTGGATCCACGCTTGCTTCTACAGACCTTCCCGATGTGGCCTCTTTTCCCACAGGAATGGCAGAACGCGTCGAGAAATTTGCAGTCTGATCGCGGGTGGTTTGCCCCACAACCCGCGCATTGGTGCGGTAGTCTTAGATTCCGTGGGTTGCGTTGGTCGCGTTCGGACCGGAGCCGGTTGACCTCCTCCTCATCACTTTCTGATGGAGATTCGAGGTCCTCGTGGTGAGCTACTGTTGTGTGCCTCTCTAGGGGAGGTGAGGTATCGTTGGCGAGTTGATGGAGCGGTGTGTTGGTGCGGCGCATTCGGGCGGTGGACTTCCTGGGTGCTTCTGCTGCAATAGCATCTTTGATGACATCGGCAAGATCAATGTCCCCTTTGGCCATGATCTTGCTCTGCGCCGTATGGTCATCTAATCCCAGAACTATTCAGTCTCTCAGAGCTTCTTGGAGGTCTGCAAACCCACAGAGGCCTCCAGGTTCCGGAGGTCTGCGATGAAATCTGCGAAATCTCCGTTGGTCCCTCTGATAAAACTCATGTCTTCGGACAAGCGTTGGTATGGCGGGTGCATAGTGGGCCTGTAGAAGGGGCGTGAGGACGTCCCAGTCCATGGATTTCACCTCAGCTGGTTTCGCTAGTGCCTTGGCCATCTTAAAGATGGCAGGACCACAATGGGTCAGGAACACTGCTCACTTTTTTCCCGTAGTTGCATCTTTCAAGTTGTTGGTCTCCAGAAACATCTGGAACCGGTCCATGTACAAGTCCCAGTCTTCTTGTGCCGGGTCAAATGGAGTGGGTGGTATGGCGCCGCCGGACATGTTTTCCATTGTCGATGTGCCTTCAGCCACGTGCTCTGTTTGGTGCTCTGTGAGTGTTCAATCAGCTCAGATGTCTCCACATCCCATCCTCGTCGCCAGTGTTAAGTTCTGCACATGGGTGCAAGGAGCGGAGACAAGGCAGTGAACAGTGAACTTCAACTCTTTATTAAGCATACTGAACAGGGCAATTACCTAGGGCAGCAGCAGCCCTTTTATAGGGTAGGCTGCTGACCTATTAGCCAATGAAAAACATGGAAGTGTTAAACCCTTGAACCAATGAGAGTTGGGCCATTAACAGCCAATCAGATGTCCCAGAAAGGACCAATCCGATGTCGCTATTATCGGCCAATCAGAAGTGCAGGATTAGAACCCTGCTTTTTACTTAAGGTTGTTAAAACTTTATTAAACGCCTTTATTAGTTCATAACAGACAGCAGATGGACTTTTCTTGGATTTGTTCTATGAAGTCATGTGTGCATCAGCAAATTATGCAATACCTGCTCTAGCCTTCATTCTGTGGGAACTGAAATGCTTGATAAATGATGGAGCACACAAGATATTCACCAGCTGGGCACCTAAGCAACCTATCAGAGGTCCCCACAGAGAGAAGTAAAGGATGTAAGCAACTTCATGTCACAAGCTCTGCCCTTTCATGCTTCATGAATCATACATATGTGGTAATGAAACAGAATTTGTGTCACAACAGCACAATAGTCATTTCATCATTTTGATGAAACCTTCAGTCTTGTGGATGCTTATGGTACAAATCTTAAACTAATTACTGCTTGTCCAAATGCATCAACACAAGGAAATGGCAATCATCAAAATCCAGCAATGGTTTGGCCCTACCCCTGACTGTATAACAGACATCTCTATTTCATGTATCAAAGAGGAAAGGAATACAAGACTAGTTAAAATAAGTGATACACCATTAAGATCCATATATAGTTCTGATAACCAGCTTCTCACAAAGCTATTGGATGTAATTCAATGCATTTTAAACAGTGGCTTGAACTGCTACTATGAAAATTGTAAACTTTTCTAACAATCAAGCATTTGCAAAGCAAAACTTCAAAAAAACCACCCCACTTTTTACCCTTTATCCAAGAACCATTCAAATAATATCAGATTGCCAGATTATTGTCTGTTATTCATTACAACAATTAAATTGTTACTTAAACTATCAAGCTAGTTTAATAGCTAATCATATGTTTTATCCTATCCTGTTATTCATAAACAGAACTATCCTCTTTTCTACCTAATTTTGAATTTTGACGTATGCTAATACTAACTCATGTCTAAAATGTCTGTTTACTCTCATTTTTATGTTTCTTTTTCCATTGTTCTTTTATCAACTGCCTACTATTCTCTCCCAAATTAAAGGAATTTATAGAGAAGGCAGTGGGTTGGTAGTATACAGCTACTTTATAAAGCTACCACTTCTATACATCCAGAACTTCTGTATTATCTCCAACTTGTATAGAAAAAAGAGAAGCTGAATTCCTAAAGATCCAGGAATTAATACTGGAATTTATGCAATTATGTTCACCACAGCCTATAGCATAGATTTACAATATTTCTCAATGTTTCATACTGAGAGCAATAACATGCAACTAGGAACACATTTGCTAACACATTAATGTGCAATAGTACAGTAGTATGGTTAATATAATTTCATAAAATGTGGGATAGCGAATTTCAAAATGGTCCTTAAATTCATATTTATTATGAGGCTACAAAAAGTCCTTAACTTATGACCACAATTGAGCCCAAAATTTATGTTGTTAAGTAAGATATTTGTTAAGTGATTTTTGCCCCATTTTATGACTTTTGTTGCCATATTTATGAATCACTATAGTTGTTAAATTAGTAATATGGTTGTTAAGCAAATCTGGTTTCCCCATTGACTTTGCTTGTCAGAAGGTCGCAAAAGGGGATCACTTGACTACAGGATCCTTCAACTGTCACAAATGTCAGTCAGTCGTCACGCATCCAAATGTAAATCACGTGATGGTGGGGATGCTGCAATAAGTGTGAAAAATGGCCATAAATCTCTTTTTTCAGTGCCATTGTAACTTTGAATAGTTATAAAATGAGCTGTTGTAAGTTGAGGACTACTTGTGTAGGTACAGAACTGGGGTATATAAGTTTGTAAGACCAAATACACTAATTGGTTAAAAAAACATTTTACAGAATTATAGAAAAACTATTTGGAATAACAGTGGGCTTATAACAAGCACAACATTAATAGAAGTATCTGTGAAACCTAAATCTGTACCATTAAGCACCATTAAGCACCATTATCACAAAATAATACAATATTTTTGTTAAGTTTATCAATGAAGAGAATGAAGAGTTAATTCTAAATGCCAAGATCTGTAATTTTCTGTGTTGATTTAAGCCAGTGTTCTCCAAACACTGGCCTTCCTGCCATGTTGACCTACACCTTTTATTATCCTCATCCAATGGCATAGAATGTGAGGAATGAGAAATATAAGCAAAGCTGTGGGAAACTAGACTAGCTGCTGAGTCCCCAGCCATTGTCAAAAATGTTAATTCATGTGTTTTGTGTAGCTCTCTAAATTTATGACACAGATCTCTTTAATTTGTTCCATTAGATAAAATGGCAGGACACCTAAAATATCCAGTAGCTAATTGGCACAAGGCCTGTGGGATATACACCTAGTCCCCAACTTACTTTTGCATGCTGCTACTACTTGATGATGATGCCTAAGTGCCAATATCTCTAAGCACAATTTGACATTCATATAAAAATCTTGAGTGACACCCCTGTGAATTCTGAAAAGTCAAGGACATATAAAAGTAGACCAAAAACCCATAGCAAAGCAGGTAAATGCTGTTAATCAAGATGCTGTCTCCCCCTTAAGGTAGATAAGCTGCAAATGCAGTGGGGAAAGAACAAGGCAGAGAAAACTCTTTCGCCATCATATTTACTGAGTGGTGCTGAGTTATGACTGGAGGCCAAGATCTGGCTTCAGGCAATTGTCTAAATCATTTAAGAGCTGACAAGATAGGGAGGGGGAAGAATGTTCTTGCAATTCTTCAGTCTGAGGTACATTAAGGAGCCATAAGCCATGTCAAGAGCTTGAATTACATTAGAGAGATTATCCTGTTACAGTTCATAATCCTGGATAATATACCATCCTCCAGCACACCTGCCAATGATAAATCTTGCCCCATAATGGGCGCTCATGACCCTGGAAGTCCCAAAGACCCTCCTGGCGCAGTAACATTGGGCCAACAGTATCAAGGAGAGTAAGTAGGAATAACAGCTCAGAAACTCCTCTCTATACGGAATCAAAATTTACATCTATTAAATATATTCAAGCTGTGTCTTAATCCTTGCTCTTGGGAACATCTTTAATTCAAGGTAGTTGCAATGAAAGTTTTGTTGTCCATCCACTTAGGATGACAAATATAATCAAGCCAAGGTTAGGGAAATGTATAGGATATGATTCTGAGGGATTGCAAAAGGGGATTGAGGTTGGAAATCAAAATGGCATGAATGTATGCCTGCAAGTCTCATAACTATTTCCAGTTTTACGCATTCTGTACTAATTAGGAAACCTGCAAAACACATTTGATCAGCTACAATGGTGGAATTAAAGCTCAGTTATACCATCTTCAGTGTTTTTATACATGACCAGCTATTGCTTTTAACAGAAAGATTCAAAGGATAGCTATAAATAACCCTTCATAACAAGGCTAACAAGCCTGCAATTGATCAGTAAGCTGATTCCTAGGCTAGCCATAGAGGAAGGGGCTTTCTAGAGCAAGTTGCCTGCTCAGTTTTATAAGAAAGATGAAACTGATCGAAAAACTTCCGGTTTGCGTGGCTTTGGGGCAGCAGGAATTCGCGACAGCTCGCGATTCCTGCTGTGCTAGCCGTCGAGGTACCCCCGATCCAGATGGGTCAGGGGGATATGGCTGCCCTGTAGGGACAGCTGAAGAGAGAGGGGAGTCGGATAGGGAGGTGGGGGTATCGCAGACCCCCCCCTTCTCCGGGAAAACCCCTTTTTCCCAAGGCGGTGGAGCGGCGGTCAGCAATGGCCGCCACGAAGAAGCCAGCAACCGGGTAAGAACTGTGCTGGAGGAAGTGTGAAGAGTGAAAGTTCTGTCTGAGCCGGGTCAAGTAACACCTTTTAAATTGCCTGGAATTGAGCTGCTTGAATTGCTGGAGGATACATTGTATCCCTAAGAAGAGCGAAAAGCGGCGGAGAAGCTGTTAAAGGGAATTTTTTTTTTTTTTACTCTCCCACCCCACGGAAAAAGCAGAAATATTTGGATATATTAGACATTGAAAGTGGATTGCTTTGAAAGCTGAAGCTAAGAGACAAAGGGATTTTTGGACATTGAAAAATTTAAGAAATTGGAAAATCTCTGCTGGAGGTATGGTTTTTTTGATTATTTAAAATTGTCATTGCAAGTGGGAAGGGAGAAAAAAAATTGGAGCAGAAGCTGAAAAAGGAGGAGATTGTCTAGAACGTCTTTGTGGATCCCAAAAGAAGATATATCGTAATAGGACCTCTTTGATTAAAAATTAATTCAGAAAGAGAAGAAGGAAGAAAAGTATTAACTTTTGGAACTTTTTTTTTAATTGCTTTTGATTGTCTTTGATTAAAAATACTTGTGGTTGTTTTGGAAAAAGTTTCCCTTTTTATAATGGCATCGTCTGTGGATGAACTAGAGATTGAATATAAAAAATATAAAAAAGAAGATACTTTGGGCGCTTTGTTTCAATTCTTAGAAATGGCGTTATGTTCTTTTGAAAAGTTGATTACGCAGCAGAAGGACTGGGACAAGGAAGAAGAGGAAGAAGAAGCCATCTTTGATGAACAATGGGTCCCTTCCGGAGAGGAGGAGAAAAAGGATAAGAAAAAGGGGATTTTAAGAATTATAAAAACAACCAAAAGAGAGAAAAATGAGCGAAAAGATGGAGGCAAGGTTAGAAAGCAAAGGAAAAGGAGCAAGAAAAGCGAAGAGAAAAAGCAAAGGGGTAGAAAGGGCAAGGAGAAGAATAAGCAAGAGAGAAAGGGGGGGAGGAGAAGCCTTAATGGGGGGAAGCAAGACTTAAAGAAAAAAAGTTTATTTAGAGACAATGGGTGAATTTAATTTAGATTAAAAGAGGGATTCTGGAGGGTATATAAGAGTGTGTTTTTATATGTATATTTAGAATATAAAATTTATTATGTAATTTTAGAATCTTTTAAACAGAATCCCAAGAAAGATTGCTATATGTAGTATTTCTAAGTTAGGGTAATGAATTATAGATGTTACTCCAATTGGTGTACAGGAGAAGTATAGTAAAAGAAAAAAAAGATGAATGGATAATTGGAAATAGAACAGACAAAGAATGTTGTTGAAAATGGTAATAAGATATGGAAGGATATATATGCTTTTTTTTTTTTTGGATTTTGTATATTGATAAAAGGCAATAAAATTTTAATTAATAAATAATTTGGATGGAAAAGAGAAGTAGGGACAAGATATGAAGTTAATATTATATGAAATATTGATATTATAATCTGGAAATGTTATGCCTTATTGGTCTTTTTTTATTATTTTTTCTTAGAAAAGAATTTATAAGCTGCTTTGCCTTGATTCTTTGTGCACTGTTTTTATAAAACTGATAAAAATGGTTTTTATATATATATATAAAAAAGAAAATGATAATAAGATATGGAAGGAGATATGGGTTGAATATGATGTTTGAATTTGTGTCTGTGTAAAGAGTTTTAACCTGGGAACAGACAACCTTCAGAAAAGATCTTTTAGTTTTGTTTATGTTTTGTGTTTGTATGTTTGTGTATTGTGTTTATGGTAAAACTAACAAAATTTGTTTTTTATAAAAAAAAAAAAGGAAAAAAGAATCAATAAAACCTTGGAGGAATGTTAGTCGAGAATAATTTAAACAAGCCAGAAAGAAAAGAATATGATGACTATAAAATGGATAAATATGGAAGAGAAATGAAATTGAATAGGAGTAAAGAGAAATAATGAGAAATTTGCTGAAAGATATTTGTGTGTCCATATGGAGATGGGATAAATTGGAATTATGCTGTATAAAAATAATGTTTTGTTTGACTTGTAAGGATTTACAATGTTAAGAGGTTTTATGTGTTTATGTATTTAATGGTTAATGATGTGTTGTTTTATCTTTAAAATTAATAAAAATTTGTTTCAAAAAAAAAAAAGAAAGATGAAACTGATCCATGTCTGTATTGTCCCTTCACTTATTTGCCTGCACACATCTGCATGCAACTGAAAACCCAAAAGGGTAATGTATGGAAACCTGTATGCATAATTTGCAAGTGCAAATTTTACATCCTTTTAGAAGTAAAAGTTTGAGAAGGACAAGGTGAGCAAATAAAGAATGAATATCACAATGCAGGTAGTTCTCATTAAATGACTGATTTATTTAGTGACCATTCACTGTTGCAAGTAACCTTGTGACCATCCTCACATTTACAACTTTGACAGGCCTGTAAAGCAAAGAAAAGCTGAACTAAGATCATAAGCACAATCTAGTTTCATTTAGCGACCACTTCACTTACTGACAAATTGCTGTTTCCAATTGTAGTCACTAAGCAAGCTGTGCTCATTTTATATATGTGTCACAATATTATTAGTATGTACATAAGGGTGGAGCTTGTATCATCATGCTCCAGTACTGATTTTATTATTCTGGTGAAGCTGATGGATTCTGTAGATATCTCTGCTGATTTGTGAACAGATGTCAAGGAATTCTATGAAACACACATAATATTGGAAGCACAATATAGGCTTAGCATGCTGAATGATGGCAAGCTTCCAAATTGGAAGCTGAAGCCAGTTTGAGACTGGTCTACAAAATACAGGATGGACAAACTGTGATTTGATACCAATACTTGGAATATTACTCTGTCTTTGGAGGCTTGCACAATATTACTCAACCACAGAGGCCATAGTTGTGGCCCAAACTACATGTTAGGTTAGGCCCAAATTTAAATGTATAATTACTGCAAATTTGAATTGTTGCATTTCTAAATTATATAGGTTTGGTTTTTTTTACAAATTTCAGCCACATTTTTGGAATGGAGGAGATTTAGCTTAAATGATGTAGACTATTAGGTATTTACCAGCTACTAATCTGTCATTCTTCTTTGTTAAGAAAACTCAACTATCCTATCCTCAACCAGATTAGGATTATTACATAGGAGATGATATATAATCCTTTTCCTATGTACTCATTTCTCAGTCTGAAATTGCTCTGTCTTATCCAAAATGGTGGTATTTGTTTATAGCTCAATTCAAAACACATTTTAAGGGGAGGCAGACAATTAGCAATAAATAACAGCCTTGGGGAAAATGTTAATTTAAAAAAATGCATCAGGAGAAAGCAACATCTTCTTCCAAAATCACAATGGCTGGTATAGAACATACCAGGCATTATATCAGAATCAATCCAGAAATTCCCATAGATAAAAGACAATGTCTTATAAAATGAAGGTTTTGCAATATTGCCTTCACATAGAATTAGTAAAAAAAAATTCAAATGTTCAAAAGTGCACTGAATTTCATATGGTCCAAAATGCCCAATTGCCCTCCAAAATAATACATTAAAAACTTCTGTATACAATATTTAATTTTTCAAAAGCAGAGGTTATAAATTAATGTAGATCCTGGATTGGAGGGATGATTGCCATATGAAATCCTATTGAACTTCATTTACTAGTGTTAAAGGTAAAAGATCATTCCTAGAAAGAGGATTTTACTTTCTTCATTTCTAACCAGCCAGGTACTCCTAACCAATTCCCCAGTACTTTTCAGCATTCTGTACCAGGAGATTATCTCTTTATTGGCCCTAGGCACAGAACAAAAATAGTTGTTGTACAGAAGAGCTTGCTTGCTGTTAAGATAAAAGGCAAGATATGACCACAAGTGGGTACAGACAGTGAACAAGGAGCAAAGGAAACAAAAAAGTAATAACTGTCTTGCATCATCCCTTACTATTCTGCTGCATATCTGCAGCTTACTAACAATGCCCATTGACTCTTGCCCTCCAGACTAAGTGGCTCATTGAATTAGAACCTCAAAGCCAAGGTAAGAAAGCCAGGAATAGCTTGCCAGGGCCTGCCTGACCTACAGTGGACTGCTCTGTTTCCACCAACTGCTCAATATAAAGGAAGTATATTTTATTGTGTCAAGGATTTGTGGTTTCCCCTGTGGCCATGGCTGGTACTTGACAGAGACTCCTCTCTTGGCTCTTGTGGGTTTTGTTTAAGTGCTTCTAGATAAAGCCCCTTTATCACTTTTAAGAGTCTGTTGCCCTGGTTGCTTATCCTGGCCTGAAGGCCATTCTTTCCTTCTTTCTCATCTTCGACCTCAGGTTCAAGAGTCCCAGACCTCCCTGGTTTAAAGGAGACTCTGGCAGCAGGAGGTCTGGTGGGTGTGGGAAAGGCCAAGGAGGCAGAGATGTCCACAGCTTTTCAGAAGCAAACAGTAAATCATAACAAGTAAAAAAGCAAAAAAAAAAAAAAAAGTAAAGAGAATAATTCAACAGAAATGTTTTTTTTCTTCTTCTTTTAATCTTATGACCATTGGACAATCTATGATAGATACTATATGTAGGTAAGTATTTATGTATTGATTGGAAAGATGGACAGACAGATATTATTCTAGTAAATCAAGAATATCAAATTACAGGTGTTCATTTTATATAGTATTCAGTGCTCCAATTTCAAAAGAATGAAGAAAAGGAGGGAGGTGGGAGACAGGGAGGGAAGGAAGGAAGGAAGGAAGGAAGGGCTTGTTCTCATTACAGATATAATTAATTTGGGAAACATGTAACAATGACAAAAGAAAATCAAAAATGGTAAATTGGTGCTAAACCACAAATTCTTTTCATTTTAATGAAACAGTTGAAATTTGTCAATTGAATAATATTGGCTGGGGAATAAGAATATCCTCAGTTCACAGAACTTCATCATATTTATCAGTGATATCAGAGGCAAGTGTCAACCACAAAATGTTCAAACTCTGATTTGGTAATATGGAAAACAGAATGAATAGTTGATTTGAGAACCACAGTATCTAATCACCTTCAAAAGCAAAGAGAAACATATTTTGCAAATCCAAAATGTGATTATCAGTGCAATTTCATGAATAGCTGTTACAGTATTTTTTTTTATTTTCCAAAGAATTTGATAAACCTGGTGATGTTATAAAGCCAATCAGATTTCAAATAAATAATTGTAGAGATTTTAGTACACCTTTAAATGGTGATGCCACTTAAAAGAAAAATGCCGCCATTTTTAAAAAAAAATGATAATAGCATAGGCAAAATTGTCCCTTCAATGGCATAAAAACCTGCTAAGAGACAGATAGATAAATTTATGGAATGTTATGCAACAGAATTTTTTTAGAACTTTAGAATAGTTGACAATAATTCACACTATTGTTTCTTAAGTTATCTATGTACAACAAAAAATTGAGAGCTGTCCTTAGGTATGAAACCTTACAAATTAAAGGATAGGTGTGGAACTCCCTGTCACAATGCAGTTGTATGTCAAGGTAAGCGATAAACAAATATTGTTTGTGAGTAGTTTCACTTAGGATTAGGAACAATTGCATGCATATGAAGTGGACATGATTACTAATCCACAGGTTAGTCCCCACTAGCCTAGTTTGGCATGTCATGGAAATGTACATTTAAAATAGAATTAAAGCACAACCTGTTGTGAATGAATAAATGTACAATAAAGTTATCTTGAGCTTGAAGTTAAGTGCAGGGTTCTGGCCCTGCACTTCTGATTGGCTGTTTAATGGCGAGATCAGATTTGTCCGTTCAGGAGAATCTGATTGGCCATTAATGAGCCGTTCTCATTGGTCAGTGGAGCTTTCGCTTCCAGGTTCTCATTCGTTGAATAGTTAATAAGTTGCCTATATAAGGAAGGCTATAGCAGCCATTGTTTGAGCTGTCACACCATGTAAATAAAGAGTTGAAGTTCACCATTCACCTGGCTCGTCTCCATTCTTCACACCCATGCTCCAAACTTAACACTGGCGACGAAGGTGGGATTTGGAGACGTCAGAGCTAACTGAAAAAGAAGAAGAAAACCGAGCACGTGGCTGAATGCACAACGGCGGAACCATGTCCGGCGGCGTAGTACCATCCGCTCCATTCGACCCAGAGCAAGAAGACTGGGAAGCCTACATGGATCGTTTCCAAATGTTCTTGGAAACTAACAATTTGAAGGATGCCACAACCGGGAAGAAACAGGCGGTATTCCTAACGCATTGTGGCCCAACCGTATTCAAGATGGCCAAGGCCCTGGCAAAACCGGCTGAAGTGAAGGCTATGGACGTCCTCAAACCCCTACTGAGGGCCCACTATGCACCGACCATACCAATGCTTGTAAGGCGGCACGAGTTCTACCAAAGAAACCAGCAGAAAGGAGAGAGCGTTGCCGATTTCGTCGCAGACTTCCGAAACCTGGGAGGCCTCTGCGGGTTCGCTGACCTGGAAGAGGCTTTGAGAGATCGAATAGTTCTGGGACTAGATGCACTAAACGTACAGAGTAAGCTAATGGCGAAGGGCGACATCAGCCTTGCCGATGCCATCGCTGATGCTACTGCAGCAGAAGCAACCAGGAAGTCGGCTGCCCAACTACGTTGAAACCGTGCTCCGGTACACCAACTGACCAGCAAAATTTCACCCAAGTCAGAAGGACAGCTTTTGAAGGCCCACCACAAGGACCTCTCTTCTTCATCAGACAGTGATGAAGAAGAGGTCCATCAATTGCGGTCCCATCGGGACCAGGACCCGAAGTCCCTACACCCATGCACTGGCTGTGGGGCCAACCATTCCACGTCTAAATGCAAATTCCACGACGTGCTCTGCCATGAGTGCGGGAAGAGAGGCCACATCGGATGGGTCTGCAGAAGTTTCCAAGGACCCAGCCAGGCCTCGAAGGGGGATAACTATCGCCAATCGACAGGAAACCGTTCTGTAAGGCGAGAACCAGTAAACCACTCCTACAGAAACCGAACCTTAAATCGTCCCACGAAGCGAGAAGAGGCTCACCAAACTATCACTATCGGTCATGCCTCTTCCTTGGATGCCAAGAAAATCTGAATTACAGTGGCCATCGAAAATCAGCCTTGCCAAATGGAAGTCGACTCGGGATCGTCTCTCTCAATGGTTTCCTGGAAGACCCTCAAGCAACTCATCCCTACCATCCAGCGCCAAGACCTCCGTTCCCAAAGACTTATCCTTAAAGACTATCAGGGGAATCGGATTCCAGTCACTGGATCCAGTCAAGTCCGGGTCTCATTCAAGAACCGCACAGCGCACTTACCTCTGACTGTGATCGACAAAGATCGGCCTAGCCTGCTAGGCCTCCAATGGTTCGCGCCACTCGGCATTGAAGTGGCAGGCATTAACCAAATCGGCAGCAGTGACTGGGAGGAGAACCTCGTCCATGAATTCAGGGACGTCTTCGCGGAAAAGCTAGGTGAGTACAAGGGGACCCCGATATCATTCAGCCTTAATCCAAAAATAGCTCCCATCCGCATTAAGCCCCATTGAGTTCCATTTGCCCTAAAGCCGAAAATCAATGAACAGCTTGATAAGTTAATAGACCAGGGAGTGTTAGAGCCAACCGATCACTCTCCCTGGGAGACCCCAATCATGACACCCATTAAGCCGGATAGTTCGATTAGAATTTGCGGGGACTACCGGGCCACCCTGAACCACGCCCTGCAGCAAAACGCATATCCGGTGCCGGTGTGCAGCACCTCCTCCATTCCCTGGGGGACGGAAAAGTCTTCGCTAAACTAGACTTAGCTCAGGTATATCAACAATTGCCAGTTGATGAAAAAACGGCACAGGCACAGACGATTGTGATGTACCAAGGTGCCTTGAAATGTACCCGGCTCCAGTTCGGAGTCAGTGTAACCCCGGGGATCTTTCAGAGCCTAATGGAAAGGTTACTACAAGGGATTAAAGGTGTGGTCCCCTACTTTGATGATGTGTTAATTGCTGCCCCTACTTCAAAAATCTTACAGGATCGCTTAAAATTAGTTCTACAGAAATTCAAAGACGCAGGTCTTAAAGTGAAAAATAATAAGTGTAAACTGTGTACAGATCGTGTCAAATTTTTAGGGTATTTAATTGACAGTCAAGGCATTCACCCTACCGATAGCAAATTGAGAGCAATAAAAAACGCTCCCAGACCCCGGAATAAGGCCGACCTCCAGGCGTTTCTAGGCCTTATCAACTTTTATAACGTATTTCTGCCACACAAAGCAACTGTTGCTGAACCTTTACATCGTTTACTAGACAAAAAAGCAATTTGGGTATGGGGTCATAGAGAAGAGCAGGCGTTCCACAATGTGAAAAAACTACTGACTTCAGACGCTGTACTAATGCAGTACAATGAGACCTTGCCGTTAAATATCACGTGCGATGCATCGCCTTTCAGAGTGGGCGTTATTTTGAGCCATGTATTGCCTAATGGTAGCGAAACCCCTGTTGCCTATTTTTCAAAGATGCTTTCAAAAACTGAGCGAAATTATAGCCAGATTGATAAAGAAGCCTTTGCGATTGTGTCTGCCGTTAAAAGATTTCACGTGTATGTGTATGGCCGGGCTTTTACTATAGTGACTGACCACAAACCGTTGCTGGGAATAATAGCCAGAGATAAACTGTCTCCCTATATATTATCTCCCAGAATGACTCGCTGGTCAGAATTCTTGGCTGCTTATAATTATCGGCTGCAATACAGCCCGGGGAAAGCCATTCCCCACGCCGATGCATTGAGCCCAGCACCACTTCCAGAGACTCTCGATGACCCCACGCCTACAGTGACAACGTTGCAGATCGAGACACTTCACACACCGCCATTAACCGTCCATGATATCGCAAGAGAAACCAGATGTGACTCGCCTTAGCACGAGTCCTCAGTTGGGTGGAACACGGATAGCCATTGGACCAAATACCAGACGACTTCGCAACATTCAAAAGTCGACAAACAGAGTTGTTTTCTCAAAAGGGCTGTGTCATCTGGGGCGATAGAGTCATTATCCCAGAGCGACTCCAACAAGCCGTACTGAGAACCTTGCACGATGGCCACCCTGGCATCGTGCGCATGAAAGCCCTCGCACGAAGCTACGCATGGTGGCCAGGCATCGACAAGCAAATCCAGACTTGGGCCAAAGCTTGTCATAGATGCCAAGAAGTAAGCAACGCCCCACCAAAGGCAATCCCAACCGAATGGGAGACACCGCGGGGACCCTGGTCCCGTATCCATCTGGACTTTGCTGGGCCGACCAAAGGCCACACCTTTTTGTTAACCGTTGATGCCTACTCGAACTGGCTCGAAATCCACTGAATGAGAAACACGACAACCGAAGCGGTCATTAAGAAACTGGAGAGACTGTTTGCAACCCACGGATTACCAGACGTTCTGGTATCCAACAATGGGCCCCAATTTACCGCACTGTCCTTTGAACAGTACCTGGCGGACCGCGGTATTCGACATGCGCTGACTTCACCTGCGCATCCTGCGGCCAACAGAAGGGCCGAGCACATGGTACAATTCATCAAGAAAACACTACAAAAAGTGGACTATGACAACATCGAAGAAAAGATAAACAGAATCCTCTTTTTACAGCATATCACTCCACACAGCATCACCAACAAAACTCCCGCTGAGCTGCTAATGGGACAAAAACTCCGCTCTCACCTCGACCGGTTACACCCAGCGTACGAACCGAAGACGCCACACGGATCCAGCGGCCGATGCTGTACCTTCCAGGTAGGCGACTTGGTGTTCGCTAAAAATTTATCGGGCGATCCGTTGTGGGTAGAAGTGACTGTGGTCCGTGTAACCGGCCCAAGATCATACCTAGTACAATGCCATGACGACAGACTTTGGAAGCGCCATATCGATCAACTACGATCAAGGCTGCAGGCAAGCATCTTCGAGTCCCCTGATAACCAAACTGAGGGGGGGGAGATACAGAAGAAGAAGAACTGCAACTAGCAGAAAACCTTTTCGAAGGGAACGATAGCAGAATGGAAATACGAGAAGAGGAATCAGGGATGGGAGTGAGCTCACCTCAGGGTGATACCATAGATGTTGGTGACAACGAAAATTCGAACTCAGAGCCAGAGGCACCCCTTTCGCCAAACAACGAACTACCTCAACAGGAGTGCAGCCAAATGCTGGGTGCACAACGAAGATCAAATAGACTAACAAAACAACCATCCTACCTTAAGGACTATGTAACCGCGCCCCATAAACGGAACCCCAGGGGAAGGGGTGTTGTGAATGAATAAATGTACAATAAAGTTATCTTGAGCTTGAAGTTAAGTGCAGGGTTCTGGCCCTGCACTTCTGATTGGCTGTTAAATGGCGAGATCAGATTGGTCCGTTCAGGAGAATCTGATTGGCCATTAACGAGCCATTCTCATTGGTCAGTGGAGCTTTCGCTTCCAGGTTCTCATTCGTTGAATAGTTAATAAGTTGCCTATATAAGGAAGACTGCAGCAGCCATCCAGTTTGAGCTGTCACACCATGTAAATAAAGAGTTGAAGTTCACCATTTCACTGGCTCGTCTCCATTGTTCGCACCCAGGCTCCATACATGACACAACCCATCTAACAAAATAAGTGACCTACAAATAATGAACAAACTACAGTGAGATAGAGCAGTAAAATTAAAACAATACTTGCACAAAGGTACAAAATCCAATTAGAAACGTGAGCCATTTTTTTAAATTTAGGCAAAAATATAATAATGGTAAGGTGGAAAGGAGGAGACATTGCAAATGCAACTGAAGTCTAATGAGACATGGGACAAACTAAGAGACAATACAAACAAATAAAACTACATACAAAGGAAAGAGCAGAGCATGGATTAAAAGTAACACTGATGAACAAACTGGAAAACTCCAAGATCAGGAAGATGCACAATCTACAAATAATTGATTTCATGCTGGTTCTGCCAAGGCTTTTTAAACATTGCTGCTGAAATGAAAAGAATGCCCACTGGAGTGTTCTTAAGTACCTTTTGAATAGAAAGACAGGATATAATGGTAATAATAATTGAACACCAAGAAGTATATGGCAAAGAATTATAGACTGTTCAACATTTCTCTTCTAAAGAACTATATGGAAAGCCATTCTATAAACCAATCATTCAAACCTCTTTCAAAGTCATATTGTTTTATATGGAATAGAAAGGTGAAGTACTGTTTAAAACTGAATTTATTTAGCAACTAAGTAGGTAAACTAGAAAGGACTGAAATTCTGTGGATGTGCTGAATCCAGGTTTGGTACTGATTGCTTCAAAAGAAGTGTTTCCCATTGTGGGATTTGCTTTTTAACAATGAAATGCAGGTATCTATTTTGAAACATAAATGAATAATATGTCATTCATAATCCCACAACTGGTAGCATATAAACAGTGTGTGCATGTGTGTGTGTGTGTGTGTGTGTGTGTGTGTGTGTGTGTGTGTGTGTGTGAATCAATGCATGTATGTAACAAAATAAAATAAAAGTTATATCCCAGCCTGCCTTAGAGAACTAAGATCACTCTGAAATAGTGATTTGATTCAGCTTTTGGAATTCTTCTAAATCTAATAACCTTGTAAGCCATCCTCTGCCTTAAGACTCATTTTATCGAGAGTCTAAAATTAGACAATGGTACCAGTGAGCAGAAGGGGAATCTGCATGTCGTTTTGGCCCCCCAGGATTCCAACCCCCAAATTCTACCTTTTCTTTTCAGTCCTCCAGACCTGATCTGTCTCTGACCATTTACCAATTCCACTCATTCATTTTTTTCTCCTCCTAGTTTTACCTTTCCTCTCTTCCTTTCTCTCTCCCTTTTCCCCTCCCTTTGCGGCTTGCCAACTGCCAGCGGATGACATCTCCTTTCATGTTTGGTGCTGAGGAGAGGCTCTGAATGTTCGTTTGATTCCGTTAAGATAATAGCTGGTTCGCTGTCAGATGCAGACTGATCAGTTAAAACCTTAATCACTGCCTGTCTACTCACATGGCACTTATTTTTTAAGAGATTAATCCCCTAAGCACCACACCAGCATACATTCAGGATAGAGAAGAAAAAGGCTGAGTTTTATATTATTATTTGATGTTTGTTTCTCTCCCTCTTTTCTTTCATATTTTTAAATGACTTTTTGTCTCTCTCTTTTAAAATTCTTTTCTTTTTAATCTGGTTGTTGAAAGGCATTTGACCTTTCCACCTCAGAACATCTCTTCCATATGATAGAAGAGTCCATGTAGAAAATGAAAGGGTGGAAAGAGATACCCAATGGTTCACTTGTAACTGGCTGCCACTGGAAAATACCAGTGAAAGAGATTTCAGATGAGAAGTTGAAGAATATTACAATGGTTTTTTCCTCATGGCCTTATCATTTATCAAGCCTGTTTTCCCCTCATCTGCTATTGCCATCTTTCAACTTTGGAACTCTCAGCTGACTTTGAGATCTAAAGGGCTACACAGGAGGACGGCTCCATGAGAAATTTAAGGATTTCAAGGCTAAATTGCACATTATCTAACATAGGCATAACGTCTCTCAACAGTTTTACCAGTGCAAAAAGATCTGCAGGAGGCTGTCAGTTTGGGCAAAGAAATGGTGAGAGGTTGAACTGCTTCTCTCTTGGCAGTTTTCCCTCTCAAAATCAAATCTTTACTCACACAGATGGAAATGCTGTTTTAGAGGGAGATGGTTTGGATGAGGGAATTTTGAAGAGGGATATTATAGGAAGAGAAAATGCTAAGGAGTCTTCCCATCTCTATTGGTCCTCCTTTCAGTTAAGAAATGTCTGCATAATTTCATTTAATTTTTAAAAAGCAGTTGAAATTAAGTTAGCCACGGTACAAATGTTTGTCATGTACAGTTTTCTATTCTCGCCAATGCCCCTGTTCACATGACACAGGTTAGTAATGATTCCCTTTCTCATTATCATCATTAGATGCTGATAGCATATTTTCTAAGGGTTTGTTGGGTGATTACCATGTTTTAGTCCTCTCAGTTAATCATTTCCTTCTTCCTTCCTTCTGCTTTTTTTTATCTCTGGAGGGGCGGGCGATAAAATAAAAGTCCAGGGTGATATAGGTTGGAACTGACTGACAGATTCATATAGTATTTATACCCTCACCCAAAGGATGAACTTTTTTCATACCACATGGAATCACAAGGGTGAGAACCAAAATGGCCACAGAGATGTAACTCAGGGGCCTTCCTAAGATTTCATCTCAATTGTAGATTTCAGAAGGGGCAGTTAATTCTCTGGCAGTTTGTAATAAATTAATTCATCAATTAATTCATCAATTAATTAGTTTGGCCTTAGAAAGTCTGGGTCTGTTTGAATTAAAAGATTCCTTCAGTACTAATTGGTTGGGTCAATCAGTTCTGTTTTGGAGCTTACATGACATACTTACCAGTACTTTCTCTGCCCAATGACTAAGTGAAGTATATCAGGAAACAGGCTCAGTAAATAAACAGTCAAATTAGCAAGCAATCTTATTATTGGATGATATGCTATAATAATTGTTTGAATGTGCATCGGCCCACCATCTGTGTGAGTTGAGCTGCATGTGCACATTGGCCTACTGCTCATGCAGCCCAGTTCCCCTCTCCCCTGCAGCTGGGCCACCAAGCTGCAAAGGTTGGAGACCTCTGCTTTACAGAATTCTCTGTCAGCCTATTGTCCCCAACAATCTGGGCCTCATTTTACCGACCTCAGAAGGATGGAAAGCTGAGTGAACCATGAGCCAGTAAGAATCAAACTCCTGATTGTGGGCAGAGTTAGCTTGCAATACTGCATTCAACTTATTGTGCTACCATGGCTCCTAATATTTGCTTTCTGAACCAATATCCCTTCCATATTGTCCATGAATTTGGAATAACAACATAAAGGAGAAAAGCTAGTTTGAGCAAATATGTTTTTTCAGTTAAAGTTTGTTTGTTTGTTGACTGTGAGTGGTTTATATGATAAGTTAAAAAATAAGAACACATGAAAGTCATGAAAATTCTCAAACACCCAGAAGGACGATACAAAACACTTTGAAAAACACTGTCAAGGACAAACCAACAAGAGTTCAACAGCTACCCTAACCCCAGAGCTGGGAGCAAAGCCAGTTTTTCAACAATTTTTGAACACCTTCAGCAGTATGAAATTCTGGGGAGATGGTGCAACAGAGGGTAGGCCCTGCAACAAGAATGGTGAAGTCATCAAACTTATCACAAAACTGTCTAACAAAAACAAGCATGAGAAGTTAATAGAATTAGAATCCGTGAGGGCAAAAATAAAAATCAGAGTCATTTCCAATGTTGAATCCAGAATCTTCTCACAGCAATTGTCAAAGAAAAAAAATGTGGTGACCCTTCTGGGTGTTTCTATAGACTTGACTGATAACAAAATAGAGTGTTCTCCTCACCAGCCCAGCCCAAGTGAGAGGTTAATAGGAACATAAATAATTCAGTGTGCCATGGTTGATAAAAAGGACAGTGAAGAAGTACATGCAAAACTGCCTTCATCATCCCATCTGTTCAGAGTCAAGTCTAATGGCAGTGCATTATTAAGACCATGGCGACATGTTGAGTCTGGATAATGAAAATCGTCTTCTGTGTGGGGCTGTGGGCTAATTTGATATGAAAATAATTAGGGAAAGAGAAAAGTTCTACCACAGAGGCCACTACTGAGACAATTAGGGTTTTTGCTCCTATCTCTGCAGATCCAGATCCAGAATTCACTTTTATGGCCTATAGGAAAGCCCTCATGGGTCTTGATTTTATTAACGAATGAGACAAAGGGCCAAAATAATTCAAGTCCAACCTATGCTTTTCTTTCAAAAGGAAATAAACTTTGGAAAGAAAAGTATTATCTGGGCTAAAGAACCATCTAAAGGGGCCAATTTTAGCCAACATTTTAATCAGCAGGATCTCATATAAGCCCTGTGGAGACCAAATCTAGTTCCAATTGAAGTAGAGCATTAAAAGTGCACACTGAGTGTGATGACCCAGAGTGTAACACAAACATAACAAAATCCAAAACGTACATAAACGTTCTTTAATGCCTCCAACTTGGCCCCACAGTTCAGTAATTTTCAGTTGGAGATAAAACGTACTCAAAAATAGTCTTCAAAAGAAAGCAATACAGTCCGAATTTAATGAGCAGGTAGAGGTGAAAATAAAAACCAAACAAACTAAAATGATGAAATTTCCACAACGGAACAGGAGAAGTATTTACCAAATTCAAGGAGATAACAAGGCACAGTCTGTTGGAAGGATAACCTCAAACCAAAATAAAACACGTTTTGTCTCCAGCATTTGCCAGAACACAGGTCCAAACTCTTATGCAGTTCTCTCACCTGCGAGAGGGATCAAGGCCCTCTCCTCCCAAGTAGACCAAGTCTCTCCCTTATCCTCTCCTCCTTGTGTGCCCTAGGATGGATAGGGGTCCTCCTCGGACTGCTCAGCCGGCCTCTGCCCCTCCCCAGCCTCCTCCACAACCTCTGTGTGACTCCCTGTCAGCTGTTCCTCCTCTCCCTCAGAGTCAGTCTCCACCAGGGGCATGACACTGAGGAACACACAGCGTATAGCATAAGAACTAAGATTATATTGCTTCCAGTGCTTTCTTGTCTTAGATTCGGAGCTGGCTTCATAAAGCAGAAGAATCAGCACCTTAGTTCTGATTAATTGTGGCTTAGTTCTGATTAATTGTTCTGATTAATTGTGGCTAAACCATAGTTGATACTATTATGACTAAAAAAAGTCAAATTATGGCACTGGAAGCCCTCACCATCTTCAGTGTACATCATCTTCAGTGTTGAATCCAACACCATCTTCAGTGTACATCATGACGATGACTGTTAAGTTCTGCGCATGGGCGCTAAGAAGGAGACGAGCCGGTGTAAAGTGAACTTCAAACTCTTTATTAACATGGTGTAACAGTTCAGCTCAACGGCCGCAACGGCCTCCTTTATATAGGCAAGCTCTTGAGTATTTAACCAATGAAAACACAGGGAGTGCTAGCTCCATTAACCAATGGGAGAGGCTCATTAATAGCCAATCAGATCCTCCTGAACGGACCAATCCAGTGTTGCTATTATCGGCCAATCAGAGGTGCAGGGCCAGAACCCTGCACTTAACTTCAAGCTCTTAATAATCTTTATTCAAGCACTTTTATTAATTCACAACAATGACCATGAAAATAAATACAAACACACATCCTTCACTCTCCACACATTGAACCGGAAACACCCACACACACACACACACACACCACACCAACACTGTACAACAGAATTCAAAAGAGCTACCGCCCTGGGATAGAAGCTGTTTTTCAGCCTATTTGTCCTTGTTTTTATTATTCTGTACTATCTGCCAGATGGTAAAAGTTCAAAAAAAGGGTTCCCAGGATGAGATGGATCTTTGAGAATGATTTGAACTTTCTTAAGGCAGAGGAGCTATAAAGCTCTTCCAAAGAGGGGAGAGGGCAACCAGTGATCTTCTGGGCAATGACATTAACCCTCTGGAGTGCTTTCCTATCTGCCACTGTGCAATTGGCAAACCATACAGAGGTGCAGTAAGTTAAGATACTCTCTATGGTGCAGCGGTAGAAGGTCACCAGCAGTTTTTCATCCAGTTGTTATTTTCTGGGTAGTCTCAGGTAGTATAATCTCTGCTGGGCCCTTTTGACCAGTGCTGCAATGTGAGCATCCCAGGTCAGATCTTCTTTTAGGGTAACACCCAGAAACTTAAAACTGGCCACTTGCTCCACTCGGTCTCCGTTGATAAGCAAGGGCTGGATATCTGATCTGTTCCTTCTATAATCTACTATAAGCTCCTTGGTCTTATTGGTGTGGAGGACCAAGTTATTGTCTCCACACCATAAAAGCAACCAGTCCACCTCATCTCAGTAGGCACACTCATCCCCCCAGAGATAAGTCCCACCACTGTTGTATCATCTGCAAATTTAGTAATAGTATTACTTGCGTGAGTGGGAATGCAGTCATGCACATAAAGAGTATAGAGTAAGGGACTCAACACGCAACCCTGTGGTGTACCAGTGTTAAGAATAAGGGCTGAAGAGGTATGATTACCTAATCTGACCCTCTGTGAGTGGCCAGACAGGAAATCCATCATCCAAAGGCAGATTGAATTAGAAAGTCCAAGGTCCAGAAGTTTAGACACTAGTCTATCTGGAAGAATTGTGTTAAATGCAGAACCAAAATCCACAAAAAAAATCCTCACATAGCCCCCCCCCCCCCCCCCAATTCTAGATGAGTCAGAGCAGTGTGAAGTGTGATGGCTATAGCGTTCTCTGTAGATCTATTTTTTTCTGTATGCAAACTGGTGTTCATCAAAATGTATGCAGAAGACCAGAAATGATGTGCCAGCAAACCAATTTCTCAAAGCACTTCATGATGATAGGAGTGAGTGCCACTGGTCTGTAATCGTTGAGGTTATTGATAGGGAACTTCTTTGGCAGTGGAACAATGGTGGA
The DNA here is from genome assembly GCA_033807585.1 of Hydrophis major. Taxonomy (NCBI): domain Eukaryota; kingdom Metazoa; phylum Chordata; class Lepidosauria; order Squamata; family Elapidae; genus Hydrophis; species Hydrophis major. Next base: position 205,066,728 of record CM066330.1, on the reverse strand, counting down.
AGCCTTCAAACAAGATAGAATAGTGAACTGGGATAAAGACTGATCAAAGATCCTGGTAAAGACTCCAGCCAACTGATCAGCACAGTCTTTAAGCACTCAGCCAGATAATACTGCCAGTACTGGCAGCCTTTCTAGAGTCTACAGCCTGCAGAATGCTCCTCACCTCCTGCTCCTCTATGATGAGTTGGGGGCTACAATTGGCTGGTGGTTGTAGTTTATCTGTCTCTGATGTCTCCACTTCAAAGCGAGCAAAGAAATGGTTCAGTTCCTCTGCCAGTGAAGCATCCCCCTCAGCAGGGATGACATTGGTTGGTTGATGGTTTGTAATTTGTTGAATCCCTCGTCATACCTTCCTCATGTTATTGCTATAAAAATTATCCTCAATCTTCCTCTTATAATCAGTCTTGGCCTTCCGAATACCTTTCTTCAAATTAGCTCTGGCAACACTGTACTAGCAAATGATATTAGGTCTTGGCAGGTCATCTGAAAGTTGAGTTATGCAATGGATTGAATGACTATATGGTCAGTACAAAGGAGAAAAAATAATAATGAAACTCAGCTAAAGATAAAACATTAATAATCTAGTTAAAAAAATAAAAAGAAAGGAAGCAATTATGTAGTCTTATTTAATCCTTTTGACATGGGAATAGAAGCAAAAACACTTCTAAAGATAACCCGTCTAACCTGGATATGGTTGCTTTTATTCAATATCTCAATAAGTGAAAATGAATGCCAAAGTATAGTTGTAATTGTCTATATACCACCATAGTCTTTTTCTAAATACTGAATTAAAAGGCAGCTTCAAACTTATAATGAAGTAAGAAAGAACAATGTATGGATAGCTAGAATATTCCCCGCTAGATGATGCAGAACTATACATTAGTTGAAGGTTTACCATTCAGACCTAAAGGCACCTTCTTTCTCAGCTAGAAACTTGTCTTGAATTTCCAATCAGCAAATTTCCTATATACAGTAGATTATTGGCATTTAGTGATGGATAATACACAAAAGGCCCAAAATTGAATAGATTGATTTTGTAACTATTCTTAAATGTTGGAATTGTAAAGGAGAGCCACCATTCCATAGGCATCTGAAAAGAATAGTTAATCTGTATACTGAGTATAGGGAAGCTAGTTAGAAGATATTGAAGATGATTGGACCAAAAGCCATCAAAATATGGTGAAAATTTTATCCTTAAGCTAGTTCCACCAGTTTTCCCTGGTTTGCCATCCATACTTCTCTTTGTTTCTCTTCAATGACCCTGTAAGGTTTTTTTGTTCAAATCTCATACAATTCTCTGCAGGAAGACCTCAGCATTATTTTAAAAAAATTTTATAGTGTCAATATGAGTTTTACTCCCACTTTAGGCCTCACTCCACTCAATCACACAAGTTCTACAATATTCACAAAAATGAGAGATGTATTCTCCCCTACTTTTCTGACCTTTTGCTATCATTTGCTGTCATAGACCTGGTTAGTATTTGTGTGGAAAACATTCAGCAACAGGGTACCACTGTTGCCACAAAGAATGTTAAGATTAAGAGATGGTTAAGATATGTTTAAAGTAGGCCCAAGACATTTTACTAACTGAAGTGAAGGAAAGTGTTATGAACTAATAAAAATGCTTAAATAAAGTTTATCAAAACCTTTAGAAAATAGCAGGATTCTAGCCCTGCACTTCTGATTGGCCGATAATAGCGATATCGGATTGGTCCGTTCAGAAGAATCTGATTGGCTGTTAACGAGCCACTCTCATTGGTTAAGGGGGTTAACACTCCACGTTTCTTATTGGTTACTAGAGCGGCAGCTTGCCTATAAAAGGGCTGCTGCTGCCCTAAGTTTTTGCTCTGTTCAGAATGATTAATAAAGAGTTGAAGTTCACTGTTCACCGTCTCGTCTCCGTTCCTTGCGCCCATGCGCAGAACTTAACAGAAAGAGTTCTCCTCATTTCACAAAAATAGAATTGAGACCAGATTACTACAGCCTATGTGTAAACATGAGCCAGCAGTGAACAATAATTTCATTGTTGGCAATAGAGAAAGCAAGTTCTCAACTACAGCAGAAGATCTTAAACTCTCTTATGAACTATAACGGGAACAGCATGAAAGTAATTGCTGCTGCTTCCATACCCTTTTTGAGTCTTTCCTGAATGCTACAAATGCTATACATTTGTATAGCAAATACAAATGAGAGATTGGACAGCTAATACCTTGACATAGATTAATTATAAATAAGAGGCAAATCAGGAAAGATTGTCTGGGCAGATTATATTTGATGGGGCAATTTCCCTCTTGCCTAATGAATCAGCTCCCACTGGACTCAGTTGCTTTCTAAGATGGCTGTGTATTCTCACATGCCTTTGACAAATTTAAGCACCAAGAGACAAAAGAAAGATAAATCCTTTGGTTTCCAGGGGCTGGACAAGCTGACTTACAGCCCTTTGGGCCAATATCAGATATAAGCACTGTCACTATATTATCCATTAGTGAGCAGAGAAGATAGCAGTTGCAACTCTTTTTGCTGCTAAGGCCAAAAGTCCATGGCTAGAAAAATTGCAAGTGGAACACATCCTGGCTAAAGCTAACATACAAGGGGGATTGTTGAAGTGGAAGATAAAAGGAAGACATCTTTTTGTTTTCTTCTTTGAAAGATTTGTGGGGGGGAGGCATTGATTTTGTTTGCTAATTGATGCTGCCTTTTAATAATATTATCCTACATAGGTTTAACAAAATAAAAGCCCCTATTAATGGAATACTGTTTTCCAATACAGGTCAAGCTGTTAGTTGGCTTGCATGTATATTTCTATAGTCTGTGTCTTCAATTTAGTACTCAGGCCTGATAATGGGCCTGACAGCATGTTCCTTGGTGCCCTTCAAATTCCCTGACCTAGCTAATGTTATTTTGTCAGAGTCTTCTAATTAAATAATTGGAAAGCAGCAGTTTGCCGCAGATCAAATGCCTAGCCTTAAGATAACCCATATTTCCAAAATGGTATCTGAGTACCACATAGATCCCAAAGGCATTCTTAGAAAACCCATTTAGCTATTTGATATATACCCAGCAGAATACTTGTTCTGCTCTGGCAAGTAGTCAAGGTGGCTAATAAAATTTAAAAACTATACACATAGAGAGAGAAATGGGGTGGGGGAGAGAGACTAAGATTACAATGGATGCTAAAATTATTTAACAATTAAAAACCTGATGGAACTAACACCAAGAGAATGGGGGCCTAGTACAACTCCAAAGGAAGTATATTTCATATCCTGGGAAGAATGCAGCAATATTACCAGGGAATATTTTCCTGAGCTCCACCTGCAGATCTTAACAGCTGGACAGATTAATTACCGTATATGAGAGATAATCCAAAAGATAGCAAGCGAAAAGCCATATCAGGCTTTAAAAATCAATAGCAAAACTTTAAATAAGCAATCAAATTTTCTTTCAATATGACAACATCACAACATCCTGTTGCACCAGTTAGTAATTTAGACACTATTTGTTACACAATGCACAACTTCTGGATACTTTTGTGACAATACATAGGATGCATGGGAACGGGACAACTTTCCATAGCCAACTTACTGGAGCCAACTCACCATGGTCAACTTGCTGCACGACAACTTGCTGTGGGACAATGAGACAATTCTATTTCATTATTTAAAATAAATTTTAAAAATTTCAATTTTTGCCATTCACATTTTATTCTGTCCCTCCTTTTGCATCCTTTCTCTAATTATTCTATTCCACCATTTCTTTGATATTAGCGTAACTCTTGTCTGTAATGAGTTGTCCTATGGCAAGTTGGCTGTGCTGAATTAGTCGTGGTAAGTTGACTATGACAATTTGGTCATGGCAAGTTGTCCCAAGTAGATCCAAGATGTACTGTAGTAGTCAAGATGGTAGTGTGCTGGAGTAGCTTTCAAATTTCATTGTATTTGTGGAATGCAATGACAATAAAGGTATTCTGTTCTATTCTATTCTATTGGTAGAAGGCAGGAGTATACTGCTTTCTATTATAAGGTAAACATTTGATAAGAATATTTTTAATATTGCTCAAATTCTACATGTGCCCATGGTCCAAAAAGTCAAATATCCCCTACTCAACAAGGTGCTTGAGGCAGACTTCCTGAAGAAAGAAGAGGAAAATGGATATTAACAAGAAAAGCATTAAACTGATCGCCTTATTCTGTCTTTTATTTAAAATGTACTTTTTACAAAGTTGCATTCACAAATGCAATATCCCTCTATCATTATGAATATTAGCATGCAATGTATAATTTTCTTTATGTCCTAGGATTGGAACCATTCATGAATATAAATTCCAAAATCTACCATCCTCCTGGAAATAATTTACCATAAAGTCTAAGTGATAGCACTTAGACTTATATACCACTTCACAGTGCTTTACAGCCCTCTCTAAGCAGTTTATAGAGTCAGCCTCTTGCCCCCAACAATCTGTAACCTCATTTTACCCACCTTGGAAGGATAGAAGTCTGAGTTGACCTTGAGCTGCTCAGAATCAGACTCCTGGAGTGAGCAGTGAGTTAGCCTCCAATACTGCATTCTAACTTCTGTGCTACTGCAGCTCTTGTTACTCCATTCATTTAAAATGTTCTTATTAAACAACATGCTTATCGTGTGACAACATCCCAAGGGAATCTAAGCATACATTTTTAAAAGTGTTTTAAACCCAATTGCAAGGATTTATAATCAAAACAAAGATGTTTGAAATGAATGGATAACATGCTGCTTCACACCATTTTCCCAAAATAACCTGGCCCATCTAGAAACAGGTGCAATCGTCTTCTGTGCTGCAACAAAACATCTGGGGGAAATGTTTTCTGATAAGATAAATTGATATGATCTTTCAGAAGGGCATGTTACTAATTTATTTACAGAAAGATTTATGCTGTATAAACATAAAAATCACAAAAGGACTCAGTAAATTTTAGAAGTCCACAAAAATTTATTAAATACTAAATACGAAAATCTAAATGCAGTGGAACAATAAGCAATTTCAGCAAGGGAAAAAAAACCCTGAGCAAAAAGCTTGGTGTTGAACAGACAAGGTATATCCACCTTAGTGCAATCACCCAGTCTTCATTCACATACATTTTATTGGGGGGGGGGCTGACAACATCATCTTTTACTTGTAACTTTATGTTTTGTCACTCCTTTTAGTAAAGAGAAGAGGGGGAGCATCTACATGGTCTTTTTAATTGGGTACCCAGCAAGTGTTCTGTACATGAAAAGGCTGTTTTCAGATTGCCAACTAAAAATGAATGGCAGCAGCAGCACCCCAAGAAGCATCATGAAAATCAAAGCACAGGACAGGTAAATACAAGAAAAGCTAGACTTGAAGCTTGCAGGACCCAAATAGTGAAGAGTCTCCAAAGTGCTCAGATCTCACAATCACTGAAGATGTTTGAAAATTTGCAAGAGGTATTCTGTAAATTTAGTGGATCAGATTATTTGCAGGAAATCTTTGAAAGGAGACCTTAGTACAGTATAACCCATCACAATAATCTCATCTTGAATTTGATCTTTAATTTGACCTTTTTTCCTTTTTTGGTCTTCAAGTCAGTGTTGTCTCTGATTTCAAAAGTGGTTACAGTCAAGAGAGACTAAATGCACAGCACAAAGAAATACTGAAGATCATTGACAATGTTTGGACTTCAAACCTCTATTTCTTCTGTCTTGATATTACCCAGAAGCTCGTCACTCAGCTGGACTCATAAAAGGGAAGGTATTTTTCCCACCAAGTCTTGTCAGTGCTTTACTAAAAAATACAATGAAAAAGTTGGTTTCCAAAGGGAAATATATGACATCTTGCTCTGTGCTTGTAGCAAAGGGATAAATTCTAAGACCCTTTCCCTCTAAGGGGATAAATCCTTCAGGACAAATCACCAAGAACACCAGGGAACAACCACAAACCTATTGACCTCTTTCCCAGCCCACTGAAATTCTGCAGCGAACAAGTGGTCAGTCTAAGGTCAAAGGCCAATATGGGGCCAGGGAGTGCCACTTCCCTCCAGACCCATCTGCTTGTGCACAGATAGCAGTCACCCTAAATATGCACTATTGATCAAGCTAAGGCTTTGAATGTGTCTTCCCCAGACAGTAGCAATTATCATAATCAAGCAGTTGACTCCAATTATGCCTTCCTCTCATTAAAGTCGAGGAGATGGCCATTGCCACAGCAGCAAAGCAAAAGTTCGCAGCCATGTCGCCTTTGCATATCTTAATCTAAAATGACAGAGTGTGACACCAGGGGCAGGTGACCTTGCCAGCCTTCAGCTGTTCGTGTGGCAACAATTTCAAACACCAAATTGCTCCCAGACAGCCCTTGATTGGGAGGTTCAAGACAGCTAGAGAAAAGGTGGGGGCAATAGAAGCTATTTAGGAGACTTAAGCATTCTTCACAACCTGATTTATATATAGTAAATTTGCATTAGAGGCCACAATTCCTTATACCTCATGATGCATCTTGTACCTTAGTGTATTTACCATTTCTGATGTTTCTTTTAGGAAGAGGTATATCTAGGTTTTTTTCTAGCAACATAAAATAACACAGTAAGAACACTGGCTTTCTTAATATTTACAGAAATATACTTGTATTCACCATCTCCCAGATAACTTCTTTAGCATTAATATAGATAGCAACAGCACTTTGACTTACATACTGCTTCATCATGTTTTACAGCCATCTCTAAGTGGTTTACACTATTAGCATAATGCCCCCAACAATTTTATCAACCTCAGAAGGATGGAAGGCTGAGTCAACCTTGAGCCAGTGCGAATCAAACTACTGGCAATCAGTAGAATTAGCCTGCAATACCACATTCTAACTACTTTGTCACCATGATATCGGGTATTTAGTGGGTTCTGCCCCTTTCCAATTCAGATTTAAAAATGAATCTTGTCCTGCCTATCCAAGACCTTAATGGTGGAAGCCACATTGAAGTTACATGTACTGTTACATGAAATTATAACTTATATTATCTGTACAGTATAATGATACCACATATAATTTGTATTACACCCACACAACCGCTCATTTGCCTCTCTATGAATTGCCTTATCCAGGATTTAGTACATCGATATATTGGATTCTCATCTTGCAAAATTGTAAGTCAGAACCACAATGGAGTGGATGAAACATGTGATAGGTCTTCCCAGAGAAGTCTCTCTTTTTCCCCACTCCTCCCGCCCTCCGCCACAATAAACATTAAGCATTCAACTTCTGAAAATGGTGCAATGAATGTGAGGTTGAGGATTTATCCTATAATTGGTAATCTCAGTTCCTCTCTGTACCATTTCAAGTCTTTCAAGAATTTATGGAATTCGTTGCTCATTCTCACCCAGCCTGCTTTTTAAATAAGTTTTAAAGAGCACTTAATTTCAGTTCGCTTTTTATTGAAATGATAATGAATTAAAATGTAATGTCTTTTTTTTCTGTTTATGGTTTCTACGGAGCTAATTTAAATTGTTTGAGCAGCTATTTAGTTTTAACATTTAGTGGTCGATTTGAAATGTTTGATTATTTTATCTATGGGCCATCTCGAGAGGCAAAGATGGCATGGGCGCTCTATTTGTTCGACTGATTAGTAATCATCATTCTGAATAGGTGGTGAAGTATTTTCTATTCTTTAGTAACAGGGAAGAATGCTAGAGTTTACTGTAGCAAATGAAAATGCCTCTCTTTTTAAAAAATATTATATTCTTTACGAAGAACTGGTCTGGGTTAAGCAGGAGACACCTGGAATAGTTGGGAGAAAGGCTGACCTGTTAGCTACATCCTTTTCTTCAGGTTCCTCAAAGAAGAGCAACTTTAAAAAGATCTGGGGGAAGCTGCAGGGCAAACTAAGCCTCTACTTTTTTCAGCTATAATTCAGAACAGATTTTTGCCATATTATCAATGGCCCATTTTGTCTCAGTTCCTGGTAAAGGTACTATAAGTGCTGAGGTTGAATTGTATGTAATTAGTTGGCTTGTTTAAAAAGATATAAAGATATAAACTCTACTCTAAAGGCAGGAATTAATGGGAGATTTTTTAAAAAATATTTTTTCTGGTTAATAATGAAACTGGGTTCACTAGTCGACATTAATAACTGTCCAGGTAATTTGGGGAATCTGAAGATAAGCAATGTTTGGCCCTTAGAAAATGTATTAGTGTTCTGCTTTATTCCCTTTGGTCACAGAGACTTCTGGTTTTGCTCAAAACAAAACAACAACAGCAGAACAGTACTGAAGAATTTGGAGGAGTTGAGAGCAGGTAGAGCCATCTGTACAAGGGCTTTATCTCTCTGAGCAGTAGGGAGGTGGGTAGGGCACGAAGGATCAGTTTACATAAGTGCTTTACCATATGAACAAATAATTTAGAGGTATTAATAGAGGTTAAAGTTTCCCAGGAATCCAAAACAGGCCCCTCAGTCACAGGTGGGTTTCTTCACTCACAGAGAGGGAGAGAGTAACCTGACACCAGCGAAAGATGACAGGAGGCAGAAACCCAGCCAGAATTTACACTATACAAAGAGGGTGTGGTAGGTCTGCTTGCATCCCAGCTGATTTATTAGCAGGCCTTCAAACAAAGGCTTTAGTAGGGAATGTCTGTCCAATGTGCTTTCTCTCCTGCTTCCATCATCACTTGAATAAGAGACACAGAGTGGCTGTGGAGACAAGATTCCAGTTGGGTTCTGAGAAAATGGTGTAATCAGAAAGGAACAAAAAATTAAAGAATGGGGCCAATTCTTGCAATACATAACATATGCAGATGTGTTTTACATCAATGTGCGGTTTCACATTTAAAATATGTCTCCAAAAGTTAGCTACATGGCATGCTAGTTATACAGACTAATATATAATGATTTCGTCCACTCCATTCAGAATCCTTAACGTGGTTTCTTAATTAACTGATTTGGGGAAATGTACATTCCTATCCAGGACAAAACAAAACTTTTAGTCAAGTATTGTATGCAATGCAAATGTTAGCTTTTCCCTGACCTAGTTAAATATCTTGCAAAACGTAGCCATAGCACATGTCAGGAAAGCCAGCTGGTGCCTCTGAGCATCAATGGCCTTGATGCTTGTTCAGGACCTTGGTTTCTTTTTGTTTGTTTTTTTAAATATGTTATTATTAATTTAAAAAAAAAAAAAAAAAGAATGCTGCAACACACCAACCTCTATATCTACAAGAATTTGCAAGGTCTGATTGTTTCCTTCTTTTAGGAAATGCAAAATATATCTAATTACTTTCTCAGGAATATAATCACCTGCCCAGCTTATTTTCAGTTTACTGACTTTAGAAGCCTTTTGTGAAAGCATTCCTCACATTTTTCCCCAAAATTCAGTTGACCACCAGCCCATATAAAATCTTATAAACAGATCACGACAATGTGTAGTTGTGTACTTTAAATAAGATCGAAGAAAGAAAATACAGAATGCAGGAAAACATTATATCACTTGTTTAAAATAACAGAGACAGCCATGTATTTTTGGTATGATGAAAATGCAATAAATTGTTCGTCTATTTATTGTTTCTTTATTGTATTCTTACCCACCTTGCTTTCAAAGAACAGATCTTATATTATTTGATTGGAACCAGTTGTAATCATTTTTGAATAAACTCTTGATTACAGTAGATCTACTCTAAGCATAGGTGACTAGCTTAAGTCCCACTTGATCCTGTCTGTTATATTTTTACAGAGAAGAACTTCTAAAATACTCAGCTTTAGATGCCAAAATAACTTCTCTTCCCCAACAGCAAAATATCTTAGACAGTGCTTATAAATAGAAAATATGACATATAAGATATAGCAAGATTGTGCGCACTCATATTCAGATCTCTTCCTGCTGAATTATTGCCACTCAAAACATCTACTTACCAACAATTGGTATATTACATGTGTGATTCTAGAACTGTCGTGTTTTATCTACTTTCATGGGGTATATCTGTGATAGCAATAGCACTTAGACTTATATACCACTTCACAGTGCTTTACAGCCTTCTCTAAGCAGTTTACAGAGTCAGCATATTGCCCCCAACGATCTGGGTCCTCATTTTACTAGATTAGCTAGGAAGCAGGAAATGGTTGGATTTCTTGCTTTCTAGCTAGTCTTTAGATCTTTGGCTCTGCTTTTAAGCACAGCCAAACTCCCTTAGGACTGAAGGTTCTATTATTCAGTGCAGACACACCAAGCAAATTTTATATGACAGACTCAGGTAGCCGATGGCAGATAGATAGATCACTGAATGATTCTGTGAGCAACTCAATCTGCCTGCTGCTTTGCCTGATTTTGGGTAAAATTTGCTCTTTTTTATAAAAAGATTTTTTTAAAATAAAAAATTCAATATTTATATAAATATTTACATACATGGTGTGTTGTGAGTTAATTTTGTGAGTTTGCTTGCGAGCAACTTTTATGTGACAGACTGAGCTAGCTGAGATTGTTGTGGGCAATATGCTGACTCTATAAACCACTCAGAGAGGGCTGTAAAGCATTGTGGCATGGTACATAAGTCTAAGCGCCATTGCTATTCCTAAATAGAAATAATCTCCATGAGACTAGGAATTTTGTTCAATGACATAGCATTGCTGTTGTCAACTTTATGAAAATCAAAAATAAGCTGAAATTTTATAGATTTCAGCAATCAGGCAAGCTCTTATGCAAGAATACTGAAAACTTGCCGTTTTAAAAAAAATATTCTAAATCTTTAAAGTAACCATTTTTAAGTTCTGAATTTATTTTCTTAATGTAGAGAAAATATATCCCTATCTTAAATGCATAATCTTGGTTGATTAACAACAACCACACACACTTATCTCAATTCACAAATGCAAACTAAGTTAAAAATATATGATGCCAGCTAGGGCTTTCACAAATCATTCATCTGTTGATGACCTGTGTTGTCAATCTTTGTGTACATTCAGATGAACACAGAGAGGTTGAAAATGTAAAGGATGCTGAAGTACATACATTTCAATCTCCTCTCCACAATTTCCCATTTAAAAGAAACTGTTAGTTGTTGATTGGTGCAACATTTTACCTCATAAATGACTTTTTATTTAGAGGTGCTTTTATTTGAACAGACAGTTTTATTATAATCTGCCTTAAAAGATCAATATTTGTGCTAATGCAAAGTATAAATGTTTCACAGAAATCAAAATTAGTGCTGTCTCCCAAAGTATCACCTTTCATCAATCCAAACATGATGGCAAACAAATTTCCCAAGCAGTGACAATCTGCTTTTATTTACAATATTGTAAAGAGTAATGAAGCTTATCCTGCCAAAATCTAAAGTCCAAGATCTAGCCATTGACTGATTCATAACATCCAAAACCAAAGACTAAATTATTTTACCTAAAACTAGCAACACCTATATTTTAGGGAAGGAATATGTGCTCACATCTAATCAGGCTGTGATACTTTAGATATGATGCCTTGCTTGTTGAAATAAGTACCATCTGATCATCCTTTCTGTAACTGAAGCTTCACTGGTGCAGAAATAAAATGCCCCAAAATGCAGTTCAAAGCGAAGATTCAGAATACAGCAATTATATTTTACTTTACACAAATGGATCATGCCCAGTATTTCCTAGTCAAACCACAGACAACTACAATGATCTAATACATATCGATTTTACAGAAGACAATGTTGAAAAAGCACTACGCAATCTAAAACCATCTCTATCTATTGGAGCGGGCGGAATATGTGCCTTCTTCTTAAAAAAGCTATCCACTGCCATAGCCGAACCTCTAAGCATAATCTTTGAAAAAGCTTTCAGGACCAGCTCCTTGCCAAAACTATGGTCACAAGCCACGGTTAACCCATCTTCAAAAAGGGAGACCCCAGCCAAGTTGAAAATTACAGACCAATCTCTTTATGCTACGTCACCTGTAAAGTCATGGAATCAATTATTAACTAATCCATCATCCTCCACTTAGAGACAAACAACCTACTCTCTAATAAACAATTTGGTTTCAGGAAAAAACTATCATGTAATCTGCAACTCTTACACTGCAAAAACATATGAACAACACAACTTGATCAGGGCAAAACAATAGACACAATCTACATAGACTTCTGTAAAGCCTTTGATTCAGTGGTACACGACAAACTACTAAAACTAAAATCTTATGGTATCTCTGGACACCTTCATAACTGGATAGAAGCATTCCTGTCAAACAGACAACAAATGGTCAAAATTGGAAGCATCCTATCAAATTCTGTACCTGTCAACAGTGGTGTCCCCCAAGGCAGTGTTCTAGGACCAACTCTTTTCATACTCTACATAAATGATCTCTGTGATCATATCAAGAGCAACTGCATTCTCTTCGCTGATGATGTAAAATATTCAACACCACAGACAATACTGCTACCCTTCAAAAAGACCTTGACTATGTATCAGAATGGTCAAACAAATGGCAACTTCAAATCTCAACAAATGAATGCTCTGTCCTATATATTGGCAAAAAAAATCAGAAATAAAATACAGGCTAAATAGTCAAGACCTTGTTGATGATCCAAACTCTGTCAAGGATCTTGGAGTACTCATCTCTAATGACCTAAGTGCTAGAGCCCATTGTAACTATATAGCCAAAAAGGCTTAAGAGTTGTTAACCTAATCTTGCAATAGCTTTTCCTCTATAGTAATAACTAGACCATAAAAAACATTTGCTAGACCAATACTCAAATACAACTCATCAGTCTGGAACCCACATTACGTATCTGATATTAACTCAGTTGAGAAAGTCCAGAAATATTTCACAAGAAGAGTTCTCCACTCCTCTACTCGTTGCAGAATACCTTATGCCACCAGACTCGACATTCTAGACCTAGAAAACCTAGAACTACACCGTCTTCGGTCCAATCTAAGTATAGTATATAAAATCATACATTGCGATGTCCTACCAGTCAATGAATACTTCAGCTTCAACCATAACAACACGAGAGCAAACCATAGATACAAACTCAAGGTTAATCACACCAAACTTGATTGTAGGAAATACGACTTCAGCAACAGAGTGGTCAATGTCTGGAATATTCTACCTGACTCTGTGGTTTCTTCCCCAAACCCCAAAAACTTTAACCTTAAATTGTCTACTATTGACCTCACCCCTTTCCTAAGAGGTCTGTAGGGGGCGTGCATAAGCACACAAACGTGCCTACGGTTCCTGTCCTATTGTTGCCTTTATTTTTTTAAATTTTTCTTATATGTATCCATGTATTCATAACTATGTATATTCTTATACCTATTATCTTGTAAGCAACTGACATAAATAAATAAATAAATAAATAAATAAATAAATAAATAAATAAATAAATAAATAAATCAATCAATCTCCATTGTAAGTGTGTACTACACTGCTAGAATCAAAGATATTTGTAATTCTTTCTCTGGTTCATTTGAAGATCAGTCTGTCTGGGCAATGAACTTTGCACACTTGAGCTTCTCCAAAATACACCATGCTTTCTTTACCTTTTCTTTACCTTACTTTTCCTTATGTGTTTTTCTTCTTCTGCCACTGCCTGGATTTCCTCACACTAACCACCCACCCCTTTCCCAAACAAAATCCTTTCAGAAGCACTGGTGTGTTTCTGAGCCCAGGTATGAAACCACGGCTTGCGATGTTACAGATAACATACAGAGGATGTAATTCCTCTCAGCAAGTGCAGCAGCCATAAAAGGCTAAAATGGATTCCTGTGGATTAGAAATAAAACACAAAAAGGGCCCTGTTCTCTCACTTTCCCCACCCTATTACTTCCCTCCACTTTAAAAAAAAATAACAACTTGGAAATGCACAGAACTTTATAAAAAAAATCACAGACTTAAAAGAAAAATAAAATACGTTACAGGAAAAGGACTGCTGCTAAGAAAACTAAAACCAGAAAATGTTTAAAGATGTTTTAATGACTTAAACACAGAGCCAGGATTGTATCTAAAAGTTTCCACGTTTGGGGGGGAAAGAGCAAATTCAATATTAAATATCCCCTTGCCACCAGTATTACTGCTGCATTTTCCCCCTTATTTAAGCTGTGTATTATGAACATACATGGTCTTAGTAACAATGGACATTTATATTCCTATTCTAAAAAGATATCCAGCTACTAATCTTTCTTCAAGTGACCAAAGGGTCCAAAGAATTGTTAACAAGATGCCAACAGGCTTTTGCACTCACAATTAGTCCTCATTTAGAAGGAGATTATTGGAATTTCCTTTGTAATTGGAGGACAAACCTGACTCACACAACCAGGTTGGCTTCCTTTAGCTCCACAGAGAGAAAACCATCACTGTCTTATTGAAGGAGTCTAGTTCTTATCCATCTTTGGGTGATTTAAACCGCATCAATCCTCAGCTCTCCAGACATTCCATAAAGTATTTTCATGCCACCTTTGCTGCAGCATTATTCTGTTACTAAACACAAGTTATACCTTTTCATGGAAGAGAATGTGGGTTAATGAAAGAACAGAGTAAGAAAAGGGATGACAACTGTTTGCACTAAGTACTGTCTTCTGTGCATTTCCACAGGGGAGAGATGTGTTAGTAAAACAGTTTTATTCCATGCATAAAAGATTACTACTTCAGACCCAGCAAGTTTACATGCAAACATGTTGGAGAGGGAAAAAAATGAAGACCTGTATGGCTAAATCTACAGTGTGTAAGAGTGACCTCAAAAAATCCCTCCCTATTATTTTGAACAAATACAAATCAAAAAACAAATCAGAATCTGATTTCATCTGCCCTTCTCTATCTACCATAATTAATCTCATATGGCGGTGGGGGGGTTCAAATTCAAGGCTTGCAGGCCAGATTTGGCCCACAGGGTGCTTAAATCCGGCCCAAGAGGCCAGCCTGAAAATGGATTGGCCTGAGGGCCCCTGGTGGCTAAAATGAGCTGTATGAGGTGGAGGGGGGCATGCCTTGTTTTCACCTTCCATGCCTCTTGCAGCACTCTGCTGCCCAAAACAGGCTGAAAATGGCCCCAAAAGGGCTGAAGAATGGACCAAAAACAGGCTGAAAACAGCCAAACACGGGCCAAAACAGGCCAGAAATGGGCCAGAAATAGGCCAGAAAACAGGCTGAAAATGGGCGAAAAACAGTCCCAAAACAGCCCGGAAAATGGGCCAAAAACGGGCTGAAAATAGGGCCAAAATGGCCAGCAGAGTGCTGCAGGAGACCATGGAGGGTGAAAACAAAGCGCAGGGGGCACGTGTGGACTCCCTGCACTCTGTTTTGGCCAGCAGGGTACTGTAGGAAGCTCTGTCCTGCTGCCCCCCCTCCCCTGCCATCTCCCCCCCTTGCCCCCAGCCCCCAGAGGAGAACTACAATGCTGATCCAGCCCTTGAAGAAATCCAGTTTGACACCCCTGCCATATGGTAATCCTTTACCTCAAAGGGCCATAGGATGAGGCTCTAGAACAAAAATAGATCCTCTTCAGTATGTATCCCAAAGACTTGCCAAACCATGCATTTTTTAATCTGACAGATGTGGAAAAATTAATCTGATCGATAGAGAAAATAATTCCATGACTAGATAAGAGTCATATTAATTGTATTTAATTTAATTCTAAATGAAATGAAATCAGATTTAGATTTTTGCCTTGGCTCTTCCCAATTGCTTTACAATAACCTCCCTTACACTTTTCTGGCCAAGTAGGACTTCATCTTGTAAAAAAGTTGTACCTCCCTATCATACAACTTTACCTTGGAGTGTCACTGAAATTTGCATTGCATTGTCTAACAAAAACCAATTCAGCAACAGCTTCCAGCCATGCTAAAAGGAGAAAGCCAAATGAATATCTGCAAAAAGATAGCATCATATGGTTGGTTGTCTTTCAAACATCGTGACAATATTCACCCATACATGTCAACAATTTACCAACAGTCTTCTAGAAAACTGAATTAGCACTTCAAGAAATACAAATACACATTTAAAAAAAAGTGTAACAATGCTTATTTAGTGAATGTTCCTCTACGAAGAACTAATAGAATACATTAATAACATTTTCAATGGGATTGATTTTTTAAAAAGTTTCAAACTTGAAATATAGTTTTCTTCATTTTTTCAGTCAAAAATGCTAAACATGTGACGCTATTGATCCTACTTCTCTACAGGAGGAATCTCTTTGTTTTGTGGGGGGCTTAGTTTTATCAGTGAGCCTAAAAAATCAACTTGACAATACAAATGTCACAAGAACTGCAAAACCATAATTATCTTTACTTTTCCCTGCTTTTTCTGATGGGAAGAAAAACACCATTGTTCCAAACACCAACCTTATTCCCTTTGTTTTCTTCGCCTCTCTTAATGAAATGAAATAATTGTTCAAAAAATGGAGTTTTTCCCATCCTCATAAATTTGTCTGACTCTGTAGGCTGTTTTTTCCCCTCTTACTTTTGAGTAGCCCTACTAAATTCAGTATTTCTTAATAGACATGCATATCAAATAATATTATCTATTCATTCCTCCTTATCCATCATTTCATCTTTATATTAGCTCCTGTTAATCAGTATTTCCTAAAGCAAAAATGTATTGTAAGGTTTTGTACACAGATTGTATTCAGATAATGAAATGTGGATGTGGAAGTGATGTGAAACAAAATGTCACAATTAGGGATGAATATTGAAAATTTAATTTTATGAATTGGGCGAAAGAACTAATAGGAAGTGAAATGGAGAAAATATTTTGTTAGTCATGTTGAAATATAAAATGTTGAGCTTCTATGTACTGTTCTGCAAGAACTTAAAACCAGGGTTCTTTTTAAAGTATTTAAAAAGTATTGCATTAAGTATTTCAAATCTTTACTCAAATTGAAGAGTACTTAAACTTTTCATTCCAGGTTTAGCAGGCAAAATTAGCATTGCTTCTATCAATAGCAGGAAGAAGCCTAATTTATATTCATGGAATATTGACAAATTTTAATATGGTCCAAGGATTCCTATACAAAACTTTGAAAAATATAAATATATCTTTCCTCCTTGCCTCTTAAATCAGATTATTTTTTATATATATTTATTTGTTCATTCATTCATTCAATTTCGATAGCTTTCCATCTCAGTCAATGATTGGGCAGCTTAAAATTCAAAATGTATATTACAATTAAGACACTAAAAACATTTTAAAGCAATAAAAACAATAAATATATATTAAATCTGCTTCTGAAAAGTTAAAAATTCATGTCACTGAATCTTGGAGCTTCTCCCTCCATCTATGTAGAAGACAATTAAGATACCAGGTTTTTGCAATAGTTTTCCTGCCAGGGGAACACATATAAAAAGTAGTTAATGTATTCCATCAATTGGAAGCAATGATAAACAACTTTCATAGAAGAAATTAAATATTTAAAAGGGCAGGGGATTGAACAGACAGAATGCCTTCTGAACAGACAGAATACCCTCATCCACATGCTTCACTGTGATTGACAAATGCCAGTGGCATCCCTAGTATCTAGCTGTAGACTTTTCTTTTATCTGCTGTCTGAAGCTATTCTATATTGTGTTTTTGCTGGGAGTGTGTAGGGTTTGCTGACATTATGATATACAAATGCTACAAGATATAAAGAAAGATAGCTGTGTGCAAAATTGAATGTAAAACTGATGAATGAGCTGCAGTTTCTGAATACTGTTTCAATTGCCTAGATTTTTCTTCAAAAAATGTAACTAACTTCTTCAAACATCAATATAGTCATTCTCTGGTCATAGGGGTTTTTTTTAATTTCATTTCCATTCTCCTCAGATTAAATTTTGAAATGTAAATCTGTGAGGAAGACAGGGAGGTTGTTCAGTGAATGTACCATGGATGTGTGTGTATAAATGTGTCTTTTTTGCATGTGTTTATAAACACACATACACACATGTATACATATATCTACATATGTATGTATACATGCACATACACACACACATAAAAAATGGAAGCAAGAGGTTTTGCATAGGTTAATAAACCAATCAGTTGCCTAACTGGCTATGTGCAGAGAGGAAAGTTGGTGAGGGTCTTTAATTCCAGCTTTTAATAAACAAAAGGCTCTCTAGTCATAATAAAATGTGTTTTACACTCCGAGGAGGAGGGTGAAGGGGGCAACTGGCTGGGTATCACTGGCTTCTGAGCCCAAACAATGAGGTTAAGAAACATAACTGTAACGCATTAGTAAATTGACAATGAAATTGCAGTTACTTCACTGGCTCTTTATTAAATAAACACAGCCTGAAATGGACCTGTCTGCCCTGCAGGTATTTGTATAGGGTTCATATTACTAACTCAACACTGCTGCTAAGACGCACTCCTCAGCATTGCATATCCTGGCAAGCAAACACATTCCAGAACAGTCCCTGCAAGATGGAGTAGACCTCACTTTTCCCTTGTCACTTTTTCCTTTGCATTTTGACCTCAGATTTTACAGCCTTTGGCTGCTACTTCAGCACCATCTCTCCAGATTTTCATTCTTTCAGAAAGCTAAAAAGAAAAGTTGATACAGATTTATATTTGCCAGCAGCACCTTCCAAGACCACCGCACAAATGAAAGCATACACACACACACACACACCTTTCCTTGCCTACATCTAAAGAAAAATATCTTCATCGTAGCTTTTTTACACAGTCTTCGCACCACCCCAGCCAAGACATGACATTGCCAGATTTAATTTCCCACACAAGAATCATTTACATATGCAAGCTCATGTCATGGCCAAACATGTGCCTTTCATATCTGACATGGAAAAATCACAGCCTACAAATATTTTAAGAGTCAAAGTAGATATGTTGATGAAAATTACTTCCTTTTTTAATAAAATGAAGTGATTTAAAAGTCAGAGTGTCTGATTTACTTTAATAAGATAGTAATATTATTAAGAATTGCAATTTTCTCACACAATTATTAGCATTTTAATTTGTTTATTTTTTAAAAAAAGACACAATGTAAGTTTGCTCCTTTTTTTCCTCAGATAGGTTTTCAAATGGAAATTACAATTATTAATGCCATGGGATATGAAAGAAAGCTATAATAACTAAATCATCAAGGGGACTTTTAGCTTACAGGAAAAATGGATAAAATTTACCTGGTATACAGAAACAGAACAAAATTCTTTTCCTTCCTCTTAATAGAAGAACTTGTAGCTCTCAAGTGAAACAGAATGGCAGAAATGTTGAGACAGATTTTTAAAAAGTAATGAAAGTCTATACAAACGGGAATGCTGTTAAAATATTATAGTAGAAAGATATTTTAAAAGAAAGGTAGGTTTACCTAAATCTGACTTATGACTACAATTGAGCCCAACATTTCTGCTGTTAAGTCAGACATTTGTGAAGTGAATTTTGCCCCATTTTACGATCTTCCTTGCCACAGTTAAGTGAACCACTGCAGATATTAAGTTAGTAGCATGGTTGTTAAGTGAATCTGGTTTCCCCGTTGATTTTGCTTGTCAGAAGGTCACAATATGGGATCACATGACTTTGGGACACAGCAATGGTCATTAATATGAACCAATTACCAAGCAATTGAATTTTGATCACATGCTACAAAAATCATAAGTGTGAAACATGGTCATTAGTCACTTTTTTCAGTGCCATTGTAACTTTGAATGGTCACTAAATGAACTGTTGTAAGTTGAGGACTACTTGTATTACTCTTCTATCCAGAAGAAAGAATAAGCTATTAAGATAGCTTTCACCAATGTGGCATCTTCCAGAAGTGAGGGATCACAATGCTTATAAATATCCAGCCATCAGTCCCCTCCATGTCATTTGGGATCAATATGTCTGACAGAAGCTCCCTTCCATAATTCCCAGCCAGAATATTTGCTGAAAAAGTAATGTTTCCAACTCCCATCATTCCCAATTGGCTGAAATGATTTGAGCTGTCCAATAGAGCTGGAAGGCACCAGTTGGACAAAGGCTGCTTTAACTCAGTAAAAGCACAAGATTTTACAATGACAAGAGGTTTTATTTTGTTTTTTAATAGAGCAATTAGACTACTTAGGTTTGTTGGATTCTCTGCTTTCTGTTTTTCCGACATTGCCCATTTCTCTGGCATTTGCTTGACATCTGAAAGAAAAAGCTCTGTGCAATTTTGGAATTAAACTCCACCTTTTAACTCATTTTGATGTTTGCCCAAAGGCCTTCCCAACAAAAAGGCAGGAAATATGCTGGGTGTGCAGCCTATAATAACCGGCAGTATAACACGTTAATTCATTTGGCATTTGTTTGTTTATAATTAAATGACATATTTCCTTCCCAACCCTCACCAATGTCAGCCTTTTCAGGAGCCGAAAAGACAAACATTTTTGTAAGGAAAGAGAGAAAGATTGCATGCCTTTATCCAAAATATATTTACATATTGCATTTTAGGAATCATTAAAGTAATGGCCAACTGTCTGACTCCATAGAAATTTCTCTCTAGAGTCAAGTTATAAGCCATATTCAGATGAGTATGTGTTTCTTCTCCACCACCTGCTTTTAAATGAAATTACACAGGCTTGTCCCTATTCAAAATCTTCAAAATTGTTTGTGCAGTATTATTGCCAACTGCAATAATTGATTATGAGCCATTGTGGCACTGTGGCAGTACTGCAGGCTACTTCTGCTGACTGACTCCTAACTTATATCTATTACTTTGTAAGCGATTGACAAATCAAATAAATAAGTAAATAAAATAAAAGCAGGTGCACCTCTCGCCTTGCCAAAAAAGGGGGGGACGTGCATAAGTGCACCATTGTGCCTACCATCCCTGTCCTATTGTCCCCATTTATTCATACCTATTTCCTGTATTCTTACTCATGTTTATACTTGTATTTATTACCTTGTAAGCGATTATCAAATAAATAAATAAATAAATAAAAATAACTGCAATTTGGCAGTTCAAATCTCACCAGGCTCAAGGTTGACTCAGCCTTCCAGCCTTCCGAGGTGGGTCAAATGAGGACCCAAATTGTTAGGGGCAAAGGCTGACTCTGTAAACCATTTGGAGAGGGATGTAAAGTATAAAGCAGTATATAAGTCTAAGCGCTATTGCTATTATTGATTATATGCCATCAAGTCAATACTGACCACATAGATTATCCAGGATGATCTGTCCCTAATCGGCTCTTCATCACCATCGTAACTGATTTAGGATTGCAGCTGATCACTCTCTTTCTCTCTTTTCTTCTACCTTTCCCAGCATTACAGATTTTTCAAGAGAGCTAATGTGCTCAAAAGAGAATACTGCTCTCAATGGATTTGTTCTATGATTGTTTGTTTTTTCTTGTATCTATTGTATTCTCACGAGTCTTCATCAACAATAATGATTATACCCTGCTTCCTCAAAGCCAAACTTTTCGCTTCTACAGGCGTCGCAGGTAAAACCATTTTCATCAAAGTTCTGATGGACATCTGAAAACATCTGAATATCCTTTTCAGGGACTTCACTGCTGCCTTACCAATCCTGACATGCAGATTATTTATTGATTTGTGAATCAATTTTTACTGCTAATGGTCAAACTTTAGAGGTAGAAGCTGTCACCACTTCAGTGTCTTTATTGTTAATTCTACAGTTGGTTGCTGTAACTATTGTCGTTAGTTTAGTGTTCTTTATATTTAATCTTAATTCGATTTTCCATTGTGCTTCATGACTTTCATGACTAGAGCTTGCAGGTCACTTGCATTTGCAGATATAAGAATAGTACAGCAGTTACAATGTGATGAAAAAGTAACTTGACAACCAATCCTCACATTTATGACCTTCGCAAGTCTGTAAAGCAAAGGAAAGCTGAAGTAAGATCATTAGCACAATCACAGTTTTACTTAGCATTTGCTTTGCTTAACAACATTCAAAACATAGATATAGCTGCCTATCTTGCACCAAACTCTGGGCGGCTATGTCACAACCAAAAGATAAAATGACATCTAGGTACAATATTAAAATTACAAGTTTTAAAACCAAACCAAAACTAAACACAGCCAAGTTCCAGGGGTAAATTTTCACATGAAGCCACAACTAGTTCATCTCATCAATCTCATGCTACCTTGAGGGGAAAGCCCAGTTTAAGTGCTTTTTGGAAAGATAAAAGGTCTGCTGAACTTCAAGAGTTGCAGGGCCCAATTATATTTGCTAAATAAGGACTGCCTACATTGATGTGTCTTCCTTCAGTTCTGCTCATCCTCTTCCAGTCTAGCCTCCTTCAATGTATGTTCAGCATATAGCTTGAATAAATAAGGAAATTGCAATTAAAATCCCAACTATTTATTTAAAATCTTGTGGAAGTTTTTAGAATAGTTGTTATAAAAGGCAGAGTAAGGGTATTTCTTTCTCTCTCTCATGCACACTTACACACGCAATGCTAACATGCTGTTATATAGCACATGGCATATGGGAAATCCATTGACTGTAGGGAACCTTTGGAGAATGTTAATGTAGAATCCATGACCTCCAAGAATCTCTTCCCCTATCATTTATTCATCCAGTTGCCTTCCTCAGTACAATGTGCTTCTACTACTCCATCAATCAAAGATTTGAAAAACTAACTAAAGCATGATTTAGATTATTCTCTCAATGCCCACTCCTTCCTATCCTAATCACACTCCTGTTAGTCTGCCAATCAAAAAGCTAGACAATGGAATACCAGCTGTACCCTTTGCCAATGGTAACCCATTGCCATTGCCACATCCACCATCCACAGCAACTGGCCTTGTGGCAGAAAGCCGTCTATTCAACCTCCAATTAATACACAATTTCTGTGCTTGCTCTACCAAGAGTCCTGATTTTATACCAGACTTGTAAAATGATTGAGAAGGCTCTGTTCCTTTGTCCATAACAATATGGATGTAGTAATAACAATATGGATATAATAATGTCCATAATATGATTTTAATTTAAACACCCTGAAGTCATTAAGAATCTCATTTTACTAACTTATCATTCTGACTGGAATAAAACATGATATGCTTAACCAACAGGTGGAGCCATATAGGTCTGCCATTTTTATTTATCTTGAGCAAAATCTTAACAGAAACTGACTTTTTCATTCTCGTCTTTCCTGTTGGTTGTAATGACATTAGTTTCTCTTTTTGGGCTGTATTTTCACCAAGTTTAAAAAATCTTACTTGGCCCAGAAGTAATAAGAAGCAAAGTACCAGACTCAGTAGATGCATGGAAGATTGTTCATCTTTTGTATGTATTGCCTGATGAGCTAGAATATAGAGCATCAATATTAAAATATTTAGGAAAAAAAATATGTTACTGGAAATCACTGTAACAAATTTTTCATTAAAAGCAACGATTTCCAGTGAGATTTTATTAGACATTCTAATCGTTGCAATGTTTACGTTTACATAGAAAGTCTAGGCAGGCCCTGTTTTAACCAGAGTTTAGTCATTTCCAAACCTAACAGAATTCATGGTGTTCAACGTAAGAGCTTAGTCTTGCAACTGCCAACGGTTCTGTGGGCAAGCATTCCAAATAACTAGTATAGGTTATAGAATCAGAGTGCCTGGTTCTTCCCCCTTTTGTGCATCTACTATATATACATATAAATATTGGAAATAGCTCAGGTAATGAACAATCACAGAGCTTAAACAATCCATTCTATATGCCCCCAAATCTTACCCATATCTTCAGTGCATGGTAATGGGGCTTCCACTATCCCTGGATATTTTTGCAACTGGAATTAGTCTGAATGCCATGAAAGTATTATGTATGTATGTAGGCAGGTAGGTAGGTATATAGGACATATGTATGTAATATTCTAAATCCTCCATACAAGCAGGAATTGAGAATATACTTAATGCTTAAGTTATGTACAAAGGATACCTTAGTGTCTGGGATACAAGAGGAGGTTTTGATGAGGTTTCCCTATATTGTACATGAATGTGCATGTTATGCCAACTGTTTTGTCACTGTTGTTTCAGAAAATATTACAATCCTGAACATATATGTTTGAACTAACTCTTGTTATAAAACATAAATAATGATGAATTTGAGAGATGTAGTGATATCAAGTCCTCTGAGGTAGAATTTATCTCATAATACTCTATTTTTCCAATATTATTATTCCTCAACTAAAATGCTTAAACAGGGTCTTACAAAAAGGAAAAGAAATAAAAACTATAAAATTTAATATTGGAACTGGAAATAATTTTAAATATTTCTAATGAGGGTAAATATTTTCTCCTTTAAAATACGCATTATTGTAATCACATCAGCCTTGTAAGGGTTTTGTGCATGCTAAACTGCTCTTCTGTGGAGTAACAACAAACAAATCCCCATATAAACCAAGTTTCCACAGATGACCACTTCAGACAAGGAAGGCCAGAAAGATCCTTTTCGCCCTCCCTGTTATATTCCAAGAGAGACACGCCTCCAACTTGAAAACTGAAGAGCTCTACACTTTGCTTTCTGTTAATGCTGCAAATATTGTCATTGTTTTCCAATTTCTGCTACAATAACAAGTTCCTGGAGAAAATGAAACAAAAATGGTATTTGCTTTTTTTTTTTCTCCCATTGTTATTGTGTCTTTTTCCAAGCTGGCTCAAGACAGACTTTGCTACTTATCCCTCATGCCTGACCTCACTGCTGTGCTGTCTGTGCTTGGCCCATGTGAGGTGATGGAAAATGTTAAGTATGGAGCATGGGTGAGAAAGAATGGAGACGAGCCTCTGGAACGGTGAACTTCAACTCTTTATTTACATAGTGACTGCTGCTCAAAAAACCATGACAGTTATCGCCCTCCTTATATAGGCAACCCAATAACTTTTAACCAATAACAATCTAGGAGCGCTAGCTCCCTTAACCAATAAGAACACTCCGTTTATGGCCAATCAGATTCCCCGGAATGGGCCAATCCGATCCTGCCGTTAACAGCCAATCAGAAGTGCAGGGCCAGAACCCTGCACTTGACTCCAAGCTTAAGATATCTTTATTAAGGCCTATGCATTCACAACACCCCTTCCCCCTAGCTTCTGTTTACAGGAAACAGTTACATAGTCCTTTAGGCAGGACGGTTGCTTTATTAGTCTTTTTGATTTTCGCTGTGTGTTTTGCATTTGGCTGCAATCTTGCTGAGGTAGATCGTTGTTTGTCGACGGGGTTGCCTCTGGTTCAGAGTTCATTTCCCCGTCGTTGCCCATGTTCTCTGTAATTCCTTGAGGTTCAACTGTTTCCCTCTCTGGTTCCACTTCCTGAGTCTCTATTATACCATCGTTCCCTTTGAACGGGTTTTCTTTTTCTTGGAATTCATCTTCTTCCGTACCTCCCCTCAGTCTGGTCATAGGGGAGTTCAGGGCTGCCCGCCGGAAGCTGCAATCGTAATTGATCGATATGACATTTCCAAAGTTTATCGTCAAGGAATTGTACAAGGTAGGATCTTGGGCCAGTTACACGAACTACTGTTGCCTCCACCCACAATGGGTCGCCCGATAGGTTTTTAGCGTATACCAAATCTCCTACCTGGAAGGCACGACAGCAGCTGCTGGATCCTAGTGGTTTTTCTGGTTCATAAGCTGGGTGTAACCGGTCGAGGTGGGAGTGGAGTTTTTGTCCCATTAGCAGTTCGGTGGGAGTTTTGTTGGAAATGTTATGGAGTGTGATTGGTTGTAAAAAAAAAGGATTCGATTGATCTTGTCGTCAATGTTGTCGTAGTCTACCTTCTGTAAGGTTTTCTTCACAAATTGTACCATGCGTTCTGCTTTGCCATTGGTCGCAGGGTGTGCAGGCAAGGTGAGTGCATGTCGAAAGCCGCAGTCAGCGAGGTACTGCTCGAACGACAGTGCTGTAAATTGGGGCCCGTTATCGGATACCAGGACATCTGGTAGTCCATGGGTTGCAAATAGTCTTTCCAAGGTTTTGATAACCACCTTGGAGGTTGTAGTTGTCATGCGATGAATCTCGAGCCAATTTGAATAGGCGTCGATGGTAAGTAGAAATGTGTGGCCTTTGGTCGGCCCCACGAAGTCCAAGTGAATTCGGGACCAGGGTCCGTGTGGTGTCTCCCATTCAATAGGAATGGCTTTAAGTGGGGCGTTGCTCACTTCCTGGCATTTTGGACAAGCTTTAACCCAATGTTCGATTTGCTTGTCAATGCCCACCTACCATGCGTAGCTTCATGCAAGGGCTTTCATTCGCATGATGCCGGGGTGGCCATCGTGCAAGGTTCTCAGAAGCGCTTTCTGGAGTCATTCTGAGATAACAACTCTATCGCCCCAGATGACACAGCCTTTTTGGGAGAACAACTCGGTTTGTCGAGTCTTGAATGGTGTGAAGTCATCTGCTAATTGGACCAATGGCCATCCGTGTTGTACCAAGCTTAGGACTCACGCTAAGGTGGGGTCGCGTTTGGTTTCTCTTGCAATATCTCGGGCGGTTAATGGCGGTGAGTTGAGTGCCTCAATTTGCAATGTGGTTACCGTTGGTGCAAGATCATCGAGAGTCTCTGGAAGCAGTGCTCGGCTCAATGCGTCGGCGTGGGGAATGGCTTTCCCCCGGCAGTATTGCAGCCGATAGTTATAAGCAGCTAAGAATTCTGACCATCGAGTCATCCTAGGGGATAATATGTAGGGAGTCAGCTTATCTCCAGCTATTATCCCCAATAATGGTTTGTGGTCAGTCACGATAGTAAAAGCCCGGCCATACACGTACTCGTGGAATCTTTTAACGGCTGACACAATTGCGAGGGCTTCTTTATCGATTTGTCCACAATTTCGCTCAGTTTTTGAAAGTGTCTTTGAAAAATATGCAACAGGGGCTTCGTTCCCATTAGGCAGTACATGGCTCAAGATGGCGCCCACTCTGAAAGGCGAAGCATCACATGTTATATTTAACGGTAAAGTCTCATTATACTGCATGAGTACAGAGTCAGAAGTGAGCAGTTTTTTCACGTTGCGGAACACCTGTTTTTCTCAGTGACCCCATAACCAATTTGCTTTCTTATCTAACAACCGGTGTAACGGTTCAGCGACCGTTGCTTTATGCGGTAAAAATACATTATAAAAATTGATGAGGCCTAGGAACGCCTGGAGATTGGCCTTGTTTCGTGGACTGGGAGCATTTTTTATTGCCTTAATTTACTTTTGGTAGGGTGAATACCCTGGCTATCAATTAGGTACCCTAAAAATTCAACACTGTCAGTACACAATTTACATTTGTTTTTCTTTACTTTAAGACCGGCCTCTTGGAATTTTTTTAGGACTAATTTTAACCGGTCCTGTAAGATTTTTTTTGTAGGGCCCGCAATTAATACATCGTCAAAATAGGGGACCACGCCCTTAATCCCTTGTAATAATCTCTCCATAAGGCTCTGAAAAATCCCCGGGGCTGCACTAACTCTAAATTGAAGCCGGGTACATTTAAAGGCACCTCGGTGCGTCACAATCATTTGTGCCAGTGCCGTCTTTTCATCAACAGGTAGTTGCTGATATGCCTGAGCTAAGTCTAATTTAGCAAAGACTTTTCCGCCCCCCAGGGAGTGGAGGAGATGCTGCACCACTGGCACTGGATATGCGTTCTGCTGTAGGGCGTGGTTCAAAGTGGCCCGGTAGTCCCCACAAATTCGGATCGAGCCATCTGGCTTAATGGGTGTTACGATTGGGGTTTCCCAGGGGGAGTGATCGATGGGCTCTAACACCTCCTGAGCTATCAGTTTGTCAAGTTGTTCGTCGATTTTCGACTTTAAGGCAAACGGAACTCAATGGGGCTTAAGTCGGATGGGAGCTATCTTTGGGTCTAGACTGAATGAAATCGGGGTCCCCTTGTACTCGCCTAAGCTGTCTGCGAAGACATCCCTGAACTAATGGATGAGGTCTCCCTCCCAGTCACTTCCGCTGACTTGGTTTATGCCGGCCACTTCAATGCCGAGTGGTGTGAACCATTGGAGGCCTAGTAGGCTCGGCCTGTCTCTATCGATGACAGTTAGTGGTAAGTATGCTGTGTGCTTCTTGAAAGAGACTCAGACTCGGCAGGAACCAATGACGGGGATTCGATTCCCTTGGTAGTCCTTGAGGATGAGTCTTTGGAAGTGGAGATCTTGGCGTTGAATCGTGGGGATAAGTTGTTGAAGGGTCTTCCAGGACACCATCGAGAAAGACAATCCCAAGTCCACTTCCATGAGGCAAGGCTGGTTTTCGATGGCTACTGTGACTCGTATTTTCTTGGTGTCTAAAGCTGAGGCGTGACCGATAGTGATAGTATGGTGAGCCTCTTCTCTCTGCAAAACTCGATTCCTGTAGGAGTGGTTTACTGGCTCTCGCCGTACAGGACGGTTTCCTGTCGATTGGCGATAGTTAGTCCCTTTTGAGGCCTGGCCAGGTCTTGGTAAGCTTCGGCAGACCCGTCTGATGTGGCCTTGCTTCCCGCACTCATGGCAGAGCGCGTCGTGGAATTTGCATTCGGACCTGGCATGGTTGGCCCCACAGCCAGTGCAAGGGTGTAAAGGCTTCGGGGGGTGGTCCCGGTTGGACTGCAGTCGATGGACCCCTTCTTCGTCGCTGTCTGACGACGAAGAGAGGTCCTCGTGGTGCGTCGTTGCAAGCTGCCCTTCTGACCTGGATAAAATGTCGCTTGTCGGTGGTGGTACCAGAGCGCAGTTTCGGCGTAGTTGTGCAGCCGACTTCCCTGGTTGCTTCTGCTGCAGTAGCATCAGCGATGGCATCGGCAAGGCTGATGTCGCCTTTCGCCATCAGCTTGCTTTGAACGCCTGGTGCATCTAGTCCCAGAACTATGTGATCTCTTAGTGCTTCTTCTAAATCGGTGAACCCGCAGAGGCCTCCCAAATTTCTGAGGTGTGCTATGAAGTCGGCCACGCTTTCTCCCTTTCGCTGGCTCCTCTGATAAAACTCGTGCCGTCTCACGAGCGTAGGCACGGTCGTTGCGTAGTGATCTCATAGGAGAGGTTCAAGGTCGTCCCAATCCATCGCCTTCACTTCTCGGGGTTTTGCTAGTGCTTTAGCCATCATAAATACGGTTGGACTGCAATGCATTAGGAACACTGCCCGTTTCTTTCCTGGTGTGGTGTCCTTTAAGTTGTTGGTTTCTAAGAACATTTGGAAGTGATCCATGTAGGACTCCCAGTCCTCCTGTACTGGATCGAACAGAGCGGGTGGTACGACGATGCCGGACATGGTTCCGTTGTGTAGTGTCGTCTGTCACGTGCTCGGTGTTCTTCGAAGTTTCGTTGGTTCAGATGTCTCCAGATCCCACCCTCGTCGCCAGTGTTAAGTTTGGAGCATGGGCGACAAAGAATGGAGACAAGCCTCTGAACGGTGAACTTCAGCTCTTTATTTACATAGTGACTTCTGGCCTCTATAGTAGTTTTAACCCACCTTATATAGGCAAACCCCAGTAACTATTAACCAATAACCAACAAGGAGCGCTAGCTCTCATAACCAATAGGAACTCTCTGTTAAGGGCCAATCGGATTCCCCAGAGCGGGCCAATTCGATCCAGCCGTTTAACAGCCAATCAGAAGTGCAGGGCCTGCACTTTACTCCAAGCTCACGCTTTATTAAAACTTTATACATTCACAACAGAGGTCATCTAAGAAAAAGCACACCTCGGAAAAGCAATCCTTAGATCCATTTGCACCACTAAAAAGAATCCAGCTGGTCTCACTCAACTCACAAGATACCCTAAGGAAATCATCCAGATTTAAGGAAAGGCCACATGCCCCCCAGAAAGCAGTAAAAAAATCAGTGCCAAGCTTGCATCCTGCCTCTTATAAATACATCCCAAAAGAAACCGTGAGGCAGGAAAAAATTCAAATACAATATAAATAATTAAATCACAACAGTAGCTGTTGCTTGTTGAAGCTAATAGGGAAAATTATCCCATCAATAAACACAGGATTAAACATTACCAAGCACAGAATTAAGCTTCACCAAAAACCAGTTTTAGACCAAGACTCAGGGTTTGTAAACTCATGTTTGAATGACAACCTTTCTAGCTAGCCAAGAAGCCTTGCTGAATGTCACTCATCTTAGTTCCCTGTCCTTAAAAGCTTCTTTCTTACAGCTATGCTTCATTATTTCAATTATTTCTTCAAAGTACTGATTGTCCAGGAAGTATTTCCTCCCAACAGCAGTGTGAAAATCTTAAAACAACTCTTCCCCTTTAAGAAAGTCAAGTCCCAGAAGCTCTGGAGACAGGAAATCTAGGTGTACTGGCAAGCATGTAATAAGGGTGGAAAAAAAATAAGAGGAGACTGCTTCTAACTACCGGTTCTCTGAACTGCTTAGAAAGTCAACAAGGGGTTCCTTAGAACCAGTCAGAACCAGCAGAATCCCAAACCTGCCTAATACTAGCATCATTCAATTTCTAAACTTCCCTCTTATATCTTGTTATATATCTTGTTATATTAACATATATATATTGTTATTTCCCTCTCATTTCCATTTTTATTCTAACTTTTATTAATGTCACTGTAGTATTCAAAGACGTTTCTTTTCTGTCATCCATCTTTCACCTGCTTCATTATTCATATTTCCCTTATTTAACACTTCACATCATATAAAGGTTTCATTCTTTATTCTTTCATTGTTCATTGTTTCAATATACAATTCTAATACCAATCACAATATTATTTAAATATATAGGGAATATCTATTCATATTCCTTCCATTCATCCAATCCATGCAATTCTACTATTAATACACATGCTTATATTAAACTATATTCTTTCATTATCTAATTACTCATTGTTTAATTTTATTATTTCACTGCTAATCATATTATTTAGACATGTTAATAATACCATCATTCATTTTCTAATTTTCCAATTAATGTTTAGTTCTCATTCATAATTGCCATATTTTATTCTTCGTATCTATTTGTATTAAAATATTATCCTAGTGCCTATCACAGAACATATGAAATAATTATCCAGTCTATATAATTCTAATGTTAATACAGATGTTTTTATTAAAATATGATCTTGAGGGATTTTCCCCCTTCTCTTTTTTCTATCCATCATTTCTTGGCCTCATCAGTACCTTAAATAATATTCTTTTTTTGATTTACTTCCCATATTTTGCTCTTGAATCTTTAACTCTGCATTCTGACTGTTCAATCCAACTTTTTCTCCCCTCCCTACCTTTTCCACTGTTTAATTTTAAAGCTATCTGTTCTAACCTCTATCTCCTTTCCCAAAATATTTTCCTGTTTATCCCATTCTCTTTTTAAGTCTTTTGAATTTTTTTCCTCTTTTAAATTCCTTACTCATTATTAATTTTGATGATGTGTCCTTCTTGTTGTCTTCTTTTTGCTAGTTTCTCATTTTGCTTTTCCCTCCATTCCTTCTGCTGGTTTCTTCTTTTTCTGAATATCCTGGTCTTTGTTCATTGCCCCTTGTATAATATTTTCCAGTTTTTGGTCTATGCCATTGAATAATTCCACAGTCTCCTTATGTTGTTTCTGTATAAAATCCTTAATGTTTTGGAACATCAGCTCCATCTCATTTAAAATTCCACTCATTTTCACCTTTGTTGCATATTTTAATTTAGTAGATTCCACTTTTAGCCAAAAGTCCAGGAACCATTTATTCACCCTGAGCTTACACAAATCACAATTCCTTATATCTCATAAATAATCAATCAGATCCATTTAAATATTCCAGGGGGTTATCCAAGCCTCCTCAAATCACTTTTACAAATTCAATCATATAACATCACATTTAGCGGTCTTTTGATTAAATATCTTTAAATATTCAAGTCTCCAGTGGTTTTAGGGTAGATAAATGTAATCCAGTAGGTGTTTTCACAGTCCTTCAAATGGTTATTCCCAAGCTTGTATAGTTTTCATCTCATCAGCAGATACTTCACAATGTTGTTAGTAGAAAGTCTGATTTTAATTATTTTAATTTATAATTCAAGTAAGAAAGCAGTTTTTAATGTTTTAAATTCATAGTTCTAGCATTTTAAAATGCCTTCTCAATACCATGTCTTCTCACTTTGAGAATCCAATTTTCTGTATTTATAAAAAAAATTCCTCTCTCTTTAATTCCTTTCCTTTCAATTTAATAACTTTTCAAAATGCTTGTTCGCCACTTTAACAAATAGTTCTAAATAGATAGTTCCTCTGAATTTCTTTGGGGGTCAAATTTTAACAGAAAATATCTTTTCACCCAGTTCACACACTGTCCACCAAAGTCCACTGCACTGTACTTAGATGGTGATCGGCTATCCTAGCCGTGGCAGCCATCTTTAGACTGTCTCTTCTCCTTGTCGTGGCATAGAGGGAAAAAATCCCCGGGGTTCAATGAGAGAGTTGCAATCTCTCCTGCAACCTGTCAGAGTGCCCCTCCCTAGCTTCGCTGCCCCTATAAAGTGGCTTTGGCTTAGGGGTGGGATGCTACTGGCATAACAGTTCAGTGATCGTGCACTACAACCCCTGCACCTCTCAGCTGATTAGCAGGGCAATCTGCTCTGCCATGCCAAACAACTGAGAGGATAAAAAGGACTTAGGAGCACAAGCAGATGGGATGGCCCAATTGAAGATCTTCAGAGCATGTCAGACCAAACCGGTTCTATGACAGCTGCTCTTTGGAGCTACTGGTACACCCGAACCAGTCCAAACTGGTAGCATTCCACCTCTGCTTTCGCTCCTTTCAGAGCCCACAAACAGGTAGAAGCCAGCACAGAAGTGGAGAGCTCCGTTTCCTGTGCCTGATAACACCGCAACATCATCCAGAACACCTTAAACAAACCTCTTTACTCTAAACAGGGTTTTGTCTGGCTGTTCAATTCTGGAATATATAATAATCAGCAAATAAAGTTTATGATCAACTGTATGGAAATGCTTTGTCAAATGCATTTATTAGGTCAATGAAGATAAAGACTCTTGTTCTGCTCAATGTACTTCTCCTTGGTTTGTCTCATAGCAAGTATAATGTCTGCTATAGCAGCATAGCAGATACTATTTTCTGACCAAAATTCACAATGCACTTCTAGGAGTTGCCCCCTGAGACAATAACAAATCTGCTCAGGAGAATGTGGGCAAATGTCTTATGTACAATGGACAGCAGTTGCTTCTCTTATTTTTATAGAGAGCCACAATGAGGGCAACACAGAAGTCATTGGGCATCTTTTCTATGGACCAAAAGTCTTAAAAGTTGTCTTGAAACACCTGCAAGTCATTTAAGTCTAGTGCCATATAGATCTCAGCAAGAATGCCATTCTGCACTGTTGCCTTATTTGAGATCATCTGTGAGATCACTTTCTTGATCTTGGTCTCAAGAGTAGAGAGAGAGGTCTAGGACATTTAAATCTGACAGCTGAAAAATCTGGTGGAAGACATCAGGAGCGACTGTGGATGGGCTTGTGAATAAGTTGGGAAAGTGTTCTGCTAAGTAGTTTTTCAATTCCTTCTGGTCTTTGATCCATCAAATGATAGTAAGGGGGAGGCCCCTTGATTAAGAAAGATCATAAAACTGATAATGGCATTGAAGAAGTCTCTGGTAACATGCATGTCTGCATAATGTTCCACATAGTTTTCTTTTCTCTGCCATACTAAACTCTATCTATATGTTAGGCTACAGGTGTTTAAACTTGTCTTCACACCACCCATCTCATTATTGCAGTCTGTATGATGTCATCTTTAAACTGTGTCCACTTTTCAGAACAGATTCCTAAAAGTGGTAGATTGTTGGAGAGTTTTTCATTAGGTACAACTTGGATTTGATCTGGTCTTATAGTCTGCTGACATTGAATGACTTTCTGGCAGTCCTTGCTTGCTTACAATGTGAAGGCTATGTGTAGGTTGAGGACTGAATGAACCAGCCTGTGAGCTGCCCAGCACTTATCAACTTGCATGATGTGGAGATGGTGACTTCTTTAAGATAATACTGACATACTATGACATAGTTAAATAGATTCCAGTGATTGGACCTGAGATGCATCCAGGTAGGTTTTAACTGGTTTGCAATTCTGAACATTGTGATGCATAAGTTGTGCTTAGTACTTTACTATTTAGTTTTCCTATCGTCTGTCTCCCAAGACAGACACTGTCTGTTGCCATCCTATTGTTGTAATGGCATCCAGAATTTATCCACCCTAGTATTGAAATGGTGCCAAATGGTGCTGGTGGCTGCTGTTTAAATAATCTGGTCCAGGTCCTCATAGAAACTTTCTTGCCTTCATCTGGACTTATAAGAGTTGGTATAATATTCTGACAATGGTGATATACCAGGATTGCTGCGAAGAAAGTGGAACTTCATAATGTGTTCATTTATTCCAGTGGGTAGATAGGGATGTTATTGATCTGAAAACAATTCTCTTTCATCAGATAGAAAAGGAAGAAGTCCTCTTACTCTTTTAACTCTCTTCTATGTCAAAGCCAATGGGAGATTATATTTCTAATGGGATTCTCAAAATAAAGTTTAAGGATTATTTTTAGAAAAATGTTGCTTTGTTTGTCTGTTTATCCAAATGTAAGCTTTCATTATAGGCAAAACTGGAAATAATGACAAGAAGTTTGTAAAATAATGCAGAGATACACATAATAGATTAAAAAAATCATTGTTATGCAAAATATGATGTGTTAAAGTCAAAGGCTGCATAGGGAACCATAAAAGTAACAAGAAGATACAGACTATGAATATTTTGTCAGCAAAAGCTATTTTGAAAGCAAGCAGGATAATATTCAATGTGTCATTTCTTAGCGCAATTCTTTAACTGGCCATAAAGAAACAAGACTTATGATGGATTCAGAAATATGCTGATGTCTCTATGTATTATTCTACTCACAGCAAATCAAAACTAAAGAAGCCAATTCCTTTTTGCCTTTGGAAATTCTCAGTCATCCAGGTTGTGGTTATCCCAAAGGTGCTTTTTCAAAAGGCAACTGGACTTTCTTTCTTTCTTTTTTTTTTTTTTGAAGACATTAGCTTCTTGGATGAGAAATGAAACGTCTTCAAAGAAAAACCAGAAAGTCCAGTTTCTTCTTGAAAAAGCACCTTTGGGATCTCTTTTTGGAATATAAGTTATCAAATATGCTCAGGAGCTATGGCCTATGGTATCCTCAAATTAAAGACTGACAAGAGTGGGGAAGGGCAACAACCTTGCTTTGTAAATTATCTAATGCATATTTTTAAATGTTTATTCATGTTCATCCCATATCATTCCATCCGGACACAACTGCCAGTAGCTGTAGTGATGACATGACTTTAATTACACTGAATCCCTTGAGAGACAATCTCTGCCAAATATCTTTAGAGTTGCTACAAAGAAAAAGAAGAAAGGGAGCAGTATATTGGCTTTTCAGTGAAAATAGCAAAATGCTATGAGATAACAATGGATCTATTCAATTCTTTCAGCACATTTGTCTGAAATAACAGATTAGAAGTTGTATTTATTACTTATTTATCACATTATGTACTGAATTAATGAGAGTCCCACTGGTTTACAATGATAAAACATAGTGAAACTCTAAAAATTAAATGGTTGCAATAAAAGTCTGTCTATAATTGAAATAAACAAACCTGACTGAACATTGGTCTCCAAAATGTTCCAGACCAAATATGGAGATAATTACACATTAAATACCAGACCTGCTCTGTCAAAAGACAAGTCTGAGACTAATCAAAAATTCTGATGGATTAACAGTAACTGATCTGGTAGGGAGTGCACAGTCTGGACCCCCTCAGTTAAAGATTTTCAACTAGTGAGATCTAGAAAGATGGCCTTCTCTGCTATTGCTCCTGCTCTTTTGAACATCTTACCAACAGAGATAAGGCAAGCCCCCACTCTTATGACTTTTCAGAAGAGTGTTACAATCTGACTGTGACAATAAGTATAGGAGTTCTAAGACGTTATGCAACCCTGGTGATGGCTGGTGGCTTGATGTACCTTTTTCCACCCTTGGTAATTGGCGTTGGTAATTTCTTAACTGTTATTTTTTTACTTTAACTCGCACATTTTTTTTCAATTTTAATGTTAGAAATAATAAATATTTATAACCAAATAAATAATTAAATGTTGACACAGGGAGGAACTGAGAAACACAGAATTTCTAGCTAATTACCTCCTTTCTACTTGTCTATATCCCTTGTCTGATTTTATTTAAAATTACTGTAGCAGTAGATAAGATATTTTTTATAGTCAAGGCCATACCTTATTTTGTGGAAGAAGCTAATAGTGTAGAAACATTGTGTGTATGTGTGTGTTTGTTTGAGAGTGCGAGAAAAAATAAAATAAGAGAGAATGAGAGATTTGTTGAGAAATTCAGTAAGGTCTGAATTAAAGATCTGCATAGATTCCTTAAGCCAGGAATGTCAAACTCGCATCATCACAGTGTCATGGGATGTATTGGGACTTTTTTCCCTTCACTAAACCGGGCAGGGGTGGGACAGTATTATGAATAAACAGTACAGATCATAGCTAACCTTTCTTCCTCCTGCAAAATTTTCCTTCCCCTCATTCACATATTTTGGCTTGTCAGGAATATTAAAATAGTGCTGACTCTTAGATGGGTTGCGGGGGAAGAGGAATATTTTTTTCATAGACTAAATAATTGAAATGTATATACATGGCCATCTTTAGGGAGAATCCCACAAGACCATTTATGTCTAGGATCTAAAATTGCCTATCTGTGCAATTTCCTCAGGTTGCACTTTATAAACAAGAATGAGTGGATCATAATCTTATCCATTCCAAGCATGAGGGACTAGTTTCATTTGATATTTAAGAATCTCCAAAGTGAATTGATTGTAGTAAATTAATATCAATGATGTATGAAGACTGTCTGGTTATATATATTTTAGGTCTGAACCACATCCATCCAGTGATGGCAGATTGAAGACTGCTGCATGCACCAGTAATTGCACTTTTCCTTTTTTTAAAAAAAAGTTTTTTCATGAGGCTGTTTGCAGTAGAAAGAGGGACACTGAAGATATTACATCTATGGAAATTATGACTAGTTAAAGATGCTAAGCTTTTCAGTTACAGAATTGAAAGCCCGAATATGAGACTTGAGCTCCATGCAATGGATGAGCTCCACTCATTTGCCCAGCTCCTGCCTGTCTAGCAATTTGAAAGCGTGAAAGTGCAAATTAATAAATAGGTATCGGTTCAATGGAAAGATGTTCCATGCACCTTTGGCATATAGCCATGCTGGTCACATGACCACAGAAATTGCTGCTGGCTCCCTTGGCCAAGAAATGGAGATGAGCATTATTCCCTAGAGTCAGATACAACTGACATTGAAACTTTTACCTTCACATGTCTCCAGTTATATTTACGAGCTAGAAAGAAGAGTTTTTGAGGATGCCTCTGCAGACCTAGATGAGCTCACAGATACTCTAACATCATATGTTAGCTTCTGCAAAGACTTATGTGTACCAACAAGGAACCTGCAAATATATAGTAACAATAAACCTTGGTTCACAGCTAAACTTAAGCAGTTACATCATTCCAAAGAGGAAGCCTACAGAAAAGGTGACAGAGTGCTATACAATTAGGCCAGAAACATATTAACAAGAGAGATCAGAGCAGCAAAAAGAAGCTACTCTGAAAAGTTAAAGAATCAATCCTCAACAAATGAACCAGCAAACATGTGGAAAAATCTTAAAAACATCACTGGCTTCAGCAAACCTTCTTCCCAGGCAGAAGGAAATCAACAACTAGCAGATGACCTGAATGTGTTTTACTGCAGGTTTGAAAAGAAACTACAGCCACCTATCTCCACAACCCACATCTCAAACACACCAACAACAGCCAAGCCACCTACAACTGGCCCCAATCCATTGGGCTCACAACCTCTGGTGATCACAGAAAAAGACGTGCAAGATCTATTACACAGGCAGAAGCCAGGAAAAGCACCAGGGCCAGACAAGATAACTCCTTCTTGTTTAAAAGTCTGTGCTGACCAATTGGCCCCCATCTTCACCTGAATCTTCAATAGATCACTAGGGATGTGCTATGTTCCTTTCTGTTTCAAATGTTCTACCATCATCCCAGTGCCAAAGAAGTCCTCCATCAAGGAACAGAATGACTACAGACCAGTTGCTCTAACATCTGTAGTTATGAAAATCTTTGAAAGTCTTGTGCTGTCCCAGATGAAAATCATCATGGATCTGCTGTTAGATCCCATGCAGTTTGCATACCGAGCAAATAGATCGACAGATGATGCTGTTAACATGGCTCTGCATTACATCCCACAACACCTTGAATCTCCAAATACCTACGCAAGGGTTCTCTTTGTAGACTTCAGTTCAGCATTCAATACCATCATTCCAGACACTCTTCTAAATAAATTAAACCAACTAGCAGTACCTGAACACATTTGTAAGTGGATCATAAGCTTCCTAATAGACAGGAAGCAGCAGGTGAAGCTCGGTGGAATCACATCTGTACAATCAGCACAGGGGCCCCTCAAGGCTGTGTGCTATCTCCACTTCTCTTCTCCCTATATACCAATGACTGCATCTCAAATGATCCATCTGTTAAAATACTGAAGTTTGCTGATGACACAACAGTGATTGGTCTCATTTGAGACAACGATGAATCTGCATACAGACAGGAGGTTATACAACTTGCCTCGTGGTGTAACCAGAACAATCTGGAACTGAACACACTCAAAACCATAGAAATGGTGGTAGACTTTAGAAGACACCCTCCCATACTACCACCTCTTACAATACTAGACAACACAGTATCAACAGTAGAGATCTTCAAATTTCTAGGTTCTACTATATCACATGATCTAAAATGGACACCTAACATTAAAAAACGTCATCAAAAAAGCACAACAAAGAATGTTCTTTCTGTGCCAACTCAGAAAGCTCAAACTGCCAAAGGAGCTGCTGATAAAGTTCTACAGAGGAATTATCATCTATCATCTGCACCTCTATAACTGTCTGGTTTGGTTCTGCAATCCAACAGAACAGACACAAACTTCAGAGGAGAATTAGGATGCCAGAAAAAACAATTACCACCCACCTGCCTTAAATTGAGGACCTGTATACTGCACAAGTCATAAAGTGGGCTGTGAAAATCTTTACAGATCCCTCACATCCCGGACATAAACTGTTTCAACTCCTTCCCTCAAAACGACACCATAGAGCACTGCACACCAAAACAACTAGACACAAGAACAGTTTTTTCCCAAAAGCTATCACTCTGCTAAACAAATAATTCCCTCAACACTGTTCAGCTATTTACAAAGTGTACACTACTATTACTGTTAATCTTTTCATCACTCCTTATCACCCATCCCTTCCCACTTGTGATTGTAGGACTGTAGCTTTGTTGCTTATATCCTTACGATTTATATTGACTGTTTCCTAGTATGATTTGATTGTTGTTTGTACCTTATGACTATCATTAAGTGTTGTATGTTATGATTCTTGATTCTTAACGAATGTACCTTTTCTTTATGTATACTGAGAGTATTTTCACCCAAGACAAATTCCTTGTGTGTCCAATCACACTTGGCCAATAAAGTATTCTATTCTAGTCTATTGATTGATAGAGTTATAGTAGTAGCAATTCAAATTATCTACAATCTGCTAATGACCTTTGGAAACGTGAATATAATATGAACGTCACTTCTCATAAATAATATCAGTTCAAGCCTTGTATGAGTTGAGCAAAACACCTGGTGACTTCATGAACACTTGTTTACTGCATAAATACTTATCTGTAATTCATACTGAATTTTCATAATTACATTTGCATAACCATTAATAGGCTAGTGAGGCTGGTGCATGCTACTTTCATTCCAACAGTTTACTAAATTCTTTTTACAGTCGTCTATGTTAAGCATGGAACAAATGTTCTACCCAGGAAATGGAAGGCTTGAGCTTGATTTGATCCCAACTCTAAACTTTAATACTATCCAGAATGCATTTTGAGTATTCTACTTGACCCGGGAAATCTAATTATATTGGATTCCGATTCCATTTCTCTGAGGGCATCCAGAGTCACAACAAATTATATGGGCAGCTATATAAATTCAGTAAATGACTGAAAATGATAAGTACAATATTCAGTAAGTGATAAATACATAAATAAGTGTCACTTCAGTTTCAGAGATTCTGAATTCAGGATCTGACTTATCTCCCTGTGAATAATTATCTCCCATTAACAGTTACTAGAGACTGCAAGTATTGTTATGACATAAATAATGATATAATAAATAAATAAATCTAATATTTTCCTATACCTTCTATTTGATGGAAGATAAATAATGTGATCTTTTCCAAAGTAATTTAACTTTTTGTAAGTTGTTTATATTGTGACTGACAATAATATATCTGAAAATCATATTTTCCTGGACAGATTTCTTAATACCTGTATTCTGTAACTTCTTTGATTTTGCAAAACAAAGTTAAAGCATTCCATATCATGAGGAAATTTTCTCATGGTTTTTTTTTTTAATTTAACAATAAAAATGATAACAAGAAAAGAAAAATGAGGTTCTCAATCTATAATTATATCAATTTATCTCTACAATTTCCAAGGTCAACCCTATATTCTGTGGGAAAATGACTGTTTTTCTCAATGCCCAAATTCTTTAACTTGAAACTTGCGCATGAGCAGTTTGTGATCTGTTTCTTAATTTAATTTTTACTGAAAATCTGTGACATTTCATAAGTATGTTGATTGACTGAAAGTGGTGTCTAAATATATGTTTTAGTGGAGAAAGGCATTTACTAAGATATTTCACGATGCTATATGTAAACAGTAAATAATTATATCAGGTAAATCTTGATGGGGTAAGTGTACAGCTGTGCTGGACAAGGATGACAATGCATAACAAACTATGCATTTTTATTTTTTTTAATGCATGAAATTCAAATATATATATTTTATTCATATTGACATGAACATCAAAATATTCCCTTGCAGATCAATATTTACAAGTTGTAACAAAATATAACTATCTTGTTCCAATATCCACATTTCTATTATTATCAGTCTTACCTTAAATGGTAATATATGAACAAAATTCAGACATTAAACATTAAAATGATTTCTTAGTTATATGAAACCCAGTGGTAGGATTCAATTTTTTTTTACTACTGGTTCTGTGGGCGTGGCTTGGTGGGAGTGGCAGGGGAAGGATATTGTAAAATCTCCAGAGAAATATGATATTTGCCGGTTCTCCAAACTACACAAAATTTCTGCTACCGGTTCTCTAGAACTGGTCAGAATCTGCTGAATACCACCTCTGATGAAACCCCAACCTACTATTATTTCATCATCAGATACAGCAGACATAAACAGTTAAATTGCTTCAATAGAAAATCATAAAACACCTCTGAAATTAGGTCACTTGAACTACTTAAAGGAAAGCTTAGGTAAATAATTTTTATGGCTATCTTTGAATATTTCAATCAAAGAGAATTGGGCTAAATTAGCGATATATATAAAAATTTTATTTGATTTTACTGCAAAAGATGCAGAAAGCTATATGTAGTATTACTTGAATTTATCTCTCTCCCTCCTCCCCTCTCTGTATGTGTGTTTGTGTGTGTGTATGTGTGTGTGTGTGTGTGTGTGTGTGTGTGTGTGTGTGTGTTTTCCGTCTATGACCATAATTCTGGTCTCAGAGCTTAAAACTTCCTTCTGTTATCAATATGGACTTCATATTCTCATATGTATGTTCATATTCTCATTTGTTTAAAAACTCCTAATCGCAGGAATTGCACTATATGAATTTACATGAACGTCAACATCTGGGAAGAAAAGAAATACAGGTTTCTAAAAATAATGACTAATAATTACTCATAGTGTTCATTTTATTTTTCAACTTTGCCTCAAATAAATAAATATCTAAAAGCCATCTACCCATGAACTAACGTGGATTGGTTCCACCTTTTCTTTTCACATTTCTTATGGATTTTTCAATTTTGATTTCTTTCTATCTGATTTCTAATTTTATTTTAAAAATTTCTTTATTTGTATCATAACAATCAAGATTAGACTATGATAAGGCCTAACCTTTTCTGGAAACTTTTTCCATAATTTGTAATCAGTTTGATGAACAATAGATGAACAATACCTTTAAAGAAGGAAAGTGGCAAGAGGTAGTCTGACAATTATCAGGCTTTTCTTCACTGCCAAATAAAATTCTGCCTGTTCTGTAATTTCCTAATTATACCCAGATAGATAGAGCTAATTTGGCCAAATATGAAGCATTACAAAATAATTTTAGTGACTGCTGAATATCAGATCTGAACTTTTATTTATACTACAATCTGTAAGGCATCCATGGATTGATATCCATGATATCAATCACTTTGAGACATTTTCTCTCCAAATGATTTATTTAGAAACAGATCTGGTATGTCAAAGGCAATTTCCCAAAGTGAAATTATTTTTCGGCGTTACACAGAATCCACCTTCTCTCCTCCCTTCTCTTCTCCCACTTCTACACTTCATCAATCACAAGAACCAATTAACTGCAACTGGAATTTCTTAATACAACATACAGAATAACCTTGAACTTTTCAACTCCTTCACCTTCCATGAAATATGACAGCTGAATTTTAAAGCTGAAACAATCACTGTTCAATGTCTTGGAGTCTGTTTTATCTTCTTGTTCTATATAAAGAGGTAGAACATATTATGTTTTAATGGAAGATAGCATCCATCTTTTCATTGTTTTTGTAATGGACTCATCTACTATCTGCATATTTACTTTTGAGTGTGTCAGTACTAGTTATTATTGTTAGGAATAACATTGGTTACCTAATTAGTTTGGGTAAAATAATATATATAAACTATGTTAGTGAGTTTAAGTGTGTGTATCACATTAACTGTTAAAACATGTATTTTGGATGCAGTTGTAAAATCACCATAAGAGGGAGCAAGAAAGCCCACTGTTTGCTGGCTTTTACTGGATTGCTGACAATGATGAATTGATGGTGATAACTGCATGTTTTTCCCTGCTATTGCTGACAGAAGAAAAGAGGTTTGATTTTCTTCATATCTCTAACTGCAAAAGAGATATATTACTGGACTGATTATTTGTAAGTTTACTGGCCTCTTTTTTGACACTGGACTTTGCAACTGATTAATCCC
The DNA here is from genome assembly GCA_033807585.1 of Hydrophis major. Lineage (NCBI taxonomy): Eukaryota > Metazoa > Chordata > Lepidosauria > Squamata > Elapidae > Hydrophis > Hydrophis major. The sequence goes on along the minus strand of CM066330.1, from coordinate 205,023,750 downwards.
CGGATGGACTGAACTAGTGTATAACATATGGACTGTTTGACTATGCTATAACTCTTGCTGGAATAAAAAACTATTTAACTGGCACAGTTTATCTGTTTTACTGAGTGTAAGCTACAACAACGTTTATCTCACATATTTGCCTGTCTGCTAGATTGCCATTGCACATTCTGCTAGGGTGTGTATCCCTAACACTGGTTATGGGCCCAGGTGCACAGTCAGACTAACCAGGATATAACAGGTTTAGATTAAAGTGAGAGTTTGTGTAGTTACACAATACTGTAAACAGTTTTATTAATTATAGTTTGATATCCAGAAAAAGATGGCACAAGTCAATTTACAAAGTTTGTCTCTAATATCAAACTGGATGGAACAAACTATGTTTCATGGTCTATGAAATGTAGCCTACTTCTATGCAGAGAAGGTTTGTGGAGTATAATTCAAAACCCACTAGAGGTAGATGCTTGGGATCCAGAGGATGAAGATGATGCCCAGAAAATACAAGAATATAAACTGAAGAATGAGCAAGCTCTCTGTATAATAGGACTGACACTCTGTGATGAGCAGCTTGTGCATATTCGTGGAGAAGAAACAGCTGCGAAATGTTGGGAGAATTTAAAGAAGATTCATATTCAAGACAGTGTAGGAGTACATATAAATCTTACACGAAAGTTGTTCAGAACACATCTTCAAAAGAATGGAGACATGCTGACTCATTTAAACACTATGAAGAGAATTTTTCAGGAACTGCATGAAAAAGAACTTATCCTCACAGAAGTACATCAGGTTTATAAAATTTTGTCTTCCTTAAATGATAGCTATGATGACTACGTAACTTCACTTGAAGTACTGCCAAAAGATAACCTTACATTAACTGACATTACTGGAAGATTAATTGAAGAAGCCATGAGAAGGCTTGAAAGGGATCAACTCAGAAGGGAACAACCACAATGTGAAGAAGAGAAAATATCTTCGTCAGCCTATACAATTAGAAAATGTTTTAATTGTGGAGGAAAAGGACATTTGGCTAGATTCTGCAAGAAAGGAAAAAGGCAAAATGCCAACCAGAATGCTAAAATGCATCAAAAGAATAAAAAATGCTTAGAGTTAGCCATGTATAGCAACGAAACTGTGAATAATAATTTATGGGTTGTAGATAGTGGAGCATCACACTACATAACGAAAGATAAGAAAAGATTTATTAAGATGTCCATGAGTTCACAGCAGATATCGTTAGGTAAAACACTGATTGGTTGTTCTTGCATAAAAGAAAATGTAAAAATGTTATATGTACCACAACTTAAGTTTAATTTGCTTTTAGAGTTTTGGTTAAACTAGGTTATGTAATTACCTTTATGGGAGACAATTGCATAATTGAAAAAGAAGGTTAAAAAAAGTGACTGCAACTTTAAAAGTTGAATTGTATGTCTTAAATGATAATCATTCAGAGGTAGCTAACACAGTTTATAATAATGTTAAACCTCATGATGAATGCATACATCTGTTACACAGACATTTAGGGCATATAAATTTTAAAATGCTTAAACAAACGTTAGAACTATCTAAAGGTATAAAACTGAAGCCTTGCAGTAAGTATTTGCACTGCAATGCATGTAGTCAAGAAAAAAGCAAGGAAATGCCAGCAAATAGAGTTAATGGATTTAAAACAAAGGAGCCTCTAGAGGTCATATTTGCTGATATTATAGGTCCTAAAAAACCATGTGTGGGAGGTGCTTGTTATATACTAAGTATAATGGACCATTATTCCAGATATGGTTTCTGTAATCTAATGAAGAGCAAAACGGAAACATATCAAAATGTCTTTAATTGGCTTAAATTCACAGAAAGAAAACTAAAAGGAAATTAGTAACTCTTATAACTGATAATGGTACGGAATTTATAAACAATAAATTCCAAAATAAACTGAAGATGGCAGGTGTTGAACATAAAAAGTCTGCACCATATAGGCCACAATATAATGCCTTTATAGAAAGACGAGGACAAACAATTCAAGCAATGGCTCATACTATGTTGTCAGATTCAGGATTACCTGAAACTTTGTGGGGAGAAGCAATAATGTGTGGTAATCATATATTGAATAAAGTTAACTCAACTACAGGTGAATTACCATTCATACGGTAGCATGGCAAAAATCCTGACCTAAGCTACATGCACACATTTGGAGCACCAGCATGGGTGCATATTCCTACACAACTGAGAAATAAGGGGCAGCATAGGGCTAAAAGGTTATTCTTTGTAGGTTATGAATCTAATCACAAATCATACAGATTCTGGGAAAAAGGTACATCTAGCATTTACTGTAGTGCTAGTGCACAATTCCTTGAACATGTAGGATGGGAAAAACTGGAGCAAGATTCAAGTAAGGAAGTAATTATAGAAACCTATAAAAGACCAAAAGAACAAATCAGTAATAAGAAGAGTACAATTAAAGAGGAAGTACAAGAAGAGCACATAGGACCAGAGAAGAAAGAAATACCGAACAGGAAGAAAGAGATAACCAGGAACAGGTAGAACATGAAAGTCCACCTGTAAGCCCTGTAATACCTAGACATTTACATGTGTAACCAGACCACCTGACAGGTACCAAGCAAGTGTAGTTTGCCAAGTTAGTAAAGTTCCAGCTACTGTTGAAGAACTTAGAATGTATCCTGCAAAGGAACAAGAAAATTGGCATAGAGCAATGGAGAAAGAATTAAATTCATTAAAAGAAATGAAAGTTTATGAAATGCCAAATTACCTCCAGGTGAAAAGTCCATTGGCTGCAAATGGATATCTAAGTTAAAAACTGGTAAAAATGGGACTATTACCCATAAGGCTAGGTTAATAGCTCAAGGATTTAATCAAACTGCATGTGATTATGATGAAGTATTTTCACCAAATTTAAAGGCAACAACCTTGAGAGCAGCTTTAGTGTGGGCAGCTAAGAAGAACTATATCATAAATCATTTAGATGTAGAAACTGCCTATCTACATGCACCATTGCAGCACACTATATATTTAAGAAAACCAGTAGGTATAAAGGATGATAAAAATAATAATGACTGTTGGAAACTTAAAAAGAGTCTCTATGGATTAAAACAATCTGGTTATGAATAGAACCAATATATTGTAAAAGAGTTAAACAATATAGGGTTTAAAGCAGGTTTAGCTGATCCATGTTTATTTAAAAGAGAGACAAATGGAATAGTGTCATTATTATTGTTGTTTACAGATGATATTGCTTTAATTACAAAGACTAATAATGAAGCTACTGAAATAATATCATTATTAGGTAAGAGGATAAAATTAAAGCAATTAGGAGAAATAAGACAATATCTAGGATTGACAATAAACAAAACCAATAGTGGCTATAAGATATCACAAGAAGATAAAATTTACCAATTGCTAAAAATGTATAAAATGGACATTTGTAAGCCGGCAAAAACTCCAATGAGTCAGGAATTTTGCCATACTGATGCTCAAAGTTCAAAATTCGATAATACCATTTATCAATCATTAATATGTAGTTTATCATATATTAGTAATTGGTCAAGGCCAGATATTGCTTTTGGCATTAATCAATTGGCAAGATTCAACACTGAACCCACTGAAAGACACTGGCAAGCACTAAAGCGTATATTAAGGTATCTTAAAAGGACAATACACTATGCATTGTATTTGGAGCCAAAAGATGATTTGATTTTAAGTGCATATGTTGGTGCAAGTTTTGCAACAGATATAAAAACTAGGAAATCAACTTCAGGTACGATTATACTATTGGTTGGAGGTCAATTAGACAGCAACACATAAGTATGTCCACAATGGAAGCAGAATTTTCATGTCTATCTTTATTATGTACTGATTTAATTCTGTATAAACAATTGTTGTTAGATATGGGAGTAACTGTTAATGATTCCATTGTAGTTTATGAGGACAATCAAGCAGCCATACGGTTGGCTACAAATATTGTTGTAAAAACGAGATCTAAGCATACTAATCTTAGATATTTGAATGTAAGACAATCTGTAAAAAATGGTTTAATAAAATTGGAATATTGCATGACTGAAGAAAACATTGCTGATGGATTTACGAAAGCCCAAGGTTCAGTCAAGTACAAGGAAAATTGTGAAAACTGTGGGTTGAAATTTTAAATATATATATATATATATATATATATATATATATATATATATATATATATATATATATATATATATATATATATATATATATAATATTATATTATATTACCCAAAAGGGGAGGATGTTAGGAATAACATTGGTTACCTAACTTAGTTTAGGTAAAATAATATATATAAACTATGTTAGTGAGTTTAAGTGTGTGTATCACTTTAACTGTTAAAACATGTATTTTGGGTGCTGTTGTAAAATCACCATAAGAGGGAGCAAGAGAGCTCACTGTTTGCTGGCTTTTACTGGATTGCTGACAATGATGGATTGATGGTGATAACTGCGTGTTTTTCCCTGCTATTGCTGACAGAAGAAAAGAGGTTTGATTTTCTTCATATCTCTAACTGCAAAAGAGATATATTACTGGACTGATTATTTGTAAGTTTACTGACCTCTTTTTCGACACTGGACTTTGCAACTGATTAATCCCCGGATGGACTGAACTAGTGTATGACATATGGACTGTTTGACTATGCTATAACTCTTGCTGGAATCAAAAACTATTTAACTGGCACAGTGTATCTGTTTTACTGAGTGTAAGCTACAATAACGTTTATCTCACATATTTGCCTGCCTGCTAGACTGCCGTTGCATGTTCTGCTAGGATGTGTATCCCTGACAATTATTATCTCTCCAATAAGGATTAAAATGAAATCTGACAGAATACTAATGGCAGTATTTATTCATTCTCAATTAAATGGAGCAAAAAGAGAAAGAAAGACAAGCAAAAACATTTTTGTGTGCATGTGCATGTAAGTATATGTGTGCATAGATGTATAAAAATATATAGTTTGGATAGTGAGTCTATGGAAATGTGTCACATATATGTGTATGTATATACACACAAACCTATATCATTTTTTAAACAATAATATCAATAAAAGTGGCTACACTTTGTAATATTTATCATTAACTCATAATCTACATCTGTAAGCAAATGTTCATAAGCAACAAGTAACTCCAGGTCAGGTTTTCAGACCACTAAATAATTGGTATCAGAAATTTATCATTGCAGTCTTCAACAATCAGTCTCTTAGCAACAAGGAAAGTGTTGCCAACTACAATTTGGTTGCCCAGCTGTCAGTTTCCATATAATAAGTATGTAGTTCAAAAGGCTATGGACCTCCCAAAATATGATAATGTTGAGATATCAACAAGCATACATTATTTTTATTACATCTTCAACACAATTAATCTGATTTCGGTATAAACATAAGAGTCTTAACAACACTGAAATATTATATTTTGTTAAATAAGCTTAATGGACGTATACTACTTATTTATGTCATTTTTATTTCTCTTATTTGTATCTGAAAAATGAAGGAAGTAAATTAGAAAGCCTCTTACAATTTTATCCTCACAAAGATAAACCTGTTGATAAGTTCTGCTGAGAAAATTCGAGAATGGAGTCTTTTATCTGCTGTACTTCTTCATATTCTCACAGAATTCTAAAAATGACAGCTACTGATTGAATAAAAGCCAGTTAATGTCTTTCCTTCTCCACTTTCTACTAAGAAATCATTTTTTTTAAAAAAATGTTGGAAGTTCAGCTTATATTAGAAGCCATATTATACAAGATAATTAAGAAGATTCTTTCTATTTTATTTTGCATTCAAAAGATTTTTGGGTTTAAAACAGAGCCATTCTTTAATATTCCACCCTCAATCCTCACCCTGGATCGCTTTTCTGCTTTATGTAGGATCTACTGAATTTCTTGATGGAATTTATATTTTAAAAATTGAACAAGAAATTAGATAATTTTGAAATCTATCCTTACTAAAAATAAATAAAATGGGGTGAAATTATTTTAACCACTTTTAAACAATAGTCTGAAGCTCTTCACACATTAAGTTTCTGTGAAATCCCAACAGATCTCTGAAGGGAACTTCTCCCTTTAAATTCAAATTGGGGACTTCAGCAAAGAAATTACGAATATACGGATATATGGATATGTATTTACATATATGGAGATATGTATAACAAATAAATAAATAAATAAATACTACAGTAAGGTTAATATGCCTTCAAAATAATAAAAATACCTAATGAAAGTTTTGCTGAAAACCCAATTAGCTCTAAGGAATCAGGCTACAAACCAGGAGACTGTGAATTGTAGTCTTACCTGAGGCATGAAAGCTGGTTGAGTGATTTTGGGTCAGTCACTCTTTTTTACTCCAACTCATTTCACAGGGTTGTTGTTATAAGAAAAATAAAAGGAAGAAGGGTTATTAGTTATCTACACTGTCTTGAATTATTTACAAAAATAATAAAAGTAAAATAAAAATACAGAAATAACATTAGAAAACAATTTAGAAAAATTAGACGCACTAGGACTGACATGATAGCAGTGTTTTAATATCTAAAGGGCTGGCACATAGAAGCAGGCATCAACCTATTCTTGAAGGCATCTGGAGGAAGGACAAGAAGCAATGAATGGAAACTAATCAAGGAGAGAACCAGCTTTGAACTAAGGAAAAATTTCCTGACAGAACAATTAATCAATGGAATGACTTGCCTAAAAAATTTGTGAGTGCTCCAACACTGGAAGATTTTAAGAAGAGATTGGACAAATAGTGTAGGGTTTCTTGCTTTAGCAGGGGATTGGACTAGAAGACCATCCAAATCTGTTATTGTTATTTTGTTTTATGATTATCACAATTTTACTTCGAACATTAATTCAAAATATAAGATTCTCCCAAGAACTGGATATCTTTATAAGATGGCTGTAAATTAGTAGTATTATCTTTCTTCGAAAATGGTATTTATAGTAGGAAGAAATTCTTCCTGTTAGAAAAATTGGTGATTCGATCTTCTGTCCAATTAAAAGGATCAGGTATAGACGGGTGGGATTCAAATTTTTGAAGAACCGGTTCAGTGGGCATAGCTTAATTGTTGGGTGTGGCTTAGTAGTCATGTGACTGGGTGGGCATGGCTTGGTGGTGATATAACTGTGTGGGCATGGCCAGGTGGCCATATGACTGGAAAACAAAATACAAGTGGTCCTCGCTTAATCGCCAGTTGCTTAGCATTCTAATTTACAACTGACATCCCAAGAGATACTTGATCTTTTTTTGAGTTTTGACAGCCATGCACACACACACACACACATGCACACACACATACATATGCACACACACACACACACACACACTTATGTTATGACCAGTTACAAATCCCACACAGTCATGTGACTGACATTTTCTATGTTTTTTGCCAGTTTCCAACAATTTTTTCTGGTTTCTGGTTAAAAAAGTCCATTGGGTAAAACGGACTTATTTAACAAGCAGTGTTCACTTAATGACCACAATGTTCACTTAATGACCATGGTGTTTTCCTAACCCAGGGTCTGCAACCTTAAGCATTCAAAGAGCCATTTTTCTATTTTCTTTTAAACAGTTATCTCTCCTTCTCTCTCTCTTTGTCTCTTCTTTCTCTCTCTCTCTCTCTCTTTCTCTGTCTCTTTTCCTCCCCCTTTTCTCTCTCTCTTCTCTCTCTCTCTCTCTTTCTTTCCCTCCCTCCCTCCATCTCCCTCCTTCCCTCTCTCTCTTTCTCTGTCTGTGGAGGGGGGAAGGAATCTCTGAACTGGTGCTGGGTGGTGGGAATCTGATGAGCCAGTACTGAAGACCAAATGGCTGGCAGGGAAGTGGGGCAATCCTGCAGTTTCTCCCAAAAATAACACTTCTGGTAAGGAGGAAGAAATGTGCAGTGAGTGGAGACTTGGTGGGTGTCAGAGGGGCAGTAAGTGATTCACAGCTCCTAAGGAGGGGGGGGGAGGTCGAGCCTCCCTGCTCCCAACCTCTTCAGCTGAGGGCATTGCTAGAAGCTGCTTCCTGAGGCTCAGGAAGTTTCTCTCTGCAGCCAAGCTAACAGCATTCAACCTGGCCGCTTTCCTCCTCCTTCTCGGTCTCATACATAAAGCTGGACATCTCACAGTGCTGGAGGGACTCAGCCACGTGTCATCTCCTTGCAGAAGATCCTTATGGCACTGTGTGTGCACACTCTACCCAAGAAGGAGGAGAAGTGTTGCCAAACTCCAGCCAGGCAGCAAACTCCTGCTGACTGGCTGTCCCTTTATGATTTCCTCCTCAACACAACCCCCACCCATGTCGAAGTACCTTAAAGGGACAGGCTGTGGCTGCTGCCTTCGCACTCTGAAGAGAGGAAAAGTTCAGCAACTCTTCTCCTGCTTCTTGAGCATACACAGAGAGTGTGCCTTGCACACATTGTGTGTGCATAGCACCAGAGGGACTCGCCCACATGCAGAAGGTCCTGGCCTCATGTGTGCATGCTCTATGTGAATGCCCAAGAAGGAGAAGAATTACCAAGTTTTTCTTCCTCCCTCTCTTCTGATACACACTGGCCAGGAAGGTGAGCAATGTCACATGGGGCAAGTGTCCTCCCAACCAGCATGGCCATGGGGCTCCTCCAACCAGCATGGCCATGGGGCTCCGACCTCATACAAACGCAAGTTTGCAGACATTTCGGGATTCCCAGCTTTGGTTTCAAGAACTGCAGACAGTCTTCCTCACCACACACTTCTTTCTCCTGCTGCCCCATGTAAGGCGGGAGGCCTGACAGAAAGCATCTGGCCCAAACACACAGCCCTCCATGATGGAGCCCTTCCCAGGGAATTAAGCAAGAACTTACTGATACATCCTGAAGGTGAGCTTCAGAGTGGTGGTGAATGGTGCTCCAGGAGGAGGGTCCTCGGGATCCTGGGGAGCCATCTTGTGCAGAATAGCAAAATTTACTTTAGCAACCAGGAGTTGCTGCTTTGGGTCCTGCAAGTCCCCCTCCATCAGAAAGCAGCTCCAGTCAGCAGAGAGGAACAAGATTCAACCTGGCTGCTTTCTGCCCCCCCCCCCAGGAGCCATTTCTCGATGGGAGGGGACTTCCAGAACCCAAAGCTAAATTTTGCTGTGCCAAGAAAGAATCTCTTGCTCTCCCAGCTAGACCAGAAGGGGAGAGAAGCAGCCGCTGACCCAGCTGGACCTGACATGGAGCTGCTCCATGTGTTCTTCAGCGAAGCCAAGTGGTGGGAGGCAACCAGTGGCAGCAAAAGACAAGTGGAGGGAAAGCAACTGGTGGTGGCAAAAGACAACTGGGGGGAGAAGATGACTAGTGGTGGCACGTAGGTGACTGAGGCTTGCCTGTAGAGCCTCACTAACTGATCACAAAGGCAGGCAGCAGAGACTGGTGTGGTGGGTGGACAAAAGCAGGCTCCAGGCTGTGATGTCATGTATGCGCAATAAGACTGACTGGATGAGGAGGGGAGAGGTAGTCAGAGAAGAATGGGGCCAGCCATTGGTGTGATTATCCAGTTCTCCGAAATGCGCAGAATCCTAACAACTGGTTCTATCGTGTTTCTCCAACAATACAGCCTCCACCAATAGAAAGGCCCAGCATGATTTCTAGGCATGAGGTGAAATTAAGCACACACCCCTCGCCACGAGGCCACTTCTTTCAGCAGATGAAAGCTCCCTTGAAGGCAGAGTTCCCAACCACTTTAGGGCGAGACGTGCTACCCGTGTCCCCTTGTCTTTAGGCAGTCTCTTTCAGACGATGGAAGCTCCCCAAATGCAGTCACCAGCCACTTCGATCAGCCAGTAGAAGCAGCCTCAGGGGGAGTGCACACACACACACTCCCATCACCGTGAAGGGCCAATTCTACTGGCCAATTGAAGTGGCTGATGACTGCATTTGGGGAGCTTCCATCACCCGAAAGAGGCTGCCTAAAGGCAAGTGGACATGGGTAGCCATGCCTCGCCCTGAAGTGGCTGGGGATTCTGCCTTCAAGGGAGCTTTCATCTACCGATAGAAGCGGCCTCGTGGCAAGGGGAGTGTGTGTGTGTGTGTGTGTGTGTGTGTGTGTGCTCACCCTGAGGCCGCTTCTACCAGCCGATCGAAATGGCTGGTGACTGCATTTGGGGAGTTTCCATCACCTGAAAGAGACTGCCTAAAGGCGAGGGAACACGGGCAGCCATGCCATGCCCTGAAGCAGCTGGGGACTCTGCCTTCGGGGAGCTTTCGTCAGCCGATAGAAGCGGCCTCGTGGTGAGGTACATGCGTATGGGCTAGTCTAGGTGGGGGAGGAAATTAACCCCTGAAAAGACAGCCTAGCCATTTTTGCAGGTGTCAAAAAAAAATAAGGCCCGGCTTTATTTTGTGAGAAACACGGTATAGATCCGGTCCGAACCCACCCCTTAATATAGAGGGGTTTTTTTCAGTTTTCAGAGGAAAACATTACATTGTTACATTTTCTTTCCATCCCTGCTGCAGCATTACTATGTTTTAGTATGATTTTTATTTTTAAACAAACAGACAAACATGATAAATGCAAAAACCTATTAGAAAAAGAGTTCCTTCCCCTGATTCCATTACAATAGCTGCAAATTTGCAATTCTATGTCCTATTATATTACTTGTGTTTTGTGTTTTCTGTATCCATGTTCTTTGAAAATATTGCGCACTCTATCAGAGTACCTGAATAGTTCAAGGCTAAAGAGTAGGCATTTTATAAGTGTATGCTGCCCTTGATTTCCCAGGAATATAAAGTTTTATGTGGACTTTCTTTCACTTAATTACTTTTAGGCAAACAATCCATTCAAAACCACAAATGCTTTGAAAGCCAGCTGCTGCTTTCTAAATGCGAGAAATATTTACTTGTAAAAGTGCATAGGAAATAAAAAATGCATAGGAATAAAGATGGAAATATTTCTGTTTCTTAGAAGCTTTCTTTTATCTGCATTGTACAAACAATTGGTCTTTTTTAATTTCCAAAACAAGTCATAATCAAATATAGCACGTTAAGTTTGCTTAATATTTTCCCACATAATTATTTGTATCCATAAATATTTCCTTTTTATTGATCTTGTTATGTATGTAAATAGTTGAATAAAGGCAAGCTTGGGGTAAAGTGCAGGGTTCTGGCCCTGCACTTGTGATTGGGTGTTAAGCGGCTAGATCGGATTGGTCGGGTTCTGAGAATCTGATTGGCCCTTAATGAAGGATTCTTATTGGTACTGGAGCTAGCGTTTCACAAGCTCATATTGGTTATTTCACATTAGCATTGCCTATATAAAGCAGAGTTGTTGTTATACAAGTTAGAAGTCACTATGCAATAAAGAGTTGAAAGTTCACCAACTAAGACTGTCTCCATTCATTCTACCCATGCCTGAATCTATGACACTGGCGACGAGGATGGGATTTGGAGACATCTGATCTTAAGGAACTTGGAAGAAAAAAACAGAGCACGTGAAAAAACGGCACCACCAATGGAAGCCATGTCCGGCGGCATCGTTCCACCCGCTCTGTACGATCCATCCCAAGAGGATTGGGAATCCTACATGGATCGCTTTCAGATGTTCCTTGAAACGAACAACCTGAAGGACGCCACACCAGCCAAGAAGCGGGCGCTGTTCCTGACGTACTGCGGCCCGGCTGTCTTTAAAATGGCTAAAGCCCTCGCAAAGCCTCGAGAAGTGAAAGCAATAAGCTGGGACGACCTCGAACCTCTCCTGAGAGACCATTACGCGCCAACCGTATTCACACTCGTGAGACGCCACGAGTTCTATCAACGAAGCCAACGAAAAGAAGAGAGCGTGGCTGACTTCGTGGCAGACCTCCGACACTTGGGAGGCCTCTGCGGGTTCGCAGACTTAGATGAAGCATTGAGAGACCGCCTAATTCTGGGATTAGATGCACCAAATGTGCAGAGCAACATAATGGCGAAGGGCGACATCGGCCTTGTTGACGCCATCGCCGAAGCCACCGCCGCTGAGGCAACAAAAAAGTCAGCGGCACAGCTACGGCGAAGCCGAAACCCCACAAACCCACCGACAGGCGACATCTCACCCAGCTCAGAAGGGCAGTTGGCAACAACGCACTACGAGGACCTCTCTTCGTCATCAGACAGTGACGAAGAAGGGGTCCATCAACTGCGTTCCGACCGGGACCCTCGTCCTAAAACCTCACGCCCTTGCGCTGGCTGCGGGGCAAACCATTCCAGGGCAGACTGCAAATTCCGCGATGCACTCTGCCACGAGTGCGGGAAACGAGGCCACATCGGTTGAGTCTGTCGCAGTTTACCGGGACCAAGCCCGGCCTCAAAGGGAACCAACTTTCGCCAATCGGCAGGAAACCGTCCTGTAAGGCGAGACCCAGCAAACCACTCCTACAGATATCGAGCGTTGCAGAAAGAAGAGGCTCACCATACTATCATTATAGGTCAGGCCTCGGCCCTGGACGCTAAGAAGATTCGAGTTACAGTAGCCATAGAGAACCAACCCTGCCACATGGAGGTCGATTCGGGATCGTCCCTCTCGATGGTGCCATGGAAGACATTAAAGCAGCTCATTCCTACCATCCAACGCCAAGACCTTCGAATGCAACGCCTTATCCTTAAAGATTACCAAGGGAATCGGATCCCTGTGGTCGGGTCTTGTCGAGGCCGCGTCTCGTTTAAAAAGCATACGGCATACTTACCTCTAACGATCATCGATAGGGACAGGCCTAGTTTGTTGGGCCTCCAATGGTTTGTGCCACTCGGCATCGAACTAGCCGGCGTGAACCGAGTCGGTGATTGCGAGTGGGAGGAGGATCTTATGTCTGAATTCAGCGATGCCTTCGCAGATCGTCTGGGCGAGTATAAGGGGACCACAATCTCGTTCAGCCTCGACCCTAAGGTCGCCCCGATTCGTTTAAAGCCCCGTCGAGTTCCGTTCGCCCTTTAGGCCAAGATAGATGAACAACTTGACAAACTAATTAAACAAGGGGTACTGCAACCCATTGATCATTCCCCATGGGAAACTCCTATTGTAATCCCCATTAAACCAGATGGGTCAATCCGAATCTGTGGGGACTACCGGGCCACTCTAAACCACGCCCTCCAACAGAACGCGTATCCAGTGCCGGTGGTGCAGCACCTCCTTCATTCCCTGGGAGGTGGAAAGGTTTTCGCTAAGCTGGATTTAGCTCAAGCCTATCAACAATTGTCCCTGGACGATAAAACAGCCCAAGCCCAAACGATAGTAACGCACAGAGGTGCTTTTAAATATACCCGATTACAGTTCGGGGTGAGTGTGGCCCCGGGAATATTCCAAAGTTTAATGGAACGATTGTTACAGGGAATCAAGGGCATGGTTCCATATTTTGATGACGTATTGATTGCAGCTCCTAGTAAAAAAATTCTGCAGAATCGTTTAAAATGTGTGCTTAAAAAATTCCAAGAAGCGGGATTGAAAGTAAAAAGGGATAAATGTCATCTGTATACCGACAGTGTTGAATTTCTAGGTTATCGCATTGATAGTCAGGGTATTCACCCAACTGAGAGTAAATTAAGGGCGATTAGAAATGCTCCCAGACCTCGTAACAAAACTGATCTTCAAGCATTTTTAGGCCTTATCAATTTCTACAATGTGTTTTTACCGCATAAGGTGACTGTGGCTGAACCATTACACTGGTTATTAGATAAGAAAGCATTGTGGGTTTGGGGTTACCGAGAAGAAAAAGCGTTTAGAAATGTAAAAAATTTACTTACATCTGATTCTGTACTTATGCAATATAATGAAACATTATCCTTGGTTATAACTTGTGATGCCTCACCATTTGGGGTGGGTGCTATTTTGAGCCATGTGCTACCTAATGGAAATGAGGGTCCCATTGCATACTTTTCGAAAACTCTTTCCCAGGCAGAATGTAAATATGGACAAATAGACAAGGAGGCTCTTGCAATTGTGTCAGCCGTAAAAAAATTCCATGAGTATGTATATGGAAGGACATTTACAATTGTAACCGACCACAAACCTTTATTGGGGATAATTGCTGGGAACAAACCAACTCCCTATATATTGTCCCCAAGAATGACTCGATGGTCAGAGTTTCTAGCTGCTTATAATTATCGATTGTTACATCGACCGGGGAAAGCCATTCCCCATGCCGACGCACTCAGCAGAGCACCACTACCAGAGACCCTCAACGATCCGGCACCAACAGTATCGGCGTTACAAATCGAAACGCTCAACTCGCCTCCTATGACCGCTCGAGATATCGCGAGGGAGACCAAACGAGACCACACCCTAGCACGAGTCCTAGACTGGATAGAGCGTGGATGGCCATTGGATCAGATCCCAGATGACTTCGCACCATTTAAAACAAGACACACTGAACTTTTTTCTCAAAAAGGCTGCGTTATCTGGGGCGATAGAGTCGTCGTCCCAGAACGACTCCAAAAGACGCTGTTACAAATCTTGCACGATGGACATCCCGGGATCGTGCGAATGAAGGCACTCGCACAGAGCTACGCTTGGTGGCCAGGCATGGACCGACACATCGAGCAATGGGTCAAGGCCTGCACCAAGTGCCAACAAACCAGCAACGCACCACCAAAAGCTGCACCGACCAAATGGGAGATGCCACATGGACCCTGGTCCAGAATCCACCTGGATTTCGCAGGGCCGATCAAAGGACAGACATTGCTGTTGACTGTCGATGCATACTTTAATTGGTTAGAAATTCATCGAATGGCCAATACAACCTCCGAGGCAGTCATTAAAGTCCTCAATAGACTCTTTGCAACTCATGGATTGCCGGACGTCCTGCTATCTGATAACGGACCACAGTTTACAGCGCTAATGTTTGAACAGTACCTTGCTGACAACGGCATCCGCCATGTGCTCACCTCGCCGGCGCATCCTGCTACCAACGGCCGAGCGGAACGCATGGTACAATTTGTAAAAAAGACTTTACAAAAGCTGGACTATGATAATCTTGACGAAAAAATAAACCGCATTCTACTTCTACAACACATCACTCCGCACAGCGAAACCGGCAGAACTCCCGCTGAACTTCTCATGGGGCGAAAACTCCGTTCCCGCCTCGACCGACTGCACCCTGCTTACGAGCCAGAAAAACCTCCAGGATCCAGCGGACGCTACCGTACCTTCAAGGTAGGCGACCCCGTTTATGCAAGAAATTTATTGGGCGACCCAGTTTGGATTGAAGCAACGGTAATACGCGAGACTGGGCCCAGATCCTATATTGTAAAATGTATTGATGAGAGACTATGGAAAAGACATATTGACCAATTACGGTCACGACTTATAACTGCTAGCCAACAACTTCCCAACGACCAAACTGAGGGGGGGGGAGGAAGAGAAGATGACGATATGCCAGGAAACCTGTTCCAGGAAAGTGATGAATCAAGTGAAACCCAGGAAATGGAGCAGGAAGAAGAATTGTACGCTCCTAGGGAAATCATACCAGAATAAGAAGCTGAGCCACCACAAAACAACACCCTACCTCAACAGGACTGCATGCAGCCAGTCCAAAGAAAATCCGACAGACCCAAGAGACAACCGTCCTATTTAAAGGACTACATAGTCACAAACTAATTGTGAAGCCAGGGGGAAGGGGTGTTATGTATGTAAATAGTTGAATAAAGGCAAGCTTGGGGTAAAGTGCAGGGTTCTGGCCCTGCACTTCTGATTGGGTGTTAAGCGGCTAGATCAGATTGATCGGGTTCTGAGAATCTGATTGGCCCTTAACGAAGGACTCTTATTGGTACTGGAGCTAGCATTTCACAAGCTCCTATTGGTTATTTCACATTAGCATTGCCTATATAAAGCAGAGTTGTTGTTATACAAGTTAGAAGTCACTATGCAATAAAGAGTTGAAAGTTCACCAACTAAGACTGTCTCCATTCATTCTACCCATGCCTGAATCTATGACAGATCTCTTGATTTATCTATCTATTATTCCATCCATCCTTCCAAAGCAGTAGTATTTCAGAGCATTCAATGAGAAAATATAACAATTCTCATGAGATATTTACTACAATTTTAAACAGAAATGGAAGGTTAAACTGCGATCTAAACGTACAAAATATCATATGAATGTGAATTTTCTTTGGTGAACTACTTAAAATAGTGCCCTTGAATTTCGGGAATTAAAAAGATTACCTGAGATAGTGCTGCGGTCTTCACTATAGAAAGATTATTTTCACTTTTTTCCCCCACCAATGAGATTGTTATTGAAAAGTCATTTGTATGAGTATGTATAACATATTCATGGTATATTGTCCACGATTCTGCAGCAGGCTCTCAAAAATCAAATAAAATGTGAGACTACCAATCACATCACAATGTACACACATTCAATTTTGCACCTACTATGACTGTGGCTGAGCAGGGACAAAAATAGATGATTAAATGGTTAAATGATGAGAAATGATTAAAATCTGAAAAAATGGCCTTGTCAGTCTCTTTTACTTCTGCTTTAGGTACATATCGTTCTTGATGACTAAGGATTCCAGAGAGGTGAAGTGTGATAGGGTTTTGGCAATGGTAAAAAAAATTTTGAGAGGAGATGTTTGTGCCTCTCTAAAGGAGGTCCTGAATAAATAATTTTGGAGAAGCTGCTGGAGAAGATTATTTTATGGCAGTTCCAGAAAAAACAAAGAATTTGAAAATGTTTTATTTTTTTTATATCTGTGCATTTGTACAAATTCAAGTATGATGTGTGACTAGATTATTCATTCCACTTTCCTCTCTTATTAGGACTTTCATTAGTCAAATGTGCTCCTTTGCTCTTTTTCAGAAAGTGCAGAAAAAAGCTGTTCTTTATGCCAAAATTATTGTTAAGAAATTTGCCTTTTCTTTCCAGCAAATCATCTTGTTAATTCACAGCTATAGAACCCCCACAATCTGAAACATCTCTAACAACTTTGTTTTATTAGGACAGCTTGATTGTCCATCTGTGAGATGCTGGCATGGACCCTAACTTTCAAAAGTCTTTGCTAGCTTGGTGTTCATCAGTTCATCAGCACCCCAAATATTAGCAACATATTTAATGGTGTTAAGCTATAAGCAAAGTGATTACTTACTCTATCTGATTTCATATAGCTGCAGCTAAAATATTCAGTTGGTGAGCATTTTGTGGGCTGCTATTTACAAGCTAGATAAAAACTGGAGAAAAATAGCTTTGGCAGCAAAACTATAGGCAGGAAAAGAAAAAATGCTGTCCATTTTTGCAGTTTTCAGGATTGAAATGGCCTTGATGAATATCAATTGCTTTAAGCAACTGACATTGCTCTACATGTAAGCTTTCTCACAAGATATTTGCAAATGTTTTTATTTGTAACAGGTTGAGAAATTGTTATTCCAATATTTTATTTCTCTTTCTCCTTCTCTGTGTATAAATAGAGCATATAAAATACAAAATATTAGAAACAGTATCTTTGTAAGTCCAGCTGAAGTTTCATAAAATAATTGCAGACTTTCAAGTCCAAGTACTCTTCATTGGGCAAGAATGTTTGAAATAAAAAAAAAAAAAAATAGGCAGAGGGAAGGAAAAGGTGGCCAATCTTATAACCAAGTTTATATAAAAATATATTGTAGTCTTGATAGCAATATAGAAAGATGAAGAATCTTCAGATATGCAAACTAGATTTAATATGTATTATTTGATGTTATGTTTTATTGGGTTTATCTCATAACTTGCTGTGCAGCATAAATAATTAATGTTTATAGGACCCTCAATTTTGAAACATTAGAAATAGCAATAAGCACTTAGACTTATATACCACTTTACAGTGGTTTACAGCCCTCTCTAAGCAGTTTACAGAGTCAGCATGTTGCCCCCAACAATTTGTGTCCTCATTTTACCCACCTTGGAAGGATGGAAGGCTGAGTCAATCTTGACCCTTGTGGGATTTGAACTGCCAAATTTCAGGCAGCTGGCAGTCAGCAGAAGTAGCCTGCAGTACTGCACTCTAACCACTGCACCACTGAAATTCATTAAATTCAAAACTACTTTCATTACAATGAAGCATATCCTTTGTGGGCCCGGTAAAAAAGGAATCTATTAGATAGTGTGAAGATAATTTAAACTGTTACTAAATAGCCAAAATCAATTAAAGATACACGTAATAGAATTTCCTACAAGTGGGAGGAAAAGTATACCAAAAATAACATAATTAAAATAATGATAATGCAATTTCTTCCTTTTCTTGTGGGATCTTAGTTTATTTAAATTAATACTTTATGATTGCCATAAAATAAAATTATAGCTATAATTGTCAAAAGAGGAACAACAACAAAGACAGAATCAGTTTATTTGACTAAGAAGCCTACAGTAAAGCACACTTTGAACCTTTTACTCCTTTGGAAAACAAAATGAAACTGGAAGAATAAGCAGATTTTAACATCAAGAAACAATAAGCAGATACATAATTAACCATGTAAGAATAAGCAGATTTTAACATCAAGAAACAATAAGCAGATATATAATTAACCATTTAACTATGAAAGAACTGTTCATATTTTTGAAATTTTGTCTATGTTATACAGAACCATTATTCTTCCTCCATAGTGTTTACAACAAAATGAGAAAAAAAATAAGTACATCTGGTGAACTATACCAGATAAATATCTTGTCATAGAAAGAGACTCATGGAAAATAGAAGCCCTGGTTACACAGTGGCTAGAATGCAGTATTGAAGGCTAACTCTGTCCACAATCTGGAGTTTGATTGTGATAGGCTCAAGGTTAACTCAACCTTCTATTGATGACCCAGATTGTTGGGAGCAACATGCTGACATTTGTAAACCTCCCAGAGAGTGCTTTGGGGCACTATATAAATCTAAGTGCTATTGCTTTTGCTACAATGACATCCGTTTTTAAATGGGAACTGATATATGTACATTAGCTGTTAATTCAGTTCCAGGTTTTAAAAGGATGTGTTTTTCATGTGGTGTTTTATGATAGAAGCAGAATGTCTGATGCACATATTGTTTAGCTAAAATCAGTTTCTACTTCTAAGGCTTCTAACACTTCTAAGTAAATTATAAGGTACAGGATGATGCTTTCATCTGTATTTCATGAGATCAAAAACACTTAGTTTAATCAAAAAGGTCAGTATCATAAATCAGAAGGTTGTATTCCAGACTATGTTCAGTATGACATCTTCTTAAATTCATTTGATCATGTAACTTATCTTGTTTGGGAATGACCAAAGTTCAGTTGCAGAACAAATACTTCAGTCCATGACATCTTCATATTTTTAAATGGTAGCGGATGATGACTACAATTCTATTTGAAGCCTTCAAAAAGCCAACATTTGTTATTATAGTAAATGTTTATCCAAATGAAAACATTTTTATGTAATTTTCAATAGAAATTGTATTTACAATACTAAAAAAGCTAATGAAACAAGCTAAAAATAAATAAAAGGAAAAAAAGAAAAAATGCAGAAAAAAGAAAATAGTAAAAATAGTAATCTAGATTTCTTTTAAGACACCAACCATGATTTGAGCAAGAACTCTAGTTTCCTAGAGTTCTAAAACCACTACAGCAGGGGTGTCAAACTCACATTGTCATGGTGGTGTCACCTGATGTATCGAGACTTTTTTCCCCTTCGCTAAAATGGCCATGGGCATGGCCAGTGTGTGACACATCTGGCCTGTGGGCTTGGAGTTTGACAGCCCTGCACTAGAGACTTCTTTGTTGTGGTTTCCTCTTGAGGAGGAGCAGTTGTGGACAATCTGAAGCCCTCTCCTTTTCTGGAGAGGAAGAACAGAAAGAGCCAATCTACTTGATTACTCTTCATTCTGTCATGGTTGTTGGCACAGCCATCTTCAGTTAGTCATTTCTTTTCCTTACAGCTGGAGTATAGATTGTAAGTTAGATCTTTTTTGTGCATGTCCTCCACTATGTAATAGGCTGAAAAAAATAAATTATGACATTTTTTAATTTTCTATCTAGTATTATGAACAATTATTCTGAATCAATATAGTTTTACATTTAAACTTCTTTTATTCCATGAAATATGCAAAGCAGTTTCACTGCTGTTTATACAGTTTTGCAATGTTTCTTAAATAAACTGGTAGAAAAGCAAGGAAAAGTAGAGAAAGAGAAAACAATGTGAAACAATAGAAAAACATTACCTTAGAGACATTTTGAAATAACTGTGGCAAGCAATGGGTATTTAGAAGAAGAAAGCTACCTTCATTAAATTAAATTTTACTTTCACCTTGCTTGTATTACTTCTAAACTAGATCAATGGCTAAGCTTTTCTTCTAAACAAAATAAATACAAATTCAGTAGATAATATCTTATTAAATTAGGGTATGACAGGTTATGCTGTGCTTCACTGGGTTGCTTAATACTAGATTACATATTATGGTAGTGATAGCTAAGGGATACTAATATTAAAAACTAAAATAATGAATATAGAGAAGAATTTGTAATTCAGCTAAAGTCACTTCTTGCATTACTTCCAGATGTTGCAGCAGTAGCTCAAATTTGTATTCATGGTTTTTCTAACCTTCAAAATAATACCTATTTATATCTGTTTTTCTTTAATGTTCACTTCCAAGTGATTAAAGAACTGTCAGTGGAGCCAAAGTCAAAGAACTTTTGATTTAAGACCAGATAAGCATTTGCTATGATAAATTTACTCAGTGTGAAAGGGTCTGCAATTTTACTAGGGCAAGGATAGCTCACGTGTGCCTATAAATTTTTAAGCCTAGCAAATAATTCCTGGTCACAAACTTCTTTATTATTCTTTATTGGCTTTGACATAAATTGTACTGGTGTTGTTGTTGCTGCTGGTGGAGTTTTCATATGAAGCAATAGGTGAGTTTTTGGACTCTATTGTTCATCCTCCAAAGAGAGATTTCTTAAATCTTCTTCACTTCAAGCCATCAAAGGAATGTCATCAGCATGTATAAGATTGTTGGTATTAACAGATCTTTTAATTCTTATTCCTTTTCATTTGTTCTGATGTTGTGGTATTGTTAATCTGGTATTTCTCATAATTTATCACAAAAAACTCTTCAATAGGCAGATGAAGTGGCCTGGTTCCCCCATTATTTAAAGGCTAACCAGAAATTTCACAACTCTTAGTGGTCTATGCCTTTGTATAAATTATAAAACGGAAGTCAAAAATAGACACTTTTTTTTCACTATTTACTGGAAGTTATCTACATCCAGTTTGGTTGTACCTTCCACTTCTCTGTATAATTATGGCAACATCTTGACATTATATTATTAAATATAATGTGAAATAAATCTAATATTGTTGATATACTTTTTTTAGCACTGTCATTGCTTGGAATTGGAATATAAATAGATCTGTTACAGCCCCTTAGCCACTGCTGTGTTTTTCATACTTGCCTTTTATATTTTAATTGAACTCAGAATGGTCCAGAGCTGGGAGAGAGGGGCAGTCAGTCTGAAATGGTTGGTTCAACAGTAGACTGAAGTTCTGCCAACATGCACATGTACCCAGTGGTAGGGCTTTTGTGCTGCCTGCTACTTTTTCTCCCTCTCCCCTGGCCCAACCAAATTGCAGATGCCCTTAGTTTATTTTACTAAATATTCTGGCTCTCTTTCTAGACAATATTGATGAAGGCCCAAGTAAGTTTACTTTCCAAAATCTCTGTCTGTAGTTCAGTATCAAAATAGTAGCATGTATCAATAATTTTGTCATACTTTTTATGCAGCTATTCTATGTATTTGCATCATTTCCTTATTACTTTTTTATTAGATTTTTCCCTCTTAAATATTTTATAATGATTCAAACAGGTTTCTTATTATTTCGGTAAAATAAATATCTTGCCTTTTCCATTCATTAATTATCCTGTCTCTTTAGATAGATATTAGATATCTACAAATCCTTTACTCTGAAAATGTTGAGTTCATTGGCCAAATTCTTCCCTGTCACTGTTGCCTTTTGATTTCTGTTTTTCTTCAGTTATTTTTAACTTGTAAACAGCTATTTTAACTGCATTTACTTTTTGCAATTTGGTACATTTTCATTTGTTTCTTTTTTAATTATGTCATAGCTTTTAGTCAATAGTTCTTCAGGTACTCCATCAGATAGAACCTGTTAAATCTATTATTTATCTTCACCACAAAACTAAATGGGGTACCACTAAAGACAAATGTTTTTGACTTATTTATTTTGTTCTAGTGTAACCAGTAATTTTTCAAGATGGAATTTTTATTTATTTTATTTATTTGATTTGTCATTCGCTTACAATGTGACATGGTAGACAGGTATTCATTTATGTGACTGAGTAAAGCTTCTCCACCTTTCTTTGCAGACTATATAGACAATTTGATTTTGGTGTTATCTCACTATTGATCTATAAGTTTTGTTTTCAGGATTTTCTTTTGTTGTGTGTTTTTTTCTTCTTTAAATTGTTGTTTGCTGTAAGCATTGAACATTGGCAGAATTCTATCTCCTATAGTCTACCTCCTGCCTCATTTTGAACATCAAGTACACATTTTCTAATTATCCAGATGCTATTTTACCTATTTTACTATGATATCCTTTTTTAGACTATTTTGTCAATAAGGCACTGAAGGTTATCATACGAGTCTTCACCTTCACCTTCCTTGCATCTGTAATTAGAATGTGGACAGATGTGGAAAAAATGATTGGCTTTCCTTGAATTCAAATTGAGATCATTTATCATTTTATAGGTAGTATTCAAACATTGATGTCAACAGTCCCTTTTAAATAATGGATTCCATTTCTTCCATTCTTTCATTAATCAATCAATCATGAATGGACAATTGCAATGTGCTCTACATGGAACTTCCCTTGGAGACTGCTCATAAGCTACAGCTAGTCAATAATGTGGATGAGTTAATCATATGAGTTGGTTTCCAGGTGCATTTTATTACTTATAAAGTGCTTCTGGGTATCTGCCTGGTTATTGGAGAGATTGTTAATCAGTGACATCATATATAGCAGTGTTACTCAAATTTCATTTTGCTTTTTCTAAATAGTTCATTGATTTTTTTCTAGGTGGAAGATGACCATAAAATGAAACAAACAAAAACTTTAAAGTTATTATATTTATGTAGATACTTACCAAGCCCATCTAAATTATATTAAAGTAACCAAAATATATTTACAATCCTCAAGGCATATCACAATTTTGAGCACCTCTGGTGTTTGGAAATTGAGAGTTGAAAAATTTGACACACCTAATTATAGTAGCATATCAACACTGACATGATTGTAAATGTTCATTTGGTTTTCTTGGCAGAATATTGGACTGTTGTTATTTACAGGAGTTTGCAAGGAGACCTGGTGGCACAGTGGTAAGAATGCAGTACTGCAGGCTAACTCTACCCCTAGCCAGGAGTTTGATCCCAACATGGCTTGAGGTTGACTCAGCATTCCATCCTTCCGAGATTGATAAAATGAAGACCCAGATTGTTGGGGACAATATTCTACCATTGTAAACCACTAGAGAGTGCTCTAAAGTGTATAGAGGAGTATATAAGTTCAAATATTATTGCTACTGCTATTGCTATTTAATCTGACCCCTTATCTATGATTGATGATTCTTCTGAACATGAATATTTGCAGTGATAAACCATAACTGGGATGTATAAGCTCCTTCGATGAACTCCAATATTTGGGAGTTCAATTGATTATTCTGTTCTATTGATAAAACAACAATTGTGAAACATTTAAATATTAAATTTGGGCTTCAACTAGAAATGAAATGCTTGTGTGCCATAGTTGCATTATTTGTTTAGCTGTTATTTTAACTTGGGTGTTTTTACAACTAACTTTGGGGACCTTGTCTGAAAAACACACAAACAAATACTTAGGAGAGCAGCCAAATGTGATAAACTTTCTATCAGAAAGCAGAGATGGAATCAGGATCTTATAAGGAGGAACTACAAATGCAAGAGGATATTTCTTGCAGAATTTGGGGAAAGGGTCGTAGTAGTAGTGCCTTCTCCTTCTCCTGTATGTGGTTTACAGTCAGTGACCTGCTCTCCCAATTTGTTATGGGTTCTTTCTATATGTTTTTAAAACATCTATAAGCTATCAGAATTATTGTAGAGTGAGGTAGCCTCAACATTTGATTAAATAAATAATAAATAAATAAATCTAACACTCAAAAATAATTAGTAGTTTTGTTCAATCATAAATAAAGTATCAGAATTTTAAGAGCTATAAAATGATGAAAGATATTTAAGTTTATATGATAACAACTAAGAATTAAATATTTCAGTTAGTTTCCTTTCCTCTCACATCTTAATCTACCTTAATCAATTTCAGAGTTCTAGTACTACTGGTCACCTAAAAACTCAGTAAATTTTGTTGTATTTTGGAACATAATAACGATTTCTACATAAAGATTTATTTAGGATTTTTGCATAGCTTCTAATAATGCTTGAGTGCAAATAAATAATAAACAACAATAAATAAATAAAGCCACAGAAAATATGCTATAAAAAGCAATTCTTCCAAAACAAACAGCTGCTAATTTTAAAAAAAGTGAGAGTGTTTATTAAAGATAAAACTCTTCCCAGTTTACAGCAGTGAGTCCAAAGAATAAAAATCCCAGCTCTGCCCCTAGCATGTTCTGTAATTGCTCTCAGGACTACAGTAAGGATTCCCTCCCTCCTGGGAAAAGTGTTATTCTCAAGAGGTTCTCTTAGTACTTTCAATAAGGTTTATTTTTGATATCATATGTCATGGAGAAAGTTAAGCCATTGAGTTCACATCTGGTATACATATCTACATTTTATTTATTTATTTTTGTCAAGCGATTATAAGATAACAGGTATAAGTATAAACACAGCTATGAATACATGAAATGGATACATATAAGAAAAATAAAAGAAACAATAGGACAGGGATGGTAGGCACGTTGGTGTGCTTATGCACGCCCCCTACAGACCTCTTAGGAAAGGGGTGAAGTCAATAGTAGACAGTATAAGGTTCAAGTTTTTTGGGTTTGGGGAAGAAACCATAGAGTCAGGTAGAGTATTCCAGACATTGACCACTCTGTTGCTGAAGTCGTATTTCCTGCAATCAAGTTTGGTGCACTTTACCTTAAGTTTGTATCTATTGTGTGTTCTTATATTGTTATGGTTGAAGCTGAAGTATTTATTGACAGGTAGGACATTGAAATGTATAATTTTATATACTATA
This sequence comes from Hydrophis major, assembly GCA_033807585.1. Classification (NCBI taxonomy): domain Eukaryota; kingdom Metazoa; phylum Chordata; class Lepidosauria; order Squamata; family Elapidae; genus Hydrophis; species Hydrophis major. The sequence continues at coordinate 204,998,596 of CM066330.1, read as the reverse complement.
CTTAGATTGGACTGAAGGAAGCATGACCGTGGCTTGTGACCATAGTTTTGGCAAGGAGCTGGACCTGAAAGATCTTTTAAAGATTATGCTTAGAGGTTAGGCTGTGGCAATGGATATTTTTTTTAAGAAGTAGGCACATATTCCATCTGGTCCAATAGATAAAGATGATTTTAGATTGTGGAGTGCTTTTTCAACATTGTCTTCTGTAAATCAATATGTATTAGATCTAGTTGTCTGTAATTCAACTAGGAAATACTGGGCATGATCCATTGCTGTTTAAAAATACTGAGCCAAAGAATGTGTTAAACAGGTTGGCTTTAATGGTGTCATTGTTGCAGTCTTTACCATTAGATCCTTTCAAAGGTGGGATGGACCTTGAGTCTTTTAGTTTGTTGTTTACAAAACTGTAGAAAGCACAGGTGGAATTGGTGCATAGAAGGTTTTCTTCTTGTTTAATGTGATAATTTGTGCATTCAGTCTTTATCTGGTGGCATAAATTTTTGTATCGGCTTTTGAAGTTGGCAACATGACCAGATTTGTTTTTCCATCAAAGTGATTTCTTTTTGGATTGAAGCTTCCTTATTGTTATGGGTAATTTGTTTTATCTGGTTTTGGGAGTTGTTTTTGGTACATATAGTTTGATGCCTCTTTTGACTTCAAGTGAAAATATGTTGTAATGGTCTTCAATAGAAGTTGCCGATCAAGAGATGAGAGATCGTTGTCTGTAAGATCATAGTTGCCTGTTTTGAAGTTATAATTGGGGATCCCATAGTTATGATTATTTTTGTATGGACGTTTGTTGAGACAAAAGTCAATCAAGTTGTGGTCACTGCTAGAAAAGGGTTCTTTAATTTGTATTCCGTAAATTGAATTCAAACTATTTCAGAAGATGATATCGAGGCAGTTGTTAAGTCTAGTGTTGTTGGTTACTAGTTGTTCTAGTCCTAGATTTGTTATAGCATTGTAGAAGGTTGCATGTATGGATTCAGTTTTACATTCGTTTAGGATCCAGTTAATATGAGGTAGATTGAGGTCACCAAGAAAGATAAAAGTGTGTGGGCAGGATGTTGCCCATATTAGTTGTGAATTTAACTTGTTTACATGTTCAATGTCATAATCAGGGGTTCTAAAACATAGTAAGAATCAAAATGTGATATTTAAGGAGAGTTCACAGACAATGATCTCAGGAAGAGCAAGCTCCTGGATAACTTGGATGTTTTTCAGATGTAAGGACTTTTTATAGATGATAGCAACACTTCCTCCTCTACGATTTCACGATCTGATTGGTAAACATGATAGTCTCTTACTGTGGTAATGGAGTCAGGGAGAGATGCATTGAGCCATGTTTCACAGACAAACATGATGTCAAATTTAGTCATATTTAGTAAGAAGAGAAATTCAGGTATTTTATTTACAAGGCTTTTTGCATTGAAATAGCTTGCATTTAAGGCCAGATGTAGTTGAAATAGAAGTAGTTAGGGGCATGGGTGCCTCATTTTGGGTGATGGTAGATTGGTTGAAGGAAGGTTGGATGCTGAGTTGTGGGTTGTTTGACTTTCTTTTGATCCAATCAGCACAGTAGTCAATGTACAGGTTCTTCTCTCCATTGTCTAGATGTTTTTTGAGTTCTATGTGGAGTTCACTGGAGTGGATTCTTTATAGTATGGATAAGTCTGGTCTTGAGCGAAGTTTTTATGGGTGGGATTGGTTTTTGCAATGGCATTTATTGTATGAATGAATATACATTTGCTGGACTCATTTTTGCAAACAACTCTACAAAATCTTGGGGCCACTGAGCAGTCATTGTATTTGAACTCAGGGCCCTCTTTGGTTATTTCAATATCTTCAGGAGAGATGTTTCTTTTATTTGAGTTGCTTGTGATATTGTGAACTTTGATGATGTTGTCTGATTCATTGGTGTCTTCAAGACCAAATAAGATGGCATTTGAACGTTTCTGATCACATTCCATGATGTCTCTGATGAGTAAGGGGATGCCATTTGTGGAATTATTTGATGGGATAGTAATTATTTGTGGCTGTCATTTGGTGGTTATTTTTGGTTGTAGTTGTGATTGTAGTTGAGGTAATAGTTGTGGTAGTGGTTGTTGAGTTGGGATTTGATTTTGAGCTGATAGGTATTTGCTTATTTGTGCTGTATTTTTTTTCAAGAGAGATTAGACTTGCTTGTATTGTTGTTCCAAAATGTATTGCTTAGCACTCTTCTATTGAGTGAATGCTTTCAACTCTGTCAGGCAGGATACTTAATTTGTTTAGCTTAGGAAAATATGATGGACATAGACAAGGGAATGTATCTGATATTTTTTATTTATCTGATTTTTTAGGAGATCAGCTAGGCTTTTGTTTAAGTTTAAGCAGGCAAGGTGAGCTTTACTGTCACATAGGTGGCATTTAATGTTATTTTCATTTTCATTGATGGTTTCAAGACATTTGAAGCACGTGCAGGAGTCTGGGGGGGTCATTGCTAGAGATATTATTCTTTATTGTTGTTTGGAAGTGGAGAATTTGGAGTTTTTGACTGGCATGGTCAATGACAATAGTACACTAAAACAATTACAATAGCTAATTAATGTGATAGGTAGACATTTACTTAATGAATGTTGATAATTAATAAATGTTAATTGATAAGTTAGAGAACAAATAAAAAGTAAGGTTACTTATTATTAACAATCAATCGATCAATTGACTAGATAATCAATGATACAGTATTAAATATCTATCAATTCAATGAATCAGTAAATTAGTGGTCATTTAACAATTAATTATTATACTATTAGATGATAAACCAATTATTTTAGACAAAGCATTGTCTATCAATATTTGGTATTGAGGTATTGAAATAGTGGAGGTATTGAAGTATTGGAGGTTTGTAGTGAAAAGTTCCTTTGCTTTTCCTTAAAGCCACATTGTTTGTTTTTTGTTTAGTTTTGTTTTTGTTTTTAAAGAGGAAGCATTGCTGCTTGATAGATTTGAATGGAGAAGATTTGAATGAACTCACCAATCATCTACTTGGGAGTTTGGAATGGATTAGATTTGGGTGGAGTTTAAGTGGAGGTTGTCCAATCAGCTGAGTGGAAATTTAAATGCAGGCTGACTAATCAGCTAGGTGATGTAAATGGAGATTGTAGGTACTATCAATTCTCTGTGAGTCTCCTCAGTCTTCTCAGTTCTCTGCAATTCACGGCCATTCAGAATAACACTCTCTTGCTCTCCTCTAGTTCTGACTCTTTTTTAGATGTTTAGGGTCACCCTCTGTCAGTTCCATCTCTTTTTCTGCAGTTCAGAATCTCCCTTTCCACCAGTTACAGTTCATTCCATGCCATTCAATCTATGTCACTCAGAATGGCTCACTCTTGGAATCAGTCTGTCTGTAAGTGTCCAAATCACATTCTCATCTAATCATGGCTCGTCCCGGCTCTTATTTCTATTCGCTCTCTGCTCTCATCTAATCTCAGCTCGTCCTGGCTCTTATCACTATCTGCTCTCTGCTATTCGCTCTTCACTCTCTGCATGGAATTGCCCTATTTGCTATCTTCCAGTCCCAGTTCTTGCAGGTCTCACCCATTCAGAATGGTGTCCTAAAGAATGGAGTCTTGGGCTCTCTGCTCGGGATGGTGTCCTGGCCTCTCCGCTCCCTCTCTCTGCTCACTCTCAGGATTGCTAGTAAGTTCTCAGTTCTCAGAACCTTACAAAACCTTCTGACAGTCCCGGTTGAGGTAGATCATGGCTCCGTTGGCCCAGACCCCACCATAATGCAGTATATATATTAAAACCATTTTATGAAATGTAATAAAAGTATAAACAAACCCAAAATGTAATGACTTACTTAATATGTTAATTCTACATTTTTTACTGTTAAAATTACCATTCTCAAGATTATATGATTCTCATACCAATATTATTTTAATGTAGAATGTTCCAAGTTTATTAAACTTAAAGGAAACATTGCAACCCTATAACATATATACATACTACAAACATACTCTTTGTGTTATTCTTTTTTCAGATAAATAGGTTGCTATAAAGCGCAGAAAGAAGCAACATAATGAAAGGGTTTAGATTTAGCTTATATCAACATAATTGCAATACTTTTCTATATTTCTCTATCTCTTCAAATCATCTTTGCTAGCAATATACTTGTTCATTAATTCATACATTCCCTTTTGATTCTTAAACTTATATCTTCTTGCAGGTCAGATCTATTCAATTCAACAACTCCATCAGCAAACTACTGTACATGTACATTCAGACATTTCTTGCATATGTATGTATGTATGCATGTTTTCATAGATGCACACTCATATATGTATGCATATATGTTTATATAGAGAGACAATTCTTGACTTACGATTAAAATTGAGCTCAAAATTTATGTTGCTAAGACAATTGTTAAGTGAATCACTGCAGTTGTTAAGTTAGTAATACAGTTAAGTGAATCTGGCTTGCCTATTGACTTTGCTTGTTAGAAGGTAAGAAAAGGTGATCACATGACCCCACGACATGGCAACCATCATAAATATGAGTCAGTTGCCAAGCATCTGAATATTGATCACATGACCATGGAGATGCCGCAATGGTCTTAAATGTGATAAACAGTAGCAAGTCACTTTTTTCAGTGCCATTTTAACTTCAAATAGTTACAGCACTCACACATTATATATCTAATATATATAATTGGTTAATTTCACCTTAGAAGTATTGCAATTTTTCCCTTTCTTTTAATTTTGAAACCATACAAAATTTCCTTTCTTTCTTTCATTATCTATATTTATCTTTTACATTCTCTAAATTGCAAACTTGCATTACTAAGATAGTCCACAGATGGATTTATTAGTATTCATACTTCCATTGTCTACCATGTCTTTGGTCAATTGAAGCAGTCCAATAATGAATTCTAGCAAACCTTTATTATAATAAATAAATACAAAGCACTCTCTGAGCACAACTGTGGTTATACAACAATGACTACCTGTATCTGTCTGTCTGTCTGTGTTTTTTTTATTTATCATCCACTTTTTAAATTTGTAAAGAATGTCTAGAAGAAATATTTTCAAATCAATAAATAATTTAAAAGTCTCTTTTATTATATTTTGCAACATAACTTTTGTTTCCTATATGTCAGCTATCAGGAACCATATTATGACGAATGGAAAGACTTATTATTTTGTATACTTTTTGTGAATTGTAAACAATTCTTGCTCAATGGCCAATGTATCTATGATGATTCAATGGAAGAGGTATATATTTTATAGTTGTTGTTACATTAAATAAAGAGTTCATACCTAGCATTGAATAATGGTGTTGAGTAGCACCATAAATCACTAGTAAATAATGTCAAACTCTTATGCTATCAGTGGTCTTCTAACAACTCTTCAAAACACTTACATTCCTTAAACATTTATCAAGATCCCTCAGTGACACAAACACTTGAAGAATGACATGTCTGACATTTATTTTTCTTGTTAGGAAACATCCTAATGATAGAATGGAAGGAATAGGTTTATACTTCTAATAATAATACTGTTTATGACAGTAGTTCTGAAACAGAACAACTGCGAACAATTGCAATATCTGTAGACAATCAGCTTTTAAAAGCCTGGAAATATTAACTAATTCTCTCATCTAGAAATACACACAGGAAAGCATTATTCACAAAGTGCTATTCTTACATATTAATTGAATGTGGCATATGTATGGTCCACTTTTACATTTATTAGTCAAATACTGAAGTTAATTTACCATTTCCATGGTAAATATGCTAAACAGTTTTTATCAGGAAATGGGAGTGATATTAATACAAATTCAAGTCATTTGGTGCTGGACAGCTATAAAAAATGAATAAATAAATAAATTTATGTGTTGGGTATAAGCTTAAATAACTTTTAAATTAAAAACATACTAATGCTTATGTACCCCAACCAGTTTTGGAATAGCTGTGTCAGTTTGAAAAGAAAATTGGTTATGGCATTCTTAATTATAAAATGACATTACTAATAGTAGATTCTGCTAAGACTCCATTAAGATATGCACTGAGATGGTAAAACATTCCAGTTCATGTCAATAGAAATGTCAAAATAAGTAAATAAAATTATGTCAGTGGAAATTATAGTACAATTAAATGAATTGTATTTAAGCAATGGGAAAAATTTATAAATATAAATATGACAATTTTGACCAAATTAAGAGTAACCCATCAGAGTAGCCTATATCATGCCCAATTTTCCTTGTGAATTATAAGTGGAAACTGAAATATAAAGATTTATATAAAAACAAATATACTGTCTTCTTATAATTCTGTGGCACAAATGAGAAGATGGTTTTCAGAAGTCCTCAGGTAGAGGTGAGTTTTACAAGTAATTCTCAATTGACAATGAACAAGCAGGGCTGATAAAATGTCCATTTTTCAAACTTTATATAAGGAATTTTAAATAAATGTTTTTATATCAATGTACGTCATTATTTTTTTTAACAAATTTGCACTTATAAACTCATGAGACTATAACATAATTGTTTACAAAAATACTCTGTCTCTATGTGAATCTCTCTGTGTGTGAATGAGTGTGTATATGTGTGTGAACATATGCTCAGTGGGAAGAGGCAGCCATTATTTTAAGAGCTAGGATCTAATTATTTGAAGGCCAGTCCAAATCCATTTCATTCATTGCAAACTCAGGACAGAGGAAAGTCATTTTTACAAACTAAATGTCAGCAATATTTTATGAAATTAAATGTGTTTTTATGAATTATTTTTCAAAAAATACCTGAGTCTAGAGATATGACTTCAAAAATTTCATAGCAAGTTTAGGGAACTATTTGTACAGTTGTGATTTAAAATATATTTTGGGGGCATTCCAAAATTGTAGTGTTTGAAATTTTTTGGGCAGGCTTTTGGGAATAAAACATTTGAACAAACAGGTATAGACTCTATATTTTACTTAATGAAGGGTGAAGGTACTATGACACTAATCACTGTTTTTTTTTTCTATTTATGACTATTTATTGCAAAGTAGCATTATGTTAACTATGCATAAGCCTGACATAGAAACTCTGTTCTCTACTTCGACAGAGTACAGACTGTTTGGAGACCTACATATGCATGACCATTAGATATAATAATAGGGAAGAATCGGGTAACACAAATTTAATCATTGTTCATTGCAGTTACTCTATATCAATTCAAATGTTATAAGTGGAACTACAGCTATTCATTCAATTTGAATTTATTTTTCCACTCATCTTTATTGGAAACAATGGCCTTGCAAATTCTATGGTAGAAGTCAAGCTTATACTTGATAAAAGGAGAACACAATTTTAAACGAAGAACTCACAGTTGGAATATGCCTAGGAAATCCAAATGGACATAGTGGCAGCTGAATTTCATGGATACTGTCTGGATGCTTGACACATAGACTCTGCATACAAATATGGAGGAGTAGAACTATTTTTGAGACCTTATTTTAGTTTCATTCCAAATACTTGAGAGGTTCCATGTGCTTGTTTTTGGGAATGTCAGTATCTGAACTGGTTATGGAAAATATAATTTGTATATGAGATAGTGATTGTAGTAGTGTCTTGAAAATACAAATAGCATTACTAATATAGAATCCATGAAGAGGTAAGAAAACATATAAATAGGACTTCTGTGAATGTTGCTGGTTTCTCTAAAGTGCTGGTAGACTCTCTTTTATTTTTTGAAATTAAATGTTTGCAGCAAACCTTAGATATTAACCTGAAATAATAGCATCTACAAAAAATGACCAATTTACAACACTCCATTTGCCCCTAAAGCTTTTTTGTACAGCCAGTACCAATCTGATAGTTGATCTGACCTTCCATTGAATATTACAACTTCATAGTTTGAGGATAACAATAATCTCACCTTTCAAACAAGGAAGTTCCAAATCCCAAACAATGAGCAGTAAAATGAACCCCGCCCACAAAACAATAAAAAATCATTTGCCTAACGTGCTTTGGATTTTTAAAGGTCTGGCACAGATGTCAGTAATAATACTGATAGTAGTAGTAATGATCATAATGTTATTGAAAATAATACAAATAATGGTATAATTTAACCTCTGGTACTTGTATATTTAATCTTCAGTTAGATTACCATATACCTCTGAACATATTTGAAAACAATATTTGGAATTAGACACTATATAAATGTCAGATTTTTTTAAATTTTAAGTTGCATAATCGCAATTAAAAGAAATGATTTTATATTTTAATACACTATAAATTCTCTGCAGAACATGAACAAGTTTACAAAATATATTACTAGATAAATGTCAGGATTTTTTAAACTATTAATTGTCCCTCTTCCAAAAATCCCACTGGAAAAATAAGCACATATTTTACAAATTAACAGCAATTGAATTAGCACTATTGAATTAAACCATTTAAATCCAGAAGTTTCATTAAAAAGACCTAGCAAGTGAGATGGTCATATAATTAAACAGTTAAATGTAATAAATCGTATCTATCCAGACTGAAATACTTCTTTTTTTATTTCTTGGTGGAAGAATCAGCAAAGATTTCCAGGTTGAAAATATTTTGGAAGTATTACTCACATTTAAATAAATGTTGGTGTTGAGTGACATGCTGGGTATAGGAACAAAATTTTATTCAAGTCTGGCCTATCCTCATTGTTTCTAAAAAAAATTTATGAAAGGAATTCTCTAGAGAGAGTTCATACAGAATTGAAGAATTAGAGATTGATTCTCTATGCACCTCCTATAAATACATATTCTGCTGCAGTATGCAGATTGATATCTTTCTGTTCTGAGCTTTAGTTGCTATTAATCCCAACCCACTTAACTAATGAAAAAAGATGATGCCAATATTTGAGTGATACCAAGTTGCTCCCTTCCATTTTTCTACTCTACATATTTCATTCTTGGGTACTGAATTGGGAGGCAAATGTCAACTAGAAAAATATTAAAGTCAACTAAGAAAAAATTCAATATATACCATTATATACATACAATGAAAAATTACTTTTTACACCCACAGCCAGAATCAGTTGAATATTTCATAGGATCATTGTGAATACACATCTTGAATCCCAATATCTGCCTTCAGCACTGGGCCCTTTAGAGCTTATCTAAAATCCATATTTGCATGACCTTAGTTCACATGTAAATTCTTGTATTTACTTGGCATGCACTTGCTACTGAATCTGGAACAGCTGGGTAAGAGTGTTTAATTATACATCAGGACTTGCTTTGTGGCTAATGGACTATTAGTATTTGTTCTTAAATAGCCCAGGCTGGTCACAATGTGAATGGAAGTAGAATATGAAAATGAAGCAAAGTTTCTCTTACTTGCCTGCTAGGTCTGTGAGATTCAGAAAGAAGTAAAATAAATCCATCTGGACCAAACTTGGAATAATGGGAATTATTTATCATTCCACTTAGTTCATGACCAGGGAAGTCTGACCATGCATAATAGTCCTACATTTGCAGAGCATGTACTTGCTCATGCATGTTGCATTTCAGGTAGCCCTTACAACTTACAACTGTAATGGAGCCTGAAATTACAGTCCTAAATCATGGCAATCATTAAGCAGGTCACACATGATCAAGCCTGATTTTACAACCTATTTTGCGGTGGTCATTAAGTAAACTCTGCAATCATTAAGCAAACATCTCAGTCATTAAATGAATCCTTTTTCACCAATGAACATTTTTTTTTTGCCAGAGATCAGAAGTAAAAACTGAAAACAAGCAAAAACTGTTAAAAATCCCAGTCATATGATTATGGGATGCTGCAAATGGCCATAAATATGAGCCCACTGCCAGGCACCCAAAATGTGATAATGGTTGTTTGAATGGTTGTTTACTGTCTTTTAATAGAGGACTATTTATATATGGAAGTCATGCGAGTTTTCTTCTTTGAACATTGATGCTAAAAATATGTGTGTCAACAAGAGGCAATATCATTTGAAAGTTACTGACATAAAGCAAATATGCTCTTTAGTATGCTTGCTTCAGAGCACTGAAGAATATTATGAAGATATAGTAACATCATCACAGTGGGTGGTGAAAAACAGATCTTTTGAATTTTGTTGAGGAGTTTTTAATTTTTTCTTTATATGGAAAATACTTGGCAAGTTAATTGGAAGAGAAAAATAAATACTGCAACTCACCCACCCTTTCTATTTTTGCTATTGAAATGCTCCTGCAGCATAAGCCAGAGGATGGTGGTTCAAGTTCATAAAGATGGAAGTTCATAAAGATGGAAGAAAAATAAATACTGCAACTCACCACCCTTTCTATTTTTGCTATTGAAATGCTCCTGCAGCATGAGCCAGAGGATGGTGGTTCAAGTTCATAAAGATGGAAGTGAGTAATATAAATTACCTACCATTGATGTAGGAAAATCCTCAAAAAAAAAAAAAAAGTGAAGAGTTTTGAAGTTTTTAAAGCACAGTCATGAAACATTGCTAAAAATCTGGTTCTTACCTAAGGCAAGAAATGGAGGAAAGTTGCTGAAAATATTGTGATTTTATTTGTGTTTTTTTAAGAAGTCTCCTGCATTACAAAATCAATGAAAATATTGTCATCACTACTTGCAGTCACAATAGAAAGATATAGAGCAAAAGCATCTCCTTCTGAGGAAATTGCTAAAATGGTTAGATATTTGTTGTGGTTATTATTTTCCCCATTACCAGGAAAAGTGACAACTTGGATTGCCTTCTATTCTTAAATTTGAAAAGGATTCCAGGAAATTATTTATCAGACAAAAGGCCTTTCAATCTTAATGCTTTACTTGCATTCAGTTGTATTCATATGGACCAAATTAACTTATAATCATAATTTGCAAAAGATGGGTGTTAAGTTCTGCGCATGGTCGCAAGGAACGGAGATGAGATGGTGAACAGTGAACTTCAACTCTTTATTTATCATTCTGAACAGAGCAAAACCCTAGCGCAACAGCAGCCCCTTTATAGGCAAGCTGCTGCTCTAGTAACCAATAGGAAACATGGAGTGTTAACCCCCTTAACCAATGAGAGTGGCTCGTTAACAGCCAATCAGATTCTCCTGAATGGACAAATCCGATATCGCTATTATCGGCCAATCAGAAGTGCAGGGCTAGAACCCTGCTATTTTCTAAAGCTTTTGATAAACTTTATTTAAGTGTTTTATTAGTTCATAACACCCCTTCCCCCCGGGTTCTGTTTGGGTGGTGCGGTGACCTAATCTCTGAGGTAGGAAGGTTGCTTTGACTGTCTATTGGATTTATGCTGTCCCACCAGTTCTTGTCCGTAAGCCTGTTTTGGTGGGGCATTTTTGGGCAAGTCGGGTACTGGTGGTTCCTCGTTGGAAGACTCGGTGCCGCTAATGTTCTCGTCGTTGTCCTCTGGCCCTTGCGGGCTTACCTCTGTTGGGTTGTTCCTCTGTGGTGAGGCCACACCCATCCCTGATCCTTCTTCACTTGTTACGCCCAATGGCTGACGTCTTTCGTTCCTGCTTTCCGCCATCTCGAATTTGGTTTCTTCGACATCCCCTCCCCCCTCAGTTTGGGAGTTACCTGAGACGCGGACACTAGGTTGTAGCCTCGAGTGAAGCCGATCTATATGGCGTTTCCATATTTTTCCGTCGCAGGTTTTCACCCGGTATGACCTGGGTCCAGTGGCTTGAATGACAGTGGCCTCAATCCACAATGGTTCACCAGAAAGGTTTCTGGTGAAAACTAAGTCACCTATCTTGAACTCGCGGCATTTTCCGCTAGATCCACAGGGTTTCTCTGGCTCATAAGACGGGTGAAGCCGGTCGAGGTGGGAGCGGAGTTTGCGTCCCATCAATAGTTCTGCTGGAGTCTTGTTGGTGACCCTGTGCGGAGTGATGTGCTGGAGAAGGAGTATTCTATTTATCTTGTCTTCAATGTCCCCATAGTCCATTTTGTAGAGGGTTTTTTTCACAAACTGTACCATGCGCTTGGCTCTTCTGTTAGCTGCAGGGTGCACTGGCGAAGTTAGCACATTGCAAATACCGCGGTCCGCTAAGTATTGTTCAAAAGGAAGCGCGGTAAACTGGGGTCCGTTGTCGGATACCAGAATGTCTGGCAGTCCATGCGTCGCGATTAATCTGTTCAACTTCCGGATGACAGACTCAGTTGTGGTACTTTTCATTTTGTGGATCTCAAGCCAGTTTGAGTAGGCATCCGCTGTTAATAGGAACATATGTCCCTTAGTAGGTCCTGCAAAGTCAATATGAATGCGGGACCACAGTCCCCGAGGTGTTTCCCATTCTGTCGGAGTTGCTTTTGGTGGTGCATTGCTAACTTCCTGGCAATTATAACTGTTAAGCCTGGTTTCCCCAACCAGGGTTAGGGAGACAAGCTAAACAGAATGTGCAGCTTAGTCAGATAGGCACACAGATAAATGAGTGAGCTAAGCTTGTATGTTTATTAACATACAGTAAAAATAACAGATACGCTTGTGCTATCAAATATATAGTTTATTCCATTATGAGTTCATAGCATAGTCAAAATAACAGTCCAATAGTCATGTATCATTTAGTCAGTCCATTCAGGGATATTCAGTTAGCAAAGTCCGTGTAGAATATCCTATGTCAGTTCACTTACAAGCCAGTCCTTTGTTTTCTCTCCCGTTCGAGCAATGCAGACTTGTTTCCTTGCAGTAATCAGGGATCATCAAAGCCAGAGAGATAGCAAGCTGCCGTCTTGCTTCTTTTAAAGTGCTTTCACAACCACTCCCTTAATTACTATCCCACAGTTAAAGTTGCAGACACTTTAACATACAAACCATGATTACATATTATTATTTACCTAAACCAGTTAGGGTAAAACAATGTAATCCCTAACAATAACAAGTCTTTACCCAGGCTTCGATTTGTTTGTCGATGCCCGGCCACCACGCATAGCTTCGTGCGAGCGCTTTCATATGCACGATGCTGGGGTAGCCCTCATCAGTGTCTTTAATACCGCTCGTTGTAACCGCTCTGGGACGACAACTCTATCCCCCCACAGGATGCAGCCCTTTTGCAAAAAAAGTTCCGTTTGCCGATTCTTGAAGGGAATGAAGTCGTCATGGGTTTCATCTACTGGCCATCCTCGTTCGACCCAGCTAAGAACCCACTTTAAGATAGGATCGCGTTTTGTTTCGATCGCAATATCTCTAGCTGTTAACGGTGGTGAATGTAGCGTTTCAATCTGGAGCATTGTAAGGGTTGGAGCTGGGTCATCGACGGTTTCTGGAAGTGGTGCACGGCTCAATGCGTCAGCGTGGGGAATGGCTTTTCCCAGGCGGTGCTGCAGCTTATAATTGTACGCAGCCAAAAACTCCGACCAGCGAGTCATTCTAGGTGATAATATATAGGGAGTTGGCTTGTCTCCCGCTATAATCCCCAGCAAAGGTTTGTGGTCAGTAACAATAGTAAAAACTCGTCCATAAACATATTCATGAAACCGTTTAACAGCAGATACAATAGCAAGAGCCTCTTTATCAATTTGACTATAGTTACGTTCAGCCTTTGATAAAGTTCTTGAAAAATAGGCAATGGGGGCTTCACTACCGTTTGGTAACACATGGCTCAAAATGACTCCTATTCCAAATGGTGACGCATCACATGTGATTGTTAAAGGCAAAGTCTTGTTATACTGCATTAAAACAACATCTGAAGTTAATAGGTTTTTCACTTGTCGGAACGTGTGCTCCTCTCGGTGCCCCCAAACCCAGGTTGCTTTTTCGTCGAGAAGCCGATCTAGGGACTCTGCTATGGTCGCTTTGTGGGGCAGGAAAATGTTGTAAAAATTAATAAGCCCCAGGAAAGCTTGGAGATCAGTCTTGTTTCTGGGTCTTGGGGCATTCTTGATTGGTCTTAACTTGCTACTGGTGGTGTGAATGCCTTGTTTATCGATTAGGTACCCCAGGATCTCTACTCTATCTGTATACAGTTGACATTTATTTTTTTTAACTTTAAGGCCAGAGTCTTTAAATTTCTGGAGAACTAGTCTAAGACACTCCTTTAGTATTTCTCTATTCTGGGCAGCAATTAAAATGTCATCAAAGTATGGTACGACCCCTTTTATCCCCTGGAAGAGTCTCTCCATCAAGCTCTGAAAGATCCCTGGAGCCATGCTAACTCCGAATTGGAGTCGGTTGCACTTAAAGGTGCCTCGGTGCGTAACGATTGTTTGCGCCTCTGTTGTTTTTTTATCTACAGGCAGTTGTTGGTACGCCTGTGCTAAATCCAATTTTGCGAAGACTTTTCTGTCCCCCAGGGAATGGAGGAGGTGTTGTACCACCAGCACCGGGTAAGCGTTCTGTTGAAGGGTGTGGTTCAGGGTGGCACGGTAGTCCCCATAAATCCTTAACGATCCATCTAGTTTGATGGGTGTTACGATTGGGATTTCCCAAGGAGCATGGTCAGTTGGTTCTAAAACACCATGGGCTATTAATTTATCAAGCTGCTCATCAATCTTTGGTTTAAGGGCAAAAGGGACTCAACGAGGCTAAAGGCGGATGGGGGCTACTTCAGGGTTAAAGTTAAATGATATTGGGGTCCCCTTGTACTTGCCTAGTTTATCTGCAAAGACGTCCTGAAATTCCTGGACAAGGGCCTCCTCCCAGTCATTGCTGCTGGTTTGGTAAATGCTGGCTACCTCAATCCCAAGTGGAGCAAACCATTGAAGGCCTAACAAGCTAGGCCAATCATGGTCGATGACGGTCAATGGTAAAGATGCAGTACGATTTTTGAATGAGACCTGGACTAGGCTGGATCCAACGACCGGAATTCGGTTTCCTTGATAGTCCTTGAGAATGATTCTTTGGGTTCTGAGGTCTTGCCGCCGGACGGCAGGGATCAATTGTTTAAGGGTCTTCCAGGAAACCATCAAGAGGGATGATCCTGAATTGACTTCCATCACGCAGGGCTGGTTTTCGATGGCGACCTTCACTCGGATCTTTTTTGCATCTAATGATGAGGTGTGACCAATCGTGATGGTTTGGTGTGCCTCTTCTCGTTTCGTTGAATGGGCTAGTGGTTTATTTCTGTAGGAGTGGTTGTTACATTGGTGGTTCGAATGTTCCCGATTCACAGGATGACTTCCTGTGGGTTGGTGGTAGTTGGTCCCCCTCTGAAGTGGGCTGGATCCTAGCTTGCTTTGACAGACCTTTCCGATGTGGCTTCTCTTCCCACAAATATGGCAGAGCACGTTGAGGAATTTGCAGTCTGATCATGGGTGGTTTGCCCCACAACCTGCGCATTGGTACTGCAGTCTCTGGTTACGCTGGTGGCGTTGGTCTCATTCAGACCAGAGCCAGTTGACTTCTTCCTCATCACTTTCTGATGATGATTCATGGTCCTCGTCATGGGTTGCTGTTGCATGTCCCTCAAGGCGAGGTGGGGTTTCACCGGCGAGTTGGCGGAGCGGGGTGTTGCTGCGGCGCATTTGGGCAGCCGACTTCCTGGTTGCTTCTGCTGCAGTAGTGTCAGCGATGGTATCTGCAAGGCTGATGTTGCTTTTCGCCATCAGCTTCCTTTGCACGTAAGGTGCATCTAAACCCAGAACTATTCGGTCTCTTAGAGCTTCTTCAAGGTCAGCGAACCCGCAGAGGCCTCCCAGATTCTGGAGATCCATGATGAAATAAAATTCATGTCTTCGGACAAGTGTTGGTACGGTAGGTGCATAGTGGGCCCATAGGAGGGGCTCGAGGACGTCCCAGTCCATAGATTTCACCTCAGCCGATTTCACCAATGCTTTAGCCATCTTAAAAACGGCAGGTCCGCAGTGAGTCAGGAATACCACTCGCTTTTTTCCAGTAGTGGCATCCTTCAAGTTGTTGGTCTCCAGAAACATCTGGAATTGGTCCATGTATGAGTCCCAGTCTTCTTGTGCCGGGTCGAATGGAGTGGGTGGTATGGTGCCGCCAGTCATGGTTTCCGCCGTTGATGCGTCTTCAGCCACGTGCTCTGTTTAGTGCTCTGTAGTGTTCAATCAGCTCTGATGTCTCCCTATCCCACCTTCATCGCTAGTGTTAAGTTCTGTGCATGGTCGCAAGGAACAGAGATGAGACGGTGAACAGTGAACTTCAACTCTTTATTTATCATTCTGAACAGAGCAAAACCCTAGGGCAACAGCAGCCCCTTTATAGGCAAGCTGCTGCTCTAATAACCAATAGGAAACGTGGAGTGTTAACCCCCTTAACCAATGAGAGTGGCTCGTAAACAGCCAATCAGATTCTCCTGAATGGACCAATCCGATATCGCTATTATTGGCCAATCAGAAGTGCAGGGCTAGAACCCTGCTATTTTCTAAAGCTTTTAATAAACTTTATTTAAGTGTTTTATTAGTTCATAACAATGGGACTTCAAGATATTTAGTCCCTGCCTAAGAGCCGAAATCTAGTATTTAGTATTCCCACATATTCATATTATGTGTGTATTGGAAGGGACATATTTAAAAAGTCCCATTAAAACAATTAGAATGTGTTTTCTTTTTTTAAAAGCAACCCAATCCAAGTGTATTACACCCATCCCTGCAAAAAAAAAAAAAAAAATTCCTATTGATATCAAGAAGTGAACATTTGCCCCATTGTTCTTGTGGCTTTGAAGGCAATAAGCAATTTGTGTGATGTTGCATAATTAAGCTGTGGATATAATAACTTAGAAGGATGTTAAGAAACCCCAGGCTTTGATTTTGAATGAAAAAAAAATTCATTTAGCTTGGAACAATGTATTAGAACTTGTTTGGGGCTTTTGAACAGTTTTTGAATGTTTGAACCATGTTTTTTCCATAGTGAATTGAATAGTTTGATTCTGAGCCTCCCTACTTTTCTAGAGGAGTGTCTCTGTGCTTCTTGTTTCCAAAACAAAACCAATGTTTTAGGAAATCTCTTCTTCTATTTTTAAATTTCACACTTTGAACTGAGAACTGGCTATGCCATTTGCTACAATCACTTTTCTTCCTTTTTCTCAGCATCAATCACATGTATGATAAAAACCTGCCCAAGTGTGATAAATATAAATGTGATGTGATCACATTGCAAAACATTATTTAGAAGTATAAATAATTATAGTAAAAACCACCTCCAGAATTATCAGATTAGTGCATACCACAGGATAAAGATAACATTTCAGAAGAAAAACATATTGCTCCTGTCTTACTTTGTACATTCCTGCTTTCAAGTTTGAATTAATTGTAATATTTAAAGGAAATTTGTAAAATGAATCAATGTTAAAACACATATAATTATACAACTTCTTTATTTCAGATATGGTAACTAAATGTTAAGAGTACATTGTTTATCTAAGGCTTTTAATGAGTTTGTGATAAAGTTAAAATTGAAACTAAGGCTCATACATTTAGCTACTGCCTTACATGAGCTATCAGAAATAACCACTAACATCATTTTTTCTGTGAAGTTTCACAGATAAGTTGGTGCCCAGTCTGCATTGATAGAAGTGGATAAAACAAATGTAAATTGATTATCAAGATCCTTTTTTGAGTAAATTTTTTACAACTATGCATTAGTGGACATCAGAAATGCTGCAGAGAAAAATAAAGAGAACATTATATCAGGCTAAGTTCAATAGATAAGGGAGAAAGAAAATAAGACTCAACCCAGAACTGAACATAAAATCTCTAATGCTAGAAAAGAAGGATGCAAAGGATTTTGTAGAAAAATGTGGACAAAACATAGTGTTATGGATTAAACCATCGCAGCGATACAGCCGAAACAGATTCGTCTTACAACAAGCTTGTAATCCTGCAATTCTCATTGGTCCATGAATAGCGAGTCGTGATTGGTCAGGTTTGGCCAGTCTGATTGGCTGTTAACAGAAGCCCCTGATTGGACGCTTGTGAAAGTGATAGACTCAGTTCATTGGTTGTTTAATGGCAGCAAACTCCATAAAAGAGCTACTGCTGCCCAGGTTGACTCTCGAGTCCTTCTTGTTAAATAAAGAGTTGAAGTAACAGTCCGATGTCTCCATTCTTGCACCCATACCCAGGACTTAACACTGGCAACGAGGGTGGGATGTGGAGACGAGAGAGCTGACTAGAACATATCGGACAAAGAAAGAGCACGCAGCGAAAGAGCGCACGAAACAGATGGCAAGATGACTAGCGACGCCATACCCCCCACTCCATTCGACCCAGCAACCGAAAACTGGGATTTGTATATAGACCGTTTCCAGATGTTCCTGGAGACCAACAATTTAAAAGATGCTACATCTGGCAAGAAACGAGCGGTGTTCCTGACTCATTGTGGCTCTGCTGTTTTCAAAATGGCTAAAGCACCAGCAAAACCGGCAGAAGTGAAGACCATGGATTGGGACACCCTCGTGCCAATCCTCAGGGCCCATTACGCACCCGCAGTACCTATGCTAATAAGAAGACACAAATTTTACCAGAGGGACCAACGGAAGGACGAGAGCGTTGGTAATTTCGTAGCTGACCTCCAGAACCTAGGAGGCCTTTGTGGTTTTGCAAACTTAGAGGAAGCCCTAAGAGACCAAATAGTTCTGGATTAAATGCACCACATGTGCAGAGTAAGCTGATGGTGAAAGGCGACATCAGCCTTATAGATGTCATCGCCGACGCTACTGCCACAGAAGCAACCAGGAAGTCAGCCACTCGAATGCGCCGAGCGAACGCACCGCTTCACCAACTCGCCGACGAGGCACCACTTGCCACTGAGAAGCACGCTACCACTACCCACCATGAAGACCTCAAGTCATCCTCAGACAGTGATGAAGAGGAGGTCAATCGGCTTTGCTCAGAACGAGAGCAAAGGAACCAGCGACGTCTGCGCCAATGTGCAGGTTGCGGGGCAAACCACCCGCAACCGGACTGCAAATTCCTCGACGCACTCTGCCGTAACTGTGGAAAAAAGGGCCACATCGCGAAGGTCTGCAGAAGCAGACGAGAGTCCAGCCCCAACCGAAGGGAGAACAACCTCCATCGGGAGATAGGCAAACCTTCAAGCCTTCCTGGGACTCATTAACTTTTATAATATTTTCTTGCCCCAGAAGGCAACCATAGCTGAACCCCTACATAGATGTCTCGATAAAAAGGCTCCTTGGGTTTGGGGATGGCATGAAGAGATAGTGTTCAGAGAGATAAAAGACCTTTTAACCTCCAATGCCGTATTAATGCAGTACAACGAGACTCTCCCTTTGACGGTTACCTGTGATGCCTCACCATTTGGAGTAGGAGCCATCTTAAGCCATGTCCTCCCAAATGGAAATGAGGCACCCATTGCGTTCTTTTCAAGAACTTTGTCTAAAACCGAAAGGAACTATAGTCAACTTGATAAAGAGGCCCTCGCTATTGTATCCACAATTAAACGCTTCCATGAATATGTATATGGAAGACCCTTTACCATAATTACAGACCACAAGCCGCTACTTGGGATTTTGGCGGGAAACAAACAAACTCCCCATATCTTATCACCAAGAATGACACGTTGGTCAGAATTTTTAGCCGCCAACGATTACTGATTTCAACATCGCCCAGGGAAAACCATTCCTCACACTGACGCTTTGAGCTGCTCACCACTACCAGACATTATAGAGGACCCTGCTCCAACCATTACCGTACTACAAATAGAAACCCTTAAATTGCCGCCATTAACCACTTGAGACATAGCCTTAGAGACAAAAAATGACCCTGTTTTGACACAAGTCCTCAGCTGGGTAGAACGTGATTGGCCGATCAGTGAAACTGATGACACGTTCAAGCCATTTAAAAATCGTCAAATGGAACTGTTCTCCCAAAAGGGTTGCATAGTATGGGGAGACAGAGTCATCGTCCTGGAGAAGTTACAATATAGGATATTGAAAATGCTGCACGAGGGACATCCAGGCATCGTGCGGATGAAGGCATTGGCCAGGAGTTACGCATGGTGGCCTGGTTTAGATAGACAAATAGAAACATGGGTAGCAAAATGCAGTAAATGCCAGGAGACTCGCCCCGCTCCTCCAAAGACTCCCCAACTCAGTGGGAAACGCCTCAAGGTCTGTGGTCCCATATCCACATTGATTTTGCGGGACCCACAAGAGTACACACTTTCCTCTTAATGGTGGATGCCTATTCAAACTGGCTTGAATTCCAAAAAATGAAAAGCACCACCACAGACGCAGTCACTAAAAAACTGAATAAACTATTCACTACCCACGGACTTCCTGATGTCCTCGTCTCAGATAATGGCCCCCAATTCACTGCTCTGCCATTCGAACAATACCTGGCAGATTGCGGCATCCGCCATGCCTTAACATCGCCAGCTCAACCTGCAGCCAATGGTAGGGCTGAGCGAATGGTTCAATTTGTAAAACAGACCCTGCATAAAATATACCACGGCGACATTGACGACAAAATAAACTGAATGCTATTCATCCAACACATAACCCCAAACAGCACCATGAACAAAACCCCAGCAGAACTCCTGATGGGCCGGAAACTTCGCTCACATCTTGATCGCCTCCACCCAAACTACATGCCAGAACAACCCCCAGGATCCAGCAGTAAGTGTCGGGCATTCCAGGAAGGTGACCTCGTGTTTGTGAAAAACTTCTCGGGTGACCCATTGTGGGTCCCCGCTACCATAACGCAACTTACGGGACCCCGATCCTATCGCCTACAAACGGCAGACAGTAAAATGTGGAAATGTCACATAAATCAACTCCGTTCCCGATTAGCGCCGGAACCTCCGGCTGGGGGGGGGAAGGAACATGGAGGAGGACGAAGAAGAAATCGAAACCCAACAGCCCAGGGGATACTCACCATCCGAGGGAGAACCGGACCAGGGAGTGGCCTCACCATGTGACAACACCACGACGGAGGTGGATCCAGGGATCCTGGAAGACAGCGCCAATGAGGGCAACCCGGAACTACAGTCTTCACTATCCAGCTCACCGGACAGCCCACCGGAGTCAGAACCAGAACCAGAACGAAACCTGGTGGAACAGCGCAGGTCGAGCAGACAGGTGAAGCGGCATGCCTATCTGCGAGAATACATCACCCCACCCCTCAGATGGAACCAAGGGGGGAAGGGTGTTATGGATTAAACCATCGCAGCGATACAGCCAAAACAGCTTCGTCTTACAACAAGCTTGCAATCCTGCAATTCTCATTGGCCCATGAATAGCGAGTTGTGATTGGTCAGGTTCGGCCAGTCTGATTGGCTGTTAACAGAAGCCCCTGATTGGATGCTTGTGAAAGCAATAGACTCAGTTCATTGGTTGTTTAACGGCAGCAAGCTCTATCAAAGAGCTACTGCTGCCCAGGTTGACTCTCGAATCTTTCTTGTTAAATATAGAGTTGAAGTCACAGTCCGATGTCTCATCTCCATTCTTGCGCCCATGCCCAGGACTTAACACATAGATACATCAGTTTTATTAAATGAAAGTGTTGGGTCCATTTATGTCCTTGATTTGTATTACTAGAAGTATTACCCAGTACATTAAAAAAAAATAGCAGGCAAAGCAAATAAGAACAAGACCTGAAATGGCTAAGAGTTGGAAATATGAAGAAAGAGACAGAAGGACTAATCCTGGTTGCACAAGACCAAGCCTTAAGAACAAATGCATACAAAGCCAGAATTGACAAGGCAGAAACATACAAGTACCATCTCTTGAAGCCAAAGAAACAGTGGTCCACCTGATTAGCTGCTGCAAGAAAATGTCACACATTGGCTGAAAACAATGGCATGAGAAAGTAGCAATAATGATGATTGGAAGATCAGCAAGAAACACTATTTGCCTGCAGGTAAGTACTGGTGGGACCATAAAATAGAGAAACTAATAGAAAATGAAGAAGCTAAAGTACTCTGAAATTTAACAGACAGGTACCTGCCATATATTTAACAACAGTCAGTAAGAAAGAAAAAAAAGTTTCATCGTGAATGTGGAGTACTTGGAAACAACAGAATAGAGAAAGAACTGAAGAAGACAAAGACATGGAAATAGAAATGCAATGAACGTGGCAAGAGAAAGCAAAGGTAGTAACTATAGTAATAGTACCAATAGTAACAGTGCAAGTATGAATCAGACCATGTAATAGACAATGTTGCTTTATGAGCTAAATGGGTAGCTGCTAAATAAGATAAATAAATTAAAAATATATAATTAATGGAAAATGAAGAAGCTGAAATACTCTGGGATTTCATAATTCAAGCATTACAATACAAGACTTAACAATTAAAAAAAACCTGGCTAGTGGATGTGGCAGGACCTAGATGCAATAGAATGGAAAACAAAGAACTAAAGAAAATCAGAAAACACAAAAACCTGAACATAGAGATAGAATGACTGTGGCGAAAGAAAGCAAAGTTAGTTATCAATTGTAATAGGCACCTTGTGTTCAATTCCAAAACATTTGAAGCACTACTTAAACACCATCATGATTGACAAAATCACCATCAGTCAATTGCAAGAGGCAGCTTTTCATCACAGCTAATTTAATCCCTTAATTCCAATAAAACAACGACTAAATATGATAGAATCTTCCTTCAAAGAGAGTGCTATAAAGCCATTATGTAGTGTCTTTAGAAGGAAAAGCATAATGGGCACATGCTTATTTTTATGCATAGAAAAAACATTTGATAATTTTTTTTTTCTTAATTCTATCTGTACATGAGTGATTTTAAAGAAAGCATAACCTGCTTACCTAAATGTGGCTCTAAGAATGCAAAAGAGTAATATCATTAATTCATGAAAGAATCTTGTAAGAAAGACAGTTTCGGTAATGCTTGAAATCTCAAGTACCCACATTCTCTCATATCTCTACTGCCTTTCATTTTGCTGGTCAAACTTGCTGCAGAACATTGCCTGAAGTGACAGTGATGAATTAACCTATATTACTCTTCTTATGAAATGGAATTTTGGTAATATAATACATGAGCATTTGACAATATTAACTAATTCACCAGTGAAACAGGTGATAATGAATACTATAAACGAAATTAAAGAGATACTTTCATGTACAGACAATTTTTGGAGAAGCAATACGATCTTAAAGCGACTCTTCATATTATACATATATATAATAGTTATTCAGTTTTATGTCTCTTGTTAGGTGACTAGTTTTACTTCACAGAAAGGTAGGAACAGTATGTTCACTCAAAAGTATATCCCTTCTATGTTCAGTAGAAATCATTCTTAAATAAATATACAGTATAAAATCTTGAATAGGAAATTGAAGGCACATTTTACCTTGGCAGTAATCCTCATACTTCCCAGATAGTATCTTCCCAGTGGGATAGATAAATACCTATCCCACCCTTGTTTGAAAAATTTTAGTACTGGAACATCCACAACTTCAGGAGGCAGGCTGTTCCAGTACTTAACAGCTGTTACGAACAGGAAATTATTCTTTACCTCTTGGCCTACGCTTTGTAAAGCTTTCACCTGTTGATTCTAGTCCTATTCTTAGAACTTATGGAAAATTAATTCAACCCTTCTTCTTAGTCATGACATTTTAGGTATTTGACATCTGTTATCATGTCTTCTTTAAAACTTTAGTCTTTATTAGACTAAATATAAATGCTTCAGAGAGCATGTAAATATTTGCCTTTAAATATTTATTAGCTTAAAACTTTCACAAGTCTGTACTCCAGTGGTTTGAACCCTAGCATCACCTGATGGAGTGATATAAATAATTATATTCATACTTTTATTCATACATTTCTATTAAGAGTATATAAGACAGAAATATATCTAAACACATAATTATAACTTTCTCAATGATATAATAAATAACACCCGAAAAGAAATATTAGCAATTGAATCCTACTGTATTTAATTGATTAGTCATCTGTCCTTTAAGTAACAAATACATTGATTAAATGCTTAAAATGCATATTAACAAATTCTCAGTGTTGTATATTTTTTGAACATTCAGTGAAACATAAAATAATTTATAGCAATTACAAAGAATTATTGCTCATAATTTAAGGAAAAGGTTATTTTAATATTTTGTTCATGCTTTCTTATTAGGATATCATACAACACAAATCATAACTTCATGATTTAGTTTTTAAAACCAATTGTCCTTAGCAATTAAAACTGCTCTATGATTATTAAAATTGGGCTTGATTTGATCAGTAAACAACTTGGCTGCCCTGTGCAAATGTATGAATCTTGTTTTGAAAGAAATGGAAATGGTTTGGCATCTAAAAACAGAGTAGTCATACTGCTTTGTTTCACTAACTCTGGCTTTGGCAGTTCCATTAACTGTAACAGGCTTCTGTACATCTCCAGTATTTGAAGAAATAATAGTGTCTCTTCCATGGCAAGAAGTGTCTCACTGAGGCAAATTCAAGCTTTTTTTGCACTCTTAAAGCCTACTTTACCTTGAAAGGTACCTTAGAATATTTTCTTTGGTTGCATTCTGCAAGCAAAACAAGTTATATGAAACAGAGGTGGTATTTAGCAGGGTCTGACCAGTTCTAGAGAACTGGTAGCGGAAATTTTGAGTAGTTTAGAGAACCAGCAAATTCCACCTCTGACTGGAGATTTTACAGTATCCTTTCCCTGCCACGCCCACCAAGCCAGAGCTGGGATTCAAATATTTTTACTACCAGTTCTGTGAGCATGGCTTGGTGGGCCTGGCAGGGGAAGGATCCTGTAAAATCTCCAGTCACATGTGGTATTTTCCAGTCCTCCGAACTACTCAAAATTTCTGCTACCAGTTCTCCAGAACTGGTCAGAACCTGCTGAATACCAACTCTGCACCAAGCTGCTCCCACAGAACCAGTAGTAAAAAAAATTTGAATCTCACCACTGATCTGAAAGTAGTAGCCATCAACACTGGGACCAGAAAATACCAATAGATATAGTTGTGTTGTTTTTTTTTTTTGGGGGGGGGGTTTCACAAAAACAAAATACAAATAAAACATCTTTTTTGAATATAGCATGGTCCCCGGTTATCACTTCTTCATACAGACACAAAACTCAATTTCATACTCATTTTTATATTCTATTCCATATCTTATTACCATTTTATATTTTCTACATAATTTTTCCCCTCTTCTAATTTTCTCAACTTTGTTTTAATTATCTCAATTCAAATCATTATATTTATACTTTTGTCTGTCCTGTTACAATTTCACATTATCTTTTCTTATTAAGCAAATGTTTCCCTGTAGTTACCAATTAAAGTATGACACCTTTATATCCTTTAATTTTATCCATTCAAGCTCTTATTTAAGCTTCAATGTATAGCTTTAAAATTATAGCATTCAATATAATACATAACTTCCAATCGAATTCTGCTTGGTACATTCTTAAAATAGACACTAAATTCTTAAAAAGAAAAAAATTATATATATATGTAAATTAAACACATTACATTCCAATTCAATTCTATCATTAATATGCATTAAAATCTTAACATCTTTAACATTTCTTTTCAATTGAATATCATACTTCCTTGGGAACACTTATAAACTTTCCATAGTTAATTCTTTTTTTCCCATATTTCTCACTTATATTTTTATAAATCATTACTAATAATTAAAAATGTTCCCTTTTTAATTCTTTCATTCATTTTAATTCATTTATTTATTAACTAACATCCCACTGCATTCCAATAAATATTTTATCCATCATCGTATTTTCTAAAGTTATTTCTATTTGTAATATAACAAAGCTATCTTATGAACCTTTGCAGAATCCCTTTTACAATTAAATTTTCACCCATTATCTCTAAACAAACTTATGGTTACGATCCTTATATCTTTTCCCTGTTTCTCCATTTCTTGTTTCTGGCTTTTACAACTTCTTATCCTTGCCTTCTTCCCCCTCTTCTTCTCCCTCCCCTTTTTACTCCTTGTCTCTCTACTTCTAACTCTCTCATCTGTAATCCCCTCTTCTGTTGCTTTCTAATATTATACTTATCTTTCAAATTGTTCTTCTTCTTTTTGGTTGTTTTTTTCTAATCTTAA
Source organism: Hydrophis major (assembly GCA_033807585.1). Lineage (NCBI taxonomy): Eukaryota > Metazoa > Chordata > Lepidosauria > Squamata > Elapidae > Hydrophis > Hydrophis major. The sequence continues at coordinate 204,972,666 of CM066330.1, read as the reverse complement.
ACCTTTCACTCTCTTTCCCCCTTTTTCTTTTTTCCCCCCACTTAAAATTATTTGATCATTAAAGATGGCTTCTTCTTGGTCCCAATCTTCTTGTTCTGCAAGCGTTTTTTGTTGCTTCTCATAGTTCCAGATCTCCATTTCTAAAAATTGAAACACGAAGCCAAAAAACTTCTTGTGCAACTTCTTTCCATTTTTTAAGTTCCGTTTTCAGTTCTTCTAAGAGTGATACCATTTTAAAAACTTTTAAACAACCACCCAGTTAATTTTAGTCATCTAGATGCAAACACCAAAAATCACCAAGTAATCCAAATAATCCAAGGCTGTTTCTACTTGCTTCTTTTTTCCACTTACTCTTCCTGGGGTTCTATTATTTTGTTACCAAGTTTCCATTAAAATGTATCATTGAGGAATCTTGTTAAAATTTCACTGTAAGTTCCTTTTAATTACAGTTCCATTCCTTAATTCCAGGCAGTCTCCTCCATTTTTCCAGATACTGCCCTTCTATTCTTTTTTTTTCTCCTTTCCAGCTTTTAAAAACTTTTAAATGTCCAGAAATCTTTATTATCCCTTTGACTTTTATTTTCAGCTTAGTTGCCTATTAATGTCAAAGTGGATTTTTTTTTCCAATTTCTTGCTTAAGTCTCTTAGCTGTCAGTATAAGGAAGGGAAGAAAAAGAAACCTAATCCTTTCCCTTCTTTCTCTCCTTCACAGCTTCAAAATCTTCTCTGGGAACAATGTTGTTAAGTTTAAATTCCAGGGTAACTTATTTGTTGCTTTTGCTGTTTGACCTGGTCAACCAAAACTTTCTCTTCTTATCTTCCTCCTGCACATTCTTTCCTGGTCGAGTTCTTCTTTGTGGTGGCCATTTCTGACCACTGCTACAACCGCCTTCAGGAAAGGGAGTAATGGACAGCTGGGGAGGAGAGATGCGGCTCTCCTCAACCCTGCAGGCAGTCTCCCCCCTCTTCATCACCTCTATGGGGTGGCTTAGCCCCAAAACCAGCTGGCTCGGGACACTCCAGAGTCAAGCATGGATCGAAGCCTCGGAGAGACGAGGTTTCGGTCTGTCGCCGAAGAAGCTCAAACCGGAGTCCATCATAATTAGTTTTGAGCTGTTGTGCAATAAATTACTGATCTCTCAAATCCTTCACCATTTAATTTTTAGATATAGATTTGTTTTGTAGCTAAGACCATAGTAAATTAAATACTTGCATTTCAAAAAGTTAGGAGACAATTATATCGACAGTAGGGAAATGACCCTTGATAATGATGGTAAGGAACAAAATGCACATGTTGAGAGTTCCACCTTAATCAGAATAAGAATAACTTTGGAAGGGACATTGGAGGTCTTCTAGTCAAGCCCTCTGCTCAAACCGGTGATCCTATACCATTTAAGATAGGTGACTGTCCAATCTTTTCTTAAAAACCTTCAGTGATGAAGCACCCACACTGTTTCATTGGTTAATTATCCTTACTGTTAGGAAGTTTCTACTTAATTCCAGATTGCTTCTCTCCTTGATTAGTTTTCATACATTGTTTCTTATCCAGCTCTCTGGTGCTTTGAAAAATAAATTGATTCTTTGTTGCAACCTTTCAAATACTGGAATACCGCTATCATGCCCGCCACCTAGTTTTTCTTTTCTCTAGACTAGCCAAACCCAGATCCTGCAATTGTTCTAAATATGTTTTGGTCTCCAAGCCTTTAATCATATTAGTTGCTCTTCTTTGAACTTTTTCCAAAGTCTCTACATCTTTTTTGTAATGTGGTGACCAAAACTGAATGCAGTATTCCTGGTGTGGTACTACTAAGATGTTGTTGTTGTTGTTGTTGTTGTTGTTGTTGTTGTTGTTGTTATTTCCTTTGTAATATATAAAATTTCCATGTCCACAATGGCATTATACTGTCTGGGTACAATCTCTTTTAAGTGTTATTAAGATCTTTATAAAGTGGTACTAATACTTCGTATGATTTTGATTCTATGTCTCTGTCTATACAACAAAGGATTGTAATAGCTTTTTTGGTTGCTGATTCATGTTTAAGTGATCATCCACTAGGACTCCAAGGTCCCTTTTACAGTTACTGTTTTTGACCCAGATTTTGCCTAATCTCTACTTATATCTTAGGTTTTTCTTGCCAGGTGTTAAAGCTTGCTTTTCTCCACATTAAATTTCATTTTGTTGGATAGCACCCATTGTTCAAGTCTGTCAAGATCTTTTTGGATCCTGAGCTTGTCTTCTGTGGTTGGCTATTCCTCCCAACTTAGTGTCATCTGCAAATTTGATGAGTTTCCCTTCTATTCCTTCATCTAAGTCAGGGGTGCCAAACTTTTGGACCTCAGGGACCACCAAACTCATAATTTTAAATCCCATGGATCAGAGAATCTGGGAAAAATCCTCCAAAAAGTCGCAGGAATATTCCCCTCCCCATTTTCCTACTGGTCAATCATTCTTTATTTGGGATCACAGGATACCGTCTCCAGTTCCATTTTCGGGGGGGGGGGAAGACTTTTGGCTTCATGCAAGGAAAGTAGCAAAAGCAACAGAAGTCTTTCTTTCTCTCCCCAAACTCTGCAAGAAATGAGTCTTTGTGAGACTTATCACGCCAGAGAAGGATGCTTTACAGGGTCCCAAAGACTCATTTCTGCTGGAGTTTGGGGGAGAGAAAGAAAGACTTTTGCTGCTTTCCTTGCATGCAGCCAAAAGCAGAAGAAAAAAAGAAGTGGAAAGAAGCAGCCCGGTGGCCAGACCAGTCATGTGGGGTGAGTGGGGCAAGTTCCCCCTTTCCCCCCTTTCCCCCCTCCCCTCACTACCTCATGTTGTTCGCAATGCAAGGGATGCAAGCCTTGTGTTCTCATGGGCCATTTGTGCAGCGCAGCCTTGTGTTCCTGCACAGGCTGGATTATTTGCTTTGGGGGGTGCTTTGGGAGTGACATTTCTCTGCAGACCACCAAAATTTTCTTGTGGACCACCAGTGGTCCCCAGCCCACTGGTTGGCAACCACTGATCTAAGTCATTTATGAAAATATTGAAGAGTACTGGGCATAAGATGGAATCTTGTAGTACCCTACTGTTTACTTCCCTCCATGTAGATAAAGTACCATTAAGGACTACTTGTTGAGTATGGTTTGTCAGACAATTACAAATCCATCTGGTGGTGATATCTATCCAACATTTTTCTAGCTTACCATGAAGTAGGTTGCAGTCTACTTTGATAAATGCTTTGCTGAAGTCTAAGTATATTATGTCCACAGCATTTCACTGGTCTGCTAATTTTGTCATTTGAAATGAAATAAGATTGGTTTGACATGATCTATTTTTAACAAACCCATGCTGGCTACTAGTTATTACTTTATTTGTTTTGAAGATGGAAACGACATCAGTTCTTTTCCAATCCTCTGGTAGTTCCCAAGTGCTCCAAGATTTTTTAAAGATATGATACAATGGTTCTGAGATAACATCTGCCAGCTCCTTGAGAACTCTAGGATGTAATCCATTAGGTCTCAGTGATTTATCTTCATCAAGTTCAGATAGGTGTCCTCTTATCATTTTCTTGCTTATTTTAATTTTAATTTTTAGTCTGTCTTTTACAGTTATGTTTTGGTAGGTTTGGCTATAGTTTCTTTTTGTGTGAAGACTGATGCAAAGAATCAGTTAAGCAATTCTGCTTTCTCTTTACTGCCTGTTACTTCCATGCCATCTTCTCCCACTGTTTCCTTGCCTTTTTTGCTTGTGATTTCTATGTTAAAAGAAACTTTAAAAATTACCTTTGACATTTGTTACAAGTCTTTGTCCATTCTGGACCTTTGCTTTTCTGATGTCAGCTTTGCAGATTCATGCTATCTGTTGATAATCTTCCTTAGTTATGTGTTTCTCTTTCCATACTTATCCTTTTGGTTTTTCAGTTTATCAGAGATCTTAGTGCAATCATGCTTGTTTCTTGGATTTCTTGTTTTTCTTTTTAAGTAATATTGTATCACTGAATACCTGGATTTATTTAATTTTGTTTTATTATGTTTTTGTAAGAATTTTATGAACTCCAATCAAATAACTTATGGTTATCTATTGTAATCACTATTAGCGATACAATCTATAGATATATTCTTTGATCTCTCTGCTTTGTTAGTTCAATGTTTGACAGTTCAACTCAAATAAATATTGAAGTTCATGGTATGTAAACAATTCAAAATAATATAAAAATCAAAACATTTTGCTGTTAATTTGTTGCTGATGTATATGTAGAACAACATGCCTATGAAAATACAATTTGCGTAAGTTTTTTAAATATAAAGTGATATTCAAATATTACTGAAATCACTGATGATGATGTTAACAATAATTTCAGTTTTTCTCATTTTTATAAAGTATATATATTGCACCTCATTGGTGTTTGCTTTCCCTATTATTGCAAACAGCTCATTAACAAATAAGAGTACAGTTTCTATATATTTAAATATTTTCTAACACAATTAACATACATGTTTCAAGTGTATTGATGTCCCATTGTCCCTTAGCTATTGCAAATCTGAGGAAGATGGAGCATTTTACATGATAAGAATAACTATTTCTTTCCACATCATCTAGAACCATCCCCTTCATTAAACCTGGCACAGCCATGACCAGTGTGTTACATGATGTATGAATTTGACAGCCCTGATCTTGAAAGAGGGAGGGAGGGAGGAAGGAATATTTTCAATTCTCCTTGTCAGCTTCCCACAAAAAAAAAACCTCAATAGGAAAGCCAACAGTTGCTTCCGAATAACTGGTTTTTGTGGTGAGTGTATTTGTAAATATATCCAAGCACATATAGATACACACACACACACTTCTTTCCATACAATACTTCATCTGATAATGAAGATAAAGTTCATTTATAAAGTTTATTTTTCCATTGTAATTGCACAATAATTCAAATTTTCACTGTGAACTACAGAAAAACATTTGTACTCCATGCAGTTGGAGATTAATTTTCTTGCCTGTCTAACAATTTAATTCAAATTTCCAGATTTATTTTTAAATTGTTAGGATACAGTAACCTCTATTTCCCAGAGACAGTGGCTACCTTTGTTAGGTTATAAGGGATTAGAATGTGAATAAAATGAGCCCACTCAAAGTTATTTTCTACCTCTTTTTATGTTCTACAATAATGAGGGATATTTTGTTATGATTCACAGAGCTTACATAAAATTCTCCTTTGGGAGAACATGTAAACTATTGAGTACAAAATGGCAGTCATCACAGTAAGTCTGGGATTCATATCCCTGATAAAGACTCAAATATAAAGCACAAATTGCTCACCAATGTGAGACAGTTTAGCCCTTAATTGGATAGAAGGTGGGGCAAGAGGCTCCAAAGGGAACTCCCCAATTCTTCAGGCTATAAAGGATATGGAAGGATGATTCTGCTTTTAGACTTGCAAAGATCTATCGTTGCAGCTTTATAGGTAGAATTAGATCATTTGACTGTGGTTTTTTTTTAAATACCATATATTTTTTTCAAAAAATATCAAGACAAAAGCATAAAAACTTGTATGGAAACTAAATTCCCAGTGCTGTACATCCTTATAGGGGGTGACTTTAATGTCCAATTGGGAGTCCAAGTTCCCTCATCGATTGAGGCACTCTACTCCCAAGAAACCCTCCAGGCCATAGGACACCTGAATTCAGCCAGACATTCTAAGGATGAATTAACAAATTTTGCTGGCATTCAGTTAGCCCTTTTAGCAGCCCAACACAATAAGATAATTCTTAATGGGAGTACCCTAGGTGATCTAGCTGGTGAATTTACTTTTAGTTCCTCACATGGAAGTAGTGTTATTGATTTTGTGCTAGTATCTCAGCTTCTTAGAAAGGCAGTTCGTGCTTTTTATGTGGACTGCCTTACGGAGAGCGACCACTACCACCTGGTTACAATCATTGGGCTTTCCTCAAATATACATCTCCCTAGGGGTCCCCAGATATTAGATACCTATGTGGCCTCGTACACAAGGAGGATCAAATGCTCTTCTAATACTGAAAGAAAGTTCCACTCCTTTTTATAATCTCCGGAGTATCTCAGCCTATACAATCAGGCCCTAGGGTAGTGACCAGGGACACTAATTAATAGTGTTCAAAGGGAGCTAGGAACCATCCATAGGCCGAGTGGTCCATATCATTCAAGAAGTAATTCTTGGTTTGACAAAGAGTGTCTAATGCTCAGGAACCAGATTAATCGGGTTTACCTGCTCTATCGTAATTGAGGGGATAAATGCCCACCAGAGGACTACTATCGCTTGAAGCGGGAGTATAAAGGACTAATTTCTAAGAAAAAGAAAGCTAAAGAGAGAGAAGTGGGACCTAGTTCTCCTCTACATCCAGCAAAAGAACACTCGATTATTTTGGCAAATTGTTGCCAGCTCCTTGCTGGGTTATCAAGAACTCCCTCTCTGCTGTATTTCCAACAGAGATTGGGAAAACCATTTCTTAGCAATTTTCCAGGCATCAACAAGTTCGACCGTGCTTGGGCTACAGCTGCCTCCTGCAGTTCTTGACTGGCAACCTTTGACTCATGCTGAGATTACCGAGCTTATCTCTGAACTCAAGTCAGGCAAAGCCCCTGGCTCTGATGCTATACCCCCTAATCTGCTAAAACCCAATTACTTTTCGCACATATCAATACCTCTGGCAGGATCCCTACCTCCTGGAGCTTAGCAATTATTGTTCATTTTTAAATGAGGAAATAGGAACAATCCAGCTGACTATTGCCCCATAAGCCTGCTCTCCATCATTGGGAAACTGTGTGCTAAATATCTCCAACGTTGGATTGAGGAATCCAATATTATTGGTGCTGAACAGATTTGGTTTAAAGTGGGCAGAGCCACACTGGACCACTGCTTTGTCTTAACGCACCTGGTCGATAAATATACTACCATACCAGGTGGTAAACTTTTTACTGCTTTTATCGACCTAAAGTCAGCGTTTGACTCAGTCCCTAAGGGTCTGTTGTGGTCAAAATTGCTCAAAAGTTCTATCGATAGACGACTTCTGTTCCTGATTAGATCCTTGTACAGCCAGACCTCTAGCCAGGTCAGGTGTGGTCTGCAGGGAGAACTTTCAAATCCTATCCCAATTAAGAATGGAATAAGGCAGGGTTGTGTTCTGGCTCCTTTTTTCTTTAATTTATTCTTATCTGACTTGGCCTTTCACATTGGACATATTGAGTCTCATGCCCCAAAGTTGTCAACTACGAAGATTCCACTTCTCCTTTATGCTGACGATGCGGCCCTCCTTTCATTGTCAAGGCCAGGTCTGAAAAGATTACTTTCTGCATTCGGGTCCTACTGTGCTGAGAGCCACTTGTCTATTAATTATGACAAATCTGAAGTATTGGTGTTCTCTAGAGCCTGGAAATTGTGTAACTGGGCTATCAATGGTTATGCTGTTAAGTATGTTTTCCATTTTAAGTATTTAGCTATTCAATTTCAGAACACCGGTGCTTGGACTAGACATCGAATGCAGGTGCTGAACTTGGCCTCCTGTAGTCATTAGCAGATTTTAAGATTTTTTATATACATAAGGAGGCCAGTTTATTCCTTCTGCTCTGCATATTTACAAAGCCAAAACTTTGGCTCAAACTCTTTATGGAATTCCCATATGGATATGGGGCTTTTAAAGAAAATTTCTGGGTCTTCCTCCTTGTGTTGGTTTTGCTCCGATGTACCTGGAACTGGGTGCTCAATCAGTCAAATGTATGGTGTGGATTAACACCTTTAAATGGTGGTTTCGGGTGCTCTTTCTGGCAGTTCCTCGTAGCTACCTCTCCCTGGCATTTGCTGAGTCTCATATTTCTCACTGGAAGAAGGAGCTGATGAAGAAATTACACCTGCTAGGTTTTACAGGGGATGCCCTGGGAGATTATGGCCTTAAGGATGCCCAATTTAGGGTAGTCCAATGGCTTGTGGACATTGACTTGCAATATCTACGAGCCAGAGCTAACAAAACTTGCTCCCCTCTGATCTTCAGCCAATTTAACAATTACGGACTGAGGATGGCTTCCTATTTTTACACTCTAACCATTCCCAAGTATAGAAGAGCTTTCTCCCTAGCTCGCTTTAATGTTCTGCCCTCAGCACTACTGGATGGGAGATTTAAGAGGCTCCCAATTAATGACTATGCCCCTGTGACAGAGCTGAGGTTGAAGCTGTGGGGCATGTCTTTTTATATCGTCCTATGTATAATGCAGGCAGATCTAAGTTACTGTCTCTCCTTGAAACAGACCCTTCTAGACCCAATGTTAGTAATTTGTTCTTATATTGTCTAGGGGTTAACTCCTCATATATCACTTCTTTGATTAACAAATTTTTTAAAGAGCTGTAACCATCAGAGGAGAATGCTGTAAATCCCCTTAGTCAAGTTTTTGGTGACCAATTGTTCATGATTAATTTTCCCATGCTCTTCTTTTGTTGTACTTGTGTTTTGGTCTGTGACCCCAAATAAAGTATTATTATTATTATAAGGTAGAATTAGATCATTTGACTGTGTGTTTTTTTTAAATACCATTTATTTTTTCAAAAAACATCAAGACAAAAGCATTTTTCGATGGGAAAAATTAATGTCAAAATCTTATTTAAAATATATCTGGACCTTAGTTCATTTTAACTTTCTCAAATCAAAACTTGAATCACTCTTTTGCTGTTTATTCCAATGGTTTTTTTAGTTCTTAAACTTGTAGTTAAACTTTCTTTCTCTAAGGATTGCAGGAATCTCACCCAGTGCTGTCAAACCTGAAGATCCAAAGATTTCTAAAATCTGAACAGTAGTTAACTAGCAATTACCAAATGTGATTAGAACAGGAATTATGAACACTTCATATCCTTTCAAAAGGACCAACCACAATTTGAGCAAAATAGCTATTTTTTCATCTAATTCCTCTGGAGACTCTATCTTACAGTCTTCTCATAAAGAGCACATGTCTGGCTGTTCCTATGGAGAAGTCTAATTGCTGGCTCTTAATTGTGATTCCTTTCACAGTGCATCTTCAGTCTGCCTGTCTGGAAATGGGTCATTTCTAGAGGTTTATCTATCTTTCAGGGGTAGTTTAACACATTTTATTACACATTGCTGAAAATTGGAATAGATGGTCATTTTGTTCCTTTTCAGTTCCATAGTCTATGAGCTAGATTAACAATTTGTTTTTATTGATAGTTTTGACCTTTTATGCTTTCTCTCATGAGATAAGGCATTCAAAAATATATTTCTGTATGTTTGTATGTGTATCTAAAAAAATGGCTTCTAGACATTTTGGACTCTCAGCCCAGCAACTGTGGCAATGACAAGCGATTGGGCATTTGAATGACACTACAATTTTTGAAGGTCTGTGAGTTATTTAAAAAATCTTCAGTTAATTCTCTTCATTATTAACTTTGTCTTTCAGTTGCACCATTATTTTTGTTGGACTCAATGACACCCATTGAAAGGTATTTTAAATTCACTCTGTAAAAATTAATATTAACAAAGCAAGCAATAATACCAAAGTTGTCCTGCTTTACATAAACATTTTAGCTTATTAAACCAAGCAAAAATGTTTTGCCAGAATATCTTCATGTGGGTTCTGTTTATACAGACAACTTATTAAAATTCTTAATTTCCACACAGCACATTGAACAAAGTGGTAAAGAAGAAAATAAGCTAATAATTTGCTTTAAAAAAATAAAAATAAAAGAATTAAGTACAAGACTCTTGTATTCATATTATAATGTCTAAACTTCAATACGTTTTTGCTTAGACATGCAACACAGGATGACACATATACAAAATACATCAATATGTAATGCATACAGAACAGATGTCAACTGATGCATTTTTAAATGATATAAATTTGATTCTTCATATAATGTCAATGTCTTGCCATATGTATTATCAGTATGTCTAAAGATTTTACTTCTGTTCCAAAATGATAACAAGTTTGTGATTTTTGGGTATATCTGCGATAAAAACATATTTGAATTGATCTTTTTTTTATTAAAAAATGGTGTTGGGATCAAATTTCAATCTCTGTTCCCAGTTATACAATGGGATAAAAGATGTCTGACATAATCCATTATTGTTTAATGATATCTGCTTTTCAATTGGTGAATTTAATGTCTTATTATCTATTATTTTTGTTGTATAATTTGCAAGATCTAATTCTCTGTCATTTATAATCTCTTATGGATGGTTATTGTACAACAATTATTTTTTGCGATTTAAGACCTGAAGATTTTTATATTTGGGTTACAGCCTGCAACTCAGTGGCACAATACTTCTTTTTAATTTTTTAAAGAATCTCATTTAAAAGGTGAAGAATAATTATTGACCTAAACTTTAGAAAACAACTACCAATACATAGAGGCACTGTAATAATACAATTATTTGACTTTGGATGAATAAACCTGAATAATAGATAAAATTTAATAGAAGACTCCACTCTGTACATATACGGTTAAAATTACTACTACTATTACAGGTACTACTTCTACTACTATTAGTAAACAGAATAGATTTTTCATTCTGTAAGCTTATACATTATCTTCAACTTTAAGAAAAAATAATATAAATATTTTTATTTCAGAATAGGTTTTTCTTTAACTGTTGCTATACTTTGGAATATTTTCAAAGTTTAGAAGAAAGTAATTGAGTTGAACGTGAAGAATTATAAAGTATGGCAAAAGGATAATCAAATATGTACATTTTGTACATTATTGGAAGACTTGCTGACTGGTTATTAGAAAAGAAAGCATGCATTCATAATAAAGGCACATATAATGAGGAAATGAAACAAAATCAATCAATTGTAGAGAAAGCAGTACAGTATTTGCCTAATAAAGTCCTAAGGGAAATTCTGAAAATGTATCTTCTGATTTATATATCAAATATTTAACTCCTTCTTCAGTGATAGTATATAAAATATTTGATAAATTCAATGTGTTGTGAACATATTATTTTGAGAAGGTACTAAAGATTATTTAAACCAGCATCTTGAAATCAAAGTGATTATTTTATTTAATTTTATATATTTTGCCTATTATTTGCCATTTATCTTGCCATGGGTTTACTCCAGGTGGCTTATAATAATAAAAAGGGGGAAAAAATGAAAAGGCATGTAAACAGAAGTAAAATAATAGAATAATAAAGTAAATAATGATAAAGGAACACAATGAGAATAGATTCACCAAGTTGATGACTAAAAAAGATGGATGGGTGGAGAGCAGAGAGTCAAAGCTGGGATAGAAAAAAAGGGGAAAGGATGTAAACAACGGAGTCACCTTGACAGAAAAGAGCAGAACCTTATAATTTCTCAGCAATTGGCTCTGTCCTTTTAGGCCAGAACAAGAAAGCTAATGGCTATGCAAGGAGATCACTGCTTCTATTATTTGCTCACCAATTTAGTGTTGAAATAATAGAAGAAGGAATGAAGATAACAGGGACAAAAATGGCTATGGTGATTTGGAATAAGAGAGCTTTTATCAGAGAGAGGAAGATGAAAATTCAATTATGTTGTAAGATATAGGCACTACATTCCCATGCTGGGTTAAGGGCTAAAATTAGGCTCTTACTGCTTCTTTTAGAACTAATTCACTCAATTGTATATATTCTAAAAACTGGAATTATAACACTGCAACATTTGCAAAAGAAACAGAAAAAAATGGGTGAAAAATTAATTGAATAAGTCATATATGGTTCTCCGAATGTTAAATCTGCCATTATAAATTGCCCTTGATTTACTACCAGAATTGGGACAAGAATTATCACCCATTGAATGAAGCAGCTGATAAACAGGATGCTACATAACTGCTTTGCTCAATGACTGCAATCCTAGCATTCCTAGTTGCAATTTCCTAGTTCACTTGGGGTTTAAGGTCTCTGATGGGTATTCCTTTCAGTTTCAAAGTCTGCTGAAAATAGTCTGTCCCAAATTCCAAGCAGGATTAGAGTTATTAGTTGAACAATGCAGGGACATTGTGGAAACCCAATAAACATCCAGATGGATAACTCCATATTATTGCCAGGACAATACTGTGAAGGTGTTTTGTTAATACCTTCATATTTCATTATTTAAAAGTAATAATATATTATTTTTATTACCTTATAAGTCATCAAATGTGACAAACATACTTAATATTGTTCCTTCATCCTATTTTCCCCTACGATGTTAAGAAAGAATGACTGGGTGAGACTAGATCTCACAGACTCCTGGTTTGTAGGCCAGCATCTTAATCATTACTCCAAACTGGGCTTTACGATTTCATTACATATAATTATATAATTTATTTATTATCTGGGTTTCTTGTGGTCAACCCAGATATCAGTAATTTCATCATCATCAATCATGATACCAGTGAAGATATAACATTTAGTAGAATAAGATTTCATTGTGTGGCTCTTCTTCACCAAGAGGAGAAAGACACATTTTCCCTGTACACAGGCTAATGATTCTTTAATAATGCCTTTCATTATTTTTGTACAATGCGTACAATTATTTCCCAATAATTATGTAGATAGACTGCTATAACATGAATACAGGTTAATATTTGATGTTTACAGAGAACAAGTAACCTGGGAGAAAGAATCTAGAGTCATATATCTGAGTCCAGTCTTCTAAGTGTAGAAAGAAAGAAGGGCCAATTTGAGAGTCTTCAACATGGTTGTAATCTGGAGTCTTAGCCAACAGTTTCCAAACCATTTTCAGCACCCCAAAATATGTTATAATTATTTAGCAAATGTTTTTCTATTGGATTGTTAATTATTGTCATTTAATGAAGTAGCTTTATTAAGCATTATTTAATACTTCATTATTTGTAGTTCAGATTAGGGTATGTCCTAACTTCAAGATAGGTAATGTTAACTGATCAAGTCAGTATGCATCAAAAGATACCAAGAAATCTCTGCAGTTTGGTTAGCTGGTCTTTCTTCCTCCATAGCTCAATCTATGTAATCATGCAAATGACAGGTGGCTCATAGTGTTTTTGAGATAAATTGTTCATAAACGTTTTTTTATCAATAGATGAGAACTTGGAAAATGATGTGATTCCATTTTCATTAGTTTGCCATATGTGGATACTGGAAAGACACATGGCAATTCACTGTAGTTAAGGCAGACAACATGGCAACATAAGAGTTTTCAATGACAAATGATAAAACTCACTGTATATATGCACAGCTACTAATAGTAATTGTCCATTTCATTCATTCAATGGAATCCATAGAATTTGGCAGGTATGAGCAAGTCTTGCCATTTCTTTTCACATTTAACACATACCATTATTAGAGTTTGATTAAATATGATTGCCATTTAACTGTCATAAAAATGACTGACTAAGAAGTAAGTAAGAAGAGTTATATACATTTGTATTGATTTTATCTCAAAGTATTCTGGTTATACAATCTGAGGTTATATTTTAACACAGAATACCCAGCAAATCTTATGTTTTGAGATAGGCCTTCATTATAAACAACATCTTTCATTTACACAATCTTCATGGTTTTGTTTATTATTTGCTTAAACTCCTTGTGTAAGACTTTCAAAACTATGTTTAGTATCAATTTAACAGAATCATTGTAAGAAGATGAGAAGCGACGGGAGGAAATAATCTTTTTATGAATTCATAATGGATAGAAATTTATCCAAATTGATTTTCTTATTGCAGAAAATTAAACTGATGTACATAACAATCTAAAAGTAATTTTGTAGTCTAAAAAAATATATTTAATTCTTTGCTCAGAAAAGTAGTGTTTGAAGTTTCTAAATTAAACTCTTTTTTGAAAAATATGACTTAAAACTCTTTTTAAAGAGGAAGGCGGAGCTTCATTTCGGCGATACAGCTGCAATCTTGGGGCTCTGAGATCACAGCCGATATTTTCGCCCCTGGTCGGTCCCAATGGACCTAAACCATCCCGTAGAGACAGGGATTGAGAAGGGTGCTGTCCCAGGATCCCAGAGATATCGCAAAATCTCTGGTTTGATCCGGGAGAAGCCCTTTTGCTGGCGGCGGAGAGGCAGCCCCCATAGCTGCTGAAGTCAGGACAGCTCCGGAAAGAAAGTGGCTGGAAAGAAGTGTGTCGGCTGGGTGAGAAATTCCTTTTGTGTTGTAAATTCGCTGAGGCTTGAAAGGGCATCATGAACAAAGAAGAAATCTGTGAGGCTTTTTTTTTGACCAAACTGTTTGAGCAGCGTTTTTTAAAGTGATGTCAAATTGAGGCTTGGATTCTTTTTTCTTTTTCTTATTTTTTTTCTGGGGACGTAAGTGTGACTTTGTAGGTAACCAGATTGAATTTTCTCTTATATATATATTTTATGCTCCTTTTGATTTTTTAATTTTTTCTAGGATAGAGGCTCCCTTTAGCTATTTTCTTTTTCCTTTTTTTTGTATACATTACTCATTTTTTCTGGCTGGGGGGGGGGAAGAGCATTAAGAAACATTGCAACACTGCCAACTAGAGGCTTGAAAATACTTTAAGACTCCTTCTCAGGGACATTTCAACGTGATAAGATAGAGGGAGAGCATAGCAAAATATTATTACGGGTGTTTTCCTGGACTCTTATCAATATTTCAACATTTGAGGCTTAGCTTTGAAGCTGCTGGAGAAGAGAGTCATAATAAGAGCCTTGGATAAATAAATAAAGTGCAGTGTGCTCTCTTATATATATATATATATATATACCCCATTCGCCAGCCTTTTTGTAAATCTCAATTCTAGTAATATTCTTATTTTTGCCTTTTATTTTAAAGGGAAAGTCTCAGAGTTTTTTCTTTATTTTTCTTTTTTTCTCTTTATTTTTATTGGGACTTCTTTGCTTTTTCTATCCATGTTTTTGGACCACTTTGTTTTTCTTTTTTGATTATTGAGATTAAGGTGTGAAGAATCTGAAGGAATTTCTTTTTTTCTTTTGTTTTTTATTTGCTCTTAATCAATAATATCATTTTTGGGTTTGTTTGTTTTTTTCCTTTCTATTTTTCCTTTTTTATGGTGGACTACTTTGTAATTGGATTAGGGTCAAGAAGAATTTGAAGATTTTTCTTCTTTCTTTTTTCCTTTTTCTTCTTTGGTTTTGGGTCTTTTACTATTGGATTTTTCCATTTTGGATTATAATTGACTATTCTACCAGTTGGATTAAAAGTCAAAAAGAATTTGAAGCTTTGGAGGCATTAAAATGAGCAGGAAACCAATACCAGTTGGCATTTCTACTTCTACCTCTGATTCGCCACCAGCTGGAGGACAACGTTTAATTCAGACAATGTTGAAGCAAAATAAAGAACAAGAAATAGTAACTTTACAGATGATTATGCAAGGAATCCAAGATCTCAAGATAAAGTCAGACATCATTGAACAAAGAATAGAGAAGACTGATGAAAAAATGGAAAATATCAAACAAATGATGGGGAAGTATGAGGAGAGATTCCAAAAAATTGAGGAAGAAGGGAAACAAAGAGAGGAGAAGATTGGAAATATTGACAGTAGATTAACAGTGGTTGAACAGGAAAAAAATGGGATGTTGAGGTGGGAGATGGAAAGGTCAGAATTTTATCTCAGATTTCAAAATATAGAAGAGGAAAAAGGAGAAAATTTGGCTGCGATAATGATAGAAATTTTGGCAGATGCTTTGGAAATTACAGAGGAAAAGATGATGGATGGAGTAGATGAGGTATATCGAGTTTATACAAGATATGCGATAAGAAATAAATTACCAAAGGAAGTCCATATTAGATGTACCAAAAAATCCATCAAAACACAAATATTACAAGTGATAAGAGAGAAAACATTGAAATACAAAGGTAAAGAGATTGTGGTTTTAAAACAAATACCCAGAAGAGTGAGAGAGATGAGAAGAGAATATCGATTTCTGACCAAAATGCTACTGGAAAACGAAGTGAATTATAGATGGCTGATTCCAGAAGGATTAATGTTTACGTGGCAAGAGCAGAGACATAGAATTGATTCAATTGAGAAAGCAGAACTTTTCCATGCAGAATTTTTTGGAAGAAGAAGAGAGGAGGCAGAGAAAGAGGTCTCATTAATTGAGTTTCAAGAGGAACAACTGGAGACTGAAAAAGAGAAAGGAGCTGTAGGTGGACAGGTGGACAGTAAAGAACAGCGTGAAGTGAGATCCACGAGAGCTGTTAGACCTAAATATAAAAATAATCATGGAAGAAAGAAAACTGATTACAATGAACATAAATGGACTTAATTCAGCTGTTAAAAGAAGGAAAACTTTTCATAAATTAGAGAAATTAAAATTTGATATAATTTGTCTACAAGAAGTTCATATTAAAAAACAACATGAACAATTGTTAGTACAGCCAAAATTGGGGAAAATATTTACTTCTTTGATTCAATATAAGAAAAGAGGAGTGGTTCTATAAATTAAAGAGGCTATCCCAGCAAAACTGATCTACACTGATGAAGATGGAAGAGTATTAATGGTGGAAATAATGGACAATAATATAAAAATACTCTTGATTGCAATTTATGCTCCGAATGAAAAACAAGAAGAGTTTTATAAAAAGCTACACATGAAAATAACTGGACTGGACTATGTTAATATAATTATGATGGGAGACTTTAATGGAATTGTGGACAATAATTTGAACTATATAGCAACAACAACCAAGCAAAATAGAAAGGCTCTCCCTAAATCTTTTTTTTAAAATGACAGACGAACTATCTTTAAAAGATATTTGGAGAGAAAGAAATGTTAAAGCTAAACAATATACTTTTTATTCAAATAGACATTTATCATGGTCCAGATTAGATATGATTTGGATATCAACAGAATTAATATCCAATATTCAAGAAACAAATATTGAAACAAGTACTTGGGCAGATCATAGCCCAATGACAATTAAATGGAAGGGACAAAAAAAAAAAGATCGAGATGGACATTAAATAATACTATTTTAAAGGAGAAAGATTTTATACAATGGATGGAGAAGGAATTGGCTTTTTTTTTCAGAGAAAATAAAAAAGAAGATACTTCAACGCAGAATGTTTGGGATACAATGAAGGCATATGCTGGAGGTCTGATAATAGATTATACAAGAAAAAAGAATATTAGGAAAAGGCAAGCTTCTAAGGTCTTAGAAGATGAGTATAAAAGACTTGAAAAAGAATTACAGAAAATGCCACAGAAAAAAGATATTAAATTGAAGCTGGATGTAATTAAACATAAAATGGAATTAATAGAGAAAGAAGAATTGGCACAGAAAATCAGAAATTCTAAACAGAATTACTTCGAAGATGCGAATAAACCAGGTAGATGGCTAGCATATAAATTGAGAAAGGAGAAGGAATCAAGAAAAATATTGAAGTTAATAGATGATCAAGGCCAAGTTTGTTATGGTAATAAGGAGAAAAAGGAAATTATTCGAGATTTTTATGGGCAACTATATAAACAAGAGAATATTGATGAGGTCTCAAAATTATAAAATATATTGTGGTCTCAAAATTATAAAATGACAATGTCAACAGCATATAAAGAAAACTTGTATGAGATGTTTTATAGGTGGCACTTTCCCCCGACAAGAATAGCAAGAATGTTTAAGAACAAATCTGAAAAATGCTGGAAATGTCATCAGATACCCGGCTCGTATTACCATATGTGGTGGACTTGTGAGGACGCTAGAAAATATTGGACTATAATTCGCATGTGGTTGGAAAAAATGACAAAGAAACACATAGACTTGAAACCAGAGATCTTCTTATTGGGAATTTTACCTGATATATTTAGTAAAGATTTGAAGTACCTGATTGTAAATGTATTAACAGCGGCTAGGATTGTATTTGCTAAAAATTGGAAGAATGAGAAAATTCCATTACAGGATGAAATTATTAAGAAAATATTGGAATGTGCTGAGATGAGTAGATTGACATTTGAAATTAGAGAGCAAGAGGATAAACAGTTTTATGAAATTTGGGATCTTTTTTATCAATGGTTAGATGATAAAATACGATAATAGAATATTTAGAATGCTAGACAGTAAGGAATATTTTTATTTTGCTATTTTGCTATTATTTTGTTATTTGACATTATATTTATAAAGGGTTTTTTAGGATTGATTTGATATGATTATGTGATTTGTTATAGAGTAAAATGGTTTAAAGTATTGTTAGCTCATAAAGCATGAATGATTAAAAATATAGTCAAAAAATTTTTTTTTAGTGATATTAGGATATATAAGTTTGGATTGACAATATGAGTTGTTATGTAACATAATTGCAATTGAGACTACAGAATGAATGCACAAAAATGATGAACCAACTGACACACTGGATGTACATATAAGAGTTGATATTTTTATGTTTTGTTTGTCTTGTTTGTTTGTAGAAAATTAATAAAATCTTTTTCAAAAAAAAACAAAACTCTTTTTAAAGAGAGGTGTAATGTTGATTCCCCCCCCATCTTATTTTCTATTTGTTGACTTTTGAAAGCAATTTTTAATTTTTGCTTTATAAAAGTGTCTAGACTTTATTTTTAAGTAACTTAAAATTAATAAATAAATAATATTAAGAGTTAAAGTCAGATTGGAATCCAAAATGGATATAAAGTGCCAACCATTTTGCTATTTGTTTTCGCAGAAAATGCACCATGAATTTTTAAAACATTCATGTCTAAAAAATGGAAAGAAAAAAGTTTGTGACAATTATAGCCAATGTTTTTAAAAAAAACTAAAAAGAAATATTTTCTAGGCTTATCTAGAGAATAATATTCTCTAGGCTTATGAAAATCGGACACGAGGCATGTTGCAGATGACATCTGGAATCACTAACTTACCAATACTCTAAAATTCACTTTGACTGTGAGTGGGAGGGATATAGAAGTTCTACTGGCTTAGACCTTTTTTCAAAATGAATGCCCTGGGACTGTATTGCTTTCGTGCCTTAATTTGAGAAATGGTGGCATGCAGGCTAAGCCCAAATTTCTAGGCTTGTTGAGTATAGATCTCCCATTATAACCCTGATTCAAATGGGGTAGCAACAGAAAGGGAAGAAAGGATAAAAAGTTCCTCCAACATTGGACCCGCACCCAACTTTTCAACTTCCTGAAGACTTGGTTCTGGCAGCTAGTCTGCAGTCCCAAGGGTTAATGGATTAGACAGGCCCCACCATCTTGGTGGAAAGAGCTGGATGGAAAGGAACCACTGTGACTTAACCCTAGCAAGTTGCAATGGTTGTGGACTTTTGCCCCTGCCCTGTGGTCAAAAGGGCAGTTCACAACTTTGAGTCCCTCACACAATCTGGTGCACAATTGAGAATCCTCTTGGATTCATGGCTTCTGCTCAAAGAGCATGTGACAGCTATGGATGCATCTATTCCCGAAATAGGAAGTATTCCAAGAGTACTTACTAATAGCCACATATGCCTTAGTCACCTGCAGTTTGGATTACTGTACTGTGCTCTATATGGGATCCCGAGAAAACAATCTAGAAGTTTAAACAGTGTACAATGCAGTGGCATATGCACTTTTGGTTGTCACATGAGTAATATCACTGCTGCTAAGCTGCACTGTCTTCCAGTTGTTTTCTGACTGCAATATAAGGTGCTAGATATCAACTTAAAAACCCAACATGAGCCAGGATCAAGTTTTTTTGTGAGACTATCCCTCTCTGAGGGTATCTGTTCATCCTACTAGATTAGATAAGATAGTCTTCTCACCTAAATATTCTCAGGAACTCAGAGATAAACCTTTTCAGTGACCTTTCCAGTGCTTTGGAATAGCCATCCACCTAGCATACAAGCAATCCCTACACTTTTAGCTTAGAAGTCAGGGCTCTTCCCCTAAGCATTGGGCTAGGATGGAGATTGAGCTGCCGAATGATTGGTCTGGTGCACTAGGGAATAGTACTTTAAAGAAATGTTATAAGCTTCCTGGAGTCATTATATAATATAGGCATCCATATAAGTTCTGTAATTAAGTGAATAATTTTTAAAGAAGTTTTATTCAGGTCTGTATTGTTCTTACATGTTTTAAATTCAGGTCCATATTGTTATATGCTTAAAATCCAATGTTTTATTGCTATGGCAATATAGCATTGAGAGTCAGGATAAGGGAGCAGCATTAAACATTGATTTTGTCTGTTTCTCACAATTACAGCAATAGCTCTGCTAAATCATTTTTACTGATAGCCTGTTGAAGATTAAGAGTTCTAAGTATTAACTTGAGAGGTTTCATTTATGGTCTAATGATTATATAGGGAGCAGTTTGATGAGGATTTTGAATCCTGAAAACTTGAAGTTTCAAACAGATGAAGAATTTGGGGAGAATTTGGTTTGTTTCAAGTGAGAACTTGTTTGCTACCTATCACTGACTGAGAAGCATTTCTGCTTCACATTTCTGGAATGAGTCTTTCTCTATTTTTCTTTTAAACTCAGGAGAGATATTTATGTGTGATATGTGTCCTAAATACTTAAGACTTTTTAAGAACATTTTCTGATTCATAACATAATTACACTGTGGTTGTTGTTTTATTTGATTGGCTTTTAATGTTATGGTTTATCTTAAATTGCCCAAGAATTGAATTTTCAAACACGTTAAAGATAATGTGATAGAAATTCCTAGATCTTTTTAGGAATTTCTTTCAAAGAAAACATGAAGCCAAAATAATATTCCTTTTATGACAAAGCTTAGTTAAAAGAAGTTACTAAATGAACGTAATAATAGGATGTATAGAAATAAAAAACTCCAATACAAGGGGCAGACTTCAAAACTGTTGAGCTAATTTATCAATTAATAAATTGTAAATTTATATTTAATGTATTTCAGAGACTAAAAATAAAAAATTATAAAATATGCTGTTACAGTAGGTACACTACAGTAAAAAAAGAACTAAAATAATGTTGATGATTTCTTAATGACTCAGCAGAATGCTTGCCAGCTGCAAAGTCTTGCAGATGTAAATTGCCTTATTTTTTTTTATCTTTTAGTCACGTTAGTCAGAAATTCTTTAAAAGTTACTGGAATAGTAAATGCTCTGTCCCCTCATTAGCATTCTTGAGATCCCCGTGCTTTGATTGCCCAAAGCGCGGGGCACTCTGATTGGTTAGGCGAGCCGTGCCGATTGGCTCGCTAAGAATCTCCTGCGATTGGTCTATTCGAATCGCGGGAGATTCAAAGTGGTGCTATTGGCCGCGGCCGCCGTGGCTAAAGGAATAAAAGCCGCAAACCTTTTCTATAGCGCCAGTTCGGTTCCTACACAAATAAAAGAGCATGATTTGAAGTCACCGACTCCTGGCATCATTTTCGAGGACACGACACTAGCGACGAAGGTGGGATCCAGACCCTAAACCGAACCACGTGTCCGACGGAAGCCAGATGAATCTCCACGATGGTGAAAATCGCACCCCCCGCACCCTTCAACCCCGCCACCGAGGACTGGGAATCGTACTCCGACCGATTCCGCATGTTCCTCGAGTGCAGCGATCTGAAGGACGCCACCGGCCCCATGAAGCGCACCGCCTTCCTGACCCACTGCGGGACCGAGGTATTTAAGATGGCCAAGGCACTTGCCAAACCCGCCGATGCGACCGCGATGGACTGGGACGTCCTCGAGCCAATACTTCAGCGGCACTACGCTCCAGAGGTACCTTTCCTGATCCGACGCAACGAATTCTACCGTCAGGACCAACGGTCGGGTGAGAGTTTCAGCGACTTCGTCACCGAACTACGGCGCCTAGGGGGGCTGTGCGAATTCGACAACCTGAACGACGCCCTGCGAGACCAAATCATGCTCGGCCTGTGGGACCTCGTCCTCCAGAGCCGGCTGAGGGCCAAGGGCAACATCAGCCTTGCAGACACCCTCACCGCAGCTGCAGCTGCCGAAGCGACCCGAACATCCGCTGACCGCATGCACTGACCGAACGCTGGGGACCGCAGTGGAAACAACCACCCTGCAAGGTCGGCCGAGGCCCAACCCGAGACGACCACCCACCAGGGCGACTTCCACTCGGCATCGGGCACTTCTGACGAAGAGGAGGAAATTCATCGCCTCCAGGCAGGCCGCGACCCACGGAACCGGCGGGGTCGTAAGTCGAGGACCAACTGTGCCAGTTGCGGAGGCGACCACCCCAGGTCCGAATGCTGGTTTTTCGAGTCAATCTGCCGGCATTGTGACAAGAAGGGACACATCGCCCGCGTCTGCCACCTCAAAAAGAACCGCAGCCCACCCCGATGGGACCAGAGCGAACGGAGGAGAGAGAGCACACCACCCCGGACCAGAGATTGCCCCTCGGACAACAGATGGGACCGGAACGGACGATCCCTATGAGGCGGCGAGACCCAGCGAAGAGAGGAGACCCATCAGACGGTCACCATCGGCCACGCCACAACCAATGACGCCCGGAAGGTCTACGTGGAGGTAGGCATCGAGGGCGAGCCATGCAAAATGGAGGTGGACTCCAGGTCCTACCTCTCCATGATAGCATGGCAAGAAATAAAGTGGTGCCTACCATCCAAAGGAAAAGCCTAGACAGCCAGAGATTAATCGTAAAGGACTACCAGGGAAACCGCATCCCGGTAATCGGAACCAGACAGTTCAACATAACATACAAAGGGCGCACCGAAAAGCTTCCCCTGACCATCGTCGATCGCGACCGCCCAAGCCTACTAGGACTGCAATGGTTCACCCCGCTCGGCATTGCAGTCACGGGAATCGACCACGTCACCGACGACAGCTGGGAGCAACAACTGGCCCGGGAATTCCAAGAGGTCTTCGACGGAAACCTAGGCAAGTACCGAGGGCCCCTTATATCATTCAACCTAGACCCAAACGTTTCCCCAAAACGCCTAAAACCAAGGCGGGTGCCATTCGCACTTAAACCCAAGATAGACGAGCAAATTGACAAGCTCGTCAAACAAGGGGTCCTACAGCCAATAGACCACGCCCGGTGGGAGACCCCCATAGTCATCCCGATCAAGCTCGATGGGTCGGTGAGGATCTGTGGGGACTATAAGGCCACCCTAAATGGTGCTTTGCAACAAAGCGCCTACCCCGTCCCAGTAGTGCAACACCTACTGCATTCACTGGGAGGGGGCAAGGTTTTCGTCAAACTCGACCTCACCCAGGCATACCAACAGTTGCCAGTCGACGAGGAAACGGCAGAAGCGCAAACCATAGTCACCCACCAGGGAGCATTTAAATGCAACTGGCTCCAATTCGGAGTCAGCGTGGCACCGGGAATATTCCAAAGCCAATGGAAAGACTATTACAAGGCATCAAGGGGGTGGTACCGTACTTCGATGACGTCTTAGTGTCAGCAACCAACCAAGCCGAACTGGAGGGTCGCCTAAGGGAGGTCCTAACCAAATTCAAAGAGACCGGGCTCAAGGTAAAAAGGGAGAAATGCCAATTATACACGGAACGGGTTGAATTCCTAGGATATCTCCTAGACCGTCACGGCATTCACCCCACAAACCAAAAAATCAAGGCCATCAAAGAAGCCCCCACACCCAAGTCGAAGACGGAGCTACAGGCATTCCTGGGGCTACTTAACTTTTACAATGTTTTCCTGCCCCAAAAGGCGACGGTGGCAGAGCCTTTGCATAGGCTCCTGGACAAGGCAGCGACCTGGACTTGGGGGAGACGCGAGCAAGCCGCCTTCCAGAGAACAAAGGACCTCCTCACTTCAGACACTGTCCTTATACAGTACAACGAGACCCTACCCCTGGACGTCACATGCGACGCATCACCCTTCGGCATCGGCGCTGTCCTCAGCCATACTCTCCCCGACGGAAAAGAAGCACCCATCGCGTTCTTTTCAAGGACCCTCACCAAACCGCAGTGGAACTACAGCCAGCTGGACAAAGAGGCTCTGGCTATTGTTGCCGCCGTAAAAAGATTCCACGAGTACTTCTACGGCCGGACATTCACTATCATAACCGACCACAAGCCGCTGCTGGGAATCCTTGCAGGAAACCGGGCCACCCCGAACATTCTGTCTCCCCGAATGACAAGGTGGTCCGAGTTCCTGGCGGCCTACAACTACGAACTCATACACAGACCGGGTAAGATGATCTCCCATGCAGATGCCTTAAGCCGCTCGCCGCTACCGGAACCTGACACTGACCCAGCACCCACGACGACCACCCTCAGCATAGAGACTCTACCCAACCTGCCCATAACCGCGTCAGACATTGCCCGAGAGACTAATAAAGACAAACGTCTGGCGCGGGTGTTGCATTGGGTAGAGAAAGGGTGGCCGGAAAGGGACAACGATGAGTCCGTCAAAACATTCCGGAACCAGCAAACGGAACTCTCGTTATTAAAAGGGTGCATACTATGGGGGGATAGGGTGGTCATTCCCGAAAAACTACAAGGGAAGATTCTGGAACTATTACACGAGGGGCACCCTGGCATCGTTAGGACTAAAGCCCTGGCCAGAAGTTACGCTTGGTGGCCAGGGATGGACAGACAGATTGAGACATGGGTAGCAAAGTGCCAACGATGCCAGGAAACTAGGCCAAGCCCACCCACAGCACCCGTCCTAGAGTGGGAAACCCCAAGGGGACCTTGGTCTAGGATCCACATAGACTTTGCCGGGCCCACAAAAGGACACACCTTCCTTATAATAACTGGCTGGAGGTAAGCAACATGAGGACAACAACCACGGAGGCCGTGATCAAGGAACTCAGCAAACTGTTTGCAACGCATGGCCTCCCAGACGTCGTCGTTTCCGACAACGGGCCCCAATTCACCTCGCTAGAATTCAAAAAATTCCTAGCGGAAAGGGGCATCCGACACGCGCTGACAGCACCGGCGCACCCGGCGGCGAACGGTAGGGTGGAACGGATGGTGCAATTCACTAAGAAAACCATCCGGAAAATAGACCACGGGGAGATCCAGGAGAAAATAAATAAATTGCTCTTCACCCAACACATAACCCCAAATACCACAACGAATAAGAGCCCAGCCGAACTGTTAATGGGGAGGAAATTAAGGTCCCCACTCGACAGATTACACCCCACGTATAACCCGGAGAAGCCCCCAGACTCAACCAGCAAACACCAAACTTTCGCACCAGGCGACCCCGTGTACGCAAAAAACCTGATGGGAGACCCATTATGGGTACTGGCCGTCATCACACAAATAACAGGCCCACACTCGTACCGGCTACAAACAGCAGACGGACGAGCATGGAAATGCCACATCGACCAACAAAGGTCGAGGACGACCACCCAAGAGACCACCGACGCACAAGCAGGCGAAACCAACCCCCACAACACAAACCAAGGGGGGAGGGAATACCCAGGGGACCAAAACCAAAGAAGAATAAACCAGCCATACTTACCGGAAAACAGCCAGCACGACCCCTCGCCAGGAAGAGACAGCCAGGCCAGCTCGACCGACCCAGGGAGACCGAGCGGGAGTGGCGAAACCCGCAGCTCAACCAACCCAGGAAGCCCAGGAGGGAGCTACGGAGAGCGGCCTGGCCTGACAGACCAGCCGGTTCCCATGACGGCATCCGGAGAAGCAGAGACCCCGACCGAACTGGCCGGGATCCAACCTACGACTGAGCTGCGCAGGTCCAGTAGGCTAAGATGGAGCCCCGCCTACCTACGGGACTACGCGACGTAAGGACTAAACCAAGAGGGGAGGGGTGTTCTGTCCCCTCATTAGCATTCTTGAGATCCCCGCGCTTTGATTGGCCAAAGCGCGGGGCACTCTGATTGGTTAGGCGAGCCGCGCCGATTGGCTCGCTAAAAATCTCCCGCGATTGGTCTATTTGAATCGCGGGAGATTCAAAGTGGTGCCATTGGCCGCGGCCGCCGCGGCTAAAGGAATAAAAGCCGCGAACCTTTTCTATAGCGCCAGTTCGATTCCTACACAAATAAAAGAGCATGATTTGAAGTCACCGACTCCTGGCATCATTTTCGAGGACACGACAGTAAAGGTCTGGATTCAGAGATTAACATCTTTACATTAACTTTCAAAAAGTATAAAAA
Organism: Hydrophis major; assembly: GCA_033807585.1. Classification (NCBI taxonomy): domain Eukaryota; kingdom Metazoa; phylum Chordata; class Lepidosauria; order Squamata; family Elapidae; genus Hydrophis; species Hydrophis major. Next base: position 204,946,718 of record CM066330.1, on the reverse strand, counting down.
GAAGCTCAGTATGGCATGGGAGACAGTAAACTTTTCAAATGATAGGCATATCATACTGTACAGAGAATAATCCATGTCCTGTCAATTAAAGAGAAAGTGAATCTAGGAATAAGGACTAGAATAGAGATAGTACTTAAACTATAGAATAGTAATTCTGAAGCAGAAAAGCAAATAGGTATCCAGCCAACCACTATTTAATCAAGTTGTATATTAATTGGTCATCATTGGCTTACTTTACTAGAACTATAAATAATTAGTCTTCAAGTTAGCTCTGAATATATTCTAATCTAATCGAAGAAGTTTGCATTACTTTAGATGCATAACTCTCTTAGATGGAATATAACCAGCTTTAGAGACTGGATTTAATTTTAGTAATTGTTTTTATTCTCAGGAGTAAAGCAAACTTGTAGAATTGCCTCAAACCATAAAAGGTCTACAGTTGCTAATATAACCTTTAGTGAAGTTATGATCTTCAACTTAAATAGTAAATGCATATAAAGTAAGTATTCCAATAGCCACGAAAGCTTCCAAAATAATTTCTGTCTTTTTAAAATCAACAGATTTGACAAGATCCTGACCTAACCATTGCCCTTCCCTAATTAAAAGAAAGCTGACTGTTAGCATTTCTAGTTAATGCCATTTTCACTTTGGCTCCTTTCTTGCTTAATTAATAGGGAAGATATGTAAAACATTAATCATTCGTTGTTCAGAACAGCCAATTTTAAGTGGTCCACATTCACACCAAGATACAAACATTCTTAGCAGAACTGTTCTGGGGAAGCAGGAAAAAAAATCAAAGACATATCTATGAGAAATTAGGGAAAGAACAACACTGAAAAGCTAGGGACCAGAAGAGACATTTCATGTGGGAAGGAAGGAGAAAGAAGAGTAAAATGTTGGGTAAGGTACATAAATTAAAATGCTGTTTGAAGAACATGCCAGTGGAGAGTCATGGAAAAAAATTAGTAAGATTCCTACTTCCCCTATGGGAGCTCTCTATGGGAGAGTTCTAATAGCAAAGGAGAAAAAAAAAAGATGATCAATATTGATTATCCAAGGTCAATTGCATTATCCACGGTCAACATTATTCCTCTTACTGCTATTATTTGTTGTACTATTAATTAAAATAATACAGAAGTATATATACACTTTGAAACTTCATGAAGTAGTTAATCTGCTAATGAGTTTGAGGACCCTGGACTGAAATGGAGCAGATAGGCCAGACTACGAAACAGATAGATCAGTCAGCAATTCACAATCAAAAAGCCTGTGATAATTGCAAAATGGACAAACTCATTCTACCTCAGACAAGTTGTCCTGATTTGGACAACTACATTAAGTCCATGAATGTTGTGAAACTACATTCAGTCCAGGGCATTGTTAAAAATTCCAGAAATGGAGGAGAAGTTATCAGAGGCCTATAGTGCTTCAAACCTATCTGATTTGATTTGATTTGTTTGTTTGAAGCAGGTTGCTATTTTGATTTGGGAATCTGCTTCCAAAGTGTGAGATTGTGGCTGAAGAAAAACCACCAGGATTCAAAGTTGATCCAAGGAAAAAGGCTTTATTGGATATACATCTGTGCAGATGGGTTCTCCCCTTTGGCAGCTGGGAAGAATGAAAGGCAAAGCTTAAAGGCTCTACTCTTATACCCTAAAAATTGACACACACACCCCAGTATACAAATGGCTTGATTTACAATCTATTTTCAGGATACAAGTTACATTTTATTATCTTATGGTACCTAGCACACAGCAAACCCCAAATTGGCATCTGGCATTTTCAAAGGCATTCCAAAAAGTGTGATAATTTCCAGCGCTTCAAAGACATTCCAAGATAATCAGTGTTTGGTACTGCCCCTCTCCACTTCAAAAGAAAACATCTCTTTTCATCATGAACTTTGAGTCATAAAATAGATACACTTCTCACAATCCCCCCTGTTCTTGTTTCATCCTTGACTCAAACTCAGTTAATAACAAGTCTGCTGTCTTCCATCCTTCTTCAGGAGATTCCTCTAGATACTCCAATGGATCATATTGTTGCCTTAATACCATCATTTGTTCAGTAACTTGCCTTTTAGCTATCAGGGAGAGAGTGCTAGTTATCGTGCGAATGAATATGGGAAGCACATATGGTAGTATTACACATCCTGCTGCAATGATACCAATGAGTGCTACTATGGCTTGTAACCCTGGAAGCTTAGGAAACCAGGATCCAAACAGGTTCCCCATATTGAATCCTTCCCAAGTCTGGACTGGTACATTTACCATTCGGTCTGCTATCTCCTGGATCACCTTTCCACTGTCATCAATTTCGATGCAGCAGTTGGTTAAATTAAATTTCCCACATACTCCTCCCTCCTTAGCAAGCAAATAATCCAGAGTCAAGCGATTTTGCATTATACATGTTAGTCATCCCATGAGGCTCTTCTCCTAGCACAAATATATTTCTCATTTTTTGCATATGTTCTTCTCCATTCCACAGACCCACACCCATTATCTCCCTCATCCATTGCCTCGCAGGCATCAAAGATTACTGATTGTGACACCCTAGGATTATATAAATCATGGTTCACCATTACCTTGTTCCCTGCCTGAATTCTTATGGTGTACCTATGTGTGGGACCTTTCGGGTCATAACATTTGACACTCCCTCCATCCTTACAAATGGAGTAAGATGTCCCATTGTAGATACAAGTCCTGGAGTCTTTTGTCCTGCAACTCAGTTGAGTATGGAAAATTAGAGACTTTGTCATGTGTCCCTATTTTCGTTGTTTTTATGCATTGATCACACTATCCCTCAGTCTTAACTTTTGTCTTTATCTCAGTCTCTCCTCCTATCCTGTCCATGAATAGGTAAATAGTCACTAGGCAAATCAGCTGCATGTTACCACTTCAAAGTTAACTTCAACGGTTGACCGTCCACTGGAATGGCCTTCTCAGGTTCCGGTGCCTTCTTGACTCTGCTGTAATGCATCCAGCCTCCTTCCTGAGTGCGAATTGCAGATTCAGTTGTCAACAGCACCTGGTACGGGCCTTCCCAGCTAGGTGCAGCTTCTCACTTTTCCAAGTCTTTATCAGAACCCAATCTCCAGTCTCAAAGGGATGTTGGCTTCCAGCAAGAGGTGGTTGTTGCACCAATAGTCCCTGTTTATGGAGAGAAAACAAAGACCTGGACAATGTCTGCAAATGTTTTCTCAAAAACAAATCTTTAAATTCAGGAATTGGATTCCCTATTTTTGCCAAATAGGGTCGTCCCATGAACATCTCGAATGGAGAGACCCCAGTGTAATCACAAGCAAGTATTTCCATCCCCCCTCCTTTTCTGGTAATTCAGTGAAATCAATTTGTGCTCTCTGGAAAGGCCAGCCCCCTAGGGGTCGCCCTCCCATTTCTTTTTTTCTTGCTGCTTTCTTGTTTACTTTCTTAAGTATTTCCAGCAGATGCTCTGGGCTAATGTCCACATTTTTGGGCTCCAAAAATGTGGTTTCACAACTGTTACCAGTGCTTCTGTACCCCAATGCCCTCCCTCATGTACCTTTTCCAGAATTCCCCTCATTTCATTCACAGGAACCACTCTCACCCCTTCTGATGTTCTCCACCCATTCTCAGTTAATGTACACCCTTCTTTTTCCAAATCATCCTTCTCTTTCCCCTTAGGTTTCCAATCCTCATCCTCTTCCATTTCTAGCAAAGGAATTGATGCCATTACCAGCTCTATCTCCTCTGCAGCTTCTTTTGCCCACTTGTCTGCCTACCTGTTCCCAACTACCTTTGGGGTGCTTCCTTTCTGATGAGCATTCACATGTACTATTGCCACTTGGTTTGGCAGTTGCAGGGCCTCCAAAGTCTGTTCCACAAGCTGTAATTGTTCAACTTGTTTCCCATCAGCCTTGATAAATCCCCTCTCCTGCCAGATCTTACCAAAGGTATGAACCACACCCCAAGCATATTTGGAATCAGTCCAGATTGTCACATCAATCCCTTCAGCTAACTCCAGGGCCCTCTTTAGTGCAAACAACTCACATGAAGAAAGAAGGGAGCCCTTTTCTATGACCTCCCCTTCTCCTGTCACGACTGCAAATCCTGACTTCCTTTTCCCTTCCTCAACCCTGCTTGATCCATCCACAAACCATCTTTCCCCTTCCTTCAGAGGAGTCTCTTCCAGATCCTCCCTCACCTTTGTCATTAGATCTACTTGCAACAAACAATCATGGTCCTCAGCTTCCCACTCCTGTCTTCTTCCTTCTAGAAATTCTGCTGGACTCAAATTCCTATCTGTCCCAATCACTACATCAGGGCTGGTTCTCAAATGGTCTCATATTTGAGAATCCGCCCCTCTGTCATCCAAGTTGTTGCCAACTGACTTAACACAGAAGTGACCTGATGAGGAGAATGCACCACAAGCCCCCCCCAAAGGTTAACTTCCTGCTCTCTACCACCAACATAGCTGTAGCAGCCACAGCCTGCACACACACTGCCCATCCTCTCATCACCGGCTCCAGAGTTTTGCTCAGAAAGGCGATGGGCTGGTATTACCCCCCCTCTTCTGCACCAACACTCCTTGTGCCGTTCCCTGAGCTGCTGACACATACAGATGAAATGGGAGCTTCAAATTGGGCAAAGCCAAAATGGTGAAGATGACAGTGCCTTCTTTAAACCCTCCCATCTCTCATCATCTCCCTCTAACCATTCTATACTCTCTCCTTTTCCCACCAGCTTCCTGTGCAGGAATTGGGCTAACACAGTGTATTGGTCCACCCAAACTCTGCAATACCCCAACAATCCAAGACCCTTCCTGACTTCTGTCTTATTTCTGGGGGGAGCCAGGCTCATGATCCCTTTCACCCTTTCAGGATCCAAGGACCTCACCCCCTGCTGAATATAATGCCCCAAATATTTCACCTTCTTTTCCACAAACTGGATTTTTTTCCTTGAAACTGTCAATCCTTGCTCCTTCAGCCAATTTAGCAAAGCCACAGATGCTGCTCTAACCTCTTTTTCTTTCTCCCCAGTCAGCAACAAGTCATCCACATATTGAATCAACATAATCCCTTTTCCCTTTTTAAAGGAAACTAAATTTTCTTCAAAAGCCTGTCCAAACAACAAAGGGAACTGCTGTTTTCTTCCACTCTCAGGATCATCCCATTCAAATGCAAACAGGTCTCTACTTCCCTCCTCAAGGGGGCATGCCCAGAAGGTATCCTTCAGATCTATCACAGTAAACTATTTGTCTATGGGAGGGATTCGTCCCAAGATAGTGTAGGGATCAAGAACCACTGGGAATCTGGGAACCACTATGCTATTAATTTTCCTCAAATCCATGACCAATCTATGTTTTCCATCTTTCTTTAATACATGGTGAATTGAAAGGTGACATAGTAGGCTCCAACATGCCCTGTTTCAACAATCTGTCAATCACTGGTTTCAGTCCCTCTCTTCCTTTTCTGCTCATTGAATATTGTGGGGTCCAAAGCTTTGTCACCCCAGGCTGCACTTGAATCTTAATTGGCTGAATGTTCATTCGCCCTGCCTTCTCTCCTCCTGCCCAGACCTCATCTGAAATTGCTTTCTCATCTTCCACAGTCATTTTACACATCCTTACTCCCTTCCCGGTATCCCACAGCTTGATACCAAACACAGGTAACAAATCTCTCCCCAGCAAATTCACTCCAGAATCAGGAATATACAACACTTCAGCTTCAGTCACCACTTCATTCATCTCCAGTCTGATTTGTTCAAACACACTCACGTCCTGTGATTTTCCACTCACCCCAACTATTTTTATTACTTTCTTTGATCTATGTGCACCCTCTACCAGGTCACACACAGAGGTCCGGCTTGCGCCAGTGTCTATCAGGAACAGCCGCTCCTGACGGTTAGGACCCACTAAAATGTTTACCAATGGTAAACAGGTCCTCTTAAAGGAGCCGGAACAGCCTTAATCATCATACAATGCATAACTCCTCTCTTCTCGGTTGGTTGGACACTTGCGCGCAAAGAGACCTTCCTTCCCATACCTAAAGCAACTCCTATCCATTCCAGGCTGTCTCATTCCCATGCCTCCTCCTCTGGAACCTCTACCACGTTCCCGGAATCCTCCCTGATTGTATGCCCCAAAATTCTCTCTTCTTTCTCCAATTGGACCCTTCCCAAAGTTCCCACTTTTCTTTGCTTCATTCTTTGCTGCAGCCTGTACAGCTGCAAGCATCATTTGTGACATCTGTCTGGTTTTTACACTATCTCTGTTCACAAAAGCTTGTTGGGCTGCTTTCAGGAGATCAACCATTCCCACAGCTCCCCAATTATCCATTTTCTGAATTTTCTTTTGGATATCTGGCCAGGCTCCAGTCACAAACTGCATTTTCAGCATGGCTTCAAAAGCAGGTGTGCTAGGGTCTACTCCTGAATACTTGACTAGGCTTTCCCGGAGTCTGGTACAATAATCTCCAGGGGATTCATCTTTGCCTTGGTTCACTTCAAAGGCTTTGGTTAAATTTTTCCCTTGTAGGACTGCCAATTTTATCCCCTCCATGATCATTGGTCTCATATCCCTCATACTTGCTCTTTCAGCCACAGTGTTTGGATCCCAATTTGGAACTGCTATTGGGAATTTTTGATCTCCTGCCACCACCCCTTGTTGTCCATGGTGTCTGGTATTCCAGACTCTCCATTCCGAGGTCTGAATGAGATTTCGCTCCTCAGGAGTAAACAGATGCCCCAAGATGTACATCAACTCCTGATACGTGTAATCATTCGGACCCAACCATAGTTCTAACTGTTCGGCTACATCATGATCATTCTCATGAAGTTTTGGAAGAGTCTTTTTCAATTTTCGCAACTCGGCGGGTTTTATGGGGAAAGCCACAAAGACTGTCACCGGGTTGCCTGCAGCATTGATCCCATTAGGGACTTCCCTAAGAGGAAATGCATCCACTTCAGCTTTTTCTCTGAATGGAAAATCCTGAACACTTCTCTTTAATCCTTCCACTTCTTTTCTCAGCCACGGATAAGGAGGCAGCTAAGGAGGGGGTTGGGGCACTGGCAATGGCGGTGGTGTCATAGGAACATTGGCGGGTGCATTATTCAAATTAGGATTTGCAGGTGGTGGACTCTACAGCCAATCATCTGTCTCACTCTCATTGTTTTTCTGTTGAGACATGTATTGACCCTCAATTGGAGGGACAGGACCTTCAAATTTCACATGAAACCATACATCTATGTATGCAATTTGAGTGGTCATTTTGTGTTGGAGAATATAGTCCCGCAATTTAGTCATCCAATAGGTACTGGTTTCCCCCTCAGGACTCCAGTGATATGGAAATTTAGGATCAATCAAAGGGTATTTTGGCCATCGGTCTCGACAAAGATAAATCATGTTTTTCTTTTTGAGATGTCTGGTGAATTCCTTTATATTCGGGGAGAACCACTGCTGGAGTAATTGTCCCAGAAGCGAATCTACTGGAATTGATTTTCTGCCATTGTCAGATTATCCCTGTCCCAGACAGGCTTCTTCCTGGTCTCTTCCTGTCCCTTTCCCATCTTCTACTCTTTCAGACTCCCAGAGCCTTGACTCACCAGTCCAGTCCTCCAGCAGATGCTGGATCCCCCCAGAGAGTTTAAGGACCTCTTTCTTTTGGCTACAAATGAAAGGAACAAAGTTTACCTGATCTGATCACTCCTGGACTTTCCGCAGTCAGTCAAAAGATGTGTGGGCGTCCCCAACTCAGATCGTTCTCACACACTCTCAGCCAGCATTTCGTCTCAGTTCTTTTTCCAAGGATCGTCTGGATTCCCAGTCACCTCGGGAGTCTGACCGAATTCGGGGAGAGGTGCCTCTCAATGGGAGGTTGTGGCCACTCTCTTACCTGGTCCCTGTTTTCCAGTCGACCACCATCGAGGATCCTGGACGATCCCCCAAGTTGTGAGATTTGGCTGAAGAAAAACCACCAGGATTCAAAGTTGATCCAAGGAAAAAGGCTTTATTGGATATACATCTGCACAGATGGGTTCTCCCCTTTGGCAGCTGGGAAAAACGAAAGGCAAAGCTTAAAGGCTCTGCTCTTATACCCTAAAAATTGACCTCCCCAGTATACAAATGGCTTGATTTACAATCTATTTTCAGGATACAAGTTACATTTTATTATCTTATGGTACCTAGCACACAGCAAACCCCAAATTGGCATCTGGCATTTTCAAAGGCATTCCAAAAAGTGTGATAATTTCCAGCGCTTCAAAGACATTCCAAGATAATCAGTGTTTGGTACTGCCCCTCTCCACTTCAAAAGAAAACATCTCTTTTCATCATGAGCTTTGAGTCATAAAATAGATACACTTCTCACAAAAGAATAATTTAATCATTCACTTGATTCACTTGATCTTATTAACTTGAAGCTTCACAATGGCTTTATATGCACAGTCCTTAGTAGCTTTTCAAATGAACTTCTCAACATAGTAGGAAATTGTTCAGAAATTTGAGAGTTATAATTTACTGCATAGACTAGGGGACCTCAGGGACCACCAAACTCATAATTGAGGATCACTACTATGAATTTTGACTGCTGATATTGATGGGAAAGTAGATTGCATATTCTAGAGCTACAGTAGTCACAGGACTGGCCCTTTGGTTACCCCACAACAGCTACTCCTCCACCCAGGTGCACCGGCCCGCCATGGACTGGATGAGCTGCTCTGGGATGACCAAAGGGCCAGTCTTGTGATTACTGCAGCTCTGGAAATGGGATTGACTTTCCCACCATCAGCAAGCCACCCCAGGGCTGATTTCCCTCCCCCACCAATGGCTTTACTCAAGATAAAGTTTGCACTCAGCTGAAGAGTGGGGGCCAGCAGATGGGTGGGCCATGTGGGTGGCACAGCCTTGTGTTCCCGCGCAGCCTGGATTAATTGCTTTGGGAGTGCTTTGGGGAAAACATTTTTCTGTGGACCACCAAAATTTTCTTGCGGACCACCAGTGGTCCCTGGCCCACTGGTTGGTGACCACTGGCATAGACTGCAATATTTGTTTAAACAGGTAATATTTTTACACTAAAATTTTGGCGATTAATACCTATTTACAGTTGGATTGGGCACACAAGGAATTTGTCTCCAGTGAATAAGCTATCAGTATACCTACAAACAACAAAGTAATATAATCATAAGATACCAATAGTAGAAGGTAAAGGGAAAGATGACAAGGATAATAGTAATACAGTAATACATGGATAAATATCTTTAGACATAAAATTATGCTATGGGAATTAGGTGATAAACAAAGTGATGGCATGAGAGAAAAAAACTGTCCCTGTGTTTAGTTGTTTTGGCATGCAATGCCCTATAGCAGCATCATGAGGAGAGGAGTTGAAACAATTTATGTCTAGGATGTGAGGGATATTTCTTCAGCCCTCTGTCTGGTTCGTGCAATATATAAGTCCACAACGGAAAGCAGGCTGGTTGCAATTAGTTTTTCTGCAGTCTTAACTATTGAAGTCTGTTGAAGTCTGTACCTGTCCTGCTTGGTTTCTGTACCAAATAGTTGCTGAATAAACATTTATAAAATATTTCTTTTGCCTATTAGCCAAAGTTGAGGTATACAGGTAAATTTTTAAAAAAATACTTTTGATCCAAAATTTCAGACTGTGATATCACAGCACAAATTTATTAAAAATATTCTTTACTGTCTTAAAAAAATCTTCACTCTTTCAAAAAGAAAATATATATATTTCATTTAACTATTTTAAGGACTTTAGTAATCAGCATTTTGTGTGGCAAGCAAAATGAACCAAAATTCTCAAACCTTTCTAAATATAATCCCTGAAATAATGAAAAACACCAAAAAGAAGCACTTCTCTTTCCTCCTCCTCCTCCTCCTCCTCCTCCTCCTCCTCCTCCTCCTCCTCCTCCTCCTCCTCCTCCTTTTCCATATCTGAAGAAAGTATCTCTTCAACTGAAGAACTGATAATACAAAGTGTACTGGAAATGAGAAAAGTCAGTTCTAGTGTCCATAAATTTAGACTGCATCACAGATGCCAATATGATAAAATACTCTGCCTCCCTATTGCTTAACTCATAGTTGATTGATCAGCTGATCAGTTGATCTTAATTTTCATCATTTGTTCATGAGGAATGGCAGTTCAGAGGGCAAATTTCAGTTTTCCTCCTTAAATTCAAAGGATGAAAAAGCTGCCCTCACCCTTCTCCTCATCTCCCTCACCCCACACAACATAAATAACTATGGCAGAAACAAGCTGCAACTCTAGAAAACAGAGACCTCAGATACTATAGTTCCATTCACTAGTTGATTGAATCTTATCTCATTGCTATCTGTAAAAAATGCTATCAGAGTAGATATATATTTGTGGCAAACTCTGTACTTTTACCCTAAAAATGACTACCGAAACATTTTTTTTTCTGAAAAAAATATATCAGAATTAAATCATAGCACCTAGATATTATGCAAATGTATTTAATTTTTCTTGGAATATTTCATATTTTCATCATAGATTTTATACATCTTTCAACTGAAATCACAATTTGGATTAAATTAGACATATCTCTTGTCTTTCAACATTTTAGTCTACAGTGCAAACCAAAAGCTGTAGTGGGTGATTTGTTTTCCTTAAGACATTAATCACCTCTCTTTGGCACTAATTGGTACCCTTGTTAGTAGGCTCAGCAGTGATGCCAAAAATTAAATGGAGATGAGAATAGTGCTAGAGTTTAGCAAATTTCACTATGAATAATTTAACAAGTTAATTGAGCTTCCTCTTCTGCTAAAGGAAGCTGATTGTAATTTTCTCAAACCTGTCCTTATTCAGATTTATTCACCTCCTTTAAATCGTCCATAGTGTTAAAAAAAAAAAATCTAAACTCTACTTTCTGGTAACTGTCTTGATGTTTAAAAACAATTATGGCATACAGCTTCTCTCACCCAGATTTGTAGAGAATATAAAAGGAAAATGTGTTGAACTGCAAAATATGTATATATAAATGTTTTATGGGAGACGAGCTCTCTTTGTGACCATACTATTGCCATCAATACCCACAAGTGATGCCAGGAATATAGATTCCTAAGCAATATTTTGCCCAGAAATATCTGCATGTCCAATCAGGCTACAATACAACATCCTAACCTTGCTGTTTGGCCCAAGAAGACACAATAATTAACCCAATAATGATTATAATTTTTAGTATTGACTTCTTGTTTGGGGAGTGGGGTGACTGACTGGATTCATTTTTTTTTTATAGATGCACTACTTTATTGTTTTTGAATACATTGTTTCAATTACTATGGTTTGTCACAGAGTCAGCCAGATATTTAAACTGGTTATGGCATTTTTGTTGAAAAGCCTGGGACAGTCAAATGCTATTGTTTAATAATATTAAAGATTATTGTCACAGGATATAAGCTGTTTCAAGTAAAGCTGCCTTTTGCAACTGACTGACGGTGATTTTGTCAATGCTGATGGTGTCCAAGTAATGTTCCAGTTGTTTTGGAATTGCACCTGAGGTGCAATTGTCATTACTGTACTATCTTTGCTTTCTTAGTATTATTATGGTTGTTTGTACAGTTAGCTAAATGTTTAGATTGGATTTGGCATTTCTATCTACTTGTTCATTTCTTTCCAAGCACTTGGAATAGGCAGTTGTTGTTTAATGCATTGTCCACTATGGTCAGTCATACAGATATCCAGCAGGTTAGACTAGATTTGGCATTTTTATCCACCTATCAAGTCTTTCCCATGGACCTGAGATAGGCAGTTGTTGATGTTTGATGATGTAAAAGGTATCATTGCAGGATATACAATAAGCTGCATTTTGCAATTGACTGGTGGTGATCAGAATGGAACAGTTAAAAACTTTAGAGATTGATTAACATAAATGAATCATTTAACTTGAAATTTTGTATGTTTGTGTTATTATTATGGTTGGCCACACAGTAATTATTGTTGTTATTACTAATATTTTGGCAAACTTATTTTTCTGAAGGAATAAGATCTGAACTCAAAGATCTCCATTAAGTATTGGCAGGAGGAGAAGGACCAACATTTGGCATTCCAAGTCATCAACTATAACCAATTCCTTAAGTGCTGTATTCTATCAGATATCAAAGATACCAAAGAATTTTGCCCACAAATTGTACTATTTTACGTAACTTCTTTTCCCCAAAAAAGCGTGACTGAAGGAATCAGAAAAATTATTGAAATGAGCAAAACCAGGATACTCTTGCCTGTCTCCTTATATAGAGAGTTCTGGAGGAAACATAATCAGTTTGCATATATAATTTTCATAGAGTCTTTAAATTACCAAGGGAAATTTCAGTCAGCCAATTACACTGGTATTTATTTTTTCTGACTATCATGACAAAAAATTGTAATTAGTGCCTCATCATATGGAAGGTATCTAAACAAGAATTATTTAAAGGCTAACTTTTCTTTTCTTTTTCTCTCTCTTAACAGTATCTCTCTAATAATTCCATGTATCTTTGAGAGTGACAGCATCACATGTCAATGGAAACTCTGCTGGCAGTTACAATAATGTCACCTGTGAGTGGCATATGTTTCTGAAATAATAATTATTTTTTATAACAAATTTTATTAATTTTACAAAAACAATACACAAATAATCCAGGCATAACAACTTGAAAAATCTTTTCTAAAAAAAAATAATTAAAGAAGAAAGCCAAAAGAACATACAAAATAATTCCAAATTGTAATATCAATATTTACGTTATCTATTTAACTTCATATCTTATCCCGACTTCTCCTTTTCATTCTAGTTATCCAAATTATATTTCTTGCTTATTAAAATTTTATTGCCTTTCATAAACCTACAAAACACAGAACATAGGAAAAAAAAAAACCTAAAACATCTTTTCTGAAGGCTGCTTGATCCCGGGTTGAAACTCTTCACACAGACACAAATTCAAACATCATATTCACTTTATATATCCTTCCATATCTTATTATCATTTTCAATATCATTCTTTGTCTGTTCTATTTCCAACTATCCATTCATCTTTTTTCTTTTAATATACTTCTCCTATAAACTGATTGGAGTGACACCTTTAACTCATTGTCCTAACTTAAAATTACTTCATATAACACTTAATTTATCTTGGGATTCTGTTTAGTACATTCTAAAATTACACAATAAATTTTATAAAGAAGGTAAAAACCCAGCAATAACTAAATAAAATCCTGTATAAGCACTATCCATACCATTAAAAAAAAAAAACTAATCGTATATATTAATATTGATTTATATCTTAAGCATTTTACTCTAGGTACACATATAAAGACACAATCTTATGTACCTTCCAGAATCCTTTTTTTTCTTTCAATTAGATTCACCCATTGTCTCTAAATAAGCTTTTTTTCTTTAAATCTTGCTTCCCACCATTAAGGCTTCTCCTCCCCCCCCTTTCTCTCTTGCTTATTCTTCTCCTTGCCCTTACCCCTTTCTCTCTCCTCCTCCCTTTTCTTACTCCCTTTCCGTTGTTTTCTAACCTTGCATCCACCTTTCATCTCATTTTTCTCTTTTTTGATTGTTTTTTCAAACCTTAAAATCCCCCTTTTCTTATCCTCTTTCTCCTCCTCCCCAGAAAAAACCCATTGTTCATCGAACATGCCTTCTTCTTCCTCTTCTTCTTTGTCCCAGTCGTTCTGCTGCATAGTCAACTTTTCATAAGTGCATAACACCATTTCTAAAAATTGAAATAAAGTGCCCAAAGTATCTTTTCCTCTTGTTCTTCCTTTTTATATTTTTGATATTCAGTTTTTAATTCATCTACAAGCGATGCCATCATAAAAAGAGAAACTTTTCCCAAAACAACCACCCAAGTGATTTTAATCAAGAATAATTCAAAAAAGATTCCAAAAGTTAATACTTTTTTCCCCTTCTTCTACTTCTCTTTCTGGGGTTACTGTTTAATCAAAGAGGTCCAATTACCATATATCTTTCTTTAGAATTCTAGGCAATCTCCTCCTTTTTCAACTTCTGCTCCAATTTTTTCCCTCTCCCTTCCCACTTACAACAACAATTTTTGAATGATCAGAAATCCATACCTCCAATAAGGGTTTTCCAATTCCTTAAATTATTAAGTCCAATGTCCAAAGAATCTTTTGTCTCTTGGCTTTAACTTTCAAAATAATTCACCTTCAGTGCCCAAATAAATTTTAAATCTTCATCTGATGTTTCTATGGGTTGGGAGAGTGAAGAAAAAAAAAGTTTCTTCCCTTTAACAGCTTTCTTCGCCGCTTTCCAATCTTCTTAGGGATACAATGTATCCTCCAGCAATTCAAACAATTCAGTTCCAGAGAGTTTGAGAGATGTTGATTGACCTGGCTCAGCCAGCACTTTCACTTTTCCTGCTTCCTCCAGCACAATCTTACCCGGTTGCAGGCTTACCCGGTTGCCATTACTGACCGCTGCTCCACCACCTCAGGAAAAAGGGGTTTTCTGGATGAGGAGGGGATCTGCGACACCCCCAATCCCCTGTCCGGCTCCCCTCTCTCTTCGGCTGCCTCTACAGGGCAGCCATATCACCCGGATCCATTTGGATTGGGGGCACCTTGGCGGCAAGCGCAGCAGGAATCGCGGACGGTTGTGAATTCCTGCTGCCACCGAAGCCACGTGGAACCGGAAACCTAAAGGCTAACTTTTCTGAGCTTTCAGTAATTATTAAATCCACTTAGCAAGTCTTACTGTGCTTTGTTTGCTGAGTTTGCATAGCTATTAAGCTTTCTAAAACCTTTCATTTTCCTTTTGTAATGTAAATATGAAAGCTGTAAAAATACCAGTCATTCTTTCAGTCAGCATTATAAAAACTTCTTTGGGAAAAATAATAGCGTCCCAATGTTTCCTGCTGTTATCTGAATATTTCTATGTTCTCTCTTTTTTGCACATTTTGTTCCAAACTATTTGTAGGGCTCTTTGCATGACCTCACTGTATATTTGAGATCTTCTAAAGTATTCTATCTGGAGACTATTAAAAACCTTTCAAAACCTTTATTTTTCTAAGTATTTCATGGTAGATTTGGAGACACACTTCAAATCATTTTCTCAAGAAATATCCAAAAAAATTTCAACTACAAGTGCTGAGAAGCTCCAAGAAATGTTGCTGATTACAAGTAGTATTGTCCTGATAATATTATGGATTACAGCATGATTTCAAGTGCTCAATTTTTCATGATTTTCAAGAAACTTCCTTCTCTCTATGGAAGTGTGAAAATGCACATATCAAATGACCAACAAGCTATTTTATTATCATAATTACACCAATCCCTAAGAAAATTATATATAACATTGTTTTAACTCTAAAATAATTTTTTTTCGCTCTAATGTCTAACCTTTTCATGACTTTAACTATAATAACATATTTATTATAACATACTTGATATATAATTGTGTTTGAGGGTAGGAGTAGTGTCTATAGCTGGTTTAGATAAAGGAAGACATTGATGTCTTTGAAGAATTTTGTATACAACTTCAAATTGGTTAAATCTAATGAGAATTTCAGAAATGTTGCTTGAATTTTATTTTTTCTTTCTAAAGTCTACGTAGATCCTTTCTTTTTTCTTTGGGTTCTCAAACAAGGCTGTGTGAAATAAAAGAGACTGAGTGATAACTAGATTGTTAATTCCACATGGCTCCAAATTATTGTAATAATAATTATTAAGAATAAATATATGAGAGATTTTCTACAAATCTTGAGAAATCAATAATTTATTATCCAACCCAATCTAAAAAGACAATCTCAAATATGTATAGTATATGTTATTGGAACAGGAAGTAAGCAACATCTACTAAATGAAGTAAAAAATTATGGAAATCAGAGATCTTTTAATTTCTAAACAAGAGCTACAGTGCCGATGTTACAGATTTGGTACTTAATTTCAATAGGACTATCAAAAATATCTCATGACTACTCATCAAAATGTCAGAAGGATTGTCAACAGAAGAGAACATATGTGGTAGACTATTGAAATGTAAAAAGAAATGTAAGAATCAAAGAAATAACAATTATATTAAAAGTAGAATGCATTTCAGAATTTTCAAGGCAGATAAAGGAATGGAACAAAGAGTTTTTACATTTTTATTTCTGGCAGCTAGAGTAATCTTGCTCAGCAGTAGAAGTTCCTAAGTTATTTGGATACTACATACTAAGGTATGATAAATTACTATTTTTGAAAAAAAAATTGAACGTTAAGGTCACAGATGGATAAATCATATTTTTACTAGCCCTGGAAAGACTGTATAAGAACAACAGCACTAATTTTTGGAAAGCTTATGATCTACAAAACTCTGAATGAATATCTTGATTTATATAATGTTTTTGGAAATCCATACCAATAGACTCCTTGATAAATAACAAGGAGTCAATGTAAAAAAAGGTTTTAAACAGATAAAGGGATCGGTTATTTTGAAACATTATTTTTTGAAGAAATTGCTTTTGAACATGGAATGAAATTAGACAAACTAATTGGACCTTTGTGGAGATTTTTTTTGTTTACTATTAAAAAGTGAAGATATTTGCTGGGTTTTACAAAAAAAGATAAAGAAAATATAAACTAGACTATATTGCTGTCTTTAACTACAGAGTGCTACGTGAGATACAACTGTTAAGGGCACTAAAAGACCAAGTGGGTGGGGGAAAGGGGACAGAAACTTGCCTTTTATTTTTTCCTTTCTTGACACACTTTGATTCTGGATTATGGCAATCTTTAGAAAAGCACCAAGAATGGAGGGAAGGAGACGATTGCTTCAATAATGCAGAGAGACAACTTGGTTTTGATTTGGAAGATCCTTTAAAGGAAATATTAATGCACACATTAAAAGAATTTGATGCATTACCATATTTCAAGAATAATAAATGGAAGTTGAATACACACAGAGATGAAAATAGAAGATTAAACATAAGTGATTAATAAAAGTTTTAAGATTGAGAAGAAGATAAAATATGTTGTCACTATGACAAATATGAATTGTATGTTATTTCAAAATAACTACAGTATTTTAAGATATGGTAAGGTGGGAGAAACTACAGCTGTCCTTACTGAAGAAAATTTTCATGATAAAAATGAATGTCTAGAATGGTATTTTTGTTTCAGGATGCTGTGTTAGTTTTGACAACTGATGCATCATTTAAAGAATGTCAGAAGAATATATGTAAATTGTGTGTCAGGAGAAAAAACTATAGATAAATACAAGATGGAAAGAAAAGGAGGATTGGATTTACCTGATTTGAAATTACATTTGCAGCATGCTCTGTTTTGCTTCAAATGAAAGAGAGGGCATGAGCTGAGATTTGGGTAGCATGATCTTTCTAGTACAATAAAATCAAAGTTAATGTGGATTTTAAAAATCCATATTGAGAATATGGAATAAATATAACCTTCCTGAAAACATTTTGGCGAGAACGGGTGGAAGAGGGATATAGCTGTCAATAGTTTACTTATAATATTATACTTATACTATTAGAAGGATTTAAAATAGACAAAATAATTTATGGTTTTGAACATTGTAAGAGTTTGAAACAGAAATATGCACAAATTATGAATTTATAATTGCTAAAATGTATAAATTTGCATAAAAATTGAAACAAAAAAGGAGAAGGCGGAGCTTCGTTTTGGCGATACAGCTGCGATCTCGGGGCTCTGAGATCGCAGCCGATATTTTCGCCCCTGGTCGGTCCCAATGGACCTAAACCATCCTGTAGATCGTGAAGGGCATAGTCCCAGGATCCCAGGGATATTGCAAAACCCCTGGTTTGATCTGGGAGAAGTCCTTTTGCTGGAGGCGGAGAGGCAGCCTCCATAGCTGCTTAAGTCGGGATAGCTCTGGAAAGGAAGTGGCTGGAAGTGAAAGTGTGTCAGCTGGGTGAGAAACTTCTTTTTTGTTGAAAATTCACTGAGATTTGAAAGGGCACCCTGAACAGAGAAGAAACCTGTGAGATTTTTTTTTTTTTTACAAAAACTGTATGAGCGGCGTTTTTTAAAGTGATGTCAAATTGAGGCTTGGATTTTTTTTTCTTTTTCTTACTTTTTTTTCTTGGGACTTTAATGTGACTTTGTAGGTAACTGGACTGAATTTTCTCTTACATATATTTTTATGCTCCTTTTGATTTTTTAATTTTCTTTTAGGATAGAGGCTCCCTTTGGCTATTTTTTCTTTTTATAATTTTTTTTTTCTGGCTGGGGGGGAAGAGTATTAAGAAACTTTGTAACACTGCCAACTAGAGGCTTGAAAATATTTTATTTGAATTGGAGAGAACTGTAAGAAGACTCCTTCTCAAGGACATTTCAATGTGATAAGATAGAGGGAGAGCACAACAAAATATTATTACAGGTGTTCTCCTGGACTCTTATCAATATTTTAACACTTGAGGCTTGGCTTTGAAGCTAGTAGAGGAGAGAGTCATAATAAGAGCCTTGGACAACTAAATAAAATGCAGTGTGCTTTCTTTTTTCTTTTTACTTGTGATACGCCTACTCACCAGCCTCTTTGTAAATTTTAATTCTAGTAATATTCTTATTTTTGCTTTTTATTTCAAAGGGAAAGCCTCAGAGCTTTTTCTTTATTTTTCTTTTTTTCTCCTTATCTTTACTGGGATCCTTTTGCTTTTTCTATTCATGTTTTTGGACCACTCTGTTTTTTCTTTTTGATTATTGAGACTTCCCAATTGGATTAAGGTGTGAAGAACCTGAAGGAATTTCTTCTTTTTTTCTTTATTTTTGTTCTTTTTCTTCTTAATCAATATTATTATTTTGGGGTTGTTTTTTTCTTTCTATTTTTCTTTTTTTTTTGGTGGACTACTTCGTAACTGGATTAGGGTCTAGAAGAACCTGAAGATTTTTCTTCTTTTTTTTTCTCCTTTTTCTTCTTTGGTTTTGGGATTCTTACTATTGGATTTTTCCATTTTGGATTATAATTGGCTATTCTACCAGTTGGATTAAAAGTTAAAAAGAATTTGAAGCTTTTGAAGCATTAAAATGAGCAGGAAACCAATATCATCTGATGTTTCTACTTCTACCTCTGCCTCCCCACCAGCTGGAGGACAACGTTTAATTCAGACAATGTTGAAGCAGGATAAAGAACAAGAAAAAGTGACTTTACAGATGATTATGCAAGGAATTCAAGATCTCAAGATAAAAACAGACACTATTGAACAAAGAATAGAGAAGACTGATGAAAAAGTGGAAAATATTAAACAAATGATGGTGAAGTATGAGGAGAGATTCCAAAAAATTGAGGAAGAAGATAAACAAAGAGAGGAGAAGATTGGAAATATTGACAGTAAATTAACAGTGGTTGAACAAGATAAAAGTGGGATGTTGAGGTGGGAGATGGAAAGGTCAGAATTTTATCTCAGATTTCAAAATATAGAAGAAGAAAAAGGACAAAATTTGGCTGTGATAATGATAGAAATTTTGGTGGATGCTTTGGAAAAGATGATAGATGGAGTAGATGAGACTTTGGAAGTGTTGAATAGAAATATTAGGGATGATAAAAGCATGAAAGGAATGAAAATTAAAAAGGAAGAATTCAAACTATAAGCTTTTGCTGATGACTTAGCTTTTATTCTGGAAGATCCGCTAGAAACAGCTCCAAGGTTATTGGAAAGATAGAGACATATGGTGAGGTGGCTAGTTTGAAAATAAATAAAGATAAAACAAAAATTTTGACAAAGAACATGCTACTGAGACAAAGATAAGAACTGGCAGACCTGTTGAAAATCCAAGTTACAAATAAGGTTAAGTATCTGGGGATATATTTGACAGCAAGATGTAGCACATTAAAAGAGAATAATTATATTAAACTTAAACAACAGATAGCTACAGACTTGAAGAAATGGGGAAACTTGCAATTGTCTTTAATAGGGAGAATTTCAACAATCAAGATGAATATTTTACCCAGAATTCTATTTTTGTTCCAAGCAATACCAATTAGGCTTGGAAAAGACTATTTTGAAGATTTAAATAAAATCATGTTGAAGTTTATATGGCAAGGTAAGAAAGCGAGAATAAAGCTAAAGCTTTTGCAAAATGCTAGAATTAGAGGAGGTTTTGGCCTGCCCAATTGGGAATTGGACTATCAAGCTGCAAGTTTGATGTGGGTCAAGGAATGGATAACATTAAGAAAGACTAGATTGTTGACACTAGAAGATCATGATTTGCTGTTGGGATGGCATGCTTTTTTATGGTATAAGGGAACTAAAACACAGGGTTACTCTGGAAGACATTATATACGGGAGTCTTTGTGGTTAAACTGGGAGAAGATAACAAGACAATGTTATTTGAAAATTCCAGTTTGGTTATCGACTATTGAAGCATTTTCCTATCCTATAATTTATAAGAAGGAACAAACAGTTAGATATGGGGAACTCTTGGATGAAAAGGGTGAACTTAAATCGATTCAAAATTTAGAGGAACAAAGTATAAAGATAAATTGGTTTTCATATGCGCAAATACATTCAAGGTATGATGAAGATTCTAAAATGGAGGGATTCTATGATAAACAGACTGATCTAGATAAGATCTTGATGCGTACTGATGATGATTAAAAAATTATATGGTTATTTACTGGGAATTAAATTAGAGGAAGAACAAGTTAAAGAAACTATGATTGTTTGGGGGAAGAATTTTGGACATGGGATTGATTTAGAAAAATGGCAAAAATTATGATCTCAAAATTATAAAATGACAATGTCAACAGCATATAAAGA
The DNA here is from genome assembly GCA_033807585.1 of Hydrophis major. Taxonomy (NCBI): domain Eukaryota; kingdom Metazoa; phylum Chordata; class Lepidosauria; order Squamata; family Elapidae; genus Hydrophis; species Hydrophis major. The sequence continues at coordinate 204,925,997 of CM066330.1, read as the reverse complement.
AAACCTGTATAAGATGTTTTAAAGATGGTACTTTCCCCGACAAGAATAGCAAGAATGTTTAAGCACAAATCTGAAAAATGCTGGAAATGTCATCAGATACCTGGCTCATATTACCATATGTGGTGGACCTGTGAGGACGCTAAAAAATATTGGACTAAAATTCGCATGTGGTTGGAAAAAATGACAAAGAAACGTATAGATTTGAAACTGAAGTTCTTTTTATTGGGACTCTTACCAGATACATACAGTAAAGACTTGAAATATCTGATTGTAAATGTATTAACAGCAGCTAGGATTGTATTTGCTAAAAATTGGAAGAGTGAGAAAATATCATTACAGGAAGAAATTATTAAGAAAATATTGGAATGTGCTGAGATGAGTAGATTGACATTTGAAATTAGAGAGCAAGAGGATAAACAATTTTATGAAATTTGGGATCTTTTTTATCAATGGCTAGATGATAAAATACGATAATAGAATATTTAGAAATGTTAGACAGCAAGGAATATCTTCATTTTTTCTTTCGCCTTTGTTATTTGACATTATATTTATAAAGTGTTTTTAGGATAGATTTGGTATGATTATATGATTTGTTATAGAATAAACTATTTAAAGTATTGTTATCTCAAAAAGCATGAATGATTAAAAGTATAGTCAAATGATTTTTTAATGGCAATATTAGGATATATAAGTTTGGATTGACAATATGAGTTGTTATGTAACATAATTGTTATTGAGACTACAAAATGAATGCAGAAAACTGATGGACCAACCGACCAGCTGGATGTACATAAGAGAGTTGAAGTTTTAATGTTTTGTTTGTCTTGTTTGTTTGTAGAAAATCAATAAAATTCTTTTCAAAAAAAATTTGAAACAAAAACAAGTAATATAATTTTATAATATTATAACAGATTGGCTACAGAATTTGGTTATAATATAGAAATAAAACAAAAGGAAAATATGCAATTGAAAAGATTTACACTATATTATAATCTAAAATAGATTTTTTATAAAATGATGTATGGTTGGTAAATTTTACTAGACTATTATCTTCAATGTATAAGGGTGCTTCAAATTTATCTTGGAAATGTAAATCACAAGAAGCTAGAAAATTCTGGATTCAAATGCATCCACTGATTGAAAAGATTTTAAAGATTCATATACAATTGAGACCAGAGGTTTCCTTTTTGAATTAATGGACAAAAAGTTGAAAAAAATCTCATTGAAGTTTATTTTTGTATGGAATAACTGCAGCTGATTATTATATACACAGAGATGAAAAGGTTTAGTCCTATTCACTGTGGATACATGGTGGCTGAAGCTGATATAACTTGCTGAGATACTAAATTAACTTATTATCACAGACTATATCTATGTTTTTTGTTGATTGGGACTCTCCTATGTACTTCGATGCTCCCTTATGAGATACATGAAAATGTACATGATTTATAGTTTTGATTATTATATCTAATAAATTATAGAAAGAAGAGGGTAATGTAACCATGGAGTAAGAAGTAAATTTATAATTATATTTAGAACTACTATAAAGAAGATTTAAAACTATTTTTTGTATCATTTTTTCCTATATTTTCATATACACTGCTCAAAAAAATAAAGGGAACACTTAAAAAACACAATGTAACTCCAAGTCAATCACACTTCTGGGAAATCAAACTGTCCACTTAGGTAGCAACACTGACTGACAATCAATTTCACATGCTGTTGTGCAAATGGAATAGACAACAGGTGGAAAGCATAGGCAGTTAGCAAGACATCCCCAATAAAGGAGTGGTTCTGCAGACTACTTCTTAGTTCCTATGCTTTCTGGCTGATGGTTTGGTCACTTTTGAATGCTGGCGGTGCTTTCACTCTGGTGGTAGCATGAGATGGAGTTTACAATCCACACAAGTGGCTCAGGTAGTGCAGCTCATCCAGGATGGCACATCAATGCGAGCTGTGGCAAGGTTTGCTGTGTCTGTCAGTGTAGTGTCCAGAGCAGGAGACAGGCCAATACATCAGGAGACGTGGAGGAGGCCGTAGGAAGGCAACAACCCAGCATCAGGACCGCTACCTCCACCTTTGTGCAAGGAGGGACAGGAGGAGCATTGCCAGAGCCCTGCAAAATGACCTCCAGCAGGCCACAAATGTGCATGTGGCTGCTCAGATGGTCAGAAACAGACTCCATGAGGGTGGTATGAGGACCCGACGTCCACAGTGGAGGTTGTGCTTTCAGCCCAACACCGTGCAGGACGTTTAGCATTTGCCAAAGAACACCAAGATTGGCAAATTCACCACTAGCACTGTTACGAACTAAGCAAACGCTTTAGTTTAAAATCCTAATAGTTTTGTTTCCACAGCAGGCTCGTAATCCTGCACTTCTGATTGGCCCGCGAACAGCGGATTGTGATTGGCTGTTTCTGGCTGATCTGATTGGCTGACAGTGGGTCGCCGCTGATTGGATGCTACCAAGTGCGGCAAACTCAAACCATTGGTCATTGTGACAGCAGCCAGCTCTATAAAAGCAGCTGCTGCTCCCCAGTATTTCTGCTCTGTTCTGAAGTCACTAATAAAGAGCTGGAGTCACTATTCGATGTCTCGTCTCTGTTCCTTGCGCCCACGCTCTGGATCTAACACTGGCAACGAAGGTGGGATGCGGAGACGATAGAGCTGACTGAACACTCACCGAATGCTAACAGAGCACGTGGCTGAGAGTGCATCAAAAAGCAGCAGAATGACCAGCAGCGCTATACTACCCACTCCATTTCACCTGGCTAACGAAGACTGGGACTCATATATGGACAGGTTCCAGATGTTCCTGGGGACCAACAATTTGAAAGATGCTACGCCTGGCAAGAAATGAGCTGTATTTCTGACCCATTGTGGGCCCGCTGTTTTTAAAATGGCAAAGGCACTTGCGAAACCGCCAGAAGTCAAGACAATGGACTGGGACAACCTCGCCCCAATCCTATGGGCTCATTATGCACCAGCAGTGCCAACACTCATCAGGAGACATGAGTTTTACCAAAGGGACCAGCAGGAAGATGAAAATGTTGGAGACTTCATCGCTGACCTTAGAAACCTAGAGGGACTCTGTGGCTTCGCAAACCTCGAGGAAGCCATGAGAGATCGAATTGTTCTGGGCCTAAAAGACCCCACAACCCAGAGCAAGATTATGGCGAAGGGAAACATCAGCCTCGCAGATGTCATCACCGATGCTACTGCAGCAGAAGCAACCAGGAAGTCAGCTGCTCGAATGCGCCGAGTGAATGCACCACACCGCCAACTCACCAGTGACATCACGCCTTTCTCCGAGAGACACACAACGACCACCCACCATGAAGACCTCGAATCCTCATCAGAAAGCGAGGAAGAAGAGGTTAACAGACTCAGATCAGAACGCAACCAGCAAGACCAGCGGAATCGTAAGCCTTCGAGTCAATGTGCTGGATGCAGGGGAAATCACCCACGATCAGACTGCAAATCCTAGATGCACTCTGCCATTCCTGTGGAAAGAGGGGCCACATCGCAAAGGTCTGCAGAAGCAGGCGAGGGTCCAGCCCAATCCGAAGAGAAAACAACTTCCGGCATACAACAAGCACTCCACCAGTAAATCGGGACCACCTAAACAACCAATGGAACCAATACTACAGAAATCGAGCACCCGCCAATTCAACCAGACAAGAAGAGGCCCATCAAACCATCACCATCGGCCACGCTTCATCCCTTGATGCAAGGAAAATCTGAGTGAAGGTCACCATTGAGAATCGACCATGTGTTATGGAAGTCGACTCTGGGTCGTCCCTGTCAATGGTCTCCTGGAAAACCTAAAAAAACAGCTGATCCCTGACATTAGTCACCAGGACCTCAGCACTCAAAAAATCATATTAAAAGACAACCAAGGAAACAGAATTCCAGTTGCCAGTTCCAGCCACGTCCGAGTATCCTTCAAAGACCATACCGCAACCCTACCTCTTACCGTTGTCGATCGAGATTGGCCCAGTTTGCTGGGTTTGCAATGGTTCGCACCACTAGGAATTGAACTAGCGGGCATCAACCAAACCGGAAGCAATGACTGGAAAGTGACCCTCGTCCAGGAATTCCAGGACATTTTCACCGAGAAGTTAGGCAAGTACAAGGGATCCCCCATATCATTTAATCTCAGCCCTGACGTTGCGTCCATTCGCCTTAAGCCTCATCGAGTGCCCTTTGCACTCAAGCCAAAGATTGATGAACAATTGGACAAATTAATAGCCCAGGGTATGTTGGAACTGATCGATCACACCCGATGGGAGACCCCAATTGTAACCCCCATAAAACCTGATGGATCCTTAAGAATTTGTGGGGATTACCAGGCCACCCTAAATCATGCGCTTCAGCAGAGCACTTACCCTGTACCTGTGGTCCAATATCTTCTTCATTCCCTGGGAGGTGGGAAAATATTTGCAAAATTGGACCTAGCTCAGGCGTACCAGCAGTTGCCCGTAGATGCAGAGACTGCAGAAACCCAAACTATAGTCACGCATAGCGGTGCATTTAACTGTAATAGACTCCAATTTGGAGTGAGTGTAGCACCTGGCATCTTCTAAAGTCTGATGGAAAGATTGCTTCAAGGCATAAAAGAGGTCATGCACTACTTCGATGATGTCTTAATAACTGCCCCCAACGAAAGCCTGCTAGAAAAATGACTCAGAATGGTCCTCCAGAAATTTAAAGACGCTGGCCTGTAGGTCAAGAAAGACAAGTGCCAACTACGTACTGAGAGGGTTGAATTCCTTGGGTACCTTGTTGACAAACAGGGAATTCACCCTATGGAGAAAAAACTCACTGCAATAAAAAACGCCCCAAGACCTAGGAATAAAACAGACCTCCAAGCCTTCCTGGGACTCATTAACTTTTATAACATCTTCTTGCCCCAGAAGGCGGCTGTTGCTGAACCCCTGCATAGGCTCCTCAATAAGAAGGCTTCCTGGGTCTGGGGACATCGCGAAGAGCGAGCTTTTCAGCAAGTAAAGGACCTATTAACTTTAGATGCTGTATTGATACAATATAACGGGACTTTGCCCTTAACTGTCACCTGCGATGCCTCACCATTTGGAGTAGGAGCCATCCTGAGCCATGTCCTACCAAACGATACTGAGGCACCTATTGTGTTCTTTTCAAGAACTTTATCTAAAACTGAGAGAAACTATAGCCAACTTGATAAAGAGGCTCTCGCTATTGTGTCTGCGATCAAACGATTCCATGAGTATGTATATGGAAGGTCTTTCTCCATAATTACCGACCACAAACCATTACTTGGAATTTTAGCATGGGACAAACCAACTCCCCACATCTTATCACCAAGAATGACATGTTGGTCAGAGTTTCTAGCCGCATACGATAACCAACTGCTACACCGCCCGGGGAAAGCCATTCTCCACACTGTTACCAGAAGTCATAGATGACCCAGCTCCAACCCCAGCTATGCTACAAATCAAAACTCTTCCTTCACTACCGCTGACTGCACAAGACATCACCTCAGAAACAAGGAAGGATCCTTGTTTGGCACAGGTCCTCAGCTGGGTAGAAAGAGGATGGCCTGACAACAAACCAAACAACACCTTCAAGCCTTTCAAAAACCTGCAGATAGAACTTTTCTCCCAAAAGGGATACGTCTTGTGGGGAGACAGAGCTGTCATGCCAGAGAGATTACAGCATAAAGTCCTAAAACTATTGCACGATGGCCATCCGGGCATCGTGCGAATGAAGGCACTAGCAAGGAGCTACGCTTGGTGGCCAGGTATAGATAAGTGAATAGAAACCTGGGTGGCCACTTGCAGCAAGTGACAAGAAACTCGTTCATCTCCACCAAAAGCACCACCAACTGAATGGGAAGCATCCCGAGGTCCCTGGTCCCGTATCCACATCAATTTTGCGGGACCTACCAAGGGGCATACATTTCTTATAGCAGTGGATGCCTACTCCAACTGGCTGGAGGTCCACAAGATGAAGAGCACCACCACAGAAGCCATCACTAAAAAACTAAATAGACTATTCACTACGCACGGGTTGCCAGATGTCCTAGTTTCGGATAATGGCCTCCAATTCACCGCTCTGACATTCGAACAGTACCTGGCAGAGTGGGGGATACGCCATGCTTTGACATCGCCAGCTCACCCTGCAGCCAATGGCAGGGCTGAGCGAATGGTCCAATTCATAAAGAAAACTTTACACAAGTTGGAGCAAGGGGACATCGACGACAAGGTGACCTGGATGCTTCTCCTCCAACATATTACCACAAACAGCACCACAAACAGAACCCCGGCCGAACTTCTGATGGGCCGGAGACTTCGCTCACATCTTGACTGCCTGCACCCTATCTACACACCGGAAAAGCCCGTGGGGTCCAGCAGCAGGTATCGCACCTTCAAGGTAGGTGACCCAGTCTTCGCAAAAAACTTTTCAGGTGACCCATTGTGGGTCCCCGCTACCATAACTCAACTGTGCTCCAGGCTGGCACCTACCCCCGTCACAAACCCCAAACCTCAAACCTGGGGGGGAAGGGAAATCGAGGGGGCCGGAGAAGAACTAGCATACGACCTGGTACGTGAAAACCAGCAATCAGCACAACCAACCCGGAGATATTCATCTTCTGAAGGAGAGCCGGGCCAGATGATCACCTCACCACAGAGCAGCACTGCGACAGCAGCAGATCCAAGGGATCCGGAGGACAGCCTTAATGGAAGCAGAAATGACAACCCCAAGTCACCCAACAGAGAGGGCAGAACATCTTTGCCAACAAGTGCAGCAAGCAGTCCACCGAGACCAGAGTCAGGGCAAGGACTGGTGGAGCAACGCAGATCAGGTAGACAGGTGAAATGATCTGCCTACCTGAGAGAATACATCACCCCACCCCTCAGACGGAACCTAGGGGGGAGGGGTGTTATGAACTAAGCAAACACTTTAGTTTAAAATCCTAATAGTTTTGTTTCCACAGCAGGCTCGTAATCCTGCACTTCTGATTGGCCCGCGAACAGCGGATTGTGATTGGCCGTTTCTGGCTGATCTGATTGGCTGACAGTGGGTCGCCACTGATTGGACGTTACCAAGTGCGGCAAACTCAAACCATTGGTTATTGTGACAGCAGCCAGCTCTATAAAAGGAGCTGCTGCTGCCCGGTATTCCTGCTCTGTTCTGAAGTCACTAATAAAGAGTTGGAGTCACTATTTGATGTCTTGTCTCCGTTCCTTGCGCCCACGCTCCAGATCTAATAGGCACTCTCTGCTCTTCACAGATAAAAGCAGGTTCACACTGAGCACATGTGATAGACGTGACACGGTCTGGAGATGCCATGGAGAACGTTTTGCTGTCTGCAACATCCTCCAGCATGACCAGTTTGGCAGTAGGTCAGTAATGGTGTGGGGCAGCATTTCTTTAGGGGACTCCACAGCCCTCCACGTGCTCTCCAGAGGTAGCCTGACTACCATTAGGTACTGAGATGAGATCCTCAGACCCCTTGTGAGACCATATGCTGGTGCGATTGGCCCTGGGTTCCTTCTAATGCACAACAATGCTAGGCCTCATGTGGCTGGAGTGTGTCAGCAGTTCCTGCAAGATGAAGGCATTGATGCTATGGACTGGCCCGCCCATTCCCCAGACCTGAATCCAATTGAGCACATCTGGGACATCATGTCTCACTCCATCCACCAACGCCACATTGCACCACAGACTGTCCAGGAATTGGGGACTGCTTTAGTCCAGGTGTGGGAGGAGATCCCTCAGGAGACCACCCGCCACCTCATCAGGAGCATGCCCTTGCATTGTAGGGAGGTCATACAGGCACATGGAGGCCACACACACTACTGAGCCTCATTTTGACTTGTTTTAAGGACATTAAAACAAAGTTGGATCAGCCTTAGTGTTTTTTTCCACTTTAATTTTGAGTGTAACTCCAAATCCAGATCTCCATAGGTTGCTAAATTTGATTTCCATTGATAATTTTTGTGTGATTTTGTTGTCAGCACATTCAGCTATGTAATGAACAAAGTATTTAATAAGAATATTTCATTCATTCAGATCTAGGATGTCTTATTTTTGTATTTTTTATTTTTTTTTGAGCAGTGTATATTTTGTTTCTTGCACTTTTAGTTTTCTGTTTGATTTCTTCCTTTTTCTTAGTTTATATTGGTTTGTATTAGTCTTTATCTTCCTTTTAAAAACCTTTAAAGTTATATTTTTAAGATATAACTTTAGTAAAAGTAATATTTTTAAAAAAGAAGTCATAGTCTTTAAATCAGATTTCAAATTATCCATCTATACCTGAATCAAATCAGAATTCATGTAGCACATGCTCTGCCTTTATCATTTTTCTTGGAATATTGATCTGCTAACCATCACTGATAAAAGGTTTTAACTTCTTGAATTGCACAGTCCATACAGTTACAAAAATCAAAGTTATTTCTGTTCATCTTGTACAAAAAGAAAGGGTGTTTTTCAAAGTGGGAATGCAATATGAGTGCTATAGTTATATAAAGGAATAGAATTGGATGACTTATTGAAAGAACTGATGGTACCACTGGAATATTCATGACTAACAGCTATTGTCCTTGACTGTACCTGCTAAATACTAATGAGCATAATTAAAGAGAGCTAAAGGCAGACAAAAAATAGTTCTACAAATATGTAAAACAAAATTAACATTTGACATTCTGTTTGCCTTCGAAATGTTTCAAAACTGTTAAAAGAGAAGTTCAAAATATTCCTTCTGCACTAATAATGCTTAGGAAACTTTTATCCCAAACATATTTACTCACATAATTTAAAAGATATGTGATATGTGATCAAATTGCTTTTTCAGAATTAATCGATGGATAATTTGTAATGTTTCATTTCTAGAACTTATTAACCTGAATACTGAATGGCTAGTATCATCATAAATGGATGGTGATTAAGTCAACCTTTTGTAAATTTTACTATTAGTAAAGGCTTTGTTCTTAGCTTTTCTTTTCATTTTCCATTTCCAATTCACAATGAAAAAATATCAGACTGTAAAAAATATTATGTAGTAATTACGGGTTTTTTTTTTCAAGTATTACAATGAGTTTGATGTTATTTTTCTTCAGTTTTTTCCTAATTATGTAATCTTTTCAATCAGCTAAGATTTCCTCAGCTAAGATGCAAGCAGCAAATTAAAATTAGCTTTGTTGGAGGTGATGTGGTGACAATTAATCAATATAGCAAGGGGGGAAAAAACCTACTATAAAAAACCCCCAAACCTAAACTGTTCTGTTATCTGAGATAAATAAATTTGGTTCCATTAATTTGTCTGTTATTGGTAGCATTATATGGTATACTTATACCAATTATAAATATATAAAGATTTATAACATTCTGTATAGATGTAAATAATTTCAGAAACATCTGGTTGGTGAATGCAATTATTAGAAGAAACAACAATGTAACTTAGATGAGTGAAATACTTATGAGGTGTTTATACAGATTTATTCTGTATTATCATATCTTAACTACAACTATCACAATGGTTAGTTGTGAAATTTTTAAAATGTCATCTAAATATCTGTAGATTGACCATGTAGTAAAACTACATGACTTGAAAACATTTTAAAGACATCCACATCATACAATATTATCCTATCATCACCCTATCGTCACTACCATCAAGTATTCTTTGGGATTTGATACTCTGCTTATATGTCTGTGGAGATTCTTATTCATCCTAGTCATTGTTGGTCTCAAAGGTGGTTTCTTCAAAAGGCAACCGGACTGGTTATTTTTTTTTTTTCTTGAGGAAGAAGAAAACATTTTGCTTCTTGGATGAGAAATGAAATGTTTTCTTCATCTTCCTCAAGGAAAAAACAGTCCAGTTGCCTTTTGAAAAAAGTATCTTTGAGACATCCTGCCTATAGTATACTTAGAATAAATAGTTTTTTCAAGAAAGTGTTTAGGTCAATACATTTTTTATACATTTCCTTCTTTCTTTTTTCTTGTGCTTTGTTTTCATGTGATTCTTTGCGAAAGCAAATTCATTATAATCTTATGATATTTATGTTTTTGTTGTTACCCTTAAATATTAATTAAGTACTGATGGTATGAATATGGGTCTTAGAAATCATAATAACACTTTATAAATCTTTGAAAAGACATGCTGTTTTTTTCATAGAACTGGTTCACTTGATAAGAGCAATTTCATAGACTCAGAAGCTAACAGCAAAATAAAGTGACTATTTTAGCTGGTTTGGCCCCACCTTTGCTCTTTATCTACGAAGAGTGAAAGACCCATATGAGACATTTGCCTCATTGAAGCAGACCAAAATTCCTGTGGGCAACTTTATAACTTTTTTTTTATTTTAAAGTAAGTAAAACTTCTTGTTATCTTCTTGGATTTTAAAAATTTAAAAGTTCAGAGAAGAAAATATTTCTTCTAAGCAATTTCCTTAAATTTACTGCTATATGCTGACAGAACTTCCTAAATTTAAGATTATATATGGGATAGGAGGGTACCTTGACATGGAAAATCAATTAAATGAGATTACTCATTTTGTAATACTGGACACAGAGTTTTCCATTAAAGGAGCTCCTTACATTTGTATATATTATATACAGTTTTTATACATTTCTATATTTTATAAACTAAATTATTACAAAGAAAGTAAACCCATCATGCTCTCTCTGTCTCTCTGTCTCTCTCTCTCTCTCTTTGTTATGGACTAAGCCAATGCAGTGGTACAACCCTAAACAGCTTTACTTTACAGCAGGCTTGTAATCCTGCACTTCTCATTGGCCCGTGAATAGCGAGTTGTGATTGGTCGTTTCTGGCCAGTCTGACTGGCTGTTAATGGGCCCCTCTGATTGGACGCTTGTGAAAGCGGTAAAATCAAATCATTGGTTGTTTTGACAGCAGCCAGCTCTATAAAAGAGCTGCTGCTGCCCGAGTATTTGCTCTGTTCTTATTTTACAATAAAAGTTGAAGTCACCGTTCGATGTCTCGTCTCCTTTCCTTGCGCCCATGCTCAGGACTTAACACTGGCGACGAGGATGGGATACGGAGACGATAGAGCTGATTAAGTACGCATCAAACAAGACAGTGGCTGAAGAGTGCACGCAACAAACGGCAAGATGACCAGCGGCGCCATACCACCCGCTCCATTCGACCCAGCAACCGAAGACTGGGACTCGTATATAGATCGCTTCCAGATGTACCTAGAGACCAACAATTTAAAAGATGCTACATCTGGCAAGAAACGAGCGGTGTTCCTGACTCATTGCGGCCCTGCCATTTTCAAAATAGCTAAAGCACTGGCAAAACCTGCGGAAGTGAAGACCATGGATTGGGATACCCTGGTCCCAATCCTCCGGGCCCATTACGCACCCGCAGTACCTACACTGATACAAAGACACGAGTTCTACCAGAGGGACCAATGGAAGAACGAGAGCGTTGGGGATTTCGTAGCCGAACTCCAGAACCTAGGAGGCCTTTGTGGTTTTGCAAACCTCGAGGAAGCCCTGAGAGACCTCATGGTTCTGGGATTACATGCACCGCATGTGCAGAGTAAACTTATGGCGAAAGGAAACATCAGCCTTACAGATGTCTTCGCCGACGCTACTGCCACAGAAGCAACCAGGAAGTCAGCCACTTGAATGCGCTGAGTGAACGCACCGCTTCGCCAACTCGCTAACAATAGCCCACTCGCCGCTGAGAAGCATGCTATCACCATTCACCATGAAGACCTCGAGTCTTCCTCAGACAGTGAGGAAGAGGAGGTCAACCAGTTCCGCTCAAAATGAGAGCAAAGGAATCAGAGACGTCCGCGCCAATGTGCTGGTTGCGGGGCAAACCACCCGTGATCGGACTGCAAATTCCTCGACGCACTGTGCCGTACCTGCGGGAAAAAAGGCCACATCGCAAAGGTCTGCAGAAGCAAGCGAGAGTCCAGTCCCAGCTGAAGAGAGAACAACCTCCCGGGAGACAGGCAAACCTCCTGAGAATCGGGACCATCTGAACCACCAATGGAACAACCACTGCTACTACAGAAATCGAGCACCTGCCTCTTCAACGAAATGAGAAGAGGCCCATCAAACCATTATTATAGGCCAAGCTTCATCGTTCGATGCAAGAAAGATCCGCGTAAGGGTTACTATTGAGAATCGACCATGCGTGATGGAAGTCGATTCGGGATCATCCCTATCGATGGTATCCTGGAAAACCCTCAAACAGCTGATCCCTGCCATCTGCTGCCAGGACCTCAGCACTCAAAGAATCATCCTAAATGATTACCAGGGAAACAGAATTCCAGTTGTTGGTTCCAGCCACGTCCAAGTATCCTTTAAGGACCGCACCGCGACACTTCCCCTGACTGTCGTCGATTATGACCGAACCAGTTTGTTAGGGTTACAGTGGTTCGCCCCACTCAGGATTGAACTAGCTGGTATACACCAAACCAGAAGCGACGACTGGGAAGAGGCCCTCATCCAGGAGTTCCAGGACGTGTTCACATGAACATTAGGCAAGCACAAGGGGACCCCTATATTGTTTAATCTCAGCCCCAATGCAGCTCCCATTCGGCTTAAGCCTCGTCGGGTGCCTTTTGCCCTCAAGCTGAAGATCGACGAGCAGCTAGATAAACTGATAGCCCAGAGCATATTGGAACCGATTGACCATGCCCGTTGGGAAACTCCAATAGTAACACCCATGAAGCCAGATGGTTCATTATGAATTTGTGGGGATTACCGGGCCACTCTAAATCATGCTCTTCAACAGAGCGCTTACCCAGTACCGGTGGTCCAACACCTTCTTCACTCCCTGGGTGGTGGAAAAATATTTGCGAAATTGGACTTAGCTCAGGCGTACCAGCAACTACCTGTTGACGCGACAACTGCAGAAGCCCAAACAATAGTTACACATAGAGGCGCCTTCAACTGCAATAGATTCCAATTCAGAGTAAGCGTGGCGCCTGGCATTTTCCAAAGTTTAATGGAGAGACTATTACAAGGCATAAAAGGCGTCGTGCCTTATTTTGATGATGTCCTAATAGCTGCACCCACTAAAGAGTTATTAGTACAATGACTCAGAAAAGTTCTACAGAAATTTAAAGACGCTGGTCTGAAGGTAAAAAGGGACATGTGTCAACTTTGTATGGAAAGAGTGGAGTTCCTGGGATACCTTCTTGACAGACAGGGAATACACCCCACCGAAAAAAAACTAACCGCAATCAAAAACGCCCCGAGACGTAGGAATAAGACAGACCTCCAAGCCTTCCTGGGACTCATTAACTTTTATAACATCTTCTTGCCCCAGAAGGCGACCGTAGCCGAGCCCCTACATAGACTTCTCGACAAAAAGTCTTCCTGGGTCTGGGGACGGCGTGAAGAAAGGGCATTCCAACAAGTAAAAGACCTCTTAACCTCCGATGCTGTGTTAATGCAATACGAGACTCTACCCTTGACGGTTACCTGTGACGCTTCACCATTTGGAGTGGGAGCCATTTTAAGCCATGTCCTACCAAATGGGAATCAGGCACCTATTGTGTTCTTTTCGAGAACTTTGTCTTAGACCGAAAGGAACTATAGTCAACTTGATAAAGAGGCTCTCGCTATTGTATCCGCAATTAAACATTTCCATGAATATGTGTATGGGAGACCCTTTACCATAATTACAGACCACAAGCTGCTACTTGGTATTTTGGCGGGAAACAAACCAACTCCCCATATCTTATCACCAAGAATGACACGTTGGTCAGAATTTTTAGCCGCCTACGATTACCTATTGCAACACCGCCTGGGGAAAACCATTCCCCACGCTGACGCTTTGAGCTGCTCTCCACTACCAGACATCATAGAGGACCCAGCTCCAACATTAGCCGTATTGCAAATCTAAACCCTCAAATCGCCGCCGCTGACCGCTCAAGACATCGCCTTAGAAACAAAAAAGGATCCTGTTTTGGCATGAGTCCTCAGCTGGGTGGAACAGGGTTGGCCGGTCAGCACAACCAATGAAATGTTCAAGCCATTTAGGAATCGACAAACAGAGCTATTCTCCCAAAAGGGCTGCATCGTGTGGGGAGACAGAGTTGTAATCCTGGAGAAATTGCATCATAGGGTTTTTAAAAATGTTGCACAATTAACATCCAGGCATCGTGAGGATGAAGGCATTGGCCAGGAGTTACGCATGGTGGCCTGGGTTAGACAAACAGATAGAGACCTGGGTAGCAAAGTGCAGCAAATGCCAGGAGACTCGCTCTACTCTTCCAAAAACTCCCCCAACTCAGTGGGAAACGCCTCAAGGTCCTTGATCCCGTATCCACATTGATTTTGCGGGACCCACAAGAGGACACAATTTCCTCCTAACAGTGGATGCCTATTCAAACTGGCTCGAAGTCCACAAGATGAAAAGCACTACCACAGAGGCGGTCACTAAAAAGCTGAATAAACTATTCGCTACCCATGGATTGCTGGATGTCCTAGTCTCCAATAATGGCCCCCAATTCACTGCCCTGCCATTCGAACAGTACCTGGCAGATCGGGGCATCTGCCATGCCTTAACATCACCAGCTCACCCTGCGGCCAATGGTAGGGCTGAGCGAATGGTTCAATTTGTAAAAAAGACTTTGCACACGGCGACAGTGATGACAAAATAAACCGGATGCTTCTCCTCCAGCACATAACCCCAAACAGTACCACAAACAGAACCCCAGCTGAAGTCCTGATGGGCCGGAAACTTCACTCGCATCCCGATCGCCTCCACCCAAACTACATGCCTGAACAATCCCCAGGATCCAGCAGCAAGTGTCGGGCATTCCAGGAAGGTGACCTCGTGTTTGCAAAAAACTTCTCGGGTGACCCATTGTGGGTCTTCGCTACCATAACGCAACTTACGGGACCCGGATCCTTTCGCCTACAAACTGCAGATGGTAAGATGTGGAAGTGCCACATAGACCAACTCCATTCCAGATCAGCACCTAGTCCTATCTCAGCCCCAGAATCTCTAGCTGGGGGGGGGAAGGAACATTGAAGAGGCTGAAGAAGAAATAACAATCGAAACCCAACAGTCTACACAACCGACCAGGGGATACACACTGTCAGAAGGAGAACCGAGCCAGGGAGTGGCCTCGCCACATGACAGCACTGCGATGGAAACAGATCTAGGGAACCCAGAAGACAGCACTGGCGTAAGCAGGGAAAGCAGCCCAGGGCCACAGTTTTCACCATCCAACCCAGCTAGCAGCCCACCGGAACCAGAGCCAGGACAGAAACCGGTGGAACAGCGCAGGTCAAGAAGACAGGTGAAGCGACCTGCCTATTTACGAGAATACGTCACCCCACTCCTCAGACAGAACCCCAGGGGGGAGGGGTGTTATGGACTAAACCAATGCAGCGTTACAACCCTAAACAGCTTTACTTTACAGCAGGCTTGTAATCCTGCACTTCTCATTGGCCCGCGAATAGCGAGTTGTGATTGGTCGTTTCTGCCAGTCTGATTGGCTGTTAACGGGCCCCTCTGATTGGACACTTGTGAAAGCGGTAAACTCAAATCATTGGTTGTTTTGACAGCAGCTAGCTCCATAAAAGAGCTGCTGCTGCCCAAGTATTTGCTCTGTTCTTATTTTACAATAAAGAGTTGAAGTCACTGTTCGATGTCTCGTCTCCGTTCCTTGCACCCATGCTCAGGACTTAACATTCTTTGAATTATCTATGTTACAAAAGATAAAAATCTACCTCTCAACCACATTTTCACAAAAAATCATTCTCTTAGATGCATTTTTCTTATCCTCAGTCCTTTTCACTTCATAATTACATCAAACATAATTTTTCATTTTTCTCAGCAGCATTATTCCAGATACTTTTATGATATAGTAACCTAATTCTTTTCATTTAGTTACAAGCAGTTTTCATGCCTTCTTTTATTATGTCCACTTTTCCTTCATTATTTATTTCTCCCTATATATTTATCATTTGCTTTCCACAAGATCTGACTATTTTTAGTCAGAACTATGCCAGAGCATAGAAAAATGTTTGGAAGATGTGGAGAAACTTGCCCCATAGAATCAACAGGAGTCAGACACAACTAAATGGTTCATCATCATCATCATCATCATCATCATCATCATCATCATCATCTTCCTTATAGTTTCATAAAACGTATCTATTTTTTTATTTCCTCTCATTGATAATTAAAATTCTTCAGCATTTACCAATTTACATTCTAAATCATCTGTCATGGTAATCAAAGAAATATTTATTTTTATCACACATCATTCCATTGATCAAGTAATGCTTTTGCATAATGCTTTACTGTAATTTAGAAAAGTAATATACTGACTTAACCAATATTAACTGTGCTCAAGCAAGAGGCATAATGTCATCTAACAGTAAAAATAAGAATGGCTTCATTTAGTATATTTTAGTTAGTGTGACAGCAGCATAAAAGCTAATTTTACTTCAAGTAATTCTGTTCAAACAAGGATCCCTAATACTGTATAAAGTTATCTTGTAAATCAATATATAGTTGCCAACATTCCATTCACTTGGCACAATCAAGATAGGGTACTGTGTCAGTATTAACTCCAATTCTTTATTCATAATTCACAGTATAATCCATTATTTGATAGTACAATTTATCAGTAATACACAATACAGTTCTCATGTTTGTCGTCAATAAAGTAAGTTTAACTGAGTTCAGATGGATATTACTTCCAAACTACATTGCTGAATATTGACTTTGATATGAATTAGCATTAAAACTGAGTGAAGTTGAATTTATCCCGGTAGAAAAGAGAGACTATTGAACTGAACTGAAAATTGTATAATACTTGTACTTCCCACTGATATGACTTTTAATTTATATTTGTATTAAAATACTGATTTTGTATTTAAAGTCTTTCAAAGCTTCCAGCTGCTATATCTGACAGACTATTCAGTTTTATTAATGTCTGGTCATATGTTGTGATCTTCCATAAAAGTTCTTCCTCTAGGTCTATAATTTTTGAGAGAAGGAGAGAAGGTAAGTGATACAAAAAGAAAATATGGCTATTGTGATAAGTCTTCTAACTGACCTTTTTAAAACTAAATATTTTTCTTCATTTTTTTTTTGTAAACAGAAATATAAGTATAGACTGGGAGAAGGCAGAGCTTCGTCGCTGCGATACAGCTGCAATCTCAGGCTCTGAGATTGCAGCTGATATCTTTGCCCCTGGTCGGTCCCAATGGACCTAAACCATCCCGTAGAGACGGTAATAGTAAGGGGCGCATTCTGTTGATCCCAGGGACATCGCAAGTCCCTGGTGGATCCAGGAGAAGCCCCTTTACCATCGGCAGAGGAGCAGCTATTAAGCTGCTGAAGCTGGGACAGCTCCGGAAGGAAGAGACAGAAAGAAAGTGTATCGGCTGGTGAGGACTTTTTTTTTTTTTTTTAATACTTGGGACTTTCGTCTCTTAAGTGAGATGAAATCTGTAAAATTTTTGACAAAATCTGACTTAGCGGCGATTCTTTAAAGAATGTAAAAGTGAGGCTTGACTTTTTACTTTTACTTTTTTTTTTCTTCACTGAACTTCAATTGCGATTTAGTTAATCTGGTTTTTTCTTTTATATTTACTTGTTCTTTTTTCTCCTTTTGGACTATTTATATTCTTTAAAATAGAGGCTCCCTTTAGTATCTTTTTTTAAATATATATAGATATAGATATAAATATGGATATAGATATACATATACATATACATATACATATACATATACATATACATATACATATACATATACATATACATATACATATACATATACATATACATATACATATACATATACATATACATATACATATACATATACATATACATGTCTGGCATTCAGCTTTGTTCGGGTATTTTCCCACGTCATAATAGTGGTGCTTTTAAAGTTGTAGCAACGTTTCAGCAGAATCTCATCTGCCATCATCAGGCTTCTGTATGGTGTTTGTCTGTGAGTTAGACTTTTACAGTGGTTTCAGATTTAAATTTGGGGCAGCCTATTGCTGTGTCAGAATGGTTTTTTCTTCCTCCTGATTGGTTGAGAGTCTTGGTCTGTGTTTATTGGTCTTGGAGTTTGCTGTGTTCTGCTACTAATATCTTCTGTCTGTTTTTTTGGCTCTTTTTGTATCTTGATTGGCTGGCAACATTGTGTTACTTTATTGGAGGCCTTTAGTGCAGCTTGGCTTCGGGTAAATGGACGGCTATCATTAGTTAGGAAGCTGGGTTTCATCTGGGTGCCTGGTTGGGGTGTGTTTGAGCTGGAGGTATCAGGGGGGATCTGTTTGTGCCCAGGTGTTTGCCTGGCTTGTGGTGTGGAGATTTTTTTTGTTTGTGAGTGCAGGCTTCCAAATGATTGACAGCCTGGTGGAATCATCTCTTTTGTTCATGCTTTCTGGTCTTTTTTCAATCTCTATGGCTTCTCTGATGATTCTGTGGCTGGGATATACATATACATATACATATACATATACATATACATATACATATACATATACATATACATATACATATACATATACATATACATATACATATACATATACATATACATATACATATACATATACATATACATATACATATACATACATACATACATACATATATAGGCTTTTTTAGGGGGGAAAGAAGGGGGAGTGGATTTAAGAAACTTTGTAACACTGCCAACTAGAGGCTGAAAATACTTTACCTGAAGTTGAGAGCTGTGAAAAAAATTTCTCTCAAGGTCACTGGAACAATAAGATAGATGGGAGAGCACTGGAGAATGTTTACACAGGTGCTCTTTGGGACTTCCATTATCAATTGAACATTTGAAGTTTGGCTTTGAAATTTGTGGAGAAGCCAAATAAAAGCCTTGGATAAATAAAAGGCAGTGTGCGTTTTTGTTTTTTTTATCTTCTAGTAGCTGTTTTATCCTTCCTCTTCAACCCCACAGTACTTCGTAATATTGGTATATTTATTTTTTATTTTATTTTATTTTTATTTTTTTAAAGGAGAAGCCTCAGAATATCTTTTTCTCTTTCTTTTTCTGTTGGGATTTTTTTCCTCTCTACCTCTACTTTTGACTTATTTTTATGGCTATTTTTTATTTTTTTGAGATCTTTTAATTGGATTAAGGTGGGAAGAACCTGAAGAACCTTTTCTTTTTTTCTGCTTATTATTTTTTAATATTACTGGGCTTTATTTTGTTTTTTTTATATTCTTTATTTTTAATTGTTATTTTTGAATCATAATTGATCATTTCATAATAGGATTAAGGTCTTGAAGAACCTGAAGAATTTCCCTTTTTTAATTTTGGGCTTTTTACTTTTTACTGGCTTTTTTTGTGTTTTCCTTTTTCCTAATTGGATTATAATTGGTTACTTTACTAATTGGATTAAAAGAGATGGAAGACTCTGAGCTACTGAAATGAGCAAGAAAATTTTACCTTCGGAAATCTCAACTTCTGCTCCTGCCTCCCCATCAACTGGAGGACGACTTCCAACAATGGTGAAGCAAGATAAAGCACAAGTGGATTTAATGATGGTTATGCAAGGAATTCAAGAACTTAAAAGCATTGAACAAAGAATGGAGAATATTGACCAAAGAATTGGGAAGATTGATGAAAAATTTGAAAATATTCAACAAATGATGGTGAAACATGATGAGAGAATCCAAAAAATGGAAGAGAAAGACAAACAAAGAGATGAGACAATTGGAAATATTGATAGCAGATTAACAATGGTTGAACAAGATAAAAGTGGGATGTTGAAATGGGAGATGGACAGATCAGAATTTTATCTCAGATTCCAAAATATCGAGGAAGAAAAAGGACAAAATTTGGCTGAAGTAATGATTGAAATTTTGGCTGGAGCTTTGGAAATAACAGAGGAAAAGATGATGGATGGAGTAGATGAGATGTATCGAGTCTTCATAAGATATGCGGGGAGGAACCAACTACCAAAAGAGGTCCATGTCAGATTTACTAAAAAAACGATTAAAACTCAAATATTACAAGTGGCAAGAGAGAAGGTGTTGAAATATAAAGACAAAGAGATTGTGGTCTTAAAACAAGTACCCAGAAAAGTGAGAGAGATGAGAAGAGAATATCGATTCCCGACCAAAATGCGATTGAAAAAAGAGGTGAATTACAGATGGCTGATTCCAGAAGGATTAATGTTTACATGGCAAGAACAGAGACACAGAATTGATTCAATTGAGAAAGCAGAAATATTTTACAATGAATTTTTAGAAAGAAGAGAAATAGAGATAGAAAAAGAGACCATCTCAAGATGACCAAATAGGAATGGGAAAAGAAGAAGGTGCAGTAGGTGGACAAGTGGAGATTAAAGAACATGAAGTAAGATCCACGAGAGCTGTTAGACTTAAATATAAAACATAATCATGGAGGAAAAAGAACTGATTTCTATGAATATAAATGGACTGAACTCAGCTACCAAAAGAAGAATTTTTTTCACAAATTAGAGAAGCTAAAATTTGATATAATTTGCTTACAAGAAGTACACATTAAAAAACAACATGAACAATTACTGGCACGATCAAAATTAGAGAAAATATTTACCTCTCTGACTCACTGCAAGAAAAGAGGAGTGGTTTTGTACATCAAAGAAACCATTCCAGCAAAACTGATTTATACTGATGAAGACGGAAGAGTATTAATGGTTGAAATAGCTGATAATAATACAAAAACACTCCTGGTTGCAATGATAAACAAGAAGAATTCTACAAAAAATTACATAGGCAAACAATGGAATTGGACTATTCTAACATAGTTATGATGGGAGATCTCAATGGAATTGTAGATAATAAACTGGATTATACAGCAACAGCATCAAGACAAAATAGAAAGACTCTCCCCAAATCTTTTTTTAAAATGATAGATGTATTAAACGTAAAAGATATATGGAGAGAAAGAAATGCTAAAACTTAACAATATGCTTTTTATTCAAATAGACATTTATCATGGTCCAGAATAGATATGATTTGGATCTCAACAGAACTAATATCTAACATTCAAGAAATAAATATTGAAACAAGTACATGGGCAGACCATAATCTAATGACAATCAAATGGAAAGGACAAAAAAGAAGATCTAGATGGACATTAAATAATACTATTCTAAAGGAAAAAGACTTGCACAATGGATGGAAAAAGAATTGGCCTTCTTCTTTAGTGAAAACAAAAAAGAAAATACTTCAGTACAGAATGTTTGGGATACAATGAAGGCATATACGAGGGGATTAATAATAGACTATACAAAGAAAAAGAACATTAGGAAGAGGCAAACGATTAAAGCTCTAGAAGATGACCATAAAAAACTGGAAAAAGAATTACAGAAAATGCCACAGAAAAAAGATATTAAACTTAAAATGGACATAATCAAACATAAAATGGATCAAGTAGAGAAAGCAGAACTGGCACAAAAAATTAGAAATGTTAAACAGAACTATTTTGAAGATGCAAATAGGCCAGGTAGATGGTTAGCATATAAACTGAGAAAAGAGAAAGAATCAAGGAAAATATTACAGTTAATAGATGATCAAGGTCAAATCTGCTATGGTAATAAGGAGAAAAAGGCAATCATTTGAGACTTTTATGGACAATTAAAAACAGGAGGATCTTGATAAGGAAAAAATTAAACAGTATTTACAAAATGCTAACCTACCTAAGATACCTGATGAAACTGGAAAAATGTTAGAAAGCACTATAACAATGATGGAATTAACCGAAGCACTCAATAGACAGAATAATAGAAAAGCACCAGGTCCAGATGGCCTCCTGGCAGAATTTAATAAAACATTACAAGAACCATTGAGCACTTTACTGCTAGAAGTCATGAATGAAGTTATGTTAAATAAGAAAATACCTAAAACATGGTCAGAAGCTTATATTACACTTATCCCAAAAAAAGGGGCCGATCCATTACAAATTAAGAACTATAGACCTATTTCTTTATTGAATGCAGACTATAAAATCTTTGCTTCAATTTTGGCAGAAAGGCTTAAAAAATACTTAAACAACTTTATTCACCAATGTTAAGGATAACATTGGTTACCTAACTTAGTTTGGGTAAAAAATAATATATAAACTATATTAGTGAGTAAATGTAAGTATCACTTTAACTGCAAAACATGTATTTTGGGTGCGGTTGTAAAATCACCATAAGAGGGAGCAAGAGAGCTCACTGTTAGCTGGCTTTTACTGTAGTAGCTGACAATGTTGGATTGATGGTGATAACTGCGTGTGTTTCCCTGCTGTTGCTGAAATGAAGAAAAGGGGTTTGATTTTCTTCATATCTCTGACTGCAAAAGAGATATATTGTTGGACTGATTATTTTTAAGTTTACTGACCTCTATTTTCAACACTGGACTTTGCAACTGATTAATCCCTGGATGGACTGAACTAGTGTATGACATATGGACTGTTTTGACTATGCTATAACTCTTGCTGGAATAAAAAACTATTTAACTGGCACAGTGTATCTGTCTTACTGAGTGTAAACTACAACAACGTTTATCTCAAATCATTTGCCTGCCTGCTAGACTGCCATTGCACGTTCTGCTAGGGTGTGTATCCCTAATAACCCTGATCAGAATGGATTTTTACTAAAGAGACAAATTAAAGACAATATGAGGGTAATGCTAGACACATTGGAATATTATGAGGCGCATCCTGAAAAACAAATGGCTTTGATATTCTTAGATGCCCAAAAGGCATTTGATAATGTGAATTGGAGATTTATGCTATTATTATTGGAACAGATGGGCTTTGCTAGAAAATTCATCCAAGCAATAGAAGCCATATATTATAAGCAAATGGCAAAAGTAATGATAGAGGGAGAATTTACAGACTCTATTAATATAAGAAAAGGTACAAGACAAGGATGCCCATTATCTCCCTTGTTATTTGTATTGACCTTGGAAGTGTTAAATAAAAATATTAGAGAGGACATAAATATAAATGGAATGAAAGTTAAAAAGGAGGAATTTAAATTGCAAGCTTTTGCGGATGACTTGGTTTTTATTTTGGAAGACCCTCTAGAGACAGCTTTAAAACTATTGGAAAAGATAGAGATGTATGGTGAGATGGCTGGCTTGAAAATAAATAAAGACAAAACAAAGATTCTGACAAAGAACATGCTATTAAGACAAAGAGAAGAGTTGGCAGACCTATTAAAAATTCAAGTTATGAACAAAGTTAAATATTTGGGGATATATTTGACGTCAAGATGTATTACATTGAAAGAGAATAATTATATTAAACTTAAACAGCAGATAGCAACTAATTTGAAAAAATGGGAAAACTTACAATTGTCATTGATAGGTAGAATTTCAACAATCAAGATGAACATTTTACCTAGAATTTTATATTTGTTCCAAACAATACCAATTAGGCTAGGTAAAGAATACTTTGAAGAATTAAATAAAATTGTGTTGAAGTATATATGGCAAGGTAAGAAAGCGAGAATAAAATTAAAACTCTTACAAGATGCTAGAATTAGAGGAGGATTTGGCCTTCCTAATTGGGAGTTGTATTACCAAGCTGCAAACTTGTGGGCCAAAGAATGGATAACGTTAAGAAAGACGAGATTGTTGACATTAGAAGGACATGATTTATTATTGGGTTGGCATGCTTTTCTGTGGTATAAGGGAACTAAATCACAGGGCTATTTTAGAAGGTATTACATATGGGAATCGTTATGGTTGAATTGGGAGAAAATTAAGAAACAATGTTATTTGAAAATCCCAGTTTGGTTATCAACTATTGAAGCTTTTTCTTATCCTATAACATATAAGAAGGAACAAACAGTTAGGTATGGAGAAATACTGGATGAAAAGGGTGAACTTAAAATGATGCAAAATTTAGAAGAACAAGGTAAAAAGATGAATTGGTTTTCATATGCGCAAATACATTCAAGGTATCTTAAAGATTCTAAAACAGAATTATTTTATGATAAATTGACTGACTTAGATAGGATTTCGACAGGTACTGATGAAAAAGTGATCAAAAAATTATATAGTTATTTGCTGGAAATTAAATTAGAGGAAGAACAGGTTAAAGAAATAATGATTGCTTGGGGGAAGAATTTTGGATATGGGATTGATTTAGAGAAATGGCAAAAATTGTGGTCTCAAATTATAAAATGACAATGTCAACAGCATATAAAGAAAATTTGTATAAGATGTTTTATAGGTGGCACTTTCCTCCGACAAGAATAGCAAGCATGTTCAAGAACAAATCTGAAAAGTGCTGGAAATGTCATCAGATACCTGGCTCATATTACCATATGTGGTGGACTTGTGAGGAAGCTAGGAAATACTGGACTAGAATTCGCATATAGTTGGAAAAAACAATAAAGAAACATGTAAATTTGAAACCAGAGATTTTTTTATTGGGAATCTTACCTGATACATATAATAAAAAATTAAAGTATTTGATTGTAAATGTATTAACAGTGGCTGGGATTGGATTTGCTAAAAATTGGAAGAGTGAGAAAATACCATCAGAGGAAGAAATTATTGAGAAAATATTGGATTGTGCTGAAATGAGTAAATTGACATTTGAAATTAGAGAACAAGAAGATAAACAATTTTTTGAAGTTTGGGACCTTTTTTATCAATGGTTAGATAATACAATATAATAATAGAATATTTAGAAACTTAGGAAATAATGAATATATATATATATTTTATGTTTTGATAATATGCTTATAAAATTTTATTAAGATATATTAGGTAAGATTTTATGATTTGTTATAAAATAAATTAACTAAATTATTGTTATCTTGCTTAAGTATGAATTAATAAAATTATAGTCAAATGATTGTTTAATAATGATATTAGGATACATAATTGTTGATTGATAATATGAGTTATTATGTAACATAATTATTATGATGACTATGAAATAGATGCACAAAAAAGAGTGGCAAACCAACCGATGCACTGTCTGTAAATTTATGAAGGAGGGTGTTGTTTTTATGTTGTCTTATGTTTTATGTGTTTTTGTTTGTTGTTAAAATCAATAAAACTTTTACTAAAAAAAAAGAAATATAAGTATAGACTGGTGGAAAAAAGAATAAAATATAATGAAATATCCATTAAAATTCTCCATTAATTTGTATAATAGTGTAAACAACTTAATACTGTAGTCTTCATTATGAGACTAAATGTTCAACCTTCCTCTGATCTTAAAACAATAAAGCATAAGTGAATTCTTACAGAATTACATAAATATTATAAGCCTAACAGGAGAAAAAGACAATGCTCACAAAGTACTGTTTTTGATACAGCAAGATGTAATTATTCTAGCATAATAGAATTTCAGAACTCCTCCAACTCATCCCAACATGAGTTCCCCTCCCAATCTTTTCTATGCTTGTGGCCTTCTAATTAGAAAAAGGGCTAACTTTGCAGCTGGACTATTCTATGAGAAGCAGATGGGGAATTTATTGAAATGTAGCATTTCATAGTGTTCATGATCATATGGAAAATTTAAGTCATTCTGGATAACTAGAGTAAGTGGTTGCTGGAGAATACACTGATTAATTGCTGGATTTTAAATAGATAAGAAAATTGAGAACGGCAAAGCCCTCTTCCCATATATAAAAGGCACTACAGACAAAATCAACAAGATCTTCCAAAAACACAACATTAAAACAGCATTCTGCACAACAGAAAAATATCCACCATCCTAAGAAACCTTAAAGACAGAATCAAGTTAGAAAACCAAGGAATATACGAAATCCCATGCACTACCTGCCCCACTACATACATCGGACAAACCAACAGAAGAATAAGTGCACGCATTGGAGAATACAAGAACTCAATCAAAAAAGAAGAACCAACCTCTTCCCTGGTCCAACACCTCAAAGCCACTGGACATGAGATTGATTTTAAAAATACCAGAACTATTGCCAACACTGAACACTTCAACAATAGAATAATCAGAGAAGCCATAGAGATAGAAAAATGCCCACACAGCATGAATAAACGAGATGATACCTCCCGCCTACCAGCCATTTGGAAACCCGCCCTCACTAACAAACGAGTACCTAACATGAAGAATGACACCAGACCCACACCCATGAGGGCCACACAAGATGCTACCACCACACCTTCACATAGAAAGCAGACTCACACCCACACAGATGATGAGACACGACCACGGACCAGAAGCCATACCGCAGCTGCATCACTACCCGCTTCAAACCCATCCAACCCATATATGAAGCGAACGGATGCCCACCATAAAGATGGTGGCCAAACAAGACGAAGCCAAACAACAGGATCACAGCTCACCAGCTCAAATCCCCCGACAACTAAGACGAACCTGAGCACAACCAAACCACCACCTGAACAGAACACACCCCCAGCCAATCAGAACACAGCCAACCCCCCAACCAATCAGAACACAACCAAACCCCCAACCAATGAGAACACACCCCCAGCCAATCAGAATACAGCTAACCCCCCCACCCAATCAAGTCACACCCCCACTAGCAGTTAAATAGAAGAAGGAGCTGCAAGCTCACATTACTCCGAGAAGCAAAAAGCCGAAGACACAAGCCTGAAGATGATGAATGAGACTACATCGAAACATTGCCTAGATACTTCCAATCTTACACGGGAGAAAACCCGAATAACCAAAGATATATATATATATGAAAACATGTGTGTGTGTATGCTTTCACAGATTTTCAAAGGTACAGATATGCAGGTCTTGGTGTGTTCTGGGCTTTTCCCATGTAAGATTGAGAATATCTTGGCAACGTTTGGACCATAAATATGCTGCAGAAGACCATACATTGGTTTGGGATTATCATTCCATATTTCAAATATACATTTTCTGTATATATTTTTTAAAAATCTAAAATGTATGCCAGAAGTATCATGTGACTGAATTATAACTAACGTAAGGACAATGGTAATAAATTCTGAGTCATACTATTGTATACTGATTCCAGTATTATCAAAAATGATCAGAGAAGATAAACAAAGATCTCTTTGGCAAATTGAAAAAAAAAAAAAGACAAGTACAAAAAATGGAAAGAAGGACATACAACTAAGGCAGAATATCAGCAGATAGCCAGAACCTGCAAAGACGAAGTCAGGATAGCAAAGGCTCAGAATGAACAAAGACTTGCAACAAAAGTCAAAGATAATAAAAAAAGCTTCTTCCAACATATAAATAACAAGAAAAAAATCAAGGAAACAATCGGTCCACTAAAGAGAGAATATGGCAAGGAGAGAAACAGGCAACAGAGAGAAAGCAGAACTGCTTAACTCATTCTTTGCCTCTGTCTTTGCAAAAAGAAACTATAGCTCAACCCACCAAAAACATAACTGTAAAGACAGACCAGAAATAAAAGTTAAAATGAGCAAAAAAAATAGCAAGAGAACACCTGTCTGATCTTGATGAAAACAAATCACCAGGACCTGATGGATTACATCCCAGAGTTTTAAAGGAGCTGGCAGAGGTCATCTCAGAACCACTGCACCATATCTTTCAAAAATCCTGGAGCACCGGGGAACTACCAGAAGACTGAAAAAGAACTGATGTGGTTCCCATCTTCAAAAAAGGGGAAAAAAACAGACCCAGGAAACTATAGACCAATCATCAATACCTGGGAAGATACTGGAAAAGTTAATAAAAAACCAGATCTGCCAACATCTAGAAACAAGTAAAGTAATAACTAGCAGTCAGCACGGGTTTGTTAAAAACAGATCATGCCAAACCAATCTTATTTTATTCTTCAACTCAGTGACTAAATTAGTAGACCAGCAAAATACTGTGGACATAATATATTTAGATTTCATCAAGGCATTCAATAAAGTAGACCACAATCTACTTCTTAGTAAGCTAGAAAAAGGTGTAATAGATAGCACCACCACAAGATGGATTCGCAACTGGCTGGCAAACCGTACTCAACAAGTAGTCCTTAATGGGTCTAAGTCTACATGGAGGGAAGTAAGCAGTGGGGTGTCACAAGGTTCCGTCTTAGGCCCAGTACTCTTCAATATCTTCATTAATGACATAGATGAGGGGATAGAAGGGGAACTTACCAAATTTTCAGATGATACTAAGCTGACAGGAATAGTTAACACCCAAGAAGATAGGCTCAAGATCCAGATGGATCTTGACAGACGAGAACACTGGGCCATATCTAACAAAATGAAACTCAATGTAGAGAAAAGTAAAGTCCTACACTTAGGCAAGAAAAACCAAAAGTACACATATAGACTGGGTGAAACCTGGCTCAATAGCAGTAACTGTGAGAGGGATCTTGGAGTCTTAGTGGACAACCAGCTAAATATGAGCCAGCAGTGTGCAGCAGCTGCCAAAAAAGCTAATGCAATCCTAAATTGTATTAACAGAAGGATACAGTCAATATCAAGGGAAGTACTAATACCACTGTATAAAGCCTTAGTAAGACCACACCTAGAGTACTGCATCCAGTTTTGTTCACCACATTATAAATAGAGATGCTGAGGCTCTAGAAAAAGTACAGAGAAGAGCAACCAGGATGATTAGGGGACTGGAGGCTAAAATGAATGGTTGCAGGAACTGGGGTTAGCTAGTCTAGTATAGAGAAGGACCAGGGGAGACATGATGGAGGTCTTTCAATATTTGAGGGGCTGCCACAGGGAGGAAGGGGTCAAGCTATTTTCTAAAGCTCCTGTAGGCCAGACAAGGAATAATGGATGGAAACTGAACAATGAGAGATTTAACCTGGAAACAAGGAGAAACTTTCTGACAGTGAGATCAACCAATGGAACAGCTTGCCCTCGGAAGTTGTGGGAGCGCCATCAGTTGAGACTTTTAAGAAGAAATTGGACTTCCATTTGTCAGAAATGGTGTAGGGTCTCCTGCTTGGGCAGGGGGTTGGACTAGATGACCTACAAGGTTCCTTCCTACTCTGATTATCTATATCTGTATCTAATTTTTTCCAGCCTTTTAAAAATTCTTGTAGGTTGGAAATTGTGTAAATATATCATTATAGCAAACTTCTAAAAGTATTCACAACAATTTGCAATGTGTAAACAACAAATGGTAAATTTGTAAATTTACTTGTTTTCATATTCCTCTTAGACACGATATTTCCAATTTTTCAAGAGATGACTACATAGAAGATTACATAGAAAATTGAGCTGAGAAATAATGGCTGACGTTGAGTTAATGTTGCCCAATGCCTTTTCATGATGAAGAGGCGGAATTGAAATCCTCTAGAATGATGCCCTGTTTCACTGAGTCCAAGTTTATGGAAACTAAAATTTTAGTAGTATATATATTGTCCTATAATAATCATCCTATTAAAAATTTATTTAAGCCATAGAAAAATCATGAATCCTTTTTTAGTACCTGAGCTGTTCCTTACTTTCAAGAACTTTCAAAATGAAACAATACTGTTTATGTCCAATAAATCCATATCCATTACTTCTACTATATCACATGTTGGTTTCATCCCAATAGAAATCACAAGTTAGTAAATGAATTTTAGTTTTCAAAAGGTAACTGCAGTTCTCTGTTGTTTGCTTATCTTCTAAACTGATGCATTTATTAGCAGAGTTATTGTCAGATACATGCCATACAAACATCTATTTTAACTGATGCTAAATATCAGCCAAGACTTTAATAATATCATTGAAAGAAAAAAATGATAAACTTAACAAATATATTCAGGAAACAATCACGAAACATTGCATGCCTCATCAGACATTAAAAATAGTTTGCTATTCCTGTACTTATTCACAGATTAAAATTGACATATAGATATTTGTACTGCCTGATTATTGGAATTATCTTTCAATAACAGTCACACAAAGCTCATATCCCTTCAGATCACCAATTATATTTCTACACAGTACATTGCATCAGCTTCTTTACTTGTTTATTTGTTAAAATGTTTTTAATTTTGTTGTTTAATACCAGTAATATTTATTTTGTTAAACATAATATTTTCCTTTTTTTTCTAGCTAACAAATATTATAAACATATTAATTGATTCATCTTATACATTTGTTTGGCCCATATACAAACCAGAACATCCCTAGTTTTGAATAGTACCAATTTGTAAAACTTACATGTGATTTATTAGAACTGCAAAGGTCAGTTTGAACAATGCTACTTGATCAAAAACCATAATTTCAGGGATATAGCTTTGTATTATCAGTTCCTCAGATATGAATTAGAGATAGTTACCTAATTCTGATAGGTAAAGAGTATCTGAAGGATAATCATACTGGTTCCATTGATCTGCAAAAAAGAGCAACCCTTAACTACTCTAAATTCTATGTGAAAAGAGTGTAAATTTATTGGTGTATTTTGCCCATAATGGATTTAATAAACTATGTTTTTATTATTATAGCTACATGATATACATATATATGTAACTGGGAACCTGCTTGAATGTAGGTTGTTGTATATGCATAAAGATTAATAAAGTCGCCCTTCGCCATCAGCTTTCTTTGAATGCCTGGTGCATCTAGTCCCAGAACTATGCGATCTCTTAGTGCTTCTTCTTCATCGGTGAATCCGCAGAGGCCTCCCAAATTTCAGAGGTCTGCTATGAAGTCGGCCACACTTTCTCCCTTTCGCTGGCTCCTCTGATAAAACTCGTGGCGTCTCACGAGCGTAGGCACGGTCAGGGCGTAGTGATCTCATAGGAGAGGTTCGAGGTCATCCCAATCCATGGCCTTCACTTCTCGGGGTTTGGCTCGTGCTGTAGCCATCTTAAATTTGGTTGGACCACAATGCGTTAGGAACACCGCCCGTTTCTTTCCTGGTGTGGCATCCTTTAAGTTGTTGGTTTCTAAGAACATTTGGAAGTGATCCATGTAGGACTCCCAGTCCTCCTGTACTGGATCGAACAGAGCGGGTGGTACGATGCTGCCGGACATGGTTCTATTGTTGGCGTCATCTGTTGGTGTTCTTCGAAGTTTCGTTGGTTCAGATATCTCCATATCCCACCCTCGTCGCCAGTGTTAAGTTTTGAGCATGGGCGAGAAAGAATGGAGACAAGCCTCTGAACGGTGAACTTCAGCTCTTTATTTACATTGTGACTTCCTCGTTTCAATAGCAGTTAAACCTGCCTTATATAGGCAAACCCTGTAACTTTTAACCAATAACGAGCTAAGAGCACTAGCTCTTATAACCAATAGGAACTCTCTGTTAAGGGCCAATCGGATTCCCCGGAACGGGCCAATCCGGTCCGGCTGCTTAACAGCCAATCAGAAGTGCAGGGCCAGAACCCTGCACTTACTCCAAGCTCACACTTTATTAATCTTTATGCATACACAACAGTTGTAATGCTATATAGGCCATACTTAAGTAAGTGTGCGCACACATGTACACACACACACACACATTTACTTCAGCAAAAGGTGTGTTCTTTGAAAACCTTTTTATTTCATATCTGTTAAGCAAACTGTATAGCCCCCATTGATACTGATTGGACAGGATGTTCTGACTAAAGAATGTGTGTTAACTCATTCAGAGTTTTAAGGTTTAAAACTGGATCTTGGATTGGGCCTGCAAGCCTATAATCAGTTCAGTGACTCTCAGTATAAGTATAATGCAGCCAACCCCTATCAATAGTTTGATTCTTGCTATATTTTGAACCAACTGCAGATTCTGAGTTGTCCTCTTGTTATTTTAACATACAATGCTTCCTATAATGTGATCGGCAATGTGATTTAGCTATAGAAAAGGCAAATGCAAATTCAGGCTGTATAAACAAAACATAAATTTAGAAACCATGGAAATTATTATTCATTTCCCAAAACACAGTCCAGTTCTGTGTAAATGCTTTTGTGGGATCAGACAAATTGATGTAGATTCAAAAATAACAATAATTTTAAAAAATCGAAGTTCTAGAAATATAAAATGAAGGAGGTTGGCATGTTTAGCTTTGAAGAAAGAGTGAGATGTGACATGATAAAAGTGAAGAGAAACTACCAAAGGCCAAGGTACAAGAAACTACCAAAGATTAAGACACAAAAATACCAAACCAGATGTCAGAACTGACAGTGATTATTGCCAAGAAAAGAAGAGAAACCAAACCATGCTAGACAAAGATATCACAGTAGATCTTTTAGGAGAGACAAGATCTATAAAGACCTGGGAGATGGAAGCAGATTCAGAAAAACAAGGGAAGTCTTCCAAACGTTCTTCAAAAACAGGAGTTCCAAGCTCAAACTTGGTGTGCCAAAGGATGTCAGGGAACTAGTGGTGGGATTCAAAAAATTTTATTATTGGTTCTGTGGGCATGGCTTGGTGGATGTGGCATGTCTTGGTGGATGTGTCTTGGTGGACATGGCACGGAAAAGTTACTGTAAATCTCCATTCCCTCCCCATTCCAGGGCGACGATACTGTAAAATCTCCATTCCCTCCCCACTTCTGGGTGAAGGTTACTGCAAAATCCCATTCCCTCCCCACCCCACTAACCTGCTTTCCAGCTTTGTTCTCCTATGTAGGGAAACAAAAGCTTGGACTCAGAAGGCAGAGAACAGATGGGGTGGGGCCAGTCAGAGGTAGCATTTGCCAGTTCTCTGAACTACTCAATTTCTGCTACCGGTTCTCCAGAACTGGTCAGAAGCTGCTGAATACCACCTTGAAATGGGCACAAGTAGTTACTGATTCAAAGAATTTTAAACACTAAATTTCTGTATAGTAGAAATGTCAATATCCAAGATGATTTAGTGAATCTTCCCTTTCTAAAAAGAATTTCTAATAAATAAAGTTAATTCAGCACTTATAACATTACCAAGTCAGAAAACTACAGGAATTCTGTGGCAAATGAAGAATCAATAAAGATTCTAACAAACTCTGCCAACAAATCTGAAAAATGACAAGAATTGAATTATGTTACAAAATGAGAAACTTGGCCTAACTGAAATTGAAAGGTTAATCTATCAATTATATTCAGTGTTTTTCACTAATTATCTTTTAACAGTTTAGAAGATAAACAATTAGAAGAGATTTGAAGGTGGAAAAATTCTTGAAGGTGGAAAAATGCTTGAAAAATTCCAGACATCAGTCCTTCTGCATCCATGGTGCATTCTTGTCTTATTGCACTTATATATTTATGCTAATTGTTCATGAATAAACAATAACATCTTGAACTATTATCTTTCATTACAACTACATTTCATCTGTACCTAGTCTTCTGGATGTATTTCTGTTAGGAATGATAGTCACCTAACATTTGGGTTGGCAATATATAAACCAGGATAGTTATTTAATACTGTTGTATTTTTAAGAGAGTACTGTAATTGTGATTGGCTGAGGTTCCTCCGACAGCCATAAGATGGAAGCCAGAAACCTGGTTTGTTCTCTTCTTGCATTTCCCTATTGCCTTTTGCCTGATTGTCGATCTGCTGGAATTGCTGTGAGTCTTGCAAACTGTTAGCAAACTCTGTTTACTGAACTTTGTTTATGATACTGGACTTTGTTTTTGGTTTATCCCTGGACTGTTTGTATTGAATACTACCTGCTTTAACCGTGTATGATTTAGACTGTTTGTTGGACCATGTTTACCCATTTACAGAAAGTAAAACCTACATTTTACTATTCAGTGTATCTGTATGCTGGTTGTGTGTTATTCCTCACCACTCTCATTACATTTCCCTGAGTGCACTCATTATCCTAACGGGGAATACCTCAACACTGGTTATGGGCCCAGTTCATATCAGACTCAGATAACTGAGAGTTAGTGTGAATAGACAGTACCATATACAGACAGCTGTTTAATGTTTAATCGTGGGTTACTGTCCTGGTAACAATGGCACAAGACCCATCAACAAGTCTATCACTGATAACCCAGTTGGATAGAACAAACTATGTTTCCTGGTCTATGAAGTGCAGTCTACTTCTGCATAGGAAAGGGTTATGGGTTAAGGGTTCAGGATCCACCAGATGTAAATGCTTGGGATCCAAATAATGAGAATGATGCAAAAAAGTTAGCTGACTTTAAATGGAACAATGAATGATCTCTTTGTATAATTGGACTAACACTGAGTAACCAGCAGCTAGTCTATATTCGTGGAGAAGAGTCTGCTGCTAGGTGTTGGGAGAATTTGAAGAGGATTTATGTTCGTGACAGTGTAGGTACACACATACACCTTACACATAAACTGTTCAGAGCACATCTTATGAAAGGTGGAGGTAAGTTAGCTCATTTGAAATTTATGAAAATAACTTTTCAAGAGCTACATGAAAAGGAACTGATTTTTTCAGAGCTACATCAGGCTTACATCATTCTTTCTTCATTGGATGAAAGTTATGATGATTCCGTACCTTCACTGGAAAGCCTGATCAGAAATAAACTGACATTGACTGACATAACCAGACGGCTGTTAGAAGAGGCAAGAAGAACGCAGGATAGAGACCAACTGAGAGAGAAACAACCACAAGATGAGGATTTGTTTTCAACTGCCTATACTGTTAGGAAATGTTTTTCTGTGGGGCTAAGGGACATATAGCTAGATTCTGTAAGAAGGGCAAATGACAGAATACTAGTAATCACCAGAAGGCTAAGAAGAATGTTAATTTAGCTATGTCTAGCAATTCAACTATAAAACATGATTTGTGGGTAGTTGATAGTGGAGCATTACTAGAAATAGAGAGGTTTCTAAAGATGTGTATGAGTAAGCAACTTGTATCATTGGCAAATGGATAGAAGATGAAAGCATCTGGTGAAGGTACTGCATATTATTCATGTGTAAATGAGCATTTATTTATGTTATATGTACCTAAACTGAAATTTAATTTGTTATCAGTAAGGGCTTTAGTTAATATTGGTTATGTAGTAACCTTTAGAGGAGATAACTGTATAATAGAGAAAGAGGGTAAAAGTGTTACTGCGACTTTAGAGAATGATTTATATGATATACATGATGATCAGTTGTAGATGACTAACTTGGTTTATAACAGTGTTAAGCCACATGATGAATGCCTATATTTATTGCATAGACGTCTGGGGCACATTAATTTCAAAATGCTGAAACACACTGTTAAATTGTGAGAGGGGGTAAAATTAAAACCCTGTAGCAAATACTTAAACTGTAATGCCTGTAATCAGAAGAAAAGCAAGGTTACTCCAGCAAACAGACTGAATGGGTTTAAGACCAAAGAACCTTTAGAGGTTCTGTTTGCTAACATAATTGGTCCTAAGAAACCCAGTTTGGGAGGTGCCTGCTATGTTTTGAGCATAATGGACCATTACTCATGGTACGATTTCTGCTATCTAATGAAAAATAAAACAGAAATGTTCCAACATTTCTTTAACTGGCTAAGATTTGTTGAAAGGAAAGTGAGACATAGCGTAATTACCTTAGTTACAGATAGTTACAGATAATGGGGCTGAGTTTAGATTCCAAACGATATTGAAATTGGTATCGAACATAAGCATTCTGCATCTTACAGGCCACAACATAATTCGTTTATAGAATGAAGAGGGCAAATGTTACAAGCTATGGCTCGCACTATATTATCCGATTCAGATTTGCCTGAAACACTGTGGGGTGAAGCCATAATGTGTAGCAACCATGTGTTAAACAATGTGGTGAACACAATAACTGGAGTATTGCCATTCACTTGTTGGCAAGGCAGAAAACCAAATTTAAGTTATCTACACACATTTGGAGCTCTAGCATGGGTTCATATTCCCGCACAAGTAAGACTGAAAGAGCAATATAGAGCTAGGAAATTATTTTTCGTAGGTTATGAGGCCAACCATAGATCATTTAGATTCTGGGCTCCAAGCACAGCTAATATTTACTATAGCGCTAGTGCTAAATTTCTTGACCACGTTGGATGGCATAAACTAGAACAGAAATCCAACAATGATGTTGTTATCGACACCCAAGTAGTCCCTAATGATGAGATAGTTAAACCATCAATAGCCATTAAAGAGGAAGAACAGGCACATGAGGAGGTAGAAGAACAGGAACAGGTGGAACAAGATAATCCACCACTAAGCCCTGAGTTACCTAGACGTTCAACTGATATAATATGACCACCAGATAGATATCAGGCTAGTATATAGCATG
This sequence comes from Hydrophis major, assembly GCA_033807585.1. NCBI lineage: Eukaryota > Metazoa > Chordata > Lepidosauria > Squamata > Elapidae > Hydrophis > Hydrophis major. The sequence continues at coordinate 204,889,941 of CM066330.1, read as the reverse complement.
CCAAGTGAATATAGTTTCTACTAACTATAATGAACTGAACCTGTATCCTGCTAAGGATCAGGCTGCTTGGCAGGAAGCAATGGATAAGGAACTGAAATCTTACAAAGTTTGGAGGTATATGAAAATGTCAGGTTACCACCAACTGAGCATGCCATAGGGTGTAAGTGGATTTATAAAGTTAAGACAAGTGTGGATGGGACTTTTACCCATAAAGCCAGGTTACTAGCACAAGGGTTCGATCAGTCAGCCAACAATTACAATGAGGTGTTTGCACCTAGTCTGAAGGCTACCACATTACGAGCAGCATTTGTGTGGGTGGCTAAGAATAAATACATAGTAAACCATTTAGATGTTGAGACGGCATATCTACATGCACTGTTGGAACATACTATATATTTAAAGAAGCCTTTGGGGATAAAAACTGATAACAAAACTGATTGCTGGAGATTAAAAAAGAGTCTATATGGCTTGAAGCAATCAGGCTATGAATGGAACCAATGCATAGTGAAGGAATTAACAAAGATAGGTTTTGTAGTTGGTATGGCTGATCCATGTTTCAAAAAGAAAAGTGGTGGTGCAATTTTATTGTTGCTATTGTTCACTGATGACATAGCATTAATTACTAAGACTGAGAAAGAAGCTACTGAGATTATTTTACTGTTAGAGAAGAAATTTAAAATAAAACTTTTAGCTGAGATTAAACAGTATCTTGGTTTGAAAATAGAGAAAACTAAGAGAGGCTACAAAATCTCACAGGCAGATAAAATTAACCAGTTACTGAAGAACTTTAAAATGGAACTTTGTAAGCCGGTTAAGATGCCAATGAGCTTGGAGTTTAGCCACAGTGATGTGCAAAGTCCTGTTTTTGATAAAGACATTTATCAATCATTGATTGGTAGCTTATCCTATCTCAGTAATTGGTCTAGGCTAGACATAGCATATAGTGTCAACCAATTAGCCTGGTTTAATGCCGAGCCTATTGAAAGGCACTGGCAAGCTGCTAAGTGTGTGTTGAGATATCTTAAACAAATGATGCATTATGCATTATATCTGGAGCCTAAGGATGAACTAAGTCTAACTGCATATGCTGATGCAAGCTTTGCTACAGACATACCTACATGTAAATCAATGTCAGGTACTGTAGTGTTATTAGGAAAGGTGTTAATTGGATGGTGGTCTATTCAACAAAAACATCTAAGCTTATCAACAAGGAGGCTGAATTCTCATGTTTGTCTGTATTATGTACAGACTTACTGTATTTACCAGACTATAGAGCCCATCAGAAAATAAGCCGCACCCACTAAATTTTAAAAGAAAAAAATATTTTTACATATATTACCCACATCAGATTATAAGTCGCAGATATATACATTGTGAAATGAGATATTTACACAGAAAGAGAAGAATGCTCTTTTGCATGCAGCCAGACATCTCCAATGTCTCACCATTGATTCATTAACACTAAGCTTACGTGCAGAAGCTCTATTTACTTCCTGGATAGACAGATCAATTGCTTTCAAGTTAAAAGCTACATTATACGCTTTTCTTCGTGTACGTTCCATGATGAGGATGTGAAAAATATTTTGCATTCATGCGTGTCATGCTGCTTGTGTCGAGTGTGCCAAAAATTACCGGTAGGGTTTTCTTCTTTGCATTGACCTCTTGCGTCTGTTATGTTTTTGTGTCCCCTGATGGCAGTTAGTGAAGAAAAATCTATAGATAAGCCGCATTGTTGTACAAGCTACAGGGTTCAAAGCGTGGGAAAAAAGTTGTGGCTTATAGTCCAGTAAATACGGTAGTATGTTATAAACAACTAATGATAGACATGGGAATTGATGTAAAAGAACCTATTGTTGTATATGAAGACAACCAATCAGCAATTCAGATGGCTTCCAATCTCACTATAAAGACAAGATCAAAACAAACCGATCTACGATATCTAAATGTGAGATAATGTGTTCAAAGTGAAATGATTAAACTGGAGTACTGCACATCGGAGAATAACATTGCAGATCATTTTATGAAAGCCTAAGGCACTGTAAAACATAAGGCTTGCTGTGAGGAATATGGACTTAAACTGTAAGGTTTTATATATTGTCCTACCCAAAGGGGAGAATGTTTGGAATGATAGTCACCTAACATTTGGGTTGGCAATATATAAACCAGGATAGTTATTTAATACTGTTGTATCTTTAAGAGAGTGCTGTAATTGTGATTGGCTGAGGTTCCTCCTACAGCCATAAGATGGAAGCCAGAAACCTGGTTTCTTCTCTTCTTGCATTTCCCTATTGCCTTTTGCCTGATTGTCATTCTGCTGGAATTGCTGTGAGTCTTGCAAACTGTAAGCAAACTCAGTTTACTGAACTTTGTTTATGATACTGGACTTCGTTTTTGGATTATCCATGGTCCGATTGTATTGAATACTATCTGCTTTAACTGTGTATGATTTGGACTGTTTGTTGGACTTTGTTTATATGTTTACAGGAAGTAAAACCTACATTTTGCTATTCAGTGTATCTGCATACTGGTTGTGTGTTATTCCTCACCACTCTCATTACCTTTTCCTGAGTGCACTCATTCTCCTGATGGGGAATATCTCAATAATTTCATTTTCATATAAGTAGTTATGGTAGAACAATTGTAAACAGTTTTGTATCTCCAAAAATATCTGTCTCCACCATCCCACACATTGTTCAGTTGTTAATTATGCAGTTGTCTTGATCAGAAACAGTTATACAATATAGTATATCTCAATTTAATTTCAGAATAAAAATATTAAATCCATTTAGTTTCCATTAAATTGCTTTACTGCTCATCTGACTTTGATAGCCTCATCTAGTCATCCTAAGAGCATATATAGTTTATTTCTTTAAAAAAGCATAAACTTTAAAAGTAAAGGCAATTAATTCAAACACCACTGTACTTAAGAAGTTTGACAGTGAGAAAATTATTAGTATTTGTAAACTATTTTATTCAAAAATCACTTTTTAAAATGTTCTTTTTATTTTGGAACAGCAATCTACTTTATAATTGCTTATCATTTCTTGTAAATATGAAAATTATAGTTGGTATCATGATTTTATGTTACTTTTTACTTCATTGCTTTGGTGTTTTGTGTATTCCTGCTGAGTTACAGTTCTGAAGGGAATAAGCATATGCTACTATTGTTATTTTCCCCTATCATTTCCCATACAAATTGATGAAGATTAATTATGTTTAAGGGGATTTACTTCCAGTTGATACTAGCATATACCATATATATTGCAGATTTAGATAACAATGTATACATTACAACATTTGTACTATTCTGGTTATACTTTGTCTCTGAATATATTATTGAATCTCAAGTTAGAGATGTGAATTCAACCATTTAATTTTTCAGAAAGATGACATTAATTTATTTGAATGCCTTGTGGACATTGGAATACTGAAAGCTTTAAAATATTATAAGGAATAAGTCATTAAAATTGCAGTCCTATGCAGTTTCTGGAGAATAACTCCATTGAGTATAATAAAAGAAATTGTTTTCTTAATAAAAGTAAAGAATGCCTAAAATTCCTTCACCTCTATTATTATGAGTGTATGAACTCATGCATCAGATTTCTATAAATGCTTTACATTGTAACATTACTTTCATTCCTTATAAATAAAAAAAAACAATAGTTAGTTGCTTAAAACTTGATAAATTGAATTGTCCTCAGATTCACATCCAATTTGCCTTGAATATAATACTTAAAAACAGGAAGCCATTTGATTCTGAATCATCAATTTTAGGACTCTACCCTCCAGATGATTTTACAATATGACAGTACAGAAGGGTTTGCAGAAGGCTGTATAAATTTTGAGAAACATATTTTGAAACATTATGTTTTGAATAGGATATTAAAACCTGCTGCTTTACTCTCAAGAAATTAGGGAAGCAGCATCCTTCATGTACTTATTTCAGGAAATAAGTACATTTTCCAAGGCATATTGTACATTTTAGTTGGTATGAGACTAATATGAACTGCACCAGTAAAATTAATATGCCATTTGTTAATTCATACTGATGTATTAAAGCACCCTGGATGACAGCTTTAATGAAAATATCACACCTTGTGAATATTTAATAGTGATTTACATCAGAGTCATGCAGAAAAAAAGATACTACAATAGACATTTTTCTCTATGTAGATGAATTATGACTATTACTTGACATTTAAAGGATATCACTTTGAACTAAAACAGGAAATCTGCCTAAAGGACATTAGCAAAGACTCACTACAAAGTCTTAAATACATTAGTTTTATAAATAATTATTGAACTTTGTCGTTTTACAGTATTTTCCTTAAAATTATTAATGAATTGAAGAGCAAAAGTTATCATAAATGAGGAAGGATCTATCCTTTCAAATCCTTGCTCTGTATCTGATCCTTCTTAAAAACTTCAGCATAATATTTTAAACTCTTGATGCCATGTAATGTTATGCATTGCTCACAAATATATCTAATCTTTCTGTTTATTTATATTCTTGGCTTAAGATTGAGATGAGCATACTTTTTTAAAAAAAACTGATAAATGAAATAGATTCTATATTTGCCCTGACATTACCGAAGTAGCCAGTACTTTAAATTCCATTATCAAAGCAGGCTGAATACAAATGTATCGTTCAATAACTATATTGATCAATAAGAACTAAATTCATAATTTGTTATCTACATGACTCTTTGAAAAAAGACCTGAAACCATGAAAAGAAGAGATGACTCCACCAGACTGTCAATTATTTGGAAGCCTGCACTCACAAACCAAAAAATCTCCACACCACAAGCCAGGCAAACACCTGGACACAAACAGACCCCCCCCAATACCTCCAGCTCAAACACACCCCAACCAGGTACCCAGATGAAACCCAGCTTCCTAATAAATGATAGCCGTCCATTTACTCGGAGCCAAGCCTCACTAAAAGCCTCCAATACAGGAAACACAATGTTGCCAGCCAATCAAGACAAAAAAAAAAGCTACAAAACAGTCTTTCCAACAGAGAACTCACCAAAACAGAAACAGATGTCTTAACCAAAGGATTCAATTATGCTATAGCACCCAAAAAAAACCCCATCATATGTGCAGTAGAATCCAGCCTAACTAAATTAAATACAGATAAAGCTGATAGAATAAAACACCAAGTTACTAACATCCTATGCACAAGCAAACCACCCAAAAGCAACTTGCACAGTTGCAAAGAGGAACTAAAAGCCCTGCAAGCTCTAAGAAATGACAGCAGCATAATCATACTTCCAGCAGATAAAGGTAATGCCATGGTAGTAATGGATAGAAAAGACTATGAAACAAAATTGACAGACCTACTCCAAGACTCCACATACAAACCCATAAGCATGGACCCAACCAATATCTGGAAAAAATAACCAAGAAGAAAATTATAACCAGCCACATGAGCAAAGAGATCCAACAGATGATCATCCCAAGAGAAAAATCTTCCAGATGCCCCAAACTATACAGCCTCCCAAAAATACACAAAGAAGGCAAACCTCTCAGACCCATAGTCAGCTCAAGAGGAGCACCACTAAAAAACCTAGCCAAATACCTAGCAAAGCAGCTACAGCCCCATGCTGAACCAGCAGCTTCATATGTACAAAAGTCATACGACCTCTTGGAAATGATCAAAGATCTACACGTGGAACAAAAAGATCTGCTTGTAAGTTTCAACGTGGTTTCACTCTTCACTCAAGTCCTGATAAAAGAAATTAGAAATCATCAAATTCACCATGGAAACGGAAACAAACAACTACCATTCCTTGATGTAATAATCTACAAAAAAACAGATAGCACCCTAGGACGCACCATATACCAGAAGAAAACACACACCAACCGCTACCTCAATGCCCAATCTCACCATCGCCCAGCACAGATAAACTCTGTGGCCAAAACTCTAATTGCCAGAACCAAATGCCTGGCAGACAAGACACACATAAAGACTGAACTATGCACCCTGACTAAAGTACTGACAGCCAATGGCTTCCAAAAAAGCAAAATCACTGGCCTGAGCCACAAAAACACACTGAGACATAATGGAGACCTAGAAGATGAACAGACCTATGGAACAGCTGTCCTGCCCTACATAAGAGGTACAACAGACAAAATCAGTAAGATACTATACAGGCATCACGTCAAGACTATCTTCAAAACAGACAGAAAAATAGCAGCCATCCTAAGAAACCCCCAAAATAAAATTGACCTGGAAAACCAAGGCATATATGAAATTCCCTGAGCATCATGCCCGGCCACATACATTGGACAGACCAATAGAAGAATAAATACCTACCTGGATGAACACAAAAATGCAGTCAAAAAGCTGGAACACATTTCCTCACTAGTCCAACACACGAAAGCCACAGGTCATAGCATCAACTTCAATGGCATCAAAACCCGAGCCACTATAGAAAACCCCAGTTACAGAATTATCAGAGAAGCCATAGAGACTGAAAAAAGTTCTGAAAGCATGAATAGAAGAGATGACTCCACCAGACTGTCAATCATTGGAAGCCTGCACTCACAAACAGAAAAATCTCCACACCACAAGACAGGCAAACACCTGGACACAAACAGACGCCCCCCCGATACCTCTAGTTCAAACACACCCCAACCAGGTACCCAGATGAAACCTAGCTTCCTAATAAATGATAGCCATCCATTTACTCAGAGCCAAGCCGCACTAAAAGCCTCCAATACAGGAAACACAATATTGCCAGCCAATCAAGACAAAAAAAAAAAAAAAAAAGCTACAAAATAGACAGAAGATATTAGAACCACCAATCAAGCAGAACACAGCAAACTCCAAGACCAGTAAACACAGACCAAGACTCCCAACCTATCAGGATGAAGAAAAAACAATTCTGGCACAACAGTAGGCTAGCACCAAATTTAAAATAGAAACGGCTGTGAAAGTCTGACTCACAGTTGAACACAATACAGAAGCCTGATGATGGCAGATGAGATTCTGCCGAAACATTGCTACAACTTTAAAAACATGACTATAATGACATGGAAAAATACACGAACAAAGCTGAATACCATACCTATAAATACCCGCAAAAACTTAAGAAAACATATATATACATATGTTTATGTTTAAATACATACATACATAAATACACGCACATACACACACACATATATATATGTTATGTCTCACCTATATTCAAAAGTGAGAATACAGAGTTCCACAGTTCAAAATATTCAAACAAAACAAAAGCAGACTAAAAACACCACGGCAGTTATTAAGAAGGCTCAGCAGAGACTCCACTTCCTGCGAGTGCTCAGGAAGCACAATCTGGCCTCCAGCCTGCTGATTACCTTCTATCGTGCGTCCATTGAAAGCCTGTTGACATACTGCATTACAGTGTGGTATGGTCATTGTACTATGGCAGACAGGGAGAGACTACAGAGGATAGTCAAAACAGCTCAGAAGATCATTGGCTGCCCTCTTTCCTCCCTGTCAGACATCTATTCCTCACGCTGTCTTAGTAGAGCTGTGAACATCATAAAAGACAGTTTCCATCCTGGTAACGGACTGTTTGACCTGTTGCCCTCGGGGAGGCGCTATAGGTGCATCAGGTCAAGGACAAATCGTCTTCAAAACAGTTTTTTTCCCAAAGCTATAACTACCCTGAACTTACATATGCACTGACTTTAAGTCCTGTCAAACATATTGTAAATAATACTTTGGGACAATTGGGAAATTTTTGTGCAATATATCATGACTATTACTGTGCTGGCTGACAGGTGCAATAACTCCTACTGTGAATAGGCACAAATTAAGTGCAATAAGCTGGTAATTTTACTCATTTTATTCTTCTTTGTTGTTTTAGATATTTTTAGATATTCTTATGCACATTCTCTTTTTAACATGTATGGTTGTACTGAACGACGAGTCGCTTAATCTCACTGTGTATGCGTATGATGCAAGTTGTACACGTGGATAGTGACAATAAAGGTATTCGTATTCGTATTCGTATTCGTATTCCAGTTCTTGGCAGACTTCCTGGTATCTGTCTGGTAATTCAGAATGTCCATAAATTACAAAGGCTGCTCCACACGTATCCTTTCGACACATCAAACACTTTGCTTCCAAGCAAAGTTTGAGAATCATCACACCTCCTTAAATCACCTGGATGGGCATGTCAGTCTCTCTAATCAATGTCTGGCTTGACGCCTCCCTTCAGCTTGACATTTCAGTCTCCTCCTAGTTCTGGTATCAAGCCACAATCTGTCAGTTTCCCCACTCGAAGCCTCTGACTAATTTTGTGGATCAGTTGCTGGCATGAGCGAAGTCGAAGGTTCTGGGGAGGATTGTCTCTCATCCTCCTGGCTCACATCTGTATCCTCTAATAATTCAGACTCCACATTCACAGCAGGCTCCAGCCTTCCATCTTCAGAGTCATCAGAGTCAAAACTCCCAGCAGGATCGATCCTTCCAGTCACAACACTATCCCTCACTGCAGGGCCCTTCCCCCGAGTCTGACGCTCAGGATGTGGTTTTGAAGGGAATTGTGCATGATATATGTGAATAAGATCTGGGGCATGCACCTTGGATACATCCTGCCAAGAGCGAACCTCCGTTTCATTTTCCAGTCTTCCCACGAAGTACTGGAATCGTCCCTTCAGCCATTGTGAATCATACATTCCGACCACTGTAGTATCCGTAACAGGTTCAGTGCTGAGCCTAGATGGAGAACCTGTATCTTCTGGAGAACGAAGAGTACACGATGGAGTGTCAGGTATTAACAGGGAGTGATGAAAAAAGGGTGAATGCGCATGGAGCGCGGTAAAGTGAGTCGATAAGCCACAGGATTAATAACTGCCTCGATAGGGAAGGGACCAATAAAGCGATGATCCAACTTCCTAATCAGACGATCAACCTGAAGATGTTTCGTTGACAACCAGACCTTATCCCCCACAGCCAACGGAGGCGTCGCTCGACGCAAACAATCTGCAAAACACTTATAATCTGCTTTCGCTTGTTCCAGTTGTCTGGAAATTAATTGATGCACTGCATATAACTCCAACAAAAAATCTCGTGCCTCTGGAACTGGAGAATCTGCGATTGACAGGGGGAAAAACCTCGGATGGTAACCCACATTTGCATAAAAAGGTGTCATGTGGGTGGAGGTGTGCTGAGATTTATTAAAGGCAAACTCTGCCAATGGAAGATAGGTCACCCAGTCATTTTGTCATTGATTTACAAAACATCTGAGGTAATGGGTGAGGATGCCAATTACTTTCTCAGTCCCGCCATCGGTTTCCGGATGGTGCACCAACGCTAAACATACTTGTACTCGTAGTGCATTCATTAGACTTTTCCAGAATTGAGCGGTGAACTGAACACCACGATCTGAAACAACTCTATCCAGTAAGCCATGTAAACGGAACACGTGTTGTATGAAAAGCCGGGCAGTAACATGAGCCGAGGGTAATCTCCTACACGGGATGAAATGGGCCATCTTAGTGAGCATGTCAACCACCACGAGCATCGTCGTATAACCTGATGAAAGGGGAAAGTGCATTAGAAAGTCCATGGAGATCGCTCTCCATGGTCTGCTCGGAGTCGGCAGTGGTTGAAGAAGTCCAGGAGGCGCACCCAATGCCGCTTTCGCTTGTTGACATTGTACGCAAGAAGCAACGTAGGAAAACACATCGTGTCGAACCTGAGGCCACCAAAAAGTCTGGGTGACCAAGTGCAGAGTTTTGTGAAAACCAAAATGACCAGCAGCAGGGTTGTCATGACATTGCGTCATGATGAGGGCTCTAAGCATCCTGGTGGGTACGTACAATAAATCCCGATGTCTTAGCAAGCCCTCTTCAAAGGACCATGGGGAATCAGGTCCAATTTCCCCCCTACTCTGCTGCATCCACGCGTCCAATCACTGCACCTCCCGTATTCGATCCCATAAATGTTCCAGATCTTGAAGTATGGCCAAGGATTCTGGTGACAACACCATTTGCGGAGGAAGAGGATCCTCAGGACCGATATATTCGGGTTTCTGAGACAATGCGTCTTCCCTCCAATTCTGTCCACTTGGGACATAAGTGATGGAAAAATTGAACCTTGCGAAAAACAACGACCACCGGATCTGGCGTTGGTTCAACTTCATAGCGGTAGACAAATGTTCCAAGTTTCGGTGATCCGTCCGAACCTCCACCTTGTGCTGAGCCCCCTCTAGATGATGTTGCCAGGTCTCAAATGCAGCCTTAATAGCCAACAACTCCTTTTCCCAGATGGTATAATTGCACTCAGAAGCTGTGAGCTTCCTAGAATAGTATGCGCAGGGGAAAAGAGGTGCGCCATCCTTTGGAGCTTGCAACAATACCGCCCTGATAGCTACATTAGAGGCATCTGTCTCGACCACAAATGGACGATTCGGATCAGGATGCCTCAATATCATCTCGGCCACAAATGCTTTCTTTAAAGTTTCAAAAGCCTGTTGTTGCAGAGGCCCCCATAGGAATGGGACCTTCTTACGGAGGAGCTGAGTGATGGGATCCATTAACTTAGCAAAGTCCGGAATGAAGGTGGTATAGTAATTGGCAAACCCCAGAAGACATTGCACGTCCTTGACTTGACGAGGGCCTTTCAAACTACACAAGGCCTCGACTTTTTTAGGAGCCATAGCAATGCCCTCGGGAGAGATGATATTCCCTAAAAACTCTATCGACGACTGAAAAAAGAAGCACTTCTCCAATTCCGTGTAGAGTTTATTCTCCCGAAGATGCTGAAGCACTTGACGAACCTGCTGAAGTTGGTGATCCCTGAACCAAGAGTAGATTAAAATATCATCCAGATACACCACAATAAATCTATCCAGCATATCCCAGAAAATGTCATTCATCAAATGCTGGAATACCGCGGGAGCATTGGTCAGACCAAATAGCATGACAGTGTACTCGAAATGACCATAACGAGTGCCAAACGCCGTCTTCCACTCATCCCCCTTGGGCATCCGAAACAGGTTGTAGGCCCCACGCAGACCGAGTTTAGTGAAGATAGTAGCCTCCCGCAACCGCTCCATCAATTCTGGAATGAGCGGCAAAGGATAGCTATTCCTCACTGTGATGGCGTTCAACTGTTGGTAGTCACAGCATAAACGGAGCTCTCCTGACTTCTTTTTAACAAAAAGAACGGGAGCCAAAAGAGGGGACAACGAGGGTCGAATAAATCCCCGAACTAAGTTTTTATCTAAAAACTCTCAGAGCGCAACCAACTCGGGCTCCGACATGGAGTATAACCGACCCTTTGGCAATGGAGCATCCGGTATCAGGTCCATGGCACAATCATAAGCACGATGTGGTGGTAATTGATCTGCCTCCTGTTTGCTGAAAACATCGGAGAAGTCCAATAGCTCCGAAGGTATTGAGACAGCAGGAGCGGCGATATCTTGGCCAGCGCAGATATGTCTCAGGTGGTCCACACATTGGAGACTTGGAAAAGAAATGGCATTCTGTGCCCAAGCCACCAACGGATCATGCAAATGCAGCCAGGACATGCCGAGAACCAAAGGGAGATGAAGGTTCGAGGTGACATAAAAACTTATCCCCAATAAGCATACGCACTGGCTGGGTGGCGAAACGAATGGTCCCAGACTTGAATTCACGCCCATCTATGGTTTCCACCTTAATGGGTGGATCCACAGCAATCAAGGAATTTTAAAATGTTTGACAAAAGCCCAGTCCATAAAGCTGGTTGTAGCCCCTGAATCCACCAGCGCAACGGCGGGAATTTCCTCCTTCTGGGACTGCAAAAAAATATGAGTGTCCAAAAGTAAATGCCGAGGAGGGCCAGGATTTACTTCAGCAATTTGGGGTGGAGGTGTAGAACATGCCCGACCTAGGGTTTCCTGAGGTCAGGCCTACCCCGTTTCCCGTTTGCCAGGAGTGGTTTCAGGCATGAGTCTGCGAGTCCCTCTCCATGGCAGGAATTTGCAAAATGTCCTGGACCCCCGCAATAAAGGCACAAGCCTTCCTGAAACCTTCTCGAATGTTCTTGCGCTGTTAAGTGAGGGCGGAATGTGCCTAACTCCATTGGCTCCTCAGTCTTAACGTGGTTTGAAAAACTTTCGGTGGCATGGTTTGTGCATGAGAAAAAGAAGGTGGTTCCACAATGGGCCATTTACTTCTGCGCTGTTGTAAACATGTATGTAGGCACTGGATTACCAATGCATCCAGAGTTGAAACCCGCTCTGCATGTACCAACTCATCCTTGATGGTATCAGACAAGCCTTCCTGGAATGCATCCATATGAGCCGGTTCATTCCAGTTAGAGTCCATACACAGCAAATGAAATTCTGCAATGTATTCCTGCAGGGGACATTTCCCCTGATAAATGTCCTGTAACCGTCTAGCCACAGTTTGTATTTTAATTGGATTTTCAAACATAACTCTCATTTGTTGCAGAAAACCCTGAAAATTGTCCAACAATGGGCTATCTTGAATTAACAAGGGAGTAGCCGATTTGGCAGCCTGCCCAGATAATAGGCTAATCATAAATCCTACCTTAGCCCGGTCGCTTGGGAAGTTTGCAGGCCTCAAAGATATAAATAATTGGCACTGCCCCATGAATGCCGGGAACATGTCCGTTTGCCCTGAAAATTTCTTTGGCATGGATACCGGGCTTTTCCTCAAGGGAGGGACTGAGGGAGCAGCAGCAGGACTTTGCAAGCTGGAAACATAATTCACCAATTGTGTCACCTGATTATGAAGAGTCTGATTGCTTTGAATCAGTTGATTTATCTGTTGCTGTTGCTGCTCCACCAACCTCTGCAGTTGGGTTTGGTCTATCTTGTTTTGAAGATGGTCTGTTAGGCTTGGAAGCAAAAATGTTATGTCTCACCTATATTCACAAGTGAGAATACAGAGTTCCACATTTCAAAATATTCAAACAAAACAAAAGCAGACTAAAAAAGAGTTAACAGTACTATATTCCAGTTCTTGGCAGACTTCCAGAATCTGTCTGGTAATTCAGAATGTCCATAAATTATAAAGGACGCTTCACACGTATCCTTTCGAACACTTTGTTTCCAAGCAAAGTTTGAGAATCATCACGCCTCCTTAAATCACCTGGATGGGCGTGTCAGTCTCTCTAATCTTGACACCTCCCTTCAGCTTGACGTTTCAGTCTCCTCCTAGTTCTGGCGTCAAGCCACGATCTGTCAGTTTCCCCACTCGAAGCCTCTGACTAATTTTGTGGATCAGTTGCTGGCATGAGCGAAGTCGAAGGTTCTGGGGAGGATTGTCTCTCATCCTCCTGGCTCACATCTGTGTCCTCTTCAGACTCCACATTCACAGACTCCACATTCACAGCAGGCTCCAGCCTTCCATCTTCAGAGTCATCAAAGTCAAAACTCCCAGCAGGATCGATCCTTCCAGTCACAACATATATATATAAAACTTCAAAAATTTATACAACCAGATAAAGACTGAATGCACCAATTATCACATTAAACAAGAGGACACAGATGTGAGCCAGGAGGATTCTACGCACCAATTCCACTGGCGCTTTCTAAAATTTTGTAAACAACAAACTAAAAGATTCAAGGTCCATCCTACCCCTGAAAGGACCTAATGGTAAAGACTGCAACAACGACACTATTAAAGCCAACCTCTTTAACACATTCTTTGGCTCAGTATTTGTAAACAGCAATGGATCATGCCCAGTATTTCCAATTGAACTACAAACAACTACAATGATCTAATACATATCGATTTTACAGTAGACAATGTTGAAAAAGCACTACGCAATCTAAAACCATCTCTATCTATTGGACTGGACAGAATATGTGCCCACTTCTTAAAAAAGCTATCCACTGCCATAGCCGAACCTCTAAGCATACTCTTTGAAAAAATTTTCAGGACCACCTCCTTGCCAAAACTATGGTCACAAGCCACAGTCATCCCCATTTTCAAAAAGGGAGACCCCAGCCTAGTTGAAAATTCTATGACCTGTAAAGTCATGGAATCAATTATTAACCAATCCATTATCCTCCTCTTACAGACAAACAACCTACTCTCTAATAAACACTCCTCTACTCGTTGCAGAATACCTTATGCAACCAGACTTGAAATTCTAGACCTAGAAAACCTAGAACACCTTCAGTCCAATCTAAGTATAGTATATAAAATAATACATTGCAATGTCCTACCTGTCAATGAATACTTCAGCTTCAACCATCACAATACAAGAGCACACAATAGATACTAACTCAAGGTAAACCACACCAAACTTGATTGCAGGAAATACGGCTTCAGCAACAGAGTGGTCAATGTCTGGAATACTCTACCTGACTCTGTGGTTTCTTCCCCAAACCCCAAAAACTTTAACCTTAGACTGTCTACTATTAACCTCACCCCTTTCCTAAGAAGTCTGTAGGGGGCGTACATAAGCGCACCAATGTGCCTACCACTCCTGTCCTATTGTTTCTTTTTTATTTTTATTTCTTTTATTTTTCTTATGTGTATCCATTTCATGTATCCATAACTATGTTTATACTTATACCTGTTATCTTATAATTCCTTGACTAAATAAATAAATAAACAAATAAACAAATAAATAAATAAAAATACAGCTGCAGTTATAACTAATACTTTGGATGCAAAACTAACAAACAATAAAGCCAATAATTTCATCACCAAATTGGTAGAAAATAAAGTTGGAAAATAAAATTGATGTGCAAAGATCAGAAGCAAGCAAATTAGAACAGATGGTAAAAAGAAGAACCTGAAGAACAGAAAGATCACAGAATACTTGACCAAAAATATCACCTACTTACCAAGAACTTCCAAACTGTTAACAGGAATGATAATTGATGCAGTCCAACAGCATCTAGAAACTAGGCTTAAATTGTCCCTTCCTTTCCCCCAAGGAAAAGTAGTAAATGGCAATATTGATGATAAGAATAATTTTACTGGATACTGAAATCAGGGTGATAAACAGGGTGAGTGGGGCCCTTTGATTTCTAGGGCTTTTTAATTGATTATGTCTTTTAGTATTAACATTTAGTTTCAAATTATTTATGAATCTAATTGTGTTTTATTTACTTCATTATTTATTATATCCTATTATTATATCCTATATTAGGAATGTTACATGGAGCAACACATCTTTTCAGTTTAAAAACAAAACCATTTATCTTCCATTTGCTTTTCTTTATGAACTGTTCTTGTAGGGAAGTTTAGGTTGTTTTCCAGTGTTAACTATCAATGTTAGAGATATTGTCATAATATTCAGTTACTCCATCATTACTCATATACAGAACTGAAATCATAAAACACCAGAAAAAATAGAAAAGCCACCAAGTTTCAAAGGGATCCAACTCGCTCTTTGAGACCTCTGCTTCAGTTCACTGATGCACTCTCAAATTGGAAAGTTTCAAAGCTCTGAGCAGACCTACTGACTATAAACATGATTATTTCATCTAATGCAACAAATATTCTTGTATAACTTTGATGCAGACGTGATATAGTATTCAGTCTTGCCAAACACTTGGCAAATAATGTAACCAAACACCTAATACAGAGACTCTTTTTTCTAATTAATTGACATCCATGGATTAATAAAATATTGTGTTCAAAGCACAAACACATCTCATATTTTATTTATTTATTTATTTATTTAGTTTGGTTTGTCAATTGCTTACAAGATAATAGGTATAAATAAAAACATAGTTATGAATACATGGATACACTAAAAGAAACAATAGGACAGGGAAGATAGGCATGTTGGTGCGCTTATGCATGCCCCCTACAGACCTCTTAGGAAAGGAGTGAGGTCAATAGTAGACAGTCTAGGGTTAAAGTTTTTGGGGCTTGGGGAAGAAACCAAAGAGTCAAGTAGAGTATTCCAGAAATTGACCACTCTGTTTCTGAAGTCATATTTCCTACAATCAAATTTGGTGCAATTAACCTTGAGTTTGTATCTATTGTTTGCTCTTGTATTGTTATGGTTGAAGCTGAAGTATTCATTGACAGGTAGGACATTGCAATGTATGATTTTATATACTATACTAGATCGGACTGAAGGCAGCATAGTTCTATGTTTTCTATGTCTAGAATTTCAAATCTGGTGGCATAAGATATTCTGCAATGAGTAGAACGAGTAGAAGAGTGGAGAACTCTTCTTGTGAAATATTTCTGGATATTTGTACAAGTGTATAACTGAAGTAAGTCAAAAGCAGGGGAAAATAGACCTTCAAAGATAATAAATGGCAATTAAGAGACATAATAATAAGCTTCTAGTAGACATCATGGAGTCTAGCGATCTTCAAAATTGAAGATGTCTAGAAACAATGGAATCTGTCCTAAAGAATAGAGAGGTAAGAAACAAAGCTGATAAAATGATGGAAATGTATGTTAAGCAATTATGCAATTGATACTCAGATGCACATTTAAAGATTTATAATCAGAAAAGAAAGATGCAGAATAGGTTTAGCCTAGAAATTGACAGAAAAAGGAAAAATTAAGCCAGAATGAGCATAAGTGAGAAAGCTTTATGTTCCTGGAAGCAAACTATTGTAAATAAGCAAAATATAAATGTGAGAAAACATGAAACTTGTTGTGAATGAATAAATGTTAAATAAAGTTATCTTGAGCTTGAAATCAAGTGCAGGGTTCTGGCCCTGCACTTCTGATTGGCTGTTAATGGCAAGATCGGATTGGTCCATTCAGCAGCATCTGATTGGCCATTAACAGGCCATTCTCATTGGTTAATGGAGCTAGCACTCCCGGATTGCTATTGGTTGAATAGTTAATAAGTTGCCTATATAAGGAAGGCTATAGCAGCCATCCAGTTGAGCTGTCATACCATGTAAATAAAGAGTTTGAAGTTCACTGTTTCTACCGGCTCATCTCCATTATTCGCACCCATGCTCCAGACTTAACACTGATGACGAGGGTGGGATTGGATGATGTCAGAGCCAACTAAAACAACAACGAAGACAACCAAGCACGTGGCTGAAACGCACAATGGCGGAACCATGTCCAGCGGTGTAGTACCACCCGCTCCGTTCGATCCAGCTCAAGAGGACTGGGAGTCCTACATGGACCGTTTCCAAATGTTTTTGGAAACGAATAATCTGAAGGATGCCACAACCGGGAAGAAACGGGTGGTATTCCTAACGCACTGTGGGCCGACTGTATTCAAAATGGCCAAGGCACTAGCGAAACCGGCTGAAGTGAAGGCCATGGACTAGGACATCCTCGAACCGTTACTAAGGGCCCATGCACCGACCATTCCAACGCTCGTAAGATGGCATGAGTTCTACCAAAGAAATCAGTGGAAAGGAGAAAGCGTTGCTGATTTCGTTGCGGACCTCTGAAACTTGGGAGGCCTCTGCGATTTCGCTGACCTAGAGGAGGCCTTGAGAGACCAAGTAGTTCTAGGGTTAGGCGCTCTGAACATGCAGAGCAAAATAATGGCTAAGGACGACATTAGCTTTGCCGATGCCATTGCTGAGGCTACGGCAGCGGAGGTGACCAAGAAGTCAACTGCCCAACTACGCCGAAATCATGCTCCAGCACACCAACCAGCCAGCGAAATTTCACCTAAGTCAGAAGGACAGCTTTCAACGGCCCACCATGAGGACCTCTCTTCATTGTCAGACAGCAACGAAGAAGAGGTTCATCGACTGCGGTCCGATCGGGACCATTACCCGAAATCCCAGCAACTGTGCGCTGGCTGCGGGGCCAACCATTACCATTCTGGTTGCAAATTCTGCGACGTGCTCTGCCACGAGTGTGGGAAACGAGGCCATATCGGACGGGTCTGCAGAAGTCTCCTCGGACCCAGCCAGACTTCAAAGGGGACCAATCTTCGCCAATCGACAGGAAACCGTGCTGTAAGGCGAGAACCAGCAAACCACTCCTACAGAAACCGACCCGTGAATCGTCTTATGAGACGAGAAGAGGCTCACCAAACACTCACTATCGGCCACGCCTCTTCACTGGATGCCAAGAAAATTCGAGTTAAAGTGGACATCAAACATCAGCCTTGCCAAATGGAAGTTGACTCGGGATCGTCTCTTTCAATGGTCTCCTGGAAGACCCTCAAGCAACTCATCCCCACTATCCAGTGCCAAGACCTTCAATTCCAAAGGCTCGTGTTAAAGGACTACCAGGGGAACCGGATTCCAATCGTAGGATCCTGTCGAGTCCGGGTCTCGTTCAAGAACCGCACAGTGTACTTACCACTGACGGTGATCGACAAGGACCGGCCAAGACTGTTAGGTCTGCAATGGTTTGCACCACTCAGCATTGAAGTGGCAGGCATTAACCAAATCGGCGGCAGTGACTGAGAGGAGGACCTCGCCCACGAGTTCAAGGACGTCTTCGCGGAAAAGCTAAGCGAGTACAAGGGGACCCCAATATCCTTTAGCCTTAATCCAAAAATAGCTCCCATCCGCCTTAAGCCTCATCAAGTTCTGTTCGCTCAAAAACCGAAAATCGACGAACAGCTTGATAAGTTGATAGCCCAGGGAGTTTTAAAGCCAACCAATCACTCCCCATGGGAAACCCCAATCGTGACACCAATTAAGCCGGACGGCTCAATTGGAATTTGTGGGGAGTACCGAGCCACCCTAAACCACGCCCTGCAACAAAATCCATATCCGGTGCCGGTGGTGCAACACCTCCTCCATTCCCTGGGGGGCGGAAAAGTCTTAGCTAAACTAGACTTAGCTCAAGCTTATCAGCAACTGCCGGTTGACGAAAAAACGGCACAGGCACAGACTATCGTAACGTGCCGAGGTGCCTTTAAGTGTACGCGACTCCAATTCGGAGTCAGTGTAGCCCCGGGGATCTTTCAGAGACTCTTGCAGGGGATCAAAGGCATTGTCCCCTACTTTGATGATGTGCTCATTGCTGCCCCCACTCCAAAAATTTTACGGGAGCATTTAAGACTGGTTTTACAAAAATTCCAAGAAGCAGGCCTGAAGGTGAAGAAAAATAAATGCAAGCTGTGTACAGATCGTGTTGAATTCTTGGGGTACTTGATTGACAGTCAGGGTATTTACCCTACCAATAGCAAATTGAGGGCAATAAAAAACGCTCCCAGACCCGAGAACAAGGCCGACCTCCAGGCGTTTTTAGGCCTCATCAATTTCTATAATATATTCTTGCTGCACAAGGTGACCATTGCTGAACCTTTACATCACCTACTAGACAAAAAAGCAATTTGGGTATGGGGTCACAGAGAAGAGCAGGCGTTCCGTAATGTAAAAAAACTACTGACTTCTGACGCTGTTCTAATGCAGTACAATGAGACTTTACCATTGAATATCACATGTGATGCATTGCCTTTCGGAGTGGGCGCCATTTTGAGCCATGTATTGCCTAACGGTAGCGAAGGCCCTGTTGCTTATTTTTCAAAAACACTCTCGAAAACCGAGCAAAATTATAGCCAGATTGATAAAGAAGCCCTGGCAATTGTATCGGCTATTAAAAGATTCCATGAATATGTATACAGCTGGGCTTTTACTATAGTAACTGACCACAAACCGTTGCTGGGGATAATCGCTGGGGATAAGCCAACTCCCTACATATTTTCTCCAAGGATGACCCGCTGGTCAGAATTCTTGGCTGCCTACAATTATCAGCTACAATACCACCCCAGTAAAGCCATTCCCCACGCCGACACGTTGAACTGTGCACCGCTCCCAGAAACCATCAACGATCCTGCACGTTGCAGATCGAGACACTTCATATGCCGCCATTAACTGCCCGTGATATCGTGAGAGAAACAAAACACGACCCCATCTTAGCACGAGTCCTCACATGGGTGGAACGCGGATGGCCATTGGACCAAGTCCCAGACGACTTTGCACCATTCAAAAGTCGCCAAACAGAGTTGTTCTCGCAAAAGGGCTGTATCATCTGGGGCGATAGAGTCGTTATCCCAGAGCGACTCCAACAGACACTGCTAAGAACCCTGCATGATGGCCACCCTGGCGTCGTGCGCATGAAAGGCCTCGCACATAGCTATGCGTGGTGGCCAGGCATAGACAGACAAATCGAATCGTGGGTCAAAACTTGCCAGAGATGCCAAGAAGTAAGCAACGCTCCACCAAAGGCAACCCCAACCGAATAGGAGACCTCTACCTCAACAAGAGTGCAGCCAAATGCCAGGCACACAGCAGAAATCAAAAAGACTAATAAAACAACTGTCCTACCTCAAGGACTTTGTGACCGCACCCCGTAAGCAGAAGCCGGGGAAAAGGGGTGTTGTGAATGAATAAATGTTAAATAAAGTTATCTTGAGCTTGAAGTCAAGTGCAGGGTTCTGGCCCTGCACTTCTGATTGGCTGTTAATGGCAAGATCGGATTGGTCTGTTCAGGAGCATCTGATTGGCCATTAACAGGCCATTCTCATTGGTTAACGGAGCTAGCGCTCCCGAATTTCTATTGGTTGAATAGTTAATAAGTTGCCTATATAAGGAAGGCTATAGCAGCCCTCCAGTTTGAGCTGTCACACCATGTAAATAAAGAGTTTGAAGTTCACTGTTTCTACCGGCTCGTCTCCATTATTCGCACCCATGCTCCACACTTAACAAAACTTTTTTCCCTATAACATTTTGGCTATCTGTATTCTACTGCCTATGCAACTAACAAGGGAGAGAAACAACTGAATGAAGAGGGTACACAAATACTTCAGGAATATCAGTAGGCAGTTCAACAGAGAAAAAGAGCATTTTCATTAGAAAGAAAATTGTCTTGTGCGGGATCACAGCCTGAAGAAACAAAAGAAAAATAGCAGATTGGTATTCAGATAGTCCAAGTTAAAAGGGAGATCCAATCAAAGAGAGTAGATCAACCAAATTTGAGAGGAGTGGAAAAATGCTGGATGACAATCTCAGAAATAACAGGGTTTTGTTTTGTTTTTTTGCAAGAAAATACTTGGATTATTGAAATGTGTACTGTGTGTTAGGGATAACATTGTTTACCCTAACTGGTTTAAGGAAAATAATAAATATGTAATCATAGTTTGTATGTTAAAGTGTCTACAACTTTAACTGTGGGATAGTAATTAAGGGAGTGGTTGTGAAAGCACTTTAAAAAGAAGCAAGACTGCAGCTTGCTCTCTCTGGCTTTGATGATCCCTGATTACTGCTTGGAATCAAGACTGCATTGCTCGAACGGGAGAGAAAACAAAGGACTGATTTGTAAGTGAACTGACATAGAATATTCTACACGGACTTTGCTAACTGAATATCCCTGAATGGACTGACTAAATGATACATGACTATTGGACTGTTATTTTGACTATGCTATGAACTCATAATGGAATAAACTATATTTTTGATAGCACAAGCGTATCTGTTATTTTTACTGTATGTTAATAAACATACAAGCTTAGCTCACTCATTTATCTGTGTGCCTATCTGACTAATGCTGCACATTCTGTTTAGCTTGTCTCCCTAACCCTGGTTGGGGAAACCAGGCTTAACACTGGTTATGGGCCCAGAGGCTGCAAAGTCAGTTTAATTAGGATAAAACAGATTTATGTAAAAGTGAGAGTTTGTGTTGTTATACATTACAGTAAACAGACAGCTGTGTTTTATTAATTATAGTTTTATATCCATACAAAGAAAACATGGCACAAGTCAATCTACAAAGTTTGTCCCTTATATCCTGGTTGGATGGAACAAACTATGTATCATGGTCTATGAAATGTAGTCTGCTTCTACGAAGAGAAGGTCTGTGGAACATAATTGAAAATCCACCAAACGTAGAAGAATGGGATCCAGAGGATGATGAAAACAGACTAAAGATAGAAGAATTTATGCATAAAAATCAACAAGCTATTTGCATAATTGGGTTAACCTTAACTGACCAACAGCTTGTTTATATCCACGGAGAGAAAACGGCTGTTGGGTGTTGGCAGAAGCTGAAGAGGATTTATGTTCGAGATAACGTTGGTGCTCACATAAATCTAACACGGAAGCTTTTCAGTACGCATCTCCAGACGAATGGTGATATGCTGAGTCATTTGAAAACTATGCAAAGCATTTTTCAAGAACTGCATGAGAAAGAGCTTATTTTCTCTGAACACCAAGTCTACATAATTCTATCTTCCCTTGATGAAAGTTATGACAACTACATAACTTCCCTTGAAATTTTGCCAAAGAAAAGCTTAACTTTAACTGATATAACTGGCAGATTGATTGAAGAGGCCAGAAGAAGGCTTGAAAGAAATGAGTTAAGGAGGCAGCAACCTCAAAAAGAAGATAATGAATCTCCTACTGCATATGCAATTAAAAAGTGTTTTAATTGTGGAGGAAGAGGACATTTGGCAAGATTTTGTAAAAAAACAAAGTACCAGAACGCTGGCCAGAATACTAAAAGTCATCAAAAGATAAATAAAAATTTAGAGTTAGCCATGTATAGTAACGGAGCTGTAAAAAATAATTTATGGGTGGTTGACAGTGGAGCATCCCAATGTATAACAAATGATAACAAAATTTTTATTAAAATGTCCAAGAGTACACAGAAGATATCGTTAGCCAATGGCTGGAAACTGAAAGCTAAAGGTCAAGGTATAACATATTGTTCTTTTATAAAAGAGAATGTAAAAATGTTATATGTACCACAACTTAAGTTTAATTTAATTTCAGTTAGAATTTTGGTTAAACTAGGATATGTAGTTACCTTTAAAGGAGATAACTGCATAATTGAGAAAGAAGATAAGAAAATTACTGCATCTTTAAGAAGTGAATTATATGTGTTAAATGATGATGGTTTAAAGGTGGCTAACACAGTTTATGAAAATAAGAAACCCCATGATGAATGTATTCACTTGTTACATCGAAGGCTAGGGCATTTAAATTTTAAAATGCTTAAGAAAACTGTTGAATTATCTAAGGGAATAAGTTTGAAACCTTGTAATAAGTATTTGCAATGTAATGCCTGTAATCAAAGCAAAGCCAGGGTCACACCGGCTAATAGAGTTGATGGATTTACTACCAAAGAGCCTTTAGAAGTAGTATTTGCAGATTTAATAGGTCCGAAAAAACCAAGTGTAGGAGGAGCTCATTACATACTAAGGATAATGGACCATTATTCTAGATATGGGTTTTGCTATTTAATGAAAAGCAAAACTGAAACGTATCTAAATCTCTTTAATTGGATCAAATTTGCAGAAAGGAAAACTAAAAAGAAATTAGTAACTCTTATAACAGATAATGGTATGGAATTTACAAATAATAAATTCCAGAACAGACTAAGAATGTTAGGTATACAACATAAAAAGTCTGCACCATATAGGCCACAACATAATGCCTTTATAGAGAGAAGAGGCCAAACATTACAATCAATGACACGTACTATGATGTCTGATTCAGGATTACCTGACAATTTATGGGGAGAAGCAATAATGTGTGGTAATCATATATTAAATAATGTTGTTAATTCAACAACAGGTGAATTACCATTCACATTGTGGCATGGTACAAAACCTGATTTAAGTTACATGCACACATTTGGAGCACCAGCATGGGTGCATATCCCTTCACAACTTAGACAAAAAGGACAGCATAGAGCTAAAAGATTATATTTTGTAGGATATACATCTAATCATAGATCTTATAGATTCTGGGAACCAGGTACATCTAGAGTTTACACCAGTGCTAGTGCAAAATTCCTAGAACATGTAGGATGGAATAGATTAGAGCAAGATTTAAATAATGAAGTAATTATTGAACCCTACAAAAGGCAGAAAGATCAGACTAGTTATAAGAAGAGTCCAATTAAAGAAGAAGTCCATGAAGAACAAATAGGACCAGAACAAGAGGAAACAGTTGATCAGGAAGAGTTAGATAATCAAGAAGAGTTAATAAATGAAAGTCCACCTGTAAGTCCTGTAATACCTAGACGTACTACATGTGTAACTAGACCACCTGATAGATATCAAGCAAGTAGTTTGCCAAGTAACTAAATTTCCAAGTAGTGTAGATGAACTTAAGATGTATCCTGCTAAGGATCAGGAGAATTGGCAAAAGGCAATGGAAAAAGAACTAAATTCATTAAAGGTAATGAAAGTTTATGAAGATGCTAAATTACCTCCAGGAGAAAAATCCATTGGGTGCAAATGGATATTTAAAGTAAAAACTGGAAATGATGGGACTTTTACCCATAAGGCTAGGTTAGTAGCTCAAGGATTTAATCAAACTGCATCTGATTACGATGAAGTTTTTGCACCAAGTCTTAAAGCAACATCTTTAAGAGCAGCATTAGTGTGGGCAGCTAAGAAAAACTATGTCATTAACCATTTAGATGTAGAAACTGCTTATCTGCATGCACCATTGCAGCACACTATATATTTAAGAAAACCAGTAGGTATAAAAGACAATAAAGTAAATAGTAATTGTTAGGGATAACATTGTTTTACCCTAACTGGTTTAGGTAAATAATAATATGTAATCATAGTTTGTATGTTAAAGTGTCTGCAACTTTAACTGTGGGATAGTAATTAAGGGAGTGGTTGTGAAAGCACTTTAAAAGAAGCAAGACGGCAGCTTGCTATCTCTCTGGCTTTGATGATTCCTGATTACTGCAAGGACACAAGACTGTATTGCTCGAACGGGAGAGAAAACAAAGGACTGGCTTGTAAGTGATTTGACATAGGATATTCTACACGGACTTTGCTAACTGAATATCCCTGAATGGACTGACTTTATGATACATGACTATTGGACTGTTATTTTGACTATGCTATGAACTCATAATGGAATAAACTATATATTTGATAGCACAAGCGTATCTGTCATTTTTACTGTATGTTAATAAACATACAAGCTTAGCTCACTCATTTATCTGTGTGCCTATCTGACTAAGCTGCACATTCTGTTTAGCTTGTCTCCCTAACCCTGGTTGGGGAAACCAGGCTTAACACTGGTTATGGGCCCAGAGGCTGCAAAGTCAGTTTAACTAGGATAAAACAGATTTATGTAAAAGTGAGAGTTTGTGTTGTTATACATTACAGTAAACAGACAGCTGGGTTTTATTAATTATAGTTTTATATCCATATAAGAAAACATGGCACAAGTCAATCTAAAAAGTTATATATCCAAGTTGATATCCAAGTTGGATGGAACAAACTATGTATCATGGTCTATGAAATGTAGTCTGCTTCTACGAAGAGAAGGTTTGTGGAACATAATTGAAAATCCACCAAACGTAGAAGAATGGGATCCAGAGGATGAGGAAGATAAATTAAAGATAGAAGAATTTATGCATAAAAATGAACAAGCAATTTGCATTATTGCTTTAACCATAACTGATATGCAGCTTGTTTATATCCACGGAGAAAAATTAGCTGTTGGGTGTTGGCAGAAGCTGAAGAGGATTTATGTTCGAGATAATGTTGGTGCTCACATAAATCTAACACGGAAACTTTTCAGTACACATCTCCATAAGAATGGTGATATGCTGAGTCATTTGAAAACTATGCAAAGCATTTTTCAAGGACTGCACGAGAAAGAGCTTATTTTCTCTGAACTACACCAAGTCTATATAATTCTATCTTCCCTCGATGAAACCTATGACAATTACGTCACTTCCCTTGAAATATTGCCAAAGGAAAGCCTAACTTTAATTGACATAACTGGCAGATTGATTGAAGAAGCCAGAAGAAGGCTTGAAAGAGATGAGTTAAGGAGGGAGCAACCTCAAAAAGAAGATAATGAAACTCCTACTGCATATGCAATTAAAAGGTGCTTTAATTGTGGAGGAAGAGGACATTTGGCAAGATTTTGTAAAAAGGCAAAGAGCCAGAACGCTGGCCAGAATACAAAAAGTCATCAAAAGAAAAATAAAAATTTAGAGTTAGCCATGTATAGTAACGAAGCTGTAAAAAATAATTTATGGGTGGTTGACAGTGGAGCATCACATTGTATAACTAATGATAAGAAACATTTTATTAAAATGTCCAAGAGTACACAGCAGATATCGTTAGCCAATGGCTGGAAACTGAAAGCTAAAGGTCAAGGTATAGCATATTGTTCTTTTATAAAAGAGAATATAAAAATGTTATATGTACCACAACTTAAGTTTAATTTAATTTCAGTTAGAATTTTGGTTAAACTAGGATATGTAGTTACATTTAGGGGAGATAACTGCAAAATTGAGAAAGAAGATAAGAAAATTACTGCATCTTTAAGACGTGAATTATATGTGTTAAATGATGATGGTTTAAAAGTGGCTAACACAGTTTATAAAAATAAGAAACCTCATGATGAATGTATTCACTTGTTACATCGAAGGCTAGGGCATTTAAATTTTAAAATGCTTAAGAAAATTGTTGAATTATCTAAGGGAATAAGTTTGAAACCTTGTAATAAGTATTTGCAATGTAATATCTGCAATCAAAGTAAGAGCAGGGTTACACCAGCTAATAGAGTTGATGGATTTACTACCAAAGAGCCTTTAGAGGTAGTATTTGCAGATTTAATAGGTCCTAAAAAACCAAGTGTAGGAGGAGCTCGTTACATACTAAGTATAATGGACCATTATTCTAGATATGGGTTTTGCTATTTAATGAAGAGCAAAACTGAAACGTATCAAAATCTCTTTAATTGGATTAAATTTGCAGAAAGAAAAACTAAAAAGAAATTAGTAACTCTTATAACAGATAATGGTACGGAATTTACAAATAATAAATTCCAGAACAGACTAAGAATGTTAGGTATTCAACATAAAATGTCTGCACCATATAGGTCACAACATAATGCCTTTATAGAGAGAAGAGGCCAAACATTACAATCAATGGCACGAACTATGATGTCTGATTCAGGATTACCTGACAATTTATGGGGAGAAGCAATAATGTGTGGTAATCATATATTAAATAATGTTGTTAATTCAACAACAGGTGAATTACCATTCACACTGTGGCATGGTACAAAACCTGATTTAAGTTACATGCACACATTTGGAGCACCAGCATGGGTGCATATCACTACACAACTTAGACACAAAGGACAACATAGAGCTAAAAGATTATATTTTGTAGGATATACATCTAATCATAGATCTTATAGATTCTGGGAACCAGGTACATCTAGAGTTTACACCAGTGCTAGTGCAAAATTCCTAGAACATGTAGGATGGAATAGATTAGAGCAAGATTTAAATAATGAAATAATTATTGAACCCTACAAAAGGCAGAAAGATCAGATTAGTTATAAGAAGAGTCCAATTAAAGAAGAAGTCCAAGAAGAACAAATAGGACCAGAACAAGAGGAAACAGTTGATCAGGAAGAGTTAGATAATCAAGAAGAGTTAGTTAATCAAAGTCCACCTGTAAGTCCTGTAATACCTAGACGTACTACACGTGTAACTAGACCACCTGATAGATATCAAGCAAGTATAGTTTGCCAAGTAACTAAAGTTCCAACTAGTGTAGATGAACTTAGGATGTATCCTGCTAAGGATCAGGAGAATTGGCAAAAGGCAATGGAAAAGGAACTAAATTCATTAAAGGTAATGAAAGTTTATGAAGATGCTAAATTACCTCCAGGAGAAAAATCCATTGGGTGCAAATGGATATTTAAAGTAAAAACTGGAAATGATGGGACTGTTACCCATAAGGCTAGGTTAGTAGCTCAAGGATTTAATCAAACTGCATCTGATTACGATGAAGTTTTTGCACCAAATCTTAAAGCAACATCTTTAAGAGCAGCATTAGTGTGGGCAGCTAAGAAAAACTATGTCATTAACCATTTAGATGTAGAAACTACTTATCTACATGCACCATTGCAGCACACTATATATTTAAGAAAACCAGTAGGTATAAAAGACAATAAAATAAATAGTAATGATTGTTCGAAACTCAAAAAGAGTCTTTACGGGTTGAAACAATCTGGGTTTGAGTGGAACCAATATATTGTGAAAGAGTTAAACAATATAGGTTTTAAATCTGGTTTAGCAGATCCATGTGTGTTTAAAAGAGAAAATAATGGAACGGTGTCATTATTGTTATTATTTACAGATGATATTGCTTTGATAACTAAGACTAATAATGAAGCTAATGAAATTATATCATTATTAGCCAAAAAGATAAAATTAAAGCATTTAGGTGAAATTAAAAAGTATCTAGGATTGACAATTAACAAAACAAATTTGAATCTGTAAAGAATGGGCTAATTAAATTGGAATACTGCATGACGGAAGAAAACATTGCAGACCAATTTACAAAAGCTCAAGGAGTAACTAAGTTTAAAGAAAGTTGTAACAAATATGATTTAAAGATGTAAATAGTTATATTTATTATTATTTCCTAAAAGGGGAGAATGTTAGGGATAACATTGTTTTACCCTAACTGGTTTAGGTAAATAATAATATGTAATCATAGTTTGTATGTTAAAGTGTCTGCAACTTTAACTGTGGGATAGTAATTAAGGGAGTGGTTGTGAAAGCACTTTAAAAGAAGCAAGACGGCAGCTTGCTATCTCTCTGGCTTTGATGATTCCTGATTACTGCAAGGACACAAGACTGTATTGCTCGAACGGGAGAGAAAACAAAGGACTGGCTTGTAAGTGATTTGACATAGGATATTCTACACGGACTTTGCTAACTGAATATCCCTGAATGGACTGACTTTATGATACATGACTATTGGACTGTTATTTTGACTATGCTATGAACTCATAATGGAATAAACTATATATTTGATAGCACAAGCGTATCTGTCATTTTTACTGTATGTTAATAAACATACAAGCTTAGCTCACTCATTTATCTGTGTGCCTATCTGACTAAGCTGCACATTCTGTTTAGCTTGTCTCCCTAACCCTGGTTGGGGAAACCAGGCTTAACATAATTATATTTTGTAGGATATACATCTAATCATAGATCTTATAGATTCTGGGAACCAGGTACATCTAGAGTTTACACCAGTGCTAGTGCAAAATTCCTAGAACATGTAGGATGGAATAGATTAGAGCAAGATTTAAATAATGAAGTAATTATTGAACCCTACAAAAGGCAGAAAGATCAGACTAGTTATAAGAAGAGTCCGATTAAAGAAGAAGTCCATGAAGAACAAATAGGACCAGAACAAGAGGAAACAGTTGATCAGGAAGAGTTAGATAATCAAGAAGAGTTAATAAATGAAAGTCCACCTGTAAGTCCTGTAATACCTAGACGTACTACATGTGTAACTAGACCACCTGATAGATATCAAGCAAGTAGTTTGCCAAGTAACTAAAGTTCCAAGTAGTGTAGATGAACTTAAGATGTATCCTGCTAAGGATCAGGAGAATTGGCAAAAGGCAATGGAAAAAGAACTAAATTCATTAAAGGTAATGAAAGTTTATGAAGATGCTAAATTACCTCCAGGAGAAAAATCCATTGGGTGCAAATGGATATTTAAAGTAAAAACTGGAAATGATGGGACTTTTACCCATAAGGCTAGGTTAGTAGCTCAAGGATTTAATCAAACTGCATCTGATTACGATGAAGTTTTTGCACCAAGTCTTAAAGCAACATCTTTAAGAGCAGCATTAGTGTGGGCAGCTAAGAAAAACTATGTCATTAACCATTTAGATGTAGAAACTGCTTATCTGCATGCACCATTGCAGCACACTATATATTTAAGAAAACCAGTAGGTATAAAAGACAATAAAGTAAATAGTAATGATTGTTGGAAACTCAAAAAGAGTCTTTACGGGTTGAAACAATCTGCCTTTGAGTGGAACCAATATATTGTGAAAGAATTAAACAATATAGGTTTTAAATCTGGTTTAGCAGATCCATGTGTGTTTAAAAGAGAAAATAATGGAACGGTGTCATTATTGTTATTATTTACAGATGATATTGCTTTGATAACTAAGACTAATAATGAAGCTAATGAGATTATATCATTATTAGCCAAAAAGATAAAATTAAAGCATTTAGGTGAAATTAAAAAGTATCTAGGATTGACAATTAACAAAACAAAAAATGGTTTTAAGATATCTCAAGTAGATAAAATTTGCCAATTAATTAAGACGTATAAAATGGAACTTTGTAAACAGGCAAAGACTCCAATGAATCAGGAAGTTTGCCAAACTAATGATCAAAGTCCCAAATTTGATAAGTCCATATATCAATCTTTGATTGGCAGCTTATCATATATAAGCAATTGGTCTAGGCCAGATATAGCTTATAGTGTAAATCAGCTGGCACGTTTTAATTCAGATCCACATCAATGTCATTGGCAATCATTAAAGAGAATTTTAAGATATCTTAAAGGAACAATGAACCATGCATTGTATATAGAACCAAAGGGTGATTTGAGTCTTAGTGCCTATGCAGATGCAAGTTTTGCAACTGATATAAACACTAAAAAATCAACATCTGGGATGGCTATATTATTTGGTAAGACACTAATAGGATGGAGGTCAATCAGACAACAGCATATCAGCTTGTCCACGATGGAAGCGGAATTTTCATGTCTGTCATTACTATGCACTGATTTGATTTTGTACAAACAGTTGTTATTGGACATGGGTATAACTGTAAAAGATTCCATTATAGTGTACGAGGATAACCAAGCAGCTATACAGTTAGCTACTAGTATTGCTGTAAAAACTAGATCAAAGCATACTGATTTAAGATACTTAAATGTTAGAGAATCTGTAAAGAATGGGCTAATTAAATTGGAATACTGCATGACGGAAGAAAACATTGCAGACCAATTTACAAAAGCTCAAGGAGTAATCAAGTTTAAAGAGAGTTGTAACAAATATGATTTAAAGATGTAAATAGTTATATTATTATTTAACCTAAAAGGGGAGAATGTTAGGGATAACATTGTTTATCCTAACTGGTTTAGGGAAAATAATAAATATGTAATCATAGTTTGTATGTTAAAGTGTCTGCAACTTTAACTGTGGGATAGTAATTAAGGGAGTGGTTGTGAAAGCACTTTAAAAAGAAGCAAGACTGCAGCTTGCTCTCTCTGGCTTTGATGATCCCTGATTACTGCTTGGAATCAAGACTGCATTGCTCGAATGGGAGAGAAAACAAAGGACTGATTTGTAAGTGAACTGACATAGGATATTCTACACGGACTTTGCTAACTGAATATCCCTGAATGGACTGACTAAATGATACATGACTATTGGACTGTTATTTTGACTATGCTATGAACTCATAATGGAATAAACTATATTTTTGATAGCACAAGCGTATCTGTTATTTTTACTGTATGTTAATAAACATACAAGCTTAGCTCACTCATTTATCTGTGTGCCTATTTGACTAACGCTGCACATTCTGTTTAGCTTGTCTCCCTAACCCTGGTTGGGGAAACCAGGCTTAACACTGTGTTTTAGTAATTCAGTCTATTCTGTATAAACTCTTAGCAACCTTCTCTGGAAGTTATTAGAAAATTCATTCATTTATAGTTCTTGTACTGTCTGTGTATTTGTATGGGCTTTGAGCTTCTTCTGCAGGTAACGTGTTCTTGTATATAACATATTTTTCTTAGTAGATGACCAAGTAGTAAAAGGCATTTCAAGCAGGGGTGGGATTCAATTTTTTTAACAACCAGTTCTGTGGGCATATCTTAGTTGGTGGCAAGGCTTGGTGGTCATGTGACTGGGTGGACATGGCTTGGTGGTCATGTTATTGGCGGGGTGTGGCCAATTCAATATCACTCACATCAAGGCATGTATCTCCTCACCTGGCCTCTGATGACTGTGGGGATGCTGCGACAATCATAAGTGTGAAAAATGGTCATAAGTCATATTTTTCAGTGCTGTTGTAATTTTGAATGGTCACTCCACACAAGCAAAGTACCAGTAAAGGAGGGGAAAAAAAAACTCCAGAGAAGTTCCTGAGACAGGAAGACTAGTCCTGCCAAGAATGTAATAAGAGTTAACGGAGAGGCAGTTTCTGTAAGCAACACCAGAATGTTTCCTTCCTGCCTTCCTTACAGGATTAGGCCAGTAAGAACTAGTTCTCTGAACTGCTTAGAATGTTAACAACTGGTTCTAGCGATAGGTGCGAACTGGTAGAATCCCTCCTCTCGTTTGAAGCTTTTTCTGCTCACTGACTCGGGAGCTGTGTTTGTGGCAAACTGGTCAGAAACTGCAGTGATATATGAGACATCTCTGGAGGAATTATCTCTTCAATAACTCAACAATTATTGTGTTAACATAGGAGTTGTTCAAACAAGCAATATAAATAGGAATAGGAACATCTCAGCCAAATCACTATATTGGCAGAGTCATGAACAATTCTAACTTGGGAATAGATAACTTTTATTAAATAGATTATGATAGTCTTCACTTAATGGCACTAATTGGGACCATAAACTCTACTGTTAAGCATTATGTTCATATGTCAGAAAACCATGTGAATGTACTTCTTAGTGACAACAGTTCCAGAACTCCCAGTTGCAATTGTTTAAGGGAAAACCATGCAAATTATTAAGCAATGTCCTCACATGACTGCTACTTCTGACTTCCTGCCACCTTGCCCATTGACATTGTTGGTAGAAGTCAGAAGAGAAGGTCACAAATCGGAGTCAAATGACCACAGGATGCTGTGACATTCAAATCTCAAAATGGATACCGAGCACCCAAATCATCACATGACAGTGAGCATGACACAACATCCCTAAGTATGAGTTCTGGCATAACTACCACTTGTTCAGCACCATCATAATTTTGAATGGTTGCTGAACAATGGTTGCTAAAGAAAAACTAAATAATTTATTGTTCATTACATTTATCATACTTGGCTATGTACATATTGTAGAGTCAGTTGAATTGTAAGATAATACATGTCACTTTTATTATAGCTACCCTAAATACCTCTACTCTTCAAGATACAGAAATTTTTGACTATTTACAAACATTATGCATTGTTTGTCTCATTTGAATCACTGTAGAGTTTTTTTTTAATTATATGGGAAAGAGTAATGGCATGTTTCATAAGTTCATCTTCTTTAATATTTATTTGGCAAAATATTTTTAATAATGAAGCACTAGTGATTGAAGTGTCCATAAAGTAAGTATTTCAGATGGTTTCTAGGAAGCATGTTTTCCCAATTGAACATTTGTTTTTGGACAGAAATACTATATCTACAATCAAAGTCTACCATCCCATCCCATCCCATCCCATCCTATCCCTTCTCATCTCATCCCATCTCATCTCAATCTGATATCATCTCATTTCATTTCATCTCATTTTGGCATTATGCTTAAATATTTGGAAGATATTCCAAATATTTAAGCATAATTTAACCTTTATTTTTATAAATTGTTTGCAAAGTCACTTTGTACATAAATGGTTGAAGATATATAAGGTTTCCCCTGTTTAGTCATGTCCAACTCTAGGGGGTTGTGCTCATCTCTGTTTCTTAGACAAGGAAGTCAGCATTGTCCAATAATACTTCCAAAGTCATGAGGCTGGCATGACTATACACCAAGGTGCACACTATTACTTTCTCACTGAAGTGGTACCTATTTATCTACTTGCATTTGCATGCTTTCAAACTGCTAGATTGGCAGGAGCTGGAACAAGTAATTGAGGTCACACAGTGCTCAAGCATCAAAACTGGACAGTGAACTTACCAGCTGACAAGTTCAGCATCTTTAAACACAGATCCATCACATCCCCAAATGAATGTATATTTTATAGAATAGTATATAAATATATTATATTCTAGCATACAGCTCAGAATTGATGTTCACTTTAAACAGCAGGTTAGTATAATCCCTCAAATAATTTCATATAATCTACCAAAAGAAAATGTTTAGGTTCATACTCACAAGACAGGCTGAAAAAGAATGATTTTTCTTATCAGCTAAGGTTACTTTTCATTGCACTGCTAATCTCTCATAAATATATTTCTGCTGAACTAAGAGGATTGGATGAAAGGAATTAAAGATATTTGGTACGGATACCATATTTGGAAGAGTTTCTAATGAGATTACTATTAAAACGCAGCCTTATGCCTGGACTTTGAACAAGTCTAGAGACTTTAATAAGATCATGCTTTCTTTTTCTACTGGATGAAATGATGCCAGCTGCCAAATGTGAGAATGAAAATCACCAGGTTCTGATTATTTTAGTGTGTCCATACAAGTCCTTGGAATT
Organism: Hydrophis major; assembly: GCA_033807585.1. Lineage (NCBI taxonomy): Eukaryota > Metazoa > Chordata > Lepidosauria > Squamata > Elapidae > Hydrophis > Hydrophis major. The sequence continues at coordinate 204,855,818 of CM066330.1, read as the reverse complement.
ATATACATTAAAGGTCATGTACATACAAAAAAAAAAAATCAATAATAGGAAATCAGTACTATTACCAAAGTGCATATTGATTAATGTGGAAAGGTAAAATTTAAGGAAGATAAGATTTAAAACTTTTCTGTCAAAAAGGAAAGATATTGCTGATTTTTATTATTGCTACTTCATACACATTTTAAAACATTCTGCATTTTGTATTCATTGGTTTCAGCAAAGGCAGAGCATTATCTCATCTGTTTAAACAGACTGACATTAAAAATTTTGTAATTCTTTTAAAAATGCATCAAGTGAAGTATCTATTCTTGTATGGAGACATAAGAAGGTAGACAGAATCGTACATGTAAGGGAGGTTTACTGACAGAAAGTACAAGCGTATGTAAAAAGATATAATTCTTTGCTGACATGTTTTCTTATTTTGATTTTTCCCTCTTTTTCCTTCGTATATTTACTTCTGCAGGAGCAAAATTTTCAGTGCTTACACATGTCCATATATGAACAAAAAATGAGGAGACATTCTCTGAACCTCAGATAATGGGGGAGGAAATCTCATTTAAAAATGTTCTTCAGTTAAAGCTTCAATGGACACACACATTGTGTTGCAATTGTGAATGACTGTGGTACATTTAGAACAATTAATGAAAATGCTGGCTTCAGAATGGTCCATAATCTTCTCTGTGAACAATCAGCAAAGATCTCTGCATATCTTTTCTTCTCATTGGAACAATGGTGATTGGCAAACCTGTATGGTACTGGTGAGTCAAGATTACATTACACATGGTGCTGGTGAGTGGAGATTACATTATATTGGTTAGTTTATCAGAATGCAAAGCTTTTTTTAAATTGAGCGTATATTTGCATCTCATATCACACTACTACAGATAATACTGTTCACACGGATTTAGTGCCCTTTACTTGGAGCCAGCATGTTTATCCTGGCTTGATTACTCCACTGCCAAGAAGCTCTCCTCATTTCCCATTGAACAATTTAGCATAGACTATCATTGAAAGTTTAAGAGAAGACCTTTGAGAGTAAATGGTCATATAGTAATGCTATGCTAATCTCAGAGCTTAGATTATGACTGAAATCTCCATTGAGACCACTATTATGCCTGTCAATGCAACAGACATGTGAGAGTTCCAACTCAAATGACTAGCAGGAAACAATGCGGATTTCAAATAATGAAATCTGTGGATTTAAGTAGCTCAAATAAATGTACTTTTTTATTTTCAGAAAAGTAAGTTTTAATTCCGGCCAATGTTGAAAATAGGAATGCAGAACTTTTTTTAAAATTAGATTTTGAAGTACATAATATTCAAAATATAAAGTAGACCTATGGTTAAAAGAAAAAAAAATTGAAATAAATCCTACTGTTCTGATAGAATCTCTATGTTGAGCTTAGAATAGCTTTAGTTACTAAAAATGGTAATTTGAAATCAGCTCAGTCCACTCAGATTATGAGGTCTAACAGGAAAAAGTGAATTTTCAAAGCTTTAAAGGATTGCATCATGCTTGAGCCAAAATATTAGAATGTATTAGTTCATAACAGAGTTGGTTCAGATTACTATAAAAAGGGCAGCTGATTATAGGGCTATGTAGTTTCCTTGTTAAAAAGAAAAAAGGAAAAAAAAAATAGTATGTACCGATTTTCTACTGGAAAAACATCAATGTGCTACATAGATTGAACCTGGGGTATCTGACATACAGTGTTTACCTACCTCTTCAGCATTCTAATCTTCAGGAGTTGTCCATTTTATTGATCTAATTACCATCAAATGCACATCAGAATGGAGCATGATGAACTTTCCACTGAGCTTCTTCCCAAGACAGTTTAGTCTTCTATGTTATTCAATCATGCAAAAATATTGATAGCAAATATTTAGACAGGACATTTTAAGGCTTCAGCAGATAACAATGTATAATTATATGTAAGTTTTCAAATTATTTTTGCTGACTTCCTTGTTTGAAAAAGAAAAGTGTCATCTCATTGTTGATACTTTCTGTAGACATTGCAGTTTAAAATTATCAGGCTCACAGAGTACAGAGGTGAGACAAATGAAACCTCTGTAACAACTTTACTGGGGAGGTGGTATTATAAGCAGGCTTTCCTAATATTGAATATAACCTTTGTTTTCCAAATAACAAATAATCAAATAACATATGGTCTATAAAGAGTCCATGTCCCACGGCTCAGTTATGACGAAACTTTTCTGTACTGCAGCATGTTTACCAATTTCTTTTTGTCTAGTTCTATAAGAAACTTGAATATAAATAAAACTATTATTTTGTATAATGATAAATCAAATATCATTCTCATTCTCTATTTCCAACAATCTTAAGTGCTTTTTAGAAGATCATTATTTTCTTCATTGTCTTGATCATAAAACAATGATGAATTTCTAAACTTAAAGAGTCACATGATAACTCTTATGATCAAGGTGAGGACAGTGATTAGAAGCAGCTTATATTGTTTTGGTGAAGTTTTATCCTCATTAACTGTCTTAGCCTCTAATCCTTTTCTCATCTTTTTCAGGTTCTTGTGGAGATTATCAAGAGTACATTGATGTAGAACAGGGGGTCCACTTTTATGTTTAAATAGGATTACAATGTATCTCCAAGTTGCTTTAAGACCTGAATGTTAACTGGATATATTTTAAAAGAGATACATTAATTACTTATTGTTTGAGAATTTTCCAAGCATGAAGATAGGACAATTAGGCAATTAAACAATGTAAAAAGGTTTTGAAAAGTGGGACACTAAATGTCTGTTTTGTTTTTTTTGTTTTTAATTTTGTTTTGTTTTTCATTTGCTATGTGCCAAAATAAAAGCAGAAAAACCCCTTGATTAATAAAAATACAGAAAGCTATTAAGATACAATTAATGAAAGTAAGAAATATATTAAGGAATAATAGTACAACTTGTTCTAAATGGAGGAACTAATCAGAAGTGGCTAAGAGAACATCTTTAATCCTCTGGCCTAATGTCTTCAATAATGAACTAGAGATAGTATCTTCAGAAATGGTAATGAGAAATAAAACAGGATGTGTAACAGATACTCCAGTACACGACATGGGACCATCTAAATGTTGTTGAACTATATTCCCAGCAGTACCCCAGCCAGGATGGCAATACTTAAGGATATTGAGAGGTGTAGTTCAACAATTTCAAGATGATCACATGCTATGTATCCATGTCAAAGTTTAGAAAACTGAGCCTTAATAATAGCACCTGAAGTACAATTAGGAGGGAGGAATCAAGAATGCTACTAGCATCTCATTCTGAATATACCATCAGAGACCATCTAGTTTGCATTCCAAATTCCCAAGAGAATTGAGCAAATAGGCTTGGCAAATTGTTGTGTAACTTAATCAAGGAGGTGTCTTCATTAACTGCTTCTTAAAGCAAGAAAAAGTGTCTGCAGCAGAGGATCATGATAATTAGTACATCATCCCAAAACTTCCAAGAAAAAAATGTTTTAGAAATTTTAGACATAAAGACAAATTATCATTTTATAATGATTAATTTACTTAAATCTGTATTCACATTTTCAGGTCCTAACTGGAAAAAAGTCCAAAAAATCTACAGAATACACATTCTTATCTTTTTGGAGTAAAATTTAAATCCAAGAATAAACTGAAAATGCTTCAAGGAAAATAAGAGCCCTTTCTTGGTTGGTGTGGACATCACATATTTTAGGGCAAAATAAAATATTATTTTCTTTTGAAAGTCAAATTAGAAAAAAAAAACTAAATAACATTTCTATTGTTAATGTAGAGCAGGGGTGTCAAACTCAAGGGGTGCTTAGATTTAGCCTGCAGGGCCAGCCTGGAAACAGCAAAGGACCTGCCCGTGATGCCTCTCCTAGTGAAAATGGAATTTGTTCTGTTTTCTCTGGCAGAGGGCTGCAGGAGGCTGTCATGGCTGAAAACAGGACATGGGGGGGGGGGCATGCACAACCCCTGAGCTCCATTTTTGTTGATGGAGGGATATCAAAACAAACAAAAACAAAAGAAGAAATGTTTCCCCTTTTGCATGTGAGCATGCAAGAAGGGGCAGGAAAGGAGAAAGGGAAAGAGGAAAGACAAGAAAAAGAAAGGATGATGGAAACAGAGCAAGGAAAAAAAATAAGGAAAGAGGGGAAGGAAGAAGAAAGGAGAATGAAGAGGGAAAGAAAAAGAAGAAAAGGAAGGAGGAAGGGAGGGAAGGAAGGAAGGAGATTATAATGAGAGTGAGGGAGGGTCTCAGGGAAGTCCTACCTTTGCACTTGGCCACCACAGTTGTACCTGATAAAAGTGATGTTGAGCCAGCCACACCCACCATAGCCCCCTACCCTCCAACCATGCCCACCCTGGCCCTCTAAAGTCAAACATATCCCTGATGCAGCCCTCATGACACTCCTGATCTAGAATCTTATCACTACTTTATAGTCAATTGCATTATTTGTATGTCATTTTCTATCTAATCAATGATTTGTAAACCATGCTACTTTTATTTCTTTAGCTTTGATTTACTTAAGATTCTTTTTAAAGGAAGTGACTTTATATCACCTTTAACTTCATTCAACACAATTGTGTCATGAAATGAGCAAAGATTCCAACAATAAAAAAAGCTGCAAGTATGTACACTTAAAGTTATAGATGAGTTTCATTTTAGTACATTTTTAAAAAAAATACCACAAAGAATAGATTTACTTAGCAACCAGTTCTTTAACTCTTCTCCATCAGAAGTAGAATTGAATACTTATATTAGCAAAAAACTGAGATTTCCTTCATCCACTACCAATTCCATCATGGATCTGACAAAATGTAATAAAATAGTCATTTCAGTTTTTATGTTCACTTTCCCTATTCAATATTCATAGCAGACAACTCTGATTTCAGGATAAGAGCAGCAACTGTCAGATAAAACATTTAGTCTCACTTATCTTCTACATTTCCATGATACAAAATGTCAAGGTTATAAAAGTAAAAGCCATACTTAAGTATGAAACTTGTAGAGATATTAATCCCTCTCATTGGATAAACCTTACACTTAAATTACTGATATATAGACCAGATTTCACCAATATAAATTAGCCTTTACATTTGTACATTTTCTATATATCCTAACACTTATATCTATTTTTAAATAATATTAAGGATGATTCAATACACATGTATAATATGTAATTGAATGCTGAAACGTACAATCCAATATTCTAAAAAACTTGACTGCCTCATGCTGGATCCTTCATATTGTAACATTTAATATAACATGAGAGGAAAATTATTAAAAGCACAGGTAGTTAACTGTATTAACTTCTGACTTTTAATCCATCTGTCTATATATATTAAAACTCTCATTGTTATTACTTAAGTTAAATGTTGCATGATAGGACAACAATTTTTTAACTAAGTTACCTCAAATAGGCTAATAGAGAATGTGTCCCAAATTCAGGATTCCCAAGGGAATGAAATTTTCAGTGCTTCCATGTTGTCATGTTACTGCCTTGAGTTTCAATAGACCATTGATAGGAGCCATGGTGGCACAATGGTTAGAATACAGTTTTGCAGGCTAATTCTGCCCACTGTCAGGAGTTCAACCCTGGCTAGCTCAAAATTGACTCAGCCTTCCATCCTTCTCAGGTCAGTTAAATGAGGACCCAGATTGTTGTTGCTGGTATTTGTAAACTGTTCAGAGAGTGCTTTAAAGCACTATGGAACAGTATATAAGTGTTATTGCTATTCCCACCTTGCCCTCTGGAGGCCAAACCATTGGTCTCACCATTGACTGTTAAATCAGTAATATTTATTCAGTTAATAAATGTATACTCTTGGTGCTTGCCTTAAATAGAAATAAACTAAGAATATGCATATTATTAAATAGGATTAAGCAGGACATAAGCTTATTAAAGAACATGATGTAACACAAATAATTAAAAATGGAAAAAAATAAGCATGCAATGTACTTCCTTTGATAACCTGCTTGACTCAAAACATCTCATCCAGAAGCTGTGGTCTAATTTATTAGTCACCTATAGAAAACAATGTTGATTTGAATTCTTATTTAAGATAATAATTTTAATTAGTTGAACCAGAACTAGAACTGTACAACTATAATCAACGATGCCTCTTAGAACTCACAGTTTTCTTTATTTAACTTTATTTAATTCCTGATATATTTTTGTGTCCATGTGGTTTCTTCTGACAAATTAACAAACACTTGTCTGTCTGTCTCTCTGTGTTTCTTGTTTGTTAATGGAATTTATTTCCGCCCATCTAATATCTAATAACTCTCTGAATGGACAAATTGTGTCAAAAAAGAAAGTCCAGAATTGGATAATAAAAGTGTAGGGTATTTTTCTTTCTATAAAGAAACTAAGTCACACTAAGTTTACTTCATTACATTAAAAAAGAGACATAGAAATGAAGAAAAAATGATTACAGCAAAGTGTTTCATTTTTCATATAATAAGAAATAAAGGTTTATAGAACTGAATAGTTAAAAATTTGGAAAAGAAAGAAAAGTACTTCTTCATCTACTATTTAGCATCTAGCAAACTATCATTTATTAAATCAGAAATCCATTACTTCAATATGTAATGGTCAACATGGATAGCTTTAAAAAGCAAATGGAAAAAGAAAAGTTAAGCTATATTATCTTGGTAGGAGAAGCAGTACACTTTTGGATAATAACTGCTGCGCAACTCAAATAAAAGGCTGCAATTCCATCTGTGGGCAGCTTCTTTGCTTCATTACTCATTTACTGCACTAAACACATTTTTTGGTTATTTGGCTATGAAGCAGTATGTTTTATTGTTGTTGTTTTGTTCTTAATCAAAGAGCTTTAAAAAGGTTAAAGAAAAGGAGGCAACATGCATGTATGCAAGATTTCTTTTTAAAATAATATTAAATTACATGGTAGAAGACATATCCTGGTGACTTTCTTATAAATCTATATTATGACTTTATTATTATACAATTTTGAATACTTTTTCCCCTCAAGCAAGCATATATAGTATATTTTAGCATTAGATGGAAGTCTCAGCCAGTCCTTGAGTATTGAAGATTTGTCTTTAAATGAATCCAAACTCCAGCTCCTCTTTTGGGCAATTCAATATATCAGCAAACAACAAATATTCTAATCAGGCAAGAAAGGCTAAAAGCCAGGCAAGGTTAGTGTTGGGTTTGAGTTTGCTCTCTTTCCTTTTATTACCATCATCATGAGACACACTCCACCACACCCAGACCGATATGCAATTCTAATTCTGGCCACACCTAACCTATTATCTCTAAATGCTATTAACTCTATAACATGTTTACATCTCTACCCTATTCTGACCCTCACTAACTCCATCCTCACCTGGTGCCACCTTCATCATGTCTTAACTCAATGCTTTATTATTACCTATATGTGCCCCAACCCCCTCTAACAATATGCATCACATCAATACATGAACAAAACCATTTCTAGCCCTGCAGTTGCTTCAGAATCCATCCTGCAGCTCACAGCTCTGCTGAGTCATTCTAAAGCAACCTTTAACACCATCGGCTAGCACACAAACAGCAATACAGATCTGGCGTCAGCAGAGCTATGGTGATATTCTTCACTGCCAACTTGCTGTGAGGTGTGTTAGGAGCTGATGGGTTGCGTATAGCGAACTCGGAGCCCGACAGGAAGTATATTTCTCTCTCTCTCTCTCTCTCTCTCTCTCTCTGTGTGTGTGTGTGTGTGTGTGTGAAAGAGAGAGAGAGAGAATATCTACACTATTACTACTCCCTATCTCCATATACATTTGCATCTCCATATACAAATATGCATATATTCACACACACAAACAATTATCAGTAGTGAGCATACTGAGGTGAATCAATAAACAATGAACAGTGTAACTGCTTCAGCCCAAAGATTGTAAAACATCTGAGAAGCATGATAGACCACCCATGCTGCAATTTTAGAGCCATCTTCAAGACCCACAAAAAGTCTCTTGCAATAATCCAATCTTGAGATTCCAGTACATGTTAATTCCGCTGGTATAATAATACTGACAATATAATTTCACGATTCCAGATATCCTTGAGAATAAAAACACTTTTTTTCAATCATTTTTTCAGGCATTTCTCTGCTCTGTGAATTTGTTAGAATGGAATCTGAGATACATTAGCAGCAGTGATATTTAGATATGAAGTTTCTGTGGATATTTATATATTATATACAATTTAAGAATTACTGGCTACCTATCCTGTATAAACTTAAACACTATTGAAATATAATGGGATATTACATTATTTTTTTAAAAGTCAATACATTTTTCTAAAGAGCCTTGGTGGCGCTGCATTAGAGAGCAGTACTGCAGGCTACATCTGCTGACTGCTGACAGCCTGCAATTTGGCAGTTTGAATTTCACCAAGTTCAAGGTTGACTCAGCCTTCCATCCTTCCAAGGTGGGTAAAATGAGGATTCAGGTTGCTGCGGACAATATGCTGACCAGTGGTGGGATTCAATTTTTTTTACTACTGGTTCTGTGGGTGTGGCTTATTTGGTGGGCATGATTTAGGGTCACATGACTAGGTGGACGTAGCTTGGTAGCCATGTGACTGGTGAGTGTGACTTGGTGGTCATGTGACTGGGTGGGTGTGGTCAACTCAATATCACTCACGTCAAGGGGTGCCTCGCCTGGCTTTTCTTTCTTTCTCTTTCTCTTTTTCTCTTTATTTCTTTCTTTCCCTTCCTCTTTCTTTCTTGCTCTTTCTTCCTTTCTTGCTCTTTCCTTCTTGCCCTTCCTCCCTTCCTCCCTTTCTTCATTCCTCCCTTCCCTTCCTTGTCTCTATCTCACACACACACACCTCTTTTCTGGGAAGAACTTATGAGCAGCAAGTGGTGGAACAATGAAGAAAGCAGCAGCCCAGGAACATCCATCTGCCCTCGCTTTCAAAGCATATGGGCAGTGGCAGGTGGCAGCGATGCAGATAGGCATGCCCTGAAAGGGAGGGGGAAAGCAAATGCTTTCCCTTCGCTTTTCCTCCACTTTCCCTGCTCTCCTGAGCTGGGAGGGTGGCGGACTCCTGGCACTGCTTTCCAAAGCCGTGCTGCCGCCACCACTGGGCCCTCTACCCTCTGGACTGGCCCGGTCCCACATCTTGGCCTCCTCCCACCTGGAAAGGTTTCAGGTGGTGGTGGGGAGGCATGGAAAGATGCCATGCAGTGGGTGAAGGCCTAGGTAACTAGGTTTCAGCTCTTTATTGGGTCCCCGGAACTGATCTGGCTCTGAGGGAAAAAACAACGGCTTTTTATTCTCAAGCTGCAGCGGCCGCGGCCAATGACACCGCTTTGAATCTCTCGTGATTTGTTTCCACCAATCACGGGAGATTCTCAGCAGGCTAATCAGCGCGGCTCGCTAAACCAATCAGATCACCTGCGCTTTGGCCAACCAAAGTGCGGGGTTTCAAGAATACTAATGAGTGTACAGAACATCCCTCCCCTCTTGGTTTGGTCCTACGTAATGTAGTCCCGTAGATAGGTGGGGCTCCGTACTTGCCTACAGGACCTGCGCAGGTCAGTCGTTGGTTGGCTCCCGGCCGGTTCGGTCGGGTTCTCTGTGTCTCTCGGCCTCGTTGATGGAACCGCCTGGTATGCTTTGCCGGGCCGCTCGTCGCAGCTCCCTCCCGGTCTACCTGGGCTGGTTGAGCTGCGGTTTTCACCGCTCCCGCCTGGTCTTTCCGGGCTGGTCGAGCTGGCCTGGCTGCTTCTTCCTGGTGAGGTTCCGAGCTGGCTGCTTGCTGGTGAGTATGGCTGGTTCCTTTCTTCTGGGTTTTGGTTCCCGGGGTATTCCCTCCCCTCTTGGTTTGTGTTAAGGGGATTGGTTATGTCTGATTGTGTGTCGGTTGTGTTTCTTGTGGCTGTTCTCGATCTTAATTGATCGATGTGGCGTTTCCACACTCGTCCATTGGTTTTTTGCAGCTGGTACGAGCGGGGACCTGTCAGTTGGGTTATGGTTGCTGGTACCCATAGTGGGTCTCTGGTTAGGTTTTTTGCATAGACGGCGTCGCCTAGTGCAAAGGATCGGTGCTTGCTGGAGGAGTTTGGGGGTTTTTCCGGGTTGTATGTGGGGTGCAGTCTATTGAGTGGGGACCTTATTTTCCTCCCCATTAGTAGCTCTGCCGGGCTTTTGTTCGTTGTCGTGTTCGGGGTTATGTGTTGTATAAAAAGCATTTTATTTATTTTGTCTTGGATCTCCCCGTGTTTGATTTTCTGGATGGTTTTTTTCGTAAATTGAACCATCCATTCTGCCCTTCCGTTCGCTGCCGGATGCACCGGGGCTGTCAGTGCGTGTCATATGCCCCGTTCCGCTAGGAATTTTTCAAATTCCAGCGAGGTGAATTGGGGCCTGTTGTCCGACACAATGACATCCGGGAGGCCGTGTGTTGCGAAGAGTTTGCAAAGTTCCTTGGTCACGGCCTCTGTGGTGGTGGATTTCATGTTGCTTACCTCCAACCAGTTGGAGTAAGCATCTATGGTTATTAGGAATGTATGTCCCTTTGTGGGCCCAACAAAGTCTATGTGGATCCTAGACCAAGGTCCCCTGGGAGTTTCCCATTCTAGGATCGGTGCCATGGGAGGGCTTGGTCTGGTTTCTTGGCAGCATTGATACCTTGCCACCCAGGCCTCGATTTGTTTATCCATCCCTGGCCACCAAGTGTAACACTTGGCCAGGGCTTTCATTCTAACTATGCCCAGGTGCCCCTTGTGTAACAACTCCAATACCTTCCCTTGCAGTTTTTCCGGGATAACCACCCTATCCCCCCATAGTACACACCCTTTTTGTAGCGAGAGTTCTGTTTGTCGGTTCCGGAATGTTTTGAATGTTTCATCGTTGTCCTTTTCTGGCCACCCTTTCTCTACCCAATGTAACACCCGCGCCAGACGTTTGTCTTTATTAGTTTCTCGGGCAATGTCTGATGCGGTTATGGGTAGATCGGGCAGAGTCTCTATGCTGAGGGTGGTCGTTGTGGGTGCTGGGTCGGTGTCTAGCTTGGGTAGTGGTGAGCGGCTCAAAGCGTCTGCATGTGTGATAGTCTTACTGGGTCAGTGTGTGAGCCGGTAGCTGTAGGCGGCAAGGAATTTGGACCACCTGGTCATTCTAGGAGATAGAATGTTTGGGGTGGCCTGTTCCCTGTGAGGATTCCCAGCAGCGGCTTGTGGTCAATGATAATGGTGAACGTCCGGCTGTAGAGGTACTCGTGGAACCTCTTCACTGCAGTGACGATAGCCAGAGCCTCTTTGTCCAGTTGACTGTAGTTTCTCTCTGGTTTGGTGAGGGTCCTTGAAAAGAAGGTGATGGGTGCTTCTCTTCCATTGGGGAGAGTGTGGCTGAGGACGGCGCCGACACCGAAAGGTGATGCATCACATGTGATGGCTAGTGGTAGGGTCTCGTTGTATTGGATGAGGACGGCATCTGAAGTGAGGAGGTCCTTGGTTTTCTTGAAGGCAGCTTCCTCGTGTTTCCCCCAAGTCCAGGTAGCCGCCTTGTCCAAGAGCCTATGCAAAGACTCCGACGCGGTCGCCTTTTGGGGCAGGAAAACATTGTAAAAATTTAGCAGTCCCAGAAACGCCTGCAGTTCCATTTTAGTCCTGGGTGTGGGGGCCTCCTTAATGGCTCTGATTTTGGTTTCAGTTGGGTGGATACCATGCCAGTCTAGGAGGTACCCCAGGAACTCGACCCGCTCTGTGTAAAGTTGGCATTTTTCCCTCTTCACCTTTATCCCGGTTTCCTTGAATTTGGTTAGCACCTCCCTTAGTTGAACCTCTAGTTCTGGCTGGTTGGCTGCCGATACCAGCACATCGTCGAAATAGGGCATCACCTGCTTGATGCCTTGTAAGAGTCTCTCCATGAGGCTCTGGAAAATTCCAGGTGCCATGCTGACTCTGAACTGGAGTCAGTTACATCGGAAAGCTCCCCAGTGGGTGACTATGGTTTGTGCCTCCACGATTTCTTTGTCGACCGGCAGCTGTTGGTATGCTTGCGCCAGGTCAAGTTTCGCAAAAACCTTGCCTCCCCCCAGTGAGTGTAGAAGATGCTGCACTACTGGGATGGGGTAGGCGCTTTGTTGCGAGGTGCAATTTAGGGTGGCCTTATAGTCCCCGCAGATTCTCACCGACCCATCGGGCTTGACTGGGGTGACTATTGGGGTCTCCCACCGGGCATGGTCTATTGGTGGTAGGACCCCTTGCTTGATGAGCTTGTCAATTTGCTCATCAATTTTTGGCTGGAGTGCAAAAGGTACCCACCTTGGTTTTAGGCGTCTCGGGGGAATGTTAGGGTCTAGGCTGAAGGATATAGGGGGCCCTCGGTACTTGCCTAGGGTGATATTGAACACTTCCTGGAAGTCCCGTGCTAATTGTTCCTCCCAATCAATCTTGGCGATGTGGTTGATGCCCGTGACTTCAATGCCGAGCAGTGCGAACCATTGCAGTCCCAAAAGGCTGTGTAGGTCTCGTCCACGATTGTCAGGGGAAGCTTTGCAGTGCGGCCCTTAAATGTCACTCTGAATTGTCCAGTTCTGACTACCGGGATGCGGTTTCCCTGGTAGTCTTTAATGATTAGTCTCTGGTTCTCCAATCCCTTCTTTTGGATGGTAAGCACCAAACGTTTGATCTCTTGCCAGGCGACCATGGAGAGGTAGGACCCGGAGTCCACCTCCATTTTGCATGGCTCTCCTTCGATGCCTACCTCCATGTAGAATTTTCGGGCATCGGTGGTTGATGTGTGGCCGATGATGACCGTCTGGTGGGTTTCCTTCTTCCGCCGGGTCTCGCCACCTTGTTGGGTTCGCCCGCTCTGGTCCCAACGGCTGTCGGCTGGGTGATCTCTGGTTCTGGGGTGTGTGCTGTCCTGTTTCCGCTAGCTGTGGTCCCGCCGTCTGGGGCTGTAGGCTTTCTTTAATCAGCATACGCGGGCGATGTGACCCTTTTTGTTGCAGTGCTGGCAGACTGCATCGAAGAAATGGCACTCGGATCTAGGGTGGTCGTCTCCGCAACCGGCACACGCGGTCCCCAACTTATAACCCCGCCGACTGTGCTGGTTGCGTCCTGCCTGGAGCCGGTGGATTTCCTCCTCCTCGTCCGAAGTGTCGGAGGCGGAATGGAATTCGCCATGGTGGGTGGTGGTCTTGCGGTGACTTGCTTCCGGTTGGGCCTCGGTCACCCTTCCAGGGTTGTTGGTTGCGGTGTGGTCCCCTGTGTCCAGTCTCCGCATGCGGTTCGCTGACTGCCAGGTGGCCTCAGCTGCGGTGGCTTCAGCGATGGCATCGGCGAGGGCGATGTCGCCTTTGGCCATCAGCTGACTTTGTAGGACTGGATCTCAAAGTCCGAGCACGACTCGGTCCCGTAGGACCTCGTCAATGTCGGAGAATCCGCACAGTCCTCCTAGGTTCCGCAGCTCTGCAACAAAGTCGCTGAGGCTTTCGCCCGATCTCTGGTCCTGCTGGTAGAACTCATGCTGCCTGATGAGGGTGGGCACGGCGGGAGCGTAGTATTTTCGGAGTAAGGGTTCAAGGTCGGCCCAGTCCATCCCTGTGATGTCAGCGGGTTTCGCAAGGGCTTTTGCCATCTTGAACACTGCAGGCCCGCAGTGTGTCAGGAAGATGGCTTGTTTTTTTCAGCCCGGTGGCATCCTTCATGTCACTGCATTCGAGGAACATGCGGAATCTGTCCGTGTAGGATTCCCAGTCCTCGCTAGCGGGGTTGAAGGGCGCGGGAGGAGCGATGCTGGCCATCTCGTCGGTTTTGCTTTTGTCGGACACGTGCTCGATGGGGTTCAGACTCGGGATCCCACCTTCGTCGTCAGTGTCGTGTCCGTCGGTAAGGAGACTAGGAGGCGGTGACTAGGTTTCAGCTCTTTATTGGGTCCCCGGAACCGATCTGGCTCCGAGGGAAAAAACAGCGGCTTTTTATTTTCAAGCCGTGGCGGCCGCAGCCAATGGCACCGCTTTGAATCTCCCACAATTTGTTTCCACCAATCGCGGGAAATTCTCAGCGGGCCAATCAGCGTGGCTCGCTAAACAAATCAGATCACCCCGCACTTTGGCCAACCAAAGCGCGGGGTTTCAAGAATGCTAATGAGTGTACAGAACAGATTTAATAAGTCCAAAAGATTCTGGGAAGCCTATAAGATTTGTTTAAAAAGGCAAATAATTAAAACTGTTAAAACCTATAAACACAAGCAGAACAGATACAAAACATATATCTAGTAATTCTTCAGGTTTGAAGAAATTCCTTTATTCCAGTGGGTGGAATAGAGATATTCTTCAGCAGAGCAGTTTTGATTGCAAAACCTATTCCATGAGCTGTTGTTAATCTATGATTTTCCTTTCCAAAAGAAAATAGCTAATTCAAACAAGTAACACAACAATACTATAATAGTACTAAAAAATAAAAATGGTTGTAATAGGAACCAACCAATAAATCACACTCATATTAACACAAGTTGAAACATTTCCAAGTCTTAGGGTTCTAACTAGGCCCATAATAAATTTAATAAACAAACTAACATATACAGTATGTCTATCTCCGCATAGACATTAGTTTTCAGTTTATTCAAAACCTTTTAATTATTTTTGTTCTTTTTTATCCAATTAATATGTACTCTGAAATTGTTTCCATGACTCTGAAAAGATGATCTGTAGAAACATAATAAATATGAAAATTATTTGCTTTCATGGTGAGACTGTTCAAACATTTAATTACACTAATATGTGTGTATGTGTGATAAACAAGTCTATTTTACTTCTGAAGCAACAAAAATGCTAGAAGAAATATTTTTAAGACTTCAGAGTTACAGTGGCAATTTATGCCTTTTATCCTCAATCAACCATGCCATAAACATTTTACAATCTGTTTACCAATTTAATAAATCGAGAATACTGCTCAGTTTGCTTTAGTAGAACTTGCAGAAAGAAACATAAAATTGAAATCTGTTCACTTAGAGAAGGGGTATGAAGGCTAGCTAGTGAATCTAGAAAGGCATCTCAGGAAAAAATGTAACTTACTGAGAACTTGGGCTCAGTGACTGTTGAATCTTAAAGAAAGTGAGATTTATCAGTGCATATCTACATGCAGTAGTGTCATGAGCCTTAGAGTGCAAAAACTACATTATAATGGCCCTTCCTTTCCCCCTCCTCTACACTAAACCAAACATCTATATAAGTCAGTAATTATGCTTGGTAAAAAGTGTTAAAAACAAAGTAACATTTGTGTGGGCTGTTAAGCCTTGCAATTGCAGAAAACCTCCTACCTAGCAGATGTGCACCTTTAAAACACACACATACACCTACAACTTGTTCTGTGATTATTTTCAGGACAATTAATAAACTATTATTATTTATTTCAACAAATAAAGTAATTATATTTGAGATATATTTGAGCTACCCTAGGCTGAAATATTGTTGATAAGGGTTTTTTTCCCTCCCTTTGAGCAATAATTAGTGTCCAGGATTTATATCAAACAAAGACTAATTCCTTCCTCCAATTAATTTTGACTGAGTTTGTAACAAATGCTATTCATTAATCACATGGCTTTCTCTTCAAAATATATCATGTGGCAGTAGTGGACATGTCATATATTTCCTTCCTTCCTTTATTCCTTCCTTCTTTTATAACATTTATAACGCTACCATCTTACTCAAACTTTGAATAGCTCTTAATATAATATATCCTGAGACATTTTAAACCTAGCTACATTACTATATAGAGAAAAAGATTTGAAATGTATTCACCAACTGGATTTCTATTCTTTTTTCAGTGTTAGATTGGAATTAAATTTTGTTGACTTTTCAGGTCATAAGGCTGATAAAACAGATTTGAGTTTAACAATCCATTATGAGTTATAATTCAGTATAAGTCATTGCATCATTTTATAGGACACTAAGTCAGAAGCTTGTTCATTCCAAGAATAAAACATCCAGGCACAAACTGAGGAATGTGGTATATGCAGTGAGCCATATGCAGATCTGTATATTGGAGAAACAAAACAACCACTTCATAAATGCATCACATAACTTAGGAGAACAAACCCATCAGGACTAGCATTCCATCTGCATTTAAAAGACAAAGGCCACTCTTTTGAAGACAGCAAAATCCACATTTTGGACAGAGAGGACCACTGGTTTGAAAGAGGGGCCAAAGAGACTATTTGTATCAAAATTGAACAGTCCTCTCTCACCAGAAGGTGAAAGATACGACATCTTCTATCTCCAGTCTACAACATAGTCCTTTCAACAGTTCAAGAAGGCTCCACACTCATTTGCACTACTTATGCAATGCTGATGACACAGATAAACTTCCAGGTAATCTTAATGACTCGCAAAAAGAATGCGAATAACCAACTGTCTGCAAGGAGTATAAATCCCCACCCACCCCGTTCCGCACCATCCAGTCAGAGCTGAAGAAGTTTCTTGGATGATAAGCTATATGTCTTCAAAGAAAACCTCCTAGAATGCATATGGGTCAATATAAAAGAAAAAAAGAATGACATGGCCATAGGTGTATATTATAGGCCACCCAATCAAGCAGAAAAAATAGATGTCCTTTTTGCCAGCCAACTAACAAACATATGCAGGAAACACACAACAATAGTAATGGGAGACTTCAATTATCCTGATATCAATTGGAAAACTAATTCTGCACCAAGTGAGAAATCAAATAAGTTCCTAACCAACCTAGCTGACAACTTTGTTGTCCAAAAGGTAGAGAGTGAAACTAGAGGGACAGCCATACTGGACTTAATTCTTACAAACAGAGAAGAAGTGATAGAGGGAGTTGAAACTGCAGGAACCTTGGGTGAGAGTGACCATGTCATACTAGAAATCAACATAACAAAAACACAAGCAACTGAACATAATGACACCAGAGTCTTGGATTTTAAAAGAGCTGATTTCAATAAACTCAGAGAGAACTTGGGAAAGATTCCATGGATAAAAATCCTAAAGGGGAAAACAACTCAAGAATCTTGGGAAACTCTAAAGAGTATGATCATAGAAGCACAGACCAGCACAATACCACTGAGAAAAAAAAACAAGAAATCCAAGAAGAAACCAGCATGGCTACACAAAGATCTCTCTGGCAAATTGAAAGAAAAAAAGGACAAGTACAAAAAATGGAAAGAAGGACATACAACTAATGCAGAATATCAGCAGATAGCCAGAAACTGCAAAGATGAAGTCAGGATAGCAAAGGCTCAGAACGAACAAAGACTTGCAACAAAAGTCAGAAATAATAAAAAAAAAGTTTCTTCCAACATATAAATAACAAGAAAAAAAAATCAAGGAAACAGTCGGTCCACTGAAGAGAGAAGATGGCAAGGAAGTAACAGGCAACAGAGAGAAAGCAGAACTGCTTAATTCATTCTTTGCACCTGTCTTCACGCAAAAAGAAACTATAGCTCAACCCACCAAAAACATAACTGTAAAAGACAGACCAGAAATAAAAGTTAAAATGAGCAAAAAAAAAAAGCAAGAGAACACCTGTCTGATCTTGATGAAAACAAATCACCAGGACCTGATGGATTACATCCCAGAGTTTTAAAGGAGCTGGCAGAGGTCATCTCAGAACCACTGCACCATATCTTTCAAAAATCCTGGAGCACCGGGGAACTACCAGAAGACTGAAAAAGAACTGATGTGGTTCCCATCTTCAAAAAAGGGGAAAAAAACAGACCCAGGAAACTATAGACCAATCATCAATACCTGGGAAGATACTGGAAAAGTTAATAAAAAACCAGATCTGCTAACATCTAGAAACAAGTAAAGTAATAATTAGCAGTCAGCACGGGTTTATTAAAAACAGATCATGCCAAACCAATCTTATTTTATTCTTCAACACAGTGACTAAATTAGTAGACCAGCAAAATACTGTGGACATAATATATTTAGATTTCATCAAGGCATTCAATAAAGTAGACCACAACCTACTTCTTAGTAAGCTAGAAAAAGGTGTAATAGATAGCACCACCACTAGATGGATTCGCAACTGGCTGGCAAACCGTACTCAACAAGTAGTCCTTAATGGGTCTAAGTCTACATGGAGGGAAGTAAGCAGTGGGGTGTCACAAGGTTCCGTCTTAGGCCCAGTACTCTTCAATATCTTCATTAATGACATAGATGAGGGGATAGAAGGGGAACTTACCAAATTTTCAGATGATACTAAGCTGACAGGAATAGTTAACACCCAAGAAGATAGGCTCAAGATCCAGATGGATCTTGACAGAAGAGAACACTGGGCCATATCTAACAAAATGAAACTCAATGTAGAGAAAAGTAAAGTCCTACACTTAGGCAAGAAAAACCAAAAGTACACATATAGACTGGGTGAAACCAGGCTCAATAGCAGTAACTGCGAGAGGGATCTTGGAGTCTTAGCGGACAACCAGTTAAATAAGAGCCAGCAGTGTGCAGCAGCTGCCAAAAAAGCTAATGCAATCCTAAATTGTATTAACAGAGGGATACAGTCAAGATTAAGGGATGTACTACTAATACCACTCTATAAAGCCTTAGTAGGACCACACCTAGAGTACTGCATCCTGTTTTGTTCACCACATTATAAAAAAGATGTTGAGGCTCTAGAAAAAGTACAGAGAAGAGCAACCAGGATGATGAGGGGACTGGAGGCTAAAACATACAATGAATGGTTGCAGGAACTGGGCTTGGCTAGCCTAGTAAAGAGAAGGACCAGGGGAGACATATAGCGGACTTGCAATATTTGAGGGGCTGCCACAGGGAGGAAGGCGTCAAGCTATTTTCTAAAGCTCCTGTAGGCCAGACAAGGAATAATGGATGGAAACTGAACAAGGATAGATTTAACCTGGAAATAAGGAAAAACTTTCTGACAGTGAGAACAATCAACCAATGGAACAGCTTGCCTTCAGAAGTTGTGGGAGCGCCATCAGTTGAGACCTTCAAGAAGAGATTGGACTGCAATTTGTCAGAAATGGTGTAGGGTTTCCTGCTTGGTGGGGGTTTGGACTAATGATCTACAAGGTCCCTTCCAACTCTGATTATCTGTATCTATCTGTATCTGTATCTAAATAACAGAAAGTCCAGCTGCCTCTTGAAAAAGTACTTTTGAGACAACTATGATCTGGATGACTGTGAATCTCCATAGACATTTATTAAAAGGCAAATTGATGTGGTTCTTCCAAAATCTCTTCTATATCCTTTCTCTTCAATGGTTTTGTAGTTAACTAATTTACATTTGTTCCTTTTATGTTCAAGAAACTGTAATTTCAAAAGTATGGAGTTGCAACCACCCACCAGCCTTCTTTTCCAAGAATACTGATATATATTTGAAGTTACATTAAAAAAACAACAACAATAAAATGAACAAGACAATGTCTGAGATCACATTGTCTGCAGGATTTTTAACCAATATATATAAAAAAAGATTTCACCTGATTATGGTAAGATACATACTTTTAAGGGCTACTGTTGTAGAAAGCTTTTTGGCTATAAGTAACATTCAAATAAGTAAAAAGGAAAGGAAAAACGTGTGGATATAAATCTTGTTCATTTCATCTTATTAAATTGAGATATGCCAAATGGCCACTCAATTAGATATGCCCAGAATATTCAAAGAAACTGCGTATTTTTGTGAAATGGGTATTACAAATTACATTTGCAGCTTGCATACTGCAGAGAAGATACAGATTTATCCTGTTTCAAAACATTGTGAAATCTATAATAAAATTGTCAACGTTTCAGTTTTTATATTTCTTCAAAGCTTGTTTATTCTTTTTTTGCTTAATGAGAATTATGTTAGTTGGGGTTCTTGTGCTCTCTCTCTTTTTTTTAATAAACTTGATATTGTTATTATTCGAATGAACTTACATTTCAGGAAAGTTGAGTTAAAATGATTGAAAATGAGTTACAAAGAGCTAAGAATTTTGACTGTAGCGTTGAATAACAAAATATACCAAATTCTAAATACACAAAATAAACATTGCTTTTCATATTTAAGTAATGACAGTCTGCACAAACAAATCAAACATCTACCTAGGCAATGTTCTAGCTATTTTTATAATAAGCTTTTGGTCAGATGATTAGAAAACATTCTCCTAATATGTAATCAAAGAACTTTTAAAAGGATATATAAAGGAAAGAACCCATGTCTAAAGAATACAGAAAGTAATATTAACTCTACCATGTACTCCTTACTATTATTTGCTTGCTTCTTGGGTCCATGGAATCTTAAAGACACCTAGGAATTCATTAGCTAGATTATATTGTGTGGTGCATGAATGCTGTGCATGGAATATATTTATGTCCGACTATATACATCCAACCTTGAATATTCAAATTTCCAATAGGGATATGAAAAAGATAGGGTGTCTATATAGAAATCTGATTCAAAAGCATCTGCTTTGATCTCAGAATTGAATAGATTCATCAGATTATTGGGGTTGGGATATGTTTGAAAAATATGTGATACTATTCAATTTATTTAATGATTTGAATCAGGGTGAAGATGATTACTGAGATATTACAATGTAAGTTCTAAACAAATGTTCCATTTCCAGATGCACAGGGTAATGGTATGCCAGCCTTGATACTTTCAGTGCTGAATTAATACTTGAAGAGTCTTTCTGAAAAGCCTTGGGCATTGGACAATTCAACATTTGTTCTAGATTAGAGTCTTGCCATAAAACTGAAAATGATCCCAGAGAGACATGTATTTTAAGTCTTTCAAATAACATGCCTGCTTCTCTTAAATGATCAGGATAACAGGAATTTGAGTGGCATAACTTGGATATATGTGGAATAAAATCAACCAATCAAAATGGAGCAGGAAGGAACCTAAGAGGTCTTCTAGTCCAGCCAATATTTAAATCAGTCATGAATTGGAATACTATTATTTCATTTTACTATTAGTACTTTGAAATATTTTTTGATAAAGTTCCCACTATTCTTGTTATTTTTGCAGCATGTTTCCACTCGAGAGGCAACTTTTTTCTATGATAAATGTCATAAAAAGGTTTCTTAGTGCCTTGAATATAAATCAACATTATTCTACCAGATACTTAATAAGTTTACTGATAGGGATGTCTTAGTAACAGGGAAACTGCAGAAATTTTATTTTCCCCGAGGACTTATTAAGAGCTCTCAGATCAGTGTAAGATTTCAACTACTATGAATAGTATAAAACCAAATGTGGCACTAAATTTCCCCAGGCCATTGTGGATTTTGTTGTTGTTAGTTGCAATGCTTTCAAGCTAATGTAAAGGATAACACTTAATTAGGCTCATGGCGGTATAATTTAATTACAGAATGTAGATAGTTTGGGATTTTCTTCAACAGGATCACTGTCTCAGCAACTGATTTACACATAATTTTTTATTTTTTTTTTAACAAACTTTATTCAGTTTTCACATTAAAAACAAAAATCTCTTTTTGATGGACAACATATTTCCGGGTCATCATCTTTACATACAAATATGACAGAAATTATACAATGATATATGCATACTTAATTCTATTATTACCTTTTCCATTCCAAATGTTCAGTAGGGAGAGAAACAAACACATTAATTCTAGCCTCTTTCCTTAATTTCAATCAATTTTGTTTCATTTCAATTATTTCAAATTAATCCTTTAGTATTTGTTTTTAAACATAAACAATATGTATTTACCTAATAAATACTAATAAGGTTTAATTCTAAATTCTTTCATTAATCCCAATCTAAACATTTAATTTCATTTCAATTATTTCAAATATAATCCTTAATATTTATTTTAAAAATACAAATAAACAATATATATTTGCCTAATAGTTGTAATAATGAAGTTACCAATGTCTCTCCTTGCTTTTAATAATCTATATTAAACTTATTAATTTAGCTGGTTCTTTAGTCTGTCACATTCCCTTTCAATTACACACATTTAATAAGTTCTAAATTGATACAGATCTTAACACACCCACACAAAAAGAAAAAAGAGCAAGTATAAGTTTCCCCTCTTTTACTATTTTGAGTGTGACACCTTAATGATTAGAATATACCTTCATTCCCTCATCTTAATTCCCAATAAACCATTAGTCATTACATCTTCTCAATTGGATTCCACAGCATATTTCCCCCCTTTTAATAAGAGTTATCAATATCTATATTACCCTATTTTCTAAATATTTTTAATTGCAGAAATATTCTTATTACCCCTTGTCACCCTGCAGAATCCCCCTTTTAATTCATCAACCATTATCTCTGAAAAGGCAATTTCTTTTCAACATTTTACTAGTTCTGTGGTTTTTTCTGTCACATGCCTGTTTCTTACTGCTTCTCCGGTGCATTGTCCAGGGAGCGAACCCGAGTCTCCTTCCGCTCTCTTCCCCATGTCTTTTCTCATTCTTTCTACATTTCCTGACTTCACAAGTATTCCTCCTTTTAATTGTAAAGAAACAATTTCCTTTCAACATTTTACTAGTCTTATTGTTTTTCCTCCATCTTTTTTGCCCATGACTTTTCTCATTCCAATTTATCTCCTTCTTAATATCTTCCCTTTCCCTTTTCTGCTGAATCTTCCTGCCTTTTCTAACTTCACAATTATTCCCTCTTTTAATTGCTTTCTTAAAATTCAACTTTTTAACCTTCCTTCTTTCCCCACTTCTTTGTAATGTTCTTTGTGTTAATTGTCCATTCAAAATGTCTTCTCCTTGAGTCAATTCCTGCTCTTCTGAGAATCTTTCTTCTTGTTCTTCAATCGCCATTTCCAAATTTTCTAGCACAAAGTGATTCGCCTCTTTCCTGTAGTAATTCTCTCATATTTTTAAGCTCCATTTTTAAGTCCCAAAGAGATATCATCATTCTTATATTTTATAATCCTCAAAGTCCACCAAAAAAAAACCAAAACACTTTTACTTTCCTTCTTTCTTCTTTCATTTTTTTAAAGTTCTCAGCTATTCTAGTTCAGGGTTCATACCAAAAACATCAATCAGTCCCACAAACAATCTTTCCTTCCTTGCTTTTTCTTTTATTCTGGTTCTGCTTTCACTTTCTAAAATTCTTACTTTGTTTCAATATTTCTGTAATTTTATACCAGTTCATTCAAAAACAAAATGTTTTCCTTTTTATTTGAACTAAATTTTTATCAAAAGGTGACACTCTCCATTATACGAAGTCTTCACTTTTTTTCCCCTATATTTTTATTTAAGGTTTTTCGAACCTCAATATTCCAAGACAATCCAGTCTCCAATTTATAAACTTTATTATTATTATTCTTTGGCAATATTAAATCCAGCTTTAATTTTATACTTGATTATTCCCAAATTATTTTAGTCCAATTTCATTAAATCTTTAATTCCAGCTTCTTCCTTTCCTGATTCGAAGCCCCATTTAGTTGTCAAAAATATTTTCCTTTTTTTTTTTTCTCTGTCCCTTTGTAATTTCGCAGCTCACTTTTCTTTTCTTAAAAATTCCATATTACCTTAATCCTGGGGTACTTTTATTTGGTTATACTGCCCAGTTGTCCCGGTTCAGATGTTATTCACCTCTTTCTTCCCTCCTGCACAAATCTTAGTCAAGCTGAATCATCCTCTTCGGGATGGCCATTTTAGACCATCACTGCAATCGTCTTCGGGAGGAAAAAAAGCCAAGCCCGGGGGGGGGGGAGATGCGGCTCCCCACAGACAGGCTTGCTGCTTCCTCTTACTCCGCTGCCCCTCCAAGGCAGCTTCAGCCCCTAATCAGGATAATTGAGGCTCTCCGACAAAAGAGCACGAACGATAGTTGCAGAGAATTGCGATCTACCGTCCGTCGGCGAGGAGGCTCCGCCTTCTTCCCCAGATTTACACATAATTTTCTTTAAGTGCTGAAATATTCTTAAAGATACAGACTTTGATTATCACATGCAAAGATTACATTGAATACCTCACTGCTTTATGTTGAGATTAGGTTAAACCTTTTAACTTGGGATAACATAACTATTTGCTAAAATAAGGAATCTCTCTCTCTTTCCCACCCCACATCTGTTGTTAACATACAGCCTATTATCATATAAATATTTTTCACTGATAAGTTTATCAATTCATGCTGAGCATTTTTCATAGAAAAGTATAAAGATTAGAGATAGAAAAAATACATTTAACTTGAGAGCTATAATTCATATATCAATTCTCAAAACTTCAAGGATCAAAGCTTGGAGGTCTGCTTAGGAACAGAATCTTAATATGAAATCAAGTTTTTATTGTCCTTACAGCAGTTCTAATTAATTTTACCACTTTTTACAAAATTTCTATTCTCCATGGAAAGACAGAATAAAATTATTGATAGAGATGTCAGCTGCAAATTATGAACATTCATGGGATTGCAGCAACTGATGTAGAAAATTCTAACACTGTTGCCAGCTAGCAGTCATCCAAATATTTGCCACATATTTATGGTTGCCCTAAAGTTTAAACTAGTATGAAGGGGGAGTAGAGTAAGCCTGCAGCATTCCTGTACATTCAGTCCTATTTGTAATATAATGGAAAAACATCAGATGAATTATCCCAAGGGCATTCCATGTTGGAGACCCAAAAGAAACGTTTTAGTTGTCAAATTTTCACAAAAATGGATTGAATATTCTGCAGAAATAATTTGAATAGCCCTTGGACTTTAATTAAACACTGAATAGGTATAAATGTTTTTACTAAATTTTCTTTCTTCAGGTTTTGGGTGTGTGTATCCTTTCAGATATAGATTACTGGAGGGACCTTGTAGGTCATCTAGTCCAACCCCCTCCCCAAGCAGCCCCTTGAGTCTTCCAAGCAGAGAGATTCTCCCAGGGGTAGAATTCAATTTTTTAACAACTGGTTCTGTGGGCATGGTGTAGTCGGTGCGTGTGACTTGGTGGTCATGTGAATGGGTAGGCATGGCCAACTTGACATCATTCACGTCAAGGAGCGCTTTTCCTGGCCTCTCATAACTGTGGGGATGCTGCAACAGTAGTAAGTGTGAGAAATGGTCATAAGTCATTTTTTTCAGTGCCATTGTAACTTTGAATGGTCACTAAATAAACTGTTGTAAATCAAGGACTACCTGTACAAAAATACAAAAAGCTTCTTTGCTTGCAAAAAGCTACCCTAAATACCAATCACTAGATTAAAAATACCTGCAAGCCAGAGTTTCAAATCAGGCAGGGTACCAGAGAACCTTGAGGAATTAAAATAGTCAAAATGCAATGATAACTATCAGCAGCCAGCACTTGCTTATAAAGTGAAACCCTTTAGCAGAGAGGCCATTTAAGCTCCCCAGAAAGAGTACATCCAGGAAAAGCAATTCTTAGGTCCATTTGCACCATTTAAAATACCAGCTGGTCTCATTCACCTCACAAGATATCCTAAGGAAATCAGTGCCAAGCTTGCATCCTGCCTCTTCGACACCCCAAAAGGACAGTGCCAGATACCACTAAAGCAGTGAAGGAAGACCTCCTCTCCAGATAGAAAAAGAAACAATGAGGCAGGAAAAAAATCAAACACAATACAAATAATTAAATCACAACTGCAGCTGTTGTTTGTTAAACCAATTACCAGAAGAAATAGACATAGGAACTAGCCAGATTTCTCAACCCAGTTTCTTTTCAGGAACAGAGATTAACCCCTTTCCTTCCAAACAAAGCTGAAGAGGGAAAATTATCCCATCAATAAAACACAGGATTAAACATCACCAAGGACAGAATTAAATTTCACCAAAAACAAGTTTTAGACCAAAACTCATGTTTGAATGTCAATCTTTCTAGCTAGCCAAGAAGCCTTGCTGAATGTCACTCATCTTGGTTCCTTATCATTAAAGCTTCTTTCTGCAGCTCTGCTACATTATTCAATTATTTCTTAAGTGCTAACTCCAACAGGGGAGTATTTCCTCCCAACAGCCATGTAAAAAGCATAAAACAACCCCTTAAGAAAGTACCAGGAAAGAAAAAAACCCTCCTTTGGAGCCAGGAAGTCTAGGCAAATTGCCAAGAATTTAATAAGGGTGGAAAAAAACAAAAGGAGATTTCTTCTAACAACGGGTTCCCCGTCATGCTTAGAAAGTTAACAAGAGGTTCTATAGAACCAGTCAGAACCAGTAGAATCCCACCCCTGGATTTGCCCACCATAATAGCCATGATATCCCTTTCTTACCCCCCCTCTTTGGCTAGTTTTTGCTTTCAAAGTTTGAGTTGAGCAGTTCCATTTTTATTTCAACTGAAAATATCTATGACCTTTATTCATCAATAAGTTTTCAAAGTTTATGATTTATGTATTTATTTTTAAAAGGGTTTGTCACACTATTGTAGGAGAAGGAGAGATAGAGCCTGGAGATGAAGTCAAGAGAGGAATTAGCATGAAGTTGGTATATTCCCACAAGCAGTCCAGGTTCAGCCCCTTTTGAATTGCATTAACTCTTATCGAATGCTAATTTAGCACTGACTATATTCTTGTGTATAGGTATGAACAATAAATCACCTTAATTGAAACTTAATGTGTGTTCCTGATTCTTTGTGCTTGACGCCTATATAACAATAGAAAATGAAAGTGGCTAGAACACACATATAATTCACAATAAAACAATGCATTAAAACAATTAAGCCACTAAGTATCAGAGATTAAAATAGTTAAAGCTAATTCTCACATCATATTAAGGCATTAAGGTTAAAGTTACAAAGCATAAATACCGTGGGCAGATATAAACAAAATATTTTGCAATATTCAGAGAGGAGGAGAGAGGAGAGGGGGACATTTTTAGATTTACAATGGATAGCCTTCCTCCATTCCAATGAGGGGATGCACTCAGAATAAGATCTAATAATGTGGGGCCTAGGAGGTAATATACTTGGCTAGAAAAATATGTGTCATCTAGGCCCAATTCAGTATATGTATGTATATATACATTATATGGCAACTCTAAAACCACCATAGAAAAATATACGGACAGTATATTCCTATATACGGATAGTATATAGATATAGATATATGACCCATTGCAACCCCATGGACAATGTTCCTCCAGGCGTTCCTGTCTTCTACCATTGCCCTCAATTGTTCCCAGCATTAAGATCTTCTCCAGTGAGTCCTTCTTTCTCATTTGGTGGCCAAAGTATTTGAGTTTCATCTTCAGGATCTGGCCTTCTAAAGAGCAGTCAACTTTGATCTCCTCTCGGACTGACAAGTTTGATCACCTTGCAGTCCAAGGGACTAGCAGGAGTCTTCTCCAGCACCATAGTTCAAAGGCCTCAATTCTTTGGAGCTCAGCCTTCATTATGGTCCAACTTTCACAAACATACATTGCAACTGGGAAAACTATAGCCTTGACTATATGCACTTTTGTTAACAGGGTGATGTGTCTAGTTTTTAGTATGCTGTCTAGATTTGCCATAACTTTGCTCCCCAGGAGCAAGCATCTTTTAATTTATTGGCTATAGTCCCCATCTGTGTGATCTTGGAGCCCAGGAAAATAAAATCTGTCACTACCTCCATTTTTCCCCAATCTATTTGCCAGGAATTGAGAGGATCACATGCCATGATCTTAATTTTCTTAATGTTGAATTTCAAGCCAAGTTTTGTATTCTCCTCCTCACCAGCATCAAGAAGCTCTTTAGTTCCTCTTCACTTTCTGCCATTAGAGTGGTATTATCTGCATATCTGAGGTTGTTGATATTTTTCTCAACAATTCCAACATGTGATTCATCTAGCCCCGCCTTTCTCATGGTGTGGCCTGCATATAAGTTAAATAGGCAGGATGACATTATACAGCCTTGCCGAACTCCTTTCTCAATTTTGAACCAATCAGTTCTCACTGTTGCTTCTTCACCCACATATAGGTTTCTCAAGAGACAAATAAGATGGTTTTGTACTCCCATCTCTTTAAGAACTTCCCACAATTTCTTGTGATCCACACAATCAAAGGCTTTAACATAATCAATGAAGCAGAAGTAAATGTTTTTCTGAAACTCCCTCGCTTTCTCCATGATCCATTTCTAGTTCCTCTGCCTCTTCAAAATTCAGCCTGGACTTCTCATAGTTCTCAATCAACATACTGCTGGAACCTAGCTTGCAGGATTTTGATCACAACTTTGCTAGCATGTGAAATGAGTGCAATGGTGTGGTAGTTTGAACATTCTTTGATATTGCCCTTCTTTGGAATTGGAATGTAAAACTGACGTTGTCCAATCCTGTGGCCATTGTTGAGTTTTCCAAATTTGTTGCAAATAGAGTGTAGCACTTTTACTGCATCATCTTTTAAAATTTTGAATAGTTCAACTGGAATACCATCATGTCCATTAATTTTGTTGTTGCTCAGACTTCCTCAGGCCCATTTGACTTCACATTCCAGGATGTCTGGCTCGAGGTCAGTGACCACCCCATTGTGGTTATCAGGGACATAAAGCTCAGTTTTGTATAATTCTACTTTGTAATTTTGCCAACTCTTCTTAATATCTTCTCTATTAGGTCCCTGCCATTTTGGTCCTTTATCTTGCCCATCTTTGCATGAAATGTTCCCTTCATATCTCTAATTTTCTTTCAGAGTTTTCTGCTCTAGTTCTCTTCTTTAAGAGTTCTCTGTTCCTCCCTGTTCTATTGTGTTCTTCTATTTTTTTGCACTGTTAATTTAAAAAGGCATTCTTATCTCTTCTATCTATTCTCTGGAACTCTGCATTCGATTGAGAGTATCTTTCTCCCTTGTCTTTCATGTGCTTTTTTTTCCTCAGCTATTTGTAAGACAGCCATTTTGCTTTCCTGCATTTCTTTTTCTTTGAGATGGTTTTGTACAATGTTGCAAACCTCTATCCATACTTCTTTAGGCACTCTGTATATCAAATCTAATTCCTTAAATCTATTTTTCACTTCTACTGCATATTCATTAGGGATATTATTTAGTTCATACGTGAGCTGCCTAGTGCTTTTCTTTACTTTCTTCAATTTAAGCCTAAATTTTGCAATGAGAAGTTCATGATCTGAATCACAGTCAACTCCTGGTCTTGTTTTTACTGATTGTATAGAGCTTCTCCATCTTTAGCTGCAGAGCACATAGTCAATCTGATTTGTTTGTTAACTGTCTGGTGATATCCATGTGTAGAGTTATCTCTTGGATTATTGGAAAAGAGGGTTTACTATGACCATCATATTCTCTTGACAAAATTCTACCAGCCTATGCCCTGCTTCATTTTGTACTCCAAGGCCAAATTTGCCTATTATTCCGGTTAACTTTTGGCTTCTTACTTTAGCATTCCAATCCCCCATGATGATAACATCATTGGGTGTTAATTTTAGAAGGTATTGTAGGTCAACTTTATCCTCTTTAGCACCAGTGGTTGGGGCATAGACTTGTACTAGTGTTATGTTGAATGGTTTGCCTTGGATTTGAATTGAGATCATTCTGTCATTTTGGGGATTGTTCCCAGTATTGCTTTTCCTACCTTTTTTTATTGACTATGAAGCCTACTTCATTTCTTCTGAGTGATTCTTGCCCACAGTAGTATACCTGATGGTCATCTGAATTAAATTCAGCCATTCCTGTCTCTTTTAGTTTGCTGATTCCTAAAAGTCAATGTTCAGTCTTGTCATTTCTTGTTCGACCATGTCCAGCTTGCCTTGATTCATGGATCTTACTTTCCAGGTTCCTATGGAGAATAGATCTTCACAGCATTGGACGTTCCTTTCACCACCAGATACATCCAACCTGAGTGTCCTTTTGGCTTTGATCCAGCAACTTCATTCTTTCTGGAACTACTAGTACTAGACCTTCCAACCTGAGGGGCTCATCTTCCAGCATCTTTCTTTTTGCCTTTTGGAACTGTCTATGGGTTTTTCATGGAAAAGATAATGGAGTGGGTTGCCATTTCCTTGTCCAATGGATCACATTTTGTCAGAGCTCTTTGTTATGACTTGCCCATCTTGGGTTGCCCTGCTGATAGATTCACTGAGCTAGGCAAGTCCCTGAGATTCAGCTTTGTTTGGGTATTTTCCCGCGTCATTATAGCTGTAATATAATGACGTAGGAAAATACCTGAAGAAAGCTGAATGCCATACATATAAAGACCTGTGAAAACTTAAGAAAACAAATATACATGTGTGTGTGGGTGTGGGTGTATTCTTATAAATATTGTGGTGATATTTCCCTTCAAAATCAGGCTAGAGCAGACTCTACCAGTGATGCCTAACTACTTATATACCGTATATACTCGAGTATAAGTCGACCCGAATATAAGCCGAGGCACCTAATTTAACCACAAAAAACTGGGAAAACTTATTGACTCGAGTATAAGTCAAGGGTGGGAAATGCAGCAGCTACTGGTAAATTTCAAAAATAAAAATAGATACCAATAAAAACTTTCACTAGGACAGTTGAGAATAAGTTTGATGTTCACAATTTCCTCTTTGAAAGAGACCAGTAAATAGGGAACAAGAAGATGAAGAAAAAGAAGTGTGTTTTTTCACACTTTTCACACTGCAGTGAACAAAAATGGCATCATAGGAACAGGCTTAACAGGCTTAATAGCCCAAAGGTTTGTTTCCAATTTCTTCCCTGATTTAAGGGAAATTTGGGAAACGATCTCACTATCATGAAAGGTTTGATTGATTCACTAACCCAAAAGATGATGATGATGACAGTGGTAGGCAGGAGTCACTCTCTCCCTTGCAAGAAAAAACCAAGAGCTGTTCTTATGATCTCTCTCTCTCTCCCCCCCCCAATAAAGTCAAGCCCTTTCCAGCACTCGCGTGCGATCCGCCCCCTCCCCTTTGCACCTTGCAAATGCAAAACCCCAGGGTTTTTGCATTTGCAAGGTGCAAAGCGGCGGGGGAGGATCGCGCGCGCGTGCTGGAAAGGGCTTTACTGTATTACAGGGAAATTTGGGAAATGATCTCACTATCAGAAAACAACGCGAGCTGCCACCACCACCTCCTCCTCCCCCTCCTCCCGAGTGGACTGAAAGCAGCTGGAGCTGAGGAAATGAAGCTGAGTGGAGCGACCTTGTCTCCCGTTGCTTTCTCAGCCTAGAGCTCAGAAAACAATGCGAGCTGCCTCCCCCTCCTCCTCCCCCTCCTCCCGAGTGGACTGAAAGCAGCTGGAGCTGAGGAAATGAAGCTGAGTGGAGCGACCTCTGCTCGCGTTGATTTCTCAGCCTAGAGCTCAGAAAACAACGCGAGCTGCCTCCCCCACCTCCTCCCCCTCCTCCCCCTCCTCCCCCTCCTCCCCCTCCTCCCCCTCCTCCCGAGTGGACTGAAAGCAGCTGGAGCTGAGGAAATGAAGCTGAGTGGAGCGACCTCTGCTCGCGTTGCTTTCTCAGCCTAGAGCTCAGAAAACAACGCGAGTTGCCTCCCCCTCCTCCTCCCCCTCCTCCCTAGTGGACTGAAAGCAGCTGGAGCTGAGGAAATGAAGCTGAGTGGAACGACCTCTGCTCGCGTTGCTTTCTCAGCCTAGAGCTCAGAAAACAACGCGAGCTGCCACCACCACCTCCTCCCCCTCCTCCCGAGTGGACTGAAAGCAGCTGGAGCTGAGGAAATGAAGCTGAGTGGAACGACCTCTGCTCGCGTTGCTTTCTCAGCCTAGAGCTCAGAAAACAACGCGAGCTGCCTCCCCCTCCTCCTCCCCTCCTCCCCCTCCTCCCGAGTGGACTGAAAGCAGCTGGAGCTGAGGAAATGAAGCTGAGTGGAGCGACCTCTGCTCGCGTTGCTTTCTCAGCCTAGAGCTCAGAAAACAACGCGAGCTGCCTCCCACTCCTCCTCCCCCTCCTCCCGAGTGGACTGAAAGCAGCTGGAGCTGAGGAAATGAAGCTGAGTGGAGCGACCTCTGCTCGCGTTGCTTTCTCAGCCTAGAGCTCAGAAAACAACGTGAGCTGCCTCCCCCTCCTCCTCCCCCTCCTCCCCCTCCTCCCCCTCCTCCCGAGTGGACTGAAAGCAGCTGGAGCTGAGGAAATGAAGCTGAGTGGAGCGACCTCTGCTCGTGTTGCTTTCTCAGCCTAGAGCTCAGAAAACAACACGAGTTGCCTCCCCCTCCTCCTCCCCCTCCTCCTCCCCCTCCTCCCTAGTGGACTGAAAGCAGCTGGAGCTGAGGAAATGAAGCTGAGTGGAGCGACCTCTGCTCGCGTTGCTTTCTCAGCCTAGAGCTCAGAAAACAATGCGAGCTGCCTCCCCCTCCTCCTCCCCCTCCTCCTCCCCCTCCTCCCGAGTGGACTGAAAGCAGCTGGAGCTGAGGAAATGAAGCTGAGTGGAGCCGAAGCAACCTCGGCTCACGTTGTTTTCTCAGCCTAGAGAAAGGGGAAGGGGGCTCATCTGGACCAAGGGTGAGTCTCCCCCTCAGTTTCCCCTGAAGGATCTTCCGTCGCTTTTGCCTTCTCCCTACATCTTCCCTCTGTTAAAATCCCCCACACACACACACACTTATTTTCGGTTGGATAGATTTCGTGTCTGAGCATTCTCACATGGCGGTGGGTCTTCCCCCCCAAAGAAACAGTTAAAAAAAGAAAAAACAATATATCCTCAAGCAAGAACTTTTCTGCTTCCGATTATCCCCATGCTTGAAAGTTGCAAAGGAAACACGGAAGCAGGGAAGCGGCTGCCCAGCTTCGGAGCTCCACACCATTTTTTTTTTCAGAGGGGAATCTGACTCGAGTATAAGCCGAGGGGGTTTTTTTCAGCACAAAAAATGTGCTGAAAAACTCGGCTTATACTCGAGTATATACGGTACATAACTACTTATGCTGTCCCTCTTTCCTTTCTCTGCTGCTTTTCCTGTTTTTGGGTCATACCTTCAGGTTCTGCTTTTTGCAAAATGTGAGCACTTCTCAAACTAATCTTATTTTTTCTAAGTCAGGTTCTTTTACACTGTTTCAAATTGCATTTGTCTGCTTTTTGGAAAAAGCCCTTTTTTGCTGGAATCTGCATTTAACTGTTCTTTCATTTTATTTTCCAAATGTTTGAATGCTTAGGAATATTCTTTAAGAAAAACACCAAAGTGCCTTATTTCTCAGGCTTCCTCACAACTACAGTGCATTCTTCAGTTGATAACATCACAATTATAAAAAAAATAACCTTCTCTTAACATTTGGCAAAATTAATATGAATTGCAATGTTTCCAAGATGCATGGGACATTTTTTAAAAAGTATTTACTTAGATGTTAGTTTATTTTCTTCTGCTGATCCTTCTTCAGTCGCTACTTTTTTCCCTGTGTGATAGATTGCTCATATTATATAAAAAAACAGGCAATACAACTTTGTATGCTTAATTCAGCTAAGTAAATTTTAGCAATTCTGTTTTGAAATTGTTCTTGAATTCCTTTGTTTACTTGGATTGATTCTCCTCTGTTTGGAATTATTCATTCTAGTATAGAGCAGGAAATACCGTATTTACCAGACTATAAGCCGCTACTTTTTTCCCACACTTTGAACCCTGTGGCTTGTACAACAATGTGGCTTATCGATAGATTTTTCTTCGCTAACTGCCATCAGGGGGCACAAAAACGTGACAGACGCAAAAGGGCAATGCAAAGAAGATGAAGCTACTGGTAGTTTTTGGCGCACTCGACATAAGCAGCATGACATACACGAATGCAAAAAAAATTTCACACCCTCATCATGGGTGTGAACATGAAGGAAAGCATATGATGCAGCTTTTAAGTTGAAAACAATCGATATGTCTATCCAGGAAGGAAATAGAGCAGTACTGCAGGCTATCTTTGTGATCACTGGTTGCCAGCAGTTTGGCAGTTCAGGTCTCACCTGGCTCAAGGTTGATTTGGCCTTCCCTCCTTCCAAAGTCAGCAAAATGAGGACTGTTGGGGAAAATATGCTGACTCTGTAAACCACTTAGAGAGGGCTGTGGAGCACTATGAAGTGGTATATAAGTCTAAGTGTTATTGCTTTTCTATGGTTCTGAAAGAAAGAAGATGCTCAAGAAGATCTCAGTAAATAACAGACCAGATGGACATATTCAAATCTATCAAGACATTTCCTGGTGTAAGTGCTACCCTGTCACAGACCAGCAGACCTTTTTTTTTTTTTTTGAAAAAGATTTTATTAATTTTCTACAAACAAACAAGACAAACAAAACATAAAAACATCAACACTCATATCCAGTGTCAGTTGGTTCATCATTTTTGTGCATTCATTCTGTAGTCTCAATTACAATTATATTACATAACAACTCATATTGTCAATCCAAACTTATATAACCTAATATCACTAAAAAAAGAAGTTTTTGACTATATTTTTAATCATTCATGCTTTATGAGCTAACAATACTTTAAACCAGTTTACTCTATAACAAATCATATAATCATATCAAATCAATCCAAAAAACCCTTTATAAATATAATGTCAAATAACAAAATAATAGCAAAATAAAGATATTCCTTACTGTCTAGCATTCTAAATATTCTTTATCGTATTTTATCATCTAGCCATTGATAAAAAAGATCCCAAATTTCATAAAATTGTTTATCCTCTTGCTCTCTAATTTCAAATGTCAATCTACTCATCTCAGCACATTCCAATATTTTCTTAATAATTTCTTCCTGTAATGGTATTTTCTCATTCTTCCAATTTTTAGCAAATACAATCCTAGCCACTGTTAATACATTTACAATCAGGTACTTCAAATCTTTACTATATATATATATCAGGTAAAATTCCCAATAAGAAGATCTCTGGTTTCAAGTCTATGTGTTTCTTTGTCATTTTTTCCAACCACATGTGAATTATAGTCCAATATTTTCTAGCGTCCTCACAAGTCCACCACATATGGTAATACGAGCCGGGTATCTGATGACATTTCCAGCATTTTTCAGATTTGTTCTTAAACATTCTTGCTATTCTTGTCGGAGGAAAGTGCCACCTGTAAAACATCTTATACAAGTTCTCTTTATATACTGTTGACATTGTCATTTTATAATTTTGAGACCACAATTTCTGCCATTTCTCTAGATCAATCCCATATCCAAAATTCTTCCCCCAAACAATCATAGTTTCTTTGACTTGTTCTTCCTCTAATTTCATTCCCAGTAAATAACCATATAGTTTTTTAATCACCTTCTCATCAGTACCCATCAAGGTCTTATCTAAATCAGTCTGCTTATCATAGAATCCCTCCGTTTTAGAATCTTCATCATACCTTGAATGTATTTGCGCATACATTAAACCAATTCATCCTTATACCTTGCTCCTCTAAGTTTTGGATCGATTTCAGTTCACCCTTTTCATCCAAGAGTTCCCCATATCTAACTGTTTGTTCCTTCTTATAAATTATAGGATAGGAAAATGCTTCAATAGTCGATAACCAAACTGGAATTTTCAAATAACATTGTCTTTTTATCTTCTCCCAGTTTAACCACAAAGACTCCCGCATATAATGTCTTCTAAAATAACCCTGTGTTTTAGTTCCCTTATACCATAAAAAAGCATGCCAGCCCAACAGCAAATCATGCCCTTCTAATGTCAACAACCTATGCTGTCTTAATGTTATCCATTCTTTGACCCACATCAAATTTAGGTATCTTCGGTAAATTAGCATTCTGTAAATATTGTTTGACTTTTTCCTCATCAATATTCTCTTGTTTATATAGTTGCCCATAAAAATCTCGTATAATTTCTTTTTTCTCCTTATTCCCATAACAAACTTGGCCTTGTTCATCTATTAACTTCAATATTTTTCTTGATTCCTTCTCTTTTTTCAATTTATATGCTAGCCATCTACCTGGTTTATTTGCATCTTCAAAGTAATTCTGTTTAGAATTTCTGATTTTCTGTGCCAATTCTTCTTTCTCTATTAATTCCATTTTATGTTTAATTACATCCAGCTTCAATTTAATATCTTTTTCTGTGGCATTTTCTGTAATTCTTTTTCAAGTCTTTTATACTCATCTTCTAAGACCTTAGAAGCTTGCCTTTTCCTAATATTCTTTTTTCTTGTATAATCTATTATCAGACCTCTAGCATATGCCTTCATTGTATCCCAAACATTCTGCATTGAAGTATCTTCTTTTTTATTTTCTCTGGAAAAAAAAGCCAATTCCTTCTCCGTCCATTGTATAAAATCTTTCTCCTTTAAAATAGTATTATTTAATGTCCATCTCGATCTTTTTTTTTGTCCCTTCCATTTAATTGTCATTGGGCTATGATCTGCCCAAGTACTTGTTTCAATATTTGTTTCTTGAATATTGGATATTAATTCTGTTGATATCCAAATCATATCTAATCTGGACCATGATAAATGTCTATTTGAATAAAAAGTATATTGTTTAGCTTTAACATTTCTTTCTCTCCAAATATCTTTTAAAGTTAGTTCGTCTGTCATTTTAAAAAAAGATTTAGGGAGAGCCTTTCTATTTTGCTTGGTTGTTGTTGCTATATAGTCCAAATTATTGTCCACAATTCCATTAAAGTATCCCATCATAATTATATTAACATAGTCCAGTCCAGTTATTTTCTGTGTAGCTTTTTATAAAACTCTTCTTGTTTTTCATTCGGAGCATAAATTGCAATCAAGAGTATTTTTATATTATTGTCCATTATTTCCACCATTAATACTCTTCCGTCTTCATCAGTGTAGATCAGTTTTGCTGGGATAGCCTCTTTAATGTATAGAACCACTCCTCTTTTCTTACACTGAGTCAAAGAAGTAAATATTTTCCCCAATTTTGGCTGTACTAACAATTGTTCATGTTGTTTTTTAATATGAACTTCTTGTGGACAAATTAAATCAAATTTTAATTTCTCTAATTTATGAAAAGTTTTCCTTCTTTTAACAGATGAATTAAGTCCATTTATATTCATTGTAATCAGTTTTCTTTCTTCCATGATTATGCTTTATATTTAGGTCTAACAGCTCTCATGGATCTCACTTCACGCTGTTCTTTACTGTCCACCTGTCCACCTACAGCTCCTTTCTTTCTTTCAGTCTCCAGTTGTTCCTCTTGAAACTCAATTAATGAGACCACTTTCTCTGCCTCCTCTCTTCTTCTTCCAAAAAATTTTGCATGAAAAAGTTCTGCTTTCTCAATTGAATCAATTCTATGTCTCTGCTCTTGCCACGTAAACATTAATCCTTCTGGACTCAGCCATCTATAATTCACTTCGTTTTCCAGTAGCATTTTGGTCAGAAATCGATATTCTCTTCTCATCTCTCTTACTCTTCTGGGTATTTGTTTTAAAACCACAATCTCTTTACCTTTGTATTTCAATGTTTTCTCTCTTACCAATTGTAATATTTGTGTTTTGATGGATGTTTTGGTAAATCTAATATCGACTTCCTTTGGTAATTTATTTCTCATCGCATATCTTGTATAAACTCGATATACCTCATCTACTCCATCCATCATCTTTTCCTCTGTAATTTCCAAAACATCTGCCAAAATTTCTATCATTATCACAGCCAAATTTTCTCCTTTTTCCTCTTCTATATTTTGAAATCTGAGATAAAATTCTGACCTTTCCATCTCCCACCTCAACATCCCATTTTTTTCTTGTTCAACCACTGTTAATCTACTGTCAATATTTCCAATCTTCTCCTCTCTTTGTTTTCCTTCTTCCTCAATTTTTTGGAATCTCTCCTCATACTTCCCCATCATTTGTTTAATATTTTCCACTTTTTCATCAGTCTTCTCTATTCTTTGTTCAATGATGTCTGATTTTATCTTGAGATCTTGGATTCCTTGCATAATCATCTGTAAAGTTACTATTTCTTGTTCTTTATTTTGCTTCAACATTGTCTGAATTAAACGTTGTTTTCCAGGGGTGGGGAAGCAGAGGTAGAAGTAGAAATGCCAACTGGTATTGGTTTCCTGCTCATTTTAATGCCCCCAAAGCTTCAAATTCTTTTTTACTTTTAATCCAACTGGTAGAATAGTCAATTATAATCCAAAATGGAAAAATCCAATGGTAAAAGACCCAAAACCAAAGAAGAAAAAGGAAAAAAGAAAGAAGAAAAATCTTCAGATTCTTCTTGACCCTAATCCAATTACAAAGTAGTCCACCATAAAAAAGGAAAAATAGAAAGGAAAAAAACAAACAAACCAAAAATGATATTATTGATTAAGAGAAAAAAAAAGAAAGAAAGAAAGAAAGAAAGAAAGAAAGAAAGAAAGAAAGAAAGAAAGAAAGAAAGAAAGAAAGAAAGAAATTCCTTCAGGTTCTTCACACCTTAATCTCAATAATCAAAAAAGAAAAACAAAGTGGTCCAAAAACATGGATAGAAAAAGCAAAGAAATCCCAATAAAAATAAAGAGAAAAAGAGAAAAATAAAGAAAAAACTCTGAGACTTTCCCTTTAAAATAAAAGGCAAAAATAAGAATATAGCTAGAATTGAAATTTACAAAAAGGCTGGCGAATGGGGTGTATATATATATATATATATATATATATATATATATATATATATATATGAGCACACTGCACTTTATTTATTTTTCCAAGGCTCTTTTTATGACTCTCTTCTCCAGCAGCTTCAAAGCAGCTAAGCCTCAAGTGTTGAAATATTGATAAGAGTCCAGGAAAACACCTGTAATAATATTTTGCTGTGGTCTCCCTCTATCTTATCACGTTGAAATGTCCTTGAGAAGGAGTCTTCTTACAATTCTTTCCAATTCAAATAAAATATTTTCAAGCCTCTAGTTGGCAGTGTTGCAATGTTTCTTAATGCTCTTCCCCCCCCCAGCCAGAAAAAATGAATAATGTATACAAAAGAAAAAGAAAAAGAAAATAGCTAAAGGGAGCCTCTATCCTAGAGAAAATAAAAAAATCAAAAGGAGCATAAAAATATATGTAAGAGAAAATTCAATCCGGTTACCTACAAAGTCACACTTAAGCCCCCAGAAAAAAAGTAAGAAAAAGAAAAAAAAATCCAAGCCTCAATTTGACATCACTTTAAAAAACACCGCTCAAACAGTTTTGGTCAAAAAAAAAGTCTCACAGGTTTCTTCTTTGTTCAGGATGCCCTTTCAAACCTCAGCGAATTCACAACACAAAAGGAATTTCTCACCCAGCCGACACACTTCTTTCCAGGCACTTTCTTTCCGGAGCTGTCCTGACTTCAGCAGCTATGGGGGCTGCCTCTCCACTGCCAGCAAAAGGGCTTCTCCCGGATCAAACCAGAGATTTTGCGATATCTCTGGGATCCTGGGACAGTACCCTTCTCAATCCCCATCTCTACGGGATGGTTTAGGTCCGTTGGGACCGAACCAGGGGTGAAAATATCGGCTGCGATCTCAGAGCCCCAAGATCGCAGCTGTATCGCCGAAACGAAGCTCCGCCTTTTAATTAGGTCCTGAAGCCTGCTGTCAGCAAATGCGGTGACCTTAACATTTACATTATGTTTCAACGGTGTAGTTCCATCAACAGTCTAGCCACCACATTTTCTACAAGCTTCTAAATGAAGCTTCTGACAAGAAAACAAAAATAATGATAACTGCAGACAACAACATACAGGTCAGAGTGCAGATTGATGATGAGACAATTGAAACAATAAAGCAATTCATCTTCCTGAGCTCTAAATTTGATCAATGTGGTGACATTAGCTCTGAGATCACTTAGAAGAGTGGCAGTGTCCAGCATAAAATATACCTGGAAGAGAAAAGATATCATTATATCAACCAAGTACAGATTAGTCAACAAAATACTTCTTCTAGTTGCTAATTATGGTTAAAAAATTTGGATTGTAAAAAAGAAGAAGGATGGAGACATTTGAATTATGGTGCTGAAGATGGCTAGTATGCATCCCATGGACAGCAAAAATCACAAGGAAAAATATATGCAACCAAATCTCACCAAAAATATCACTTGAAGCCAAGATCACCAAACAAAAGCTATCATACTGTGACCATATCATGCAAGTGGATTTACTTAAAAGGCTATTCATGTTGGTAGTGATCAGCAGAAAAAGGAGAAGGGGACATCTAGTAACCATTGGCTGGTCACTATAAAGGATGACACTGGATTTCCAAGGCAGATCTGAAAGAGAGTAGCCAAGGACATGTCTGAATGGCCAACAATGACAATGAAGCTTCTGAGCTATCTCCAGATTGCATTATCCTACCTCAAGCAAGTTGCAATAGTTCAACTGTGGGGTCATCAGGAGATGAATTAGCATCAAGAAACTTACTGCCTGTGTTACTGGAGTAATACAGATACATAATCACTAGTAGCGATTCAGTTGCATGGTGCATGCATATGTCTAATTCCCTTTTAAATTGTACTAGTTGGTAATTATCAATATGTTGTGGCTATAAATTCTTTAACTTAACTATACATTGTAAAAATATCCAATTATTTTTATCTGTCCCGAGTCTTCCACAATCCTGTTTCATGATAAAATTTATTACTTTGAAAAGCAAGAGAAAAAAACTCATTATCAGCATACTGAGTATAGTTGTAGCTGCATCAAACTAACTTTTCATCAAAATGATGAAATTCATATCATGATGTTAAAACATGATCTCTGCTCCCTTATACTATGTATATGTATACATTATGAAGCAAGTAGAAAAGGGGCAGAATTTCTTTTGTGATTCTGTCTTGCACCTGCTCCCTGAAGATGCCTTTGTAAAATTTATTTTATATTTCTCGTTTCCCATTAATAACTTTTTTCAGAAGGATTCCTATTTAGTATTTAGAGTGCTAAATATTGTAACTTATCCTCATAGTGGAGTTGTATGAATTCCTTGTTTATGTTGATTGCCATGTTTGGCATCATTTCGAGTTCTACAATATATCTGGATTTAGGTATATAATAAATTTGTTGTTGCTCTTCTGCAATATGTATTTGAGATCTACTTGCAACATAGATTTGTATAGAGCACTATATTACTAGTTTCAGTTCTTTTTCTAATGATTCCTGATATAAAATATGCTTTTGTTTGTCACTTCTTTTTTTCCTATCTCTAATCAGAAGGCACAATATGTATGATGAAGGCATAAATACATCAGAAAAAAATCATTTCTGTCATGCTTAGAATCATATAGCTAAATTGTTAGACTGGACTTCAAAATATTGTGACATTTAAGAAGTAAA
Source organism: Hydrophis major (assembly GCA_033807585.1). Classification (NCBI taxonomy): domain Eukaryota; kingdom Metazoa; phylum Chordata; class Lepidosauria; order Squamata; family Elapidae; genus Hydrophis; species Hydrophis major. The sequence continues at coordinate 204,814,833 of CM066330.1, read as the reverse complement.
TCTGTTCTGCATCACTCTTTCTCCTTTATGTGGCTTCCACGGTCCAATAATTTTTTATTTTTCCTTCTGTTCTTATTGGCCATTAAATCATGTCCATATCTGTGCTGGCATGAAACAATAATGTTTATATGGAGTCTGGTTTCTTCCATCTTATTTCAAAATTTTGAAATGTTAATAGCCACAGTCCAGTTTTAAGGCAAATTTGTTTGGCAAATCCACAGTCCAGTTTTAAGGCAAAAGATTCATCCATTAACATATGGAGTATGGATGCATAATATTCTGCAAATATGTTTTCTCTAAGAATGTGCTATCTTACATTAGGAGAAAGGTGATAAAATGTGCCCAGGCTAACAAGAACCAGTGAAATGAATTGAGCATTCTTTTTGTGGGTCTCTTTTAATTTATAATATTGTACAAGGATGAAAACCATAATTAGCCCAGAGAAATGTACAGATTCACATAAACTATTATATGAGAATTAGCAAGCCAGTAGTACACCTGTGCTAGAAACTGTTCATCTTCATCTTCATATTTCCTTCTGCTGAAATCTTAAAATATTTCAAAATATTGCTTGATAAGCATCAGCTTAGTCACATTCGACCAAAGCAACCCATCATAATATCATCATTGCCAATTCAGCTTGTGCCACTTCAGCAGTATAGCCAGTCATATGAAGACATCTAGCAGAGATATCAATGGATCATGCTTTCATGTCTCTGGACAGTCAAGATACATTTCAACAAGAAACACAGACATCTTAATACTGTCCCAGTTCAGGATTATTCAAACTCTGACTACACAATAACCTTCTCCACTTGCTGTTCACACCTGTTCATCATCATTCTGAATATCGTGCCCAACCAGTGATATTCCTACTGCATTAATTACTTCAGTATTCAACATTATGCCATTCTGAAATGGGGTTCAGATATATCTCTGCATGGAGAGCCCAGAGTAGTACACAGCCATGGAGCTGGTTAGTTCCCTAAAAGCACTCCCTTCGCCTTTTAACTAATTTTAATTTCTTGTCTGGTTCTATTTTTAAAAAAACTTTTATATATACTGTTTTATATTTTACCATTTTATTGTATATCACTCAGAGTTTCTCTTTGAGGGAGATGGGTGGTACATAAATGTGATTGATAAACAAACATTATGCATCATCCATTTTCTCACCTAAGTCATCTTGTGCTGCAAACTTCCCAGGCTTCTGGTACTTGGTGTTTGGTCAACTTCACCTCCTCCAATGTCCTCTGCTTCTCTGTGCCTTCCATGGATACTTTATTGCATAACATCTACCATGTATGAATGGATCTGTATCACCATCAATGCAAATGCACCCTCTCCTCATCTCTTTGATGTTGACATGCATTCTTAATCAGAATTGTGAAAGCTTGTACTTTTTGCAAAGGCTGCATATCGCAGACCTCATAATTGTATAAAGTGTTAAATTGAAATATATATTTACAATTTTAAGACAAATGTGGATTACCCATTAAAATACATGGATGCATTGGATTGCATGGACTTTTCCCATGCAATGTACTGATTGGGAAGGAGATATCAAAATTCATCCATGGCCTCCCATGTTGTTCATCAAAAAAATAATGAAAGATTAATTCTTTTATAGATTTTGGCACAGGATATTGACAAGGATAAAGCAAGTAAGATTTATATTACAATATGGGATGGTTACATATAAGTTAAAGGCATGAGGCCATTGAAGGACAGAAAAAAGCCAGTCCTCAGTTTACTTCTTTCTAATTTGCATTGAAGGTTTGTTCCAAAAAGATACATAGAAACTTTCTCCAGGAGGTTTCAGTTTAGTACAATTTGTACCAGACAGTTTTGACCTTATTCATACTATTGAATTTCCACTGAAGCATAGTCTGACTATGACACAAATTCAAGCTACACAAAGCCTCTGAAAAAGCAAGAGACATGGAATCCCAAAGGAAAAGAACTTTGTTCTTTGTAGCTTCTGTGAAAGAAATACAAACCATTGAGCCAAATACAAGCAGCAAATTATAGGCTTCCTGAAATCTGAAAACAGAGCACCTCAGATATAAAATATAAGTAACCTGCTTGAAATTCTTATTGGCTATATACATATATGTTATATATGTGGCGAATCAGAATTTCAAGCAGGTTACTTTTGAAGCAAGTATTCAGAATACTATTATTATTTTGAAGGTGAGAAAACAAAAGTCTTCATGTATGTTACTGTTGTAGAGAGCATCATTTGTTCCAATGCTGGAAGCCAGAAATATTCATTCTAGCATCATTTATTTTATTTATTTTTTTGGCCTCCAATTTTCCCAATAAGAAGCAAGCAAAAATAATTAGCCGCAACCAAATGAACATTTTCAAAAATTATAAACATACATTATTGGGAGTATTATATAACTGGAACAATTATGATAACTGTTAAGATAAAACAGTAAATGTTAAAGAAATATTTGAGGATTTAAAATACAAATATATACTTTTTCTTGATAACAAAGTACTCAGAAGCAGTAACATTTTGCAAATAAAATTATTTTCTCTTTTTCTCTCTCTTTTTCCACTTTCACTAGGCTTTGTGGTTGAATGTAATCTGATTCACAGGAAGAAGGGTCTGCATTCCAGAAACACAGTAACAGCAGAGTAGAGGAGGAGGAGGAAGAGGAGGAGAAGGAGACTAATTTCTAATTTTTTAGAATTTTCCAGTGTTCCAAAAATCAATTCAATCTTTGAAGAGTGCTCTTCCTCGATTGCAGATACTACTTATACACAAATTTTATTTAATTTAAACTTTGGTTTAATTTAACCCACACTTACCTATTAATGGCAGAGTTTTATGAAGACTTTTAAAAAGATTAATACAGAAACATGGCAGAAGAGATGCATGACTAATTCTGTGATTGGTTTTTCCTTCCTGAATTTAAATCAGATCTATAACTAGATTAGGAACATCCTGTATGGATGCTTTTTTTCAATAAGTATTGAAGAAGGTCCAGATTTTAGTACTTGACCTAATCTATTAAAATGTATGAAATGGGAAATATTTTATAATCTGAATAGTTATACATTTTCTAGGGTTTTTTTTTTCTGGCAAGGAGATTTTAAACTATGCCAGCACAGATTCTCAAAGGAAATGAACAAATGCTAACATCTCCACAGCTCAGCAACTTTATATAAAACTTCAGACTATTGAGGTAACATCACTTTGTATCCTAAAGCCATCAGAGATGTTAGCTATGCAAATGTTAATAAATAACTCAGTGTTTAATTACTTGGAATATCAAGGCAAATCTGTAATGCAATAGAAAATGTTCTGTTTTAAGGTTGCTAACAAGAATTATACATTTTCTTTGAAGGGAAATATCCAAATGTTAGTGAATATTGTGCTATTGCTAATGTATAATTTATATTGATTATATATGAGGTAATTTAATCAATACAAAGAGATAGGCGTTGCCTCTTTTCAACCTTATCAAATAAAAAGCAATAACTATTACAGTGGCTACAAAGCTAAAATGGCTTTCCTAATTTTATTTTTTTTGAAGCCAAAGTCTAAAGCTAACTTCACACATTCTTTCCTGATTTCAACTTTTAAGGTGCATAAAAAAGAAAACTAAGTACAGGGAGAAGGGTAATTATATTTAATTTGTATATTTTCTATTTCATTATAAAGTATAAATGTATTTTCCATTCTAACTTATTCTATGCTTTGGCCACAGGGATCCACATATCACATGACTTCAGAACAAAATGGGTGTATCCTGCATAATAACTATTTTCATTGTATTACATTTAATATCCAGCATCAGATTTGATTCCACAAAGGTATTTCAAATCACAGAGGCACAAATATAGCAGCTGTCTGTAACTATTTAATGTAGACATGTATTTTCCTAAAATTGTGTAGCAGTTTCACGGGGAAATCAAATATAAAGCATTACACAGCACTATTAAATATAGTATAGTTCCACCCTAAGTATTTGAAAATGCTCTCCCTTTCTCTTATTAAAAATTATATTTGATAGCAACATTTGAAAATGTTATGAAGGTTGCACCAAAGGATCTGTGCAATAATATAGCAGAAATGTAGCACAGCCTCCTAAGATAGAAGCAATAAGACTAGTGACTATTGACATTTATATAATGACATGTCAAGGGGTTCTGAACAATTCAAGTGGTAGTGATAAACTCTGTCTAAATCAGTAGCAATAGAACAGCACTAGCCTTGGGATTATTCACTATCAACCTTGTAACACTTTGAACATTAAAACTATGTCTACTTTTTCATGGAAAAAAAAACAAGATTGTCCAGCTATAATTAGTAAAGTAGGATACAACAAAAGGAAAAATATGTTGAGTAGTTATACTCATATGTCATCTTGCATATAGAATAAAAAAGGGACAAATTAAATCTAAAGAAGGTAAACTAATGGCAACAGGTTCTACAATCAATCTTAGAATCACAATGAAGCTATTGAAATAATAGATAATAATAATAATAATAATAATAATAATAATAATAATAATAATAATAATAATAATAATAGATCTGTTTTATGAGGATCAATCATCAGTACAAATGATCAAGCAGACATGTGGAAGAACAGCCATGAAGGCCTTGGAAGGTCAGATGCTGTAATGTGGCGTTTTAAACTGTGTATTTTTAATATTATATGCTGCTGGGAGCCACTATGTACAAGTTGAGTGATTATATAAAGTGTTAAATAAACAAACAAACAATCAAATAAATAAACAAACAAACAAATAAATATTACCCTGTCTTGCAACAGCACTAGCAGAGTACATAGCCTCCTGCCCTGCCATGAGCAAGCAGAAGAAGTGGACTTCCGGTCATGGGGAAAAAAAATAAGACTTCCTCTGAAAATAAGCCCTAGTGCATATTTTGGAATGCAAAAGAAAATAAGACTGAGTCTTATTTTGAGGAAGACATGGTATTTTCAAAGATCAAAATAGTATAAACACTGGTATTCCCTGTAACATTCTGTGGTAAAAAAAAATGGGCTTTGAAGAAGCAGGATAGATAAATTATTGATTGTTTTGATATTTTGTCTTAGAGAAGACTTCTGAGGAAACTGTGGATAGCCAGGAAAACAAACAACAGGCCATCAAATAAAGGGTTTGGCGCAAACCACCAGGCTCAAATTATCCTACTCTAGATACATTATATAAAGACCTAGCTTTCCAGAAAAGGCAAAAATTCTGGAAAAGGAGAAAGGAAAGAGAAGGACATGACCAGCAACAAGATGAACTCTGTTACAATGCCAATGGGTACACCATCAGAAAGTCTGAAGAACCAAGTTTGACATAGGTCATCCTGAAGAAAAAATTAGCCATAAGATCACTAAAATTAGCCATATGGTCACAGTAACTTGGTGGCACATAATCAATCAGTCAAACAGTCAAAATTCTATTATATAAGTAACCATAATTACTATTATAGTTAAAAAAAAAAAGTAGTGCAGAGTAAATCTCATAAATTCTAGCTGTCATGGACTGTTCACTTAAAAAAATAAATGCTACTTAAAAAATAAATGCTACTTAAAAAATAAATAGAAAACTACTTATAATTCCAAAGATACTTCTTTAGATTCTGTTTGATGTTGTTTTGAGATCATTGTGATATTTGTAAAAAAAAATAGTACATGTAACCCTTTGGAAAGACCAAATAAACCAATAAACCATATATCTACAAGTTCTGTTCTCAGGTTAACCTTACAGGAAAGAACCCAAATGTTCTTCTTCTAACATAATTTGGTCTAAGCATTTGTCTGGTTATTTCATTTAAAGTAACATCATGCTACTATCCTATTAGTCTCACTTTTCCTATTTCTATTTCCTTTCCGCATTCTCTCTCTCTCTCATTTTAATTAGTACCCAATATCTAGAGAGTGAACAGTAGGAAAAAGGGTATATGTTATCAAAATTCAATGCCAAAATAGTTTGTGGAAAAGCATAATGATGTCTTCCAGTCCCTAACTAGTTATGGACATGCAGCTTTGCTATTTAATTTTTAATGAAATTCAATTTCATAAGAGATTAGACAGTAAAAAAACCACATTCAGCAGTTCTTGAGGCTGCTGAATTCAAATACCTTCTAAGCACTACTCTTATACCTATGTATGTCCTTGTTAGGTTTTTGTTCTGTCTTTTATATATATATAAATTTAAAGTTTCATTTATTTATATTATTTATTTATCAAATATAGAGACTACCTATTTCATTCAAAGACCAACCATGGCTGTACACTTAAAAATCATGTTGTAAGTACCGTGTGTGTGTGTGTGTGTGTGTGTGTGTGTGACTTAGGAAGTTTCTGTATTGAGAATTAACTCCTGTCTGGTCTTAGACAACCACTTAATCCTAAATTACCGGCTCTGATTGTATTGCCTAGTATTATCAAGCTTGGCTTTGTTCCTGCTCACAGGCTTCTTTGAAGCTTGCCTGAACTATAAAGTGTCCTTGTTTTAAAGATCATTTACTTTGTTCAAGAACCTTGTAAAATTTTCTCCCACCATATTTTCCATAATTCTTAGATGAAACTATGAGAATTAAGCAAATATAAAACATTTAGGCTTAATTCAAGTTAAGTCAATTTAAGTCCCTGAAAAGACGATTTGGTAACATCCAATCTTTGGTTGATTTAAAAAAAAATATTTTTTTTTGATGAAATGATAATGTCTGTGGAAAATATTCAGATGCATCTAACTTTGGATAAATTAGATTTCATAAAAGAAATGTCATTTGGAACCAGTCGATCTGTCAAAAAGAAATAGGGACTGTATAGGCTTAGCATTAATTCAGTTGATACCTCCTGGAAGTTCAAGTCTGTAGTCTTTTACAATAGCAGAAGAAATGACAAACTGGATCAAAAGATGGGAGTGGATTTATCACACTTAATTGGGAATCAATTTCATCTGGATGTTGTTGGGAAGATAGACCAATTTTGGAGATTATTTGCGATGATAAGATGCTGTGAAAATTTTCTATGGGCTGGCTACAATAACAGTTTGTTAACAGATGGTTTCAAAACTTTAACCTTGTCTTTGTTATATCATTACATGTTCTTCCTGTTAACTGTTTTTGTCAATATAGTATAGAGATGACAGATTGGCAATTTGCAAATAGATTTAGTATCTTAAAAATCTTTTGGACCTATTTTGAAATAATGGAAAATTAATATTGTAGTAAAGAATCAATCAATATTCAACTAGGGAGCACAATATGTGTATAGGTGTTATTTTTTCCCCAATGCGCTTTTTAAATGTCTTGTTTGCGATGTGTTTTGTTTGTTTTTAATCTTTTGAAGTTTTGTATTTTAAATTTTTTTAATAAAATAAAAATTTTAAAGAGAGAGAGAGGGAAAGAAAAGAAGAGCTCAGAAGGATTCAACAAATATAATATAATGCACATTTTTAACCCCAGGAACACATTGAGACAGAAGCTTGTCCACCCCAAGGACAAAACACCCAGATGCAAACAGAGCAGCATTATATATGCAGTGTGATGAAGTGAGACATGTGCAAAAGAAATGAAACAATCACTTCACAAGCGCATGGTACAACACAAGACAACCAACCTAAAGTATCAAGACAGGATTCAGCAGTCCACCTACAGTATATCTGAAAGACAAGTGTTGTGTCCGCGAAATGATGCCAGGAGTCGGTGACTTAGTGCAAAGCTCTTTATTGGCAAGTTGGAACCAAACTGGCGAAAGGAAAAAAGCCCGCGGCTTTTATTACTTTCGCCGCGGTGGCCACGGCCAATGGCACCGCTTTGAATCTCCCACGGTCCGAATGGACCAATCGCGGGAGATTCTTAGCGAGCCAATTGGCGTGGCTCGCCTGACAAATCGGAGAGCCCCGCGCTTTGGCCAATCAAAGCGCGGGGATCTCGAGTATGTTAATGAAGGACAGAACACCCCTCCCCTCTTAGTTCAGTCCTTACGTTGCGTAGTCACGTAGGTAGGCGGGGCTCTGTCTGGTCCTACTTGACCTGCGCAACTCAGTTGTAGGCTTGATCCCGGCCGGTTCGGTCGGGATCTCCGCTGCTCCTGCTGCCGTCGTGGGAACCGGCTGGTCGATCGGGCCGGTCCTTTCTCCGTAGCTCCCTCCTGGGACTTCCGGGTTGGTTGAGCTACGGGTTTCGCCGCTCCCGCTCGGTCTTTCCGGGTCGGTCGAGCTGGCTTGGCTGTTCCTTCCTGGCGAGGGGTCGTGATGGCTGCTTTCCGGTGAGTACTGCTGGTTTATTTTTCTTTGGATTTGGTCCCCTGGGTATTCCCTCCCCCCTTGGCTTGCGTTGTGGGGGTTGGTTTCGCTTGTTTGTGCGTCGGCGGTTTGTTGGTTTGTAGTTCTCGACCTAAGTTGGTCGATGTGGCGTTTCCACGCTCGTCCGTCTGCTGTTTGTAGCCGGTATGAGTGTGGGCCTGTTGCTTGTGTGATGACGGCTGGGATCCATAGCGGGTCTCCTGTCAGGTTTTTTGCATATACGGGGTCCCCGGGTGCGAAGGTTCGGTGTTTGGTGCTTGAATCTGGGGGCCTCTCCAGGTTATACGTGGGGTGTAACCTGTCGAGTGGGGACCTTAGCTTTCTGCCCATTAACAGTTCGGCTGGGCTTTTATTGGTTGTGGTATTTGGGGTTATGTGTTGGGTGAAGAGTAGTTTGTTGATTTTCTCCTGGATCTCCCCGTGGTCTCTTTTCCGGATGGTCTTTTTAGTGAATTGGACCATCCGTTCCGCCCTACCGTTCGCCGCCGGGTGTGCCGGTGCTGTCAGTGCGTGGTGGATGCCCCTTTCCGCGAGGAATTTTTCGAATTCCAGCGAGGTGAACTGGGGCCCGTTGTCGGAGACGATGACGTCTGGGAGGCCGTGTGTTGCAAAGAGTTTGCAGAGTTCCTTGATCACAGCCTCCGTGGTTGTCGTCTTCATGTTGCTTACCTCCAGCCAGTTGGAGTAAGCGTCAACTGTTATGAGAAAGGTGTGTCCTTTTGTGGGCCCGGCGAAGTCTATATGGTCCCCTTGGGGTTTCCCACTCTAGGACAGGTGCTGTGGGTGGGCTTGGCCTCGTTTCCTGGCATCGTTGGCACCTAGCTACCCAGGCCTCTATTTGTTTGTCCATCCCTGGCCACCAAGCATAACTTCTGGCCAGGGCTTTAGTCCTCACGATGCCAGGGTGCCCCTTGTGTAGCAGTTCCAACACCTTCCCCTGTAGCTTTACCGGAATGACCACCCTGTCCCCCCATAGTATGCACCCTTTTAACAAAGAGAGTTCCGTTTGGCGGTTTCGGAACGTTTTGACGGACTCGTCGTTGTCCCTTTCCGGCCACCCTTTCTCCACCCAATGCAACACCCGCGCCAGACGTTTGTCTTTATTAGTCTCTCGGGCAATGTCTGACGCGGTTATGGGCAGGTTGGGTAGAGTCTCTATGCTGAGGGTGGTCGTCGTGGGTGCTGAGTCGGTGTCAGGTTCCAGTAGCGGCGAGCGGCTTAAGGCGTCTGTATGGGAGATCGTCTTACCCAGTCTGTGTATGAGTTCGTAGTTGCAGGCTGCCAGGAACTCAGACCACCTTGTCATTCGGGGAGACAGAATGTTGGGGTGGCCCGGTTTCCTGCAAGGATTCCCAGCAGCGGCTTGTGGTCCGTTATGATGGTGAAAGTCTGGCCGTAGAGGTATTCGTGGAATCGTTTTATGGCGGCAACTATAGCCAGAGCCTCTTTGTCCAGTTGGCTATAGTTCCGCTCCAGTTTGGTGAGGGTCCTTGAAAAGAATGCGATGGGCGCTTCTTTTCTGTCGGGAAGGGTATGGCTGAGGACAGCGCCGATGCCGAAGGGTGATGCATCGCATGTGACTGCCAGAGGTAGGGTCTCGTTGAATTGTATGAGGACGGCGTCGGAGGTGAGGAGGTCCTTCATTCTTTGGAAGGGGGCTTGCTCCCGTTTCCCCCAAGTCCAGGTCGCCGCCTTGTCCAGGAGCCTATGTAAGGGCTCCGCCGCCGTCGCCTTTTGGGGTAGGAAAACATTGTAAAAGTTCAGTAACCCCAAGAACGCCTGTAGCTCAGTCTTTGACTTGGGGGTGGGGGCTTCTTTGATGGCCTTGATTTTTTTGCTTGTGGGGTGAATGCCGTGCCGGTCTAGGAGGTAGCCCAGGAATTCTACTCGTTCCGTGCATAGCTGGCATTTCTCCCTCTTGACTTTTAGTCCGGTCTCTTTAAATTTAGTTAGGACCTCCCTTAGGCGACCCTCTAGTTCGGCTTGGTTGGCTGCCGACACTAGGACGTCGTCGAAGTAAGGTACCACCCCCTTGATACCTTGCAATAGTCTCTCCATTAGGCTTTGGAATATGCCCGGTGCCACGCTGACTCCGAATTGGAGTCAGTTGCATTTGAATGCTCCCCGGTGGGTGACAATGGTCTACGCTTCTGCCGTTTGCTCGTCGACCGGCAACTGTTGGTATGCCTGGGCGAGGTCGAGCTTGGCGAAAACCTTGCCCCCTCCCAGTGAGTGCAGTAGGTGTTGTACTACTTGGACGGGGTAGGCGCTTTGTTGCAGTGCGCTATTTAGGGTGGCCTTATAGTCCCCACAGATCCTCACCGACCCATCGGGCTTGATCGGGGTGACTATGGGGGTCTCCCACCGGGCGTGGTCTATGGGCTGCAGGACCCCTTGTTTGACGAGCTTGTCAATTTGCTCGTCTATCTTGGGTTTCAGTGCGAATGGCACCTGCCTTGGTTTCAGGCATTTTGGGGGGATGTTAGGGTCTAGGTCAAAAGATATAAGGGGCCCTCAGTACTTGCCTAGGTTTCCGTCGAAGACCTCTTGGAACTCCTGGGCCAGTTGCTGCTCCCAGCTGTCGTCGGTGACGTGGTTGACTCCCGTGAGGGCGATGTCGAGCGGGGCGAACCATTGCAGTCCCAGTAGGCTTGGGCGGTTGCGGTCGACGATCGTTAGGGGGAGTCGTTTGGTGCGCCCCTTATAAGTGATGTTAAAACTTTTGGTGCCGACTACCGGGATGCGGTTTCCCTGGTAGTCCTTTACAATGGGTCTCTGGCTGTCTACGTTCCTCCGTTGGAGGGTAGGCACCAAACGCTTTATCTCATGCCATGCAATCATGGAGAGGTAGGACCCGGAGTCCACCTCCATTTTGCATGGCTGGCCCTCGATGCATACCTCTACGTGGACCTTCCGGGCATCGTTGGTGATGGCGTGGCCGATGGTGACCGTCTGGTGGGTCTCCTCTCTCCGCCGGTTGTCGCCGCCTCGCGAGGATCACCCGTTCCGGTCCCATCGGCTGTCCAAGGGGCGATCTCTGGTCCGGGGGGGTGTGCTTTCTCTCCTCCGGTCGCTCTGGTCCCATCGTGCCGGGCTGCGATTTTTCTTCAGGCAGCAGACACGGGCGATGTGTCCCTTCTTGTCGCAATGCCGGCAGATCGATTCGAAGAACCGGCATTCTGACCTGGGGTGGTCGCCGCTGCAGCCGGCACAGTTGGTCCTTGACTTACGACCTCGCCGGTTCCGTGGGTCGCACCCTGTCTGTAGTCGATGGATATCCTCCTCGTCATCGGAAGTGTCCGATGCTGAGTGGAAATCGCCCTGGTGGGTGGTCGTCTCGGGTTTGGGCTCGGTCGACCTCGCCGGGTTGTTGTTTCCGCTGCGGTCCCCAGCGTTCGGTCTGCGCATGCGGTCGGCGGAAGTTTGGGTTGCTTCGGCGGCTGCGGCTGTGGTGAGGGTGTCTGCTAGATTGATGTTGCCCTTGGCCATCAGCCGGCTCTGGAGGACTGGATCCCACAAACCGAGCACGATTCGGTCTCACAGGGCGTTGTTTAGGTTATCGAATTTGCAGAGCCCCCCTAAATGCCGCAGCTCGGCGATGAAGTCGCTGAAGCTCTCACCCGACCTCTGGTCCCGCTGGTAGAACTCGTTGCGCCGGATCAGGATGGGTACCTCTGGAGCGTAGTGCCGCCGAAGTATGGGTTCGAGGACGTCCCAGTCCATCGCGGTGGCATCGGCGGGTTTGGCCAGCGCTTTGGCCATCTGGAAGACCTCGGTCCCGCAGTGGGTCAAGAAGACGGCGCGTTTCATTGGGCCGGAGGCGTCCTTTAGGCCAGTGCACTCGAGGTACATGCGGAATCGGTCGGCGAACGATTCCCAGTCCTCGGTGGCGGGGTTGAAGGGTGCGGGTGGTGCGATCTTCGCCATCTCGGTGGTTCGTCTGGCTTCCGTCGGAAACGTGGTTCGGTTCAGGGTCTGTATCCCATCCTCGTCGCCAGTGTTGTGTCCGCGAAATGATGCCAGGAGTCGGTGACTTAGTGCAAAGCTCTTTATTGGCAATTTGGAACCGAACTGGCGAAAGGAAAAAAGCCCGAGGCTTTTATTCCTTTCGCCGCGGCGGCCGTGGCCAATGGCACCGCTTTGAATCTCCCGCGGTCCGAATGGACCAATCGCGGGAGATTCTTAGCGAGCCAATCGGCGCGGCTTGCCTGACCAATCGGAGAGCCCCGCGCTTTGGCCAATCAAAGCGCGGGGATCTCGAGTATGTTAATGAAGGACAGAACAACAAGGGTTACTCCTTTGAAGACATTGAGATTTTTATTCTGAATACCTATCTATCTGTCTTGTCTGTCTGTCTATATTGGAACTGAACAGTCCTCCCTCAATTGAGGGGGAGGGATACACACCACCTTACTGTTTACAACATAGCCCTTTCAACAGTCCCAAAAATATTGCATACCTGTTTACATTCTGATTCAGGTTATTCTGAGGATACAAATAAAACCAAGAAAGTTCAGTTGCCTTTTGAAAAAAAGCAACTTTGGGACAACCATAACCTGGATGATTGAGAATCTCCACAGACATTGTTCACAAACACTTGCCATACTCAACAGAAGGAGAAAACCAGTGAAATATATAAGAAAACTCTGACTTATACAGTATAAGTAATTTTTCTCTTTTTTTTCTTCATAGCCATATTAGCAATAGCAATAGCACTTAGACTTATATACTGCTTTATAGCCCTCTTTAAGCAGTTTACAGGGTCAGCATATTGCCCCCAACAATCTGGATCCTAATTTTACCCACCTCTGAAGGATGGAAGGCTGAGTCAATCTTGAGCCTTGGTGGGATTTGAACTGCCAAATTGCAGGAAGCTGGCTGCAGGGGTGGCTTGCTATACTGTACTCTAACCACTGCACCACAAAGGCTCCTATTAATATTAGCTTATAAGTTGTAATACCCCTCCATTACATTTTATTTTCCTCTTGTTCCATTGAAGCATAGCATTAATAAGAATGTTGGGAGAAAGTTCCTGCTGTGTCAAAATGCTTTTGCATTATATTTTCCCCATTTCCAAAAAGCAGTAAAATTGGGCCAAGTAAAAAACAGTTTTCTTTGTGATAAAAATGCACTTGATGTAAAATGTCTCCATTATTTTTCTCTTTAATTGTCTTCTAACATTTTGAAACTTATTTCTTTTCTGAGGGACTAAATAAATGAAAAATAAAGTTTTTTTTATTTAAAATGCATTTTCAAGGTACTTCAAGAAATAAGCCCCAGCTGACTAATAGTAATGTTATCGAAAATGAAGTGAACAGAACATAGTTACATATAATGAGGAATTTGTTTCTTATTTCCATGGTGCATAAAACAGCTTGACATTTGTTATTGCAAACTAGAATCCTATGTTTATTAGTCATGAAACACTGGCAAATAATAAAGAGGAATATGGACTTAATATTTTGAGCACTCAGATTTTAAATATTTCACATATTATGGTTTTCTCATTATTGATTGAACAAAGCAAAGCAATCTGCAGATAGAAAAAGATTTGTTCTGAGGAAATAAAGTGAATTTTGTAAACTGATAGATCAGAAAAAATACTTGGAAAAACTTGGAAATATGCTTTCATGGTAAATCCAATTATTTGGGAGGTCACTCTTTTTATTTTTATGTTTCTTTCATGGACTCCTAAACATCCTATTGAGAAGATTTGAGAGTGTTTTGACTTGGAATCAGGGATGGGATTCTACCAGTTCAGACAGGTTCAGCTGAATTGGCAGCTCCAAAGATCATCTCGGAACAAACCAGTTTGCTCCAACAACCCTTATTTCTTGATTTTGATGCTCAGCTGCATCATGTGGCACAGTGGATTACTGTGTGTCAGCTGTTAAAGACACAGGGAGAGTGCAGGAGAAGGTCAGTAGGAAAGTCTATGCGTGTGCACAAAGCATGCATATGCATGCAAAGCACGCTCACTAAGCCATGCCCGCCGAACCAGTGGTAAAACAATTTGAATCCTACAAATGCTTGGAATAGCTTGGAAAATGACAGGAGGAAAAGGAGAACTGCAAAACGATGAAAGTCTGAACAAGTAAAGGATTGTCAGGAAAGGGACCAGTTGCACAGCAGTTTCATACTTAAATTCTAGCTACAAATCCTGAACTTCAACACAAAGCTGATATACATACTATTTCTGTTGCTATTATTTTATTATTATTTTATTTTATTTTATTTTATATATATATATATATTAATTTAACCATGAATTTTTCTAGGGGCTTGATGAGAGACACATTTTTAATGACAAACTTGAATCTATAAAACATAATGATATAACTTACCACCAGTATTAACTACTTACTAACAATATTAACAGTATTAACAGCATCCTGACTAATAGTATCCTGTTAATACTGTGACTTCAAATCACAGAATGATTTATACTCACAGGAGCAGAAATAGTGAAAAAAGACTTGCTATCTTGTTGTTTTTTAAGAAGTCTTTGAATTCAGATCTTTAGTATAAAAGAAATTAGAACTATTTTCTGTAGTCAAATCTTTTGATAAAGAGCAAGCTTCAAATTGAATTGTTACTTCTGATTATGTCATGTAATATTGAAACCTTGCTATGCCTTGTTTATTATAGTTGTGTGACCAAACTTCTGTGATATATCAAAATGTAATGGATAAATAGTTGAAAATGCATGCATTTTAACAGTGATTTATGTTATAAAGGGCTGTGTGTGTGTGTGTGTGTGTGTGTATAATATTCAGATAGATATATTCAGAATGATAGATATAAATATATAGATATTCATATATAATTTTTTTACATTTACACTGATTCTTTATTTTCTGTATTTTGTTAAAACTATAAAATTTCTCTGTATGTGATAATCAGGTTGATCACTCTTCAACATATACAGTACATTCTATATATGATGCTTGTTATATGGACAAACAGTGTTTATTATGTACTGTGGTAATCCATTTTTTTTTTAAAAAAAATATTGTTTCTTTAAGATCTGGCCTTTGCCCTGCTGAGTTGTAGTTACAATTTGCAGGGCATATTCTTATTCAAGGCTTTTTCTGCAGCCACACTTAATGGGTATATAAATCTTACTGACTCAAGTAAGGTCATGTATGCATATAACTAAGAGCAAGGTTGTACTGCTTAGCAGCAGATTCATGACGTGATAAAAATAGAAGACTTGAAATGCTGGAATTCAATGAAACAGGAAGACCCATTGCCAATACTGAACTAAGGGCTACAAGTTCAGAGTTCATGTTGTGCCTTCATAGAAATGGTAATCAAACCAAAAAGCAATATTATTAATGAAATATTATTAAGATAAAGAACAAAGAAATCATTGTGGCGTAAAAGCTTTGTATAAGAACATAGCTGCAACTATATAATAATAGAAATTCGGACTATCTTTTATAAACAGACATTAATGGTAGAATATATTGTCCAATTAAAATGCCATGTTAATAGATTTGCAAAATAATAAAATTATAGTGGGAGAGTGCTAAAATATAATAATTTCTTCAGCATATTAAAAATGATTAAAAGTAGTCTTCCTTATTTATATATTTGATATTATTTCTGTTAAGTCCTGAGCATGGGTGCAAGGAACGGAGATGAGACATCGAACAGTGACTTCAACTCTTTATTGTAAAATAAGAACAGAGCAAATACTTGGGCAGCAGCAGCTCTTTTATAGAGCTGGCTGCTGTCAAAAAACCCAATGATTTGAGTTTACCGCTGTTAGGGATAACATTGTTTACCCTAACTGGTTTAGGTAAAATAATAACTAAGTAATCATAGTTTGTTAGTTAAAGTGTCTGCAACTTTAACTATGGGAAAGTAATTTAGGGAGTGGTTGTGAAAGCACTTTAAAAGAAGCAAGATTGCAGCTTGCTCTCTCTCTGACTTTGATGATCCCTGATTACTGCTTGGAATCAAGACTGCATTGCTCAAACGGGAGAGAAAACAAAGGACTGATTTGTAAGTGAACTGACATAGGATATTCTGCACGGACTTTGCTAACTGAATATCCCTGAATGGACTGACTAAATGATACATGACTATTGGACTGTTATTTTGACTATGCTATTAACTCATAATGGAATAAACTATATTTTTGATAGCACAAGCGTATCTGTTATTATTACTGTATGTTAATAAACATACAAGCTTAGCTCACTCATTTATCTGTGTGCCTATCTGACTAACGCTGCACATTCTGTTTAGCTTGTCTCCCTAACCCTGGTTGGGGAAACCAGGCTTAACACTGGTTATGGGCCCAGAGGCTGCAAAGTCAGTTTAACTAGGATAAAACAGATTTATGTAAAAGTGAGAGTTTGTGTTGTTATACATTACAGTAAACAGACAGCTGTGTTTTATTAATTATAGTTTTATATCCATATAAGAAAACATGGCACAAGTCAATCTACAAAGTTTGTCCCTTATATCCAAGCTGGATGGAACTAACTATGTATCATGGTCTATGAAATGTAGTCTGCTTCTACGAAGAGAAGGTTTGTGGAACATAATTGAAAATCCACCAAACGTAGAAGAATGGGATCCAGAGGATGAGGAAGATAAACTAAAGATAGAAGAATTTATGCATAAAAATCAACAAGTTATTTGCATAATTGGATTAACATTAACTGACAAGCAACTTGTTTATATCCATGGAGAACAAACGGCTGTTGGGTGTTGGCAGAAGCTGAAGAGGATTTATGTTCGAGATAATGTTGGTGCTCACATAAATCTAACACGGAAGCTTTTCAGTACACATCTCCAGACAAATGGTGATATGCTGAGTCATTTGAAAACTATGCAAAGCATTTTTCAAGAACTGCACGAGAAAGAGCTTATTTTCTCTGAACTACACCAAGTCTATATAATTCTATCTTCACTTGATGAAAGTTATGATAACTACGTAACTTCCCTTGAAATATTGCCAAAGGAAAGTCTAACTTTAACTGATATAACTGGCAGATTGATTGAAGAGGCCAGAAGAAGGCTTGAAAGAGACGAGTTAAGGAGGCAGCAATCTCAAAAAGAAGATAATGAATCTCCTACTGCATACGCAATTAAAAAGTGCTTTAATTGTGGAGGAAGAGGACATTTGGCAAGATTTTGTAAAAAGGCAAAGTGCCAGAATGCTGGCCAGAATACTAAAAGACATCAAAAGATAAATAAAAATTTAGAGTTAGCCATGTATAGTAACGGAGCTGTAAAAAATAATTTATGGGTGGTTGACAGTGGAGCATCCCACTGTATAACAAATGATAACAAAAATTTTATTAAAATGTCCAAGAGTACACAGCAGATATCGTTAGCCAATGGCTGGAAACTGAAAGCTAAAGATCAAGGTATAGCATATTGTTCTTTTATAAAAGAGAATATAAAAATGTTATATGTACCACAACTTAAGTTTAATTTAATTTCAGTTAGAATTTTGGTTAAACTAGGATATGTAGTTACTTTTAAAGGAGATAACTGCATAATTGAGAAAGAAGATAAGAGAATTACTACATCTTTAAGAAGTGAATTATATGTGTTAAATGATAATGGTTTAAAGGTGGCTAACACGGTTTATGAAAATAAGAAACCTCATGATGAATGTATTCACTTGTTACACCAAAGGCTAGGGCATTTAAATTTTAAAATGCTTAAGAAAACTATTGAATTATCTAAGGGAATAAGTTTGAAACCTTGTAATAAGTATTTGCATGTAATATTTGCAATCAAAGCAAAAGCAGGGTCACACCGGCTAATAGAGTTGATGGATTTACTACCAAAGAGCCTTTAGAGGTAGTATTTGCAGATTTAATAGGTCCGAAAAACCAAGTGTAGGAGGAGCTCGTTACATACTAAGTATAATGGACCACTATTCTAGATATGGGTTTTGCTATTTAATGAAGAGCAAAACTGAAACGTATCAAAATCTCTTTAATTGGATCAAATTTGCAGAAAGGAAAACTAAAAAGAAATTAATAACTCTTATAACAGATAATGGTACGGAATTTACAAATAATAAATTCCAGAACAGACTAAGAATGTTAGGTATTCAACATAAAAAGTCTGCACCATATAGGCCACAACATAATGCCTTTATAGAGAGAAGAGGCCAAACATTACAATCAATGGCATGAACTATGATGTCTGATTCAGGATTACCTGACAATTTATGGGGAGAAGCAATAATGTGTGGTAATCATATATTAAATAATGTTGTTAATTCAACAACAGGTGAATTACCATTCACATTGTGGCATGGTACAAAACCTGATTTAAGTTACATGCACACATTTGGAGCACCAGCATGGGTGCATATCCCTGCACAACTTAGACACAAAGGACAGCATAGAGCTAAAAGATTATATTTTGTAGGATATACATCTAATCATAGATCTTATAGATTCTGGGAACCAGGTACATCTAAAGTTTACACCAGTGCTAGTGCTAAATTCCTAGAACATATAGGATGGAATAGATTAGAGCAAGATTTAAATAACGAAGTAATTATTGAACCCTACAAAAGGCAGAAAGATCAGATTAGTTATAAGAAGAGTCCAATTAAAGAAGAAGTCCACGAAGAGCAAATAGGACCAGAACAAGAGGAAACAGTTGATCAGGAAGAGTTAGATAATAAATGAAAGTCAACCTGTAAGTCCTGTAATACCTAGACGTACTACACGTGTAACTAGACCACCTGATAGATGTCAAGCAAGTATAGTTTGCCAAGTAACTAAAGTTCCAACTAGTGTAGATGAACTTAGGATGTATCCTACTAAGGATCAGGAGAATTGGCAAAAGGCAATGGAAAAAGAACTAAATTCATTAAAGATAATGAAAGTTTATGAAGATGCTAAATTACCTCCAGGAGAAAAATCCATTGGGTGCAAATGGATATTTAAAGTAAAAACTGGAAATGATGGGACTGTTACCCATAAGGCTAGGTTAGTAGCTCAAGGATTTAATCAAACTGCATCTGATTACGATGAAGTTTTTGCACCAAGTCTTAAAGCAACATCTTTAAGAGCAGCATTAGTGTGGGCAGCTAAGAAAAACTATGTCATTAACCATTTAGATGTAGAAACTGCTTATCTGCATGCACCATTGCAGCACACTATATATTTAAGAAAGCCAATAGGTATAAAAGACAATAAAGTAAATAGTAATGATTGTTGGAAACTCAAAAAGAGTCTTTACGGGTTGAAACAATCTGGTTTTGAGTGGAACCAATATATTGTGAAAGAGTTAAACAATATAGGTTTTAAATCTGGTTTAGCAGATCCATGTGTGTTTAAAAGAGAAAATAATGGAACGGTGTCATTATTGTTATTATTTACAGATGATATTGCTTTGATAACTAAGACTAATAATGAAGCTAATGAGATTATATCATTATTAGCCAAAAAGATAAAATTAAAGCATTTAGGTGAAATTAAAAAGTATCTAGGATTGACAATTAACAAAACAAAAAATGGTTTTAAGATATCTCAAGAAGATAAAATTTGCCAATTAATTAAAACGTTTAAAATGGAACTTTGTAAACCAGCAAAGACTCCAATGAGTCAGGAAGTTTGCCAAACTGATGATCAAAGTCCCAAATTTGATAAGTCTATATATCAATCTTTGATTGGCAGTTTATCATATATAAGCAATTGGTCAAGGCCAGATATAGCTTATAGTGTAAATCAGCTGGCACGTTTTAATTCAGATCCACATCAATGTCATTGGCAATCATTAAAGAGAATTTTAAGATATCTTAAAGGAACAATGAACCATGCATTGTATATAGAACCAAAGGGTGATTTGAGTCTTAGTGCCTATGCAGATGCAAGTTTTGCAACTGATATAAACACTAGAAAATCAACATCTGGGATGGCTATATTATTTGGTAAGACACTAATAGGGTGGAGGTCAATCAGACAACAGCATATTAGCTTGTCCACGATGGAAGCAGAATTTTCATGTCTGTCATTACTATGCACTGACTTAATTCTGTACAAACAGTTATTATTAAACTGTAAAAGATTCCATTATTGTGTACGAAGATAACCAAGCAGCTATACAGTTAGCTGCTAGTATTGCTGTAAAAACTAGATCAAAGCATACTGACTTAAGATACTTAAATGTTAGAGAATCTGTAAAGAATTGGCTAATTAAATTGGAATACTGCATGACGGAAGAAAACATTGCAGACCAATTTACAAAAGCTCAAGGAGTAACTAAGTTTAAAGAGAGTTGTAACAAATATGATTTAAAGATGTAAATAGTTATATTTATTATTATTTCCTAAAAGGGGAGAATGTTAGGGATAACATTGTTTACCATAACTGGTTTAGGTAAAATAATAACTAAGTAATCATAGTTTGTTAGTTAAAGTGTCTGCAACTTTAACTATGGGAAAGTAATTAAGGAAGTGGTTGTGAAAGCACTTTAAAAGAAGCAAGATTGCAGCTTGCTCTCTCTCTGACTTTGATGATCCCTGATTACTGCTTGGAATCAAGACTGCATTGCTCGAACGGGAGAGAAAACAAAGGACTGATTTGTAAGTGAACTGACATAGGATATTCTACACGGACTTTGCTAACTGAATATCCCTGAATGGACTGACTAAATGATACATGACTATTGGACTGTTATTTTGACTGTGCTATGAACTCATAATGGAATAAACTATATTTTTGATGGCACAAGCGTATCTGTTATTTTTACTGTATGTTAATAAACTTACAAGCTTAGCTCACTCATTTATCTGTGTGCCTATCTGACTAACGCTGCACATTCTGTTTAGCTTGTCTCCCTAACCCTGGCTGGGGAAACCAGGCTTAACAACCGCTTTCACAAGCGTCCAATCAGAGGGGCCCGTTAACAGCCAATCAGACTGGCCAGAAATGACCAATCACAACTCGCTATTCGTGGGCCAATGAGAAGTGCAGGATTACAAGCCTGCTGTAAAGTAAAGCTATTTAGGGTTGTACTGCTGCGTTGGCTTAGTCCATAACACCCCTCCCCCTTAGGTTCCATCTGAGGGGTCGGGTGACGTATTCTCGTAAATAGGCAGGTTGCTTCACCTATCTGCTTGACCTGCACTGTTCCACCGGTTTCTGCCCTGGCTCTGGTTCTGGTGGGCTGCTAGCTGGGCTGGATGATGAAAATGGTCCCGCTGTTCCTTCAAATGACCCTGGGCTGCTTTCCCTGCTTATGCCAGTGCTGTCTTCCGGGTTCCCTGGATCTGTTTCCATCGCAGTGCTGTCACGTGGCGAGACCACTCCCTGGCTTGGTTCTCCTTCTGACGGTGAGTATCCCCTGGTTGGTTGTGTAGACTGTTGGGTTTCGATAGTTATTTCTTCTTCGGCCTCCTCAATGTTCCTTCTCCCCCACAGCTAGAGATTCAGGGGCTGAGATAGGACTAGGTGCTAATCTGGAACGCAGTTGGTCTATGTGGCACTTCCACATCTTACCATCTGCAGTTTGTAGGCAATAGGATCAGGGTTCCGTAAGTTGTGTTATGGTAGTGGGGACCCACAATGGGTCGCCTGAGAAGTTTTTCACAAACACAGGGTCACCTTCCTGGAATGCCCAACACTTGCTGCTGGATCCTGGGGGTTGTTCAGGTGTGTAATTAGGGTGGAGGTGATCGAGATGCGAGCGAAGTTTTCGGCCCATCAGGAGTTCAGCTGGGATTCTGTTTGTGGTGCTGCTTGGGGTTATGTGCTGGAGGAGAAGCATCTGGGTTATTTTGTCGTCAATGTCACCGTAGTCGATTTTGTGTAAAGTCTTTTTTTACAAATTGAACCATTCGCTCAGCCCTACCATTGGCTGCAGGGTGAGCTGGTGTTAAGGCATGGTGGATGCCCCGATCTGCCAGGTACTGTTCGAATGACAGGGCAGTGAATTGGGGGCCATTATCAGAGACCAGGACATCCGGCAATCCGTGGGTAGCGAATAGCTTATTCAGCTTTTTAGTGACCGCCTCTGTGGTGGTGCTTTTCATCTTGTGGACTTCGAGCCAGTTTGAATAGGCATCCACTGTTAGGAGGAAAGTGTGTCCTCTTGTGGGTCCCGCAAAATCGATGTGGATATGGGACCAAGGGCCTCGAGGCATTTCCCACTGAGTTGGAGGAGTTTTTGGAGGAGTAGAACGAATCTCCTAGCATTTGCTGCACTTTGCTGCCCAGGTCTCTATCTGTTTGTCTAACCCAGGCCACCATGCGTAATTCCTGGCCAATGCCTTCATCCGCACAATGCCTGGATGTCCATCGTGCAACATTTTTAATACCTTATGTTGCAATTTCTCCAGGATTCCAACTCTGTCTCCCCACACGATGCAGCCCTTTTGAGAGAATAGTTCTGTCTGTCGATTTCTGAATGGCTTGAACGTGTCATTGGGTGCGCTGACCGGCCAACCCCGTTCAACCCAGCTGAGGACTCATGCCAAAACAGGGTCCTTTTTTGTTTCTAAGGCG
Organism: Hydrophis major; assembly: GCA_033807585.1. Classification (NCBI taxonomy): domain Eukaryota; kingdom Metazoa; phylum Chordata; class Lepidosauria; order Squamata; family Elapidae; genus Hydrophis; species Hydrophis major. The sequence goes on along the minus strand of CM066330.1, from coordinate 204,792,049 downwards.
ATGTCTCGAGCAGTCAGCGGCGGCGATTTGAGGGTTATGATTTGCAATACAGCTAAAGTTGGAACTGGGTCCTCTATGACATCTGGTAGTGGAGATCGGCTCAAAGCGTTAGCGTGGGGAATGGTTTTCCCCGGGCGGTGTTGCAATCGGTAATCGTAGGCGGCTAAAAATTCTGACCGATGTGTCATTCTTGGTGATAAGATATGGGGAGTTTGTTTGTTTCCTGCCAAAATACCAAGTAGCGGCTTGTGGTCTGTAATTATGGCAAAGGGTCTCCCATACACATATTCATGGAAACGTTTAATTGCGTATACAATAGCGAGAGCCTCTTTATCAAGTTGACTACAGTTCCTTTCGGTCTTAGACAAAGTTCTCGAAAAGAATGCAATAGGTGCCTCATTCCCATTTGGTAGGACATGGCTTAAAATGGCTCCCACTCCAAATGGTGAGGCGTCACAGGTAACCGTCAAGGGTAGAGTCTCGTTGTATTGCATTAATACAGCATCAGAGGTTAAGAGGTCTTTTACTTGTTGGAATGCCCTTTCTTCACACCGTCCCCAGACCCAGGAAGCCTTTTTGTCAAGAAGTCTATGTAGGGGCTCGGCTACGGTTGTCTTATGGGGCAAGAAGATGTTATAAAAGTTAATGAGTCCCAGGAAGGCTTGGAGGTCTGTCTTATTCCTAGGTCTTGGGGTGTTTTTGATTGCCGTTAGTTTTTTTTGGTGGGGTGGATTCCCTGTCTGACAGAAGGTATCCCAGGAACTCCACGCTCTCTGTACAAAGTTGACACTTGTCCCTTTTTACCTTCAGACCAGTGTCTTTAAATTTCTGAAGAACTTTTGTGAGTCGTTGTACTAATAACTCTTTAGTGGGGGCAGCTACTAGGTCCTCATCAAAATAAGGCACGACACCTTTTATGCCTTGTAATAGTCTCTCCATCAAACTTTGGAAAGTGCCAGGCGCCACGCTTACTCCGAATTGGAGTCTATTGCACTTGAAGGTGCCTCTACCTGTAACTATTGTCTGGGCTTCTGCAGTTGTCACGTCTACAGGTAGTTGCTGGTACGTCTGAGCTAAGTCCAATTTTGCAAATATTTTTCCGCCACCCAGGGAATGATGAAGGTGTTGGACCACCGGTACTGGGTAAGTGCTCTGTTGAAGAGCATGATTTAGGGTGGCCCGGTAATCCCCACAAATTCTTAACGAACCATCTGGCTTCATGGGTGCTACTATTGCAGTTTCCCAGCGGGCATCATCAATCGGTTCCAATACGCCCTGGGCTATCAGTTTATCTAGCTGCTTGTTGATCTTCGGCTTGAGGGCAAAAGGCACCCGATGAGGCTTAAGCCGAATGGGAGCTACATTGGGGCTGAGATTAAATAATATAGGGGTCCCCTTGTACTTGCCTAATGTTCCTGTGAACACGTCCTAGAATTCCTGGATGAGGGCTTCTTCCCAGTCATCACTTCTGGTTTGGTGTATGCCGGCTAGTTCAATCCTGAGTGGGGTGAACCACTCTAACCCTAACAAACTGGGCCAGTCACAATCAACAACAGTCAGGGGAAGCGTTGCGGCGCAGTCCTTGAAGTATACTTGGACGTGGCTGGAACCGACAACCGGAATTCTGTTTCCCTGGTAGTCTGTTAGGATGATTCTTTGAGTGCTGAGGTCCTGGCGGCAGATGGCAGGGATCAGCTGTTTGAGGGTTTTCCAGGATACCATTGATAGGGATGATCCCGAATCGACTTCCATCACGCAGGGTCAATTCTCAATTGTAACCCTTATGTGGATCTTTCTTGCATTGAATGGTGAAGCATGGCTGATAATAATGGTTTGGTGGGCCTCTTTTTTTTTGAAATTTTTTTTTGTTAATTTTCTACAAACAAACAAGACAAACAAAACATTAAAACATTAAACTCTTGTATGTACATCCAGTGTGTCAGTTGGTTCATCATTTTTGTGCATTCATTCTGTAGTCCCAGTTACAGTTATGTTACATTACAAATCATATTATCAATCCAAACTTATATATCCTAATATCACTAAAAATAAAAAGAGAAATTTTTGACTATACTTTTAATCATTCATGCTTTATGAGCTAACAATACTTTAACCAGATTATTCAACAAATCATATAATCATACCAAATCGATCCTAAAAAAACCCTTTATAAATATAATATCAAATAACAAAATAATAGCAAAATAGCAAAATAAAGATATTTCTTACTATCTAGCATTCTGGAATCAGCCATTTATAATTCACTTCATTTTCCAGTAGCATTTTGGTCAGAAATCGATATTCTCTTCTTATCTCTCTCACTCTTCTGGGTATTTGTTTTAAACCACAACATCTTTACCTTTGTATTTCAATGTTTTCTCTCTTACTACTTGTAATATTTGCATTTTAATGGATTTTTTGGTAAATCTAATATGGACTTCCTTGGGTAATTTATTTCTCATCGCATACCTTGTATAGACTTGATATACCTCATCTATTCCATCCATCATCTTTTCCTCTGTAATTTCCAAAGCATCTGCCAAAATTTCTATCATTATTGCTGCCAAATTTTCTCCTTTTTCCTCTTCTATATTTTGAAATCTAAGGTAAAATTCTGACCTTTCCATCTCCCACCTCAACATCCCACTTTTTTCTTGTTCAACCGCTGTTAATCTACTGTCAATATTTCCAATCTTCTCCTCTCTTTGTTTTCCTTCTTCCTCAATTTTTTTGGAATCTCTCCTCATACTTGACCATCATCTGTTTAATGTTTTCCACTTTTTCATCAGTCTTCTCTATTCTTTGTTCAATATTTTCTGTTCTTTATTCAAAATTTTCTGTTTTTTGTTCAATGATGTCTGATTTTGTCTTGAGATCTTGGATTCCTTGCATAATCATCTGTAAAGTTACTCTTTCTTGTTCCTTATCTTACTTCAACATTGTCTGAATTAAACGTTGTCCTCCAGTTGGTGGGGAAGCAGAGGCAGAAGTAGAAATGCCAGATGGTATTGGTTTCCTGCTCATTTTAATGCTTCCAAAGCTTCAAATTCTTTTTGACTTTTAATCCAACTGGTAGAGTAGCCAATTTTAATCCAAAATGGAAAACTTCAATAGTAAAAGGCACGAAACCAAAAAAGAAACAGGAAAAAAGGAAGAAGAAGGATCTTCAGGTTCTTCTAGACCCTAATCCAATTACGAAGTAGTCCACCATAAAAAAGAAAAAATAGAAAGGAGAAAAACAAACAAACCCAAAAATAATAATGTTGATTAAGAGCAAAAAAAAAAAGCAACAAGAGAAAAAACAAAAAGTTCCTTCAGGTTCTTCACACCTCAGTCCAGTTGAGAAGTCTCAATAATCAAAAAAGAAAAACAGAGTGGTCCAAAAACATGGATAGAAAAAGCAAAAAAGTCCCAATAAAAAGAAAAAGAAGAAAAAAAGAAAAATAAAGAAAAAAAACCTCTGAGGCTTTCCCTTTAAAGTAAAAGGCAGAAATAAGAATATTACTAGAATTGAAATTTAGAAAAAGGCTGGCGAATGGGATATATATATATATATATATATATATATATATATATATATATATATATATATATATATATAGAATTGTGAAGATTTGCATCCCGAGATATAAGTTCAAAAGAAAGAAAGATTTGCTCTTCGGGAAAGGTTTTTTATTTTTTGTTCAGAATTTTCGGATTTGTTATCTCAAGTCCGTCTTCAGTGAACTGTTAGATGGAGATGTGTCCAGGAAGGAGCTTTGGTCGTTATTTTTATCGTTGGTGTCAGCGTTCTGTGGATTGGCAGCACGGGCATCATCGCGTGATTGGCTTGTCAGTTGTTTGGATGCGAGTTGGTTTGTTTTTTGATGTTGTTGATCCAATTATCACGTAAACTTTGATAGTTGGGGTCAATGTCTTTGTGGCGATTAATGCAATTGGTGCCAGTATGCCATGCTTCAATAAATTCACGTGCATAACGTGTTTTGCCTGTGCCAATTATTTTGGTTGCATCCCAGTTAAAGTAATGATTTTGGTCTATGCTGTGTGTTGCTATTTGAGATAGTGGGTCTTTTCTTTTGACAGCTAGTGTGTGTTCATGGATTCTTTCGTGGAGTTGTTTTCCAGTTTGGCCAATGTATTTTTGGGGGCATGTTTTGCATGGTATTTCATATATGACGTTTTTCATTGAAGTGATTGGTAATTTGTCTTTGCCTGATATGAGTGTTTTTCTTAATGAAGTTGTTGGTTTGTGTGCAATATTGATGTTGAATGGTTGTAAGTGTCTTGATATGATTTCTGATACACCTTGTATGTATGGAAGTGAGTACCATTTAGGTGGATTTTGTGGGTTTTTGTTGTTTGTGTCTGTTTGTTTGTGTGATTTATGTGGTTTGCGTCTTAGGCAGTTTTTGATGAAGCTTTTTGGATATCCATTGTTTATGAAGAGGTTGTAGAGAAAATTTAGTTCTTCTTTTCGTATTTTTTTGTCTTGGCAATAAGTGTAGGCTCGTTTGAAGAGTGTTGAGATGCAGCTTCTTTTGTGTGTGGTAGGGTGGTTGCTTCTGTAGTGGAGTATAATGTCAGTATTTGTTTTCTTTCTGTATACGCTTGTTTGTAATTTGCCATTTTCAAGAAGTTTTAAGTTGACATCTAGAAATGATAATTGAGTATTATTCATTTCTTCTCGTGTAAATTGTATATCTGGGTGTATTGAGTTGATTATTGGATCAACAACATCAAAAAACAAACCAACTCGCATCCAAACAACTGACAAGCCAATCACGCGATGATGCCCGTGCTGCCAATCCACAGAACGCTGACACCAACGATAAAAATAATGACCAAAGCTCCTTCCTGGACACATCTCCATCTAACAGTTCACTGAAGACGGACTTGAGATAACAAATCCGAAAATTCTGAACAAAAAATAAAAAACCTTTCCCGAAGAGCAAATCTTTCTTTCTTTTGAATATATATATATATATATATATATATATATATATATATATATATATATATATATATATATATATATATATATATATTTGTCTGGCATTCAGCTTTGTTCGGGTATTTTCCCACGTCATAATAGTGGTGCTTTTAAAGTTCTAGCAACGTTTCAGCAGAATCTCATCTGCCATCATCAGGCTTCTGTATGGTGTTTGTTGACAATACCCGAACAAAGCTGAATGCCAGACATGTAAGTACCCGCGAAAACTTAAGAAAACATATATATATATATATATATATATATATATATATATATATATATATATATATATATATATATATATATATATATATATGTTTTCTGAGGTTCTCGCGGGTACTTGTATGTGGATCTTTGGTTATTCGGGTTTTCTTCCAATCTTACGCAGGAGAATACCCGAATATATATATATGTTTTCTGAGGTTCTCGCGGGTACTTGTATGTGGATCTTTGGTTATTCGGGTTTTCTTCCAATCTTACGCAGGAGAATACCCGAATAACCAAAGATCCATATATAGGAAAATATACCTGCAATAATATTTTATACCTGCAATAATATACCTGCAATAATATTTTGCTGTGCTCTCCCTCTATCTTATCACGTTAAAATGTCCTTGAGAAGAGGTCTTTTTGCAATTCTCTCCAATTCAAATAAAATACTTTCAAGCCTCTAGTTGGCAGTGTTGCAAAGTTTCTTAATGCTCTTTTTTTCCCCCAGCCAGAAAAAAGGAGCAATATATACAGAAAAAAAAGAAAAAAAAATAGCCAAAGGGAGCCTCTATCCTAAAGAAAGTTAAAAAATCAAAGGGAGCATAAAAATTCAATCCGGTTACCTACAAAGTCACACTAAAGTCCCCCCCAAAACATATAGGAAAAAGAAAAGAAAAACCCAAGCCTCAATTTGACATCACTTTAAAAAACGCCGCTCAGACAGTTTCGGTCAAAAAAAAAAGTCTCACAGATTTCTTCTTTGTTCAGGATGCCCTTTCCAACCTCAGCGAATTTACAACACAAAAGAGTTTTTCTCACCCAACCGTCACACTTCTTTCCAGCCACTTTCTTTCCGGAGCTGTCCCAACTTCAGCAGCTATGGAGGCTGCCTCTCCGCCGCCAGCAAAAGGGCTTCTCCCGGATCAAACCAGAGATTTTGCGGTATCTCTGGGATCCTGGGACAGTACCCTTCTCTATCCCCGTCTCTATGGGACGGTTTAGGTCCGTTGGGACCGACCAGGGGCGAAAATATCAGCTGCGATCTCAGAGCCCCGAGATCGCAGCTGTTTCGCCAAAACGAAGCTCCGCCTTCTCCCTGTTGGGCCTCTTCTCGTCTCATTGAAGAGGCAGGTGCTCGATTTCTGTAGTAGTAGTGGTTGTTCCATTGGTGGTTCAGACAGTCCCGATTCTCAGGAGGTTTGCCTGCGATGACATCTGTAAGGCTGATGTCTCCTTTCACTATAAGTTTACTCTGCACATGCAGTGCATCTAATCCCATAACTATGCGGTCTCCCAGGGCTTCCTTGAGGTTTGCAAAACCACAAAGGCCTCCTAGGTTCCGGAGGTCGGTTACGAAATCTCCAACGCTCTCGTTCTTTCGTTGGTCCCTCTGGTAAAACTCATGTCTTCATGTCAGTGTAGGTACTGCGGGTGCATAATGGGCCCGGATGAGGGACGAGGTTTTCCCAATCCATGGTCTTCACTTCTGCCGGTTTGGCAAGTGCTTTAGCCATTTTGAAAACGGCGGGGCCACAATGAGTCAGGAACACCGCTCGTTTCTTGCCAGGTGTAGCATCTTTTAAATTGTTGGTCTCTAGGTACATCTGAAAGCGATCTATATATGAGTCCCAGTCTTCGGTTGCTGGGTCAAATGGAGTGGGTGGTATGGCGCCGCTGGTCATCTTGCCGTTTGTTGCGTGCGCTCTTCAGCCACGTGCTCTGTCTTGTTCGATGCGTACTTAGTCAGCTCTATCGTCTCCGCAACCCATCCTCGTCGCCAGTGTTAAGTCCTGAGCATGGGTGCAAGGAACGGAGACGAGACATCGAACGGTGACTTCAACTCTTTATTGTGAAATAAGAACAGAGCAAATACTTGGGCAGCAGCAGCTCTTTTATAGAGCTGACTGCTGTCAAAACAACCAATGATTTGAGTTTACCGCTTTCACAAGCGTCCAATCAGAGGGGCCCGTTAACAGCCAATCAGACTGGCCAGAAACGACCAATCACAACTCGCTATTCGCGGGCCAATGAGAAGTGCAGGATTACAAGCCTGCTGTAAAAGTAAAGCTATTTAGGGTTGTACTGCTGCGTTGGCTTAGTCCATAACAATTTCTTCCATCAATTCTCATAAGCAGCTTCCAATACAAATGTTAAAAATAATAACATAAATATAATTAAAACAGCAACGGGTTGAAGCATTAAATTCAAATTTGAAAAGAAAATTAATAAAACATTGTAGCTTTATAAAATATTGTCTTTAGGATCATGAGATATGGTAGATCTCAGGGAGGAAAATACCCCAAGTGTAGGACCATTATGGTGTAGAGAAAATCCTTTGTCTGGCAGCAGTAGCCCGAAACAAGAACTCTAATTTATATGAAGTTTCACAAATTAATATAACAGATAACAGATAATCAGAGTTGGAAGGGACCTTGTAGGTCATCTAGTCCAACCCCCTACCCAAGCAGGAAACCTTACACCATTTTTGACAAATCACAGTACAATCTCTTCTTGAAAGTCTGAAGTGATGGCGCTCCCACAACTTCTGAGGGCAAGCTGTTCCATTGGTTGATTGTTCTCACTGTCAGAAAGTTTCTCCTTATTTCCAGGTTAAATCTCTCCTTGTTCAGTTTCCATCCATTCCCACTTCTTATTAGCCCAAGAGTAAAATCTTGGAACAACCACTTCCAGGTTAAATCTCTCCTTGTTCAGTTTCCATCCGTTATTCATGAGTATATGAGTATATTTATTCTTCCACACTTTCCACTCTTCTTTTTTCCACTTCTTATTAGCTCAAGAGTAAAATCTTGGAACAACCATTTCCAGGTTAAATCTCTCCTTGTTCACTTTCCATCCATTATTCATGAGTATATGAGTATATTTATAGTGCCACCACATTTTTATATGTAAGTTCCTTGAAATTCACCTTCCAATTGCTCTTATTTGTATGCAAAAAGGTCTGAAAGAAGTATAACTAGTGATCATTAGGTACGTGGAACCAATATCAGCCACAGAATAATTGGGGAATATTTTGTATCTTTCACAAACAAGTCATCAATCTCAACTTTTGGGCTCACCTTATTATGAAATATTAAAACATTTTTGTTCTGGGGTAAGAAGAGGCAGATCAAAAGTATATTATTGTCTGAATTTAATTTATTTTTAAAAGAATGATATTACCTCAATATAAACATTGTCTTTTCATGTCAAAATAATTCATTGGAATGATGGAGGTGCACTTATTAAAATAGTTTTGCTCTATATTTGTGCACAAATTAGGTCCACTAAAACTGCAAATATATCAGTCATCTCAGTTTAACCATTATTTAAAAATGAAATCAAATAACAGTTTCAAATAGTAAAGATTACCGCTTCATGGAGAAACTGGATGCACTCAACCCAAAACATTGGTTTCAAAAATGGCACAGAATTCTTCCACACTTTCCACTCTTCTTTTTTCCCCACTTCTTATTAGCCCAAGAGTAAAATCTTGGAACAATCACTTATTACTATTTTTTCAAATGGATCATGGTTGTAAAAATCCATCCATTCAGTTAAATTAGTTCTCACCATATCATTATTCCATAGCAGCATTAACTCAAAACAATACTTGATGCTTTTGTGGAAAATATACTTGAAGTTGAACAATGGCTGGTTCTTTCTTATGAATTTGAAAATTCAAAGATTGATGCAACAGCTTCAACGGCCCAGTATATCTGTCTGTAAAATACCATATGATTTCATCTTCTCTGTTCAATGCAAAAATTGCCTAATCTCACCTTCTTGATATAATTGATGACATATTTAATGGATTTGACAACTGAGTATATTTTTACACTGAGATGACAATTGAACACCTTCAATAGTTGTGCATTACAGGGTACCACCCTAATAGATTGATTCTGTTTTCTTGCTTGATGTCCTTCAAAGACTCCCATCTCGAAAGACCATCTCTTATAGATAGGATATGAATCATTACCATGACTTGTGGTTCATTTAATAGCTTCAGGTACCTTTTATACATGTACCATTTTTGCAACATGCTGATTTTCTGCTGTATTATGTACTATGGATCATATAGTTCAATACCAATTTAAGTAGCTATGGACCTTTATTTGGATGTGGTATTTGGCTTGGAAAAATGTACCTGATCTTGGCTTGGATGCTTTATCAAGTCAAAGCAGACAGTACATATGAGACAAACTCTGCTTTTGATATTCCACACTAAGAACATAAGCAATACACCTACTGAACAGACTATATGTTCCAGTAATGTAATTGAAAAACCACTTTTTTCTTTAAGTTGAATATATCTTATGATTAATCTGGCTGATCATTGGACTGATAATTTTATTTTATTTTTATTTTTTTTAAAAGATGCTATTGTATTTCTGACCAGTTTAGATTGCATGTCACCATCATAAAAACTGAAGCATTGCCATATTTCCATATATACTTAAGGAACACTGAAAAGAAAATCACACAACCACAGAAGCAGCACAGAACATCCAGTAGTAATGAAGCAGCTAAATTTCATTTCCTCCGAAGTCATGGCTCCAGGATTTTGGACAAATTATGTCAGTTACCATTCGAGATACCTTAATTCAGCAAAATAGTTGCCCTATAAGCACTGTTTTCCAGGTAAAGGTGATGACAACAAGAATTTTAGTAGTAAAGAATTTCTTAAGAGATCACAGAATATCAGTTACTGACAATAAAACTGCTTATCTTTCATTTGATGCTTTTTTATTTGACAATTGCTTCTTCATTGTATGTCAACTTTAGGCTACAATCTTATTGATCCTAACTGGTAGTATTACCCTATAGTCCATCTTTTTCTTGTTTTACCATACTTGAAACTTTCTGTGACAAATACTTAACATTTAGGAACAAGCCTCAATGTGTTTGAAGATCATGAATGATTTTCTAAAGCAAATACTATCAAAAATAGGACAATCTGTGGTTCTCTACTTGACTATTTTCTAAGCAAGAATTATATTAGAATGGAACTCTTGTTATTTGAAACTCACATGTCAGTTGTTTTTGCCAAATACATCAAACTGTTCACTCTTTCATCTAAGCATTAGTAACTTTCAAAGTATTTCCTGTCATAAGTAAACATAAATTTAGAACAAGGATGTGTACACTTGTGTTGATATTGTTGAAGCTCAGTGAAGGAAAAACAGACATGTTTGGAATGGTTAATAATCCAGGTAGATAAACCACATTTTTTTTGATAGAGTCATACCTGTAACTCTTCCACAGCAGTTATTCTCAGGGCTTTTTTTTTTTGTTAGACCACAAAGGAGAGGAGTATTGCAAAACAAGGAATAAGAAATAAGAAAATGAGTATTACTTTTTAAAAAAGAAATCCCAAGAGTCCTTTGTTAACTAATAACTAGTAATTCCAATTTTGTTCGTACCACAAAATCATTTCATGCTAATGTTTTGTGTTATAAAACTTTATTGCAGCTAGAATTTAACTTAAGTATGCTAGGCTCCACATATGTATGCAATTGAGGCTCGTGAATTTGGTGAATTCTGTTATGTATTCAAATGGTATACTCGAAATCCCCGGGCCTTGATTGGCCAAGGCACGGGGATTTCTGATTGGCCAGGCGAGCCGCGCTGATTGGCCCGATTGAAGTCTCCCGCGATTGGTGCAAACCAAGAGCGGGAGACTTGAATCGCTGCCATTGGCCGCGGCCGCCTTGCGAAAGGTATAAAAGCCGCGGGCTTTTTACCTTTCGCCGGTTCGGTTCTCCCTATGTTAATAAAGAGCTTTGAATGAAAGTCACCGACTCTAATCGTCTTTACGCGGACACGACACTGGCGACAAAGGTGGGATCTCGCCCCTGAACCGAACCCCGTGTCCAAGAACCAGTTCCAGCGCGAAGATGGCGAAAATAGCACCGCCCGCTCCGTTCAACCCCGCAGCCGAGGACTGGGAATCATACTCGGATCGATTCCGGATGTACCTGGAATGCGCCGGGATGAAGGACGCCCCGGCCCCGCTAAAACGCGCCGTCTTTCTCACACACTGCGGACCAGAGGTCTTCCAAATGGCCAAAGCCTTGGCCAAGCCAGCAGACGCCACAGCCATGGACTGGGACGTCCTGGAACCCATACTACGGCGCCATTACGCTCCCGAAGTCCCCATCCTGATACGGCGCAATGAGTTCTACCGCCAAAACCAGAAACCAGACGAAAAATTAAGCGATTTCGTCGCAGAACTTCGGCGCCTAGGAGGACTCTGTGAGTTCGAGGGTCTCAACAGTCTCATAAGAGACCGCTTCGTACTCGGGTTATGGGATCCTACACTTCAGAGCCGACTTATGGCCAAGGGCGACATCAGCCTAGCCGATGCCCTTACAGCAGCCGCAGCCGCTGAAGCAACGCGCACGTCGGCAGACAGCATGCGAAGATATGACGCGAAGGGCGGAAACAACAACCCGGCAAGGTCGGCCGATGCAAGAAGTGAAGCAACCGCACACTACGGTGAATACCAGTCAAACTCCAGCACGTCAGAAGACGAGGAGGACATTCACCGAGTACAGACGGGATGCGGCGACCAACGAAGCCGAAAAGGTCGCAAGTCGAGGACCAGTTGCGCCGGGTGCGGCGGCGACCACCCCAGGTCAGAATGCCGATTTTTTGACTCTATCTGTAGGCATTGTGAACGAAGGGGTCACATCGCCCGAGTTTGCCACCAAAAGAAGACTCGCAGCCCGCCCAAATGGGAACAGCACGACAGACGGAGAGAAAACTCCCCGCCCAGAACCAGAGAACGCCAGCCAGACGGTCGATGGGACCGCGCTCAACGATCTCAAAGAAGCGGCGACGGTCGGCGGAAAGAAGAAACCCACCAGACGGTGACCATCGGCCACGCCATCTCCGACGGCGCCAGAAAGGTACATGTAGAAGTACATATAGAAGGCCAGCCATGCAAGATGGAAGTGGACTCTGGGTCCTACCTTTCCATGATTGCATGGCGCGAAATCAAAAGACTGGTGCCTACTCTACAAAAGAGAAACGTGCATACACAAAAGATCATCATTAAAGACTACCAAGGGAACCGTGTCCCGGTAGTGGGCACCAAGAATTTCAACATAACTTACAAAGGCCATACTGAACAACTACCACTCACAATCGTCGATCGCGACCGCCCAAGCCTACTGGGTCTACAATGGTTCGCCCCGCTTAACATCGCGCTGACAGGTGTCAACCAAGTCACCATCGAAGCTTGGGAACAGCGGCTAACCCAGGAGTTCCAGGAGGTGTTCGATGGAGGTTTGGGCAAGTACCAGGGGCCCCTTATCTCGTTTGACTTAGACCCAAGGGTTCCCCCTAAGAGACTTAAACCTAGAAGGGTACCGTTTGCATTAAAACCAAAGATTGACGAGCAGCTCGACAAGCTCGTCAAACAAGGGGTATTGCAACCGATAGACCATGCCAGATGGGAAACCCCTATAGTGACCCCAGTAAAACCAGACGGGTCCGTGAGAATTTGCGGGGACTATAAGGCCACCCTAAATGACGCATTACAACAAAGCGCCTACCCAGTCCCTATAGTACAACATTTACTACACTCACTAGGAGGGGGCAAAGTCTTTCCAAACTCGACCTTGCCCAGGCATATCAGCAACTACCTGTAGACGAGAAAACGGCGGAAGCCCAAACAATAGTAACCCATCGAGGGGCTTTCAAGTGTAACCGGCTCCAATTTGGAGTCAGCGTGGCACCAGGCATTTTTCAAAGCCTGATGGAACGTTTGTTACAGGGCATAAAAGGGGTGGTGCCCTATTTTGATGACGTATTAATTGCGGCGCCAAATGAAGCCGAATTAGAGAACCGACTCAGACAAGTCTTAACAAAATTTAAAGAAACAGGACTTAAAGTTAAGCGAGAAAAATGCAATCTTTGTACAAAGCAAGTAGAATTTTTGGGCTATCTCCTAGACCAGAAGGGCATTCACCCTACAACTAAAAAAGTAAAAGCCATCAAGGAAGCCCCCACCCCAAAATCCAAAACGGAATTACAAGCGTTCCTAGGATTACTAAATTTCTATAATGTTTTCCTACCTCAAAAGGCAACGGCGGCGGAGCCCTTACATAGACTCCTAGACAAGAAGGCAGCCTGGACTTGGGGGAGGCGAGAACAAACCGCTTTTCAAAGAACCAAGGACCTCCTCACCTCCGATGCTGTCCTGATGCAATTTAGTGAGACCTTACCCCTAGCTGTCACTTGCGACGCATCACCCTTCGGCGTCGGCGCTGTCCTCAGCCACACCCTCCCAGACCAGAGAGAAGCACCCATCGCCTTTTTTTCCAGAACTCTGACCAAACCAGAGCGCAACTATAGCCAGCTGGACAAGGAAGCTTTGGCTATAGTTGCCGCCGTTAAACGTTTTCATGAATACTTGTACGGCCGCCCGTTCACCATCGTGACGGATCACAAGCCTCTGCTGGGCATCCTCGCGGGAAACCGAGCCACTCCCAACATCTTGTCACCCCGAATGACAAGATGGTCGGAATTCCTGGCAGCCTACAATTACGAACTGCTACACAAGCCAGGTAAGAAAATCTCGCACGCGGACGCTTTAAGCCGCTCGCCCTTACCTGACTCAGAACCTGACCCAGCACCAACAACAAATACCTTGAGCATAGAAAGTTTACCTATTACCGCATCCGACATTGCCAGAGAAACCATTAAGGACAGGCGTCTGGCACGAATCTTGCACTGGTTAGAAAAAGGCTGGCCGGATAAGGACAGTGACAAGACTTTTAAAACATTCCGCCAGCGCCAGACCGAACTGTCACTCCTGAGAGGATGCATTCTATGGGGTGACCGGGTGGTAATTCCAGATAGATTGCAAGAAAAAGTCTTGAGGATGCTACATGAGGGTCATCCTGGCATCGTCAGGACTAAAGCCCTGGCCAGAAGCTACGCTTGGTGGCCAGGGATGGACAAGCAAATTGAGGCATGGGTCGCCAAATGCCACCGATGCCAGGAGACCAGATCCAGCCCATCCGCAGCACCCATACGGGATTGGGAAACACCACGGGGGCCCTGGTCCAGAATCCATCTTGACTTTGCGGGCCCCACAAATGGACATACATTTTTAATCACAGTCGACGCATATTCCAATTGGCTGGAAGTCAGCGACATGAAGTCCACTACCACAGAGGCCGTCATTAAAGAACTGTGTAAACTGTTTTCCACTCACGGCCTCCCAGACGTCGTCGTCTCAGACAACGGACCCCAGTTCACGTCCATCGAGTTTGAACGGTTCCTGGCGGAAAGAGGTATCCGCCACGCATTAACAGCACCGGCGCATCCGGCGGCGAACGGTAGGGCGGAACGGATGGTCCAGTTTAAAAAAAAGACCCTCAGGAAAATGGACCATGGGGAGATCAACGACAAAATCAACCGCCTACTATTCATACAACACATCACTCCCAACACTACGACCAACAAGAGTCCGGCAGAGCTGTTGATGGGCAGAAAGCTGAGGTCTCCACTTGACAGACTGCACCCGACTTACAACCCGGAGCAGCCCCCGGACTCCAGCTCCAGGTTCCGGACATTTAACCCAGGTGACCTGGTATACGCAAAAAACATGACGGGGGACCCCCTATGGATCCCAGCCGTCATAACACAAGTCACTGGTCCAAAGTCGTACCGGCTCCAAACCACGGATGGGCGAGCCTGGAAACGGCACATCGACCAATTAAGGTCCCGAACGGCGACTGACCTCAACCCCCAAGAAGCGAACCAAAGGGGGAGGGAATACCCGGAGAGACAATCGCAAAATAAAATAAACCAAAAATACTCACCAGAAAACAGCCATCGCGAGTCCCCTCCGGAGAAGAACCATCTGGCCAGCTCTACCGACTCGGAGAAGCCAAGCGGGAGCGGCGAAATCCGCAGCTCAACCGACCCGGTAGGCCCAGGCGGGAGCCGCGGCGAAGGAACCGGCCCGATCATCCAGCCGGTTCACGAAGAGGCAGGAGCAGCCAAAGGAACGACCGCTCCGGCCGAGTTACAACAGAAAAGTGAGTTGCGCAGGTCAACTAGGACTCGACGGAGCCCCGCCTACCTGCGTGACTACACCACCTGACGGACCATACCAAGGGGGGAGGGGTGTTATGTATTCAAATGGTATACTCGAAATCCCCGGGCCTTGATTGGCCAAGGCACGGGGATTTCTGATTGGCCAGGCGAGCCGCGCTGATTGGCCCGATTGAAGTCTCCCGCGATTGGTGCAAACCAAGAGCGGGAGACTTGAATCGCTGCCATTGGCCGCGGCCGCCTTGCGAAAGGTATAAAAGCCGCGGGCTTTTTACCTTTCGCCGGTTTGGTTCTCCCTGTGTTAATAAAGAGCTTTGAATGAAAGTCACCGACTCTAATCGTCTTTACGCGGACACGACAAATTCTATCTATAATCAAAAATGAGTTGCCATGCTGCAAATTATAACTCTTGGAAACTCTAGATGAATGCCAATTATATTTTAATTATTCCAGTCATAAAACCTACAAGGCTGCTTTTAAAGAGCAGAGCTAAAGCTCAAATAGAAAATATGAAGCATCTTTATACTAACATTAAACAGTTGATTAAAACATTAAGTTGACCTCCACAGTTTTTGTGTTGTTTCAGTGCCTAACTTTTTAAAAGCATAACTTTCTAATTATCTTTCTGGGTGATTTTAGATCAGTCACAAGGTTGTTGTGGAGAAGAATAAAGTTTGTATAATAGATAAGCACATAACTAGAAATAAGATATCAAACAAAAATACTAAATTACCTTTCATTAAGTTGCAAACAACTGATTCTAAAATTATAATATAAGGTAAATGTAAAGGTTCCCTTCACACATACATGCTAGTCATTTCTGGCTCTAGGGAGTGGTGCTCATCTCTGTTACAAAGCCGAAGAGCCAGCTCTGTCTGAAGAAATCTCCATGGTCATGTGGCCAGACTAAATGCTGAAGGCACACAGGACGCTGTTATCTTCCCACCAAAATGGTCCCTATTTCTCTTCTTGTATTTTTACATGCTTTCAAACTGGTAGGTTGCCAGAAGCTGGGATAAGCTGGGAGATCACTCAATGTTAGGGTTTCAAACTGCTGAACTGTCAACCCTTCTGATCAACAAGCTCAGCATCTTAGCCAATGAGCCATTACGTCCCCTAAAACTATAATACATTAAAACTATAATGTACTTAGTACAAAATATGACAGGTCAGGAGGTAGTCCTGAAATATATAAAAGTGTTTAACCAAATAAAATTTACCCAAATACCAGTTATTTTAACTAGCTTACTAGTTGCACTTTCTCTTCCACATTTCCTTTCAGGCATTGTTCATTTTTCTAGGTCTTTTCAGGCATTGTTCATTTTTCTAGGGTAGTCAAGATACAATAATATTTCTTTCTTTAGACAGTTATTACAAGATCTCTAATGTGTTTTTTTTAATTTCTACAATTTATTCTGAAACAACAATAATCAAACATATAACTTCACAGTGAGATGAGTGACAAGCAAATGTAATAAATAAATAAATAAATGGCTTTTATATTACAGTGTTTTCACTCCTACTACAGGTTAGCATTTAGTGTGCATGGCACAAACTGGACTTAACATATAATGGCTTCATTCCCAAAAGAGACAAGTCCAAGTCAAAACACAAATGATATTTAGTCTTATTTAAACATACATTTAATTAAATGAATTTAATGCTGTCTATTGTTTTAAACTTTCCCATTTCTATCAGATAAAAATTACAATTGTAAATTTGTAAATTGAAAACACATTTAAAAATATCCTGAAAGGTTTTCAGGACCCTCCGGTTATGCATTTCTACATATAGAAAGGACAATATATATGTCCTACATTTTGATGCAAAATTTAACAAAATAAAAGGGGGGAATAAACAGAGGAAATAAATAAAGTAAAACACACAAAAATAGAAGAAGTAAAGGGGAGTAAATCTCTTCTCTCATTTATTTATTTATTACAATATTATCCTGTTTACCATAATCAACAAAGCTTGAGCATTTTAACTTTAGAAGCCTTTCTGAGGTTCCATTCTGAATTTTTTTCTTTCACCAAAAGAAAACTGTTGATCCTAAGACACATGTTCTAAGGGTGAGACACAAGTGGACAAATTGAAGTGCAAGAGTTACATGAAGCCATTTATTTCAATGGTGCATTGCTTACCATATGGCTGCTTTCTTTCTATTGGCTGCAGTGTAATTGAATCAATTGCTCTCTGATAATGTGGTTCAACCAATATGGACATACATCATTTACCAAGTAGTAAGCATATGGTTTTTGAAATCTTGCCTTCTGTTGGAGTAGAGAAGAGTAGAGAACAATGAAAACATTATAAATCACTGCTGCTAGGTTTTAGGAGCAGTTTGAAATTTGGCCTAAAGTATTTAGTCAAATCAATGTAACAATTTTAACAAAGTGTCATATGAGTAGACTTGTTCATATGAAAATGGCTCAACCTGTTTAAGTGTGTACGGACAGAATTGAGAACAGAAGTAGGCCTTTGAAAAATTAATATCAATAATGAAATGTCACTTGAAAACCGCAAGATTACCTGTAGAGCCCTATTAAGAGAGGGAAAAGAGCAGAACAATCAGCTTTTTCTATTAGTGGCTTGTAAAAGACAAAGTAAAATGCAGTTAATTAAGACCCCAGCTGGCTGTTTCTATGGAATTCTTGGTGCTCTCTGAGATTTCCTTGCCAAACTAGATAATATTTCCAGTGCTAATATCTTCAGTGATTATTTCTATGTTATATAGCATCTATCTTGATATAAAAGTTGTAGTTACTTAGAGTATAACATTTCCGGAGATTTAGTATTTGAAGATTTTGAGGAGATCTTGAGAACATTGAAACTTTTGGGCAAAAGAAAACAGATCAGACATAAGAACAATTAGCAATTGTGAACTCCATTCCCATAATGTGAACGATCAAAGAGACTAGTGTTTGACTTCATATTTAACCTCAAAGTATCTTAAGAAAAAATAAGACTCTCATTAATAATTCTATTTATTCTATTTAATTATGTTCTTTCCAGTATTATGGACCCAAAATTAAAGCAAATAAAATAATAAAAATTGAAATTATCTAATTGATAAAGGCAGAATATTTGTAGTTCATGTTTACAATGAGGAGTCTTTGGTGCTCTCTGAGCATAGTTGTTTCATCACCCAAAGTAGGTAACATCATTATAATGTTACCTAATTTGCATAATGGAATGACTGCAAAAAAACAACCAAGCTCAGAGAGCTCCAAAGACTCCTCAATTATACAATTGCAAAGCTGACACAGCAAAATTGCTCCAATCTACAGATAGCAATAGCACTTAGACTTATATACTACTTTACAATGCTTTACAAGAGAGACATTTAAGCAGTTTACAGAGTCAATATATTGCCCCCAACAATCTGGGTCCTCATTTTACTGATCTTGGAAAGATGGAAGGCTGAATCAACCTTAAACCAGTAGGAATTGAACTGCTGACAAAATAGGAGCCTGCAATATTGAATTCTAATTCTAAAAGTTGATATTAGGTAAGATTCTCAGATGAAAACGTTCTCTCACTGGGGCATCATTAAGAAAGATGAACTAACTCTAGTCACAACTTCCCAAACAGAAATGAATTATGACAGGGTTACTTTGGAAAATATAACCTTTCAAGGTGATCTTCTAAGTAAGTCCCCTACATTATATATATCGCATAATCAATACATATTTAGCATATGTCTAAAATCACTATGGGTAAAGTATTGGGTCCTTCCAACACACACACACACAAACACACAAACACACAAACATATCACTTTGACATTTTTTTTAATACTTCTGTCTATAGTTTGTCATATCAATAGCGTTTGGAAAGACAATGTTTGTATAGATATGTTCTTAAGGCTATGCCTAAGATAAAGCATGGGTTCATGTTTTAATTTTTCCTTTCTCGTGTTCCTGTATTTCAGCATTATACTGATATAAAGCTCAACTTTCTGAAATGTTTGTGATAGTCAGCTAAAACTTATAAGGAGTCCAAAAAAGAGGAACCATTTCAACATTTATTTTATCTCCCTCCCTACCTGCTATTTTTCCCAAAGTACGCAATCATAAAAATAAGTTCTCTGTCTGGCATTTCACAGTAATCCTAATTCCATACCATATCCTCATTTATTAATCAATCTTATCTCTTTCCAATGTATGTTTTTCCCTTGATATTCTCACAAATTCTGTCTTATTTCTCCCCATTCTTTTGATTAGTTGAACTCATATTTATCTAGCTTATTCTTTTTACTTTGCCATGATGTTTTTGACATCACAATGATATTGTTTTTAAGGTATTAGAAATAATAACTATAGTTGTATATTATTAAGACACTGAATATATTTTAGCCATATGTCAGTTTACACTGAAAATTTTTAAAGTGTGAAAAAAACCCCATGAGAACAAAAAGTGAATCTGAGATTTTATGCTGAAAAATCCCCCCAGGAAGAAAGAGCAGTTTTTAAGAAAATGTAAAATTACTAGCATTGTAGTCCTGCAGTGCTAACCCATTAAGACAGACAGATGACACTGCAAAAAGCTTCCTAAGGGAGACAGAGAGTTCACTTTTCTTCTGTAACAAATTGTCTATCAAAATACAATCAAGACAACTTCAGATTCCAAAATTACATGAAATAAATTGAAGTACACCTCTTTTCTATATCTATTGTCATCTTCAGCTAAGAGTCCAGATGTTGAAAAGTTGAGTTTTATATTTGTTAATTAATTTTAATATTCCTGAGCTCTATTTGGTATTTTTGCTGACAATTTGATAAGAGGTTATATCTTTGATTTATTACTAAGAAATGGGATATGGAATGAAGAGTTTTGTATGTATTAATGAAGAGCATGAAGAGATTCTAAAATTGTGATGGAGGTAGGAAGTCACTTTCTTAAAAGGGAGTATTATTTAGATTTTTTCTTTCTTTTTCTTTCTTATATTATGTATTGTCTTGTATTGTAATTTCTGAAGAATCAAATAAAATTATAGGGACCATAGATTTAGTCTTCTGAACTTTCAGACTCAAGCTGGAGTTGATCCTCAAGGAACGTCTCTCTCACTAGAATGTATATACATTATATTCACATACATCATATACATATACATATAACTGGAGTTCATGTGAAATAACAAGAGGCTTGGTCATGGAGTGTGAATATTTGTGTAAAATATTTTGATAGAATCATATGTACATACAAATGGCATATGTTTTATCAAATATGTTTGAACTGTGTTTAATTCTTAGATGTATTTATAATACTTTTCAGTAGTCTACTTGTTTTCTGGTCAAACAAAAACCCTCTAACCTAATTCAAAGTTAATATGTAGCCATTTGGAACAAAATCCATGCTCCCTGGGTTATTTTCATTTTGTATTTTCCTTCCATAGTTATGAAGTAAAATTACCTTGTGAAAATCTCTGTGAAAGTATAGCATGCAGATATTTTAAGACTTTTATAACCTCAGGTGTGATGATATTAATAAATGAGAATAAAATTTTTAGATAGCATCTTTATTTGGTTTTCCGTATGTTCTGGGTCCAGATGACTCTTCTGTAGAACTTAGAATGAATTTATACAAATTTACTGAATCAAAATATCAGCAGCACTCAAGGTATGTGTAGCTCACAAATTTCAGTCAATTAAATCACAGTAACAAAAGTTAAATCAAGAGTGCCATTTCTTTCCTGATATCTAAGGAACAATATCCAATTCAGAATTCAGAATTACATGGCTTTAGCTGTCTTTCTTGTCAAAACTGTTTTGTGAAAAAGAGGGACTTCATCATAGAAATCTACACAATTTGCTCAGAATTGACTAAATAAAAAAATGGATTAGATTCTTTTGAGGTGTGACTTAATTTCATCCTTATTTAAAACATCTAGTTGAAGCAGATAGTATCAACATAGTGAAGAGATTTCTAAAGCAGCCTGCTAAACTGATTTTACTGCAAGATAATTAATTAACAGAATAAGGCAAAACATACGGAAAAATAAAAAGACTTTGTTGGCTGTGAGGCTTTTTGCAGCTTCTTTTCAGGATAAATTCTCAATGACAGCTTCAATAGTTAAAAGAAACTCTTTCCTTAGTGAAGGACTGACAACTTTTGCTACAGGCAGAATGATTCAAGGAGAAGCATGATTCCTCCATTTACTAATACATCTTTTAAATGATAAGTGGGTGACAGCAAACTGAAAGTATTGAGAATATCTGAATTCTAAGAAAGTTTAGTTAATTGTAATTTTTATTTCTTGGGGAGGTGGTTATGTGAATTTAATAAAAACTTTCAAAATATTTCCAATTGTTCCACTGATATTATGTTGTACAGTAAAAATGCTCAATAAATAAAGTAATGAACTGAAAAGTAATTGGAATATGGTTAAGGTGCCAGCCTAGGAATCAGGAGACAGTAAGCTCTTTTCCTTAGCTAATCATTGACTCAAATTCACAAGTTTGATGCTGTGGGGAAAATAGTAGGGAGAGGCATTGCATACACTGCCTGGAATTTTACAAGATAAAAATGGGATATAGAACTAATAATAAACCAATAAATCACTGTATTGCAAGAAATGCTTCCTTCATTAATACATACCTGTACATGTAATCATAGTTGCCTGTGATATATAAAGTTACCTATTCTGTTTCTTTAGAACATGATTTATTGTTACACAAATAGATTACAACGATTAGCCAAACTTTGATTGTGCTCTGCAAATATAAATGAAAACGTAACTTCTATCTCTCAATCAGATAGATTGCACTTTTACTTGAGGGAGATTTGCAAAGTTAGATCTGGTTATGAGCCAGCTCAGTATTTCAACAATTGCATGCTATATTAGTTATTGTTAACTAATTAACAATATTGTAAGCAAATATTAGATACTTTCTGGTTGTCAACTGTATAGTTAGCCATTATGACAAGAAAATATGCTCTGCGCTTTTATAGTAATATGGAATGTTGCAATATAAGTACATTATGGGCTGACCCTGAATTATAACACTACAATGTATGTTTTGTCACTTGCTGCCCCTTGTTCCTTCTGCAATATACATGATAAAATGTCTTGTTTAGAATTTCTTGATATGTTGCATAGATGTGTTCAGATTATAATACTCTTTTATAGTAAAATTAATTACTGCTTTTCTGCATAAACAGTTTCTAATTCATATTAGCTTCCTTCAAAGTATCCATATTCAAGGAGTTCTATATACAGTAATGGAAGTATATTATTGGCCCAATTCCACTATTACTTATGCTTTAGATGAGATAATGTAGGGTAGGAAAGAAATTTATGCTGCAACAGCTGGTCATGTGTCTGCTTCCATATGAGTAAAAGATTGTGACATTCAAAGTTTTAATCACATTAAGTCTATAAGATCATTTCTAGGACAGTCATTATAGTTCTGTGAAGCAATCCAGTGTTGCTACTTTAATAAGCAGGAATCTACTTTATATCAAACCAACCTATCTATACATCCAGGTCAGAACTTCTGGGAAAGTGTAATTAATGAAGATGATGTAAACAAAAGTTGGTATAATTTTGTTGTTTTTGCTATCATAACTTGCATAAGTTCTTTTCTACTATTCACACCTTTTTCTGTATTTTATAACATTATTTATCCTAAAAGTGAATAGGACAATGAATACTTGACAATTTCATTAATGTAGATTATAATTGAGATAGAAGATAGATTTTACATGTGTGCTATTTCAAAAACTGTAGCCATTTGGTTTCTATTGTCCAGAAGTAAGCTAATGGATTTATCTAGCTTGCTGCTAATTGTTATTTTGTTCTGTTGCAAAGTTGTCTGATTGTAGATGTTTGGCCTTATTTAAAGCACTAATAACCACATTTTAAGACCTCTATTTAGCAGACCTCTCTTTAGGGAGGAATCCTATTTTAAACTATATTTCTTCTTGTTGTCTGGTTTTATATCATTTGTATATTTTTATTGTTAATTAGTTAGCAATAACTAATATAGCATGCAATTGTAGAGACGGGGATTGAGAAGGGTACTGTCCCAGGATCCCAGAGATATCGCAAAATCTCTGGTTTGATCTGGGAGAAGCCCTTTTGCTGGCGGCGGAGAGGCAGCTTCCATAGCTGCTGAAGTCGGGACAGCTCCGGAAAGAAAGTGGCTGGAAAGAAAGTGTGTCGGCTGGGTGAGAAACTTCTTTTGTGTTGTAAATTCGCTGAGATTTGCAAGGGCACTCTGAACAAAGAAGAAATCTGTGAGATTTTTTTTTGACCGAAACTGTTTGAGCGGCGTTTTTTAAAGTGATGTCAAATTGAGGCTTGGGTTTTTTTGTTTTTTTTCTTACTTTTTTTTTCTGGGGACTTTAGTGTGACTTTGTAGGTAACCGGATTGAATTTTCTCTTATATATATTTTTATGCTCTTTTTGATTTTTAAATTTTCTTTAGGATAGAGGCTCCCTTTGGCTATTTTTTTTTCTTTTTTTTGTATACATTACTCCTTCTTTCTGGCTGGGGAGGAAAAAGAGTATTAAGAAACTTTGCAACACTGCCAACTAGAGGCTTGAAAATACTTTATTTGAATTGGAGAGAATTGTAAGAAGACTCCTTCTCAAGGACATTTCAACGTGATAAGATAGAGGGAGAGCACAGCAAAATATTATTACAGGTGCTTTCCTGGACTCTTATCAATATTTCAACACTTGAGGCTTGGCTTTGAAGCTGCTGGAGAAGAGACTCATAATAAGAGCCTTGGATAAATAAATAAAGTGCAGTGTGCTTTCATATATATATATATATTTACTTGTGATATCCCTACTCACCAGCCTTTTTTTAAAGGGAAAGCCTCAGAGTTTTTTTTTTCTTTTCTTTTCTTTTTTCTTTTCCTTATTTTTATTGGGAATTCTTTGCTCTTTCTATCCATGTTTTTGGACCACTTTGTTTTTCTTTTTTGATTATTGAGACTTCTCAATTGGATTAAGGTGTGAAGAACCTGAAGAATTTTTTCTTTTCTTTTTGCTTTTTTTTGCTCTTAATATTATTATTTTCGGGTTTGTTTGTTTTTTTCCTTTCTATTTTTCCTTTTTTATGGTGGACTACTTTGTAATAGGATTAGGGTCTAGAAGAACCTGACGATCTTTCTTCTTGTTTTTTTCCTTTTTCTTCTTTGGTTTTGGGCCTTTTACTATTGGATTTTTCTATTTTGGATTATAATTGGCTACTCTACCAGTTGGATTAAAAGTCAAAAAGAATTTGAAGCTTTGGAAGCATTAAAATGAGCAGGAAACCAATACCATCTAGCATTTCTACTTCTACCTCTGCTTCCCCACCAGCTGGAAAACAACGTTTAATTCAGACAATGTTGAAGCAAGATAAAGAACAAGAAAGAGTAACTTTACAGATGATTATGCAAGGAATCCAAGATCTTAAGACAAAATCAGACACCATTGAACAAAGAATAGAAAATATTGAAAAAGAACAGAGAAGACTGATGAAAAAGTGGAAAATATTAAACAAATGATGGTCAAGTATGAGGAGAGATTCCAAAAAATTGAGGAAGAAGGAAAACAAAGAGAGGAGAAGATTGGAAATATTGACAGTAGATTAACAGCGGTTGAACAAGAAAAAAGTGGGATGTTGAGGTGGGAGATGGAAAGGTCAGAATTTTATCTCAGATTTCAAAATATAGAAGAGGAAAAAGGAGAAAATTTGGTTGCGATAATGATAGACATTTTGGCAGATGCTTTGGAAATTACAGAGGAAAAGATGATGGATGGAGTAGATGAGGTATATCAAGTTTATACAAGATATGCGATGAAAAATAAATTACCCAAGGAAGTCCATATTAGATTTACCAAAAAATCCATTAAAACACAAATATTACAAGTAGTAAGAGAGAAAATATTGAAATAAAAAGGTAAAGAAATTGTGGTTTTAAAACAAATACCCAGAAGAGTGAGAGAGATGAGAAGAGAATATCGATTTCTGACCAAAATGCGACTGGAAAACGAAGTGAATTATAGATGGCTGATTCCAGAAGGACTAATGTTTACGTGGCAAGAGCAGAGACATAGAATTGATTCAATTGGGAAAGCAGAACTTTTCCATGCAGAATTTTTTGGAAGAGAGGAGGCAGAGAAAGAGGTTTCATTAATTGAGTTTCAAGAGGAACAACTGGAGACTGAAAAAGAGAAAGGAGCTGTGGGTGGACAGGTGGATAGCAAAGAACAGCGTGAAGTGAGATCCACGAGAGCTGTTAGACCTAAATATAAAGCATAATCATGGAAGAAAAAAAACTGATCACAATGAATATAAATGGACTTAATTCAGCTGTTAAAAGAAGGAAAACTTTTCATAAATTAGAGAAATTAAAATTTGACATAATTTGTCTACAAGAAGTTCATATTAAAAAACCAAAGATTGGGGAAAATATTTACTTCTTTGACTCAATGTAAGAAAAGAAGAGTGGTTCTATACATTAAAGAGGCTATCCCAGCAAAACTGATCTACACGGATGAAGACGGAAGAGTATTAATGGTAGAAATAATGGACAATAATATAAAAATACTCTTGATTGCAATTTATGCTCCGAATGATAAACAAGAAGAGTTTTATAAAAAGCTACACATGAAAATAATTGGACTGGACTATGTTTATATAATTATGATGGGAGATTTTAATGGAATTGTGGACAATAAATTGGACTACATAACAACAACAACCAAGCAAAATAGAAAGGCTCTCCCTAAATCTTTTTTTAAAATGACAGACGAACTAACTTTAAAAGATATTTGGAGAGAAAGAAATGTTAAAGCTAAACAATATACTTTTTATTCAAATAGACATTTATCATGGTCCAGATTAAATATGATTTGGATCTCAACAGAATTAATATCCAATATTCAAGAAACAAATATTGAAACAAGGACTTGGGCAGATCATAGCCCAATGACAATTAAATGGAAGGGACAAAAAAAAAGATCGAGATGGACATTAAATAATACTATTTTAAAGGAGAAAGATTTTATACAATGCATGGAGAAGGAATTGGCTTTTTTCTTCAGAGAAAATAAAAAAGAAGATACTTCAACGCAGAATGTTTGGGATACAATGAAGGCATATGCTAGAGGTCTGATAATAGATTATACAAGAAAAAAGAATATTAGGAAAAGGCAAGCTTCTAAGGTCTTGGAAGATGAGTATAAAAGACTTGAAAAAGAATTACAGAAAATGCCACAGAAAAAGGATATTAAATTGAAGCTGGATGTAATTAAACATAAAATGGAATTAATAGAGAAAGAAGAATTGGCACAGAAAATCAGAAATTCTGAACAGAATTATTTTGAAGATGCAAATAAACCAGGTAGATGGCTAGCATATAAATTGAGAAAGGAGAAGGAATCAAGAAAAATATTGAAGCTAATAGATGATCAAGGCCAAGTTTGTTATGGTAATAAGGAGAAAAAAGAAATTATTCGAGATTTTTATGGGCAATTCTATAAACAAGAGAATATTGATGAGGAAAAAGTCAAACAGTATTTACAGAATGCTAATTTACCGAAGATACCTAAAGAGACTGAAGAAATGCTAGAAAGCAATATAACAATGATGGAATTAAATGAAGCATTTAAGAGACAAAACAATGGGAAAGCACCAGGTCCAGATGGGCTTCCGGCAGAATTCTATAAAACATTTCAAGAATCATTGAGCATCACATTGTTAGAAGTTTTGAATAAAGTTATGTTAAAAAAGATGATACCCAAAACATGGTCAGAGGCTTATATCACACTTATTCCAAAAGAAGAGACTGACCCACTGCAAATTAAGAATTATAGACCTATTTCTTTATTGAATGCAGACTCTAAAATCTTTGCTTCAATTTTAGCAGAAAGACTTAAAAAATATTGAAATAATTTTGTTCACTCAGATCAAAATGGATTTCTGCCAAAGAGACAAATCAGAGACAATATGAGAGTAATCTTGGATACTTTGGAATACTATGAGGCTCATCCTGAAAAGCAAATGGCTTTGATATTCCTAGATGCTCAAAAGGCATTTGACAACGTGAACTGGAGATTTATGTTATTACTATTGGAACAGATGGGTTTTGCTAAAAAATTTACTCAAGCAATAGAAGCCATATATAATAAACAGACAGCAAAGGTAATGATGGAGGGGGAATTTACAGATTTTATTAATATAAGAAAAGGCACAAGACAAGGATGTCCCCTATCTCCTTTGCTATTTGTGTTGACCTTGGAAGTGTTGAATAGAAATATTAGGGATGATAAAAGCATAAAAGGAATGAAAATTAAGAAGGAAGAATTTAAGTTATTGGAAAAGATTGAGACATATGGGGAGGTGGCTGGTTTGAAAATAAAGATAAAACAAAGATTTTGACAAAGAACATGCTATTGAGACAGAGAGAAGAACTGGCAGATCTTTTGAAAATCCAAGTTACAAATAAGGTTAAGTATCTGGGGATATATTTGACAACAAGATGTAGCACATTAAAAGAGAATAATTATTTTAAACTCAAACAACAGATAGCTACAGATTTGAAGAAGTGGGAAAATTTGCCATTGTTAATAGGGAGAATCTCAACAATCAAGATGAATATTTTACCCAGAATTTTATTTTTGTTTCAAACAATACCAATTAGGCTTGGAAAATACTATTTTGAAGATTTAAATAAAATTATGTTGAAGTTTATATGGCAAGGTAAAAAAGCGATAATAAAGCTAAAGCTTTTGCAAGACGCTAGAATTAGAGGAGGTTTTGGCCTGCCTAATTGGGAATTGTATTATCAAGCTGCAAGTTTGATGTGGGTCAAAGAATGGATAACATTAAGAAAGCATAGATTGTTGACATTAGAAGGGCATGATTTGCTGTTGGGCTGGCATGCTTTTTTATGGTATAAGGGAACTAAAACACAGGGCTATTTTAGAAGACATTATATACGGGAGTCTTTGTGGTTAAACTGGGAGAAGATAAAAAGACAATGTTATTTGAAAATTCCAGTTTGGTTATCGACTATTGAAGCATTTTCCTATCCTATAATTTATAAGAAGGAACAAACAGTTAGATATGGGGAACTATTGGATGAAAAGGGTGAATTTAATCGATCCAAAACTTAGAGGAACAAGGTATAAGGATGAATTGGTTTTCATATGCGCAAATACATTCAAGGTATGATGAAGATTCTAAAAAGGAGGGATTCTATGATAAGCAGACTGATTTAGATAAGATTTTGATGGGTACTGATGAGAAGGTGATTAAAAAATTATAGGTTATTTACTGGGAATGAAATTAGAGGAAGAACAGGTTAAAGAAACTATGATTGCTTGGGGGAAGAATTTTGGATATGGGATTGATCTAGAGAAATGGCAAAAATTGTGGTCTCAAAATTATAAAATGACAATGTCAACAGCATATAAACTTGTATAAGATGTTTTACAGGTGGCACTTTCCCCCGACAAGAATAGCAAGAATGTTTAAGAACAAATCTGAAAAATGCTGGAAATGTCATCAGATACCCGGCTCATATTACCATATGTGGTGGACTTGTGAGGACGCTAGAGAATATTGGACTAAAATTCGCATGTGGTTTGAAAAAATGACAAAGAAACACATAGACTTGAAACCAGAGATCTTCTTATTGGGAATTTTACCTGATTTATATAGTAAAGATTTGAAATACCTGATTGTAAATGTATTAACAGCAGCTAGGATTGTATTTGCTAAAAATTGGAAGAATGAGAAAATTCCATTACAGGAAGAAATTATTAAGAAAATATTAGAATGTGCTGAGATGAGTAGATTGACATTTGAAATTAGAGAGCAAGAGGATAAACAATTTTATGAAATTTGGGATCTTTTTTATCAAAGGCTAGATGATAAGATATGATAATAGAATATTTAGAATGCTAGACAGTAAGGAATATCTTTATTTTGCTATTTTGTTATTACTTTGTTATTTGATGCTATATTTATAAAGGGTTTTTTAGGATTGATTTGGTATGATTATATGATTTGTTACAGAATAAACTGGTTAAAGTATTGTTATCTCATAAAGCATGAATGATTAAAAGTATAGTCAAAAATTTCTTTTTCTTTAGTGATATTAGGATATATAAGTTTGGATTGACAATATGAGTTGTTATGTAACATAATTGTAATTGAGACTACAAAATGAATGAACAAAAATGATGAACCAACTGACACACTGGATGTACATATGAGAGTTGATGTTTTAATGTTTTGTTTGTCTTGTTTGTTTGTAGAAAATTAATAAAATCTTTAAAAAAAAAAAAAAAGAATATCCTTTTCATATTTTTGATCCAGCATACATGTCAATACTCTGAACAAATATTTCTGGGTATAAGTTGAAATATCTTATTTAACTCACAGTCAATGCAGTAAGACAGAATATTGGAAATAAATTGATCTGTTATGTGCCATAAATTTTGTGTCAATTCTTAGTGACCACATAGATAGATTTTCTCCAGAAAAATTTTTTCCTAACTTGGTCCTTCAAATCTTGTATCACCATTTTAATTGAGTCACTTTGCAGCCAGTCAGCATCTTATTCTTTCCCGAATTAAATCTTTCTATAGAGAACTAAAAAATATTTCATAATTTTAGTCTCCAAAGTTGGAAAATTGATCCTGGCCATTTGTTCCTCAAATAAGAGCTCAAAATTGATTTGCTCAATGATACTTTTTAAAGATTTTTTTTCATAGATATCTAGGCAATGAAAAAAAAGAATGCCAGAGACAAGTAACTATGTGCTTTATTCACTACAGAAGGGTTTTCAATTATGTCAAACCTGTCAGACATTGGAATGTGCTTAGAAAAATGAAAATTCCAGAACATCATGAACAAATACACTGAGCTGTGGTGGCAATGTGGTTCGAATGCAGTATTATAGGCTAACTCTGTCCAATGCCAAGTGTTATGTCCTGGGCATGGGCGCAAGAATGGAGATGAGACATTGGACTGTGACTTCAACTCTTTATTAAACAAGAAAGACTGGAGCAGAAAACCTGGGCAGCAGTAGCTCTTTTATACAGCTTGCTGCCATTAAACAACCAATGAACTGAGTCTATTGCTTTCACAAGCGTCCAATCAGGGGCTTCCGTTAACAGCCAATCAGACTGGCCAAACCTGACCAATCACGACTCGCTATTCACGGTCCAATAAGAATTGCAGGATTACAAGCCTGTTGTAGGACGAAGCTGTTTTGGTTGTTTCGCTGCGATGGTTTAATCCATAACACCCCTCCCCCCTTGGTTCCATCTGAGGGGTGGGGTGATGTATTCATGCAGATAAGCAGGCCGTTCACCTGTCTGCTCGACCTGCGCTGTTCCACCGGGTTTCGTTCTGGTTCTGGTTCTGGCCCCGGTGGGCTGTCCGCTGGGCTGGATAGTGAAGACTTTAGTTCCGGGTTGCCCTTGTCGGTGCTGTCTTCCGGGTTCCCTGGATCCACCTCCGTTGAGGTGTTGTCACATGGCGAGGCCGCTCCCCGGTCCGGTTCTCCCTCGGATGGTGAGTATCCCCTGGGCTGTTGGGTTTCGATTTCTTCTTCGTCCTCCTCCATGTTCCTCCCCCCCCCAAGCTGGAGATTCTGGCGATATTCGGGAACGGAGTTGGTCTATGTGGTGTTTCCACATCTTACCATCTGCTGTTTGTAGATGATATGATCGGGGTCCCGTAAGTTGCGTTATGGTAGCGGGGACCCACAATGGGTCGCCCGAGAAGTTTTTCACAAACACGAGGTCACCTTCCTAGAATTCCTGACACTTACT
Source organism: Hydrophis major (assembly GCA_033807585.1). NCBI lineage: Eukaryota > Metazoa > Chordata > Lepidosauria > Squamata > Elapidae > Hydrophis > Hydrophis major. The sequence continues at coordinate 204,760,988 of CM066330.1, read as the reverse complement.
GCTGGATCCCAGGGGCTGTTCTGGCATGTAGTTTGGGTGGAGGCGATCAAGATGCGAGCGAAGTTTCCGGCCCATCAGGAGTTCTGCTGGGGTTTTGTTCGTGGTGCTGTTTGGGGTTATGTGTTGAATAAAAAGCATTCAGTTTATTTTGTCGTCAATGTCGCCATGGTATATTTTATGCAGGGTCTGTTTTACAAATTGAACCATTCGCTCAGCCCTACCATTGGCTGCAGGGTGAGCTGGCGATGTTAAGGCATGGCGGATGCCGCAATCTGCCAGGTATTGTTCGAATGGCAGAGCAGTGAATTGGGGGCCATTATCTGAGACGAGGACATCAGGAAGTCCGTGGGTAGTGAATAGTTTATTCAGTTTTTTAGTGACTGCGTTTGTGGTGGTGCTTTCCATTTTTTGGACTTCAAGCCAGTTTGAATAGGCATCCACCGTTAAGAGGAAAGTGTGTCCTCTTGTGGGTCCCGCAAAATCGATGTGGATACGGGACCACGGGCCTCGAGGCATTTCCCACTGAGTTGGGGGGGGTCTTTGAAGAAGCGGGGCGAGTCTCCTGGCATTTACTGCATTTTGCTACCCAAGTTTCTATTTGTCTAACTAAACAAGGCCACCATGCGTAACTCCTGGCCAATGCTTTCATCCGCATGGTGCCTGGATGTCCCTCGTGCAGCATTTTCAATACCCTATATTGTAGCTTTTCCAGGACTATGACTCCGTCTCCCCATACTATGCAACCCTTCTGGGAGAACAGTTCCGTTTGACGATTTTTAAATGGTTTAACCATGTCATCAGTTTCACTGATCGGCCAACCGTGTTCTACCCAGCTGAGGACTCGTGCCAAAATAGGGTCCTTTTTTGTCTCTAAAGCTATGTCTTGAGCGGTTAATTGTGGCGATTTGAGGGTTTCTATTTGTAGTATGGTTACGGTTGGAGCAGGGTCCTTTATAATGTCTGGTAGTGGCGAGTGGTTCAAAGCGTCAGTGTGGGGAATGGTTTTCCCCAGGCGATGATGCAATCGGTAATCGTAGGCGGCTAAAAATTCTGACCAACATGTCATTCTTGCTGATAATATATGGGGAGTTTGTTTGTTTCCCGCCAAAATCCCAAGTAGCGGCTTGTGGTCTGTAATTATGGTAAAGGGTCTCCCATATACATATTCATGGAAACTTTTAATTGCGGATACAATAGCGAGGGCCTCTTTATCAAGTTGACTGTGGTTCCTTTCGGTTTTAGACAAAGTTCTCGAAAAGAACGCAATGGATGCCTCATTTCCATTTGGGAGGACGTGGCTTAGGATGGGTCCTATTCCAAATGGTGAGGCATCACAGGTGACTGTCAAAGGGAGAGTTTCGTTGTACTGCATTAATACAGCATCAGAAGTTAAAAGGTCTTTTATCCCTTTGAACACTATCTCTTCACGCCATCCCCAAACCCAAGGCGCCTTTTTATCGAGGAGTCTATGTAGGGGTTCGGCTACAGTTGCAATACAGCTAAGGTTGGAACTGGGTCCTCTATGACGTCTGGTAGTGGAGAGCGGCTCAAAGCGTCAGCGTGGGGAATGGTTTTCCCTGGGCAGTGTTGCAATTGGTTATCCTAGGCGGCTAAAAATTCTGACCAACGCGTCATTCTTGGTGATAAGATATGGGGAGTTTGTTTGTTTCCCGCCAAAATCCCAAGTAGCAGCTTGTGGTCTGTAATTATGGCAAAGGGTCTCCCATACACATATTCATGGAAACGTTTAATTGTGGATACAATAGCGAGAGCCTCTTTATCAAGTTGACTATGGTTCCTTTTGGTCTTAGACAAAGTTCTCGAAAAGAACGCAATAGGTGCCTCATTCCCATTTGGTAGGACATGGCTTAAAATGGCTCCCACTCCAAATGGTGAGGCGTCACAGGTAACTGTCAAGGGTAGAGTATACAGCATCAGAGGTTAAGAGGTCTTTTACTTGTTGGAATGCCCTTTCTTCACGCCGTCCCCAGACCCAGGAAGCCTTTTTGTCGAGAAGTCTATGTAGGGGCTCGGTTACGGTCGCCTTCTGGGGCAAGAAGATGTTATAAAAGTTAATGAGTCCCAGGAAGGCTTGGAGATCTGTCTTATTCCTAGGTCTTGGGGTGTTTTTGATTGCAGTTAGTTTTTTTTTGGTGGGGTGGATTCCCTGTCTGTTGAGAAGGTATCCCAGGAACTCCACTCTCTCCGTACAAAGTTGGCACTTGTCTCGTTTTACCTTAAGACCTGCGTCTTTGAATTTCTGCAGGACTTTTCTGAGCAGTTGTCCTAATACTTCTTTAGTGGGGGCAGCTATTAAGACATCGTCAAAATAAGGCACAATGCCTTTTATGCCTTGTAATAGTCTCTCCATTAAACTTTGGAAAATGTCCCGTGCCACGCTTACTCCAAATTGGAATCTATTGCACTTAAAGGCGCCTCTATGTGTTACTATTGTCTGGGCTTCTGAAGTTGCTGTGTCCACAGGGAGTTGCTGGTACGCCTAGGCTAAGTCCAGTTTTGCAAATATTTTTCTGCCACCCAGGGAATGAAGAAGGTGTTGAACCACCGGTACTGGATAAGCGCTCTGTTGAAGAGCATGATTTAGGGTGGCCCGATAGTCCCCGCAAATTCTTAATGAACCATCTGGCTTCATGGGGGTTTCTATCGGGGTTTCCCTACTGGTGTGGTCAATCAGTTCCAATCCGCCCTGGGCTATCAGTTTATCTAGCTGCTCATCGATTTTAGGTTTTAAGGCAAAAGGTACTCGACGGGGTTTAAGCTGAATGGGAGCTACATCGGGGCTGAAATTAAATGATATAGGGGTCCCCTTGTACTTGCCTAATGTTCCTGTTAACACATCCTGGAATTCCTGGATGAGAGTCTCTTCCCAGTCATCATTTCTGATATGGTGTGTGCTGGCTAGTTCAATTCCGAGTGGGGTGAACCACTATAGCCCTAACAAGCTGGGTCAGTCACAATCGATGACAGTTAAGGGAAGCGTTGCTGTGCGGTCCTTGAATGATACTTGGACATTACTGGAACTGACAACTGGGATTCTGTTTCCCTGATAGTCTTTCAGGATGATTCGCTGCATGCTGAGGTCTTGGCGGGAGATGGCAGGGATCAGTTGCTTGAGGGTTTTCCAGGATACCATCGACAAGGACGATCCCGAATCGACTTCCATTACACATGGTCGATTCTCAATAGTAACCTTCACTCATATTTTCCTTGCATTGAGCGATAAAGCGTGGCCAATGATAATGGTTTGGTGGGCCTCTTCTTGTCTCGTTGAAAAGGCAGGTGCTTGGTTTCTGTAGTAGTAGTGGTTGTTCCATTGTTGGTTCAGATGGTCCCGGTTCTCAGGAGCTTTGCTTATCTCCCGACAGAGGTTGTTCTCTTTTCGGCTGGAACTGGACTCTCGTCTGCTTCTGCAGACCTTTGCGATGTGGCCTTTTTTCCCAAAGTTACGGCAGAGTGCATCAAGGAATTTGCAATCCGATCGCGGGTGGTTTGCCCCGCAACCTGCACATTGGCATGGACGTCGCTGGTTCCTTTGCTCTCATTCCAAGCAGAGCCAGTTGACCACCTCTTCATCACTGTCTGAGGATGACTCGAGGTCTTCCTGGTGGGAAGTGGTAGCCTGCTTCTCAGTGGCGGTTGGTGCCTTGTTGGCGAGTTGGCGAAGCGGTGCGTTTGCTTGGTGCATTCGAGCAGCTGACTTCCTGGTTGCTTCTGCTGCAGTAGCGTCGGTGATGGCATTGGTAAGGCTGATGTCGCCTTTTGCCATCAGCTTACTCTGCACGTGCAGTGCATTAAATCCCAGAATTATTCGGTCTCTTAGGGCTTCCTCTAAGTTTGCAAAACCACAAAGGCCTCCTAGGTTCCAGAGGTCAGCTATGAAATTACAAACACTCTCGTCCTTCCGTTGGTCCCTCTGGTAAAACTTGTGTCTTCATATCAGTGTAGGTACTGCGGGTGCGTAAGGATTGGAGGATTGGAGTGAGGGTGTCCCAATCCATGGTCTTCACTTCTGCCGGTTTTGCTAGTGCTTTAGCCATCTTGAAAACGGCGGGGCTGCAATGAGTCAGGAACACCACTCGTTTCTTGCCAGACGTAGCATCTTTTAAATTGTTGGTCTCCAGGAACATCTGGAAGCAGTCTATATACGAGTCCCAGTCTTTGGTTGCTGGGTCGAATGGAGCGGGTGGTATGGCGCAGCTAGTCATCTTACCGTCTGTTTCGTGCGCTCTTTCATCACATGCTCTTTCTTTGTCCGATATGTTCTAGTCAGCTCTATTGTCTCCGTATCCCATCCTCATCGCCAGTGTTATGTCCTGGGCATGGGCGCAAGAATGGAGACGAGACATCAGACTGTGACTTCAACTCTTTATTAAACAAGAAAGAATGGAGCAGAAAACCTGGGCAGCAGTAGCTCTTTTATAGAGCTTGCTGCCGTTAAACAACCAATGAACTGAGTCTATGGCTTTCACAAGCGTCCAATCAGGGGCTTCTGTTAACAGCCAATCAGACTGGCCAAACCTGACCAATCACGACTCGCTATTCATGGGCCAATAAGAATTGCAGGATTACAAGCCTGTTATAAGATGAAGCTGTTTCGGTTGTATCGCTGCGATGGTTTAATCCATAACACCAAGAGTTCAATTCTGATTGGTTCAAGGTTGATTCAGCTTTCCATCCTTCCAAAATAAGGAAAATGAAGACCCGATTGCTGGGGCCAATATGCTGACATTTATTAACCACTCATAGAGTGTTGTAAGCACTATGAAGTGGCAGATAAGTCTAAATGCTTTTGCTATTGCTACATATTTAAAGACAAATCCTTAAAATATTTGTATGTTTTAATTTTCACAAATGGCTTATCTAAGGATGGCGTATTTTTCATGTATTTTAGTTAACAATTTGAGAACCTACTTATTTGTGGATGGGATCACATGAAAATATAAACAGGATACAAGATACATTTTCATGGAAAATCACATATACATATAAAAGAATATCTGGATTGAAAAAAGATGAGTGCAGTTCTATAACTGGGAAGCAAAACATCAATAATCTACATTATGCTGATAATTCTACTCTGATTGCTCAAAATGCAAATTATCTGCAAATTGTACTAATGAAAATCAAGGCAAAGTCCATAATAAAAATGAGACTAAGATTAAATTTAAATTAAAAAACCAGGTACAGCCAATAGCCTGTGAAATGATAAAGATATTGAAATGGAAGATTGCTTCTATCTTTAAGAATCAAAGATCAAGCAGCAGTCAAAGATACACTGCAGATTAGCAGTTGGTAAAATAGCAATGAAGGTCTTAGAAAATATATTAAGATGCTAAGAATGTCTATGTCTATAAGGACCAGAATCATACAGCAATGATTTTCCCTCTGACATTTTATGAAAGTGAAAGTTTATACAAACATAAAATGAAATGAAATAATAAAACAGAATAAAACAAGTATTTGTGTTTTCAGATTTTTAAAAATTTATTTATTATTGAATTTATATTGCCACCTATTCACCCATGGCAATTCAAAGCCGCTTAATTGCATTTGCAAAGTGGCTCATCAGTAACAACATCTTTGCCTTAGCAAGAGGTACATTCTATTCTTCTAAAATTTAAGTCAGTTACTTTGACTGTGTCTAATCTTAAAAAAGAGTAAGCAGAAGAAAATACTTGGTGGTGGTGCTGTTTTCTCTTTGTTTATTTTTGTTTAGGAGATGATGTTGTTGTTGGGTTTTTTCTGACAAATTGTTACACAAAGAACAGGTACAGATAAAATGTAAAGAGAAGTTTTTGAAGAGAACAGTGATCCAGTAACAAAAGAAATTAAAATTTGAAAGGTGTTTAGTAAATGCAATTTGGAAAAGCATCAATCATGTTTAAAACATGTAGTAAGACAATATATAAGTCCATTATAGAGAAGTATGTGTTGTTTTAGGTTCAATTGTGTTAAGTTCTGCGCATGGGTGCAAGGAACGGAGACGAGGCAGTGAACAGTGAACTTCAACTCTTTATTAATCATTCTGAACAGAGCAAAAACCGAGGGCAGCAGCAGCCTTTTTATAGGGCAGGCTGCTGACCTATTAGCCAATGAGAAACATGGAAGTGTTAAACCCTTGAACCAATGAGAGTGGCTCGCTAACAGCCAATCAGATTCTCCAGAACAGACCAATCCGATATCGCTATTATCGGCCAATCAGAAGTGCAGGATTAGAACCCTGCTTTTTCTTTAAGCTTTGTTAAAACTTTATTTAAGCGCTTTTATTAGTTCATAACAAATTGTGTGACAGGTATGTCAGAACTTATGGTATTAGGAAACATGAGGAAATCTAGGCCCGAACAATGCTTGCACATAAATATATAAAGGCCTATCTTGGTTTAAATGTTTAATTCTCATGATGGACTAGTACAGATTTGGATTATATTTATAAACAGATCATAATAGTGAAAAGTGAAGGCAAGGTTATATTTTACCATTAAGATAGGCCTGTTCTGAAAGAGAAAAAGTGAATATGATCATTATTGACAGCAATGGTCAAAATAAGATTAGTATTATAAAAGACAAGAGGGATGAAGGGTTTGGTCTATCAACATTTTTACATTATAGTGGTTTCAGTTCTTGCATCATCCAAAGCTAACTCATGACAGGAGAGTTTTACTTCCTTCAATGGTGTCATTGCTGTGCTGTACTCAGGGCATCAGCTGGCCTTAATCCAGCTCTGCCTACAGGCTTGCTTATAGATATATGTATATGAATGAATGTTGATGATAACTTTCCTTGACAGATTCACTAATACCTACAGTTTTCTATCATAAATAACAAAATGAAATAGTAAGAATGGGCCATTACAGTTAGCCTTTTTCAAATAATTGTGTGTCATTACCATGTGTCCTGTGCTTCTGCATTTATAGAAACATCAGTGAGGAAAAGGAAAATTGCTGTCTTTTGTATGTGTGGGCATGGAAAAATACATAATAACACAAAGTAAATGGACATAAATCTCTGATAATTTTTTTATCTCAATTTGGTCCCCATTCTATGCTATTTCTTCTTATAAATGAACCATACAAAGCCTTTTCCTTAATAGCATATAGTATAATAGTAGTTATGCCTGTTTCATGGAACTCTGTTTTTGTTTTTCTGTTCTTAAATATTACCAATAACATAATTTATGATAAGGCTTCCATCATAGTTGCACTCCTATTGCCCCATAATTACAGATTGCAGAAAGCAGGATGGAATTTGCTTATTCTAAGAATATTGCTTGGTCATAAACTGAATTGGCCTCTACATTTGATAATGAGATTGTGTGTGCATGTGTATGCATGTGTATGCATGTGTGTGCATGTGTGTTTGTGTTTGTGTGCATGTGTGTTTAGAGAGATGCATTATATCCCTAAACTGTCATGTTATCTGCTGCAACACTTTGTGAACACTGTGAATATCAGAGAGAAATAGATCACAGCACTTCCATTTTCAAGTATCCTTTTTATATTATAAACTGGGAGAGTCCCTGTAGGGCCTAATCTACTACTGCCAAGGTAACTATTTTGGTTTCCTCAGAAGAATTTTATTTTTACTCTTGTTCTCAAACTACAAATCCAACAACAAATTTCACATGAAAACTGTTAGGAATACACACTCTAGCAGAACGTGCAACGGCAGTCTAGCAGGCAGGCAAATGATGTGAGATAAACGTTGTTGTAGTTTACACTCAGTAAAACAGATACACTGTGCCAGTTAAATAGTTTTTTATTCCAGCAAGAGTTATAGCATAGTCAAATAGTCCATATGTCATACACTAGTTCAGTCCATCCAGGGATTAATCAGTTGCAAAGTCCAGTGTCAAAAAATAGAGGTCAGTAAACTCACAAATAATCAGTCCAGCAATATATCTCTTTTGCAGTCAGGGATATGAAGAAAATCAAACCTCTTTTCTTCGTTTCAGCAACAGCAGGAAAAACACGCAGTTATCACCATCAATCCAACATTGTCAGCTATCCAGTAAAAGCCAGCGAACAGTGAGCTCTCTTGCTCCCTCTTATGGTGATTTTACAACCGCACTCAAAATACATGTTTTGCAGTTAAAGCGATACAGAGTCCCTGTAGGGCCTAATCTACTACTGCCAAGGTAACTATTTTGGTTTCCTCAGAAGAATTTTATTTTTACTCTTGTTCTCAAACTACAAATCCAACAACAAATTTCACATGAAAACAATGCAATTCATAAAATGGGAAACATAGTTTAAAACAAGAAAAGGGAGAGAGGGAGAGCAGCCCAGTACCAACTGGTTGTAAAGCTGAAACAAACTATGGAAATAATTTCTATGAAAATTTATTATTTGTTACTAAAGGATATTTCACTGACATCATTTAAGACAAAATATAAACTTCACTTCAAACATATTAAGAGAATAGAATATCCCTGAATGCAACTAAATCCTTTATTATAGATTACTTGCTACAACATATTTCTGAAATTAAGAAGCAAAAGAAAATACGGAATATTTTGGATAAAAGAAAAAGAAAAGAAAAGATTAAGATTAGGATAGAAATAGAAGTATGTACTAATTATGAACATGTTACAATAAAGCAAAGCTTATCTTACCAACTTTTCTTTTCTTACCTTACCCTACCTTAGCTCACCTTATCTCAACCTACCCTACCTTCAGGGGTGGGATTCTTCCGGTTCGCACCTATTCACTAGAACCAGTTGTTAACATTCTAAGCAGTTCAGAGAACCTGTTGTTAGAAGAAATTACTGGCCTAATCCTGTAAGGAAGGCAGGAAGGAAACATTCTGGTGCTGCTTACAGAAACTGCCTCTCCGTTAACTCTTATTACATTCTTGGCAGGACTAGACTTCCTGTCTCTGGAACTTCTCTGGAGGTTTTTTCCTCTCCTTTGCTGGTACATTGCTTGTGTGGAATGTTTGATTATTCAAAGTTACAATGGCACTGAAAAAAGTGACTTATGACCATTTTTCACACTTATGAAAAGTGTGAAAAAGTGCAGCATCCCCACAGTCATGAGAGTCCAGGCAAGGAGATGCGTGCCTCGATGTGAGTGATATTGAGTTGGCCACACCCAGCCAATAACATGACCACCAAGCCATGTCCACCCAGTCACATGACCACCAAGCCACACTTACCACCTAAGCCACACCCACAGAACCTGTTGTTAAAAAATTTGAATCCCACTCCTGCGTACCTTACCTTATCATCCTATCTTATCCTATCCTATACTGTTTTATTTTATAATATCATGCCTCATATCATTTTATCTCATCTTATCATTAAAGTTCAGTAAAATTTTGCTGAAATATCAGAAGGAAACATATGATAAAATGAGCTAATTTTTTTAACTATAATATACAAATGGACCAATGGGAATTTGTGTGATTGAAAGTATTAAAATGTATATTATGCTCTAACTTAAAGAGAACTTTTATAAAATATCATTGTATTTGTCAATAAAATTATCAAATTGCACTTTATCTAGAAGGTATAAATATACTTTGAATCTTTGCTGGAATTATGAATGACATAAACATAATATTTTATCATGGTTGGTAAACAAGTCTTGTAAACAAGTCATAATTTGGATACAAATTATATGCATTAATTTAGAAAATTGTAAAAAATAAAATACAACTAAAACCAGAGATTTTATTTTTGGACTAATAAACAAACAACTAGAAAAATAGTCATAGAACTTTTACATAAGACAACTGCTGTAAGATTATTACATGCTCAAAACCTCCAACAACATAATGGTGGTGACGACAGTGCAACTTAGGAAAATGGTTAAATGCCTTAATTTGATTAAAGAAAAGACAATACTCCTTATAGAAACTCCTTAAAGAATTTTTACATGGAACAGTAAAAATGCATTTATGTTTTGTGGTTTGATTACGAGAAAATCATGGACAATAGAAAAATGTTAGCTTTTTTGTAACCATAGAATGAGATAATTTTGTAATTGCTGTAAAGGAAATTGGAAACTAACTTCTTTCTTTCTGCACTTTTACTTTTCTCTTTTTCTTCTTTCCTTATCGCTCCTGCTCTTAATTAATTTGTGTTAGCTTCATGTGCTGTATAAAACCAATTAAAAAAATTATAAAGCATAAAAATAACTAAAATATTTTTCAGGAAAAATATATATAACACAAATAAGAAACAATAATTTAACATTTTGTTTTAAATTTTTTACAATATTTTCAATAACTTATTTTGAGTTTGTAGGTTCCTGAGTGTGTCTTGGTGAACTCTCACATGTCTTTGACCTACACCAGAGTTGTCAAACTCGATTTAATTGAGGGCTGCATCAGGATTGTGTTTGACCTCGGTGGGATGGGTGATGGTGGGCATGACAGCTCAATGTTATTGAGGCTCCATTTTCAGCCATGACAGCTTTCTGCAGCCCTCTGCCAGTGAAACGGAGCCAGGGCAGGTCGCATGTGGCCTCCCCGAGCTCCATTTTCACTGTCAAAGGGCTGCAGGAGGTCATTGTAGCTGAAAATGGACCTCCCAAGTTGAGTTTTCACTGGCAGAGGCACTGCAGGCTGATCCTTTGATGTTTCCAGGGGGCCCCGTGGGCCAGATCCAAGCACTTCATGGGCCAAGATTTTTTTTAATAGTGGAAAAAACAATTGGATTGCTTTGACCTTGCTATTGCATATAAATCTTTTAAAAAGCTATACAAATATAGCATCAATCTATATCAGAGGTGTCAAACTGGCAGCCCATGGGCCACATGCATCACATGCAGGCCACACCTATCCTTACTCCGTGAAGGGAAAAAAATGTCACAATACATCACATGACGGAAATGTAATGCCATGAGAGTGACACCCATGATCTATATCTACTTAAACTTGTTTTTCCCTGAGATAATGTGTTGCTATAAAAGGAAGCTTCATAATTGTATTCTTTGTCAAGCCAAAGTACTTTTTTTGTTTTAAATCTGAAGTACTCTATATACTTTTCTATGTTTGTTATTCTATAGTAAGATAGAGGGAGCATAGTAAGATACAGTTAAATGGGGGTGCAATAGCTCAGCCCTGAAAGATACTGAGGTTGCCAACTGGAAATCTGGGTTGACAGGATGAGCTCCTGGTACTTGCCCCACTCCTGCCCATCTAGCAGTTAGAAAACATGCAAATGACAGTAAATAAATAGATGCCAATTTATGGATAAACATAGAAGTGTCTTCAGACAACACTAACTCCTAGACATGAACACCACTCCTAGAGTTGGACACAACTGGAAAGAGGAAACCTTTACCTTTACCTTGTTTTTTAAATTAATACTGTTTTTTTTTAAAAAAAATTAATTCTATTTATATTGTGTACTCGAAATGTCTGGCTCTTCCCCTCTCCCATTTCTAGTTTGGAAACTTCAATAATGCACAGACAACCTATTTGTTATCTGAGATTTGGTTGTATTTACTCAGCTACATGCGAAACCACTTCAAATTGCCCATATTTCTTTTGATTAGGTCATTATAGCTGAAACCCAGGAGGGCTCTCACCATGGTCTCTGCCCTAATGTATTTGCATAGACCTGAAATTTTCGGCCTCAGTTATTTTTAGGCCACTTTGGAAAGCTTGAAATGTTACATATTGGCCGAGAAAGAAAGAACCATTTTAGTCAGATTGTTGAGATCAGCAGTCTCTTAGCTTCAGATGTAAAATGAGATTTTAAAAAAGGCACTGAAGTATCAAAGACTGTATGTGTCAGGAAGGAAGAATACATTTAAGGAATTGAATGAAATGATGTCTGATTACAGTTTAAAGCTGATTGTACTATGGTAGGAGAATATGACTTGTTTTCAGTATTAATTATACCTGAAAATATTTTTGTTCTGTTTTACTATCAGAGTCCCTGGCATCTTGCCCAAAACTTTGTGTCCTTTAATATCAGTAAGTGTCCTCGGGTGACATCGGTTGCATACCTGATTACTTTCCTGACTCTGGTTTTCATCAGTGTTGTTGGCTTCCTGAGACTTATACAAACTGTGCTTTGTTATTTGTAAGACAATTGATTGAGCTTCTTTATTTGTGACTTCTGTTTATAGGTAAATTTATTTAGCTAGGATTCCCAGACCTGGGTTACAAACATCCAGGCAACCATTCAAAGGCAGCAGTGAGATACAGATATTTTAACTCTTTGCTGCTGTCTAAAGATTATATGGATTTTTATTATATGGATTTTAAGTGCAGGTAATCATCAACTTACGACCACAATTGATCCCAAATTTCTGTTGTTAAGTTTCTGTTGTTTATGACTTTTCTTGCCACAGTTGTTAAATGAATCACTGCAGTTGATAAGTGAATTATGCGGTTATTAATCTGGCTTCCGCCATTTGCTTGTCAGAAGCCATCTGGAAGGCGATTGTTAAGTGAATCTGGCTTCCCCATTGACTTTGCTTCACAAAAGGGGATCACATGACCTTGGGGTGCTATAACAATCAAAAGGATGAACCAGTTGCCAAGCATCTGAATTTTGATCACATGTTCATGGAGATTGTACAAAGGTTATAACTGTGAGAAATGGCCATAAGTCACTTTTTTCAGTGCTGTTTAACTTCAATGGTCACTAAATGAATTGTTGTAAGTCGAGGACTACCTGGAGTCCAAATGAGCATAAAGATTTACTGTAAGCTTGAGCTGTCTACAAGAATCTGAACTTAAAGTGAAGGGAAATTAGCAAGTAGAAGGAAATTAAAAGTAGAAAGAATTCAAGGAGGGCTGGAAGTTAGCTCTCTTGTAGGTATGAAAAGCTCGTGATTGATGATGCATTTGACCCAGTCTTAGTATCTTCTACACAGGACTCTGGAACTATTCAAAAAAACCCATCATCTTACAATTGCTTTTAGAGTATGCCATAAATCTATATTTGTATATGACTTATTTTGTAGACACTGCTTGGTTTTTATTTTTATAAAACCACATTGGGAGCCTCTCGGGAAAAGGGCTAGGTGGATTATAAATGCTTGAAATAAAGGCATAATTAAATAGCAACAGCAGCTTCTTGACACATTTTCCATAAAGTTCTTTTAATCTTTGTTGTGAATGAATAATACCAATAAAGTTATCTTGAGCTTGAAGTCTAGTGCAGGGTTCTGGCCCTGCACTTCTGATTGGCTGTTAATGGCAGGATTGGATTGGTCTGTTCAGGAGCATCTGATTGGCCATTAACAGGCCATTCCCATTGGTTAACGGAGCTAGTGCTCCAGGATTGCTATTGGTTGAATAGTTAATAAGTTGCCTATATAAGGAAGGCTATAGCAGCCCTCCAGTGAGCTGTCACAACATGTAAATAAAGAGTTTGAAGTTCACTGTTTCTACCGGCTCGTCTCCATCATTCGCACCCATGCTCCAGACTTAACACTGGCGACGAGGGTGGGATTGGATGACATCAGAGCCAACTAAGACAACTAAGCACATGGCTGAAGCACACAACGGCGGAACCATGTCCGGCGGTGTAATACCACCCGCTCCGTTCGATCCAGCTCAAGAGGACTGGGAGTCCTACATGGACCGTTTTCAAATGTTTTTGGAAATGAATAATCTGAAGGATGCCACAACCGGGAAGAAACGGGTGGTATTCCTAACGCACTGTGGCCCGACAGTATTCAAAATGGCTAAGGCATTAGTGAAACTGGCTGAAGTGAAGGCCATGGACTGGGACGTCCTCGAACCGCTACTAAGGGCCCACTATGCACCAACCGTTCCAATGCTCGTAAGACGACACGAGTTCTATCAAAGAAACCAGCAGAAAGGAGAAAGCATCACGGATTTTGTTGCAGACCTCCAGAACTTGGGAGGCCTTTGCGATTTCACTGACCTAGAGGAGGCCTTGAGAGACTGAGTAGTCCTTGGGTTAGACGCTCTAAACGTACAGAGCAAAATAATGGCAAAAGGCGACATCACCCTTAAAGATGCCATAGCTGAAGCTACAGCAGCGGAGGTGACCAAGAAGTTGGCTGCCCAACTACGCCGAAATCGTGCTCCAGCACACCAACCGGCGGGCGAAGTTTCACCTAATGCAGAAGGGCAGCTACAGACGGCCCACCATGAGGACCTCTCTTTGTCGTCAGACAGCGATGAAGAAGAGGTCCATTGCCTGCGGTCCGATCGGGACCATTACCCGAAGTCCCAGCAACCGTGCGCTGGCTGCGGGATCAACCATGACCGCTCCGTTTGCAAATTCCGCGACGCGCTCTGCCTCGAGTGCGGAAAACGAGGCCACATCGGACGGGTCTGCCGAAGCCTCCTCGGACCCAGCCAGACCTCAAAGGGCACCAATCTCCGCCAATCGACAGGGAATCACCCTGTAAGGCGAGAACCAGCAAACCACTCCTACAGAAACCGACCCGTGAATCGCCTAGTGAGACGGGAAGAGGCCCTCCAAACACTCACTATCGGCCATGCCTCTTCACTGGACGCTAAGAAAATTTGGGTCAATGTGAACATTGAAATTCAGCCTTGCCAAATGGAAGTTGACTCGGGATCGTCTCTTTCAATGGTCTCATGGAAGACCCTCAAGAAACTCATCCCCACTATCTGGCGCCAAGACCTTCAATTCCAACGGCTCATGTTAAAAGACTACCAGGGGAACCAGATTCCAGTCGTAGGATCCAGTCGAGCCTGGGTTGCATTCAAGAACCGCACGGCGTACTTACTCCTGATGGTGATCAATAAGGACCAGCCTAGCCTGTTAGGCCTGCAATGGTTCGCACCACTCGGCATTGAAGTGGCAGGCATTAACCGAATCGGCAGCAGTGACTGGGAGGAAGATCTCACCCATGAATTCAGGGACGACTTCGAGGAAAAGCAAGGCGAGTACAAGCCTTAATCCAAAGATAGCTCACATCTGCCTTAAGCCTTGTCGAGTTCCATTCGCTCTAAAGCCGAAAATCGATGAGCAGCTTGATAAGTTGATAGCCCAGGGTGTTTTAAAGCCAACCGACCACTCCCCATGGGAAACGCCGATTGTGACACCGATTAAGCCGGACGGCTCCATTAGAATTTGTGGAGACTACCGAGCCACCCTAAACCACACCCTGCAACAAAACCCATATCCGGTGCCGGTGGTGCAACACCTCCTCCATTCCCTGGGGGGCGGAAAAGTCTTCGCTAAACTAGACTTAGCTCAGGCTTATCAGCAACTGCCGGTTGACGAAAAAATGGCACAGGCACAGACTATCGTAACACATCGAGGTGCCTTTAAGTGTACGCGGCTTCAATTTGGAGTCAGTGTAGCCCCAGGGATCTTTCAGAGCCTAATGGAGAGACTATTGCAGGGGATCAAGGGCGTTGTCCCCTATTTTGATGATGTGCTCATTGCTGCCCCCACTCCAAAAATCTTACGGGAGCGTTTAAGACTGGTTTTACGAAAATTCCAGGAAGCAGGCCTGAAAGTGAAGAAAAATAAGTGCAAACTGTGTACAGATCATGTTGAATTCTTAGGGCAGTCAGTCAGAATTGTTAGGGCAGTCAGTCAGAATTCTTAATTGACAGTCAGGGTATTCACCCTACCGACAGCAAATAGAGAGCAATAAAAAACGCTCCCAGATCCCAGAACAAGACCGACCTCCAGGCATTCTTAGGCCTCATCAATTTCTATAATGTATTCTTGCCACACAAGGCAACTGTCGCTGAACATTTACATCGTCTATTAGATAAAAAAGCAATTTCGGTATGGGGTCACAAAGAAGAGCAGACATTCCGTAATGTGAAAAAACTACTGACTTCGGATGCCGTACTAATGCAGTACAATGAGACTTTGCCGATAAACATTACATGTGATGCATCGCCTTTTGGAGTGGGCGCCATTTTGAGCCATGTATTACCTAATGGTAACGAAGCCCCTGTTGCTTACTTCTCAAAAACGCTCTCGAAAATTGAGCGGAATTACAGCCAGATCGATAAAGAAGCCCTGGCAATTGTATCAGCTTTAAAAAGATTCCATGAGTATGTGTACGGCCAGGTTTTTACCATTGTAACTGACCACAAACCATTGCTGGGGATCATCGCTGGGGACAAGCCAACTCCCTACATACTGTCTCCCAGGATGACCCACTGGTCAGAATTCTTGGCTCCCTACAATTATCAGCTACAATATCGTTCCGGTAAAGCCATTCCCCACGCCGAGGCACTGAGCCGTGCACTGCTCCCCGAAACTATCAACGATCCTGCACCAATGATGACAGCGCTGTAGATCGAGACACTCCACACACCACCATTAACTGCCCGTGACATCGCGAGAGAAACAAAGCGCGATCCCATCTTAGCACGAGTCCTCACATGGGTGGAACGTGGATGGCTATTGGACCAAGTACCAGACAACTTCGCACCATTCAAAAGTTGTCAAACAGAGTTGTTCTCACAGAAGGGCTGTGTCATCTGGGGCGATAGAGTTATTATTCCAGAATGAATCCAACAGACATTGCTAAGAACCTTGCACGATGGCCACCCTGGCATCGTGTGCATGAAGGGCCTCGCATGAAGCTACACGTGGTGGCCAGGCATCGACAGACAAATTGAATCGTGGGTTAAAACTTGCAAGAGATGCCAAGAAGTAAGCAACGCTCCACCAAAGGCAGCCCCAACCAAATGGAAGACGCCGCAGGAACCCTGGTCCCACATCCATCTGGACTTTGCTGGGCCGACCAAAGGCCACACGTTTTTGCTAACTGTCGATGCCTTCTTGAATTGGCTCGAGATTCACCAAATGAGCAACACGACCGCCGAAGCGGTCATCAAAAGACTGGAAAGACTGTTTGCAACCCACGGATTACCAGACGTTCTGGTATCCGACAACGGGCCCCAATTTACCGCGCTGTCTTCTGAGCAGTACCTGGCTGACCACGGTATCCGACATGTGCTCACTTTGCCTGTGCACCCTGCGGCCAACGGTAGGGCTGAGCGCATGGTACAATCGTCAAAAAGACTCTCCAAAAGATAGACTACGACAACATTGACGAGAAAATCAACCAGATCCTTTTCCTACAGCACATCACACCTCACAGCGTCACCAACAAAACTCCCGCCGAGCTGCTGATGGGACAAAAGCTCCGCTCCCACCTCGATCGGTTACACCCAGCCTATGAACCGGAAAAGCCACTCGGATCCAGCGGCCGATGCCGTACCTTCCAGGTAGGCGATTTAGTATTCGCTAAAAACTTATCGGGCGATCCACTGTGGGTAGAAGCGACCGTAATCTGCATAACCGGCCCACGATCATACCTCGTTCAGTGACCTGACGATAGACTTTGGAAGCGCCACATAGATCAACTATGATCGCGGCTACCGTCTCGCACTTCTGAACTCCCTTATGACCAAACTGAGGGGGGGGGGAGATACAGAGGAAAACGAATGGCAATTAGAGGGAAATATTTTTGAAGAGACTGATAATGGAACTGAAACGCAGGAACAAGAACCAGGGACCGGAGTGAGTTCACCTCAGGGAGTGGCCAATGATATTGGTGATGATGGGAACGCGAACTCGGAACCAGAGGCACCTCTACCATTAAACAACGATCTACCTCAGCAGAAGTGCAGCCAACTGCCAGGCACTTTGCGAAAATCGAAAAGACTAATAGAACAGCTGTCCTACCTTAAGGACTATGTAACCGCGCCCCGTGGGCAGAAGCTGGGGGAAAGGGGTGTTGTGAATGAAAAATACCAATAAAGTTATCTTGAGCTTGAAGTCTAGTGCAGGGTTCTGGCCCTGCACTTCTGATTGGCTGTTAATGGCAGGATCGGATTGGTCTATTCAGGAGCATCTGATTGGCCATTAACAGGCCATTCCCATTGGTTAACTGAGCTAGCGCTCCAGGATTGCTATTGGTTGAATAGTTAATAAGTTGCCTATATAAGGAAGGCTATAGCAGCCCTCCAGTTTGAGCTGTCACAACACGTAAATAAAGAGTTTGAAGTTCACTGTTTCTACCGGCTCGTCTCCATCATTCGTACCCATGCTCCAGACTTAACAATCTTCTTTTCAGAGTACACATTTTTTTTCCTCTGGGATGAATATTGTTATTGGTAATGGGCTCTTGCTGAGAGACAAAAAGCAGTAGCTTCTGTTCATCAGCTTAAATCAAAACAAGAGTTTTCTACTATTTTATGAATAAAGAAAGTGAACATGTTGATGAGGTTGATTGCAGTAGCTGAAGTAGAAAAGATTAAAACAGATGCATGTTTAATAAAGTGTTGAAGGTAATGCAAAGCAAAGGAGATGAAAAGCAACTGATATAACATATTTAGTTAAAACAGAATTTTAAGAGAAGAGTTTTGAAAATGATAGCAGTATTTTTCATTTTTGTAGGAAGAAAAATGAATCACAAATGGGAAAACTAATCATGTATTAATTTGATTTAATTAATAAAATGTAGTTAAATCCAATTTCCAATTTCCAATTCTGTAAATCCACACCTTTTATGGCATACTTGTCACATGTGCAAAAGGACACAGAAATACCAATGTGAAGATACAGAAGCTCCTCACAATGGATCGAGGTCCCAAATCCAAAACCCAGAGATTTTAGGTCAGCTGGAAGGAGAGTAAGTGTGGTCTGGTGAATATCAAAGCTACTGCCCTGGATAAAATGCAGAGCATACAGGAATACATCAGTGAATGACATTCAAAGATGAACTGCTGAGAGAATGTTTGAGGCATCAAACAGGATGTGCCGTGGCAAGATAAGATCATGCATGGAATGTACCATCAACAGATAGCTGAGCTGACTGATATTAGGAAATTCTACTAAATGATGGAAAGACCTAAAGACAGTATTGAGGCACTGATAATAGATGCACAAGAACAGGTACTAAGCATCAGATCTGTAGACCCAAGGTTCACACTATGCTAAAGTCTCAAAGACAGTCTAAGATACAGTAGCAGGGTATAAGATGCAGATAGGAACAGCATACATTGATCAGTATAACCAAGAAGCATTGTGCACAGGAACATCTGCATAGTATATGGGTTAGACCCTATCAAGTCCAGATGTAAGATTCCAAAGAAGATTGTGAAAAATAAAAGGGCTAATGTCCTGTGGGACTTTCAAGAGCCAGGTACTGGTCATTCAACCAGATGTTGTGGTAATAGACAAGACTAGAAAACAGCAGTAGTGGTAGATATAGAGGTGCCAAGTCACAGCAACATCAGGAAGGAATATGAGAAGCTAGAGAAATACCATGTCTGAAGGAGGAATCAGAATAGATATAGAAAGTAAAACCTGAAGTGGTCCTAGTCGTGTTAGAAGCACTCTTGACTTTGACTCTTAAACTGGTGGAGTGACTCCAACATATCCCAGAAATAATGTCAGTGCTCTTTGTCCTGGTGAGATGTCAGAAAGAGAATAGGGGTGAAGGTATCTATGTGTGAAAACGTCAACAAATATAAAGAAAATAAAATCACAGAAGTTTATGAGTAGTGAAGAATTTTAAAAAGCAAAAGCAGGCAGTGCTACACTAGTCTACAAAGCACCCAATAAAGAGCCTTACCTTGTTTGAATGGATAACCAGAGAGATCTTACAGTTACCATAACCCAGACTGAGTACTAATCTATTCCCATTGCCAAGTACTAATCTACAGTATTATCATTGCCAATCCGCTGCAATCTGGACTGGAGATTTTGAAGTTGGTTTTAGAAACAGCTGGAAGGAGCATGAGAGACAAATGCCCAAATTGCCTTAATTATGTAAAATGTCTATGCACAGATAAGTTACTTTTTGGGATATCAATAATATGGCATGTTAAAAGGTAAATGGAAATTGTGCTTAAATCAATACAATGGAATTGCTTACTCACACTAAATGCAAATGAAATGGTGATAATGGTAGTAAAGCTTAAGTGGGACTGTATTGTAAGAGCCGTAGTGGTGTCGCAGTGGTTAGAATGCAGTACTGGAGGCTACTTCTGCTGACTGCTGGCTGACTGCAATTTGGCAGTTCAAATCTCACCAAGCTCAAGGTTGACTCAGCCTTCCATCCTTCTGAGAATGGTAAAATGAGGGCCCAGATTGTTGGAGGCAATATGCTGACTTTGTAAACTGCTCAGAGAAGGCTGTAAAGCATTGTAAAGCAGTATATAAATCTAAGTGCTACTGCAATTATCATTCCAGTAGTTGCTACAAAGAAGAAGCTGTTTTTAAGAAAAGATATATCCTGTTGTAGATCATGGAGTTAACAATATTTTTTTAAAAATGAATAACCTTACTCTATAAATAAAGGATCAGAGAATATATCTCTAGAAGTTTCATTGAAAATTAATTCTCTAAATGGAGAATTAACCTAAATGTATAACTTTCTATAAATAAAAAAATGAGGGATGATGGCAGCTCTTTCAAAACATGGGACTGGTTATTTTCAGAATTCAGACCCAGGCTTTTAATAACTGTTTTTTTTACTGTCCTACCTAAGCTTTGTGAAAGAAGGGTATGAATAGCATAGGGAATAACATTATGTTGTTATTCAATGTCCCACTTACATATTTGTAGACATACAAAAAGGGCACAGAGCAGCAATCATTTTCCCTAATCTTACAGCGCTCTTCAGATTTTGAAGTCCATTAAAGAATTAAAACTTGAAAATACAGAGTAAACTTGATTCTAAAGTAATATTCTCTGAAACTCATATTAACTGTAAAAGTATTGTACAACCAGAAACAGCACAATAATGTGAGTGACCAGGTAATGACAAATTTCTTTAAAATATATGTCCAGGGGACCAAATTAGCTGCATAATGTTATCAATACAGTAACTCAATATTTAATAGATTTCTTTTTTAAAAAAGAAGATGTATGTTAACATAGGAAATTATAATATAATAGAACATTTGATATTAACAATCAGAAGTGGTCACACTTCAGTAGCCCTTGATTAAAATAAAGCAATTTAGACCCAGCATGTAATTTCACTCTTGAACATAACTATAGGACTTCTTAGCCTTGATCCAAAGATAGTGATGCTTTTGACTTCTGGAAACAATGTTTCTTAAGTTAACTGTTATTAAATTATTCAAGTTCATCCAGTTAAGACTGTCATCTGATTAAAAAAATGTGAATGGCAATTGTTTGATTAAAAACATAATCTATTCTTCCTTTTAATTTATGTTTAACTGCAAATGTCCTCTTCCAGAAACAGGGGATTTATTTCAAGTTGCCAATACTTCATCGCATGGCACAAGCCTGGAATATGAAAAAGCGATTCAACTTCATTCTCTTAGCATAGAAATTCGTAGCCTTGAGCCATAGGAGAGTTCTATACAAATTTGGGGTGCTTTCCTGCAATGCTGCTGAAATTTAACATTAGTAGTTCAGAATACAAGTTTACTGAAAAGTGGTTCCTTAACTCTGACCTGACATTATTATCTCATCTTTCAATAGAAAATGATGTTTAACCAATGTCCTTCCCTCTCCCCGCTCTCTCTCACACACACACATGTACACAAACAAAACACACACACAAACACGCACCATAGGTGGTATTCAGCAGGTTCTGACCAGTTCTGGAGAACCGGCAGCAGAAATTTTGAGTAGTTTGGACAATCAGCAAATACCACCTCTGATTGGCCCCACCCTCATCTATTCTCTGCCTCCTGAGTCCCAGCTGGTGGGCTGGGTCTTCTCCCTGCACAGGAGAACAGTGCTGGAAAGCAGATTAGTGGAGTGGGGAGGGAATGGAATTTTGCAGTATCCTTCCCCTGCCATGCCCACTATGTCATGCCCACCAAGCCATGCCACGCCCACCAGAACCAGTAGTAAAAAAATTTGAATCCTACCACTGACACACACTCAAGGGTTGTTGTTGTTGTTGTTGTTTTTTACCCTTTCTATGTCTCTTCTCTAAAATTATTAGTAGGTGGTAAACAGTATCCAAGTTTGAGTTAAGAACAAGTTATTATCTGTAATAGAAAGTTTGATAATGTGTGTGTATATATATATATATATATATATATATATATATATATATATATATATATATATATATATATATATATATATATATATATATATATATATATATATATATATATATTAAGGCTGGATTAAAAATCTACAGAGTGCTACAAAATAGACTCATCCAAAAAGTAGCAGTTACTTAGAATCAACCCTTTGAGGTAGGCCAGATTAAAAGAAAGACAGGGCAGAGATCTCAGAAATGCTCTTTAAGTTAGAATAATAGAATTTGAAATATTTTCCAAGTTTCTTTCTGTTACATCTTAAACTAAATAAAATCAAGGTATGGCTATTTCTGAGTTTATTTCTCATGAACCTTCTTTCTCAGGACTATGTAATTTTTTTCTGCTTTCTTTCCTTAATTTCCTATTTCCAGAGTCAGTTGAAAATTCCTTTACACTCAGTGAACTTTGTAGGCACCTGGGGATTTCTCCCAATCTAACATTTTAAGTAATGTTTCTCCTTACCTACTATCAATAAAAAGATTTGTAAATTTGTAATTTATTGATACAGAGAGAAAATAAAAGCATTTAATTGCAAAGTAAAACATTACACATAATGTCACTTACTTAAAATTATACTTTGGCTTACTTTATTTCTGTTCTACTTTGTTATGTATACATTTTGGATTTGAATGCAATTTTTATATAGTATTTTATGCATTTATAAACTGGATTCTGTATGTTTTCCAATATAATTAACTGGGAAATATACTGTATTATGGATATTTACTACACTATATATAGTAGAACCATTATGTAACTTTCCCCATCTGTCAGAAAAATGAATTTAAGCTATTATTTTATGAAGGCATTCTGATTCAGTAATGTTTTCTTGCTTTTCCACCTGAAAAGTAACCACCTGAAAAGTAACAATTGAAATAAAAACTAAGGTTGCAAATAAAATCAAAAGCCAACATTTAAAAGTGAGTTGTAGAATGTTGAGTGCAAAACAGAAAAATCTATTCATCATAACCTCTCAAAAATCTTTTGGGGTTGGTGATTAAATTTAATAGTTCTGACCTCATTGTCCTACCTCTAATGAACTGAAATGGACAGAGATGTCCTTGATCCAGCTGGTGTTCTCTAGTGTCTTTGACTATAATTTATCTTTTTTAACCCTATGAATGGTACAATTGACTAATGTACTAGCCTATCACCTCTTCAACAGAGCTGGAGATTTTCTTTTCTACAGCAAAATTAGTCTTATTCAGCACAAGAAAAACCATAGTATTATCTAGCATCATTTTAAATCAGAGGTTGGTCTTCCTATGAAATTAAGAGCCACAAATGCAATCATAAGCAGACTTTTTATAAAATTAGATTTTAGGAAATAAATAAAATAAGTATAATATAAAGACATATTGTAGGAATCTAAGAGCATTATAATTCTGTATAGGAAATATTGTAATTAACCCTAATACAAAATGTGCTTCTTGCATTGCTTTTGGAGCAGATTTTTTTTAAACCATAAGCTTAAATTATCTTTACAAGAAAATCATCATTATTTCAGTGTGAAACTGAGATTAAATTCACAGCATGCAATACTTCATATATATTAAACTCATATGTATACTGAAACTCTATATATCTTGTGCCATTTTCTTGACAAATGGTTTAGAACAGGGCTGGACAACTATGGCCCCTTACAATCTGTGGGCTCATAAATTCTGGGAGCTGAAGCCTATAGGTCCTAAAAGGGCTATAATTGGGCCTTGCTCCACCCAGATGCTGCAGGAACCCCAGCCTGGTGCAGCCCGCTTGTCTTCTCCCTTGCACTGTCTTTACCCTTTTCCCTTTTCCCAGTCTTTACCACCTGCTGTTTTGCCCAACTCCAAGGACTGTCCCACTTTTTGAGAGTGGCTTCTGCTTTCCCTTTCACTGCCACACCACTTTGGTTGGTGTTAACAATGACCTTGTTGACTACCAGTAGAAAGGCGGCTGCACACCTCTTGGGAGCCAAGAATTCATCATATATCAGAATCCCTTTTACAATTAAATTTTCACCCATTATCTCTAAACAAACTTATGGTTACAATCCTTATATCTTTTCCCTGTTTCTCCATTTCTTGTTTCTGTCTTTTACAACTTCTTTTCCTTGCATTCTTCCCCCTCTTCTTCTCCCTCCCCTTTTTACCTCTTGTCTCTCTACTTCTAATTCTCTCATCTGTAATCCCCTCTTCTGTTGCTTTCTAATATACTTATCTTTCAAATTGTTCTTCTTCTTTTTGGTTGTTTTTTCTAATCTTAAACCTTTCACTCTCTTTCCCCCCTTTTCTTTTTTCCCCCCACTTAAAATTATTTGATCATTAAAGATGGCTTCTTCTTTGTCCCAATCTTCTTGTTCTGCAAGCATTTCTTGTTGCTTCTCGTAGTTCCAGATCTCCATTTCTAAGAATTGAAACACAAAGCCAAAAGAACTTCTCCCTTCTTGTGCATCTTCTTTCCATTTTTTAAGTTCCATTTTCAGTTCTTCTAAGAGTGATACCATTTTAAAAACTTTTAAACAACCACCCAGTTAATTTTAGTCATCTAGATGCAAAAAACAAAAATCACCAAGTAATCCAAACAATCCAAGGCTGTTTCTACTTGCTTCTTTTTTCCACTTTCTCTTCCTGGGTTCTATTATTTTGTTACCAAGTTTCCATTAAAATGTATCATTGAGGAATCTTGTTAAAATTTCACTGTAAGTTTCTTTTAATTACAGTTCCATTCCTTAATTCCAGGCAGACTCCTCCATTTTTCCAGATACTGCCCTTCTATTCTTTTTTTTTCTCCTTTCCAGCTTTTAAAAACTTTTAAATGTCCAGAAATCTTTATTATCCCTTTGACTTTTATTTTCAGCTTAGTTGCCTATTAATGTCAAAGTGGATTTTTTTTTTCAGTTTCTTGCTTAAGTCTCTTAGCTGTCAGTATAAGGAAGAGTAGAAAAAAAACCTAATCCTTTCCCTTCTTTCTCTTCTTCGCAGCTTCAAAATCTTCTCTGGGAACAATGTTGTTAAGTTTAAATTCCAGGGTACCTTATTTGTTGCTTTTGCTGTTTGACCCGGTCAACCAAAACTTTCTCTTCTTATCTTCCTCCTGCACATTCTTTCCTGGTCGAGTTCTTCTTTGTGGTGGCCATTTCTGACCACCGCTACAACCGCCTTCAGGAAAGGGAGTAATGGCCAGCTGGGGAGGAGAGATGTGGCTCTCCTCAACCCTGCAGGCAGTCTCCCCCCTCTTCATCACCTCTATGGGGTGGCTTAGCCCCGAAACCAGCTGGCTCGGGGCACTCCAGAGTCAAGCATGGATCGAAGCCTCGGAGAGATGAGGCTTCGGTCTGTCTCCGAAGAAACTCAAACCGGAAGTCTGGTTTGAGAGTGGCTTCTGCTTTCCCTTTCACTGCCACATCACTTTGGTTGGTGTTAACAATGACCTTGTTGACTACTGGTAGCAAGGCGGCTGCACGCCTCTTGGGAGCCAAGAATTCATCATATATCATTTTTTCTGCCATACATGCAAGTGCTTCTAGTAATCTGAAAGATGTTCTTGCAAATATAATACCCAAAGAAGAAGCAAGACTTTAAAGCTTCAGATAACAACATGGCAGTACTGTCATTGGACAAATCACTGTAGATATGGTCCACAATGGCATGAGAGGTATAAAAGGGCTAAAATTGCCCATCCCTGTTAATCTGATCTGAATAATTGAGTGTCATCTGAAAAATTAGCACCCTCCAGTTCTTCCTGATAATGTCACCTTGCAAAGGAACAGCAGTGCTTGTTACAAAATGGAGACAATTTATTTATTTCAATTGTAAGATTTGTTCCCCTTATTTCCTGCTTACTCTTTCTAAATAATTTCCATATAGGGAAGATCTGTCCTTTTATTCCATGACTGCTGATGTGTCTTTGGTGAACTTCTATCCTGAGTTAAGACCCAAAGTCAGATCAAAGTGAATCTATATTCCCTGTTGTATTTTTACTCTTTTATTTGGCACAGACAGGCAGTATTCTGAAGGCTATACTGACTAATCAGATTGTAGCATGAATTCAATCTTCAGTAAAAAAAAAAAAAAAAAACCACTTGGAGGAAATAAAGCAGAATTTGAAGAAAAAAGGTAGCAACATAGTCCTTTGATCTGATGTTGATATATCAGAATTGAGTGCTCATTTTTCATATTTTCTTTTTCCTTATTATTTTTAGAATCAAATGTTTTTCTGCCAGTCATGATTAGTACAAAATAGCACACACTGTGAAATTCAAATTATTTTGATTTGCTTAAATCTGTATGTTAAAAAGATCAGGTGCTAATTTATACCCATCCTGATGGTCTGAAAATGAAAATGCCCATTGTGCTTCATAGAATTTAAATTTTATGTAAAATAGGAGAGTATGTTCTTTATTGTGGTGAATGATAAAGAATATAAAACAATATTCATACATAACACTAATCATAACAATAATATTCATTAATTAATTAGGTGAGAATATCATTCAAACTTATGTACACTTTATATATTAAATTATAAAATTTGATTGCACTTAAAATGATAGCAACAATGGTGATTCCATTCCCAGTGAACTTGTTGCTTTATTGGATCATTAAGAAGTTATATTTATGTCTAGAAGGAAGCAAAATGAATGTTTTTACTATAAAAGTGGATAGTCAATGGCACTCAGGTGCCTTGAGATAGGTATTCTCTAAATGTGTGTGCGTGTGTGTGTATCTTCAGTTTCATAATAATTGATTTTATGAAATTCAAGTACAAGTTGTTTTACCACTTAAAGAAATTAGAAGGAAGATTCCTAAATGCTTCCTTTTTTTCATTTTAAAGCCGAGAAACTATGAAATTACTTTTTTTTCTTGATGCTGTCAATCATGAAGTACTGTTATAGAGTTGAAAATCTTCAGTTTCAGGTCAATTACACAGCTCTCATATATAGCATTTGATTAGATGGATTTTTTTCTTTTTTGCTTCTGTCCATACTCAGATGGATTTTTTTCTTTTTTGCTTCTGTCCACCATAGATTTTCCAGACATCATTAGTGATTTTTACTTTTGTTCCCAATTCTAATTCATTTCTCAGAAGTGTGTTCTGACCATAGATTTCTTCCTTGGTGCACTACTTTTCTATTCACAGGATATGTTTTAGGAGTATAAAATGTTTAATGCATTGAAAATACTAAATGAGCTAGAGGTATGGATGCATTGGTTAGTTTGGATAGCTGCCAGATCATAATGGCAAAACATGCTTTCTATACTGAGGTTTCTATATGGATTTGTTAGCAATTCTAGATTAGATAAATCAAAGCAGTTGAATTTCAGGCCAATTCATTTCCTAAAGTCAGTGGGACCAGGTCAGTTTCACTCTGAGTGCTATTCCATCATAACTGGTTATTTATCAGAGTCTTTGGACTCTGTATCAGCCAAATTATCCTATGAATACAGTAAATCACCAAATGAGATTTGTCCTGAAATACCAGTAGTAAGTTACAAAAGAAGCCTCCTCTGAATCTCTGCAGATGAAGAATTGCAAGACTACATTGTGGTATACAGAACAACATTATAATGTGCATAAGATCTTCCTAAAATTAAAAAAAAATGCAGTTTAAAGCTGCTGTAGTTTATTGTTCCCTTAGAAAGTGTAACTGAAAAGAATGTTTCTGAAAGTTACAAAAAATATGTCAATATGTATCTGATACTGAAATTGAAATGTGTGTGTGTGTGTGTGCATGTTTCAAAAGCCATAACTTACATAAAACAGTGAAAGCACAACATCAAATGAAGCTATATCCAAAAGCTTCATACTATATAGAAAACAAAAAGTATAAATAAATGTACACTTTTTAAAATTGATATGTTTTTTAATCTATAAAAAAGCTTGGCAGATTGAAATACTGCTTTAATTTTGAATATGCCTATCAACTTGGGGATGGTATGATAAGAAAAATTGTTATTTTAAAAATAATGTTTAAAGACATATATTGATACTTAAAACAGTTTCTTAAAATAAGACAGTTGAGTCTAACTGCTCTAAAAATATGAGATTTATGAAATCTATCACTAATCAAAATGAAAGAATGCTTTTCCACTTGTATAAGACTCCAATTATAGGGAAGTTTAAGAAGTGATATGAAAGTTTTAAGATATTCATCTGTCCTTTTTAAAAATAATGTTGTATAGGTTCTCTCTTCTCTACATTTCAGTCCATGTTGACTCCTGGCAAGTGCAAGAATAAGTCCCTGCAGTTTTCTTGGCAAGTGTTTTCAGGAAGTGTTTGTCATTGCCTTCTTCAAAGAGCTAAAAGAAAATGGCTCAAGGTCACTTGGCCTTTGTGCCTAAGATGGGACTACACATTTTCCCATTTTGTAGCCTGACACCTTAATCAATACACCACACAGGCTGTTTATTTTTACCTTGCACAATTGATGAAAGAAACATATAAAAAATGTTTCTTTCATCAGTTAAGTTCAAGGAAAAATTATATATTTGGGTTAACACTTTGAGATAAAGTTTACACTCTTACATCAGCAATAGTGTTTTTTTCATAAAAGTGAAATAAATAAAATGAAAAGATTCATTTCTTTTTAATGCTGACAAACATCTGTCAGAAACTCATGATACAATAGGCAGCATATCAGGGCAAATTAGCATTCTTTGTTCATTTTTGTCTGTATCTAGGGTTTTTTTTCCTAGATATTAGTGTTGTTCTTATTATTATATTGTAGAAGAAGCCAGGAAAGACACTAGGATATTTCCCAGTTGCCTCATTGCTATAAGAAATCTTTAATTTCCCAGAGGAAAGCATACCACCACCTTCAAATAAATTAATTTGTGTTACAAGAAATGGAAGCAAATGATCTCTTATAACCTACTTTGGGTTTCTTTTCCAAAATAAATTATTTACAATTAAAATCTTATAGAGAGGGAGGGAAAGATGGTCTAAAATAAGGCATATATGAGTCTTTTGGATGTCCACAACTATTGAATAATTAGATTAAGATGTATGAATGAAAGGTAAAGGTCTGTATTAAATTATCCAGTGGTGCAGAGATATATTTCACTACCTGAAAAGGTTTAAATATAGTGAATTCTTTAGGGAATAGAATTCTGTTGCTGAAAAAAAAAGGCATGAATAGAAACAGCATGAAAAACAAACATGGGGTAGGAGAAGGAATGGGACAAAAATGTCATGATACAATTAAGAAGATACAATGCATGTAGCTCTTATTTTCAGTTAGGACTGATTTAAACAGAATTTAATAAACCAGACATATTGCATAGCAAGTGCATTCTCATTTTGTCCAAACACTAACAGATGTTTAATCAATAAGATGGACTATAAAGGGCAGTGCAATTAGTAGGTCAGAGAAATGTTCTTGTGTGGAGCTTGAAAGCTGTAATTATGGACGAGATCTTATAAGTGCTTTGTACCAATGACACATAGCATCAATATTCTATCTTAAGAGGAAGAATATACCCATCTTATACAATTAGGAAAATGGAAAAGAAAACTGCCCACATCTTGAGAAAGCACTTAGGTAAAATTGTTATAATGTAATATCTCAACAGATTTAATTCCATTTTGGAATATATATATCTTTGATAACAGAATAATTGCATATGGACAGTATTAAAGTACTGAAAATACTACGAAGATCCTTCTGGAAATATATCTCAAATCAAACATTGTTCACATTCCATATTTCACTAATTCTCTTTAAGAAAAAAAATCTAGCAGTTGAAATAGTGATTTGAAAAAAAATCTAAAGTTCAATTTGTTTAATTTTTCCAGTGCAGTGGCATAAGAACAAAATGCCTGGAAGAAAGCAAGTTTCACTACAACTCGCATATACAGACAACTGAGTAGAGCAAAGATACAAGACTTAGTTTGATATAAACAGACAAATCTTAAAGAGATCAATATCCTTATTCAGGCTATTGTAAATTATAATTTGGCAGCATCCAGAGAGCCACAAGTTTATCATCCTTCCAAGAAAAATGTGGCTTACCTTTGTGCAAGTGCCAAATCATGTTAAAAGCTTTTTGGCATTCTTCTTTGTTTGCATATAGTTAAAAAGATCCTGACAACTACTCAGTAGTCCTCAACTTACAATCATTTGTTTAGTGACTATTTAAAGTTACAACAGTATTGAAAAAAGTGACCTATGACTGTTTTTTACATTTATAACTATTATAGCATCTCTATTGTCACATGATCAGAATTCAACCACTTGACAACTAGCTTGTATTTATGAGGTTGCAGTGTCTTAAGGTCATGTGATCACCTTTTGTCACCTTCCAACAAGAAAAGTTAATGGAGGATAGATTAGATTCAATCATGTTACTAACATAACAACTGCAATGATTCACTTAACAATTGTTACAAGAAAGGTCATAAAGAGTAGTAAAACTCACTTAACAATTCTCTTGTTTGCAATGGAAATTTTGGGCTCAGTTGTGGTTGTAAATCAAGGCCTACCTGTATGCAACTCCTAATACTGATATCTAGATAACCATGATCCACGTTCTCCTCTTGCCAATTGGATATTAGAAATAATGAAATATTGGGGGAAATTCTTCAGGTTATTTTCTGTGTCAGTGTGAGAAAAGGATGGTTTTTCAATGCTCTAAAAAACAAATTCTCAATTTTCCTAAAAATCTTTTAACCAAGTACTATCAGACTGAGCCTCATAAAAGCAATCATGGCTTATTTGTCATTGTAATCTTTCACCCCATGTTTTCAGCACACGCTGTATCACCCAAATTAGATTTGATGACTTAGAGATGTAGCTCCTATGTGGATGAGTGTAACTGTAAAACCCCCAAGAAGATGTTCACATATAGTGACTGATATCGTGTCACCACTGCATCAACCCATGTGTGAAACCATGACAAAAGTAAGAGGACAGAATCTTCTCCAAATACATGATTGGCAATCCTCCTATAGGTCAGGAAATCCTCGATGAACATCAAAGGCTTAAAAAAGGGAAATGATTAGTCTTACAACCATATCAAAAATGATGACTTACAGTGTAGAATTGTGGAATCTTTAAAAAGCTACTTATTTATTTTGGTTTATTCAAGTATTTACAGTGAAACTTCAGTTTAATGGACTTCAAAGCAACAGACAAAAGTTCAGTGTAGATATGCTCTTGAAATAACAGAGAACTTGTTGAAATTAAATAGTCCATTCAAGGAAGTTGATGTTAAATTTACATTAAATAGTTACTAATTTTATGTCATTCATGTTGTTTTAACTTTTCATCAAGACATTATTATACAAATGATGCAAATGACATCGTGTGTGTTAACCAACATCAGCTTACAGTAATGCATATAAATTTACAATAATGCACATATACTTCATTTGCATAATAGTGTCATTTTTGTGTCATTATTCCAGTGATATAACTTGTACAAACTTCCAATTACAATTTCACAGGTTCTCTTTATGTGATTGAAGATATCTGTATTCCATTTGACTAGACAATATCCAAATACAGACACACAACTTGAAAGTATGTAAACTTACTCATGTTTTTGGGTAAACTCATGAATATTATTTAAAGAAACAGTAAGCATGACCTCACTTTCTTGTCTATGTATTTAAACGAAGTCCCTTTTACTTCCACATGTATTGCTTAATATTTATTTTTATTTATTTATTTATTTATTATTTGACAAGCAAGTATTATATAACAGGTATGAGTATAAACATGGTTATGAATACATGAAATGAATAGGAATAAAAAGAAACATTAGGACAGGGACAGTAGGCATGTTGCTGCGCTTATGCACGCCCCTTACAGACCTCTTAGGAAAAGGGGTGAGGTCAATAGCAGACAATCTAAAGTTAAAGTTTTTAGGGTTTGGGGAAGAAACTACAGCGTCAGGTAGAGTATTCCAGACATTGACTACTCTGTTGCTGAAGTCATATTTCCTGCAATCAAGTTTAGTGCGGTTAACTTTGAGTTTGTATCTATTGGGTGCTCTTGTATTGTTATGGTTGAAGCTGAAGTATTCATTGACAGGTAGGACATTGCAATATATAATTTTATGTACTACACTTAGGTCAGACCGAAAGCGGCATAGTTCTAGGTTGTCTAGGTCTAAAATTTCAAGTCTGGCGGCATAAGGTATTCTGCTACAAGTAGAGGAGTGTAGAACTCCTTGTGAAATATATCTGGACTTTCTCAACTGTATTAATATCCAATATGTAGTGCGGGTTCCAGACTGTTGAGCTGTATTCAAGTATTCATCCTATGAATCAGGCTCAATATATGTACTATACGATAGTCCTGGCCTTCTGACTGATCAATTAGCAACTGTTCAAAGTTAAGGTTAACTGAAAAAAGGGGACTTATAACCCAGATCTGGTGTTTCAATTGTCTCCAAGTCTGCACTTCAAGCACTCTGCAACATGGTCATATTTTACAGCCATTTACAGCATCTCATGATCTTGAGATCACAGTTTAGGACAGTTTTGCCAAAAAAACCCAGCATATATTCCCAGTGTTCAGCAGAACCACAACATAGTACACAATGGATTAACTTAACAACCATGGTATATGCATAATAACCACAGCACAAAAAATGGGTTTTCTGACTGTTACAACTGACAATTGTAATGGGCATTACTGTCAAAATTCACTACCTCAATTCATGTTCTGAGCCTCAGGCCTCAATTTGCTCTGTTTCTGGGTCATCATTATTCAAAATGTGACATTTTTGTCCAATGCTTGATCATGTATATTTAATACATTAATAAATGATGTATACAGGCCATATATTAAGCAAATTAGCAACACATGTAGTCATGGCAAAAGGCAAAGGTACTTTAATTTTAAATCCCAGAATTAAGAAAAACCTAGCACCAGGCTCTTTTCTTTTCACCTTGCTATCCCTCACCAATTTACAACATTTACAGCAATATTTAAATATATTGTTGTATATAAGTAAGCCTAAGGTAAATAGGATAATATGAAAAGGAAAGGAAAAGATAGAAATAATGACTGAAAGAATATTCTGATTAGCAGTCAAGGATAGTTCTTACCTGTTGATTCAGGCACTTAACAAGCCTTGAAAAGTATAAATATAAAGAAACCCAAACAATGCATGCTTGTGGTCAGCCCAAGGTCAGTGTTAACTGAACTCGATTTGAGAAGCTTCAATACATGTTTCTGAGATGGCAGAATTAAAATCAAGTAAATTCAAGGATGCATTGGGATAATAATGGAAATCAAAGAGGAAAATTCATGGGCACAGAAACAAGAGGGAAATAAAATATAGAGGTAGGCTTGACCTTTGAAATACCCAAGATAACTATGAATAAAAATAAGAAGAAACTATTCTTCTTAAAACTATAGTAGCAAGAAGAGAAGGTAATAAAATGTAACATTGTAAAGACATAGAAATAGAAAATTTCTACAGTAATTTCATGACATTGTATACATAATTAAGAAATACAACTTCTCAGTGACACCATAGCCAGAGAAAAGCACTACTGATTTACATGAGTCATGTTCATCAAAATGCTGGCATGCCACTTATAACTTTTAAAATATTAATTCATGAATAAATAATTAGGTTTCAGTATCAACCTTCTTTAAAACTGCTCACTGTTTATTCAATACATGGCAGACATCAGAACAGGCACTTGAACAATTTGTTAGTAGCAATACATTTTTGAGTATATCACATAGTATTGAAAGACTAAATTGCAGAATACTTGTAATTTTCTGAATAGGAATCCCTGTATATGGGATTGGGAAAGCTTAAACGCATTTCCTTAATCTTTTCCCCACCCCCCTTTTTTAAGAAATAAAAGAAACCCACATGTATGATCACACAATTGCATCATGGTTTTCTAGATGTTTTACTGTTGTTCTGTTGCTGCCATTGTTCTGATATATCCAAAATATCATCCTGCTTGAAGTCAGAACAAAGCAAATGTAACATATATTCCTTTGCTTAAGTCATAGAAAGAAATTTTAAGAAATGTACTTGTTAAGTATGGAGCATGGGTGAGAAAGAATGGAGACGAGCCTCTGGAACGGTGAACTTCAACTCTTTATTTACATAGTGACTGCTCAAACTCAATGGCAGTTATAGCCCTCCTTATATAGGCAACCCAATAACTATTAACCAATAACAATCTAGGAGCGCTAGCTCCCTTAACCAATAAGAACTCTCTGTTAATGGCCAATTGGATTCCCCAGAATGGGCCAATCCGATCCTGCCATTAACAGCCAATCAGAAGTGCAGGGACAGAACCCTGCACTTGACTCCAAGCTTAAGATATCTTTATTAAGGCCTATGCATTCACAACACCCCTTCCCCCTGGCTTCTGTTTACAGGGCGCAGTTACATAATCCTTTAGGTAGGACGGTTGCTTTATTAGTCTTTTTTATTTTCGCTGTGTGTTTTGCATTTGGCTGCAATCTCGCTGAGGTAGATCGTTGTTTGTCGACGGGGTTGCCTCTGGTTCAGAGTTCACGTTTCCGTCGTCACCAATATCTTCGGCAACTCCCTGAGGTGAATCTATTCCCTTCTCTAGTTCCAATTCCTGTGTCTCTATTCCGCCATCGTTCCCTTCGAACGGGTTTTCTTCTAATTGAAATTCGTCTTCTTCCATATCTCCCCCCCCTCAGTTTGGTCATAAGGGAGTTCAGAATTACCCGACCGGAGCCGTGATCGTAATTGATCGATATGGCGTTTCCATAGTCTGTCATCAAGGCATTGTACGAGATAGGATCTCGGGCCGGTTACACGAACTACTGTCGCCTCTACCCACAGCGGATCGCCCGATAGGTTTTTTGCGTATACCAAATTGCCTACCTGGAAGGCACGACATCGGCCGCTGGATCCTAGTGGTTTTTCCGGTTCATAAGCTGGGTGTAACCGGTCGAGGTGGGAGCAGAGTTTTCGTCCCATTAGCAGTTCGGCGGGAGTTTTGTTGGTGACACTATGAGGTGTGATGTGTTGTAGAAAAAGGATTCGGTTGATTTTGTCGTCGATGTTATCGTAGACTAATTTCTGCAAGGTTTTCTGAACAAATTGGACCATGCGCTCAGCCCTGCCATTGGTCGCAGGGTACACAGGTGAGGTGAGCGCATGTCGGATGCCATGGTCAGCCAGGTACTGCTCGAAGGACAGCACGGTAAATTGGGGCCCGTTGTCGGATACCAGAACATCTGGTAATCCGTGGGTTGCAAACAGTCTTTCCAATTTTTTGATAACCACTTCAGTAGTTGTGTTCGTCATGTGGTGAAACTTGAGCCAATTCGAGTAGGCATCGACGGTTGGAAGAAAGGTGTGGCCTTTGGTTGGTCCCGCAAAATCCATGTGAATACGGGACCAGGGTCCACGTGGTGTCTCCCATTCGGTAGGGATGGCTTTTAGTGGGGCGTTGCTCACTTCCTGGCATCTATGACAAGCTTTAACCCAATTTTTGATTTGCTTGTCGATGCCTGGCCACCATGAGTAGCTTCGTGCGAGGGCCTTCATCCGCACGATACTGGGGTGGCCATCGTGCAAGGTTCTCAGTACTGCTTTTTGGAGTCGTTCTGGGATAACGACTCTATCGCCCCAGATGACACAGCCTTTTTGAGAGAACAACTCCGTTTGTCGAGTCTTGAATGGTGTGAAGTCATCTGATAATTGGTCCAATGGCCATCCGCGTTCTACCCAGCCTAGGACTCGCGCCAAGGTGGGGTCACATCTGATTTCTCTCGCGATATCTCGAGCGGTTAATGGCGGCGAGTGGAGTGTTTCAATTTGTAACGTGGTTACCGTTGGTGCAGGATCGTCGAGAGAGTCTCTGGAAGTGGTGCTCGGCTCAATGCGTCAGCGTGGGGAATGGCTTTCCCCGGGCGGTATTGCAGCCGATAATTATAAGCAGCCAAGAATTCTGACCAGCGAGTCATCCTGGGGGTTAATATGTAGGGAGTCGGCTTATCTCCAGCTATTATCCCCAATAATGGTTTATGGTCAGTCATGATAGTAAAAGCCCGGCCATACACGTACTCGTGAAATCTTTTAACGGCCAATACAATTGCGAGGGCTTCTTTATCGATTTGGCCATAATTTCGTACAGTTTTTGAAAGTGTTTGGATAGACATATTTGAAAAATATACAACAGGGGCTTTGTTACCATTAGGCAGTACATGGCTCAGAATGGCGCCCACTCCGAAGGGCGAAGCATCACATGTGATATTTAACAGCAAAGTGTCACTGTATTGCATGAGTACAGCGTCAGAAGTCAGTAGTTTTTTCACATTACGGAACGCCTGTTCTTCTCTATGACCCCATAACTAGTTTGCTTTCTTGTCTAACAACCGGTGTAACGGTTCAGCGACCGTTGCTTTATGCGGTAGAAATACATTATAAAAGTTGATGAGGCGTAGGAATGCCTGGAGATTGGCCTTGTTCCGAGGCCTGGAAGTGTTTTTTATTGCTCTCAATTTACTGTCGGTAGGGTGAATACCCTGACTGTCAATTAGGTACCCTAAAAACTCAACACTATCTGTACACAATTTACACTTATTCTTTTTTTACCTTAAGACCGGCGTCTTGGAATTTTTGTAGGACCAACTTTAAATGATCCTGTAAGTTTTTTTTTGTAGGTGCAGCAATTAATACATCGTCAAAGTAGGGGACCACGCCTTTAATCCCTTGTAGTAGCCTCTCCATAAGGCTCTGAAATATCCCCGGGGCTACACTGACTCCGAATTGGAGCCGGGTACATTTAAAGGCACCTCGGTGCGTCACAATCGTTTGTGCCTCTGCCGTTTTTTCATCAACAGGTAATTGCTGATATGCCTGAGCTAAGTCTAATTTGGCGAAGACTTTTCCGCCCCCTAGGGAATGGAGGAGATGCTGCACCACCAGCACTGGATATGCATTTTGCTGTAGGGCGTGGTTCAGGGTGGCCCGGTAGTCCCCACAAATTCGGATTGAACCATCCGGTTTAATGGGTGTTACGATTGGGGTTTCCTAGAGAGAGTGATCGGTAAGTTCTAGCACCCCCTGAGCTATTAGTTTATCGAGTTGTTCGTCGATTTTCAGCTTTAAGGCAAACGGAACTCGATCAGGCTTAAGGCGGATGGGAGCTATCTTTGGATTAAGGCTGAACGATATTGGGGTCCCCTTGTACTCGCCTAATTTTTCCGCGAATACGTCCTTGAATTCATGGATGAGGTCCTCCTCCCAGTCACTTCCGCTGACTCGGTTTATGCCTGCCACTTCAATGCCAAGTGGCGTGAACCATTGGAGACCTAGCAGACTAGGCCGATCTTTGTCGATCACAGTTAGCAGTAAGTACGCTGTGTGCTTCTTGAATGAGACCCGGACTCGGCAGGAACCACCAACAGGGATTCGATTCCCTTAATAGTCCTTAAGAATAAGTTTTTGGAAGCGGAGGTCTTGGCGCTGGATCGTGGGGATGAGTTGCTTGAGGGTCTTCCTGGACACCATCGAGAGGGATGATCCCGAGTCGACTTCCATGTGGCAAGGCTGGTTCTCAATGGCCACTGTAATTCGGATTTTATTGGCATCCAAGGCAGAGGCGTGACCGATAGTGATAGTATGGTGAGCCTCTTCTCGCTGCAAAACTCGGTTTCTGTAGGAGTAGTTTACTGGTTCTCGCCTTACAGGACGGTTTCCTCTCGATTGGCGATAGTTAGCCCCTTTTGAGGCCTGGCCGGGTCCTTGTAAACTTTAGCAGACCCATCCGATGTGGCCTCTCTTCCCGCACTCATGGCAGAGCGCGTCACGGAATTTGCATTCGGACCTGGCATGGTTGGCTCCACAGCCAGCGCAAGGGCATAGGGACTTCAGGTGGTGGTTCCGGTCAGACCACGGTCGATGTACCTCTTCTTCGTCGCTGTCTGACAACGAAGAGAGGTCCTTGTGGTGTGTCGTTGAAAGCTGCCCTTCTGACTTGGATAAAATTTCACTTGTCGGTTGGTGTACCGGAGCGCGGTTGCGGCATAATTGTGCAGCCGACTTCCTGGTTGCTTCTGCTGCAGTAGCATCAGCGATGGCATCGGCAAGGCTGATGTCGCCTTTCGCCATCAGCTTGCTCTGCACGCCTGGTGCATCTAATCCCAGAACTATTCGATCTCTCAGTGCCTCTTCCAAATTGGCGAATCTGCAGAGGCCTCCCAGGTTTCAGAGGTCTGCTATGAAGTCGGCGACGCTTTCTCCTTTTCGCTGGTTTCTCTGATAGAACTCGTGTCATCTCACGAGCGTGGGCACAGTCGGTGCGTAATGAGCTCTTAGTAGGGGTTCGAGGTCATCCCAGTCCATCGTCTTCACTTTGGTAGGTTTGACTAGTGCTTTAGCCATCTTAAATATGGTTGGACCGCAATGCGTTAGGAATACCGCCCATTTCTTCCCAGTTGTGGCATCCTTTAAATTGTTAGTTTCCAAAAACATTTGGAAACGATCCATGTAGGACTCCCAGTCCTCTTGCACTGGATCGAACAGAATGGGTGGTACGATGACGCCGGACATGGTTCCGTCATGTAGTGCTGTCAGCCACATGCTCGGTGTTTCTTCTTAGTTCAGTCGGCTCAGACGTCTCCACATCCCATCCTCGTTGCCAGTGTTAAGTATGGAGCATGGGCGAGAAAGAATGGAGACAAGCCTCTGGAACGGTGAACTTCAACTCTTTATTTACATAGTGACTGCTCAAACTCAATGGCAGTTATAGCCCTCCTTATATAGGCAACCCAATAACTATTAACCAATAACTATCTAGGAGCGCTAGCTCCCTTAACCAATAAGAACGCTCCGTTAATGGCCAATCGGATTCCCTGGAACGGGCCAATCCGATCCTGCCGTTAACAGCCAATCAGAAGTGCAGGGCCAGAACCCTGCACTTGACTCCAAGCTTAAGATATCTTTATTAAGGCCTATGCATTCACAACAGTACTTACCTTGTAAGAACACTAATTTGCCTTTTCCAGATTCCTTGCTACTTATGCATGTAAATGCTTGACTGAAAATTCATTATAAATGAATCCTGGATCTTCTGATCTTTGTAGTATTGACTGCTGTATGTGCAACCTTGTCACATTTATTTCCTTATCAATTTATATGCCTATAAGAAAAACTTTTTTCGCCAAGGTTCAGTTTCTGGATAAATCAAATGTCTGTCTGTCTGTCTATCCATGCATCTATCTATTATAAGGAGTACCTTCCAAGCTGCCTTCTCTCTGGACATGTAAAGGAAAAGCTATAAATAGCAAAGATTGAAGGCTCTCCCGGATCGTGATGGGAAGCCAAAGATTGGAATTGAAACTCCAAGACCCAATATTACCTAATAGGAGAAAGATATGCTCCTCGTCAAATGCTAAAAACATTCCTAGTTTTCAGAAACTGGAGTTGAGAAACTGTCTGCAGGGAATTCACTTTATAGAGAATTGATGTTACTGTGGGGTGTGCCAAAAAGTATAGCATGCATAAAATGATCATTTGCCATTGACTACAGCAGCCAACATCAGTGATTAATTTCCAAAGAGAAAGGGGAAGTGATATCAAGGCTCACTTCTGGAAGCAAAAGTTTTTCTGATCAGGAAGTGGTGCACTTTAATCCTGCATGCTTATTTAATGATGAGGAAGAGACACTCTTCAAATCCCAAAGAAGCTGAAGGTATGAATACTTGATAGGCAAAAAGCATCCGTGTTATCTTTCACTCCTGTCATTCCTCTCGATTTATTTTCAGTCCATTATCTCAGTTATGCTACTCTCTTTACAAAAATGAAGTGAGGTGCAGAATGGACACATTCTTAACAAATCTTTATGTCCTTCTTATCTTTTTTTAAAAGGTAAACCTTCACCTCTCTGTGTTTCAGTTGTCACATATCAGTCCACACATACCTGATTTGTGACCAGATTTGTGAGACTTGCCAAAATAATGATGGCAATAAATGAAGTCCATGAGCATCTATCAAATGCTCAAGCATTCACATACAGACACATAAATGCACTTCTGCAAAAAAAAAAAAAAAAAAAAGCATCAGTTTTCCAAATTTCCAGGAATCATTTTTCTGAAATATATGTATCAATTAAAAGTGCAGGTAATAAAGCTAGCAATAATTTAAAGAAAGGCTTACACTGTGGAGTTTTATCTGTTAAAAAGTGGTATCAAGAAAAAATATAATTAAAGGATAAAATAGAATGGTTCTCATTAAAAAGATTTGCTGCAAAATTTATATTGAAAATAATGTAAATCACAAAAACTACACACTACACAAAGTTTTGTAAATTATTTTATTGTAATGGATTTTACTCAACTGTTAAAAAGTGAAAGGGGGAGAGATGTTACAAGAATTTGTTCATATGATTACTATTAGAATATATAATAATTTGTCCATTTTGTCAAAAATTACACTTTGATGACAGTTCAAATCACTGTTCTTGAAGGGAACAGTGTGGTTTGGTTAAAATAGAATGTCAACTTTTTTCTTCATTTCTTACATAATATCTAAATTAAACTAGACAAAAAGAAACTCCTCACCCTCTGGTTTTTATATTTCCATTTGCTACATATTTTTAATTTGTTGACTTGTCTCTAAAGGTCTTGAAGAACATTAAAAATGAAATTATTGTTGGTGAAAATCCTTATAATTGAATTTTAAGAGACTTTTTGGACTTCATTCTAAGAGCAGCAAACCAGCCAACCAGATTTTACTTTCCTTTTTCTCCTGAATTATACAAAGGCATTGCTTATTTGATCTTTGTTTAAAATATGTAGATATCTAAATATTTGAAACAAGCTCATACAGGACATGAATTCATTTCATTGATTTTAAATCATTTTTTTTTCTATTTAGTATCATGGAAGTGGATAGCTACCAATATGTCAACATGAAGAACCTTTTTTTCATTATCTGTAATTGTCAGAATTATATTCAGATATTTTTGCAATTGTTATCAGTGGTGGGATTCAAATAATTTAATAACCAGTTCTCTGCCCTAATGATGGCTGGATAATAGCTGGGTAGTCATGTGACTGGATGGACATGGCCAACTTGACATCACTCATCACACTCAGCCCTGCCTCTCAGCCAGTTTCTCTTTCCCCAGGCTTCTGGCCTATACACAACACTTCCAGAAATGAAAGGGTTAACCAACCTTCAGTTTCCTGTTGCAAATGCCCTCCCCCCCAATTGAAAGGATGGGAAAAGACCAGCAAAGCTTTCTGCTCCTATCACCAAGGAAAGTAAGACATTGAGGTTGAGCTTGTTAAAAAGCAATATATTGTGTCATAATAGCCAATATTTCACACCTGAGGTGGCAGAGGCAATAAATCCCATTGACTCAGCAGAAGCAAATTACAATTAAAGCCCATGTATACCCCGAAAATAATAAATAAATAAATAGCAGAAGGAGAAGGATTGACAACACTCCTGTGCAGGCAATTCTGAAAGAGGGTAAGCTAAAGCTGAATTAACCTCTTCCTTCCTTCCTTCCTTCCTTCCTTCCTTCCTTCCTTCCTTCCTTCCTTCCTTCCTTCCTTCCTGACTTCCTCTATTTTTGGCCTATTTCTGGGCTGTTTTCTGGGCCATTTCTGGCCATTTTGGGGCTGTTTTTCAGGCCATTTTTGGCTGGATTTTGGGCCATTTTGGGCTATTTTTCATCCATTTTCAAGCCGTTTTCCAAGATATTTTCCAGGCCAAAAACAACATGAAAAATGGCTAAAAATGACCCCAAAACAGTCCATGACAGGGCCAGCCAGTGGTGGGATTAGCCAGTTCACCAAACTGGGCAGT
This sequence comes from Hydrophis major, assembly GCA_033807585.1. NCBI lineage: Eukaryota > Metazoa > Chordata > Lepidosauria > Squamata > Elapidae > Hydrophis > Hydrophis major. Next base: position 204,719,223 of record CM066330.1, on the reverse strand, counting down.
ATTTTAACAACCAGTTCACCTGAACCGGTCTGAATCGGATGAATCCAATCTCTAATTGTTATGAATATTCATAAGATCATAAGTTTAAAATTGTTGCTATCTGGATCCTCTAAACTACAAATAACAGAAATTGTACAAGCAGTGATGTACTTCATTGGTTAAACAAATTATTTGAATTACCATTGTTATTACCTTTGTTTTCTTGCAAGAAAGCAGTGTTAATAACAATGCTAATTCTAATAATTTGTTTAACCAAATTATTAGAATTACCATTGTTATTAACACTGCTTTCATGTGATAAAACAAAAGTAATCAAGCTTTGGTGTTTTGAAAAGTTACACACACATGTATAAGTGAAGAGCTTGCCATTACTGATCATAAGTAGTACAATTGTATAATTTGAATTAGATGAGGTTTTCTGGAAAGTAATTGATATATTTGGAATTTTGAGTGCATTTGATAAGTACTTTAACAAATGGTTGCCAGAGCAAATTGTCTGGGGGGGTAAAAGTCCTGGTAAATTAAGTTTTTCTGTTTCTGAAATCAAGGATAAGAATTACTTCAAAATTACTTTTTAGAAACTTTAAATGGACACTTTTCATTTGTCAGAGTAAAAAATAGGAAACTTATTTGTCTTTATGCATCCCCCATTAGAGGCTCATCACATAGTTGATATTCTGGTTGGAGCTTCAAGACAACCTTTCAAAATTCAACAAAAATATTTTCTATGTATAGATTTTCTAAGCTGAGAATTAACTTGGCTTTTGAATGCTACAGTGTTATACTCCAAATAGCAATAGGTAGGATCAGGACAAAAACTAAATTTGATTATTTTCCACTTAATTAAATTTAATTACACTAAATACATTTAATACAATTATAGTACTGTCATGAATTTATTAATTTCTCATTATTAAACATGACACTTGGAAAACAAGTTCTCGAGATCTCAGGGGTATACCAAATCTTTCAAGTCTGCTGGTGGCTTTGATAGCTCAGGTTCTTTTAGCTGTAATGCCTTAGGAAACAAATGATGACTTTATTTCAAAAATAATAATATTCAATATTATACTGCATTAAAATTAAAGAAGGTATGTTGTGTGTCTAAGGTACATAGACAAGTGGAGGAGTTGGATTCTTTCCATCTATAACAAATAGATTTTTGCAGTTTGCATTTCCATTAGTGCAAGTCAGCTTGGAAATTTGTTGCAATTGATTAACTAAAATGTAAAACTACATTTCACAGTGAAAGACATGAGAAAGGGGGAAAAAAACTTGCAGCAAATTTTCTCCTAAGCCCCTGACCATGTTTTCAATGCTATGATTGAGCTCTTCTACTTTTTATTATCAATATAGTCGTTTTCCAAAGAATATAAGTAATCTTCTGACTGAAAGTGTCCAATTCTTTTCTCATCCTTCCTCTGAACACCTCCTACCACAATGAAGCAAAACAATCAGAACAGGGAGAAATGAAAAAAAATGGGGAAAAAAATCCCAGAATCATTCTTCAATAATTGCATTATTATAATAAGTGAACAGCAAATAGTCTGTATTTCTAAAAATCACATTCAGTAACATTAAAATGACAATTTGCAGCAACTTTTGTAACAGCACTACAATGATACTTATGTTTTAATGGGGTATAAAGAAATGACTTTGGAAATTAAGCATGTCCTATGGCTCATTCTTGTTGAGACATTAGAAAGGACATTAATTTGTTTCAGTTTTTTTAAAATCCTGATTTTTCTAGAATTTGTGTATATTCCAGTAACACTGTTATTTTTATAAACTCCAGAGACACCTGTTTGGTCTTTTATTTTGGGGTTCCATTTTGGATTTCCATTTTACATTATGCAAGCAAAAAAATTTGCACTCAAAGAGTGACAATAGTTCTTTCAAAATAGTTTCAGGCATTTTATCCATCTAGTTTGTTTTATCCAGGCAGCGTTTATGATAGCATAGTTTACAATGTATACAAATGCTATGTATCTAATAGTAATACACTCAAAGCTTATGATTCCAAATATGAGACAGAAAAATGCAAATAACCAATAAATTTTAGCAAAAAGGTCCAGAAAACTTTCTTTCCTGGCATCTCAATGCCTGGATTTTTACATTGTAGTTCTGGGATCCTTAAAACATTATTATTATTTCTTAAATTTATTTGCCAACTATCTCACCGGTGGCCTATCTAGGCGGCTTAAACAATAAAAATGAAGAAATGCAAAGAAATGTAAACATAACACTAATAATAGAATGGTAGAATAAACAATAAAAAAAGAAAACAATGATACAGCAATATGAAAGTAAAAGTGAATGGGTAGAGAAGAAGGGAGCAAGAGGGGAGGTGTAGTTTGCTATGAATCTAGTGGCCATCTCCTGTATTCCCCAACTGGGTCTCCAGCTAACTAGCAGAGCTAAGTCTTTAGGCTTTTATGGAAGGATAGGAGAGTGAAGATGTTAGAAGCTGAGATGTTCCAAAGGGTGACCATTATGGCAGAGAAAACTCTTCTTCTGGATCCCAATAGCCGGAGTTCTTTGATCTATGGGATCTCCAGTAGTCTTTTTCTGCCAGCGATGTGGGGTGGCTTGTTTTACAAAGATGAGTTGGTTCACCAGGTAGCCTGGACTTATGCTGTGAAGGGCTTTAAAAATAATAAACAACCCCTGAACTGCTCCAGGAAGCAAACCAGAAGCTAATGCATTCATGGAGAAAATATGTACTATGGACTATTCTAGAGGTCTCAAAGATTGCTTTTGCTGCTGCACTTTGAACCAGCTGAAGCTTCCAAATGGATTTCAGGGATTCCCATATAGGGAGCATTTCAGTAGTCCAGAAGAGAGATGAGCATAGGGAGTCAAGATCTAGAAAGGGTCACAACTGTGCAAAGTAACTCCTAGTCACCCCTGCCACCTGCTCTTTGAACAGAAGTTAAAGAGAACCCCTAAGTTGTGAAATGGATCTGATAAAAAGAAGTGCAACCCTGACTGGAACTAAGCATGAAAAATATTTGGATTTTGAGGCTCCATGCACCCAAAGCCACTCGGGTTCAGATAAAGCCTGCTTTCTCCCATCAAGGTCCCTATAGCTTCCAGGCACCATGAGCAGTTAGAGACAGCATCATATGAGTTACCAGATATGGAGATGCAGAACTGAATATCATCAGCTGCAAGAAAGCAATCGAGGGGGGTAGATCTCTCATTCTCTATCAACATGATTGGGACCAGTGATTTCTGGATATAGGTGTTGAACCAGTGCAAAATTGTGCTTCCCAGTCGCAACTCACACAACAGATCCAGAAGGATACCATGGTTAGCAGTATTGAACGCTGCTGGTAGGCCAAGCAGAGCAAGAATGGTTGCACTTCCTGTATCTCATCAAAATTCATCGGCATGTGTAACCAAACCTGTGTTAATCTAAGTTTTACAACCACAACATGCAGTCTGATTGATGAGGATAAATACACCCCATAAACCGTAGAGGTTTAAAGAATGTAAAAAAAAAATCCCTCACTTAGAAATTTTATTTAAGTTCAGTCACTTAAAAAGATTTTTAGCCGAATGCTTCTTGGTTTTATATATGCAGATTTCCACTCCTTCAGAAGGAGGCAGAGGAATATCGTTTCAAACTTATATATTTCCTTGCTAAGATTTATGATTGTGAAGGCCTTTTCTTTCACTTTCTCTGAAAGTGGGGAAAAGTGGGGAAAAATAAAAAGGATATCTGTTTTATCCAGATCAATAACTATAAATCTGTACAAATGATCACAGGTTTTATTTCATCCACTTTTATTGCAGGGCTCCTGCCATCTGCCATACTTATTTTGGCCATTACGCTAATTTACTTTGCAAAGACTAACCACCAAGTCAAAAATGTCAAAGGGCAATTGATTAAAGCTATGAGGCAGTCTTTACTTTTTCCTTTTCAGCCAATATTTCTTCTTTTAAGCTCTGAGTTGGAGTGATAATGGAATTTCATTTCTGAAGATAAATAAAAGGGCTACAATTTAAGTATTCATAAATAAGGACTGTATTTTAAGCTTTTTTGTAATGCTGAAAAAAGAAAAGAAGGTAGAAACTGTTATTAAAATGACAGCTTTTTATTACTGTAATGCCTATGAGATCAAGTAGCTATTTTTCTTAAAAAGTTAAAAGACAATACAGGTTTGACATTTCAATAGAGCTTGTCTAACAATTTCCTCATATATGTTTCTTAATCTTTCTAATATTAAAAAAGATATGCTGTTCCTTTGGCTGGTGAATCTATTCTTTGTTACCCTCACTTGTGGGAGTGAGGAAATTGGACTAATCTGTCAGTATTCACTTTATATTCCCATCCTTTGAGATTTTCTCATGTTATGAGAGTATCTATATACTCAAACTATGGCTATCTATTATCTGTCAGTATAAAGGAGCATCTACTATATATCTGTAAAGATATTAGTAAAATAAGGGCAAAATTGAGATATAAAACTTGAACATGGCTGAAGAAAACACTCAGTTTTTGAAAGGCATGTCAAAAGTTACATTATAGAAAGTAGGTAGAACTAGTATTAGGTAGTGACTGGCAAGGCAATAATATCAATATTTAATTGATTATTTTGAATTTAATGCATTTGTGATTTATATGATTACTCTCATGTATTTAACAATTTATCTATTCATGATGTTAAACCTGATAACTTGGCAACAAACTTGAATGGGTGTTTGGCAGAACATTAAGGAGTACATGTGACCTGGAGTCACAGAATGTTATAATTGCATTATAACCTTCAAAACATTTGTTTAGCCTCAAAGTTTTCTTCTGTCATCATACTTTCCATCTATTCTCTTTTAGATTTGGCATCACACTTTTTACAGACAGCAAGCATTGAACATGGAAATCAAAAAGTGACTCTTAATGTAAAGTTGAAAACTTATACCTGCTTTCCAATATATTTTTATTAACATCTATTATGCAGTAGCGCTGCATGAAACTTTGATTAAATGTATTGAACTGAGTTTTCAAATTGAATAAACTCTCCAAATAGACTGAGAAAATTGAATTAGATCAGAGCCTTTGAATATTTTTTGGATAATTTGGTCAATCAATTTCACAATTCAGAAAATTGAATCATTTTAATTTGAAATGTCAGCTCAAATATACAGCCATTATGATTAGTGACCATTGATTTCTCCTCCACAAATTTCCCTAAATTCATCTGAATGCTATATAAACATGTGTCATAAAAGACTAGTCATTAATTACATTATGAAAAGGGACTGCCACTTAATTTAGTGTCCTTAGATTCAACTAAAAGTAAAATATAATATTTTAATACAACAAAACAAATAGTATTATTATTGTGTTTTTTTCATACTGTAGATCATGTTTACAGCAAAATGGTTGTGAACTGTCGGGCATTTAAATGTATGTAAAAATATACATATATACATTAGATACTTCCTTATCATTACATCTGCCTTCTTTCTTAAAAAATAAAGTAAAATATTCAAACATGATCATCTTTCTTCATAAAGAATTTGTATCAATCCCTTGTTTATTACCCTTTATTTCTTACATGCAAATACAGTAGCTTGGTATTTAAAATTCAGGTAATTAAGTTTATTTTTTTACAAACTAAAGGTGCAAAATCCATGAATAAAGATCTCAAGATGAGACCCATAGTAGAAAGCTTTAGTTTGGATAAAGATGAGGATGGGGATGGGGATGACAAAGAGAACCCAGAGAGATTTTAACAAAATGGTCACCCATTTTGTCATTATTGTCCTGCCATTTGTGGTATCTCCAAGTTCCTATGCATATCTTTGATAACCTAATTTAATTGAATGGAGAAACCCTTGCCAATAAAATGAATTACTTTTCTAAATCGTATTTCCATCATATTTAAATGTGTATGTGCATTTCAAATATTTGCATTTTCTCTATAGAATATATATCAAGATTTCCCCATAACACACTGAAAAATGAAAAGGTTTCATAGGATTTCAAGCAAGCAAGGACCACTATAAATGCCTTCACTTATAGAAATTCGATATGCAATCTTTGTAATATTATAAATTTACTGTATTAATAACCTAATTTAGGATTTTAAAATTACCAATAATAGTTTTGATAATAGTTTGAAAGTTGTGTTGGGAAGGAAAGACAACATTCTTACAAAGGGAACAGATGGTAAGTTAATATTCTTTTCTACATATTAATAAAAATAAAAATGGATACAGAATCTTGACTCTTCGATAATTTCCCGATTGTTACTGAACATTACTGTTATGTATAATTAAATTTAATTAAATAAACTGTAGTTGGTGAACCAGACACATACATTTTGTGGCACTCATGCTTTCTCACCTTGATTTTGAAGAGTCTTTTTTAATCTATTGTTTTTAATGCTTCTCTGTGTGGTTTTCTCTTATTATCTGATTTGCTTTAAGCAATCATTATTAGCCCTATTTAATTTTACTATGACTGCGGTATCTGCCATCCCGCATCTGATGGGCGGCTCATAATAGGGAGCGAAGGGAAGAGAAATGACAGGAAGCGAGATTTCCTCTTGATGCGCGTGCCCCGAATGTCTTGGCACACGCTCTTTTATTGTGCTTTTTTACAAGAAAATGATTTAATCAAAGCTCAAGTCAAACATGGTAATCTCATCAGGATGTGCATGTTTACAAAGCTGCATACCGGACAGATTATTTACAATGTGGATAAGCTTATTAACAACCGTCTAGCTCCTTGTCCCTTGTACGTGCCTTGCAAAGGTCACTGAAGAGACAGAAGTTAATGATTACATGTGAATGATACAATGTTGCAAACACATGAATGATACATAGTTGCAATGATACATAGTTGCAATGATATATAGTTACAACATCTCCTCTGTTTTTATTATTTATGACAAGTCTTCTTCCTCGTCCGAGAAGACAGGAACCATTTTTCTGAAATGTTCGCCGTCCCCGTCATCTAGGCAAGAGTGCGACCCGTCAGCGTCAGGGTTGTCCAAGGAGCGGTAACTCAGCAATGACATTTTTTCGTCCGGTGTTGAGGATATAACATGAGCTTGCAATAGCACATTAACATCAGCAGTTATGGAGGATAATTGATTTTTTAAAAATTGCAATATTCTATAAAAACAATAAGGTCCTATAATACAAATCAATATAATGATTATTAATGATCCTGCCAATGCAGTTAAAAAGGTTGTAAACCATGGTGAAATAGAAAACAAGCCCCCCCCCCTGCTATCAGCATAAAGCTTCTTTAAGCATAGCACACAATCCCCCTTGTTTTAAAAAATAACAGATCTAAGCCTTTACGATTTTGCAAGAGGGGGTATTCCATGGGTACCTGTAGGGATATAAAATCATCAGAGTTATACACATCAATTTTTGGTACAAGCCATACTTGAATGCAAAATGATTTGGATTTAACAATTTCATCCCCGTGGACACATGCCATGAGACCGGTGGAACAAGTCCAAACAAAATTATTGCCAGGGATAAAATACATTCCTTTCAGGCGTGATGTTAAAGTTCCTCCTGAAGTGGTGTAGATTGCAGGATATTCCCTGGTTGTGTGGGTGCGTCTGCCAAATCGAATTGAAGTGGTGGGTAGAAGTCTTCTATGCGAGAAAAATTGGTTGTAGAACTTAAACAAACGCCTTGAAAGTCAGTTATAGTCCAAGTAATATTATATCTTCTATGAGGCTTCTGCGAATCGTCATGGACAGTTCTTTTGAAGCGTTGTTTGTTGACAGGATCAGAGTTCGGGTATATAAAAACATCACAAGCAGGAGAGAGGGCTATGGACAAGTTAGTTGTAGAACATTTGCGAAATGAGGAGGGAATGCAATTAGTAGAAAAAGGATAATAATTACAATAATGACAATAAATATTAATGTGGTAATTCATCAAGGATGTTAGTTGGGGTGGGGAAACCCATGATACAATAGAAGGACATTTAGGTCCCCCTATGTTTTAGATTGAATAGAGGAAAAGATTTTAAGGTTCCTTTCCATAGGAAGAGTAAAGAAGGAACAAAAGAGCGAGTGGTAGAGTGTTCTTTAAATAAAACAGAAGTGACAGAGTGAAAACTACGGGTAGCATTTTCATGACATACCCACATGGAGCAAGTATAATAGCCTTCTGTTAATGAAATGATTTTAACACGAATAGTCTTTTGACAGGAAGCATAGGTTTTGTTGAAGTAAGGTAGAAATTGCAAAGAAGATATAGGCAAGAATATCAGGAAGAGTTTTAAGATACAGATGTAGCAGAGGAATTCCCATGATAGGGTCTAACCGCCCTACCAGGGATCCAGCAAGTGGTTTTGTCTGGCAGTAAGATCGCAGCGTAGCCTCATCCCCAAATGAGAAGCTCAGCAGGACCCTGCCAGGCAGGATCTGGCAATCTGCGATAATATACCAGAGGTCTGTTAGGCGGGGGTGAGGGGGAGGAAAAATGACGCGAAGCAGCAGAAGTGGGAGGAATGCCAGTCAGATTAAGAAAGTTTAAAGTGTAAAGACAAATGTTAAGAGAATTTTGCAATGCTGGGAGGTTCGGGGGTTTTCCCCGCAACGAATATCGATCAAGAGCACTTTTCAGAGATAAGTTCGCTCGTTCCACAATACCCTGCCCCTGGCTGTTGTAGGGAATCCCAAACTTGTGGGTTATATCCCATCTGTTACAGAAGTCCTGGAAAGCAGAACTTGTATAGGCAGGTCCATTGTCAGTTTTGATTTCTTTTGGACGTCCCAGCGAGGCAAAGGTATGAATTGAATGATTGATGACATGTTTTACAGTTTCTCCCCTTTGAGGAGTAGCCAGAATAAACCCTGAATATGTATCTATTGAAACGTGCAAATATTTCCAAGGGGCAAAAGGTGGATACTGAGTTACATCCATTTGCCAAATTTCACAAGCTTTTAATCCTCTAGGATTTACTCCTATGGGAATGGAATGTCCTTGCTTACTACACGTGGGGCATTGTTGAATAATGGCAGCAGCTTCTGCCTGAGTTAGGGAAAATTGAAAAGTTATCATAACTTGGCGGGGGAGATTCAAACATACTCCCTGCTTCTATTTTATAATGGACTTTTAAAGCCTCCATAATTTTCCTCCAAGTGACCAAAATGCCAATAGGTGCATGAGGAGGACTATGGAGATGTTCACCAATTTTTTGCCAAGTGGAAATTTTTAAGGACCCTTCCTCTGAATAATTGGGACAATGTTGCCACACATAAGCCAATAATGTAGCAATAGTTTTCATTTTTACAGGTGAGCCCTTTAAATTAGCAGAATATTTAGAAGAAGAAGCGACTAACTCCCTCAATTCCTTCAGATGCTGCGTCTGTTGTTGAGAAAAGTTTCCACCCATACTTACAAAAGTTGAGACCGTGTTTCAGATCTGATGATGTGCATTTTACTTCAGGCCTGGCGATGCAAAGCTCCCATCCAGCTGATAAGATATGGGCACGTCGCTACGTATCCCCCTTAGGGAATCACGTCGGAGTCACCAGAATGCGGTATCTGCCATCCCGCATCTGATGGGTGGCTCATGATTGGGAGCGAAGGGAAGAGAAACGACAGGAAGCGAGGTTTCCTCTTGATGAGCACGCCCCGAATGTCTTGGCACATGCTCTTTTATTGTGCTTTTTTACAAGAAAATGATTTAATCAAAGCTCAAGTCAAACATGGTAATCTCATCAGGATGTGCATGTTTACAAAGCTGCATACCGGACAGATTATTTACAATGTGGATAAGCTTATTTACAACCGTCTAGCTCCTTGTCCCTTGTACGTGCCTTGCAAAGGTCACTGAAGAGACAGAAGTTAATGATTACACGTGAATGATACAATGTTGGAAACACATGAATTATACATAGTTGCAATGATACATAGTTGCAATGATACATAGTTACAACATATGACATATATGCCTCAACAGGCAAATAAATATTTGTCATTTGTGTTCATCGTGTGTCAGCGTTGTTTCACCAATGTCATAAACAGAGTCAAAGTATTGTATATACTCTTTGAACACATCATTTTTATAGTGGTGCTAGAATCCTAATCTGAGAATTCTGAAATACAGCCACAAGTAAGGTTTAAAGACAATATAGAAAAATGTATATTAATGACTGCTCAATATTCCCTGTGAATTGGATTTACTTGGGCTGTGTTCGTGTGTGTGTCCATGCTTAACTATTGGACTGATTTTTATGAATCACCTTAAACCAAGCAAACTTTTTTCAGCTTGAAAAAAAAGAGATTGCTTAATGGAAAACACAAGAGTACTGTTCATGACATCAAATAAATTTAATGTTGGGGTGATGAAAACTCTAATATCTTCTGTTCTGAAGCATTAGAGAGACATGCATAAACCACAGGCACTACTGAAATAAGCTTGCTGTGACCTAAAAGCTGAATGAGCAAAACAACAGAGCTAAATTAAGCAAAACTTGCATCTCGAATAAAATGAATGTCAGAAGAGAGAAAAACAGAAAGACTGTGGCACTTGGTCTCAATCCCAAACGCTAAGGCCAGACCATTTGGTTTCTTAATATAGATATTGATCTGAAGAAAGCAAATGGTGTGGCTTCAACATTTGAAAGTCAGACCAGGCAGACAGGGGGTCAAGTAATCAATATCAGAGCCTACTGGGTATGTTCAGCCACTGTTTTACAGTCACAGTTCTGTTACAGGGAAGATAAAAGAGCTATCTCTCCATGTTGAGGAAGGAAGGAAGGGAGGGAGGGAGGAAGGGAGGGAAGAAGGAAGGAAGGAAGGGAGGGAAGAAGGAAGGAAGGAAGGAAGATAGATAGATTGTGGCAATAATCCTCAAATGTAACATTTGTGTTTTTACTGTTGTATTGCTATACCACTACCATTTTATTTTATGCCTGTTAGAGAGTAGATTGAATATAAATTCATTATTACTAAAATCCACTTTAGGATGACTTGAATTTAAGTGCTTATTATAATTAATCAAACAATCATAATTAATTTTATCAAGAAGTCAAAGTTAGCAGCAATTCTACTTCCTATGAAAAGTATTTAAAAAATGACCCACTTCCAAAGAAGCAGTGTAAAAATTCTTCTTTGTTCTTTTTAACAAAAAAGGAAATTTGCTCTGTATCGCCATATGATTCTTTCTCTTGGAAAATAAAAAAGATACTCATGTATTACAATTTTATAACATGTGATTCCTACTACCTCTAACTTTTCTGTGTTAGGAGATTCTGGGTACTGCTACACTGCCCTCTTAAGTTGCTCCTATACCTATCCCATGCTGATGATGCTAGACTCAGAACCAATTAAGAAAGTTTTGCCCAGATTGGGGATGTTTTAATAGTGGCTTGACAGTAGTTAAGCCTTTACTATCAGCTTTCATGGCCCAAACTCAGACACAGAAAGAGCAAAGACCTTTAAAATAAAAATACTTTCATTGCATTTGTCTGGGTTGTCCTTTTCATCTTTGCTGCACTCAGAGACATTTCATAGCAGCATAGTGATTACAGTATCTGCCTATCATCAAGTTAGGTTATGAAAGGTAGCAAATGAAAAAAATGAATACATATATACGTAAATTCTGTTTATATTTTCCAAATTATCCAATTTTCCATAGGATTTTATTTTTTAAAAAAATCTACAAGTTCATCATTCTTTTATCTTTGCCTAAGGTTCCCAAATAGTCAAAATGAATAAAGACATGTTAAGGACTTCGTATACTTAGGGCCTATCTTTAAAAAAAATCCAGTTCAATGGATTATTTTGTAAATTTGTGGAAAATTGATAGCTCAGGGAAAAAGAAATAGTTTATTTTCTTTTTCTATTATGTAAAAGTAAGTTGAGGTTTGTTATGTTATTCTACTGCATCAAAGGGAGTTGGAAGTCAATGCCTTTTCTTGCTTTCCCCCCTCTTTTCTATTCTTTTCCCTTCCTTATTTTTCCTATTTTCTGTTGTATTTTATATTAAAAACAAAGAGAGAAAAAAGAAAATAATTTTAATTTAAAGCTGGTTGTTCTGTGTGAATATGTGTCCATTTTTCTAGTTTAACTTGGTATATATTAATAATGAGAAATAAGCCTACATCATTTCTATTCAGTCCAAGTTTAATAATTCTGTTCTGACAGAGATGGACCACTTGTAACCCTCAAGAAGTCAAATCTCTTGTCCTAGATCACATCCATAACGAGGTGACCCTTCCTTACAGACTGAGGCGTGGAAGAGGGAAAAAATGGAAGTTGAGAATGAATTGCTTATGTTCTTCTACCCTTAACTCATCTACCAATTTACCATGTGTTACCATAATAATCTAACCAATAGATTAGTCCTAAAGGAAGGCATTCCACAATCTGACAAAGGAGAAAAGTTGCTGATATCAAATTTATGATATCACCCAATGTGGCCAATTCAAAATTTGTAATGATGGGTTTCTCATCCGTATATTGATTTGTAATAGGAGAGCATATTCATGTTGTAATCACAAAGTGTCATGCTATTTTTAAAGTTCTGACATGGTTAAATTAAACATACTGACCTCTTTCAGCTATCTGATGGACAAAATCCAGACTCCTCTTCAGAGCATATAAGAAAACCAAACTAATTAGGAACATTGTATCTTCCCTATAATAGCTAATTTACTCCCTGATCCACATAATACTTGACTTGCCCAACTTCCCATTATCCCACTGAGGTCAATTAATATTAAGTATCCACTTTAGTGCTGCATGTTGTATCATACCTGTTTGATGATATTTGAACAATATTTCATATCTGGGTCAAGTTTTATACTCACTAGCAGCAAGTCAATTAAGCCTTAGAAAGGAAAATGTACTCACTGAAATATAATGCATGGCTTAGGACAGCAGTTTTTAAACCTTATACATTCAGAGACATTTGCCACTTCAGTGTCAACCTATATAATATTGGGCATAGAATCCTTGCCTATTGAAGACAATTCCACACCAGAACTTATAGTATTTTTTTCCCAAAGCTGCTGAAATTTCCTAAACCTGCTGTTGCTGAACGTTTCCTAATGACACATTTTTCTGTCTTTCAGTGGGAAACAGATGAAATCATTTCTAACATCTAAAGTAGACTTTGTCAGGATCACATATACATACACAAACATATTCAAAGAAACCCAGAATTCTTTTCTTCGAAAAAAAAAAGGAGTCATGTTACTCTACCTTCATCCTCTTCTCCTCAAAATGTCAAATAAAGTATCCCATTATTAAAAAATTCTCCAGTATTGTTCTTTGATATATTATATAGAATTTGATGATTTGGGAGAAACATACATACATATAATTATTCACCTAGTTTAGAATACTACAATAGAAGACATGTTGTCTGCCATTATGGATCCTCTATTTGAATACAAAACATGGCCAAATCTTCACACTGAAGACTAAGTAATGAGTAGTTAGTAGCCTAGGATAACCAACTGACTAAAGTATATAGCTCCTTCCTACTCACTGTTGAATGCCCATTGCTTTCTGAGTCCTATTAAAGGCATTTCTGTAGAACAGAAAATTGCAGTTTAACAAATGAATAGAAAATAGTTGCATAGGGTTTGCCATGCATTTCCACATGAAAATGAACTAAAGTGCCAGCTGTGCTCTTTCACAGAAGATAATTTCAAAATAAAAAGATTGATGAATACCAAGGAATGCGGCCAGCAGTAATTGACATTTTCTAGGAAACAGAAGCTCTTTAGTTTTCATGGTCTGAAATGTATAATTCCAGAAAAAGAGAAAAGTCATAGTATTAGCCAACATTTTCCGTGATAGTTATCAACTGTTGCTCAATCTAGAACCAAGATAATTTACACTATTAGATGAAATAGTACTTCAAAACTGAAAGTCTGAAGTGGTATTCTGATGAATCCATTTCAAAGGAATTTCAATCAATATTATACAATATGAAAAAATGAAAAGAATGAGACAAGGAAAAATAACATAAGTAGATTGCATTTATTTATATAATTATGGCATTTGTAGTTTCAAAACTAAAATTACAGTAATCAGTTTTAAATAATTGTCATTTCAGAGAACAATGGCATGCATTCATCATATAAACAACATTAATTATCAGTAGAAGTAGAGATGGTTATTAAATCAGATTATTAAAAACAGAGTAAATTTTTGAAGATTAATAAAAACTAGTAGACTGAGCCAATTTGGTATCAGACTAGAAACTGGGTGATCATGAGTCCTACTCCTGTCTTAGGCACAAAGTCAGCTGCGTGACATTGGGCCAGTCTTTTTTTCTCAGGTCTTGGAAAGAGGCAATGGCAAACTACTTCTGAAAAACTTTGCCAAGAAGAGACTTGCCCAGGCAGTCTCTGAGAATCTGAACAGAAGAAAACAAAACTGTATACTGGTATCAAATCTCAGGCAGAATTTGCATTATGATATCACTGTAATAATGTGATTATTTTGAAAATCTTAGTTTGTTTAGATGTGCACATGTGTTGTTTTTTCTAATATGCCATGTGCAAATATGCAAGAAGAGTGTAAATGTAAATGAATTTTAAATGAAGAGTGTAAGCATAAAGGAACATTAACAGAATCTTGCAAATCTGAAGGTACAAATATCCCACCTCATTTTAACCCACTGATTAGTGTAGTTCCTTCCTAGGTTTTTTCTCTGTTAAGCCCTTCTGGACTACCCATCGTCTTGTCTGGTTGTTTCCTAGGCAGCATTTATTTTTTTCACTCCCTAACATCTTCCCTACACTCCATTACAGTAATTCCCTCAGGTAAGTATTTGGGATACTGCAAACAAAGTTTCAACTGGCTATGAATTTTGAATGTCGCTGGCTGTTTTGAACAAATCAGAACTTCTCACAACAGGGATACAAAGCAGCTTGGCCTGCAATTCTGAGCACATATTCTATAGAGCAAGCTTCTTTTTGTGCCATGATATTTATTTCTGAATAAACACACATAGGGAATTGGTTGTAAATCTAAGGTCTGAATGCCTTGAATGCCGTTCAAATAGTATATAGAAGATGCATATTTCTCCGCTATTCCTAAACATTCATGTTGAATTATTCCCCAAGAGAAAAGTACTCATTCATCCAAGAATATCTCCTGTTCTTAGATTTATGCATACTATACATTCATCCAAGGATATCCTGTTCTTAGATTTATGCTATCGAACATGATATACAAAAAAATAAATGGTCCTTTGATCTTTATGATGAAATTAAAAGTTATGTGAATATGATTACAAGTAATGTACATAAATACAATCCATTGAAAATGATTTAAAATTAATTTAAATAAGTGAATGTACTGAAGGGAATTGTGCTTAAAAGAGTTCTGCATTATGTTAGCTTATTTTTTATTAATATGAAATTAAAGCTATTGTTTGTTCTTCTTGTAAGAAGAAAGATAGACATCCAGGTTTTTTTTTTTTTTTGGGGGGGGGGGATGTATTTCAGTTTAAGCCAAGCTTTAGCAAAGTAGAAGAATCAGAGATTTTACCTTTTCGTCCAGAAAATCAAAACAGCTTTTCATTACCTCATCCAGATTCATGTAATTATAATTTTACAGCTTATAATTATACAATCATAATAATTGCCTTTTAATGCATCCTAAGTGTATATTGAACAAGTGTGGTTTCATCTGACATGGATAATCACATGGAAGGAAATATAGGTGTTAATTGAATTATGTAAGAAAGCGCTAAAATGTATATCAGAAAAAGAACCGTTTATAGCTGTTGGGAAGGTACAAAAGTTGGAAACCATAGGTTGTGAGAGTTTCATGTTATGCTTCATTGATAATGGAGGAACTACAAATGAATTATGAAAAAAAGTTATACAAACATTCTGAATGAATGTGATCCAATAATACTCGGAGATTCAATGAATAGGAACAAGACAAAAAATATTTAAGAAGTATTTGGACCATTTGTAACCTCAAGAATGAATAAGAATCAGAGTATGAGAAAATTTGCTTAGAAAAAGATACATTTAAATATTGTATATGCTTTAAGCATGTGTGTATATGGCAAAAAAGGAATGTAAATTTAATAGTATGTTTTATTTTCACAAAAATGAGAGATTATTCTATATATATAAAGGCGAAATACCACTCATGCATCATCACAAAATCTCTAGAACCATAAAGCCTACAAACTTGAAATTTGGCACGTATGTTCCTCTTGGCTTCTTGGTTCACTAAGAAAGGATTTTTCAAAATAACTGTTAGGGATAACATTGTTTACTCTAACTGGTTTAGGTAAAATAATAAATATGTAATCATGGTTTATAAGTTAAAGTGTCTGCAGCTTTAAATATGGGAATGTAATTAGGGGAGTGGTTGTGAAAGCACTTTAAAAGAAGCAAGACGACAGCTTGCTCTCTCTCTGGCTTTGATGATCCCTGATTACTGCTTGGAATCAAGACTGCATTGCTCGAACGGGAGAGAAACAAAGGACTGATTTGTAAGTGAACTGACAGTGGATATTCTGCACGGATTTTGCTAACTGAATATCCCTGAATGGACTGACTAAATGATACATGACTATTGGACTGTTATTTTGACTATGCTATGAACTCATAATGGAATAAACTATATTTTTGATAGCACAAGCGTATCTGTTATTTTTACTGTATGTTAATAAACATACAAGCTTAGCTCACTCATTTATCTATGTGCCTATCTGACTAACGCTGCACATTATGTTTAGCTTGTCTCCCTAACCCTGGTTGGGGAACCCAGGCTTAACAATAACCATTAGAGCATTAGTATTTCATTTATTATTATTATTATTATTATTATTATTATTATTATTATTATTATTATTATTAACATGCTCTCATACTAAGAAGTTCTCCTCCCCCTCCCCACCTGAAAAGAAAGCTGTTCCAAATGCAAAACACAAGCAGAGGATAGGAGTTTCAGTTTCAGTTTCACAGCACCAGCTGTGTACAGAACAGTTGAGCTAAGCCATGCCAAGGTTCCTTGATATCTCCTACTTGATCACTCAGCAAGTACTCTACCAGTTTTCAAACAACCCTCAACTCTCTCACACACTGACAGGATCCTAGCCAGATGAATACCGATTGATGCTGGTAGACAGAGGCACAATTTTCCCCCCTTATTTTCCTCCCAAAAAACTAAGCCCGATCACATAGTTTTTTATCGAAGCATGGGTATAGAGCTAGTGACGGATATAATAACAATGAAATGTTGTGAATGTGGCATGAATAATTTCTTGATGGTATCAAGAACAAATCAACATAAAACAAAATATAAGAAATAAAATGAATACAAATAGAAAATAATTATTTTGAAGATTGATGCAAATAATGCAATCAAACAGAGCAGGAACCAGTTAAGATTAAAAGAAGCAAAGACAACAGAGAACATTTTTTTCTAGAATAATATTTCAAAGTGAGGGGAAAGGCTAAACAAGGAGCCTTCATTAGAAGGAATAGAACTAAAAGAAGAAAAATACAAAATATTGGGATGTGAATGAAGCTGGTCATATTCACTGAACAGCCAAATGAAGGTTGGTAGCTGAATATATTAAGAGTAGAGTAGTATGTGATTAACAAAAGCATATCTGAGATGAAATATAATAGTTAATAATTCAGTATAATTAAGACATAAAACAGAAATGTGCTATCTTTAATATAATTATGAATAAATGTATAATGAATGCTTAGGAGTATTTTGGCTGAAATCTGAAAATGCATGCACTTTTTATATGGCGATGGTTCCCTGATAAAGGAAACTAAGATATCTCTTCACTGCAAGCAAGGGAGCAATAAAGGACAGAGATGGGAATGAACTGAATGATTAGAAGCAATCAAAAATAAATGGAAAGATTACACTCAGGAATTTATAAATGAATATATAGAAGAGGAATAATGGATATATTGGATACATTGTAAGCCACAATACTGATACATGCATTTGATTAAACTGAGCATGGTATGTTTATGTTTTAGTAGTAATGACTCTCACTATGTAAATGTTAGTAAAATAATCTAGGTAAAAATAAACTGTTAGTAATCGATGGATTAGCCATAGAATTCGGTGGGGGAGCATCCTGATGAGAGTGGAGACATCTCAGGAAACGATGATGCTGAGATGTGAAAGTGAGCAAAAAGAGATGAGATACATGTCTCATAGAACAGAAGGGACTGATTAATAAATAAAAGTTTAGAGAATGGTGTAATTGTGTACCTGGCCAAGTAGAGTTGCCTCAGGTGATCTGTCCTTTTGTTGTTCCATACAGGTGAAGAATGTGTGTTTAAGAAATGAGATTTTGTAAACATGTTATTTCCTTGTTTTCTTGCTTTGAAGTATATAAAAGTAAATGTTCCTGGTCTTGGCTCCTTCGAGCTGGAACTCTTTTGCTGGATTACTCCAGTAAAGGAAGCTAAAAGCCATTTCTCATGTGTGGGAGGATTTATTTGCTTCAGCACCAGACTAAAGGCCATTTTGGGGACAACACAATCAGGGCAAAAACAGAGTTTAAAATCCAAAACAAGCAGAAAGTACATATAAGCAGGTCGGATATATACTGCCATAATTAACATCAGCCTAAAGATGCCATATTTTTTGGAGTATAAGAAATGCCTGTGCATCTTATACAGTGAATATGGCTCCATTTTTAGCCTCCCAAAGCCTCTGTGCATCCTGTTTCTGCTCTTCCCAGCGTCCAGAGGCACTCTGAGGCCAAAAATGGGCAGAGTGCTTCTGGATGCCAGTGAGGGCAAAAATGGAATGCACAGAGGCAAAATATTTTTCTTATTTTTCTCCTCTAAACCAAGGTGGGTCTTATAGTCCAGTACATCTTATACTCCCAAAAATATGGTCCTATATACTGCATAATCAGACTTGCAGGTACTGTAGCAATTCCCAATAAATAGATTGTTAGGCTCCTAGTTAAACTAGTGTTAGTCTCAGTGCTGGTCTGATGCATAGCACAGAAAAAGCATATAAAAATAAAAGCAAGTGGCACTCTATAGGTCTTGGCTATGTCAGCACCAAGACAGAAATTCCAGAACTAGATTAAAAGAAATACGAATGACTGGAAACATCAGTGTTCATCCTAGTCCAAAGATGGGTGATCCATGCAACTGTTAATACAATTGTTCAACATCCTGATACCACATGCTATCAGATGTTTGTTGAAAAACCTGTCAGAATGATTTGGCCCAATGATTGAAAAAGAGCTGCCTTCAGTACAGGCTGATTTCACAGGAAGAAAGCCCTTGAGACAACATTGCAAGCACCAACTGATGGATCATGGGGCAAAATGTGAATGTATGTATATTTATGCTTCATTGACTATTGCAAAGCCTTTTAGTACATTAAACTGGAAAAAATTATTCCAGTATATTTGATTAAGTTAATAAAATGACTGTACAACAATCAGGAAATTTCTGTAAGAATAACTTTTGCCAGTGAGGGCAAAAATGGAATGCACAGAGGCAAAATATTTTTTCTTATTTTTCTCCTCTAAACCAAGGTGGGTCTTATAGTCCAGTACATCTTATACTCCAAAAAATATGGTACTATATACTGCATAATCAGACTTGTAGGTACTGTAGCAATTCCCAATAAATAGATTGCTAGGCTCCTCGTTAAATTTGTGTTAGTCTCAGTATGAACCAGATACAGACTGGTTCATGGCTGAGACAGGTATGAAGCAATGTGCAACACCACTTTTATTCAATTTTTATAGAGAGGCAGTTTGGAGAAATCTGAATTTAAACACTGATTCAAAAAATGCCCTACACAATGTACAGTATGAGGAGAAAAGGATGAAAACATTTTAAAATATATCAATTGTGGCAGAGTGTTAACAAGTAGCTTAAGAGAAGTTATATTTTCTTTAAAGAAATGAAAATGATTGTGATTAAGTGTGTGCTCTTACCCAGTTCATGATTTGGAAGTGAGAATTGGAAGATGCATTGCCTGCCTTTTGGAACACATAGAAGCTGAGATTAGATTATCCCAGTCCTGCCGGTCCTAAAGAACATTTTCAAATGTAGATTTTCCATTCATGGGGGCCAGAAGGTTATAAGAGCCTATGAAGTTATTCTTGTTGGGTTCATTATCAACTGCCATTTTCTACTTTTCTTATTTTATTACATGCCTTTTATTATTTTTGATACTTGTTATTGATGTTTTAAATTGTGTTAGCCACCCAAAATCACTTTGTAAGATGGACAGCCAAATAAATCAAATCATAAATAAATACATTGGTTGAAGTGAAGTTGAATGAAATGTGAATGACTAAGAAGTTTATGTGGTAAAATGATTGCTATTTATTTATTTCAGACTTATTATGTTGTTGTATTAGTATTTCTCTCTCCTTTTTTGTGATCTGTAAAATACTTCTTATTCCAAAAGGAAATAACCTGTTTTATAAGTATGTATGCACTTTAATGCATTATAGTGCTAGCAACTTCCTTAGCCAGTAATTAATTAACAGACATTGAAATGAATGTCAAATGAATGTACTTATATACATGTTTGGACTTTTATACAAACTCAAAAATATTTGATTTTGATACAGATGAAACTCGAAAAATTAGAATACCATGCAAAAGTTAATTTATTTCAGTAATGCAACTTAAAAGGTGAATCTAATATATGAGATAGACTCATTACATGCAAAGCAAGATAGTTCAAGCTGTGATATGTCATAATTTTGATGATGATGGCTTACAGCTCATGAAAACCCCAAATCCACAATCTCAGAAAATTAGAATATTGTGAAAAGGTTCAATATTCTAGGCTCAAAATGTCCCATTCTAATCAGCTCATTAAGCCATAACCCCTGCAAAGGGTTCCTGAGCCTTTAAATGGTATACCAGTCTGGTTCAGTAGGAAGCACAATCATGGGAAAGACTGCTGACCTGACAGTTATGCAGAAAACCATCACTGACACCCTCCATAAGGAGGGAAAGCCTCAAAAGGTAATTGCAAAAAAAGTTGGATGTTCCCAAAGTGCTGTATTAAAGCACATTAATAGAAAGTCATGTGGAAGGGAAAAGTGTGGAAGAAAAAGGTGCACAAGCAGCAGGGATGACCACAGCCTGGAGAGGATTGTCAGGAAAAGGCCATTCGAAAGTGTTGGGGACTTTCACAAGGAGTGGGCTGAGGCTGGAGTCAGTTCATCAAGAGCCACCACACACAGACAGATCCTGGACATGGGCTGTAAATGTTCCTCTTGTCAAGCCGCTCCTGAACAACAAACAACATCAGAAGCATCTTGCCTGGGCTAAAAAAAAATAGACCTGGTCTGTTGCTCAGTGGTCCCAAGTCCTCTTTTCTGATGAGAGCAACTTTTGCATCTCATTTGGAAACCAAGGACCCAGAGTCTGGAGGAAGAATGGAGAGGCACATACTGCAAGATGCTTTAAGTCCAGTCTATGTTGATTTGGGAAGCCATGTCATCTGCTGGTGTTGGTCCACTGTGCTTCATTAAGTCCAGGGTCAATGCAGTTGTCTACCAGGAGATTTTGGAGCACTTCATTCTTCCTTCCACAGACAAGCTTTATGGGGATGCTGACTTCATTTTCCAGCAGGACTTGGCACCTGCCCATACTGCCAAAAGCACCAAAACCTGGTTCAATGACCATGGCATTACTGTGCTTGATTGGCCAGCAAACTAACCTGACCTGAACCCAAAGAGAATCTATGGGGCATTGCCAAGAGAAAGATGAGAGATGTGAGACCGAACAAGAAGAGCTGAAGGCCGCTATTGAAGCATCCTGGTCTTCCATAACACCTCAGCAGTGCCAAAGGCTGACAGCTTCCATGCCACGCCGCACTGAGGCAGTAATTGCTCAAAAGGGGCCCAAACCAAGTACTAAGTACATATGCATGCTTATACTTTTCAGAGGTCTGATATTGTTCTAAGTACAATCCTTGTTTTATTAATTGCATGTAATATTCTAATTTTCTGAGACTGTGGATTTGGGGTTTTCATGAGCTGTAAGCCATCATCATCAAAATTATGACAAATCACAGCTTGAACTATCTTGCTTTGCATGTAATGAGTCTATCTCGTATATTAGTTTCACCTTTTAAATTGCATTACTGAAATAAATTAACTTTTGCACGATATTCTAATTTTTCAAGTTTCACCTGTATATTTCTGCTCTGACTAAAAACATCTATGTAAAACTGATTTGTATTAGAATAGAATTTAATTACAGACATATTCTTCCCTGAACACTCACTTACTTTTTTCTGTCTGGAAAAAAGTAATCTGGGATAGAGTATTTTAATTTGGGATAAATTATATTTTACTTTCTCACTCTCACTTACTCCAAAAGCAGTGAAATAATAAACCAGGAATGGAATAGGAATGTGAAAGGATGATTTTTTTAAAAAGGCATGTGGAGAATGGAAGGAAGCAACGATTTCGATTAGCTGAGCATTTTATGAGTAAAATAATACCATTGGAATCTACTAAATGATTGAGAATTGTTTACAGTTTTATTTACATTATCCTAATGCAATGATGTGCAATTTGTCCTGGACTAAACCATTTTCTGTTTAGGAGAAAAATGGGTTTTTTTATGTTCCTATTTTTCAATCTGAGAGAGTGCAGCCTCTCACTTCATGTACACCCATTAAAAGTGAGGATGGTTTTCTGTTACTTTATACTGATGTAGAGGGAAATCATTTTCTAATAGTAATTGATTGGGTAGGCTACATTCTGTCTCTAGTAGTTATCTGTAAGTTTCTTTTCTAAAATTGGAGAACATTTTACTACACTGAAGAGACTTGAAGCATGATAAAATTGCCCTTGGTATTTGGCAGAAAGTTGAATCTGAACTGTTTTATTTGCCAAGTAATTATATGAACATTGTAGTAACTTAACACATTGCAGTATAAGGTAAGAAATAATGTTACTAAAATCACGTATTAAATGTATGTGAATCCTATTTTATTTACAGTGCTGGATTATAAAAAAAAAAAGTTTATGTCCTAAACAAATTGTAACGCCCTGTTTCACTTATCTTGTGAGCAAACTAGCCTGAAAATCTGACACAGATTAGTAATAATAGAACTCCATATTATTTAACAGTGGCTTTAGGTCTAAATTAGAAGCCTTATTTTCTAAAACATAAATGTAAAATTGTATTTGTGCGTGCACATCATCCCAGTGTATGGTTTGAAGATTTCAGACAGTTTCCTCTGTCATGAATACATAGTATATAGGACTTAATGCCACAATATTAAAAACTTAAAAGAAAATGCACCAGCCCTATGAGGTTTTTCAATGTGTTTGGTTTCTTCCATTGAGCCTACAAATGATTCATAATATTTTCTATGGCAAGCAAAAGTAAACCAGCACTGGGACATTTTGCCTATGGCTCATATAAGCCTACCCTAGATTGTGGCTTTCATTACAGAATGCTGAATGTCCCTGTATGTACATGTTGTTAACAATGCGACAAAAGCAGCCCTGAGAAATTCTGGTTACTGTGGCCAAAAGGAAACGTTAGTAAAAATAAAATAGCATCATTTTATTTTAAATTTTTATTTCTCTTCATTCCATCCCTACTGAAAATAAATGTGGTGAAATAAAGACATTTACCAGAGGCAAGGCAGAGGAACATGTCATATAATGTGACATTTCTTATGCAATTTGTGCACTGTGAGAGAAAGCAAGCTTTAAAAAAAAAAGTTTTTTACTGATTCATTCAAAAAACTAAACTATGTTGAATGTACCCTTTTCCCTTTTCTAATTGTTTTCTGCAAAAAATAACATACTTATAGATGTAATTTTATGCAGCATTGCCCCCCTCCCCAAAAAAAGAAAAAGATGTGAAGGTTCTCACTGAGAACGGTGTATCACACCTGGCAATCAGAGAGGTTGGTGGGAGGAAAGTAGGAATGAGTGAAAGAAACTAATGAGGTGAACATTTGCTGAAAGAATGGCATTGAAAGGTTTTTTTTTTGGTGGGGTTTTGTTCTGCTTTGTTGTTAAACAGAAACTTTTTCCACAATGCTAATGAGGTGAATCGGGATTGCCTGCTTCTTTTTCTGTACCTTGTAATAATATGACATGCTGACTAGCACTCTCTGTTTTCATATTCAGTATTTTGAATTAGACCTCTTTCCATAGTATAAACATTTCATTCTTCACAAGATGTATATGAAATGTAAGTTTTTTGTTTTGTTAATGTCCTCAGCTCAGCAAGGGTCATGATGGCATACTTTCCCATTAATTACTATTAGAGGGATTTCTGATCAATCATATACAGATTGAAACATTCACTCACATCAGTATCTGCATGATATGATAAAAATGTGAAAAGAACATTTGATCTTCTTCACCATGCAATAGT
The DNA here is from genome assembly GCA_033807585.1 of Hydrophis major. NCBI lineage: Eukaryota > Metazoa > Chordata > Lepidosauria > Squamata > Elapidae > Hydrophis > Hydrophis major. The sequence continues at coordinate 204,694,873 of CM066330.1, read as the reverse complement.
TTCATTATCTGGCATGATAATGATATTGCTGTTGATTATGATAATGATGACTATTATTATCCTGAATCAGTCTTGGGTGGGTTGGGAGACAAATGTTTCTTGACTTTCCAGCTAAGGATATGAAAGTATCTTTATCAAAGTTACTTAGATCAGGGATTTCCAACCCAGTTCACAAACAGGTATTGGTCCATGGCCCATTGGAAACTGGATTGCATAAGGAGCAGGTAAGAGTGCAAAGCTCCATTTATCCATGCACTGGATTAAGTTGTGCACGCACAACTTACCACCTCTGCTGCTGATCCATTGATAAGATCTGTACCTAAGAGAGAACTAATCCAAAATTCTAATAACTATACCATACTGATTCTCTCTCTGTGTGTCTCTCTGTCTCTGTCTCTCTGCCTCTCTCTCTCTGTCTCTGTCTATCTCTCTCTTCATTCATTCATCCATTCATTTTTATGTACTGCCCACTTCAGCAATGACTCTATATATACCTAGCAAATACATAAAATCAGCATTATTGGATTCTTCAAGAAAACTACACTACTATAAATAATAAGGGCTTTCACATAAATATGCAGGAATTGTTACTTAGGCAAAAGGGGCTGAAACATTTTAAAATTCCACAATAGTGAAATAAGATTTGGAAGAAGCTCAGACAGATGCCTCCTTAATTCAATGAATTATAAGACAAAAGTAGAGCACAAACAAATTCTTTTACTGTAGCAATTTTAATAAAGGTAGTTTTAGTCTTCCTGGAGACTTGATTTCTTTGGTCTGGTATATTTAATGGGGTTTAGACTACAAGTTATATTTTTTTTGGCATATGAAACAAATATGATGATACGGTACCTATCAACTTATCTTGGTATACTTTATATGGTACAAAAAAGACACTATGTTGTTTCAGGTTGTTATTCAGTTCTAAAAGTTATTTCTTGAAATAAGTTTATTCATGTTGTCTCTTGGAATGGGACTCCTATTTAACTGTATCTAAGTCCATATGGAACTGTAACTGTTAAGTCCTGAGCATGGGCTCAAGGAATGAAGACGAGACATCGAACGGTGACTTTAACTCTTTATTGTGAAATAAGAACAGAGCAAATACTTGGGCAGCAGCAGCTCTTTTATAGAGCTGGCTGCTGTCAAAACAACCAATGATTTGAGTTTACCGCTCTAACAAGCATCCAATCAGAGAGGCCCGTTAACAGCCAATCGGACTGGCCAGAAATGACCAATCATGACTCGCTATTCGCGGGCCAATGAGAAGTGCAGGATTATGAGCCTGCTACAAAGTAAAGCTATTTAGGGTTGTTACTGATGCGATGGCTTAGTCCATAACACCCCTCCCCCCTAGGTTCCATCTGAGGGGTGGAGTGATGTATTCTTGTAAATAGGCAGGTCGGTTCACCTGTCTGCTTGATCTGCGCTGTTCCATCGGTTTCCTGGCTCTGGTTCTGGTGGGCTGCTAGCTGAGCTGAGTGGCAAAAACGGTCCCGCTGTTCCATCGAATGGCTCTGGGCTGTTCTCTCTGCTTTCATCAGTGCTGTCTTCCGGGTTCCCTGGATCTGTTTCCATCGCAGTGCTGTCACGCAGCGAGGCCACTCCCCGGCTCGGTTCTCCTTCTGGCGGTGAGTATCCCCTGGCTGGTTGTGTAGACTGCTGGGTTTCGATTGTTAAGTCATCTGTTATTTCTTTTTCAGCCACCTCAATGTTCCTCCCCCCCCCCCCAGTTAGAGATTCAGGGCCTGAGATGGGAATAGGTGCTAGTCTGGAACGGAATTGGTCTATGTGGTGCTTCCACATTTTACCATCTGCAGTTTGTAGACAATAGGATCGGGGTCCCGTAAGTTGCATTATGGTAGCGGGGACCCACAATGGGTCGCCCGAGAAGTTTTTCACAAACATGGGGTCACCTTCCTGGAATGATTGACACTTGCTGCTGGATCCTGGGGGTTGTTCAGGCGTGTAATTAGGGTGAAGGCGATCAAGATGTGAGCGAAGTTTTCAGCCCATCAGGAGTTCAGCTAGGGTTCTGTTTCTGGTGCTGCTTGGGGTTATTTTGTCGTCAATGTTGCCGTGGTCCATTTTGTGTAAAGTCTTTTTTACAAATTGAACCATTCGCTCAGCCCTACCATTGGCTGCAGGGTGAGCTGGCAATGTTAAGGCATGGCGGATGCCCCGGTCTGCTAGGTACTGTTCGAATGCCAGGGCAGTGAATTGGGGGCCATTATCGGAGACCAAGACATCCAGCAATCCGTGGGTAGTGAATAGCTTATTCAGTTTTTTAGTGACCGCCTCCGTGGTGGTGCTTTTCATCTTGTGGACCTCAAGCCAGTAAGAATAGGCATCCACTGTTAGGAGGAAAGTGTGTCCTCTTGTGGGTCCAGCAAAATCGATGTGGATATGGAACCAAGGACCTTGAGGCGTTTCCCACTGAGTTGGGGGAGTTTTTGGAGGAGTCGAGTGAGTCTCCTGGCATTTGCTGCACTTTGCTGCCCAGGTCTCTATCTGTTTGTCTAACCCAGGCCACCATGCGTAACTCCTGGCCAATGCCTTCATCCGCACGATGCCTGGATGTGCATCGTGCAACATTTTTAAAACTTTATGTTGCAATTTCTCCGGGATTACAACTCTGTCTCCCCACAAGATGCAGCCCTTTTGGGAGAATAGTTTTGTCTGTCGATTTCTGAATGGCTTGAAAGTGTCATTGGGTGTGCTGACCGGCCAACCCTGTTCCACCCAGCTGAAGACTCATGCCAAAAGGGGGTCCTTTTTTGTTTCTGCGGCGATGTCTCGAGTGGTCAGTGGCGGCGATTTAAGGGTTTCGATTTGCAATACGGCTAAGGTTGGAGCTGGGTCCTCTATGACGTCTGGTAGTGGAGAGCGGCTCAAAGCGTCAGCATGGGGAATGGTTTTCCCTGGGCGGTGTTGCAATCGGTAATCGTAGGTGGCTAAAAATTCTGACCAACGTGTCATTCTTGGTGATAAGATGTGGGAGTTGGTTTGTTTCCCGCCAAAATACCAAGTAGTGGCTTGTGGTCTGTAATTATGGCAAAGGGTCTCCCATACACATATTCATGGAAACTTTTAATTGCGGATACAATAGCGAGAGCCTCTTTATCAAGTTGGCTATAGTTCCTTTCAGTTTTAGACAAAGTTCTCAAAAAGAACGCAATAGGTGCTTCATTCCCATTTGCCAGGACGTGGCTTAAAATGGCTCCCACTCCGAATGGTGAGGCGTCACAGGTAACCGTTAAGGGTGGAGTCTCATTGTATTGAATCAATACAGCATCAGAAATTAAGAGGTCTTTTACTTGTTGGAATGCCCGTTCTTCACACCGTCCCCAGACCCAGGAAGTCTTTTTGTCGAGAAGTCTATGTAGGGGCTCTTGCCTTCTGGGGCAAGAAGATGTTGTAAAAGTTAATGAGTTCCAGGAAGGCTTGGAGTCTGTCTTATTCCTAGGTCTCGGGGCATTTTTGATTGTGGTTAGTTTTTTTTCAGTGGGGTGGATTCCCTGTCTGTCGAGAAGGTATCCCAGGAACTTCACTCTCTCCGTACAAAGTTGACACTTGTCCCTTTTTACTTTCAGGCCACCGTCTTTAAATTTCTGAAGAACCTTTCTGAGTCATTGTACTAATAACTCTTTAGTAGGGGCAGCTATTAAGACGTCGTCAAAATAAGGCACAACGCCTTTTATGCCTTATAATAGTCTCTCCATCAAACTTTGGAAAATGCCAGGCGCCACGCTTACTTTGAATTGGAGTCTATTGTACTTGAAGGCACCTCTATGTGTAACTATTGTCTGGGCTTCTGCAGTCGTCACGTCTACAGGTAGTTGTTGGTATGCCTGAGCTAAGTCCAATTTCGCAAATATTTTTCTGCCACCCAGGGAGTGAAGAAGGTGTTGGACCATTGGTACTGGGTAAGCGCTCTGTTAAAGAGCATGATTTAGGGTGGCCCGGTAATCCCCACAAATTCTTAACGAACCATCTGGCTTCATAGGCATTACTATTGGAGTTTCCCAAAGGGCATGGTCAATCGGTTCCAACACGCCCTGGGCTATTAGTTTATCTAGCTGCTCGTTGATCTTCAGCTTGAGGGCAAAAGGCACCTGACGAGGCTTAAGACGAATGAGAACTACATCGGGGCTGAAATTAAACGATATAGGGGTCCCCTTGTACTTGCCTAATGTTCCTGTGAACACATCCTGGAATTCCTGGATGAGGGCCTCTTCCCAGTCATCACTTCTGGTTTGGTGTATGCCGGCTAGTTCAATCCCGAGTGGAGTGAACCACTGTAACCTTAACAAACTGGGCCATTCACGATCGACAACAGTCAGGGGAAGCGTCGCGGTGCATTCCTTAAAGGTTACTTGGACGTGGCTGGAATCGACAACTGGAATTCTGTTTCTCTGGTAGTCTTTTAGGATGATTCTTTGAGTGCTGAGGTCCTGGCGGCAGATGGCAGGGATCAGCTGTTTGAGGGTTTTCCAGGATACCATCAATAGGGATGACCCCGAATCGACTTCCATCATGTACGGTCGATTCTCAATAATAACCTTTACACGGATCTTTCTTGCATCTAGCGATGAAGCATGACCGATAATAATGCTTTGGTGGGCCTCTTCTCATCTCGTTGAAGAGGCAGGTGCTCGATTTCTGTAGTAGTAGTAGTTGTTCCATTGGTGGTTCAGGCGGTCCCGATTCTCAGGAGGTTTGCCTGTCTCCTGGCGGAGGTTGTTCTCCCTTCAGCTTGGACTGGACTCTCGCTTGCTTCTGCAGACCTTCGCGATGTGGCCTCTTTTCCCACAGGAACAGCAGAGTGCATTGAGGAATTTGCAATCCGATCGGGGGTGGTTTGCTCTGCAACCAGCACATTGGCGCGGAAGTCTCTGGTTCCTTTGCTCTCGTTCTGAGCAGAGCCGGTTGACCTCCTCTTCCTCACTGTCTGAGGATGATTTGAGGTCTTCGTGGTGGGCGATAATAGCATGCTTCTCAGTGGAGAGCGGGCTATCATTAGCGAGTTGGTGATGCGGTGCATTCGCTTGGCGCATTTGAGTGGCTGACTTCCTGGTTGCTTCTGCAGCAGTAGCGTCGGTGATGACATCTGCAAGACTGATGTCTCCTTTCGCCATGAGTTTACTCTGCACAGTGTGGTCATCTAAACCCAGAACTATGCAGTCTCTCAGGGCTTCCTCGAGGTTTGCAAAACCACAAAGGCCTCCTAGGTTCCGGAGGTCGGCTACGAAGTCCCCAATGCTCTCGTTCTTTCATTGGTCCCTCTGGTAAAACTCATGTCTTCGTATAAGTGTAGTACTGTGGGTACGTAATGGGCCCGGAGGATTGGCGCGAGGTTATCCCAATCCATGGTCTTCACTTCCGCCAGTTTGGCAAGTGCTTTAGCCATTTTGAAAACGGCGGGGTCGTAATGAGTCAGGAACATCGCTCGTTTCTTGCCAGGCGTAGCATCTTTTAAATTGTTGGTCTCTAGGAACATCTGAAAACGATCTATATACGAGTCCCAGTCTTCGTTTGCTGGGTCAAATAGAGCAGGTGGTATGGCACCACTGTTCATTCTGCCGTTCGTTGTGTGCGCTCTTCAGCCACGTGCTCTGTTTTGTTCGATGAGTACTTAGTCAGCTCTACCGTCTCCGCATCCCACCTTCGTCGCCCATGTTAAGTCCTGAGCATGGGCGCAAGGAACGAAGACGAGACATCGAATGGTGACTTTAACTCTTTATTGTGAAATAAGAACAGAGCAAATACTTGGGCAGCAGCAGCTCTTTTATGGAACTGGCTGCTGTCAAAACAACCAATGATTTGAGTTTACCACTCTAACAAGCGTCCAATCAGAGAGGCCCATTAACAGCCAATCGGACTGTCCATAAACGACCAATCACGATTTGCTATTCGTGCGCCTATGAGAAGTGCAGGATTACGAGCCTGCTGCAAAGTAAAGCTATTTAGGGTTGTTACTGATGTGATGGCTTAGTCCATAACAGTAACCATAGTCATAAATGTTGGTCTCTGAGAATAACAGCAACAGCAACAAAATAGAATCAGATGCCAAGCATATATTGTTCCTTGATTCCTCTGAATCAAGGTTCAGAGAAGAACATATGGTCAGTTTTAATTTTCTTGAAAATCAAGAACTCTATCTTTAATTAATTTTTCTCAGCATTCCTGTTGCTTCCACTTTCTCAACTACAATACGTTTTCTACTTATTTCTAGAAATCAGTAACAGAGTCAAGAATATCTAATTCTTTGAAACCTTTTTTAACCCATTTGAAAGAAAATATGTTAGGAAAATAAGTCAAATATTCAAACCATCAAAATTGTATATAGTTTGTGAATATATTTGAGGCCTAAATAAATAAAACTATTAAGTACCATATCAGCACACAACTGCATATTTTTCCAAAATGAAATATAGCATTGAAATAATCACTAATAGTCTTTTATTTGCTGAAACAGAAAGGTTATTTTTTCTTAAAGTCTAAAATAGAATTTATTTATGGTTCATTATGTTTTGTCTAATTGATTTTCAGCATCTTAGAAAGTGTATTTAAAATAATGTCTATCACTTTAATTAGATCAAAAAGAAAAACAATTTAGAAAGCAAAGGATGACAATTTAAATACTAATTCAAACTAAAATCATCAAACCTCTCACATATAAAAGGTTAAAGTACTGCACTAAGAGTGGGAATAGTCAAGAACAAATTCTTACTTATTTTGCAATGGCTATTGTAAATTATTGATATTGTGTGCGTTGGAAGGTAAGGAAAAACCATGCTATTATAACTAACATAAATAAAATGTGATACTTATTCAATAAACAAATCATTAAAGTAACAAATAAGATACCAGTCTCTGATAAAGCCTTAGGGGAAAATACACAGTGTATTAAAAATTGTCCTATATCTTCCTTCTCTGACTTTTGCCTTGGCCGTTTTGACTGTATATAAGAAATTGCACATCTTTCTTCCTTCTGCTCAGTTCCTCATCCTGAGTAAAATCTCTTGCTATTCCTCCAGTTTAAATAACAAGTAACTGTTCTGTCTAAATAATAAGGATGGGACAGTAGGCTTAACTTCACATTTAATTCAATCATTAATTTAATTCAAGTTAAATCACATATAACCACATTTAACTATATAAGACTCTTTGCACTTTTAAATGGCTTCTGCTCATTAACAGCAAAATTGATAATTATACTGAATCTTTCTTACTGCCTAAAAATAAGATCCCTGTTGATATACAGCCTAGGCATAAAATATGAATCTTAGTCTATGCTATCTTTTCTTGTTTAAACATACAGGCTACATGTTGAGAAGGGGCTGTCTGAATTCTGTTTTCTTCTCCCTAGGTGACTTATTGGTCTCATTTCAGAAGCAAAGCTACATACCCTGGAACTTGTTGACAGCCAAAGATGCAAAGCTATCTTCATTAGCATAAGGCTTTAAAAAAACAACTTGAAAAAAGGAATTTCCATTTAAAAATGGTAACTCTAAAAGCAAATACTCAAATGGTGCTTTGAGATTATTGATCAAATTTTATGATTATGTCATAAGTTGTGGACAAGGGAAACTATTGTTACAGGTAATTCTTTTTGACAGTTTTGACATATTTTTCTAATTATTTTTTGAATTCTTCTTTCATATGTTGAAATAGAACTGAGAAAAATGTACCACTGCAAAGCAGGTTAGAGTAAAAGCCAGACATAGCCATTTATTTTTATTGATTGGTAGATATGTTTATTGCTTTTAATTTGCACCAAGACTATGCAAATGGCTGATGATCTTCATTCTGAAAATTTCTACAGCAATAAGGAAGTGATTATTTCAGCACAATGGCAAAATGTAAAATAGAATTTGCCAGCTGTGACCTTCCTTTGTTTCTTCAATAAATCAGTGCTTGGAGATACAGTATAAAATCAAATATTTAAAGAATATATTCTGGGACACAGGAAACTTTTTTCTGGACTCCAACACATTATATCCCACCAAGGTGACAGCCTTCTCTTACCTTGAACTTCAGGTGGTCCCAAATTTATACCTCAGTTATTTGGAATTACTTCATATAATTAAAATTTTAAATTTTCCACCACCTTTTTAAACAAGATATTATTTTTTTCTCATACCACTAGAAATTTAACCATCTGGAATTCTCAAATGGTAATTTTATGACATAGGCAAACATGATCACCTGGTTTATAAGCAAATATAACTGAACACAAACAATGTGGTTTTTTTTTTTTAATTTGAACTGTTTAGGTATGTGGATCCCTTATATAGAGTATTTATCTAAAGCAATGCGGCAGTGCAATCTTAGCAAATTCCTATAAAGTACAGCATCATCTGTTATCTTAGTTCTGCCAAGAAACCATTTACTGGTTAGTTGCAATTCTTGTTTGACTGTTTCTGCATGAACAACACTGGCTGTCAGTGTACTTCCAAGTGCAATTCAAGGTATTAGATGCTACTTTTAAAGCCTTGTGTGGCTCAGGTCCCCAGATTCTTATTATTATAGATCATTTCTGTCCAGACAACATGGACATCCAGAGAATCCCTGTTAAGAGCTTCCTACCTATCAAAAGATGTTATCTGTTGGAGTTTCCTTCTATAGAAACAGCCTGCCTATGAAGGAAAGAGGGCTCCCACTTCCATGGTTGAGTGAGTGAGTGAATGAGTGAGTGAGTGATCATGGTCATTGATCATGGTCTAATGATGACATAGATTTTGTGGCCATCTGGAATCTGCTAAAAACTTTGCTTTTCTGAAAGGCATTTGGGGAATAATTGTGACATCACCACTAGCCTTAGTTTTGTTAGTATTATATTGTTATTCTGCATTTATTAATATCATCTGTATATTGTATCCAGGTTACCTGGTCTAGCTAATCTACCCAGAGGTGTATTGTCCACTATTTTATATTATAGATGGGAAGCATCAGTCTAGATTTTAGGCAAATTATTATTTTTTAAATAAATTTTATTGATTTTAAATTAAAACAAACCAACAACACATACATAAATGAAAGAGAGAAAAAGAAGAAAGGGAGAAAAAAAGAGAAAGAAAAAAAGAGAAAACAATTAAAAACATTTTCATCTTCAACAGTTTTTAAAACCTCTTTTTTATCCTTATTTTATGCCATATACACACACCTAATCCTTACATATATCTGTGTATCACTACTATGGATTTATCCTATCCTCTTTTGCCTTTTAGTGTGAAGTCTATTTTTGGTCTATCCATTTGTACCAGCAGTTCCAGCTGTTGTAGTATACTGAAGTGTCTTTATTTTTTAATGCCAAAGTTAATTTGTCCATTTCTGCACAACTTGAAATTTTTTGAATGATCATCTCCTCTGATGGAACATGAGGCTGCTTCCAACATTGTGCAAAAGCCAATCTGGCCGCTGTCAAAATGTGTGTTATTATATATTTCACTTTTTTTGATATTTGTTTATCAAAGATCCCTAACAGAAAGGACTCTGGTTTGAATTCGATCTGTTCTGTTGTCATTTCTTCCAGCCAATTTCTAATTTTTTGCCAATATTTTTGAGCTTCTGTACAAGACCACCACATATGGAAAAAAGTTCCCTTTTTTTTTTTTTTTTTTGCATTTCCAGCAATTCGGACTCATATTGGTGTGCATCTTTGCTAATCTCGAAGGAGAAGGGTGCCATCTATAAAACATTTTATAGGCATTTTCTTTGTATACTACCGATTTTGTAATTTTATTATTACTACCCCAGATCTTTTTCCATTCTGTTATGGTGATGCTACATCCTATATTCCTGCTCCAGGCTATCATGTTCCCTTTTACAATTGCTTCTTCTAATTCTACTTCTAATAAATAATTATAAAATTTTGTTATATATTTTTTGCCTGATCCTAATAAAATTTTATCTAATTGCTGGAGTTTATTGTTAATTCCAAATTCTTTCTTGTCCTGTTTGTATCTACTTTGAATTTGGAGATATGCCCACTGATCAATTTTTAGTCCCTGCTCTTGAAGTTCTTGCCATGATTTCAAATTTCCTTGTGTATCCAATAGATCCTTATATTTAATCATTTTAGTGATATCCAGATTATTTGGGTGAATCATCGCCTCCATTGTTGAAATCCAAATTGGTATTTTTAAATAGTGGGGTTTTTTTGTATTTTCTTCCAATTAGTTAATAATGTATTTCTGATTAGGTATCTGTGAAAATATTTCTGGCTAGTTATCCCTACATCTCACAAAAAAGCATGCCACCCCCTTTGCAAGTCATGGCCTTCTAAGAATAATATTCTCTTATTGGTTAAATTCACCCATTCCTTCAACCATACTAAAGAGGCTGCACTAAAATACAACTCCCAATTTGGAAGTGCCAGCCCTCCCCTGCTCTTCATATCCTGCATTGCCTTTACATTTATTCTAGGTTTTTTCCTTGCCAGATAAATTTTACAGTTATTTTATTAAGTTCTTTAAAAAGAAATTGTGTACTTTGATTGGGATCGTCTGAAATATATATAGGAATTTTGGAAGAATATTCATTTAATAGCAGCAATCCTGCCTAATAATGAAAGTTGCAGCTTGCCCCATGTTTTTAAATCCTTCTTTACCTGTTGCATCAATTTATCATAATTATTTTCCTAAAGTGTCTCACAATGTGCTGTTAATCATATTCCTAAGTATTTAACTTTATCACTTTTATTCCCATAACTTCTTCTAGTTCCATTTTCTGTTTTTCTGTTAAATTTTTAGTCATTAATTTTGTTTTCTCCCTATTAATTTTAAGTCCTGCTACTGCTCCAAATTGTTCCAATTCATTCATCAATTTTTGTCCTCTTTCTATTGGTTCCTCAATGAAAAAAAATCATATCATCTGCAAATGCTTGCAACTTAATATTCTTCTTTCTTAACCTTTAATCCTCTTATGTCTGGGTTCTGTCTAATTCCCATTAGTAATGCTTCTAATGATAATATGAAGAGCATGGGTGAGAGTGGACAGCCCTGTCTGGCTCCTTTTTCTATTTTTATTGGGCGGGTATATTCCCCATTTATTATAATATTAGCCTGTTGTGTATCATAAATGGTTGTTATAATATTTTCAAATTTGGTGCCTAAATTCATATTATAATTTTTTTTGGATTAAAAATTGCCAATTTAAATTATTGAAGGCCTTCTCTGCATCTAAAAACATAAGTGCTATTTGTTTTTCAGGGTGGGCTTCATAAAATTCTAAGACATCTAGTACTATTAAGTTGTTCCTGATTTGTTTGGTTGGGAGAAATCCATTTTGATCTTCATATATATGCTCATTTAACATTCTTTTTAGTCTACTTGCTATAATAGAAGTGAATATTTTATAATCAGTATTTAACAGTGAAATCAGCCTATAACTATGTATACATTGGGGATCAGTAAAATCAATGCCCCCCTCCATGAGTCCGGCATCCTGACTGCCAATAAGAGTCATTAAAAACTTCCACCATAAGAGCTCCTATTTGCCTTGTACAGCTTCCCTGGGATCCCATCTGGTCCCAGGGATTTATTGTTTTTCTGGTTCTCTATTGCTGATTTCAATTCAAATCAAGTAATGTCTTTGTTTAATAATTTTTCCATTTCTTCCCCAATTGCTTTATCCTTCACTTCATCTAAATAGTATCTTATTGTATCTTCGTTAAATTCTTCCTTTTTATATAACTCTTCAAAATACTTATGGACAATTTCTTTTTTCTGTTCTATGTCCTGTTGTATATCCCCTTTTCCATCTATTAGCTGGCATATCAATCTCTTTTCTTTCCTTTTTTTTAGTCTATATGATAGCCATCTCCCTGGCTTATTAGCATGCTCAAAATAAGTTTGTCTAGTTGTATTCAAATTTATAATCATTCTCTCTTGTTCAGTTATGTTTAGTTATTATTATCTGATTTTGCAATTTTGAATCCTTTGGGGTACTCTGTAATTGAGTTTCTAATTCCTTAATTTTTTGTTGTAATTTGTTTTGCTGGGCGTATTTTTCTTTCTTCCTCTTGGCATTATAAGAGATTGTTATACCTCTTATTACTGCCTTCATGTATCCCAAATGTTTTGTTTCATAGTTACTCCATTGTCATTTTTCTTTAAGAAATAATTTAATTCCTCCTTGAGTTTGTTGGTGTATTCTTTTTCTCTTATTAACTGAGTATTTAACATCCATCTTTTCTTGGGTGTTTCCCTACCCTTCCATATTATCTGAGTTGGATTATGATCTGTGCATTCATTAGGTAAAATTTCAATCCCTTTTATCTCATTTGCTATTTCCCCATTCATCCATGCCATATCAATTCCTGTCCATATTTAATGAAGATTTGAATAGAATGTAAATTGTTTTTTTCTTGGGATGTGATCTTCTCCATATATCAATCAAATTTAACTCCTTCATCATTTCCATACATAACTTGGGAAGCTCTCCCCCCCCTTTGTTCTTCCCCCCATTACTGTGGTCTTTTTGATAATCAGCAATAGAATTAAAGTCTCCTATGATACAAATATTCTTTTTTCCAATCCTACTATTTTTCCATAAAGATGCTTAAAAAACTCTTTTTGATCTCCATTCAGGGTGTAGATTACCACTAAAAGAATTGGGATGGCATTAATCCAAATCTGCCATGAATCCAGAGTTCTTCCCTCAGAATCTGACCATATTCAATCTGCTTTCAAATCCTCTTTAACATATACTGCAATCCCTTTCTTTTTCCCCATGTCTGCTGGTGAGGAAATAGTTTCCCTAATTTTAGACATTCTAGGTATTTTTCATCTGTTTTCTTTATATGAGTTTCTTGTAGGCATATTATATCAGCATTTTGTTTGATTAGTTTAGTTATTTTCCTTTTCCTTTTTATCGTCAAGTTTAAACCTTTTATATTAATTGATAGTAGTTTCTTTTCTTCTTCCATTTAATTAATTCCGTTTCACTCTTTGTCTTGTAATGGCTACAGTCTCGCCTTATGCCTGAAGATGTGTCCTACTTTCTTCTCTTTCCTGATGTAGATGGGTATTTTCTTGATTTCCTAAAGTTCCATCTCTGTTCTTATGATAGCCTTGATCTTCCTGGGAGTTTGTTTCCAGTTCCTCCTTATTGCTCTGGTCTTCCAGACATACCAATCACTCATAAAATTCCTGGGCCTTTTCCATTTCCATTTTCCAGTCTATTTAATTTTCCTTTCATTCCAAAAAACAAACATCCCATCTGGGATTAGCCATTTAAATATGATTCTTTTCTGATTTAGCTAAGCTGCTAAGAACTTGTAGTCTCATCTTTGTTCTCTTACTCTTCTTGGTATTTGTCTGAGAATCAAGACTTCTTTACCTTTATACATAATTGTTTCATCTGTTGACATCCTATATATGATATCCCGGACACTCCTTCTTGCAAATCGTATATGGACTTCTCTTGGGCATTTGTGGCATCTCACATAATTAATGCTAATCCTGCAAACTTCACCAAACTCCCTTAAGATGTCAATTTTATCCTTTTCCAATCGTCCAGCCAGTATTCCCACCATTAGTTGTTCCAAGTCTTCTTCTTTGGATTTCACTACATTTTCGGATCTCAAGTATGTAGCAACCTTGTCCATCTCTAGGTAGACCAGTAAGTCCTCCATTTCTTTATTCACATTCTTTAATTCTTCATCTACCCTTTCTAATTTCCTTTCAGTTTGTTCAGTCCTTTTCTCTACCTCTTTTATTGTTGCTTCATTTTTCTCCAAGGCCTGCTGTAATAATCCAACTTTGTCCTCTACTTTGGAGATAACCAGTTTCATTTCTGCTTTTAATTTCCCCATCTCCTCTTTTAGTTCATTGATATCTGCTCTCGTCTCGTTATGGTTTTTCATCATTGTTTCTTCCAGCTTCATCATCGATTCCTGTAAAGTCAGCAAAATTGATTGGTTGTTGGCATTTGAGATGTTAGCTTGTTTTTCCGCTGGTAATGTTTCTTCTATGGTTTTGTGTGCCATGGGCGAAGGTGTTGCTGACGAAGTTGTTAACGTCGGGGTGACCTTAATTCCAGTTTTCAGAGGAAGTCATTTCTTTTAAGATTTGTTTCTGTTGTTGTACTATATTAATTATATTATCTCAAATTAACATTCAGTGATAGAATCTCCGTATTAGGATTGACCAGTATCTAATTACTTAATCTATATATATATGTATGTCTGGCATTCAGCTTTGTTCGGGTATTTTCCCACGTCATAATAGTGGTGCTTTTAAAGTTGTAGCAACGTTTCAGCAGAATCTTATCTGCCATCATTAGGCTTCTGTATGGTGTTTGCCTGTGAGTCAAACTTTTACAGTGGTTTCAGATTTAAATTTGGGGCAGCCTATTGCTGTGTCAGAATGGTTTTTTCTTCCTCCTGATTGGTTGAGAGTCTTGGTCTGTGTTTATTGGTCTTGGAGTTTGCTGTGTTCTGCTACTAATATCTTCTGTCTGTTTTTTTGGGGGGGGGCTCTTTTTGTATCTTGATTGGCGGGCAACATTGTGTTACTTTATTGGAGGCCTTTAGTGCAGCTTGGCTTTGGGTAAATGGATGGCTATCATTAGTTAGGAAGCTGGGTTTCATCTGAGTGCCTGGTTGGGGTGTGTTTGAGCTGGAGGTATCAGGGGGGATCTGTTTGTGCCCAGGTGTTTGCCTGGCTTGTGGTGTGGAGATTTTTTTGTTTGTGAGTGCAGGCTTCCAAATGATTTACAGCCTGGTGGAATCATTTCTTCTGTTCATGCTTTCTGGTCCTTTCTGTCCTAACACACTTAAACAGTGCACACCCCAAAATCAAGTTCACCATGGAAACAGAAACAAACAAACAAACAACTACCATTCCTAGATGTCCTAATCTACAAAAAAACAGATGGCACACTAGGACACACCATATACCAGAAGAAAACACACACCAACCGCTACCTCAACACCCAATCCCACCACCACCCAGCACAGATAAACTCTGTGGCTAAAACACTAATTACTAGAACCAAACGCCTGGCAGACAAGACACACATTAAGACTGAACTATGCACCCTGACTAAAATATTGACAGCCAACGGCTTCCACAAAAGCAAAATCACCAACTTGATCCACAAAAACACACTGAGACATAATAGAGACCCAGATGATGAACAGACCTATGGAACAGCTGTCCTGCCCTACATAAGAGGCACTACAGACAAAATTAGTAAGATTCTATACAGACACCACATCAAGACTGCCTTCAAAACAGACAGAAAAATAGCAGCCATCCTCAGGAACCCCAAAGACAAAATTGACCTGGAAAACCAAGGCATATATGAAGTCCCCTGTGCATCATGCCCGGCCACATACATTGGACAGACCAATAGAAGAATAAGCACCCACCTGGATGAACACAAAAATGCAGTCAAAAAGCTGGAACACACTTCCTCACTCGTCCAACACATGGAAGCCACAGGTCATAACATCAACTTCAATGGCACCAAAACCCTAGCCACCATAGAAAATCCTAGCCACAGAATCATCAGAGAAGCCATAGAGATTGAAAAAAGACCAGAAAGCATGAACAGAAGAGATGATTCCACCAGGCTGTCAATCATTTGGAAGCCTGCACTCACAAACAAAAAAATCTCCACACCACAAGCCAGGCAAACACCTGGGCACAAACAGATCCCCCCTGATACCTCCAGCTCAAACACACCCCAACCAGGCACCCAGATGAAACCCAGCTTCCTAACTGTGCCATCTGTTTTTTTTGTAGATTAGGACATCTAGGAATGGTAGTTGTTTGTTTGTTTCCATTTCCATGGTGAACTTGATATTGGGGTGTGTGCTGTTTAGGTGTGTTAGGAAATTGTTTAGGTTTTCTTGTCCATGGGGCCAAATCACAAATGTGTCATTGATATATCTTAACCATAGTTTGGGTTTGTGAATGGCATTGGCCAGGGCTCTGGATTCGAATTCTTCCATGAACAGGATTGCAATGATGGGTGACAGTGGTGATCCCACAGGGGCTCCTTCAATTTGTTTGTAGCTTTGTCCTTTGTATATGAAATATGTGTTGGTTAAGCAGCATTCTGGTAGTTCCATGAAGTGTTTAGCTGGTTGGTATTTATTTTTGATGATTTCAAGGGTCTCTTTTATCGGGACTTGAGTGAATAGTGAAACCACGTCGAAACTTACAAGCAGATCTTCTTGCTCCACATGTAGATCTTTGATCATATCCAAGAAGTGGTATGAGTTTTGCACATGTGAACCTGCTGTTTCAGCATGGGGCTGTAGCTGTTTTGCTAAGTGTTTAGCTAGGTTTTGTAGTGGTGCTCCTCTAGCACACAAACAAAAAAAATCTACACATCACAAGCCAGGCAAACACCTGGACACAAACAGATCTCCCCTGATACCTCCAGCTCAAACACACCCCAACCAGGCACCCAGATGAAACCCAGCTTCCTGACTAATGATAGCTGTCCATTTACCCGAAGCCAAGCTGCACTAAAGGCCTACAATAAAGTAACATAATGTTGCCAGCCAATCAAGATACAAAAAGAGCCAAAAAACAGACAGAAGATATTAGAAACACCAATCAAGCAGAACACAGCAAACTCCAAGACTAATAAACACAAACCAATACTCCCAACCAATCAGGATGAAGAAAAAACCATTCTGGCACAGCAATAGGCTGCCCTAAATTTAAATCTGAAACCACTGTAAAAGTCTGACTCACAGATGAAAACTATACAGAAGCCTGATGATGGCAGATGAGATTCTGCTGAAACGTTGCTACAACTTTAAAAGCACAACTACAATGACGTGGGAAAATACCCGAACAAAGCTGAATGCCATATATATATATATATATATATATATATATATTTGTTTTCTTAAGTTTTCGCGGGTACTTACATGTCTGGCATTCAGCTTTGTTCGGGTATTTTCCCACGTGGTGCTTTTAAAGTTGTAGCAATGTTTCAGCAGAATCTCATCTGCCATCATCAGGCTTCTGTATGGTGTTTGTCTTGAGTCAGACTTTTACAGTGGTTTCAGATTTAATATATTTATATATATATATATATATATTTCTGAGGTTCTCGTGGGTATTTGTATGTGTATCTTTGGTTATTCGGGTTTTCTCCCGCATAAGATTGGAAATATCTAGGAAACATTTCGATGAAGTCTCATTCATCATCTTCAGGCTTGTGTCTTCGGCTCTGTGCTTCTCAGAGTAAATACTCAGAGTACATATTCAGAGTAAATACTCAGAGTAAATACTCTGAGAAGCACAGAGCCGAAGACACAAGCCTGAAGATGATGAATGAGACTTCATCGAAACATTGCCTAGATACTTCCAATCTTACGTGGGAAAAAACCCGAATAACCATATATATATACAAACACACACACACACACACACACATATATATATATACATATACATATACATATACATATACATATACATATACATATACATATACATATATATATATTCCAAATCCAATTATATTTAAATATTGTATTGTCCACTCTTTTATATTATAGATGGGAAGTATCAGTCTAGATTTTAGGCAAATGTTTTTGTAGGCCTGCCTAAGAAAGTACAGAATGAATCTGGAACCTTCTCCATACAAAGTATTTGCTTTATTTTTAAGTTTAAGACAAAATATAACATTCATACAATTGATATGAAACTACATATAAAACTATACTCCCCTTAAATACTGAAATTTATTCTTATTGCTCAATGTTCTCAATATAAAACCCTGGTAGGAATATTTGATAGAAAAATTGGGAGTTAGTTTACCCTTCCCAAATAAAGTAAAAGTTAGGTGACTGTTACAGGTAGATAGCCAGAAAGTTTTGTGTCACAAGCTTGATAAATATATGTGAACAATAAATATTGTTCACATCTTAATCAGGTAAAAAATGCTAGGCTCATTTCTTTTGCTGCATTCTGTTTCAACAATAGAAGTGTGAGAAGAAATTTAAATTCTTGCTATCAAGCCACTGGTCTCTTTCTCTAGTTTAGCTTCCATGTTCTTATCAAAGTGCATATAATCTTTGTTACTTCTCTGACCTTCCAGTGTAACTGCCAAATGCTCCCATAAATCTGAAGGGACAACAGTGATAATCTCCACTGACTTATATGAAAGCAACAGAACTTGTCCTACTTTTCTGAAGAAAAACAAAATCCAGATTGCACATTGGTCAAATGACAGGAGAATTATATAATGTACAATTTATACAAAATATATGTATGGACACACATGTTTGTCATGCATAGATATATACACACACAAGCACATTCTGCACAGCAATGCCCATGTCAAAACAGCCCACTTTGTCAGTTTTTATCTGATGAACTTCATGTGAACTTTGCTAGCAATGTTGTTCTCACTGAAGGATAAGAAAAAAGTCATACCCAATCAATCAGAAGATGACATTGAGTAATTATGTTTTCAAAAAGCAGCATCCCTGTGCAAAGGTATGCATTCCTTTTAATAAAAGTCATTTCAGGTCTGGCTCAATCACTGAATGATTATCAACGTAACAGTGTTCTAAATATGTGGAAAAGGTGTGAAGATATTAACATAACCAACCAAATAATGAATGATAAGTACTTGTGTTCCTAGTACAACACCTAGAAGTACCAAGATCCTATAGGGGTTTATTGTATTTTACTCTTGCTTTTCCCAAACACTCCTTTTAAAAAGTGTTTTAATTTTTTTAAAACAACTGCAAAGCAAAATCCTCTAGCAATTTTTACTTTGAAGAATTCATTTCAGCCATAAATAGCCCCATACAAGCTTTCTTTAAAAAATAAATAAAACATAAATAGACCCCTGAAATTTGGAAGTTATGCCCTGCCTAGAAAAAGAAAATTATACTGGTTATTTCCAGAAACATAATAGAGAATAAAGGATAGCAATAGCATTTAAGTTTATATACTGCCTCATAGTGCTTTACAACTCTCTTTGGAAAGTTTACAATGTCAGCATATTGCCCCCAACAGTCTAGGAACTTATTTTACTGGAAGGCTGAGTCAACCTTGAGCCCTTCAGGATCAAAATCTAGATTCTAGACTGTGAACAGAGTTAGCCTGAAATACTGCATTTCTAACCACTGTGCCACCAGGGCTCCTGATGGTTCGGCAAGGAGTGGAGCTGATAACCATAGTGGAAAAAGAAGCAAAAGAATGAATTGATTCTTTGAATTCCTCTTCAGATGAAGGAGAGGACTTGGGAAAATCCACAGGTCTCTGTACAAATGTTTCCTATGACAAGACTCCAAATATATCAGTCTCTGACAGGTTTAGAGCTCTGGGAGCAGACAAGTCAGCTTTGCTAAAACTGGAGTTTAAAGCTTTCAAAGGGAGATTGGGGTTGCCCAGTTTCTGTCTTAATCACTTTTTCTGGAAATGGTGTGTGAACTGCTTTTTTAATTTTAAGAACCTTCAGAAGTATAAATTTTTATTACACAGGGTTATTTTCATTCAACCTACAGTACAATTAGTTTTAAATAAGCTTAAAAATTAAAAAAAAAAATTTTTGTTTGAAAATAAGTAGCAAAGGTGGTTGGAATGTTTATTTCAGAAAGTTTTTAAGCAGATTAGGGGGCTAGATTAGCTGGAAATGAGATTTTGAAATAATTATAATTCCTGTAGCTTGTTTAAAATCCTATTAAACTATATATGAAGATTTTGAGTTTAAGTGTAAGAAATCTCTTCCTGAGAAAATGTTCTGGGGAGAAAAAATATGATAAGAGGAGACCTTAAGGCTGGTTACTAGACACAACCAGAAGGAATAGAAGGTTATAATTAAAGAAGATTCATTCATGATGGAGAACAGTATTATATCCTTTGAAGAATTCAAGGATATTTGGCAACAATATACCCAGAATTTTCTTTTTAGACTGTGTGATATTATAAAGATAGGGTTAAAGAAGAGATAGAAGAAGATATCACTGAAAGTCAAGCTGTTTTAGATATGAATGTATAATTGACAGGATATAAGGACAATGCTTGTTATTACACAGGACCAACAGATGAAACTGGCTCAGATTTTAATAGTTTAAAGGGACACACAAATAATAAGGCAGAAGAGTGACTTGGGTATATGAATTTTAACTCAGAGAAGTGACTTGGACAATTTTCTTACTTTGTAGTTACAAAAGAGACATGTTTCACTTATGAAAGAATTACTGAGAAAATATAAAAAAGAAAGAAAAGAAATAAGGTTTTGGGGTATTATTTAAAAGGAATATCTAAAAGGACCTTTAAAAGAATGGCTTATTCACTCAAGATCAAAATGTATATGATTTTTTTTTACTTAGCAGCTTTTAATGGGTTTTACTTGATTGAACGGTGAAGCTTTAAATATTTGTTTATACATATGACATGGGAAGAAGAGAGTTTAATGTTGCATTTTTAAAGAAAGCTATAAGCTATGGTATTAAATTTGAAAAGAGATGAAAAGAAAATTGTCAAGTTTTGAGCATGGGTGAGAAAGAATGGAGACAAGTTTCTGAACGGTGAACTTCAGCTCTTTATTTACATTATAACTTGCTCATTTGAACAGCAGTAGAACCTGCCTTATATAGTCAAACCTTGTAAAGATTACCCAATAACGAGATAGGAACGTTAGCTCTTGAACCAATAAGACATTTCTGTTAAGGGCCAATCGGATTCACCAGAATGGGCCAATCCGGTCCGGCCGCTTAACAGCCAATTAGAAGTGCAGGGCCAGAACCCTGCACTTGACTCCAAGCTCATACTTTATTTAGTTATATTGCATACACAAACCCCTTCCCCCTGGCTTCTTAGTTCAGGGCGCAGTTACATAGTCCTTTAAATAGGATGGTTGTTTTTTAAGTCTTTTTGACTTTCGCTGTATTGGTTGGTTGCAGTCCTGCTGAGGCAGATTGCTGTTTGGTAGTGGGGCTGCCTCCGGTTCAGAGTTTACTTCTGCGTCGTTGCCCCCGTTTTCCACAATTTCTTGAGGTGCAAACATTTCTCCCTCCGGCTCCACAGCCTGGGTTTCTGTTAAGTCGTCGTTCCCTTCCAACGGGTTTCCTAGGGCTTCATCTTCTTCCGTACCTCCCCCCCCCCAGTTTGGTCATAGGGAAGTTGTGGACTGGCTGCTGCAAGGCGCAACCGTAACTGGTCGATATGCCGTTTCCAGAGTTTATTGTCACGGCATTGCACAAGGTAGGATCTGGGGCCGGTTACATGTACTACCGTTGCTTCCACCCACAACGGGTCGCCTGATAGGTTTTTTGCATACACCAGGTCTCCTACCTGGAAGGTGCAACAGCAGCCGCTGGATCCTAATGGTTTCTCTGGTTCATAAGCAGGGTGCAACCGGTCGAGGTGGGAGCGGAGCTTTCGTTCCATTAACAGTTCAGCGGGCGTCTTGTTGGTGACGCTATGTGGGGTGATGTATTGCAAGAAGAGGATTTGATTGACTTTGTCATCAATGTTATCGCAGTTTACCTTTTGCAAGGTTTTCTTTACAAATTGGACC
Source organism: Hydrophis major (assembly GCA_033807585.1). Lineage (NCBI taxonomy): Eukaryota > Metazoa > Chordata > Lepidosauria > Squamata > Elapidae > Hydrophis > Hydrophis major. The sequence goes on along the minus strand of CM066330.1, from coordinate 204,673,357 downwards.
ATGCGTTCTGCTCGGCAATTCGTCGCAGGGTGCACAGGCAAGGTGAGCACATGGCGGATGCCGCGGTAAGCAAGGTATTGCTCGAACGTGAGTGCCATAAATTGTGGGCCGTTATCGGATACCAGGACGTCTGGTAATCCGTGGGTTGCAAAGAGTCTATTTAAAATATTGATGACTGCCTTGGAGGTTGTAGTAGTCATGCGATGAATCTCGAGCCAATTCGACTAGGCATCGACAGTAAGCAGGAAGGTGTGGCTCTTGGTTGGCCCCGCGAAGTCCAGGTGAATTCGGGACCAGGGTCCACGTGGTGTCTCCCATTCAGTAGGCATGGCTTTTGGAGGGGCGTTGCTGACTTCTTGGCATTTGGGACAAGCTTTAACCCAATGTTCAATTTGCTTATCAATGCCCGGCCACCATGCGTAGCTTCGTGCAAGGGCTTTCATTCACACGATGCCGGGATGGCCATTGTGCAAGGTTCTCAGCAGTGTTTTTCAGAGCTGTTCTGGGATAACGACTCTATCGCCCCAGATGACACAGCCTTTTTGGGAGAAGAGCTCGGTCGGTCGAGACTTGAATGGTGTGAAGTCATCAGGCAATTGGTCCAATGGCCATCCGCGTTCTACCCAGCCTAGGACTCGTGCTAGGGTGTGGTCGCGTTTGGTTTCTCTCGCGATGTCTCGAGCAGTCAGTGGCAGCGAGTTGAGCGCCTCGATTTGCAACGAGGTTACCGTTGGTGCCGGATCGAGTTTCTGGAAGCGGTGCTCGGCTCAATGCGTCAGCGTGGGGAATGGCTTACCCCGGGTGGTATTGCAGCCGATAATTATAAGCAGCTAAGAATTCTGACCATTGGGTCATCCTAGGGGATAATATGTAGGGAGTCGGCTTATCTCCGGCTATTATCCCTAGCAGTGGTTTGTGGCCAGTTACAATAGTAAAAGGCCTGCCATATACGTATTCGTGAAATCTTTTTACAGCTGAGGTAATTGTTAGGGCCTCTTTATCAATTTGTCCAAAGTTTCGCTCAGTTTTGGAAAGAGTCTTTGAAAAATATGCAACAGGAGCTTCGTTCCCATTAGGCAGTACATGGCTCAAAATGGCGCCTACCCCGAAAGGCAATGCATCACAGGTTATAACTAATGGCAAAGTCTCATTATACTGCATGAGTACAGAGTCAGAAGTGAGCAGTTTTTTAACATTTCTAAACACCTGTTCTTCACGGTAACCCCATAACGAAATTGCCCTTTTATCTAATTATTGGTGTAACTGCTCAGCGACAGTTGCTTTGTGCAGTAAAAACACATTATAGAAGTTGATGAGGCCTAGGAATGCCTGGAGATCGGCCTTGTTTCGTGGCCTGGGAGCGTTTTTGATCACTTTTAATTTATCTTCGGTAGGGTGAATGCCCTGGCTATCAATCAGGTACCCTAAAAACTCAACACTGTCAGTGCACAATTTACATTTATTTTTCTTAACCTTAAGACCGGCTTCTTCGAATTTTCTTAGGACTAATTTTAACTGGTCCTGTAAGATTTTTTTTGTTGGGGCTGCAATTAATACATTGTCAAAATAAGGGACCACGCCCTTAATTCCTTGTAATAACCTTTCCATAAGGCTCTGGAATATCCCCGGGGCTACACTAACTCCGAATTGCAGTCGGGTGCATTGAAAGGCACCTCGGTGCGTCACAATAGTTTGGGCCTGTGCTGTTTTTTCATCTACTGGCAATTGTTGATATGCCTGAGCTAAATCCAATTGAGCGAAAACTTTCCCGCCCCCCAGGGAATGGAGGAGGTGCTGCACCACCGGAACTGGGTACGCGTTTTGCTGGAGGGCGTGGTTCAAGGTGGCCCGGTAGTCCCCACAAATTCGGATTGACCCATCTGGCTTAATGGGTGTTACAATAGGGGTTTCCCAAGGGGAGTGATTGATGGGCTCCAACACCCCCTGAGCTATCAGTTTGTCAAGTTGCTCGTCGATTTTAGCCTTTAAGGCAAACGGGACTCAACGGGGCTTCAAGCGAATGGGAACTACCTTGGGATCTAAGCTAAATGAGATCGGGGTCCCCTTGTACTCACCTAAGCTGTCCGCGAAGACGTCCCTGAACTCAGAGATAAGGTCTTCCTCCCAGTCACAGCCACCAACTCGGTTTACGCCGGCCACTTCAATGCCGAGTGGCGCGAACCATTGGAGGCCCAGCAAGCTAGGCCTATTGCTATCGATGACTGTCAAAGGTAAATACGCTGTGTGCTTCTTGAAGGAGACTCAGACTCGGCAGGACCCGACGATGGGGATTCGATTCCCCTGGTAGTCCTTGAGGATGAGGCGTTGGAACCGGAGGTCTTGACGTTGAATTGTGGGGATGAGTTGCTTGAGTGTTCTCCACGACACCATCGAGAGAGACGATCCCGAGTGGACCTCCATGTGGCAAGGCTGATTTTCGATGGCTACTGTTACTCGGATTTTCTTAGTGTCCAAGGTTGAGGCGTGACCGATAGTGATAGTATGGTGAGCCTCTTCTCTCTGCAAAGCTCGATTTCTGTAGGATTGGTTTGCTGGCGATCGCCTTATAGGACGGTTTCCTGTCGATTGGCGATAGTTGGTGCCTTTTGAGGCCTGGCTGGGTCCTGGCAAGCTGCGGCAGACCCGTCCGATGTGGCCTCGTCTCCTGCATTCATGGCAGAGTGCGTTGCGGAATTTGCATTCAGACCTGGCATGGTTGGCTCCACATCCAGCGCAAGGGCATACAGGCTTCGGGTAGTGGTCTCGGTTGGACCGCAGTCGATGGACCCCTTCTTCATCGCTTTCTGACAATGAAGAGAGGTCCTCGTGGTGTGTCATAGCGAGCAGTCCCTCTGCACTAGGTGAGATTTCGCTGGCCGGTGGTGGTACCGGAGCGTGCTTTCGGCGTAGTTGTGTAGCCGACTTCTTAGTTGCCTCTGCCACAGTAGCATCGGCAATGGCGTGGGCAAGGCTGATGTTGCCTTTTGCCATCAACTTGCTTTGGACGCCCGGAGCATCTAGTCCAAGGACTATGCGATCTCTTAGCACTTCTTCGAGATCAGTGAATCTGCAGAGGCCTCCCAAGTTATGGAGATCTGCTATGAAGTCGGCCACGCTTTCTCCTTTTCACTGGTTTCTTTGATAAAACTCATGGTGTCTCACGAGTGTAGGCATGGTAGGAGCGTAGTGGACTCGCAGGATAGGTTCGAGGTCATCCCAATCCATGGCCTTCACTTCTCGGGGTTTGGCTAGTGCTTTAGCCATCTTAAATACAGTTGGACTGCAATGCGTTAGGAACACCGCCCGTTTCTTTCCTGGTGTGGCGTCCTTTAAATTGTTCGTCTCAAGAAACATTTGGAAGTGATCCATGTAGGACTCCCAGTCCTCTTGTGCCGGATCGAACGGAGCGGGTGGTACGATGCCGCTGGACATGGTTCTGTTGTTGGCGCTGTCTGTCACGTGCTTGGTATTGCTTCTGGGTTCCGTTGGTTCAGATGTCTCCATATCCCACCCTCGTCGCCAGTGTCAAGTTTTGAGCATGGGCGAGAAAGAATGGAGACAAGTTTCTGAACGGTGAACTTCAGCTCTTTATTTACATTATAACTTGCTCATTTGAACAGCAGGTTTGCCTTATATAGGCAAACCTTGTAACGATTACCCAATAATGAGCTAGGAACGTTAGCTCTTGAACCAATAAGACATTTCTGTTAAGGGCCAATCGGATTCCCCAGAATGGGCCAATCTGGTCCGGCCACTTAACAGCCAATTAGAAGTGCAGGGCCAGAACCCTGCACTTGACTCCAAGCTCATACTTTATTTAGTTATATTGCATACACAACAAAAATGATAAATTAATTTGAGGGACACCATTTGAAGTTGTTGCTGTTTCTGGTGGACCCAGTGGAATTTTTCCTAATTAAGTTTGAATGATGAGGTTTTAAAAGATTTGTTTATATATTAGACATGGGAAGATTTTTTTCATATTTTTAGAGAATATGATAAGGTAAAGGAAAATATATGAAGTTGATTTACATGTTTAAAATTCATATATACAAATTGCTACCTTGGGTAGTGATCAGATACCCAGGTAATTGATTATTTTGCATCCATAAAAAATAAGCACAGCATAAATAAAAAGACTTTAAGCTTTATTATATTTCAAGCAAATAGATTTAAAAGCATATAAAAAGCACGCATTTTAAGCACGATGATACCAAAATTCTCATTAAAAAATATCAAGGGCGCCTTCATAATGACAGCAGGGATATTCCCTAGGAGGTCAATTCCCACTGTATTCAATGCTAGATTCTGTACAGAAGCTCCTTCCTTAAAGCCAATAGTAGGGTTTTTATTAAAACCTGGCAATATGACTTCATGGCCTTGCTTCTATTGTCATGATACTGCAAGAACTGGCCTGGTTTAAATGACATATGACTCTGTGTTGGGAACACAGTGTCTGAGACTTTAAAAGACAACACAACCTTTGCAGCTGTATGATGATTTCACCTCCTCCCCTTATCCAGCAAGAAAGAATGAAAAACAAGCAGGTTAGCTCAGAATGAGTTCTAGATTTTTCTTAATATGAAGGAGAAATCAAAATATGTCTCTAAGCTCCTTGACATATAATGGCTTTCTAAATTGCTAATACAGAGAGAGGTAAGGATTCTAAGTAGAAGGGGGAAGGGGAACAAGTCTGATTTTGGTACAGGTAAATTGGGATTAACAAAATGACACAAACATCATAACATTGAGAATATTAAAGGAGGTTTTTGAACAATGGAATCACAAATTGGTTGATATAATATTAACAACATCAGCACCAGTAATGATGCCTAATTCTATAGGTATGTTATATCCAAAATATTTAATGAGGGATTGACAAATACAAAGCAAATTTTGTTTGACAATACAGAAAAAGGTACCAAAAGCGGCATTATCAATAAAAAGACTAAAAAATGCTTTGGAAAAGGATAGTTTATTGCAGTGGTCCCCAATCTTTTGGGAGTCAGATACCAGTTCTGTGGAGGGTAGACCAGAGTATATGTGATTTTGCATGTTATCTGAATCCCATGTGTATGTGGATGGGACTGTGTTCACTTTAAGAGAAACTAAATCCCATGACAATATTCAAATGAACTAAAGATTATGGCTGTTAGATATAAAAGGAATTATAAAATCAATTTATTTGATGAAGACTTCAAAATTCTGGAAACACTTTTTTGGACTATTTATTGAAAATTTGATGTTTGATGGATTTGCTTATAAATAAAGGACATAATATAAGACATAAGACATAAGAGTTTATTTGTCATTACACTCGCAAGCGGGTGCAACGAAATGAGGTGCTCTTTCACAAGTAAAAACTGGACAAACACCACTAAAAGAAAAAAAATTAAATTAAATTAAAACTAAACACAACCGACCATACAATGATCTCTGCAATTTAAAAATGTAAAACTCCATTACTCTCATTCACTTCCACATAAATCTTATGACCCTGCATTCAAACTCAAAACTGCACTTGGATAAAAACTGTTCTTAAATCTGGTCGTCCTTGTTCTTAATACCCTAAATCTCCTTCTCGATGGTAATAGTTCAAAGAGCTGATGTCCCGGATGAGAGGAGTCATTCAATATATTAAGTATCTTCCTCCTACATCTATTCCTATACAGTTCTTCCAAAGAGGGAAGTGAGCAGCCAATGATGTTTTGGGCCATCTTAATCACCCTCTGAATTGCCTTTTTCTCTGCCACTGTGCAGCTCAAGAACCATACACAGAGACAGTAGGATAATATACTCTCAATTGAACTCCAATAGAAAGTAGTCAATAGACTCTCAGCCAGTTATAGGATGAAGTTATAGGATGAATATAGGATGAAGAAGTATCTGTTTGTTCCATATATGAAGTGCAGAATTATTTCACTTGTCTATAATTGAAATGAAAGTTAAAAGTCACTTCTTTATATATGTTTCTCTTTTTCTTTATCACATCTTTTCTTTTTTCTCAGAGAATCTTGATTTATATAATGTAGTGAGTAAAAGAAAAATCACCACATCAAAATATATAAGAAAAAAGCATGAACTTTCTAACCCAAAGCGTAATTCAAAATTCCTACTGCTTTTGTACTTAAATGATATCATTAAGTGTAAAAATAATGTACATTGGTTAATTTCAGTCTTTACTCTCATATTCAAAAGAATATGCTTTCAAAAAAATGTCTTTCTTTTTTTTTATTTATTTTCATAGTTCACATTTTGTTACTTCCTTTGACAAGAAAGACAAAGGAATAGAATGAAATATCTCCAGGATTTGTTTTTTCCCCAAATAACACTGAGTTACATATTGTGACATAAACTTTCCTCATCAATCACCTCTGCACAATTAGTGAATATAATTTAGAACACATACATCTCAGATGTTTGGCTTTGGTTTTCCTCCTTTGGTATCTTTAATTTTGCAACATCCTACCTGAATCACTAGTGCTTCAATAATTCTCAATTATTATAAAATTATTTAAAGTTAACCATTTCCTATACTAACAAGAATTCAGTTTAAGCAGTGAAGATTATTTTCCTACAGTTCTTTGTACGTGTGTCTGTGTATCAGTATATCTTAAAATGTTCACTGCATTTTTCTTGCAAGATTTTCACAGAATTTTCATAAATCAACATCAGGAGGTCCAGTTTGTCTGTCAGATTTAAAATATTTATAACCCTCATTTTCAACATGCCTCCAGCTAATAACACAATGGATTCTTAGATTACTTTTACTTTGCAACATTAATGAAACAACAGATTTACAATCAGGCTAGGAATCAGAGTAAAGGGAAGCAGGTACCAGTGTAGTATTAGTACAGTCCTGACTGTACTGTATAGAAAGTAATTCTGAGATATTGACATTGGCAAAATCTAGACAGCAAACAGCAGCACGCAGAGAAGATGCACAAAATGCTAAAGAGGCATAATAGTGAAAAAGTAGAAAAAAATTCAGATATTTAATAGAATGTACTAAGATTTGAGTGATTTAAAACCTGAACTTTAGATATACAGTAGAACCTTTGGTCACAACCATAATTTGTTCCATAACTTAGGCAATTTCTTCATCTTCTAATGTTTTATTTTCAGGAATTTCTAGGTCAGGGGTCGCGGTTTTTTTTTTTTTTTGAAAACAAGTTTTATTAATTTTACAAAACAATACACAAACAAACAAGGCATCATAACATAAAAAATCTTTTCTGAAAGAAGCAATAAAACATACAAAATAAGTCCAAATTATAATATATATATTTACGTTATCTGTTCAGCTTCGTATCTTATCCCAACTTCTTCTTTTCATTCTATTATTCAAATTATATTTCTTGCTTATTAAAATTTTATTGCTTTCCAAAAACAATACACAGACAAACAAAACATGGAACATAAAAACATAAAACATCTTTTCTGAAAGTTGCTTGATCCCAGGTTAAAACTCTTCGCAAAGACACAAATTCAAAAATCATATTCACTTTATATATCATTCCATATCTTATTACCATTTTCAATTTTCTATATGGCTTCTTCCCTCTTTTATCTTTCTTAATTTTATTTTACTTATCTCATCTGAGTTCAATTCATAATACTTATCATTCTTTGTTCTATTTCCAGCTATCCATTCATCTTTTCTCTTTAGAGAAACTTCTCCTGTACAGTGATTGGAGTATGACACCTTTAACACTTTCCCCTAGCTTAATAATACTTAATATAACATTTAACTTATATTGGGATTCTGTTTAGTACATTCTAAAATTACACAATGAATTTTATAAGAAATAAAAAAAAAATACAACAATAACCAAAAAAGAAAAGCATATGAACCACAATCAATGCCATTAAAAAACTGATCATACATATTAATACTCATTTATATCTTAAGCATTTTATTCTAAATACACATATAAAAACTGAATCTTATGTACCTTACAGAATCCCTTTTTTTCAATTAAATTTACTCATTGTCTCTAAATAAGTTTTGTTTCTTTAAATCTTGCTTCCCACCATTAAGGCTTCTCTTCCCCTCCTTTCTCTCTTGCTTATTCTTTTCCTTGCCCTTTTTACCCCTTTTCTGCTGTTTTCTAATCTTGTATCCACCTTTCACCTCATCTTTTTTGGTTGTTTTTTCAGGCCTTAAAATCCCCTTTTTCTTTTCCTCTTTCTCCTCCTCTCCCCAAAAAACCCATTGTTCATCAAAGATGGCTTCTTCTTCTTCTTTGTTCCAGTCGTCCTGCTGCGCAGTCAATTTTTCATAAGTGCATACCGCCATTTCTAGAAATTGAAAAAGAGTGCCCAAAGTATCTTTCCCATCTTGTTCTTCTTTTTTATATTTTTGGTATTCAATTTTTAGTTCATCCACAAGTGATGCCATCATGAGGAGAAAATTTTTTTCCAAAACAACCACCCGAGTGTTTTTAATCAAGAACAATTCCCCAAAATTCCAAAGCCACCAAAGAATCCAAATAGACTATTGCTTTTAATATTTTTTTCTTTCTTCCATTTCTCTTTCTGGGGTTGCTGTTTAGTCAAAAAGTTCCAATTAAGATGTATCTTTTAGAAAATGTATTAATATTTAAAGCTCTTTAAAATTCTAGGCAATCTCCTCCTTTTTCAAATTCTGATCCAATTTTTTTCCCTCTCCTTTCCTACTTACAGCAGCAATTTTCCTTTAAATGTTCAGAAATCCATACCTCCAATGCGAGTTTTCCGATTTCAATTAAGGTTCTATCGCTATCACGTTCGGAAGGAGAGTGAAAAGAAAAAAAAAGCTTTTCCTTTAATTCACATTCGCCGCTTGACACATTCTGAAAACGATGTTTCTTTAGCAGGTTTCAAAGTCCAGGGTACTTTCACTGTTGCTTGTCCTGGTCAGCAAAAATCACTTTCACTTCTTCACAGCTCCTCCTGCACTTTCTTTTTCTGGCTAAACTCTTCTATGTGGCAGGCATTGCTGACCGCCGCTCAGCTGCCTTTGGAAAAGGGGGTTTCGCTGGCTAGGGAAGAGGTGTGATATCTCTCGACCCTGCCAGACACCACCACCCCCCTGTGTTCGCCACCTTCTACGGAGGTGGCTTAGCCCCGAAGCCAAATGGCTCAGGGCACTTGGGCAGTGAACACAGGCAGAAACCGCGCACAGTCGCGGATTCCTGCATGCTCCGAAGGGCTGCAAACCGGAAAATTTTTTCAGGGGTTGTGTTTGATCACCACCTGAATATGTGTTCATGACCAGATTCAAAAATTTTGTGAATTTCTTGGTCGGATTTGATCATGGTCAGAAGTGTTCATGACCAGAGGTTCTACTATATACCCAAACTGACTTTTCCTGGAATGGCAGGTGTTACTGCTACCCTATGCCTTAATCAACCTTCTGTTGGACTACTGCAATATGCTGTTATTGAAGAATGTTCAGAAGGTACAATTGTCCAGAATGCAGTGGAACAAGTAGACTGGATGTCTTCATTATATCCATATAACATCTCTGAGAATTGTACTAGTTCCCTGTTGGCTTCTGGATACAATTCAAGATGCTAGTTGTCATCTTTAAAACCTTGCATACTTTATAGTGAAGGTATCCATAACATTACCTTCTCCCACCTGATTAGATCTAGTAAACTGACTATTTATTTTATCTACAAGGATGCCATCTTTAGGAACAATGCAATTATGACTTTTGACCCATGATATTCAAACAGTCCCCCCCCTTCCTACCTTTAAGAAAATTAGCAAAATTTTTGCTGTTCCATCAAGCTTTTCTGATTGGTTTGCTATAATTACCCCTCCTGAAGAACTATTGGGGTTTTTTTCTGTATCTATCTATAAGTTTTATGTTATGGTTTTATATTAGTTCTTTTTAAATAGATTGTATTTAATTGCAGTATTGCAACATAATGTCACTTTTTATGCCACTTTAATAAACTTCAAAGCATTTGAAGCATTGCATTTAGAGTATTCCATAAATGGAGATAAATTGTGGGAAAAGCTGGAAGCCTCTTCAACTGACTGATGCCCATGATATGTTATATGTAGGTTATATGAAGGGACAATATTCAAAATAATACATAAACCCCAGAATCATTTCCTCAGTGCCATTGAAACAGAGAAAGGTATCAAGCAAAGCTGTATATTGGCCCACTCTTGTTTAATTTCTTTTTTTAAAAAAAAAAAGTTTTATTGATTTTAACAACGAACGAAAACACATAAAACATAAGACATAAAACATAAAAACATCCTCCTCCTTCATAAATTTACAGACAGTGTATCGTTTGGTTTGCCACTCCTTTTTGTGCATCCATTTCATAGCCTCTATTGTAATTGTATTACATAATAGCTCATATTATCAAACAACAATTATATAACCTGATATCATTATTAAACAATCATTTGACTACAATTTTATTAATTCATGCTTTAACGAGATAACTATAGTTTACTTAATTTATTTTATAACCAATCATAAAATCATACCAAGTCTATCTTAATAAAATTTTATAAAGATACTATCAAAGAAAAAAAAGGTTTAAATTGATTATTTCCTTAATTTCTAAATATTCAATTATTATGTTTTATTATCTAGCCATTGATAAAAAAAGGTCCCAAACTTCATAGAATTGTTTATCTTCTTGTTCTCTAATTTCAAATGTCAATCTACTCATTTCAGCACATTCCAATATTTTCTTAATAATTTCTTCCTCTGATGGTATTTTCTCACTCTTCCAATTTTTAGCAAATACAATCCTGTTAATACATTTACAATCAAATACTTCAAATTTTTATTATATGTATCAGGTAAGATTCCCAATAAAAAAATATCTGGCTTCAAATCTATATGTTTCTTTGTCATTTTTTCCAACCATATGCGAATTCTAGTCCAATATTTTCCACCACATATAATAATATGAGCCAGGTATCTGATGACATTTCCAGCACTTTTCAGATTTATTCTTGAACATTCTTGCTATTCTTGTTGGGGGAAAGTGCCACCTGTAAAACATCTTATACAAATTTTCTTTATATGCTGTTGACATTGTCATTTTATAATTTTTTCCATTTCTCTAAATCAATCCCATATCCAAAATTCTTCCCCCAAGCAATCATTGTTTCTTTAACTTGTTCTTCCTCTAATTTAATTTCCAGCAAATAACTATATAATTTTTTAATCACTTTTTCATCAGTACCTGTCAAAATCCTATCTAGGTCAGTCAATTTATCATAAAATCCCTCTGCTTTAGAATCTTTAAAATACCTTGATTGTATTTGTGCATATGAAAACCAATTCATCTTTATACCTTGTTCTTCTAGATTTTGCATTGTGTTAAGTTCACCCTTTTCATCCAATATTTCCCCATATCTAACTGTTTGTTCCTTCTTATATGTTATAGGATAAGAAAAAGCTTCAATAGTTGATAACCAAACTGGGATTTTCATCATTGTCTCTTAATTTTCTCCCAGTTCAACCATGAAGACTCCCGTATATAATGTCTTCTAAAATAGCCCTGCGATTTAGTTCCCTTATACCACAGAAAAGCATGCCAGCCCAATCATGTCCTTCTAATGTCAACAATCTAGATTTTCTTAATGTTATCCATTCTTTGACCCACATTAAATTTGCAGCTTGGTAATATAACTCCAAATTAGGAAGGCCAAATCCGCCTCTAATTCTAGCGTCTTGTAAAAGTTTTAATTTTATTCTCGCTTTCTTACCTTGCCATATATACTTCAACACAATTTTATTTAATTCTTCAAAATAATCTTTGCCAAGCCTAACTGGTATTGTTTGGAACAAATATAAAATTCTAGGTAAAATATTCATCTTGATTGTTGAAATTCTACCTATCAATGACAATTGTAGATTTTCCCATTTCTTCAAATCAGATGCTATCTGCTGTTTAAGCTTAATGTAGTTATTCTCTTTCAATGTAGTACATCTTGATGTCAAATGTATCCCCCAATATTTAACCTTGTTTGTAACTTGGATTTTCAATAAGTCTGCCAGTTTTTCTCTTTGCCTTAATAACATGTTCTTTGTCAGAATCTTTGTTTTATCTTTATTTATTTCAGACCAGCCATCTCACCATACGTCTCTATCTTTTCCAATAGTTTTAAAGCTGTCTCTGGAGGATCTTCCAGAATGAAAACCAAATCATACGCAAAGGCTTGCAATTTAAATTTCTCCTTTTTAATTTTCATGCCTTTTATATTTTGGTCCTCTCTAATATTTCTATTCAACACTTCCAAAGTCAGTACAAATAGCAAAGGTGATAATGGGCATCCTTGTCTTGTGCCTTTTCTTATATTAATAGAGTCTGTAAATTCTCCCTCTATCATTACTTTTGCCTATTGCATATAGTATATGGCTTCTGTTGCTTGAATAAATTTTCTGGCAAAGCCCATCTGTTCCAGTAATAATAACATAAATCTCCAATTCACGTTATCAAATGCCTTTTGGGCATCTTGGAATATCAAAGCCATTTGTTTTTCAGGATGCACCTCATAATATTCCAAAGTGTCCAGAATTACCCTCATATTGTCTTTAATTTGTCTCTTTGGTAAAAATCCATTCTGATCAGGATGAATAAAATTATTTAAGTATTTTTTAAGTCTTTCTGCCAGAATTGAGGCAAAGATTTTATAGTCTGCATTCAATAAGGAAATAGGTCTGTAGTTCTTAATTTGTAATGGATCGGCCCCTTCTTTTGGAATAAGTGTAATATAAGCTTCTGACCATGTTTTAGGTATTTTCTTATTTAACATAACTTCATTCATGACTTCTAGCAGTGGTATGCTCAACGATTCTTGTAGTGTTTGATAAAATTCTGCCGGAAGCCCATCTGGACCTGGTGCTTTCCCATTATTCTGTCTGTTGAATGCTTCAGTTAATTCCATCATTGTTATAGTACTTTCTAACATTTTTTCAGTCTCTTCAGGTATCTTGTTTAATTTCTATATCACCTTCATGCTGGGTCATCTCTGCAACATGCATTTTCACTTCCTAAAACTTGCTGTCTCTTTTCCATTCTATGCAGCAATATTTTCAAGGACACCTATCAGTCTTAACTGAAAACACTACACTGTACTTCAAGGAAAACCAACTAAAACTCAATTATCAGAAAACAAAAATCATTCTGGAGCATTGATGACCACAAGCCTGAATAGGTTTCCTTTTTCAAATACTTCAGGATAGTCCTTCATTCTGCTGAAAACAGGAAAACCTGGGGGAACTATATTGCTGAAAATGCACAGACGCCATCTCTTATAGGTCCTATAATTCTTGACAAAAGCATCAAAAGTACAAGTTAGTCATTAAATTTGCTGAAACCTCTGTGGATGCCAAGAATAAAATCAGTGTGGTTGCAACTGAAGCCAAAATTCCATAGCAACTCACTTTCAGGAAATGCTATTTAATCAAAATGAAAAATGAAATTATCCAGATGTAAGAAGCCTCAAAACCTAAGCTTCATATCTCAAAGAAAATGAAAGTGATAAGCACCGTAATCCTGAATTCAATTACCTCAAAATAAGTTCTATGAAGATTGCAGTATATGCTTCTAAATAAATGTTTCTCCAAATCAGTTAAAACATACTCAGCTAAGTAAATTATCACATATAATCAGCTAAACCACTGGCAGGTCCATGTACTTTGAGACGACGAATGTATCTTCCAAGATGACTTCTGATTAGTTCTATTTGTTTGTGTTTATGTGTTAGGTTAGAAATAATCTGTTATATGTCCCTTATCTTAAGCTATATCATTGCCTAGAAAAATCAATAATTATAGTCAGAAAGAGTGTTGTTTTTATGTAAAATTATCAAAACACCAGAAAAAGAAAAAGATTGTCTTTACAACATCTCCCAATAAAATGGTTATTCCCCCAACTTTATCAAATAGTGCGTGACCATCAACCCATTATAGCACAACCAACACAAGCTATATGCTTGCCCTATGTCAAAAACAGCTCAAAAACTACCAACAGACTATTACTGTTGTGTCCGCGAAATGATGCCAGGAGTCGGTGACTTCAAATCATGCTCTTTTATTTAAAGTTGGAACCTAACTGGCGCAAAGGAAAAAGCTCGCGGCTTTTATTCCTTTAGCCGTGGCGGCCGCGGCCAATGGCACCGCTTTGAATCTCCCGCGATTCGAATGGACCAATCGCGGGAGATTCTCAGCGAGCCAATCGGCGCGGCTCGCCTTACCAATCAGAGTGCCCCGCGCTTTGGCCAATCAAAGCGCGGGGATCTCAAGAATGCTAATTAGGGACAGAAAACCCCTCCCCTCTTGGTTCAGTCCTTACGTCGCGTAGTCACGTAGGTAGGCGGGGCTCCGTCTGAGCCTACTGAACCTGCGCAGCTCAGTCGTAGGTTGGATCCCAGCCAGTTCGGTCAGGATCTCTGCTGCTCCTGCTGCCATCGTGGGAACCGGCTGGTCGGTTGGGCCGGGCCGCTCTCCGTAGCTCCCTCCTGGGCCTCCCGGGTTGGTTGAGCTGCAGGTTTCACCGCTCCCGCTCGGTCTTTCCGGGTCGGTCGAGCTGGCCTGGCTGTCTCTTCCGAGGGGCGAGGGGTCGTGATGGCTGCTTTCCGGTAAGTATGGCTGGTTTATTCTTCTTTGGTTTTGATCCCCTGGGTATTCCCTCCCCCCTTGGTTTGTGTTGTGGGGGTTGGTTTCGCTTGTCTGTGCGTCGGTGGTCTCTTGGGTGGTAGTCCTCGACCTTAATTGGTCGATGTGGCGTTTCCATGCTCGTCCGTCTGCTGTTTGTAGCCGGTACGAGTGTGGGCCTGTTATTTGTGTGATGACAGCCGGTATCCATAGTGGGTCTCCCGTCAGGTTTCTTGCGTATACGGGGTCGCCGGGTGCGAAGGTTCGGTGTTTGCTGTTTGAGTCTGGGGGCTTCTCCGGGTTATACGTGGGGTGTAACCTGTCGAGTGGGGACCTTAATTTCCTCCCCATTAATAGTTCAGCTGGGCTCTTATTCATTGTGGTATTTGGGGTTATATGTTGGGTGAAGAGTAGTTTGTTTATTTTCTCCTGGATCTCCCCGTGGTCTATTTTCCGGATGGTCTTCTTAGTGAATTGCACCATCCGTTCCGCCCTACCATTCGCCGCCGGGTGCGCCGGTGCTGTCAGCGCGTGGCGGATGCCCCTTTCCGCTAGGAATTTTTCGAATTCCAGCGAGGTGAATTGGGGCCCGTTGTCGGAAACGACGACGTCTGGGAGGCCGTGTGTTGCAAAGAGTTTGCAGAGTTCCTTGATCACAGCCTCCGTGGTTGTTGTCTTCATGTTGCTTACCTCCAGCCAGTTGGAGTAAGCGTCTACTGTTATAAGGAAGGTGTGTCCTTTTGTGGGCCCGGCGAAGTCTATGTGAATCCTAGACCAAGGTCCCCTTGGGGTTTCCCACTCTAGGACGGGTGCTGTGGGTGGGCTTGGCCTAGTTTCCTGGCATCGTTGGCACCTTGCTACCCAGGTTTCAATTTGTTTGTCCATCCCTGACCACCAAGCGTAACTTCTGACAGGGCTTTAGTCCTGACGATGCCAGGGTGCCCTTTGTGTAGCAGTTCCAGAACCTTCCCTTGTAGCTTTTCTGGAATGACCACCCTATCCCCCCATAGTATGCACCCTTTTAATAATGAGAGTTCCATTTGGCGGTTTCGGAATGTTTTGACGGACTCGTCGTTGTCCCTTTCCGGCCACCCTTTCTCTACCCAATGCAACACCTGCGCCAGACGTTTGTCTTTATTAGTCTCTCAGGCAATGTCTGACGCGGTTATGGGCAGGTTGGTTAGAGTCTCTATGCTGAGGGAGGTCGTCGTGGGTGCTGGGTCGGTGTCAGGTTCCGGTAGTGGCGAGTGGCTTAAGGCGTCTGCATGGGAGATCGTCTTACCCGGTCTGTGTATGAGTCCGTAGTTGTAGGCTGCCAGGAACTCGGACCACCTTGTCATTCGGGGAGACAGAATGTTCGGGGTGGCCCGGTTTCCTGCAAGGATTCCCAGCAGCGGCTTGTGGTCGGTTATGATGGTGAAAGTCCGGCCATAGAGATACTTGTGGAATCGTTTTACGGCGGCAACAATAGCCAGAGCCCCTTTGTCCAGCTGGCTATAGTTCCGCTCCGGTTTGTTGAGGGTCCTTGAAAAGAATGCGATGGGCGCTTCTTTTCCATCGGGGAGGGTATGGCTGAGGACAGCGCCGATGCCGAAGTGTGATGCGTCGCATGTGACGGCCAGAGGTAGGGTCTCATTGTACTGTATAAGGACGGCGTCTGAAGTGAGGAGGTCCTTTGTTCTTTGGAAGGCGGCTTGCTCGCGTTTCCCCCAAGTCCAGGTCGCCGCCTTGTCCAGGAGCCTATGCAAGGGCTCCGCCGCCATCGCCTTTTGGGGCAGGAAAACATTGTAAAAGTTAAGTAGCCCCAGGAATGCCTGTAGTTCCATCTTCGACTTGGGTGTGGGGGCTTCTTTGATGGCCTTGATTTTTTGGTTTGTGGGGTGAATGCCGTGACGGTCTAGGAGGTATCCTAGGAATTCTACCCGTTCCGTGCATAGCTGGCATTTCTCCCTCTTGACTTTGAGCCTTTAAATTTGGTTAGGACCTCCCTTAGGCGACCCTCTAGTTTGGCTTGGTTGGTTGCCGACACTAGGACGTCGTCGAAGTAAGGTACCACCCCCTTGATGCCTTGCAGTAGTCTTTCCATTAGGCTTTGGAATATTCCCGGTGCCACGCTGACTCCGAATTGGAGTTGGTTGCATTTAAATGCCCCCCGGTGGGTGACTATGGTTTGCGCTTCTGCCATTTGCTCATCGACTGGCAACTGTTGGTATGCCTGGGCGAGGTTGAGCTTGGCGAAAACCTTGCCCCCTCCCAGTGAGTGCAGTAGGTGTTGCACTACTGGGACGGGGTAGGCGCTTTGTTGTAGCGCGCCATTTAGGGTGGCCTTATAGTCCCCACAGATCCTCACCGACCCATCGGGCTTGATCGGGGTGACTATGGGGGTCTCCCACTGGGCGTGGTCTATTGGCTGTAGGACCCCTTGCTTGACGAGCTTGTCAATTTGCTCGTCTATCTTGGGTTTAAGTGCGAATGGCACCCGCCTTGGTTTCAGGCGTTTTGGGGGGACGTTTGGGTCTAGGTTGAAAGATATAAGGGGCCCTCGGTACTTGCCTAGGTTTCCGTCGAAGACCTCTTGGAATTCCCAGGCCAGTTGCTGCTCCCAGCTGTCGTCGGTGACGTGGTCGACTCCCGTGACTGCGATGCCGAGCGGGGCGAACCATTGCAGTCCCAGTAGGCTTGGGTGGTTGCGGTCGACGATTGTCAGGGGAAGTCTTTCAGTGTGCCCTTTATATGTGATGTTGAAGTGTTTGGTTCTGACTACCGGGATGCGGTTTCCCTGGTAGTCCTTTACAATGAGTCTCTGGCTGTCTAGGTTCCTCCTTTGGAGGGTAGGCACCAAGCGCTTTTTTTCATGCCATGCTATCATTGAGAGGTAGGACCCGGAGTCCACCTCCATTTTGCATGGCTGGCCCTCGATGCCTACTTCCACATGGACCTTCCGGGCGTCATTGGTTATGGCGTGGCCGATGGTGACCGTCTGATGGGTCTCCTCTCTTCGCCGGTTATCGCCGCCTCACAGGGATCGTCCGTTCCGGTCCCATCTGTTGTCCGAGGGGCGATCTCTGGTCCGGGGTGGTGTGCTCTCTCTCCTCCGGTCGCTCTGGTCCCATCGTGCCGGGCTGCGATTCTTCTTTAGGCGGCAGACACGGGCGATGTGTCCCTTCTTGTCGCAATGCCGGCAGATCGATTCGAAAAACCGGCATTCCGACCTGGGGTGGTCGCCGCCGCAACCAACACAGTTGGTCCTCGATTTACGACCCCGCTGGTTCTGTGGGTCGCGGCCTGTCTGGAGGTGATGGATGTCCTCCTCATAATCTGAAGTGCCCGATGCCGAGTGGAAGTCGCCCTGGTGGGTAGTCGTCTCGGGTTGGGCCTCGGTCGACCTCACCGGGTTGTTGTTTCCGCTGCAGTCCCCAGTGTTCGGTCTGCGCATGCGGTCGGCGGAAGTTCGGGTTGCTTCAGCGGCTGCGGCTGCGGTGAGGGTGTCTGCTAGGCTGATGTTGCCCTTGGCCATCAGCCGGCTCTGGAGGACGGGGTCCCACAAACCGAGCACGATTCTGTCTCGCATGGCGTCATTCAGGTTGTCGAATTCACAGAGCCCCCCTAGGCGCAGTAGCTCGGCGACGAAGTCGCTGAAACTCTCACCCAACCATTGGTCCTGACGATAGAATTGGGTACCTCTGGAGTGTAGTGCCACCAAGTATTGGCTCGAGGACGTCCCAGTCCATCGCGGTCGCATCGGCGGGTTTGGCAAGCGCCTTGGCCATCTTGAAGACCTCGGTCCCGCAGTGGGTCAGGAAGACGGCGTGCTTCATGGGGCCGGAGGCGTCCTTCAGGTCGCTGCACTCGAGGAACATGCGGAATCTGTCGGAGTACGATTCCCAGTCCTCGGTGGCGGGGTTGAAGGGTGCGGGGGGTGCGATTTTCGCCATCGTGGTGGTTCGTCTGGCTTCCGTCGAACACGTGGTTCGGTTCAGGGTCTGGATCCCAACTTCGTCGCCAGTGTTGTGTCCGCGAAATGATGCCAGGAGTCGGTGACTTCAAATCATGCTCTTTTATTTAAAGTTGGAAGCGAACTGGCGCAAAGGAAAAAGCTCGTGGCTTTTATTCCTTTAGCCGCGGCCAATGGCGCCACTTTGAATCTCCCGCGATTCGAATGGACCAATCGCGGGAGATTCTCAGCGAGCCAATCGGCGTGGCTCGCCTGACCAATCAGAGTGCCCCGCGCTTTGGCCAATCAAAGCGCGGGGATCTTAAGAATGCTAATTAGGGACAGAACAATTACAATCTCACAGTATCATCATAGCACACAAACTGACTAAAGACCTCCAAAATACCTTACGAAACCAATGGATCCAGAATCCCAACAAGAGAAAAAAAGAGTCATCTACAATGTAGTGTAAGGATTGTAAAAGCCATTATATAGAACATCCATGAACATCAATTAGCAGTCAGAAGAGGGGAGGGGAAGCCTCTTAGAATACATGGACTTAACAATAATTAAGCATGGTTTCAACTGGGAAACTATGAACATCCTAGACCACGTTAAATCCAAACATGTTAGGGAATTCCTGGAAGCTAAGAAGAAACAAAAAGACCAAAACATATTCCCTTTACCCACCTACACCCCAATAACCAGGGGTTCACATCAGAAAAACAATTGAGAAAAAAAATCTTAATCAAAGAACTATCAAAGAGAAAATTGCACTCCTGTCAACACTGGCATGGCAAATTACTGTATATAAACTCACTAGTGCTGATGTTGAGCAAACTCTAGTACTGATGTTGCCACATAATTGGCTAATGAAATATCTGCAAACAAACAACCAAGCTCAGAAAACCCCAAGAACTCCACAGTTCTACTATGACCTACAGTATGTGTGGATAGATAGATAGATAGATAGATAGATAGATAGATAGATAGATAGATAGATAGATAGATAGATAGATAGATAGAAAGATAATTGTCTATTGGAACATTTTCATGTTTTAATTATATATTAAATGTTTATATATTTAATAAATAATTTCCTTATATGGACCATATAATATTGCAATACTGATGTTTCACCACTATCTAATTATGCTTCAGTTTTAATATTTCTTTAAGAAATGTTTGACGTAAATATTGAAATGAGAAAAATTGAATTCAAAAGAAAGAAAAACATATTTACTTTTTTTCTAAAAACAGATGATATGGCATATTTAACATAAATTATAGACAAAATTCTAAACAAAAGAAAATTAGGAATAAGTACCGTATATACTCGAGTATAAGCTGAGTTTTTCAGCACATTTTTTGTGCTGAAAAAAAACCCCTCGGCTTATACTCGAGTCAGATTCCCCTCTGAAAAAAAAATGGTGTGGAGCTCCGAAGCTGGGCAGCCGCTTCCCTGCTTCCGTGTTTCCTTTGCAACTTTTAAGCATGGGGGTAATCGGAAGCAGAAAAGTTCTTGCTTGAGGATATATTGTTTTTTCTTTTTTTAACTGTTTTTTTTTGGGGGGAAGACCCACCGCCATGTGAGAATGCTCAGACACGAAATCTATCCAATCTATCCCAAAAATAAGTGTGTGTGTGGGGGGGGATTTTAACAGAGGGAAGATGTAGGGAGAAGGCAAAAGCGACGGAAGATCTTTCAGGGGAAACTGAGGGGGAGACTCACCCTTGGTCCAGATGAGCTCCCTTCCCCTTTCTCTAGGCTGAGAAAACAACGCGAGCCGAGGTTGCTTCGGCTCCACTCAGCTTCATTTCCTCAGCTCCAGCTGCTTTCAGTCCACTCGGGAGGAGGGGGAGGAGGTGGTGGTGGCAGCTCGCGTTGTTTTCTGAGCTCTAGGCTGAGAAAACAATGCGAGCCGAGGTCGCTCCACTCAGCTTCATTTCCTCAGCTCCAGCTGCTTTCAGTCCACTCGGGAGGAGGGGGAGGAGGTGGTGGTGGCAGCTCGCGTTGTTTTCTGAGCTCTAGGCTGAGAAAACAATGCGAGCCGAGGTCGCTCCACTCAGCTTCATTTCCTCAGCTCCAGCTGCTTTCAGTCCACTCGGGAGGAGGGGGAGGAGGAGGTGGTGGTGGCATCTCGCGTTGTTTTCTTATAGTGAGATCATTTCCCAAATTAATTGATTCACTAATCCAAAAGAAGAAGATGTTGATGACAGTGGGAGGCAGGAGTCACTCTGTCCCTTGCAAGAAAAAAGCAAGAGCCGTTCTTATGATCTCTCCCTCTCTCTCTTTCTCCCCGTAATACAGTCAAGCCCTTTCCAGCATGCGCGCGCGATCCGCCCCCGCCGCTTTGCACCTTGAAAATGCAAAAACCCTGGGGTTTTGCATTTGCAAAGTGCAAAGGGGTGGTGGCGGATTGCGCACACGTGCTGGAAAGGGCTTGACTTTATTCGGGGGGGGGGAGAGAGAGAGAGAGAGATCATAAGAACGGCTCTTGGTTTTTTCTTGCAAGGGAGAGAGTGACTCCTGCCTACCATGTCATCATCATCATCTTTTGGGTTAGTGAATCAATTAAACCTTTCATGATAGTGAAATCGTTTCCCAAATTTACCTTAAATCAGGGAAGAAATCAGAAACAAACCTTTGGGCTGAGAATAAGCCTGTTCCTATGATGCCATTTTTGTTCACTGCAGTGTGAAAAGTGTGAAAAAACACACTTCTTTTTCTTCATCTTCTTGTTCCCTTTTTACTGGTCTCTTTCAAAGAGGAAATTGTGAACATCAAACTTATTCTCAACTGTCCTAGTGAAAGTTTTTATTGGTATCTATTTTTATTTTTGAAATTTACCAGTAGCTGCTGCATTTCCCACCCTCGGCTTATACTCGAGTCAATAAGTTTTCCCAGTTTTTTGTGGTTAAATTAGGTGCCTTGGCTTATATTCGGGTCGACTTATACTCGAGTATATATGGTATGTGCTTCGAGTGGTAATTGACTATTTTTCATATTATTTAGGATGCACTAAATTAATTTAAATGGTAATTGACCATTTGTCATATCATTTAGGATCTGTTTATTAATATATTATTGATAAAGCTTATTTAAAATGTTTACTGTATTATGCCTCATCAGGAAGTTATCATCTGGGCCAAATGTATATGAAGATCAAGGACAAACATCCTCAGCCAACCCATTGTTCTATTAATTATGAATTTTTGTGTGCTCTTGAATAAGAAAAAGAGTCTCAACAGCATTATCAAACAAATTACAGCGTCCCCGATCAAAGTGAGTGACAATATTGTTAAGTTAAATCATATCATAAATGAAATATTACTTCTCTTTTGTCACTGAATGGTTGGATTATTTGATGATGCTATCTTTCAAAACAGAAATCACAGCATAGCAAATTACAGCATAAAACAATCACATAATATTTGAAAGAACCTGTGAAGGATACCAGGTCAAATATGTTAGCTCTGCTTGATACATCACACTCACAATACTGGACACCACTTCCTATAGTGCTTCTTTGACATCTATAAGTCAAGATGTCCTAACTAAGAGTTCTCTACATGTATGTTCACTATCTTTCATTTTGCCTCAGGCTGTAGGAAGTTCTTATGACTCCAACTTACTTTTATTTACTTTCCCCTGAAAAAAGAAGGTACCGGCCATTGTTTTCACATTGTTGTTTGTTTCACAAAGCACCCTGGAAAAGTGGAAAAGATGGAAGATATCAAATGCAATTTACAAATGCAATACAGTGGACAGAGAAAAACAAAAATAAATTAATTGTACACTTTTGTTGATTTTACCCTGACTACCAACATTTTTATTGCCTAAAATCCTCCTTATTTAGGGGAGTTTTATAATATCTAGCATTGAAGAAAAAGTGAAATGAATTGTTGCCGTGATAATGTTAGCAATAACTTGGAACTTGAAATAATACTATATAGTATAAGAGATATTGATGGACTAGAAAACATTGAATGGGAAAATAGCAGTGATAACAACAAGGACCATTTAATAGAGGGCTGATTCATGAGAAAGAATTTCTGCAGCTAAAAAAATAAGCCTTTAAACCATTTACACTGCAATTTAATCAAGCACTAATGGAGATAAAAGTTGAGGTTTCAGAATCTCAATGAACAGCATACAATACCAATATGTTTATGGTAGGAACCTGCAAAGAACGACAAAGGAAAATGGAGGTAGGGAGAACTATATTGATTATTAATGGCAGGACAAATAGGATTCAGTTCCTGACATATCTGTGCAAACTGATATGTAAACTGTTTTATATTAAGCCAGAATACCATGCCACAAAACTCAGTGTGGATTAAAGCTATTTTGAAATGACTATCCAGAATTTTAGACAGAAATTTCTGAGCCTTAACTGGAGATACCGAAAGCTAAACCTGACCTGGAGAAACCTAAAAGCTAATTTCTACAGTCTGTATCATTTGATTATATCCCTTAAATATACCACAATTCAGACTATAGTACTGCTTGCTTATTTTTGCACCTCCATTTGTGGAAAAATGTGGATAATACAAATTGTCTCCGTAGTCCCTTTCAATACCTCAGTTCTATGGTATTTTTTTCCTCCTAAAGCCAGAAAAATGTTAAAATACTTAATATAGGCATAAATAAGAAGAGAGTTCTAATAATACTATTTTGTTTCGTGTTCCAGAGATCCCACCAGTGGAACCCCCTAACCTTCGCACAATAATCTTTTAATGTGTCTCATTTCCCCAGATTCAACATATATAGATCAGATTTAGAATGCCCCTTACAAAACAAAGAAGTTTTTCCTTCCCTTTTCGCATATTGTTCAGCTAATGGTTGCTGAAATCTTACATACTGTTCTGCTAATAGTTTCACAGCTTCTAAACACAGCTGTCATGTTTCTAAGCTAATTATCATTAATGGCATCCTTTATTATGAAACAGTTACAGCAGAACTCCTGAACTGGACATGGAACATTCACATGTCACTCTGTATATAAAGTTTCCACTGATGATTTAATTTAAGGTAGGTTTTCAGAAAATAGTTTAATACATAGTATCTTCTGAGTTTAATATCTCAGAGTTTGTTTTTATGGCTCATTTCTATTCCAATCTATTAAGTAAATCCCAGAGTTTAATGAAATTTGGTCCCACATGGGTGAACACAGAATTGTAACTTTCGTTAGTTTGAACAACAGTTGTTTGCTGTTATAAACAATGTATTGACCAGAAGTAAAATCTCTCTGAAATCACCACTATTGTATGACACTTGAGGGTTTATTCATAACACCATTGGAAAAACTAAACACCTATTCAACCACCAATAATACTGTATTTCATTTCTACCTGAAAGGAACTTTATAAAATGTTATATGCTGTGAACAAAATCACAGATTCAGTATAACTGCAAAGTATTTTTTCCTTCTTCTCAACATTATAAAACGTTATAAAATATCAGCACAAAAATGTATTTAAAAAAAACAAAAATCATGGTGCAATTTAAAAATCCCTTAATTCCCCCCCTTCCCCCCCGATAGGTTGCAATTCTTAAGGTAACATTTTGGGTATTTGCAAAAGTAACACAACTTCTACAAAAGCCATGTTTGGGGGAATGTCTTTTAACAGCAAACAGGGAGATATTAGATTGTGCCGAATTAGTAATGTATTATAATGAGATCCTTTATCCTTTTCTAACTATGTAACAGAAAAAAATTCTTAAACTGTTGATACATAGAACTAGTTTTTTTTTTAAAAAAAAAAAAAACTGGAAAGCATCAGCATTAGAAATCTCACGTGTACTTCCCCCCCCCCCATTTTTTTTTTTTTTTTTTTTTACATTTCATGAGGTAGTAATCTGGTAAATAACAATTTCTTCACAAATGATAATCAACTACATAATTATCTATCAAGGCCTGGCTCTACTGAGATTAGGAAGCCATGGCTGCTTTGTAAATGACCAGTGAGGTTTAATATTCTCTCTTCTAATCAATTTGTTAGAAGATGGTTAAGTCATTCTTCCTATGGATACTGAATACAGACCAGCTGGTTAGAAAGGAGGTCTGTGTCATTATCCTGTCATTTGTTTATTTCTTCTTTATCTCAAGAGGCTACATCATTGGCAGGCAAATATATTCCACCATCTGGACGAAGCTAGGTGACACTAATTCAAACTAATTCTATGCCAAATAAAGACTTGGGCTTGGAAATACTGAACTAAAAGACTAGGATATAATATCTATATGCATGCATATGTGTGTGGTTTTTTTTTTCATACACACATTAACACAATTAATCAATAAAATCCTAACTAGAAATTAAAACAACTTCCACTTTCAAAATTCCAACTTCAAATGGATTCATGTAACTGCCTATTTTAATATTTTTGCATTATGAACAGATAGTCTAGCAGCTAGGAGTTTTACTGGGGCAACATAATTTTATTCAAGCTTTATTCAAGATGAGGTGGCTCATTTTAAAAAGTGAGGCCAGGTTACAGCATACATTTAATTAAAATGTCATTAAATTAAATGTAATTAGCTTTATCCAGTTAATGTGGTTTATCTCATTACACCAAATAGCAATTCAGTAGCAACTCTCGAAAAACCTCTGAGGGTTGGTTCCAAGTCTTTAGAGAGATGGACTCGATCCAGGGGATTCAGCACCTTCATCTTCTTCTATGATCTGACTCTTGTCCCATAGTTTATGGATATACTAGAGCAGGGGTGTCAAACTCAATTCAGCACGGTGGTATCACATGACGTACTGGGATTTTTTTTTTCCCCTTCACAAAACTGGGCATGGGTGTGGCCAGCGTGTGATGTATCTGGCCTGCAGGCTGGGAGTTTGATAGCTTAGAGAATGGAAATATGTGGCACTGTAGATGTTGCTATGGTATTCAACAAGTCAATAGTTGGGTGTTAGTATACACTATAATGAGATTATTTTGGGAACTGTGCACTCACCAAAGGATAGAATCATAGTGAGTCTACTCTAAATAAGTCACTCTCTATTTGAAGATATTTGAAGCCTTCATATTTGAAGATCTAAAAATGTACTTCAAAGAAGAAAATATAAATGTTGGAAGGAAGAGATGGACCTTCAAGTTGCCCATCAAAATGTCAAACTTTGTAAGGACACTGAGCAGGTACATAGGCTTTAACCTTTCCTACAGGTGGTAGAGTTACTAATTTCTATTTAAATTATAGTAATTATTTCCAAATTTGAATAAATGATTGAAAATTCACAAATATGGACATCTATAATTTCTTTGACTTTTTAATAGTGAGTTTTCTCCTTGGATTACTGCTCCCATACATAGCAATGACATTTTGTAACACCACTAATTTTGCATAATAGGATAAGCGCCCATTTCTATTAAAATCTGTGTGTGCTGCATCTTTTATTTATTGAGGATGTGGAAGAAATTTTGGCATTCCTTAAAATAAATATAATCTTAGCAAGTTTTAATTCTGGTGTGTATCTGTATTGTTTGTGTGTAAACATACACATATAAAATACCTGTATGTCTATGTGTGACTTGCTTTTAGTTTATATATTTGTTTGTGTTTGTTTGAAAAGAGGTCTCAATTAACCATATTGCAATGTTTATCAGTGAAAAAGCTAAAGAATTTATGTTCTCTCCTGACTTTTTTTTCCTGAAGAAAATTATGTAAGCCTTCATCATTTTTACCAGGTTTTATGACTCATTTCTATTCCAGTCTACTAAGTAAATCCCAGAGTTTAATGAAATTTGGTCCCACATGAGTGAACACAGAATTGTAACTTTTGTTAGTTTGAACAATTGTTTGCTGTTATAAAGAATGTATTGACCAGAAGTAAATCAAAACTGACCAGATAGAAAAATCATCACACACAATCTAGAACCTTTCAAGGTACACTACATTTCCATACATCAAAATTTTGCATTATTTCCTAACTGTACTCCTTTTTATATGCCTTGTTCTCTTGCCAGAAACAGCAGAAACTAGAAGATCTATGTTTAGATATTGTTGATATTCTTTGAAATGCTATAAATGCTTTGTGATTACTGTTTTCATTTCCAGCAACCAAAAGAATGGGTTTGGTATTGTACAGAAGTTTATTGGGACCTTCTGCTAAACATACAGATAGTTATACCGTAGGTAAATAAATAATTTTACAAGTGCATATTTTATTCTCTCAACGTCTTTTTGTCTCATGTTATAAACCACTTCCCGTCTTTCCTGTTTTGTATGCTTTGTACACAAGATGCATTTACTTTATCACAAAAGGTGTGTATGTTTGTGTGTGTGTGTAAAATACAGAAAATTGTTTTATATGGAATACATGAATCAGTTCATCTAGTTTAATACTATTAACAGTAACCCAGATTTAGTAGTTCTGTTTTCGATATTTATAGAATATGTGTGTGTGCGCGTGTGGGTGGGTGCATGTTTACAATGTTTCTATGCCTATGTTGTTAAATTTTTATCAAGCAGATGGATTTTTTTGGCGGGGCAGAGAAAACTCATTGTTGATTCCTGGCAATTGCTTGGAATAGTGCCTGAATTTTCTGAACAAAGTTCTTCAGGTTTTCTTGCCATTGTCTCTTTCCTAGGCTGAGAGAGAGGAACTGACCCAAGGTCACCCAGCTCGCTTCATGCCTGAGGCAGGACAACAACTTGCAGTCTCCTGGTTGGTAACCCTTAATTGCTACACTAAACTGGCCTTTGGAGGATAACGTTAAGCATTATGAAAGATACAAATACAATCATGATACAAACTCATCTCTAGTAGCCAACCACACCTTAGAATCCTTTAATGACAATTGTCTGTTTGGTAAAGACTGCCTTATTCACATTGCAAATATTTCAAGAACAAATGCATGCCTGTCATAGAGTAAAAATTGTGTGTGGATGTGTCTCTGTGTCCCTCTTTTGTATACAGGCACACACAATTGTTTGTGCTGTGTGACAAAGAGAGAGTGGGCAAAAAGAAAGAGACAAAGGGAAAGTGCTTAAAAATTATATCCCATGAAAGATCACAGGTCAAAGAAAGCTTTACCACTAACTTGAATGCAAACAAATAATCCAGTGATGGTAGTTGCAGTTTATGATCAAATGTCGTCTTTATTCTATTTTTGAATGAAACACACTGAACCTATTGATTCTGGCAGGCTATATGGCAGCCTGGCATGTATCCAACCAGTTCCCTCACCTAATTCAGGGATGATCTCAGCCAAGGTGCTGAAAATTTGTGCTTTGCCAGAATGCAATATATCTGCAATGTTAGCAATAGAAAAAAATAGCTCAGTTTAGATAAGTAATCAACAAAAAGATTGCATCAGCTTTTACTTCACCAGATAGCTATCACCCCACAGTACTTTCACTGTTCTAATTTGCAGAATAATTACAGTAATCTCTTTGTTCTAAAGGCACTCATGGAAAACAATGAAAACATGTATTCTCAATAAATGCACAAACACTCAAATGTAGCTGTGTTTATTATCAGTAGCAGGGATCCATGTAATCACAAATTCTGTCCTATTAAGTGAAAGAAGAGTGGAAATTGATGTGTAGTATTTAGACTGAACATTTCACCAAGACACATAAACCTGGGAAATGCAATAACAAAATAGATTTAAGAAATAACAAATCACTACATCTACCCTGAAAGGGATTTATCATGTACATAGAACTTTCTTCCTATCATTAAAGTCAATTTTATCTTCCCATGCCTGTCATTCCATTTTTAAACTGATTGCACTATAAAGTGTCCTCTGGTTTTCTATTGCTCTGATATTTTCACTGCCACGTTTTTCTTCCAAAACCCCTTTCTTTCTTTAGGCTTCCCTCAACAGTATAGATTAGATTAAGGTCTATACATAACTCTTAAGACATAGGTTTCTTATTTTGGGAATATGTACTCCAACCACATCCCACTTTTCCAGAGGCCAAATGAAAAGCCCATAGTTAGGCTGTCACTGATTCTATTGATAGATTACTATCTACATTTATAAGAATAGTAATATCAATTAAATTGTCCTAGAACCCTCAACATCTTGTCAGTATCATCATGTGTGAGAAACACTGTTGCCATTTCAAATTTCAATCTTAACTCTGAGCAAATACTATCAACCAAAACATTTATGTTGTCAAGGTTCCAAGTAATACACCCCATTCAATAAGAACTCTGAGGCAGGCATTTTCCTCAAAGAACATTTTATTGGAATATATCAAATTGGCATTTTCTTGATGGAAAACCGGCTTTAGCTTCTTGCCAGTTTTTCACCCAATTAAAAGTAAAACTTTGTCACTTCCCCCCAGTGCACATGGTCCAATCAGTATGTAGTCCAATTGTTAGGTGATCTCAGCCTCCTCCTTTCAAGCACCTGTACCAATATCTTTGATTCCCGGGGGAAGAATTTTATTTTGCCTACAACACGCCAGCTATCTTTATATCCTCTTCCCTGGCGCCTTCGTGCCAGGCTGTGACAGCCCTGAAGCTATGAGAAGAAAAAACCTCTAGAGAAAAGCTACAAAAGAAAATGGCCATAGTTCAGCCAACAGAATTGACATCTGTTTTGCCCTCTTTCTAAAAAACATTCATGAAGGCCTGTTCCTTATAAATAAAGATATGGGACAATAGCAATCATTAGCAATAGCACTTATTGCCTTCAACAATCTGGGTCCTCATTTTACCAACCTCGGAAGGATGGAAGGTTGAGTCAACCTTGAGCTGGTGAGAATCCAACTGCCGAACTGCAGTCAGCCAGCAGTCAGCAGAAGTAGAGTACAGTATTACATTCTAACTACTGCGCCATCACAGCTCATAATGATCTATGTCATCTGATAAAATAGAATCTTGTCTACAAAATATTAGGTTTAGAAATATTCTCTGCCATAATTCTGTTTCTCTTTTTCATTTTTTTTTAAGTTCGGGATAAACATACTAACCTGATATATTTTTATAATGCTCAAGTCTGCAATTCTCAAATTTTGTGATGTTCCCACAATAGCACATTAAATTTGAGAACAGCATGTGCCCTTTTTTTTTTTTTGCAACCAGTAACAGTGGTATAGAGTCTCTTGCATAAGCAAAGGGTTGGATTCGAACACCTCTATGATCTCTTCCAACACTGTTATTCTGTTCTTTTCATTAGTGGCAGCCATTTCAATTTGGCAAGGGCTGAAGACAGTCCATGTATATTGTGGAAGGAACAATCAAAATCCCTTCTATAATTTTAACCATGAAACATTTGCCAGATAAAAGTGATTCATGTGTTTTCATTCCACATCAGGAAAGTCATTTTGTTGCTTTCAGTGGTATTCAAAGTAAAACTTGTATCACCAGGCAAATCCTGAAAACAAATCATCAAAAGAATATCTATGGACATAAATAATGATTTAGGATTGTGGTTTAATAGTTCAAATTATGGCAATATTGAAGTTTTTGTCTAGCACTTGTTATGGAGAAGCTCCTGCTGTGTCGTTTTCTGGATTTGATGATCCAACAGTAGCTCCTCCATAGAATAGAACACCAAAAATTAACATTATCATTCCATATATTGCAGGAATATCTGAAAATTCAAGAGGATTTTCAACCAATACAACATGCATGTGCATTTTAAACCCAAGAATACAGTAAAGGAGAAACTTGCCCACCCAAGGATAAAACACCCAGACATAAATTGAGCAATAAGTTATAGGCAATACAATGCAGTGAAACGTTCAGATCTGTACATTTGAGAAATAAAACAACTGTCAACAACTCTCAGAGAGCTAACAACAGATCTTCAGAGTGCTAACAATCAGATGACTGCAAGGAATATATAAATCTTCCATTCCCCACCATTTAGTCAAAACTGAAAAAGCTTCTTGGATGAGAAGTGAAATATCTTCAAGGAAAAAAACAAAGAAAGTCCAGTCACCTTTTGAAAAGCACCTTTGAGACAACCTTGACCTGGATGACTGACAATAGCCATAGACATTGTTTCAAGTCACTAATCGTTCTATTCCAGAACTGCCGATGGTACTTCTAAAAAGTTTTTTTTTTTTTAAACAAATTTTATTAATTTTACAAAAAAAAAACAATACACAATCCAGGCATAACAACTTGAAGAATCTTTTCTAAAAAATAATAATAATAATAATTAAAGAAGAAAGCCAATAGAACATAACTCCAAATTGTAATATCAATATTTACATTATCTATTTAACTTCATATCTTATCCAAACTTCTCCTTTTATCCAAATTATATTTCTTGCTTATTAAAATTTTATTGCCTTTCATAAACATACAAAACACAAAACATAAACAAAACTAAAACATCTTTTCTGAAGGCTGCCTGATCCCGGGTTGAAACTCTTCACACAGACACAAATTCAAACATCATATTCACTTTATATATCCTTCCATATCTTATTATCATTTTCTTTTTTATATATATAAACCAATTTTATCAGTTTTACAAAAACAGTGCATAAACAATCAGGGCATAACAGCTTATAAATTCTTTCCTAAAAAAATAATAATAATTAAAGAACAAACCAATACTTTATCTATTTAACTTCATATCTTATTCCAGCTTCTCCTTTTCATCCAAATTATTTCTTATTGATTAAAATGTTATTGCCTTTTATCAATATACAAAAAAAAATAAAAATAACAAAACCTTTATATATCCTTCCAAATCTTATTTCCATTTTCAATAACATTCTTTGTCTGTTCTATTTCCAACTATCCATTCATCTTTTTTCTTTTACTATACTTCTCCTATACACTAACTGGAGTGACACCTTTAACTCATTACCCTAACTTAAAAGTACTTCATATGACAATTTTTCTTGGGATTCTGTTTAAAAGATTCTAAAATTACACAATAAATTTTATACTCTAAATACACATATAAAAAACACAATCTTATGTACCCTCCAGAATCCCTCTTTTATCCTAAATTAAATTCACCCATTGTCTCTGAATAAACTTTTTTTCTTTAGATCTTGCTTCCCCTCATTGAGGCTTCTCCTCCCCCCCTTTCTCTCTTGCTTGTTCTTCTCCTTGCCCTTTTTACCCCTTTGTCTTTCCTCCTCCCTTTTCTTACTCCCTTTCCTTTGCTTCCTAACCTTGCCTCCACCTTTCCGCTCATTTTTCTCTTCTTTGGTTGTTTTTATAATTCTTAAAATCCCCTTTTTCTTATCCTTTTTCTCCTCCTTCCCGGAAAGAACCCATTGTTCATCAAAGATGGCTTCTTCTTCTTCTTTGTCCCAGTCCTTCTGCTGCGTAATCAACTTTTCATAAGTACATAAAGCCATTTCTAAGAATTGAAACAAACTGCCCAAAGTATCTTCTTTTTTATATTTTTGATATTCAGTCTTTAGTTCATCCACAAGCAATGCCATCATGAAAAAAGAAACTTTTCCCAAAACAACCACAAATATTTTTAATCAAGAATAATTCAAAAAAAAAAATTCCAAAAATTAATACTTTTCTTCCTTCTTCTCTTTCTCTTTCTGGGGTTAATGTTTAATCAAAGAGGTCCAATTACCATATACCTTTCTTTGGGATTCTAGGCAATCTCCTCCTTTTTCAGCTTCTGCTCCAATTTTTTTTCCTCTCCCTTCCCACTTGCAATATCAATTTTAAATAATCAGAAATCCATACCTCCAACAAGGGTTTTCCAATTTCTTAAGTTTTTCAATGTCCAAAAACCCTTTTGTCCCTTAGCTTCAACTCTCAAAACAATTCATTTTCAATGTCCAGTATATCCAAACATATCTGCTGTTTCCATGGGGTGGGAGAGTGAAGAAAAAAAAAAAGTTCCCTTTAACAGCTTCTCCGCCGCTTTCGATCTTCTTAGGGATACAATGTATCCTCCAGCAATTCAGACAGCTCAGTTCCAGCCAGTTTGCAAGATGTTACTTGACCCGGCTCAGACAGCACTTTCACTCCTTACTTCCTCCAGCACAATCTTACCCGGTTGCTGGCTTCTTCGTGGCGGCCATTGCTGACCGCCGCTCCACCGCCTTGGGAAAAAGGGGTTTTTCCGGAGGGGGAGGGGGTCTGCGACACCCCCAACCCCCTGTCCGACTCCCCTCTCTCTTCAGCTGTCCCTACAGGGCAGCCATATCCCCCTGACCCATCTGGATCGGAGGTACCTCGGCGGCTAGCACAGCAGGAATCGCGAGCTGTCGCGAATTCCTGCTGCCCCGAAGCCACGCGAAACCGGAAGCCTTCTAAAAAGTTTTTCATTAAAAAAAAACTATGATTTTTTTTTTCATAAATACGTTTCATTCTATTTGAAATATCTAGAATTCAGCCTGTAAACTGCTTGTTAAATATTTGTTGGACAACTAACTATATTATCCTTCTCTATGTATAACAAATATTTACTTTTAAGTCCTTAAAAGGAACTGATAAAAATTATCACAGCAATTATGTTAGCAAATAGTTAATTATTGTTATGTTTACCTATAAAAAGTAAACCAAACACAAATTAAATTACCCACAGTGTTAATTTTTTAAAAATGTAAGTCAACAATTGGTTACAGCTCTTTAATACTTAACAACCATAAATGAAGGGCTTATTTGGAGCATATGTGATTATATATATCACATATGCTCCAAATAAGCCCTTCATTTATGGTTGTTAAGTATTAAAGAGCTGTAACCAATTGTTGACTTACATTTTTAAAAAATTAACACTGTGGGTAATTTAATTTGTGTTTGGTTTACTTTTTATAGGTAAACATAACAATAATTAACTATTTGCTAACATAATTGCTGTGATAATTTTTATCAGTTCCTTTCCTTATATATTATATATATATATATATATATATATATATATATATATATATATATAGAGAGAGAGAGAGAGAGAGAGAGAGAGAGAGAGAGAGAGAGAGAGAGAGAGAGAGAGAGAAAATAAGACACTGAAAAGTATTACATATAAGATGTGATGAGGTAGGATCAATTTGTTGTCTTCCACAAGCAAATCATCATTTGAACAAGAAACATGCTCAGTGCTGAATGGGGATAGTTTAACCTCTTCAGTAAGAAAGGATTTGTGGGTGATTAAAAGAAGGATTTATATTGCTTTTAGAGTTGTTATCAGACTTTCCTGACTACTTTTCATGGGCATATATGAAACCATTATATTCAGGGTCCTTCAACTGTCCTTTCTCTATAAATTTTTGTCCAGTGGTATAGGTTGTTGTCTTTTTAGTATGACTTACAATTAGAATAGAATAGAATAGAATAGAATAGAATAGAATAGAATAGAATAGAATAGAATAGAATAGAATAGAAACTTTATTGTCATTGCATTCCACAAATACAATGAAATTTGAAAGCTACTCCAGCACAGTGCCCTTGACACCACATCACAATTACACTACAGAGTTT
Organism: Hydrophis major; assembly: GCA_033807585.1. NCBI lineage: Eukaryota > Metazoa > Chordata > Lepidosauria > Squamata > Elapidae > Hydrophis > Hydrophis major. The sequence goes on along the minus strand of CM066330.1, from coordinate 204,639,407 downwards.
ATAAGAGATACCATGCTGTGTTTCCATTGAAAAATGTTGAGTTTTCTCTGCTTGAAGAATGGAAGTCTGGGGAAAAGACTGTGTTTATTCTGTACATGAGTAATATGTATGTAACAATAAGAAGTTATCATACAGGTACATGGAACTAGGTAAACAATGTATAACTGTGAAACTTGCCATTACTAAACTAAACTAAAGTTATTTCTATCACAGATAACATATCTACTTTAACATATGTACATTCTAGCTTACTGTCAATGTGATCTCATAAATCAATAAAATCAAACAAAAGTTAAAATGATAAAATAAGTGCATTAAAATGAAGATTAAAATGAAGCATCTTCCAATTTCCTTAGCAGCTGCAATTACATTTATAGCTATATTTATATTCTATAGCTTCATTTCTATACCATACTCTTTTGCTAAGATTACAATAAAATGTCCTTCTTTTCATAATACTTTTTATAGTCATTTTCACGTTTCTAATCCTAACCCTATAATTTACCATTATTTCCTTTTTTCAGCAAAAAGTCCATAATGGGTTTCCAGTCAGCAATAAATATAATTACTGTCCTTTCTCTAATCAAATTAGTTAATTTTGCCATCTCTACTAATTTTCTTACCTTCATTAGTCCTCCATTGTGGGTATATCAGAGTATTTCTAGTTTGTGCATATAATATACCAGTTATTATGTATAAAAATTCTTCCATAACTCTTTTCTAATTGTCTACTCATTTATCCAAATTCTAGTTTCAATTGAATATTAAGTTTAAAACTATTTGCTTCAATGTGTGTTTTTAAAACCATAATTTTCTGGCTTTTTTATAATTCCATCAGGTATGATAAAATGATCCTTCATGTTTTATACATTTCCAATGTAAATTTGAAGTACATTCATACATATTATATGGGGTCATGTACCAATGAGATATCATTTCATAAAAGTTTACTGTTAAATTATAACAATATAAATGTAATACTTTCGGGCACATATTTTCCCATTGTACTATCAATTAATTATATTAAAAATTTCTAGCCCAATTGATCACATACTCTTTCACTTCCCCTGTTCCAAAAGCTTGTACATTTTAGCAATTACATGTTCTTCATTTGTACGTAGTTCCATTTCAAATTCTATCATGTGCTGTTCAAATTCAAATATCTACATCCCCTTCCAGTCAATTTCTTTATGTCATGTTGTATTCTTTGTGCTTTTGTTCTAACAATTTTCAATATATTAACCATCACTCTTAATCTGCCGTTTCTTATCTATAAAATCCTTTTTGCACTAAAACCATTAAGGAATTTAAGCACAGTTTTAAGGGTTTATATCTATTCCATATTCTCAGGATTGTAATTTTGATAGAAAGTTAGCAAAAAGTGGCAATTTCACTTATTACCAACAGCCAAATATAGCATATTTTTAAATATACTTTAAAAGGTATATTTTATACTTTAATTTTAAAACCCACATTAACTTTAACTTATTGTACCATTGAAAACCATCATAATGCTTCTAGTTCTAAAATTTCAATGCTTCCCAGCAGAACCCATTCTTTCATCTAACCAAACAGCAGACTGTAAAATGCAGTTTCAAATCAGGCAGTTCTAAACTCCCTTGTTCTTTTGAATCTTCAAGAGTTTTATGTTTAAACTTTGGCTTTTTCCTTTGCCATACAAATCTATAGATATTTTTCTACCATTGCTTAAATGGTACTCTACTTGTCAACACAGGTATTATTTGAAATAAAAAACATCATTCTAAGCCTTTTTTATGCACTGTGTTCCCAGCTGCAGCTGGGAACATCAGGAACATCAGAACATCACGGCGACATCAGGAGCAGCAGAGATCCCGACCGAACCGGCCGGGATCCAACCTACGACTGAGCTGCGCAGGTCCAGTAGGCTGAGATAGAGCCCCGCCTACCTACGTGACTACGCGACGTAAGGACTGAACCGGCTGGTCGGTCGGGCCGGGCCGCTCTCCGTAGCTCCCTCCTGGGCCTCCCGGGTTGGTTGAACTGCGGGTTTCGCCGCTCCCGCTCGGTCTTTCCGGGTCGGTCGAGCTGGCCTGGCTGTCTCTTCCTGGCGAGGGGTCGTGATGGCTGATTTCCAGTAAGTATGGCTGGTTTATTCTTCTTTGGTTTTGGTCCCCTGGGTATTCCCTCCCCCCTTGGTTTGTGTTGTGGGGGTTGGTTTCGCCTGTATGTGCGTCGGTGGTCTCTTGGTTGGCAGTCCTCGACCTTAATTGGTCGATGTGGCGTTTCCACGCTCGTCCGTCTGCTGTTTGTAGCCGGTACGGGTGTGAGCCTGTTATTTGTGTGATGACGGCCGGTATCCATAGTGGGTCTCCCGTCAGGTTTTTTGCGTATACGGGGTCGCTGGGTGCGAAAGTTCGGTGTTTGCTGTTTGAGTCTGGGGACTTCTCTGGGTTATATGTGGGGTGTAACCTGTCGAGTGGGGACCTTAATTTCCTCCCCATTAGTAGTTCGGCTGGGCTCTTATTCATTGTGGTATTTGGGGTTATGTGTTGGGTGAAGAGTAGTTTGTTTATTTTCTCCTGGATCTCCCCGTGGTCTATTTTCCGGATGGTCTTCTTAGTGAATTGCACCATCCGTTCCGCCCTACCGTTCGCCGCCGGATGCACCGGTGCTGTCAGCGCGTGGCGGATGCCCCTTTCCGCGAGGAATTTTTCGAATTCCAGCGAGGTGAATTGGGGCCTGTTGTCGGAAACGACGACGTCTGGGAGGCCGTGCGTTGCAAAGAGTTTGCAGAGTTCCTTGATCACGGCCTCCGTGGTTGTTGTCTTCATGTTGCTTACCTCCAGCCAGTCGGAGTAAGCATCTACTGTTATAAGGAAGGTGTGTCCTTTTGTGGGCCCGGCAAAGTCTATGTGAATCCTAGACCAAGGTCCCCTTGGGGTTTCCCACTCTAGGACGGGTGCTGTGGGTGGGCTTGGCCTAGTTTCCTGGCATCGTTGGCACCTTGCTACCCAGGTCTCAATTTGTTTGTCCATCCCTGGCCACCAAGCGTAACTTCTGGACAGGGCTTTAGTACTAACGATGCCAGGGTGCCCCTCGTTTAGTAGTTCCAGAACCTTCCCTTGTAGCTTTTCTGGAATGACCACCCTATCCCCCCATAGTATGCACCCTTTTAATAACGAGAGTTCCGTTTGGTGGTTTCGGAATGTTTTGACGGACTCGCCGTTGTCCCTTTCCGGCCACCCTTTCTCTACCCAATGCAACACCCGCGCCAGACGTTTGTCTTTATTAGTCTCTCGGGCAATGTCTGACGCGGTTATGGGCAGGTTGGGTAGAGTCTCTATGCTGAGGGTGGTCGTCGTGGGTGCTGGGTCGGTGTCAGGTTCCGGTAGCGGCGAGCGGCTTAAGGCGTCTGCATGGGAGATCGTCTTACCTGGTCTGTGTTTGAGTCCGTAGTTGTAGGCTGCCAGGAACTCGGACCACCTTGTCATTCGGGGAGACAGAATGTTCGGGGTGGCCCGGTTTCCTGCAAGGATTCCCAGCAGCGGCTTGTGGTCGGTTATGATGGTGAATGTCCGGCCGTAGAGATACTCGTGGAATCTTTTTACGGCGGCAACGATAGCCAGAGCCTCTTTGTCCAGCTGGCTATAGTTCCACTCCGGTTTGGTGAGGGTCCTTGAAAAGAATGCGATGGGCGCTTCTTTTCCGTCAGGGAGGGTATGGCTGAGGACAGCGCCGACACCAAAAGGTGATGCGTCGCATGTGACGGCCAGAGGTAGGGTCTCTTTATACTGTATAAGGACAGCGTCCGAAGTGAGGAGGTCCTTTGTTCTTTGGAAGGCGGCTTGCTCGCATTTCCCCCAAGTCCAGGTTGCCGCCTTGTCCAGGAGCATATGCAAGGGCTCCACCACCATCGCCTTTTGGGGCAGGAAAACATTGTAAAAGTTAAATAGCCCCAGGAATGCCTGTAATTCCGTCTTCGACTTGGGTGTGGGGGCTTCTTTGATGGCCTTGATTTTTTGGTTTGTGGGGTGGATGCCGTGACGGTCTAGGAGGTATCCTAGGAATTCTACCCGTTCCATGTATAGTTGGCATTTCTCCCTCTTGACTTTGAGCCCGGTCTCTTTAAATTTGGTTAGGACCTCCCTTAGGCAACCCTCTAGTTCGGCTTGGTTGATTGCCGACACTAGGACGTCGTCGAAGTAAGGTACCACCCCCTTGATGCCTTGCAGTAGTCTTTCCATTAGGCTTTGGAATATTCCCGGTGCCACGCTGACTCTGAATTGGAGTCGGTTGCATTTAAATGTCCCCCGGTGGGTGACTATGGTTTGCATTTCTGCCGTTTGCTCGTCGACTGGCAACTGTTGGTATGCCTGGGCGAGGTCGAGCTTGGTGAAAACCTTGCTCCCTCCCAGTGAGTGGAGTAGGTGTTGCACTACTGGGACGGGGTAGGCGCTTTGTTGTAGCACGCCATTTAGGGTGGCCTTATAGTCCCCACAGATCCTCACCGACCCATCGGGCTTGATCGGGGTGACTATGGGGGTCTCCCACCGGGCGTGGTCTATTGGCTGTAGGACCCCTTGTTTGACGAGCTTGTCAATTTGCTCATCTATCTTGGGTTTAAATGCGAATGGCACCCGCCTTGGTTTCAGGCGTTTAGGGGGGACGTTTGGGTCTAGGTTGAATGATATAAGGGGCCCTCGGTACTTGCCTATCAAAGACCTCTTGGAATTCCCGGGCCAGTTGCTGCTCCCAGCTGTCATCAGTGACGTGGTCGACTCCCGTGATTGTGATGCCGAGCGGGGTGAACCATTGCAGTCCCAGTAGGCTTGCGCGGTCGCGGTCGACGATTGTCAGGGGAAGCCTTTCAGTGTGCCCTTTATATGTGATGTTGAAGTGTTTGGTTCCGACTACCGGGATGCGGTTTCCCTGGTAGTCCTTTGCAATGAGTCTCTGGCTGTCTAGGTTCCTCCTTTGGAGGGTAGGCACCAAGCACTTTATTTCATGCCATGCTATCATGGAGAGGTAGGACCCGGAGTCCACCTCCATTTTGCATGGCTGGCCCTCGATGCCTACCTTCACGTGGACCTTCCGGGCATCATTGGTTATGGCGTGGCCGATGGTGACTGTCTGATGGGTCTCCTCTCTTCGCCGGTTATCGCCGCCTCGCAGGGATCGTCCGTTCCGCTCCCATCTGTTGTCCGAGGGGCGATCTCTGGTCCGGGGTGGTGTGCTCTCTCTCCTCCGGTCGCTCTGGTCCCATCGTGCCGGGCTGCGGTTCTTTTTTAGGCGGCAGACACGGGCGATGTGTCCCTTCTTGTTGCAATGCCGGCAGATCGATTCGAAAAACCGGCATTCCGACCTGGGGTGGTCGCCGCTGCAACCGGCACAGTTGGTCCTCGACTTACGACCCCGCTGGTTCCATGGGTCGTGGCCTGTCTGGAGGCGGTGGATGTCCTCATCATCATCGGAAGTGCCCGATGGTGAGTGGAAGTTGCCCTGGTGGGTGGTCGTCTCGGGTTGGGCCTCGGTCGACCTCGCAGGGTTGTTTCCACTGCGGTCCCCAGTGTTCGGTCTGCGCATGCGGTCGGCGGATGTTCGGGTTGCTTTGGCGGCTGCGGCTGTGGTGAGGGTGTCTGCTAGGCTGATGTTGCCCTTGGGTCCCACAAACCAAGCACGATTCTGTCTCGCAGGGCGTCATTCAGGTTGTCGAATTCGCAGAGCCCTCCTAGGCACCGTAGCTCGGCGATGAAGTCTCTGAAGCTCTCACCCAACCATTGGTCCCGACGGTAGAATTCATTGCGTCGGATCAGGATGGGTACCTCTGGAGTGTAGTGCCGCCGAAGTATTGGCTCGAGGACGTCCCAGTCCATCACGGTCGCATCGGCGGGTTTGGCAAGCGCCTTGGCCATCTTGAATACCTCGGTCCCGCAGTGGGTCAGGAAGATGGCGCGCTTCATGGGGACGGTGGCGTCCTTCAGGTCGCTGCACTCGAGGAACATGCGGAATCGGTCGGAGTACCATTTCCAGTCCTCAGTGGCGGGGTTGAAGGGTGCGGGGGGTGCGATTTTCGCCATCGTGGTGGTTCATCTGGCTTCCGTCGGACACGTGGTTCGGTTCAGGGTCTGGATCCCACCTTCGTTGCCAGTGTTGTGTCCGCGAAATGATGCCAGGAGTCGGTGATTTCAAATCATGCCCTTTTATTTAAGGTTGGAACCGAACTGGGGCAAAGGAAAAAGCTCGCGGCTTTTATTCCTTTAGCCGCCGCGGCCGCGGCCAATGGCACCACTTTGAATCTCCCACGATTCGAATGGACCAATCGCAGGAGATTCTTAGCGAGCCAATCGGCGCGGCTCGCCTGACCAATCAGAGTGCCCCGCGCTTTGGCCAATCAAAGCGCGGGGATCTCAAGAATGCTAATTAGGGACAGAACATTGCCCTTCCCCAGTTTCTTCTACAACCAACAGAGCCACACCCCCACTTTCTGTCAGCAGTTCAGCTTCCTCCTCTAAGTCAGATTCTGACAGGGGCATGACACCAGGGTTGCTAGATGAAGTAGGATAAATGATCCAGAAATACCAGTTTGAGTAAAGCTCTTTTCGGATTTTTCATCTTTTCTTATTTTTTGATTTGTAGAAGTCACATAAGGAACAAAATGGAGAAGAATAAAGATGATAGATGATGAAATAGATAGATGATAAAGGGAGAGAGAGAGAGGAAGGAAGAGAGAGATGATAGATGGATATAGATAGATAGATAGATAGATAGATAGATAGATAGATAGATAGATAGATAGATGATAGACAGATAATCAATTTTAAAGGTAGGGTTAGAGTTAGATCAATTTTCTCTTCAGTTTCTAGACTAGAATCTCTCATAAAAGAGAAGCTTATTTTACAAAAACTCAGCCATTATGCAGAGGATGATTTCCTGAAGAGCCCTTCCTGGTTTTCTTTCATACCTATATGGTTCTCTAATTCACATGACTAGAGTGTTAGTTAATCAAAAGTTATAAAACAATTTGCAAAACAAACCTAAGCATTGCTCCGCAGTCTCAGAACAAAGCCTTTATTTCAGTGAATGACATAATTGATAAGGAGAGCTATTTTCTACACGAACAGCTTCTTAAAGCAACCATTGCAATGATGAAAATAAATCCCATTTATTTAATTATGGGAAAGTTGTGCACTGTGTACATATCTTGGTGTGCAATGAGATTAAATGCTGCAAATTAATATGCCACTTTAGGAATAATACATCAATGGTTTCGCTTCACCCAGCTAGATATAGGAATAATACATCAATGGCTTCGCTTCACCCAGCTAGATATATGACAAAGAAGTTGAAAACTATATTCAGTCTGAGAAGCTTTTGATAATAGAAACAATCAAGCAAAAGTTTTCCTATTAGCCAGCCGTCCTCTCAAAAGCAGGCTGAGATAGCAAAAGAGCACAGATGCTGCTATGAGATGATGGTCTATTTACAGCTAACTCTACATAGGTGGTGAGATGTGCTACCTCAATTTCAGTTGTAAATTTTCTGATTTTATTGCAAGCAGTGCTAGATTACAAACTAAACAACAAATTTTCTAATGCTCTAATTCCCATAAGTCCTAGTCAATGATGTTCAGTGGTGAAAGTTTTTGAGATTTCTACAATATTTGGAGGGCCAGGCATGTTCACTCTTGCTTCACTGGAATATGAAATAACAAAATGCCAGGTGGATAATTATGATATCTTAGAAATGCACCTTATAAATTAGAAGAAGCTTCATTATTCTTACTGTCAGATAACCCTACTTATAACCCTACTTTGATATATGTGAACCCAAACTATTCTCATAAGTTTTCTACTCTGGTTCTTTTTAAAACAAAAAAAAATTAAGCATTTTTCCTTCCAGTCCCTATTTAATTTAATATGATAAAAATTGTTTCTGAAATATTTTTCATAGGAAATTTTTCGAAGGTTAAGTGACCTATGTTGGTACTTAGCTACTGGGAAGATAGTAGATATATCTTTTATTATATGAGTCTTTCTCGAGTCAACTTCAACTCTCTAAATCCCTTTTTGTTTAGTTAATTTGAATTTTGAATTTGAATTTATTTATTTGTCAAACATGTACAAGATAACAAGTATAAGTATGAACATAAACAAGAACAAAGGACAGATAAATTATTGAGGGTAGAAATTGCAAAAGAATGTCTCCTAGTAGTGGGATTCAGCCAGTTTGCACCACTTCGGGAGAACCAGTTATTAACTTTCTGAACAGTTTGGAGAAGTGGTTGTTCGAAAAAGTCATTAGGGCAGAGAACTGGTTGTTAAATTATTTGAATCCCACCATTGATGCCTCCCATGGAATTTGTTCAGACCAAAAAGTGTATGAAGCTAGGATGGTTTCAGTGTGATATGCAACATAAAATAAATAAATAAAAAGAACAGTGGCCCTCACTACCACATCCAACAGTAAAGTTAACCTCAAAAAAAATCACCAAAACAAATTCAGGAAAAAAAAATGTCAAATGCCCTGAAAACAAGATAATAAATAGAATTTGCAAAGCAATGTCCTTGTTTTTAGAAATTGCAAGAACATTATTTCCATCTTCTCTCTTACATCTTATTTCTTTCCCCCTGAACAGCTGTATTTTCCTGTTTCTATGTTTGTGCGTGTGTATGTGTGTTTGCCTAAGGGTTTTAAAGATTTCCCCTTCTTTATCACTTCTTTTCACAAGCATGCATTGATATCAATGCATAGATATTTTTAGGAATTCTTCTCATAAATTTTAGTGAATTTTAGGTAATCCTTTCTCGGTTCATATAATTCCATGAATAGATTTTAGTGAATTTATCTTCTTATTTTCTCATGCCTGAAATATAACCTTTCCAAGTAATGCTATTTGTTTTTAATCCATAAGAGGGCATTATTTCAGCTTTAACAAACATGAAGCAGTGCTTCATAAAATTAGCTTCTCTTTCCCATTATAATTTCTTTCATTTAAATATTGTTACATTCATCCTCTTTTCTTTCTTTCCTTGTAACATATCCTTGAAACACATTATGAAACTTCATAAACTCCATTTCTATTTCCTTTTAACAATGCACATGGTATACAGGGAGCATATTTGAAAAAGCAAAATAATCTAGAAGGTATTATAAAGCTTCACTTTCTTGTGAAAAATACAAAAGTTTTCCTGCTTTTTCTGAGCTGATGCATCACAATGAGTGGATTTTTTTTTTTTCAGCAAAGAGATAACCATTTTCTTTCCTCTGCTATCACAATTATTTGGAGCTCATCATCTTGCAAAGCCTTATCCTACTGTTCAGAATAAATGAGTGGCTCTAGTACAGTGCATGCTCTAGCAAAACATAAAGCTCTCCTGGCTCGTCAAAAAGTTGTCAAATAAAAAGAAGGACAATGAAAATGTGAATAAATATAAGCTTATTCTATCCAATTGTCCTATAAATGTCACTGATAGTTAAAGGAAGCAATATAAAACTGGGCTCCATTACCATGCATAGCTGTGATGTGTCATTTTTTCATCTCTAATTTACACACCAATATTTCTAAGAAACAAGAACGTTATTACTTAACTTTAATTAGTCAAATCCAACACTGTACTATTCCATATATCCCTCAATTAAACATAAAGATAAAGGCCATATTTATCTCCAATCATTGTGGTTGGATGGCACAGCCTATTCTGACAAGATTCCAACAAAAAGTGTAAACCGTATTTGCCGGCGTATAAGATGACTTTTTTGCCCTGAAAAACATGCCTCCAAGTGGGGGGGTCGTCTAATACGCCAGATTGTCTTATACGCCAGCAAATAGTAATTGGGAAGCACTGTGGCTGCCCATGGCCAAGGCACTTTTGTGCACCGTGGAAATGAATCCCGTGAAGCCGAAAGGAGCGGCCAGCCTTCAGGCTGATGTAGGCGGGCCTCCTTCTCCTAGCTCCCAAGGAAATGAGGTGCTCAGCAGCCTCCGCTCACACTGCCCGGGCTCCACTCAGGTATCTGGCTGGGGCTGTCAGGAGTTGTTACCGCTGGCGTGGCTCTTCCCGCATTGCCTCGGGAAGGGAAAGGCAAAACCAGGAGCTGCTGCTGCCGTTGCAAAGCGCTGCCGCGGCTCTTCCTTTTTGCCTTTCCCTTCCCGAGGCAACGTGGGACTGGAGCTGCACGGACCCGCGCCAGTAGTAACAACTCCTGACAGCCCAGCCAGATGCCTGAGCAGAGGCTGGGCGGTGCGAGCGGAGGCCGGGTGGTGCGAGCGGAGGCCGCTGAGTGCCTCATTTCCTTGGGAGCTGGAACAAGTAGGCCCGCCTACATCGGCCTGAAGACTGGCTGCTCCTTTCGGCTTCACGGGATTCGTTTCCACGGTGCACAAAAGTGCCTCAAAAAAAAGTGCAAAAATGGAAGGTGTGTGGAAGAGGGGGTAGTCTTATACGGCAAGTATATATCAAACTTTATATTTTGAATGGAAATGTTGGGGGGTTGTCTTATACGCCCAGTCGTCTTATACGCCGGCAAATAGGGTAATATATTATTATTTTTATGACTGTAACGTGCTTTATTGGTAGACATTTTTCTAGTTCCTCCTAAGGTCAGGATGCTATATTTATAGAGAATGGAAAGAGGAATATGAAATAAGGTTTAAATGAGAAGTTCTTCAAGGCCAGGGCTATCATTAGGCAAAGAAAGACAGTTGCCTCAGGCAATAATTGTTGGCAAAAAGGCATTGGAAAGTAGAGATGGATTCCATTTGGCATCCCAGCAGTCCCAAAGCTGACTTACTGATTAAGATGCAGGAAAAGATGTTGTCTCATTGTCAGCATCAAAGGATGATTCAGATGGGTTGGCTTTTACATGCAGAAGAGTACAGAATATTAACTTGTCGTTTGCCTCTGGCAGCTCACTGTCTTGAGCTGTGTCTATTCCTGACAGAGCTGGATCAAAACAATCCATCCATAGGGAGAGAAAAAGAAAAAACATTCTAAGTTGTGGAAAGCAAAGTATGAGAGAATTCAGAAACAGAGAGAGAGAGAGAGAAGAGAGAGAGAAAGATATGGCAAGCTGGAGAAAACTGAAGTTAAACTGCACCGTTAAAAAAACGTATATGGTAAATATAACTCATTATTGAATAATAAACTCATGCACTTGGGGAAAAAAACAATTACTTTTGCTACAAAGGCAAATAATGACAACCAATAGAGAATATTATTGAAAAGACCATTAGGATCCTTTCTTTAGGATTAGTCATAATTTTCAAAGTATTAACTAGATTTAATATAAATCCAACTCTTGAAAGTAACAGACATAATACCATGTTAGTCACAAAGTTTCTGTTATAATAGAAAACAAACCCAATTATTTTAAATATGAGATCGTGTAAAGATGGCATTTAGAAAGCTGAAACATTTTCATTTTTTTCTTTTTATGGATGAAAGAAAATATATGCCTTTGCATGCACTACAACTGATTACTTCATTTATGATCTTGGCAAGATCCAGTTCTTTGGCTCATGATAAATGGATCATTTTCCTTGTTGACTCAGTTGCTTTCATTTCTGTTTATGAATAATTTCTAGGAAAAATGATTCATAGGAAGTGGGAGTGGAGATAGATTTCTCAAATGATGTGAAAGAGACGTGAGACCTTAAGGCTTATCTCTTCTGAAGCAGTTAGCAGAAGATGTCTTGATATTATTCTGTAAGTTTTCTTTCATCGATTATCTATATTGACAGAATTAATCTGGTTTGTCCCCCTTCCAGTTTGAACTTCTTCGGTGACAGACAAAAATTCATGATTGTGCATGTTTTTGGTCTGGGCTCACCGCTGGAGCGCCCCGAGACAGCTGGTTTTGGGGCTAAGCCACCCCTTAGGGGTGGTGAAGAAGGGGAAGACTGCCAGCAGGGTTGAGGAGAGCCACATCTCTCCTCCTCAGCTGGCCATTGCTCCCTTTCCCTGAGGCGGTTGCAGCAGTGGTCAGAAATGGCCACCTCAAAGAAGAACTCAACTGGAAAAGAATGTGCAGGAGGAAAATAAGAAATGAAAGTTTTGGCTGACCGAGTTAAATTGCAAAAGCAACAACTAAGGTAACCTGGAATTTAAACTAAAAAGACGAGTCTGAAGCAGTGAAGAAAAGTGAAAAGGGAAAGGTTTGGTTTTTTTTTTCTTCTCTCCCTTTCCCTATACTGACAACTAAGAGACTTAAATAAGAAATCGGGAAAAAAATCTACTTTGACATCAACAGGCAATTAAGCTGAAAATAAAACAAAATGTCAAAGAGATAATAACGATTTCTGGACACTAAAAAATTTTTATAAGCAGGAAAGGAAAGAAAAAGAAAAAAAGAGCAGGATCTGGAAAAAAGGGAGGAGACTGCCTGGAATTAAAAGGAATCTACAGTAAAACTTCAACAAGACTTCTAAAAGATACATTTTAACTGAAACTTGGCAACTAAATAGTAGAACCCCAGGAAGAGAAAGTGGAAAAAAAAAAAAGCAAAAAGAAACAGCTTGTTTCTTTTGGATTATTTGGTGATCTTTGGATTCTTGGTTATTGCATTTGAATGACTAAAATTAATCGGGTGGTTGTTTAAAAATTTATACAATGGCACTACTTCTGAATGAATTGAAAATCGAACTTAAAAAGTACAAAGAAGATGCACAAGAAGGGAGGGGTTCTTTTGGCTTTGTTTTTCAATTCTTAGAAATGGAGATTTGGAACTATGAGAAACAAGAAGAAATGTCTGCAAAACAAGAAGACTGGGACAAAGAAAAATCATCTTTAATAAACAAGTAATTCTATGTGGGAAAGAAAAAGGAAAGGGGTGAAAGAGAATGGAGAATTTAAGACTTAAAAAACAACCAAAGAAAAGAAAAATAGTTCGAAAAATAAGTATAGTATTGGAAAGCAAAAGAAGAGGGGAATACAGAAGAGAGAAATAGAGGTAGAGAGATAAGAGGGTAAAAGGGGGAAAGAGAAGAAGAGAGGGAAGAAGGAAAGGAAAAGAAGTTACAAAGGACAGAAACAAGATATAGAGAAACAGGGCCTATTTAGAGATAATGGGTGAAAATTTAACTGAAAAAGGATTCTGTAAAGGTACATAAGATTGTATTGTTATTTTAGTAATAGAAATAATTTTAGAAAATTGGAAACAATGTATGATTAAAATGAGGGATAAAATAGTTACTGTAATCTAGTGAAATGTTTGTTAATAAAATAAATGAAATAAAATAAATGAGAAAATTGAATTAGGAAGGGACGGAAACATTTTAATTAGTTAATGTTTTAGAAAATATAAGTGAAGGAGGGGGGAATTAATTATGGAAAGCTTATAACTGTTCCCATAGAAGTATGATATTTAATTGAAAAGTAATGTAAAAGAAGTTAAGATTTTAATGAATATTAATATTAATGATAGAATTGAATTGGATGGAATGTGTTGTTTTAATTACATATATTTATAATCTTTTTTTTAAAGAATATAGTGTGTATTTTAAGAATGTACCAAGGAGAATCTGAATGGAAGTTATGTATTATATTGAATGTTATAACTTTAAGGTATATATTGAAGCCTAAATAAGAGTTAAATGGATAAACTTAAAAGATATAAAGGTGTCTGTTGTATCCTCGGAAATGATGCCAGGAGTCGGTGACTTCAAATCATGCTCTTTTATTAGTGTAGGAACCGAACTGGCGCTATGCAAAAGGTTCGCGGCTTGTATTCCTTTAGCTGCGGCGGCCACGGCCAATGGCACCGCTTTGAATCTCCCGCGATTCGAATAGACCAATCGCGGGAGATTCTTAGCGAGCCAATCGGCGCGGCTCGCCTAACCAATCAGAGTGCCCCACGCTTTGGCCAATCAAAGCGCGGGGATCTCAAGAATGCTAATGAGGGGACAGAACACCCCTCTCCTCTTGGTTTAGTCCTTACGTCGTGTAGTCCCGTAGGTAGGCGGGGCTCCGTCTCAGCCTACTGGACCTGCGCAGCTCAGTCGTAGGTTGGATCCCAGCCGGTTTGGTCGGGGTCTCTGCTTCTCCGGATGCCGTCGTGGAAACCGGCTGGTCGGTCGGGCCGGGCTACTCTCTGTAGCTCCCTCCTGGGCTTCCCGGGTTGGTTGAGCTGCAGGTTTCGCCACTCCCGCTTGGTCTCCCCGGGTCGGTCGAGCTGGCCTGGCTGTCTCTTCCTGGCGGGGGGTCGTGCTGGCTGCTTTCCGGTAAGTATGGCTGGTTTATTCTTCTTTGGTTTTGGTTTTGGTCCCCTGGGTATTCCCTCCCCCCTTGGTTTGTGTTGTGGGGGTTGGTTTCGCCTGCTTGTGCGTCGGTGATCTCTTGGTTGGTCGTCCTCGACCTTAATTGGTCGATGTGGCATTTCCATGCTCGTCCATCTGCTGTTTGTAGCCGGTACGAGTGTGGGCCTGTTATTTGTGTGATGATGGCTGGTACCCATAACGGGTCTCCCGTCAGGTTTTTTGCGAACACGGGGTCGCCTGGTGCGAAAGTTCAGTGTTTGCTGGTTGAGTCTGGGGGTTTCTCCGGGTTATACGTGGGGTGTAATCTGTCGAGTGGGGACCTTAATTTCCTCCCCATTAACAGTTCGGCTGGGCTCTTATTCGTTGTGGTATTTGGGGTTATGTGTTGGGTGAAGAGCAATTTGTTTATTTTCTCCTGGATCTCCCCGTGGTCTATTTTCTGGATGGTTTTCTTAGTGAATTGCACCATCCGTTCCACCCTACCTTTCGCCGCCGGGTGCGCCGGTGCTGTCAGCGCGTGGCGGATGCCCCTTTCCGCTAGGAATTTTTCAAATTCTAGCGAGGTGAATTGGGGCCCGTTGTCAGAAATGACGACGTCTGGGAGGCCGTGCGTTGCAAAGAGTTTGCCGAGTTCCTTGATCACAGCCTCCGTGGTTGTTGTCCTCATGTTGCTTACCTCCAGCCAGTTGGAGTAAGCGTCTACTATTATAAGGAAGATGTGTCCTTTTGTGAGCCTGGCAAAGTCTATGTGGATCCTAGACCAAGGTCCCCTTGGGGTTTCCCACTCTAGGACGGGTGCTGTGGGTGGGCTTGGCCTAGTTTCCTGGCATCGTTGGCACTTTGCTACCCATGTCTCAATCTGTCTGTCCATCCCTGGCCACCAAGTGTAGCTTCTGGCCAGGGCTTTAGTCCTAACGATGCCAGGGTGCCCCTCGTGTAATAGTCCCAGAACCTTCCCTTGTAGTTTTTCTGGAATGACCACCCTATCCCCCCATAGTATGCACCCTTTTAATAACGAGAGTTCCGTTTGCCGGTTCCGGAATGTTTTGACGGACTCGTCGTTGTCCCTTTCCGGCCACCCTTTCTCTACCCAATGCAACACCCGCGCCAGACGTTTGTCTTTATTAGTCTCTCGGGCAATGTCTGACGCGGTTATGGGCAGGTTGGGTAGAGTCTCTATGCTGAGGGTGGTCGTCGTGAGTGCTGGGTCGGTGTCAGGTTCCGGTAGCGGCGAGCGGCTTAAGGCGTCTGCATGGGAGATCGTCTTACCTGGTCTGTGTATGAGTCCGTAGTTGTAGGCCGCCAGGAACTCGGACCACCTTGTCATTCGGGGAGATAGAATGTTCAGGGTGGCCCGGTTTCCTGCAAGGATTCCCAGCAGCGGCTTGTGGTCGGTTATGATGGTGAATGTCCGGCCGTAGAGGTACTCGTGGAATCTTTTTACGGCGGCAACGATAGCCAGAGCCTCTTTGTCAAGCTGGCTGTAGTTCCGCTCTGGTTTGGTGAGGGTCCTTGAAAAGAACGCGATGGGTGCTTCTTTTCCGTTGAGGAGGGTATGGCTGAGGACAGCGCTGATGCCGAAGGGTGATGCGTCGCATGTGACGGCCAGGAGTAGGGTCTCGTTGTACTGTATAAGGACGGCGTCTGAAGTGAGGAGGTCCTTTGTTTTCTGGAAGGCGGCTTGCTCGCGTTTCCCCCAAGTCCAGGTCGCCGCCTTGTCCAGGAGCCTATGCAAAGGCTCCACCACCGTCACCTTTTGGGGCAGGAAAACATTGTAAAAGTTAAGTAGCCCCAGGAATGCCTGTAGTTCCATCTTCGACTTGGGTGTGGGGGCTTCTTTGATGGCCTTGATTTTTTGGTTTGTGGGGTGAATGCCGTGATGGTCTAGGAGATATCCTAGGAATTCAACCCGTTCCGTGTATAATTGGCATTTCTCCCTCTTTACCTTGAGCCCGGTCTCTTTGAATTTGGTTAGGACCTCCCTTAGGCGACCCTCTAGTTCGGCTTGGTTGGTTGCCGACACTAAGACATCGTCGAAGTACGGTACCACCCCCTTGATGCCTTGTAATAATCTTTCCATTAGGCTTTGGAATATTCCCGGTGCCACGCTGACTCCGAATTGGAGCCGGTTGCATTTAAATGCTCCCCGGTGGGTGACTATGGTTTGCGCTTCTGCCATTTCCTCGTCGACTGGCAACTGTTGGTATGCCTGGGCGAGGTCGAGTTTGGCGAAAACCTTGCCCCCTCCCAGTGAATGCAGTAGGTGTTGCACTACTGGGACGGGGTAGGCGCTTTGTTGCAACGCGCCATTTAGGGTGGCCTTATAGTCCCCACAGATCCTCACCGACCCATCGGGCTTGATCGGGGTGACTATGGGGGTCTCCCACTGGGCGTGGTCTATTGGTTGTAGGACCCCTTGCTTGACGAGCTTGTCAATTTGCTTGTCTATCTTGGGTTTAAGTGCGAATGGCACCCGACTTGGTTTTAGGCGTTTTGGGGGGACATTTGGGTCTAGGTTGAATGATATAAGGGGCCCTCAGTACTTGCCTAGGTTTCCGTCGAAGACCTCTTGGAATTCCCGGGCCAGTTGTTGCTCCCAGCTGTCGTCGGTGACGTGGTCGATTCCCGTGACTGCGATGCCGAGCGGGGCGAACCATTGCAGTCCCAGTAGGCTTGGGCGGTCGCGATCGACGATTGTCAGGGGAAGCTTTTCGGTGCGGCCTTTGTATGTTATGTTGAACTGTCTGGTTCCGACTACCGGGATGCGGTTTCCCTGGTAGTCCTTTACGATTAGTCTCTGGCTGTCTAGGCTTTTCCTTTGGATGGTAGGCACCAAGCGCTTTATTTCTTGCCATGCTATCATGGAGAGGTAGGACCCGGAGTCCACCTCCATTTTGCATGGCTTGTCCTCGATGCCTACCTCCACGTAGATCTTCCGGGCGTCATTGGTTATGGCGTGGCCGATGGTGACCGTCTGATGGGTCTCCTCTCTTCGCCGGGTCTCGCCACCTCATATGGATCATCCGTTCCGGTCCCATCTATTGTCAGAGGGGCGATCTCTGGTCCGGGGTGGTGTGCTCTCTCTCCTCCACTCGCTCTGGTCCCATCGGGGCGGGCTGCGGTTCTTTTTGAGGCGGCAGACGCGGGCGATGTGTCCCTTCTTGTCACAATGCTGGCAGATCGACTCGAAAAACCGGCATTCGGACCTGGGGTGGTCACCTCCGCAACCGGCACAGTTGGTCCTCGACTTACGACCCCACCGGTTCCGTGGGTCACGGCCTGCCTGGAGGCGATGAATCTCCTCCTCTTCGTCAGAAGTGCCCGATGCCGAGTGAAAATCGCCCTGGTGGGTGGTCGTCTTGGGTTGGGCCTCGGCCGACGTTGCAGGGTGGTTGTTTCCACTGCGGTCCCCAGTGTTCGGTCGGCGCATGCGGTCGGTGGATGTTCGGGTCGCTTCGGCGGCTGCGGCTGTGGTGAGGGTGTCTGCAAGGCTGATGTTGCCCTTGGCCATCAGCCGGCTCTGGAGGACGGGGTCCCACAGGCCGAGCACGATTCGGTCTCGCAGGGCGTCGTTCAGGTTGTCGAATTTGCACAGCCCCCCTAGGCACCGTAGTTCGGCGACGAAGTCACTGAAACTCTCACCTGACCATTGGTCCCGACAGTAGAATTCATTGCGTCAGATCAGGATGGGTACCTCTGGAGCATAGTGCCGCCGAAGTATTGGCTCGAGGATGTCCCAGTCCATCGCGGTCACGTCGGTGGGTTTGGCAAGTGCCTTGGCCATCTTGAATACCTCGGTCCCGCAGTGGGTCAGGAAGATGGTGCGCTTCATGGGGCCGGTAGCGTCCTTCAGATCGCTGCACTCGAGGAACATGTGGAATCGGTTGGAGTACGATTCCCAGTCCTCTGTGGCGGGGTTGAAGGGTGCGGGGGGTGCGATTTTCGCCATCGTGGAGATTCGTCTGGCTTCTGTCGGACACGTGGTTTGGTTCAGGGTCTGGATCCCACCCTCGTCGCCAGTGTTGTATCCTCGGAAATGATGCCAGGAGTCGGTGACTTCAAATCATGCTCTTTTATTAGTGTAGGAACCGAACTGGCGCTATGCAAAAGGTTCGTGGCTTTTATTCCTTTAGCTGCGGCGGCCACGGCCAATGGCACTGCTTTGAATCTCCCGCGATTCGAATAGACCAATCGCGGGAGATTCTTAGCAAGCCAATTGGTGCGGCTCGCCTAACCAATCAGAGTGCCCCTGCTTTGGCCAATCAAAGCGTGGGGATCTCAAGAATGCTAATGAGGGGACAGAACAGTGTCATACTCCAATCAGCAACTACAGGAGAAACTTTGTTTAATGAGAAAAGATAATATGAAATTGAAACAGGACAGACAAAAAGTATAAATATAATGATTTGAATTGAGACAAGATAATTAAAATAAAATTGAGAAAATTAAAAGAGGGGAGAAGCTATGTAGAAAATGTAAAACAGTAATAAGATATGGAATAGATCATAAAAATGAGAATGAAATTGAATTTGTGTCTGTACGAAGAAATGTAACCTGGGATTATGCTACTTTCAAAAAAGATGTTTTATTTGTATTTTTTTTGTGAAAACTCAAATAAAATTTACAAAAAAAAGAAAGAATTAATCTGGTTTGTGAAAAGTACAAGATGAAATGTCTGTTCACATGAGTAAAAGAATGCATAAAATAGGAAAAGGCAGATTGCAACCACAGGCCTTGTGAAATTCTTTGTTTTTGTGGTCCCCAGCCTTGTGTGAGCCTTTGAATTTTGGCAGAGCCTTTTCCCATAGCATGTAATCCTGACATATAGTAATCTTAATATTATTTTATTTCTTCCATTATCCACAGGGTGATAGTTTAAGAGCTAGAATTTTCCAGGGAAAGTCTATCATATATTTTAATAATCAACTGCCATATCACATCACACAAGGAACAAGTGGAAAGAAATACATTGTAGGTTTAAATTGCAGAAATTGTGTAAAAGGATTGCACTTTCATTTCAGCAGGTGGCTCTACACCTGATCATCTGGGAGACTGCCTTTATCTGTACTTGTCTACTGGTTCAACAAAACCAAACAGGGTCAACTCCTATGAAGTTCTGTGTCTATTGTACTACTACTATCACTTGATTGAGCATAAGAAATGGTAAAGAGCTACCATTGTGAGCGGTTACAGAGGACACTGAGGTACACTGAGGAAGTGAATAATGCCTTTCTAAAAACAAATCATCCAGTTCTCAAGAACCATTCAATTAGGAATGCTATTACAAATATTTCTGACTTCTTTTGTTGACAATTTCATTTTTCAGAAAGTGAAAGAAAACCCAGGGGAGTCAGTTTTCTAGATCTAAACCTGTCTATCAGAGAAGAATTGGTCAGTAGACTAAAGTACCTTGGGGGAAGGCAGCCAGCTCATGCTGGTGTAAAAAGTTGAGGAGAAGCTAAGAAAAATCAAGTCATATACTTTGACATATGGAAGGCAGATTTTAATGTCAGAAAGCTGTCATCATACCTTGATTTAAAATTCTAAAGATAAAGAAGAAGAATGAAATATCCTGCAAAAGTAGATTCTGCAATCACAAGGACAAACATAGGTGAAAGGAAAAACTTTCAGAAGGCCTATAGGGAAGAATTATAGACTTATGCTTGCTGACAAGCTGGGAAAAAAACAGGTGATTATAGACAATGGAAGCAAGGGACAAGAGCTAAATTAGTAGCCTGTATTAAAGGAATGAAATCAGGAGAACTACAGCACAGAATGATTTGGATATGCCAAGGAAAACAAAATATAACAAGGGATTTAGGGAATATGTCTGGAATAAAATAAGAGGCAAGCAGGGGACTTAAAATAATAAGGGAAAATAAGATGGAACTGTCCAACACCTTCTTTGCATCTGTTTTCTTTTAGATGGAGAAGGCTTCCCAGCACAATTCAGGAAACAGGGACATAGCTCAGAACTAATAAAGGTATGGTAGAAATCTTTTTTTATCTTGAATGAATTTTTTAATGTACACAGTTTATATTAGGCTTGTGAAGAAGCTGGCAGAAAGCTTCTCAGAATCACTGGCAGGAATTTTTGAAATCTCCAACAGAATTACCAGGAACTTTGAGAAGAGAAAACAGAGTCACAAAAGGAGGAAGAAGGAGGAAACTACAGATTAATTAATTGACATTTGTACTAGGCAAAATGTTAAAATGTCAAACTTGTGAATATGTGAAAAAGAATACTACCATTACCAGATGCCAGCATGAGTTTGACATGCTAAGCTAAATTTATGCTTTTTTATGACACAGTAAACTGATCAAGAGACTGCTTGATATGGCATATCTTGATTTTGTATAGCATTTGAAAAAATATATCATAATTTCCTACTAGACATGATGGATAAATTTGGACTGGACAATAATGTAGATTATTATTAAAGCAGATAAATTATTAAAGCAGATTAGAAATACAACTGTATCAAAAAAAAACCAACAACAATCTACCACTGCTCAGTTACCAAAATAGCAATGCATCCACCCAGAAAAGTCACGTAAGAACATTATTCAGATGAATAGAAACAAACAGCAGCATTCCAGAACAGCAGAAAAGGAAACAGACTGCCTTTGAAAAACAGACTACATCTTTGAAAAAAAGTGGATACCCACACAACTCTATCAGAAAGTACCTAACTCCTCAACCAACTACAGTACAAGCAATACAAGCTATGTAAACCACACATAAAAGTATCTCAGAAACAATCAACAGACTATTACAACCACATGGCATCACTGTAAAAAAAACAAAGTAACTCTCCAAAATGTCTTAAGTACACCAAAAAACCCAGGAGCCCCATAATATAAAAACATAAGTTATTTACAGCATACAGTAGAAGAACTATAGCAGGCATTATGTAGAAGAGACAAGAGAAGACTAGCAGAGCCTATCTATGAACAACAACAGTCAGGTGATGCGGAGAAGGGTGAAGCTGGTGTCGTGGCGGTAGGATGGGCAATCTTGATCCTCCACGATCACCGTTGTTATCTCAGCTGCTGGTCGGTCCCCACAGACCTAAACTGCCCCATAGAGATGGTGATTGACAAGGGCACATCCTGTTGATTCCAGGGACACTGCAAAGTCCCTGGTTGATCCAGGAAAAGCCCTTTTTGCCGGTAGTGTTGAGGCAGTCTTCCAAGCTGCTGAACTGGGACAGCTATGGAACGCAAGAGATTGGAAAGAAAGTGTGTCAGTTTGGTGAGATGAACTTTTACTTATTATTTCCTGGAGAGAACACCCTGAAAAAATTAAAGTGGACTAAAAGTGAAAAGAGTTTAAGTGGTGTGATTAATTGTCAAAGTGAAAGTTTTTTTCCTTTTTTCCCTTTTTATTGGAATTCTGAACTTGGCAAAGCTGTTTAACTTTAAACTGGACTAGTACTTTTTAATCTTTTTATTTCCGTTTGTATTTCTTTCTCCTTTTTTTAACAATCCTTTTGAAAATTCTTTTTTGATTAAAACTCTTCTGCTTGATTTAAGATTTATTTTTCTCCTTTTTAAAAAAAAAAAGGAAAAAAAAATTTTTTTTAGTTCCTGGCTGTAGATTGAGGAGGGGGAAGTGAAAGTGAAGGAAAATAAGTAGCACTGCTGCCCAGAGGCTTGGATACATTGTTTCTTTTTTTTTCATTAGTTTGTGTTACAATCAAGGACTCTGAGCTTTGTGTTGGAAAATATAAGAGATGAGCATGGCAGTTTGTTTATTCAGGTGCTCATTTGTGAACAGATAGCTGGAGTCTGGAGATGAAGTTGAAAGAAAGAAGATTGAAGTGACCTTGAAAAACTGAGCTAATTTATCAAAGAGCCTTGGATATTTGGCGGCAGAGGCTTGTTTTATATTAGAATTGCTTCTTACCTTTTGCCTCCCTTTCTACCCCCCCTCCCCCAGTAGTTGGGCTTTTTTTTTTCTCTTTAATCGGATTTTGACTTTTTAAACCAGGAACCAGAATGTAAATCTTTATTTTTTTTTTCTTTTTGCTTATTAAGAGGAACATATAGAATATTTCTCTTTTTCCCCTTTTTATCTTTGACTTTTTACTTTTTACATTTACCATTACAACTAATTGGATTAAGTTATACAAGAATTCCAAGAGGAGTGTATAGCAGTAATTGAAAAAGAAAAAGAAGAAGATGCAGTAGGCAGTGAACCCAGAGAACAATGAGAATTGAGATCTACTAGAGCAATAAAACCCTCTTATAAAGCTTAACATGGATGAAAGAAAATTGATTACAATTAACATAAATGGACTTAACTTGGCTATTATAAGAAAGTATTTCACAAATGAGAAAAATTAAAATTTGACATAATCTAATTTAAATAGAAACAAGCACTTAGGCAGATCATAATCCAATGTCAGTTATTTGGAAAGGATACAAGAGAAGATCTAGATGGACTTTAAATAATAAGATATTAAAAGAAAAAGACTTTAAACAGAAAATAGCGAAAGAACTTGTTTTCTTCTTCAAAGAAAATAGAAAAGAGGATACATCTTTACAGAATCTCTGGGACACAATGAAGGCCTACACAAGAGGCTTGATAATAGATTATACTAAGAGAAGAAACAGGGTGGATAATCTATCTTCTGCACATGATTGCTGAAGGATGATAGTCCAATTCCACACCATTTTGAGTTGACAGAGTCATGAAAGATATTACTACTAAAGAAAACAATCCCTTTCCCAAAATCTAATGTTATCTTATTCACATTACGGTTGTCAACTACTCAAAAAGATTAAATATGTCCTTAGCCATCAAAGGTTTGTCCTATTAAAATGTTTCCTTAATGGTACTTTGCACGCAAATAATCCAAGAATGACCAATCAAATTATAAGTTTAAAAAATAGACTAGCCATATTACTGGCAAATCGCTATGTGAGAAAACAAAACTAATATTCAGCTACATCTATGATACTATTTATAGATTCTATAGATTGCAAATTTTATATATGCTTAAAAGAACTTGGATCTTCCATATTTCTGTAATAGATATTATGAAGTTTGATGCAATAAAGATTTTTTTTATATTATCCCTACATGGATGCACATATTAGAGAAATTATTGTTTTCTTTTATCTTTTTAAAAATAAGAAATTGGGATGTAAAATTATCTTATTTATCTCAAATATTCCTGTAATCAGATTGATAGAATATTCTATATTTGAATAGATGGGTTTCTCCCTTAAGAAAGGAGCAAAAACCATTTGAAACTAGGGGAAAAATGGAAGCTCACACCAATGATCTTTTCTGTAAAATAGAAAAGACAGTTACCTGTCTGTTTTTGGCATAAGCTTATTGTTTTCTCTAAATCACCCTTTTAGCCATTTCAGATTCATTAGAATATATTTGACACAAGGCACTAGTAAAATTATGACACTCTACTTCATTGAACTATAATGGCTTTTCTTTGGTATTTATGAAGTTCTGAAATGTGATTTCAAATTGATCTATGCCTAATCAATTCACTAATTAAAAGCCAGGTAATTAATTAACTAAAGGCTCCTTAATAGTTGACAGCATGAATTTAACAAATGGATAACATTTCATAAATTATCAGTGCACACAAACTGCTTACTCTCAGATATGATATCTAATCTGAGTTCAAAAGTTTGCTGAGACCATTCAGACTTGAATTTCTAAGGTGAAAATTGATAAGGCAAAACACATAGTTTTTCTTCCACTGTTCATAAATTAAAGGCTTTTGCCCTAACAGGAATCAATTTTTGCCATTTGTAAAGCTGTTTGTTAAGAGTTCTGAGCAGTTTCTGTGCCAAAAAAGAAACACATTAATTAAACATTAATTTCTGAGATTAAAAACATTAATTAAGCATTAAATAATTCACTCTTGGCCTTTGCTGATTTTATTGAAATTTTGTGTAACTAGGCAGAATATAATTGATGCATGCATGTAACATTATTGATTTATCAGAGGGTTATATTGTTTCTGGACCTAATTCAAGTTGTAAGTACTGATCTTTTAATGATTGAGTTTGTGTCCAAAGATTTTTCATTATGATTGGCATGGCTATAGTATTACCAGGTTAACTTGCTTTTCTTTACTAAATCTTAATTTACCATTGTAAACTACTGCCTCTGATTGTCTCTGTGCATATTTTTATGGGTGTTAGAATAATTAAAATAGTAAATTCTTTAAAGGAGTAAACAAAATAACTGTTTGAAGGTCCAGTAGCATGAGCTTGTAAAATTACTAGCCAATTCATAAACAAGATATTTATATTCTGAAGAAACGCATTGAATATCAAGAGTTCTGGAAAACATTGGCCAATATTTTATCACTTCAGAATCAGTTTTATCTTAGGAGCATACAAGTAATCTTTGACTAACAACCAAAATTTCCATTGCTATGCAAGGTAGTTGTAAACTGACTCATGCTTGGTATAATGACCTTTTTTGCCATGCATGTTGAACAAATTTGAGCAGTTTACATGTTATTGTTAAGTGAATCCATCAACTTTGCTTGTTCAAAGCCAGCTTCGAAGGTCACAAATGGTGAACACATGACCTGACTCCACAGCGTGTCAGTTGTCAAAGGGCCTGAATTTTGATCACATGACAGTGGGGATGCTGCAATGGTCTTAAATATGAGGACTGCTTGTATGTCACTTTTTTCAGTGCCACTGTAACTTTGAATGGTCACTAAATAAATGGTTGTAAGTTGAGAACTGCCTGTAGAAAAAGCCTGGAAACACTGTAATATTGTGTCTGCTCTTCAAGCAGTTCCCTATCCTACAGGATGGTTTATAAATTCAGCCTTCTTTCATTTGTCCCAATTTATATGCTAAAACTTATATTCTGAAATACTACTCACTCAGGTGGCTCTCAAATCAGTTAAACTAACAAGCATAGGAGATAAAGACATTTTGATGGTCAGTGAGCCTAGCATACCTTATATAATAATTTCAGTGCTCACTACTGAATAAATAACATACAAAAATAATTTTACACGAGTGTTCTGAAAAAAGTATGTCTGGATTTTGAAAACCCATAATATTACCAAGCATAGAATATTTCTATGCTAGGTTGAAAGCAAAATTCTATGATGGAAATAAATTCAAACCTTTGCAAGTTTGCATCAGCCAGGGATAACATGGGAAACAACACTTTTTGACCCCCACCCCCCCATCATTCCATTCATTATAATGAGAGAAAAACTCCTATCCCAGTCCCAAAAGCTGTCATAACTGTGATCCAACTCAGTATCAATGGAATGAAAATGGTACTGGTGATTCCAGTAAAAGAAGTATATGTGGATGGATCTGGAGAATGAATCAACATCGCTTTTAACTGAGAGACATCTAATGGCACATTCTAGCAGGTTACCTTGTTTGCTATTTTGGATTGTCTCCCAGAGAAGACAAAATTGCTCTTTTAATTGTTCTTACAATGCAGGATTCATTTTAATCTCCTTAGAGCAAGTGTTACATTTATGTTTCTTTATTGTGAAAAACTTCTCTGTTTCAGAGTCAGTCTTTTAATTCTTTATTCTTTCAACAGCATCTGGCTCTTAATGACCCTGTTTTAAAAGTGAAATTTTAATTCGACTTGTAGCCTATGATTCAAATTCTCAATTCACTTCAATGAATGTTAAGGTTCCTTTTGGGGGAAACCACTTGAACCCAAATATATAAAACAGTGTAGAGAAGCATGTAAGAAATTAAAGGAACCTATAGCCATTCCTAAGTAACAGAAGCAGGAACATAAAAGGAATGTAGGTGCTGAGTACAAAATAAAAATCAGTCTTTAAAAATCTTTTCATATGGCACAAGGGCCTAAAAGGAATTCGTCCTCAAAGACCCATATGTTACTTTGTTCTGGCAACGAGGTTTGAACCATTAAAAGAAACCCTGCAGGTGTAACTGCTCCAATTATAATGATAAATTATAACACAAGAATTCACAGTTCTCTTCATAGTTGCTTAAACCAGACTATTTGTGTCATTTGGTATGTCATACAAATATTCCATTTTTTCTCACAGAGATCTATCTTTTAAGTTGAAAAGAAAAAAAATGAATTTAGCTATGTATGTTATCTTTGAAATTAATAGGGCGATGAATATGCATATAAGTTCCTCCCCCCCCCTTTTAAGTGTACATGTTTATGTGTTACCTCATTTCCATATATATCCTTTTCGTTCAGCTAAGATTATAGTTATAGATTATTTGCTATTCCTAAACACATATTTATTTTCAAACTTAGTTATTTGAATAATAATATTACAAAAGTTTTTCATGCATATTCAGTGGCAAATTGCTTTCCTTGCACAGTGTGACAAACCATTCTAAAACTTTCTTCAAGGTTTTGGAATTTGGGACAAAGACTCTGAAGATATTTGTGGACACTCAACCTTTTTTCACAGGTCATCAATCTTTATCTTTTCATAAGCTTTCATGGGCTATAATGAAAATGAAGAAAGAAATATTTGTAAAATGTAGGTGGTAGAACAACCCATAGCTGAAGCAATGTTTAGATATATTATGAATGAAAAGAATAAATAAATAAACTAACAAATAAGGAAATATACAATAGACTTTAGCAGAATTGGTGTTTTGGGTTTTTTACTTTACTGCTTCCTGCCCTACTCCCCATCTCCACCCCTAAACATAAATGTATCAAACTCAAAGCAACAGAGTCAGGAAAAGATTAGTTTTCTTGATCAGGTCAAAAAGGGATTCTGAAAATTAAACAATTCAGACCATTCCCATTCAAGATTTTTATCATCCTTTTTGTCATCATCAGCACCAGCAATAGCATTGATGTAATCATCTACATTATGCCTTCAAACAAACTGCATAGCTTCACTTGTTATTTTTAGTTGATTTTCCTGTTTTCAGTTATTTAATTTTTCAACATTATTAATAATGATTGTTATTGATGAGGTTTACAACTTTTCTTATTCTCAAAATAACATCAAACTATTAGTGTTAGACACTTTTATATTCAGAAGGAAATCTGAACAGGCATTATTTCTTCAAAATAATATTGCAGCTACAAACAATAAGTGTATAAAAGCAACATATGTCCACAGTGAGAAATAGTAGGTCTGTTGATCTTACAGAATAAGGTTTATACTTTAATCACCATTTCATCTATTCACTGCTTACATTATATCTGTTCCCATAGGAAAAAAACTTATAAACCTCTTTTGATTTTTGGTAGATATTCCTTGACTTTCCCTAATACCAAAAAAATATGTAAATTTTCACAAAGACTTGTGTTATTTTTTTCACATTCTGAGAGATGAAAATCTAAATAACAATTAACAGGAGGTACATTATCTCAACTTCTGGTTTAATAGATTTCCCCAAATAATTCAAAAGAAGAATTAAAGAGTTAAACTAGGACATGCTCTTTTGCTTTATCTTTTTTGAGATTGCAACCAGAACTCCTTTGTTTGGGAAAAAATTCATCAAAAGTTTTAAGACTGAAAACATATAAACATAACCCATACAAATTAGTTCTGAACAGATATTTATAATATTAGGATATTAGGATAACCATTAATGTATTTCTAGGGTCATAAAAAATAGTAAATTTGACCTGTTATTATACATTTGTTTCTTCACAGGGAGTTAAGTGGAGCATGGTACATCTGAAACACAACATATTTTATTTAAACACATTCTACAATGTTTAGGTTAATGTGTACCCTTGGAAATGAATGTATCATGTTTGCCTTTAACTGAAATAGTCCTAAAGCAATAAAGCAAATCAGAAGTAGAGGTGATACTCAGCCTATTTCTGACACCAAAAACAATTACTATTTTTGTCTTCCCTCTTCCTGTATCAAGGGACACAATTGCTCAGTAGTGAAGACATTAGTAGTAAAGAGTTTGAGACCCAATCTCTATGCAACAGGATGAGCTCACACTCTTGCCTACCTAGCAGTTTGAAAGCATGCAAATGCAAGTAGATCAACAGATAACACTTTGATGTGAAGGTAACAGCATTCTCTGTGCCTTTGGCATATAGCTATGCTGCCCACATGACCACAGATATTGTTATTGGATAATGCTGGCTTCCTTGGCCAAGAAATAGAGAAACCTAAAGTCAGGCATGACTGACAAGGAAACCTTTACATTTACCTTCCTGTATCACTTCAGAAATGTTTTCTTTCTTCATCTTTTTTTATTGGTTGATATGCTATTGAGAGTGTGCGTTAGTGGCTAGATCAGTGAGACAGGGAAGCCATCCTCCTTCTTGAAAACTAAGACCACCTGGTCCAGCACTGCTGATACTTTATTAGTTATACTGACTATACCTTATTACAAAATAAGGTCTATATTTTAAACCTACTGTGTAATCTACAAAATCATTTTGCTTCACCATTGCAACTTACATTCACCAAGCCAATTACATTGTAGATAATCTGCTCTTACATTATTCTACTTCCTATTTTAAATTGCTATCTGGTTATGATATAAGTAAAAGTCCATATGTACCAGCATCTGGACCATCACATCAAGTTTTTTTCATTAAAAAAAACCATGAAAGCAAATTTTAGGATTTTAGGATTAGTAGTATATAGATATCATTAGTCAACATAGCCAAAATTTGCTTTTGGCCTTGAATTTTGCTAAATATAATTTTCTTATATACCATGACAATCACCCTTAAAATGAAGCCACTTCTGAATCCAGATCAAGGCATACAAAAAATGTTGTATACAAACAAAAGGAAAAAAATTCTAGCTTATGGCTTCCCTGATGAAGAAACTGTTTATGAAGAAGTATAAAGTAACAGAAACAAATATGAAATATGAATAGCATTCTTGTGTATCATAGAAATTTAATCTTACTTTTGTAAGGTATCAAACCAATGTATGGTTTTCATTTAATTAATAAATATGAGAAGAAAAATGTATAGCATGATGTACATAAGCAGATGTGATTGTGATTTATCTGTACTGGGTGGGGAGGTAAGGAAATGTAATCATGGTGCTTTCTGTAAGAAGTCATCTCTCCTTCCATCCTTCTGACATTCTGTTTTATTTGGAAGCAACAAATTTTTTTTTCCTAAACTGTGTCATTCAGCATCCCATTCAGTACATTCCCTAAAATGGATTGTAGATGATTCTACAGTGTTGGATTAGAACTGAAAGGATTCGAAACATTTCTCAGTCATGGAAGCTCCTTGAGTGACAGCTACACTCTATTTTAAATATTTGTGCTCATTATGTTTAAAGGACATTGTCTTACACCTCTGTTGTAGATGGTGAAAAATGAACTATATCTCTGAGGAAGAAGAAAACACACATTTTGTCAAAGGAACAATTGTTGCATTTTAACCTACAGAAAAGACTAACAGCATATTACAAATGTAAAACATTTTATAGGATTTTGAGCCATAAAGAGGGAATTTCTAGGGCTGAAATTTTCTGTGAGAATTTGGAACCATAGAATGAAAACTGGATTATTCTTAATCTATGCAAGTGGTTTTATTACTAAGAAAACTTCATTTTTCATAGAGGTCAGCAGTGCTAGAAATACTCTTGTTAACAAATGGTGGAACACTAATAGGATTAGGCATGTGCCTGTACTTGGCTCTACATCTATAGTTTTGCCTACGTAGTTGCATTTCCCCCTCATTAACTCTGCCTCAGGCAATTGCATAGGCTGGATCCCTGCTGTTCATTGTCAGTTTCATCCAACTTGGATTACGATGAGTAATATTCCTATATTTTCAGATTGATAAACTTGAGGGGGCTTTAGGCAGCAATAATTTCTTTATGTCTGACGAGGTTATGTAAAGTGAGGAAATGGATCTGATCAGAGGTGGTATTCAGCAGGTTTTGACCAGTTCTGAAGAACTGGTAGTGGAA